>OY751447.1:17903666-19223000 GCA_963565745.1 Phengaris arion
CTAAAATCAAACAACCAATCCGTTCATTTGTATTTTACATTATTTATGAAGTCAAACTGACTGGCAGTTAAAGAAACGTAATAATAATATTATTATATTGTTATAAGATTCTAAAACATAATCTGACAATTGAATAGACATTTTCACAGAAACAAAGAGAGCAAGGTCACCCAAACCATTGTTCAGGTGGTTTAGACAAAAAATTTGGGGAGAAAGAAAAAACGTAGACAAAACCGATTACAAGAAAAAGAAAGAAAGTTAACTTCTTATCCTTTTCTTTTTTATTGAATATTTTTGTCTACACCACCTAAACAATGGTTTTGTTAGACCTGGCTACCTTTGTTTCTTTGAAAATACTTTTTCTCCCTCAATTTTCATCTTTTAATGGCATTAAGATGTCCAATATCAAATAAACTTTTACAACAAAGAGTTATTTGTTGTTCTACATTTACAAAGTCTTACTTTTTTGTAAATAACATGAAGAAAATAATCAAACATATTCAAAAGATTTGGTCATATAATAGATTCTGAGTTGTGGATGCAGCATGCCAGACTAGATTTTGTAGTCTATGTACGAATCCAGGACAGAAACAATCTATGTCTTTCAGAACAACTTATCTTAAGTAATGCCAGTCTATCATGGTGGAAAACTGTTACCTAATTATATGTATCAACGAAGTTGTAAAGAAGAAAATTTGTCAATTATTGCTGCTTTTGACGATCGAGAACAGCTTCTTGGACTTAAAAGACCAGGGAGTTTATTGAGGAAGATCAAGCTAAAGATATCTTAACCACACCTTTTGACAGGAATCTTCATAAAATAGTAAACCATGGCTAAAAAAATAAAATGAAGGTTCTTGCTGCGCTGTGTGCGCTGTAACGTAGAAACTTGCATCAGGCCTGTAAAAATTGACCTAAAGAGTAGTTATACAAACTGGTGGTTATTATTTTATGAGTTTAAATAAGTATTCATGTCAGTCTTGATTTATTTTGATCCTAATTTTTGCACTTATATTGGTTTTGTAACAAAATATCAGTACCAAACGCGATTTTTTGTAGAATTTGCGGCTCAGTCCGCATGGGTTGCAATTATCCTAGAAAGAGAAAAATATCATCTTTAGATTTGTTTTAGCATTTATAAAAAATGTGGTATCTGTCTTTTTTGCAGTTGGGTTTTTTATTTCTTCAGATCAGTTAATTATTTATTTGTTTCCGGTACTTTTTTTATTAAATTAATATGATTAATATACCTGTATGCCTTTTGTCTTTTATATTTGTTTTGCAAATGTAAATATTTCTTTATTAAATTAAAAAGATATTATAATTTAGAAATAGGGTATTAACAGATTTGTGAAACCCAATAAAGGTTCTTTTTTTAAGTATCTGCTCTGTAAAGAAAAGTAAAGGAAGAGGAAGGACATTTACAGTGGTGATTTTTTCATAAATTAGCCAGTAAAAATTTACTCGTAAGGGATGAATAATATTTGCGTTTTCAAATTGCTATAACACGAATATGTTGGAAGTTTAATTAATATTACACATTTATTTATTTATTTATTTAACAATAGATAAATCTGCGCCTTCGTACGCGCAAAGGAAAATTTCGTGGTATCCGTCTATTTCGCCGCGATAAAAAGTAGTAGTAGCATATGTCCTTCCCCGTGGTTTACTCTTTATCTGTGCTAAATTTCATCCAAATCGGTCCAGTAGTTGTGGAGCCAATACAACGCAAACAAACAAATGTTTCCTCTTTATTGTTAGTGTAGAAAAGTTATGAGAATATATAGCTATAATGCTTAGAGTATAAATAAATCATAATCGTGGATGTCACAGTCTCTTTGTACTATTAACAAGGACAAATTACAACTATTTTGATATCACCAAATTAATATACTATATTTTAATGAGATATATATAGATAGAATATATTATTCATTATTCAAGTATTGTTTTTTGTAACTTTGTCATACACCTCATTACAAAACTACACATAAAGTCTTAATATTGTAACTTTTATCAATAATAGCCACTTTTTTCTGACTTAAAAATAGGCTAATTTTTTACTTGTAGACCATACCCAAATCATTAAAATACGGACAATTCATGAGAAATATTGAGAAATTCTGCTAAAGCATTATATTTATATTATAGCATCGTATATTATATCATTATATTATATCATTGGATGTATCATGGTCAGTGTTTTTACGTTGGATTATTTACAGCGGCGCACGCGCACGCGCACGCCGCCGCCGCGGCCGCCTCCGCCTACGACGCGAGCAAGTCGGCGTACTACCAGCAGGCGGCCGCCGCGTACCCCGCCGCGCCCCCTCAGCAGCCCACCTACGATACTGCGCCTAAAGCGCCCTATACCGCACCAGCTACTTACGCTCAGGTATTTTAATTTTCATGGTTAATGATAGTAGAAGATTTCCCTCGCTTTGCCCTTTGAACACAAATACTTCAAAAGAAACAAGTGCTTCGAATTATTAATATGATAAATTTTGTTCATTATATCTGTCGCTATATTTCTACATCTTAAAAGGGTTGGCTTATTTGATGTTACTTACTTGGTCCACCTCTTAAGGTCCATAATGCAAGGGCTGAACTTCAGTATAGAATATGCCAGTTGCAAGTTGTCTTTGCTACGTGTATTCTTACGATTACGCAAATTACTCGTCATTTGTTTGTGTGCAAGCTACATCTGGCGGGCTACCACGCAAGTAGCTTGCACTGTTAATGTAACTAACCTAACCTGTTTCTGTATACTTTTAACACCGGCCCTGGTGCAAACGAGGGGTGTTATAATAAAGTTGAATGTGTTTGTGTATCTGTATTACAGTTTCGTGGCATTTTGATCTAGTTTTATTTTGTTTGAAAGGTGACATGATAAAGATGAGTCCTCGGCTATAACTCGTCATAATCAGCTCACTTACTGCTTGACAAAGTCGGGGGGTTACTTAATTTTTTAATTTTTAAATGTATAATTCGTTCTAAATGGACGACGCCGTTGCCTATCTAGGAAAAGATGGCGACGAGATGAATGCTTACCAGACAGGCTGTCCAACGGTGGCACAGGAGCGAGATAAATGGAAGACCTTGGCCCTTTTCCCAGCAGTGGGACCATAGTTATAGACTATAGGCCAAGAATAATTTTGATGTTATTTGTCATATCCAGCAGGGCGGCGCGCGCGGCGGCGGCAAGACGTACGGCGGCGTGTACACCGCCACCACCGCGGCAGCCTCCTACCCCACGCAGGCCTACAGCGCACCCGCCGCGCAGCCCGCCAAGCGTGAGTCTCTCACACACTGTACCCTCGCACAAGAGTCGATATGAGCGCTCATCACGAACCAGTACATTTGTATACTCCGTTCAGATTCAATTTTATCGAGACGTAAAGAAAAAGACATACCACTACATACTATAAAACAAAGGCGCCTTTTCTGTCTGTCCCTATGTATCCTTTTCTCTTTCTAGATCTTTTAAACTCAGCAACGGATTTTGATGCGAGTTTATTTAATAGATAGAGTGATTAAGGAGGAAGCTTTATATTTAGATAACATACATACTAGGGCGGGTCAATAAGTCCGTGACTTTTTGAATTTCTAACCTCCTTACTGAAAAAGCAACACTACTCCTGTCAACAGGCATCTGTCAGTTGACTCCTATCAAAATTTGAACTTGCTGCATCAGTTAGTTTGTGTTTTACAGCTATCTTTATCAGACTATCCAGTAACTTAAGGAAACAATGGAAAAAAGTGAATTTCGTGTGCTTATTAAGCATTATTTTTTGCGAAAAAAAACCATTACCGAGACCAAGGCTAAGCTTGATAAATACTATGGAGATTCTGCACCATCGATTTCAATGGTAAAAAAGTGGTTTACTGAATTTCGTTGTGGCCGTATAAGCACTGAAGATGCCGAACGTCCTGGACGCCCAGTTGAGGTCTCTACACCCGAAACAATCGAAAAAATTCACGATATGGTGTTGGCCGACCGAAGATTGAAAGTGCAAGAGATTGTGGAAGCCATAGGCATCTCGCATGGCTCAGTGGTTTCAATTTTGAATGATCACTTGGGCATGAGAAAGCTTTCCGCAAGTCGACCACAAACGCAATCGTGTAACAACTTCACAGGAAGGTTTGGCGTTGTTTAATCACAATATGGAGGGGTTTTTGCGCAGTTTTGTAACCGTGGACGAAACATGGATCCATCACAACACACCAGAGACCAAACAACAGTCAAAACAGTGGGTTTCTAAGGGTGAATCGGCGCCAAAGAAGGCCAAGGTGGGTTTGTCAGCCAATAAAGTTATGGCGACTGTTTTTTGGGATGCACGTGGGATAATCCACATTGACTATCTTCAAAAGGGAAGAACAATTAATGGGGAATATTATGCCAACTTATTGGACCGCTTTTGAAAAAAAACCGACCTCATTTGGCCAAGAAAAAAGTTCTTTTTCACCAAGACAATGCAAGGGTGCACACATGTGCAGTTGCCATGGCAAAAATCCATGAATTGGGCTATGAATTGCTCCCACATCCACCCTATTCTCCAGATTTGGCTCCGAGTGACTACTTCTTGTTCCCAAACCTGAAAAAATGGCTCGGTGGAAAAAGATTTGACTCCAATGATGAAGTCATCTCGCAAACAAAGGCCTATTTTGAGGACCTCGACAAATCATATTTTTTGGAAGGGATAAAAAAATTGGAGAAGCGTTGGACAAAGTGTATAGAGCTCAAGGGGGACTACGTTGAAAAATAAAATGATTTATTTATCAAAAAATTTGTGTTTTATTCCAAAAGTCACGGACTTATTGACCCGCCCTCGTAATATAGTAGAGTAACACTGATAATTTTAAATAAATACGTTACTCATGCACATTATAGTAGCCCTTTAAACCATATAGTTTAAATTAATATGTTATATTTAGAAGATATCGTAAAATTTATATTCAAGCGCGAAAAATATATATCGAGCGGTCTCGCACGTCGCGTCGAGGTGATAGGGTCCCGTTTTTACCCATTTACCCAAAACAAACCCTAAAAAGCTTTTCAATATTGTATACAGATGTGTATTGCAGTGAGTAGAGATGTAGAGTGAAGATGTTTTTTCCAATAACGCTATTCCACGCGGGCGAAGCCGCGGGCAAAAAGCTATAATCTATATAACGCTAACAATTTAAATGACACTTATTAATGTGCTATAAAGAAACACAATGACACAGTAATTTGGTCGACTTGAATCTATCTATTCGTTTACGTTTAGATTACATTGCAACTGAACAGATTACAGAACAACTGTATGGTGGTACAATCAGTTCATTGGCGAGACCAGTTAGCGCGCAGTGTGGCAATCCTCTAGCTTTGTCTAAGCGTAATAGGGGATAAGTTTTTGGATATAATTTAAAAGTGATCCAATGTGTAATGTGACGTCACATTACACATAGTTCATACTAAATTTCGTTTTGCTAGAAAGAGATAACTTAAAAAGACTCATTATTCAGTGTACTAACATATAATTTTATAAAGTAAAATGAATGTTCTATGCATATTCCCTATTGAGCTAGGTGTGAGGTGTGAGTTCGGGACGCGACGCGGTCAGTGAGTCGGCCATGCACCAACGATGTATTTGTGTCATTTGTTACCTTTATGTAAACAAAATTCTAGTAACAATTATTGCAACATCAACAACTTTAAACTAATTTACAAATTAGTCTTTTTACAATTTTTTTTTTTTTTTTAATTTTTTAATATTATGTATTAGTGATGTAACGAATATTCGCATTCGCGAATATTCGCACATTTTTGTATATTCGCATTCGCAAAATTTTTGCGAATGTTTTGCGAATATGAATATCAGAAAACAAAAACAAGTTGAAGGTAACATTAGGTTAATAAAATCAAAATCCATTCATTTAATTTTTTTGTTTAGAGAAAAAGTAACTTAACTTCGTAACGTATTCACATTTCAGTCTTAATTTTATCACTTGGTTAGGAACTGAGTTGTTGGAACTTAATTATATCAACATCTTCAACAAAACTAAAAGTAATAATTAAACAAAAACATTATTCTTCTACAATAAACCATAAATGTTACATACATACTTAACAAAAAAAAACAAAATTATTCTTCCTTTCCTTGTTACACAACTTACGCTCTTTCAGCGTCACAAAGTGTAAAATAAGTCCATATTTCACTTATATTTGGTATTGGTTTATTCATCTTAATATAAAACAAAATAACAAATCACTATTTATTTCTTCAGACTCTAACCTCAAAATTCACTTGTTTACAAAACGACCGGCGCGGGCGTGAGCGGAGCGGAATGAATGACGCTTTATTTATATGAGTTCGTATGAACTCGGCAATACTCGGAAGATACGAACGTAAACCTTGTCCGAACGCCACTGCTGCAAAGCCATAGACAAATTGGCGCCAAATATTAACAAAAACTGAATATTCGCATTCGCGAATGTCGGTAGCAGACATTCGTTACATCACTATTATGTATGTACTTTAAATATTAATAACTTTTAATTAGTTCATGTTAAATATTATACTTTTACACATTTTAATGTATTTACAATTTTATAATATGTCTACTTTACTACCTATCTACGCGACTTCGCCTTATAAATGTCGTGTTCCAACACTGCTAAATGTTGGGTACGACAAGACTTAAAGTCTGTTCGCCGACAGTTGATAAATTGATGAAATATATTATTATTGTATTCTTGATTCTTAATGTAACGGGGCCAATAAATGTGTCTATCTGTTTGCTCCGGCTAATCTGAAACGGCCAGAACAATTTTGATGGCACTTTCACTAGCCGAGTGATGTTATAAGGAGTAACTTGGGCTACTTTTATCCTAGGGTTCTGTTTAAAAAAAAGGTGTTCCGTTTCTATCAATAGTTCCACGCAAACGAAGTTTATAATAAGTTACTTTTGATATCAACTCCCGGCGAGTAGACTTTAGAGGCGGTCGCGTTTTGTTGTAGAGACGGCTAACAGGGGCAACTCTGCTTATGATACAGCTCTCTACAACGCGGCTACCATGTATGTGGCGCAGCAGAACAAAACTGGCGGCGGAGGGTGAGTATTTTTTGTTTATTGATTTCCTATGTTTACGCGAACATTGTTCATTGTTGTAAACACTTACGCATTGTGTCGCGGTGCACTTTTCTTTTTCCCGACGTGTCGGCTACTTCCCAGCGGCCGTGGTCACGGGAGGACTGAGTGTGCACCAAGACACAATCCGTAAGTGTTTTAAACAATTTTTTATTTTTATTTTCATCTTTACACAGATATAAATTACATGTTATGAATAACAAAAATGATAGTAATATGGAGTGAAATTCTGGATTGGAAAACAGTTAATCTATAGCCTTTAAATAAATGTAAATTGTAAACCTAGTTTTAGTTTATCACAATTGTCCAAAAAGGCAAAAAATAAAATAAAATAAGATCACCAATAAGTATATAAACAATTATAAATATGATGTCAGAGAGAAGCAGAGATGATAAATAATTTTAATAAATGAGTATTCATGTACATCAATAACAATATTTTCACCAAAATAAATACTTTGTTGTTGACTTATGCTCTTACTTTACCATCATAGTTATATTTATACGATACTTATACGTGGGAAAAGTCGCTTGACAGACAAGGACAAAACATGGTATTGCTTATCCACTGTTTAAATATTTTTATTAGTAAGGCGGTTATAGTTAACTATCATAATGGGTATCATTAATTGTGACTTTGTTTCATACGAAGCTTAGAGTATACTGTAGTCTATTCGCGTTAAGAAGGCAATGAATTGTTCATACAAAATATGTCAAAATTGACCAATGACGCATAATATGCTGTGTTCACATTAAACTATTAATGTAAGCCAGACTGCGACATTTATACACATGATTCGCTGCCTTCTCAACGCGAATAGACTATTCACTAAATTATATTATTTTCTATTAATGCTATGGAACAACAGCGGGTGGAAGAACTACAACAAGAGCGGCGTGGGCGCGGGCGCGGCGCGTCGGCCCAAGCCGCCGCCGAAGGCGCAACAGCTGCACTACTGCGACGTGTGCCGCATATCCTGCGCCGGCCCCCAGGTGGAAATCAGATTGATCTACCTCTGTAACATAAGACCAAATGGCTCATGGCCCTCGGCAATCATCGTTATTCTATGGAGATGGATAATGTATGGAAAATGACGATTGCCGAAAGTCATTGAGTTCCGTGGTCGTACTGTACGTTCAGAAGCCTAATTCTCGTAATTATTTATGTTCATTTCGCAGTATGTTTCTAGGGTTCTAGTGCTAACGCATGCTGTCGCACTCACACAAGCATCACATCGAGAGTGCACGGGAGCGATAGCATGCTCTTACACAGGAACTAGACTGCGAATTGAACAGAAATAATGACGAGAATTGACCTCTTAACCAATTTAATCTAAACGTAAACAAGATGAACAATATGACTCATAAAGCTACCAAATTAAATGTCACTTATTAACCGTGCAATAAATAAAGACTGTAACATGTACAGTAAAAATTTGTAATGTTATAATGTAAGAAGTCACAAGCTCTCTTGGACCATCTTATGGCTTAACCCATCTTCACACTTTTTTCTGATGTATTGTAACGACAATCATAGATTTAGTTTTATTACAACATATTACCTACAAAGACAGATTGCTGTTGTAAGACAACAAAGTTGCCTTCATTTGACAATAAAATAAAAAAACTAATTTTCACACAGACCTACAAAGAGCACCTCGAGGGCCAGAAACACAAGAAGAAGGAGGCCGGCGTGAAGCTCGCTGCGGCCGGCGGGGGTGCGCGCGCGGCGGGCGCGTCTGCTCTCCGCTGCGAGCTATGCGACGTGACGTGCACGGGCGCCGACGCGTACGCCGCTCACGTACGCGGCATTAAACACCAGAAGGTGGTGAAACTGCATACGATGCTGGGCAAGCCGATCCCGTCGGCGGAACCGACGAAATTACAGCCAGGTGAGATATACTTAGAGATGTTATAGGCAGTTTATATAAGGTTTCGCAAAACCAATGCAAGGCTACTTGACCCTGTTTTTATTTATGCCCTAAAACCCTTCATAATTGTTTTATTACACAAGAAAATACATTATTTTGAAACCTAAAAAACCTACAAAAAATATATTTTAGAAATACACTTTTTAAAAACCACCGAAAACACTATTCACCATGTTGGTTGATAGATTATTATCTGTGCTGTGACGTCATAGTCCGTAGTAGTGAAATGGCGGTGTTACGCTCCGTTTAACTTTTTGACATAAATAACTTTTTAAGATGTCATGATCTATTTATTTACAGAAACACGTTCCGATTCATTACTACATATGTGTTTAGTGTGTTTGTGTCGTTACATCTTTGCCGCAAGTTACTTCGAGGAGTTTTCATCAGTAGAAATTAAATAAAAAAACAAAAATATTTTTTTTACACAATAAATTTAAATCAACTTTATTTATTAATCTTTAAATTTTTAATTTATGGTATCGCTATAATTCATTTTCCTAAGCCAAGTACTAAAGAAAATACTCCTTGAATGTATGAAATTAATTAATATGAGTCAAGTAGCCTATTACGAATACTTAAGGCGCATGATCTACTGCGAATGTAGATAAATTTTGGCAGAATAATTGTCATACTCGAAAATAAATTATATGGGCGAGTTTGCGTTTAGGGGAGAGACAACCAAGAATGAGATGACTTTTTTATAGTATAACAATTATTTTCCTGTCTAATCGTCTTTACATAGGCAGTAAGTGATGTGCATAAGTAACCGTAATTATATTGCGAAACAGTATTTTGTAGCTCCAATTATTTATTTATTTTGGAAAATAACAGCTTATTTATAATAAAAATAGAGTCAGTATAAAATTACAGTAAGCCAATAATAGGTTTTCACTGACAGATTAATCGATTAATGAAGTAAAACTACCGCTTGCTATATTATTTTTTCCTTTTCACACTCTTCCCGTGTTTTCCATCAAAAGTTCAGGTAAGGCGAGTATAAAAGGGTCTTTACTTGCAGTTGTTTGAACCCAGACTAATTTTGGAAGCTTGCACTATAGTAGCAAATAATATTTACTAACAAGAATGTAATACCAATAATATTTCATAAACAATATGGCTAGAGTTATTTTCTTGGTTTCGCGTGCCCTTTTATGCTTACCCAGTTTTGTATTTTACCTAGCAACACGTATTTTATTCTACTGAAACGATTCTTTCAAATTGTGTGTACGTTTGCAATATGCTCTACAAGATTGCCGATATCTTGAAGGACATATCTGAATCCATCGTACGCCACAGCATCATATCTGTATTGGGGCGCCTAGAGGCAGTTTGAGTACCGAGTCAAATTTCTCTCGTATTGCAAAAAAACACTCGATACAGATATGGAGTTAGTAGTAAACCCGAAACGGGAAATTTTCGCGTTGACGCAACACACCCGTAACTGTAGTTGCGGGTGTTCATGTGCTATCGCTTACCATCAGGCGATACGTGTGCACGTTTGTCTTAAAACCATTTCTGTCGACGTGGCGAGGAGATTTGACGACGTTTCGTTCTGCCAGCCAAAAAGACGGTGGCGGGCGCCCCCAAGATCAATTTCGTGGCGTCCGGTGGACTCAGCACGGTGGGGTCCGCAGGCGACAAGAAGGAGGAGGAGGATAAAGAGGAGGAAACGGAATCGGAAGCGGAGGTCCAGCCCGTGGGCCAGGACTATATCGAGGAGATCCGAGCAGACGATGGCAAAGCGGTGAGCTTCAACTGCAAACTCTGCGACTGCAAGTTCAATGATCCCAACGCCAAGGAGATGCATATGAAGGGGCGTAGACACAGACTACAGTATAAGAAGAAGGTGAGTGAATAATGTTATTGAAACAGTCTAACTATCAAATCATGACTGACCTAAGTATACTGACATTGAAAAATAAGTTGTGGCAAACGGTGTAAAAATGCCAATTGGTCTGTCACGAGTTTTTTTGCGTTTCTTTTTTAAAAAGCACTGCATAGCTGATCTGAATAAATAGAAAGGAATTCACTTGATTTTATACATTGATGACTAATGAAGTGATTTAAAAAAACCTAAAGAATAACCAGATTGAGATGAAGTTCTACAAATTGTATGAACATAAACACAGTCCAATGATTACTTAGTAAAAGGTTTGAGGCAATCGTCGAGCCTGGTGGCTTCGGCCGCCAAGAGATCCGAGGGCTACATGATTACATATTATAATGAGGACGCCACAATTTTCTACTCATTATTATTAACCTGTACAAGGCACATATTATTAAGATTATGTTGATTGACAGGTCCAACCAGACTTGGAAGTGAAGGTAAAGCCGTCGATGCACCAGCGTAAGTTGGCCGAGGCGAAGGCGCAACGTATGCTCGTCCGCGATGAACTGTGGGCCCGCCGCCGTATGCACGAAGTGAGTTCATTCAAAGTTATACTTGTAAGTAAAATAATATTTATACTAAGTACAAATCTCTAGTCGCAAACAATAATAATAAAACATTTACCCCATACAAAAAATATTTACACAACGAATAAGCTATCCAATGTTGCTGTCTTTGTCTGTCAATTGACTTTTCCAACGTATCAAGGACAGTAACATCGAAAAGCTTATCTGTTTGTAAATGTTCTTATTAGTAAGAGGGTAATTTAGCAAATTTATACATACTAAATGCAATATGGGTACATAAGTATAGGATTAGTGGTTCGATTGTTATTCGTGTTACGTGTGTCTTTTTAGTAGGCAGCGATTTATCCACCAGGCAATATGCTTCTCTAAGAGGCCTCATATACGTGGGACTGATCGTCAGAGATTCATTATGGTTAACGTTACGCTCTGTGATGTAGTCTGCGACTGTATCGATTTGTCGTTGCTACCGGTCTGGTCTGTCTGGTCATTTATGGGGACCCTTTACGATCTCTTACTGTAAAAAGGTAATAAGTATTTTATTTTATCAGGGTCTGGAGGAGGAGGAGCGCATGTGGTGGGAGGGCGCGGAGTGGTGGCGGCATCATGCGCCGCTGTACGCGCGCCGCCCGGAGACCGCCGACGACCGCCACGTGCTCGCCAAGCACGCCGCCATCTACCCGCCCGAGCCGCAGCTGCAGGAAATACAGCGCGCCGTCAGCGCTGTCGAGCGCGCGCTCAAGTCGCTCTCCGACGCGCTCGCTGACCGCGCCCGGGTACAGTCGCAAACAGTAATAGTACCAACAAATCCCGTCTCTATCTCTATCAAAATCCTTAATATGTTCTGCTGACAACCTGACACCTGAGCCACGTTCACTCTTACCAATTGCAGTGAAGAAGAAAGTGAAAATTTCACTCACATTATGAGATGAGGATATGGCATTATTTTTATATTTGTATGTTGTTACAGACTAATGTCGCTAAAGCAGCACCGAAACCCGAAGATAAAAAAGATGAAAAGGCCGAGGGCAAAGAAGATGGCCGTGACAACCAATTGTGAGTTTATACCTTAGTTCATCGTTCCTCAACCATTTTTATGTCGCGACCCACGAAAAATCCAAAAAGTACTCTACTCGAGCCCCCCAAGTGTCGCGACCTCCCGCTTGAGAAACGTGCCTTAGTTCGTTGAAATTATTTCAATTAGTTAATAGGTCCAATGTTGCCCGGACTTTAAAGCAAGTGAGCCCGCTTACAGTTTTCAATGTTGCTACTTGCTAGTACTTTTTAAAATAAAGTCTTTACAGTAGTGGGTACCAGAGTGACTGATGATGAAATATGTCCAGGTTCTCGTTCGGCGGCGAGGGAGAGGGAGGCGAGAACGCGCGCGCGCTCAAGGGCGTGATGCGCGTGGGTCTGCTTGCCAAGGGTCTGCTGCTGAAGGGCGACCGCGACGTTCGGCTCGTGGTGCTGTGCAACGACCGCCCCACCGTTACACTGCTGAAGCGCGTCGCAGCCGACCTGCCCGCACACCTCGCCAAGATCAAGGTAACAAACTTTTAAAGTCATGTTCACTAGAATGTAGTTCGTTAGTTGGTTTGTAAGTTGGATAAAGAATGTCATATGTACTTTAAAATTGCGCGAGCTAAATTATAATCCGATCAAGTGAATGTTATTTTAAGTTTAATAAATTTAGGATGATTTAGTTTGTTTTAAATAAAAATATGTCACCTACACCAAAGTAAAATCTTCTATAAGCGTCAGTTCACACCGAAACGAGATGTTATGCGAATTGAACTTTTAATATTTCAAAAATGCAGCGCCGCTTCGCGTATAGTTTCGTTTCGGTGTACACTTAGGCACTAAGCATACTAAAATGGAACAATTTGAATTTTAGAACCCGGGATCGGGTGAGGAGCCGAAGTATAAGGTGGAGCTGCAGCCGGCGGAGGGCGCGGTGCAGGTGTCGGACGGCACCGTCAGTGTGACAGTCAGCCTCACATCCGCCGTCATGCGCGAGCCCGCAGGTACGCACGCCCCGCACCCCGCACTCACCGCAACAGAACAAACTATCTATTATGAAGAATATTACAATTGCCCAATTGTGTATCTCAAACTATTGTGTATCTCTATTAAAGATAATTTGTTCATTATCCCGGCTCGCGCCGGTCAATGTGTTGAATGCTTATTTTTAGGTGTGAGTAGGGACGGCGAGGAGAAAAGGATTTTTGATCATCCGTTTGTATATATCACGTGCGTTGGACTCCGCAGTGGTATATTGCTATCTACTGAAACGGAGCAAACATCCCATTTATTATGTCTCTTAGCAGTTTCCCATATGATATTATGTTCCCCGATCGAGATGGACTCGCGTCAAGTTGCGTAAGAGTCACACGCACGCGTGCACGCACCACGCGTGCGTGTGGCGTGCGCGTGGCGTGCGCACGCGCGTCCATCCGCGCCGCACGCAATCTGCGCCGGGGGGGCATTGCCGCCGGCGTAAAATGCCCCCCGACGTGCCGTGCGGCGAACCCCCGCCATGTTTGCCCCGTTTTCGTCGATCCGTCGATGGTCAAACACCCTTTGTATTGTCGCTAGAGGGCGGCGACATAAAGCGAGACGACAAGGATGTGCTACCCCGGCAGAAGTGTTTGGACGCGTTGGCCGCCCTTCGGCACGCCAAGTGGTTCCAGGTACATTCGCCTACATTTGTAAACTCGTGCGCACTCTATCTGACCATCTTCTCTACTACAATTTTACTTCTATTTATTTTAAAGTGGCAAAATAATAATGTTTAAAAATTTTTGTTCATTCTTAAAAATATGAGAATCAACACTTGCGTCCGATCGAAAGTCCATTTTGTAAGTTAGAAAGGTTTACGCTTAATGAATTAAATTCATTTTATCGTTAAAAGCAAGTGTTGGTGATTGTGAGCGGCGGAAAAGGCGAAATCTCTATGATGATATCAAGTTCAAAAAAAAAAAGAATAAACAAAATTTTAGTTTCGAAAGATATAATCATCATAGCTGTCTTAAATTTACTAACCTTTGTAGCGTAGAGTGAGTGCGCACTTTTATTAGTCACATGTTTAATTTTTTACTTTTATTTTCTTTTCGTTCACCGTGCAGTAAGTATTTTTGCTTTTAAATGATAATGAAACAATTGAGTGCAATGAACATGTGGCTACGGGCGCTACCGAGCGGTAGTGGTATGTGCCATATTGTGCGTCAGCGTGCGCTGACCGTGTGCGTGTGCGCAGGCTAGGGCGGCGAGCCTGCAGTCGTGCGTGATCATCATTCGCATCATGCGAGACCTTTGCCGCCGCATACCCAACTGGACGCCGCTCAATTCATATGTGAGTATTATTTTATGTTTCCAAGAACATAACTCAAGGTAAATTATCTTTTTTGTTTTAAAGTTTATGAAAATTAGGTTTGGTGCCAATTAAAATGATAGCGTTGTTTATCAATGCATAGATGGATTGCGTCAAATAGATTTATGGAATGACTAGCTGTTGCGCGCAGCTCCGCACGCATAAATACAGTATCCCACGGGTACACTAGTTTTTCGGGATAAAAAGTATCCTATGGTTTTAATCCAGAGCTTAAACTACTACCATACCAAATTTCATTAAAATCCGTTCAGTAGTTTTTGTTGTATAAAAATCATAGATTTAAATATAAGCTCTATCGTCCAATATGTAACTTAGACATATATAAAAACAATGTATTTATACAGGCTATAGACATATATAATAGTTACCAGATAATTTTAAACACAGTTTATCTTTTAATACGTACAAAAAAAGTTAACCATATGGCTTCTAGAAAATTGCTTTTACAACATAAATGAAAAAAACTACACATTACATAATCAAAAATATTAGGTTATAAATATCTGACCGCTGACGAGAACTACTCATAATAATTCATTGTAATCTTATTCTGGAATTACTTGACATTTATTATATTAAAATATTGACTTATTATGTAATAGGTACTTAGGATGGTTCATGGTAGTTAAAATAAAAAGTTTGACATAAAAAATGTAATTTTGACAATGTAACAACATAATTAAAATAATATCTTGCTTATATTATGTTGACATAATTAATAATAATTTAATGTTTTACTTTCAATTGTGTGATGAAAAATTAATGTCTTTAAAACTTTAAACTTGACATTCACACACCATTATTATGGTAGGATGTGTAAGAACTATTTATAATTATTGTAACCACCATTACTACCACATCTTGTGAATAAATTATTGATTAATTGTAAAAGTTGTAAGTTGTAAATAAATAAATAAATAAATAAATAAAAAAGAGTAACAAACATCCAACCATCCATCCTCATATTCATCAATTTTCACATTTACAATAGAAGTAGGACTTATAAAAGCGTCGGTAGAGGTTGTGTTGTTGTCAAACGATATTTTAAATTGGACTGACTGTAGGCGATGGAGCTGCTGGTGTCAGGCGTGATGCAGTCGGCGGGCGGCGCGCTGTCGCCGGGCGAGGCGCTGCGCCGCGTCATGGAGGCGGTGGCCGGCGGTCTGCTGCTCGACCATGGGCCCGGTCTGCGCGACCCTTGCGAGAAGGAACTGGTGGTGCGTGCTATCTCTCTCTCTCACACGCACTAACACGCCTTTTTACGTGCTTGGCTAGCACGAGCCAAAGCAAGCAAACGTGCAAAGCTTGGATCGAATTGGTGCAAGATGTCTAGCTTTGTCTACACGTTTTTATAATATGGCAGATTCACATACAATAGTTTGTCCTGTATTTGCTACAAAAGATAACTTTATTTATCAAATTAAATTACTTGTCAGGACGCTCTTGGAAACCTGCCACCACAGAAACGTGAGGATCTCACTGCATCAGCACAACAGTTCCTAAGACAGATTGCATTCAGACAGATATACAAGGTAAACTAAATTATGATTTAAGTTATGAAGGTAAGTAAAAGTAAATAAGTGAATTTAGGCTTAAAAATAATTTTGTTCCCACTGCATGGAAGTCAGTTACCTACTTGTAATTTGAGTTTGTGTGTATTCCTATTAATAAAATATAATAAAATTTTAAAATCTCTAATTCTCAAATTATCTATCGAAAACAAGGTATTGAAATACTATAATTTTTTTGTTAAATGTTTGACTTGGATGGTTTGATGCTACAGGTGCTGGATATGGAGCCGCTGCCGAAGCTGAAGCACCCGGCGGGCGGCAGCGGTGCGTGGAAGTTCCCGCGCAAGCGCAGGCGCTCCACCGCCGACCCCGAAGGCGACGCGCCTAATGGTATGTCAAAAAAAGCCAAAAAAAACAGTAACGCACGGAGGCGCGGTTTTCTATACTAATAAAAGTATACGTCCTGCGCACGCGTACACATGCAATATTATTCTATAGTCCATGTTCCATTTGCGTATTGAGATTTGTGAGCAGATATTTTGTACACACTCACAAATACGTAATAAAAACAACTTATTGAGTAATCAATCATTCAGACTTGCAATTATTTCGGCCATTTTAAGTAGCATTTTATATACTTATGGTACACTTACATATGATAGAAATGAATTGTTAATTGTTTCCATAACTGTACTTTGTATTTCAGGTGAGGGCAAGATGGTGAAAACGGAGGAGAAAGCAGACGCTACAGAGGCGAGCACTCCCGCTAAGAAGTAGAGTCGCGGGCGTTTCGCGCGTTAAGGACGTTATAAACTCACCACATCGCATACATGGTGTTCGTACACCTGAACGTCGGAGGACTTTGGTACACTGCAGATGATACATTTTATATGGAAAAAAATTCTCTTGTTCTAGATCTAGGTATTTCTGTACAAAATGTTTCTTCTGCCTTAGTATGGTACCAAAAGTCTGTACTCGAGAGTACATATTCTTTATATTTTACTTCCGTATACATATTTTTTTATATATCGCCACATTTGAATTGCCGGTCTCTACACTGATGAGGCTAACAAACCTGTGGATTATTTTGTGGTGTCAAACGATCTGTCCAGAACTACATTATTATATAGTCCAGATTTACCGTAGCGTGTACTGTATTCTGTAAGTAGCTTAGACCGTAATTTAGTTTAATATATTATTGAATGTCGAGTTGCAGAGAGGGAGGTGTAGTCAAGGATGAAGTCGGATTTGACGTAAGATTTTTTAAATAAATCATAGGTTTACAGTATTTTGACATAGAAGAGGTTCCTCGTTCGGAATATTGTTTTGAATAGGTAGCGTTTTTTATTAAGGTGTATTATACGAATTGTGTATACACTTTAACCAAGTTAAACAAGTTTACTATTATACTGACACGTTAATTCAAAATTAACTATTCGTGTGATGTATCTTTTTTTATTAGATTTAGGTTCTTCGAATACACGGCGTAGATAGTTTATAAAGGATTCACCAAAAGGAAAATCATCTGTAATTTGGTCTGCGTATGTATTGTCTTCAAATAAGAGAAGTATATTGTTTTGTATCATCATATAAAACTACTTTAAATATAAATGTCAATAAAAATATATAAGTAAATTGTCGGATTTTTTTTACTATTTTAGTCATCTGTTACCGAGTCCTTCCTTCGCACACAATTTGCACAACAGTCGTATAAACTCTATATATTCAGAAATATTGACGTATTATTACTACATAATAATACATAATAATTGTGTAGTTTTGTAATGTGTTATGCAATGCATCTAAAAATTACAAAAAAATCGGTTGTCTGTAAAGTCGGTTTACTGACGATAGTTGAACGTGACAACGTCATAAGAAAATACTGATGGATCGCTCACCAAGTAGGAGAGAGACAGATGTCGAACGCTGCCGAACACGGAGGCCGATTGTGCCTCTTTGTCGCTCGTTCCGCGCTCTCGCTTGCACTTCAAGCCTTAAATGGAACGCCTCAGAGCGAGGTAACGCCGCATGAGTCATGTTTTTTCGTGCGTGCAGCCGGCTCCATCGAATTAAGACGTTGTCACGTTAAAACCTAGATCATATATAAAACATTCGTCAGTACGAGTCTTAGAGCATTAATCCAACTCCCCGCTTTTCCCCGCGGTTCCTTCCTTCGCTTTTCGCAGTTCCCCGCTGCCAAAGGTACATACCGGTTATATAAAAAAGGATTGTGTGGTTTTATGAAACCACGGTAAAAGTGAAACTTAATAACAAAATAGCGTGGAGCACTGGCACAAATGAGTACAGTCTATACACTACACGGTCAGCTGATGCGAACTATAGGCGCCGCCATATTGGCTGCTCTGACGAGCGCCTTTCACTTTATCTCTACACCGCGGCCGACCGTCACGCGACATGCAACACACAGACGAAAAAGTTTGAGACGATGTAATAAAAGTTTCACTTTAAAACTAGTTGCCACGCGTTACTGACGTATTCGGTGATCGCAAATCACAGTGAGGCGGGACGAACCGGAGCTAAAAATACCGAATTTTTGTTTTTTTACTGTAAAAAGAGATCGGAAACTTCTGATAAACAAAAGGACAACGTCACTTTCCATCTGTAAGTATTATTTTATCTAAATATTAACAAATAATTTAATAAATAGGCATAAATCCAAAAAAAAATCTCGGCCAATAGTGTATAATATATTATAGTAGCTATATAATATATATAGCCGATATATAGTGTATATATCGGCAAAGTGTTGCACTGAATCGTACAAGACCTAATCCTAAGTTAAGGTAATGTGTAAAAAGTAGTCATTTATAAAAATTTCTATTTCATATTTTTGTTCATGTTATTACTGATTCAAAATGAAGAAACATAAATAATTAATTAGTATAGGTACTATGTATTTGCAATTTTGTTTTTATTAATAATATTAAGGTCACTAAAAAATTTGCAAATATATTGAAAAATAATTATTCAATTATATTATAAAACTTTTGCTTTACCCCCAAAAAATGAATTATCAGAAATTCTGATGATATTGCCTACAATTTGACGTAAAAATTAAAATATACTTATGACTAACGTGTCCCTAAAATTGTATAGATTATAAAGGTCAAACATTAATTATTGCTAATATATCCGAAATGTGATGTCCACAATTTACCCAGAATCAACAGCAATGAAATGTTTGCCCATGGGTTCACTTTAAATCATATTAATTTATGTCACTTAAGGGCAACCCCAAAATACACTAGGTACAGAAGTTAAGATGGCGAATAAAGTGACGTAAAGAACTTTAAATCTGATTTCTGCCATCGCAATCGCGGACATGTGACGGAGCGTTGTATGAAATGCGGCAGCCATCTGGTGCATTGCTTTTTTATGTCCACATTTTTATTTAATATGTAATGTACTTACAGCACTCTTGTGTGTGTACAGCCTAGTGTCCAAAACAAATTGGTTGTCCACCGAATACACTACCTATAATTATAATATATAACTAGTGGTGGAAAATAGCGTGCAGTGACTAGAACACCTAATAGCGCGAGATAGCTTTGTCCCGCGAGTTGCACAAAGACTCATCAAATAGCAGAAAACAAAAGTATACTTCTGTATGCGCGTCAAGTTCCTACCGGACTAATGACATCCCCGAAAGATACCCCTGGGGGTGTCACGAGTACTAAAGTTCGTACTCGCCCTGCTGAAAGTTCCAGATAAAAAACGATGATTGATGGGAATTGATGGGAAGTTATTGTAAACTATTGTGTGTTTGAAACAGGGATTCCAAATACTTTATCGAAATTATGACAATTTTTAACTGGTTTTATCTGGGCATTTTTCGATCCAGATAGTTCTATCAGGATCCCTAATGGATTTTAACATTTTATATCGGAGTTTTTCTACAGGGCGTGGCGCCCCCAGACATCACACCCATACGAATGTGTAGCAGTGGTATCACAAGTACAATTTACTAGTTCTAATGACACCACCAATAGAAAAGTGATGGGCGACAGCTATAAAAATAATTAAAAATGGGTACAAATACAAACAACATTTATTTCCTCAAAATTATGATAAAATATTCAAGGAATACTGTTACCGTGCTGCGTTTACTAAACGTATAAACAGTATCAGCACAATATTCACAATATTTGTAGTGCCTATAAACCCGGAAACAAGCGGACATCAATAATGTAAGTACTCCTTTATATAATAGTACTCATCGTTTCGCATTTTCTTGACAATTGAATTACATTATTTAACGCAATTTCTCCTATGCATGATCTATTTAATTGTTCAGAAATTGCAAAAGAATGTGTACTATTAAATCATCATTATTGATGTATGCTCGTTTCCGTTTTTTGGGCACTGCATTCAAATTGAGAATATTTTGCAATACGTTTAGTAAACGCACGTGTACGGTTACTTATTGATTAGTTTGTTTAATTTGGAGTGGTAACCTTCTAAAACGTTATTCGTCCTATGATACTCTCCAAAGACGTTAAAAATCGCTGGTGAATGTACACAGCCAAAATCTTTCTATGTACTTAATTGATGATTTTTTTCATATCAATCATACAGTTGGGTTTGATATATTCAAGGGCCTCTTTGTCAATATTGTCAGATGGAAGAAGTGGTAAAACTGCTGACAGGCCCACAATTCTTCTTTCAGCCTTTGTTTTAGTATGTCTTAAGTGACATAATGTCCCAAAGACATAATTCAAGAGCACTGCACTAGCGGACCAGGGGGTGCCACGTGCCAGTACGATTTTAAGTACTCGTGACACCCCCAGGGGTATCTTTGGGGGGTGACATTAGTCCGGAATGGTCAAGTTTGCAGCGCTAGTCAATGGCTCGAACTCATTAATTAAATATAATATATTTCACCTAGCATCGAGGAAAAAAGGATAAGCCCATAAAATAGTAATCTATAGTTAAAAAAGAAGCTATAGTGCACACATTTATACCTCTTTGTAAAATAATTTAGAAAAGGCGTCCTCAAATTATTAGGCCTATTACACTACACTGTATTCAGGGACCCTTACCCTTATTTAGGGCAGTGTAATATAATTCCATAATTAGGGCGACTGGACGGTTTCAGCAAGCCTTCATCGCCCTTACGATCGGGTAGTGTCGGGTACTGTAGATCGAGTAGCTAGAAATCTTAATGTGAGTCTTAGTAGTCTAGCACTTACAGTCTAGCTTTAAATTATGTATTGTTTTTTTTATATAACTACGGAGCTACTAAATTTAATAAGTATTCAAATTCCTCCTCTCCCATTCTTAAATAATTATTAAAATCCACTGGTTCCAGAGCACTGAGTATCCGCATATTGCAGTGCTTTTCTCTTACTTTCAAGTATTGCTTGAAATTAAGCAATACTTGAAAAGAAGAAAGAGACCGGTGTTCAGTGCTGTGTAATAAGTAATAATCGACGCCCTTGCAAGGGGCCACGCCCTCCCCGACTACCGGGCCCTGACTGTAGTGTAATATCCGCTTTACCAAATCGACACTCAGGTCTTGGTGTTTTATGAAAAAACTACCTATATAGTATTATTGTCTGAAGTAAAGTTATTTTATTAGTTATGTATTTTAGGTAGTTAGTGTATAAACTGTCGGTATGTGCTTATATTTTTATTTTCATTCTTCATTTGTTTTTTATTTACGGTAAAAGTTGCGTTAAAAATCCGAATAGTTAAAGTTATCCGAGAAGTTAAGTTTTAGTTTAGAAATATAAGCACGTACCGACCTCGAACAGTGTAATAGTAATCGATATTACGCTAAAATTTGGGTCTACAATGTTTTAATTTATAGAGTAATTCACCAAGTGTTTGTAATCCACCAATTGAAGTAAGCTATTCTTACATTTGCACTGATCTCACTGCAAACATAATGCGTACAGACCGTAGTATATACTATACATATATTGAACTTTGAAGCTTTGACAAAAAAATGTAAAAGGGACGATCAAATGGTTTGACTCAAACCTTACGTGTTTGATGCAACTATTTGATCGGTTTGTAAAACGGAAATGTTCAGATTCACTGTCAAACAAAACAAAAATAAGTAATTCCATCAAAATAGTTTCAAACCTGTAAATGTTTGATAAACCGCTCAAAATAGCTTTGTAAACGATCAAATTGGTTTGACTCAAACCAAAACTGACGTGTTTGAGTCAAACCGTTTGAAAGTCTTGGGGGCTCTTTAGACAAAAAAAAACCACAGTTAAAAAATAAAATATATTACTTATGTATTGATTACTTAATATTTTTATAAAGTTAACTCATGTTCTTATGAGTCGTTTTTTAATTGCATCCTTATAAGCTATATTCTTGTTTGTTTCATCCTAATATCAATTTAAATATTATAGTGAGTATATTTAGGAATATCAGCGGAACTGAAACAAAAACAGTTAAATGTTCAAATAGAGTAAGTAGTACACTAGAGTTTTACAGGTGTAAAGATGTGGTTTTCTGTATTTTGAACATTTTTAAAACACTTATGACACAACTAAAAACTATAGAATCCTGTATGGCTTATGTGAGGCTATATTGTATAAGAATATTATATACATAATATGTAAGGGGGAAACCCCTTACTAATTAAAAATATTTACAAAACAGATAACTTAAACAATGTTGCTATCTTTTTCTATCAAGTGACATTTCCAACGTATCTATGACAGCAACATTGTTTAAGTTATCCGTTGTGTAAATAGTTTTATAAGTAAAGGGGTTAATAAAAATGTACAATCAATAATGACTAATTCAGACTTTCCACTCATTTACAATGTAATGTTACAGCTGCAGCTGTAACATTACATTGTAAAGGTTGTCGTGTAGTTACACCTAGTGCAGGTGGGACCACACTAGTAACTACATGGCAGCGGAACTACGCGACGAGACACTTCATTGCGGTATTATTAGTTGGGAAGTATTGTTTCGCTGCCACTAAAAGTGAGGACTCACCTTTATACAACAAAATAATGTTCAATTTTAATTTCATTCCTATTTGTAGTGAACTTTATCAGAAAATTTGTCTATAAAATTGTTTATGTAATGTGTGTTCAACATAACCTACTCAATAACACTTGCTCATTAAATCAACCTTCCAAATAAACAAAAGTTAAAAAATATATCCAGACTACGCAAACTAGGTATATAACCAATATTACCCAAGACATTATCATGAATCTATTGACACTTTCTCCATCCATTATAATCGGATCAGTAGTTTAGGTGCTACAATAGAACAAACATATATACATAGACTTCCAAAATCATTACTCTTCCTTTTGGTTTTCGTCATAGTCGGGTAAATATATTTAAAAACTTACTTCTTGTAACAGTTCTAATTGATCTGACTAAATTTAAGATTTGAAATTTGATTGAAGACTGATCCTCATAACCTTGATTAGCACTCTGTGCTCCCCAGCCCACTGAAAAATAATAATAAAAACAAAATATAAAACTTTTTAGTGCCAAATTTCTCCATCCATCCTCCAGGTTTTCCATGACCATAATACAAATTACTAAATTCTAATACGAGGTAAAATGAACATTAAAGTTTTATTACTGATCCAGGCCTAGGAGATACTTTTTAAATCATTTATTAGCTAAAGTTTAATTTAAAACAGAGAGGACAAGGTTATAAATACGTTGACTGAGAGCTACTTACTTTTTTGCATAAACCTTTCTTCATGTAAAACACATACTGCATTTAAGCACAATAATGTGGCTTCGAATAAATTCCAAAGCGTGAGCATTTTGAATATACAAAAATCCTCCAGATAAAACTAATAAACTACTATTTTAATTTCTTTCGCCAACAGTTAAATAGCTTGGAATGTTTTTATTTTAGTTGTCAAATGACATCAAACATACTGTCATTGTCGACTTCACATTCTTTTTGTTCTTTATATATGATATCGGCTTATAACCATTTGCCAGTGTCAAGTAAAAAAGGCGGGAAATAGAACTTTAGTTTAAATTTTCAACACCGTATTCCTAAATCGTCAAGTCTGAAGTCTAGTCAAAGTCCAAATAAATAGTCAGTGCAGTCCATGAGTCATGTCAGTCGATTCAATAAAGTGATAGAAGCTTTACTGAAAGTTCTTAGGGAGTTTTGGAGGGAAACTCAAAATAGCACGTTTTTAGAAGTTGTACCACTTGCCCACCCTTGTGCACGTTAACGAATATTTATCGGTTAATATTCTACCAATATTACACATTAAGAACCGAAATAACACAAATTTATGATTGAATGCAAAATCCACAACGTCACTCATTGAATTTCCCATGAGGAATCGAGGGAACTCCTCGAAATTTTATATGGACACATAAAGTGATGATGAGTGATGAAGTGATTTGATTTCAATTTTTTCTGAAATAGTCTAAGCATACGCTACCAAAAAGTAAGATTTTGCACCAAGATATACCCTGGAACCGAAAGTACTGAACAGAACTCCTGACTCCATAAAGATACATATTTGGGGATTCCGGCGTTGTTTAACTGAAAGACACGAAACTAAAGAACTGCAAGCATATGCCACTATGTCAATTACGCTAATCATTATCATCAACTCCATCGTCACACCATATATCATCACATTAACTATGATGATATAATAGGTACTTCTCATAGTATTTTACATGGACACGGATATCTTTGAACATTAGTCATTACTTTGCCGTATGTGAACCTATTTCCAAAATTATATAAAGGTTTTATATACCTAATTCGAAATTTGTCCCTTAGTCACCAAAGTGGAGACGTGATGAGGGGATGACAAATCGAGGGATCTCTTCGAAATTTATATGGTCACATATACTGATTTCGGCCTTTTCTGAAGTATTTTAAGCATATGCTACCAAAAACTAAGATTTTGTTCCAAGGTATACCCTGGATCCAAATGTACTGAACAGAACTCCTGAGTTCTTATATATACAGGTTTGGGGATTCCGGCGTTGTTTAAAGAATATGCTTGCAGTATCATCATCATCATCAAGAAACACCAACATTATGATGACATAGGTGCTCACTACTCATCAAAGTTTTGTGCACCGATATCAATGTCTTCATAATAATATAGATAATAAATTTAACTCAAAAGAGAAAAATTATTATTTTTAAACAAATAATTAAAACCGACATCCAAAAAGTAAAAATGCACAAAAAGCAAAGAACGTGAGTTCTATAAAATATTATAGGATGTTGTTTGGGCTAATAAATTAAAATAAGGAAGATTGAGTATGTAGAGAAATAGTTAAATTTTAGCCGAATTAGAAGGGGAATTATTTAGAAAATAAGATTTACTTATTTCATACTTTTTTGTGTATTTTTACTTTGGAAGTCATTTAATTTTTTGTTTAAAAATAATAATACATAAATCATCTTTATGAGGGATCGCTTCACTTCATAATATTATGCGAAGAGCGTAATCACTTGCCATTGTAATAAGCGAATCATTTTAAATTTTACTAAGAATTAAATTAAAAGAACTATTAGGAGCAAAATATTTCGCGACAAATAAAATAAATACATACTTACATTTATTTTAAGTAAAGTATATTAATATTATTATGATAAAATTTTTATTAAATGTATTATCATAGTACCGGAAGCACTTTAAATCAATACCTATTGTAATAAGGATGGAATATATGGAATAGAAGGGACGTATTCATTTTCGAGTGTACTGTTAACTACGTACTCTACTTGGTTAGTACAAGTAGGTACTTGACAATATGTGAAAGATAGGTACATGAAAGCCTTGCCGGTCACTTGAAACGGGTTTAAAAGGAATGGTTTTATGCGGTCAATAATGAATTTAATGTTTATAAACAAGGCATTCGCAGTGATATCATAACGATGGCTCGTTCGAATGTTCTAGGCGTCCTACTCCTGCCAGTTGTTGTGTTTATTGTGGTCAAATGCACTCCTACTGCCAATCTTGGTTATCTTCGTGGTATCTCGTAAGTGATTTTAATGTTTTACCTTACCTACATATCCAACCAAACTTTTTAGAACCTCTTAGGACCTACTGCAAGATCGTGTTCTAGTATTAGGGATGAAATGATGGTGGCACTTTACACTATTAAGCTAATTTCAGACTACGCTATACTATTGTGCTATATAATATAGCAAAGAAGGACCTAATGCGTGATGACGCGATATTATCGCAAGCATTTATAGTATATAGCAAGCTCAGTATGGTTGTGTCGCTCGTTTCGCTTACAGGACGGCCCGGGGTGAGGGAGGAGGAAGAGGGCGGCGCGCGATATAGCACAGCATGAACTCGGTGCATCGCACCATTTTATAGCGTATAGTAAGCCAATAAGATATATTACAGTACAGTGTGAACGTGTCCATAACAATGTATGGTGCGCGATATTGTTGTGCTATGTGCTATATATTATATGCTATTATATTATAGCGTAGTCTGAAAGCCGCTTTACATAGACCACAATCACTGTGGTCACATTGAATATCGTGTAGAGTTATCAAGGGAGTTTTTCCGGGGAGTTCCGAGGAGTGATGTTGTGGAATTTGTAAAACTTCATAAATTTGTGTTATTTCGGTTCTTAATGTGTAATATTGGTAGAATATTAACCATTAAATATTCGTTATCGTGCACAAGTGTGGGCAAGTGGTACAACTTCTAAAGTCGTGCTATTTTGTGTTTCCCGCCAAAACTCCCTAGGAACTTTCAGTAAAGCTTCTACCACTTTACTGAATCGATTGACATGACTCATAGACTGTACTGACTATATATTTGGACTTTAACTAGACTTTAGACTTGACGGTATAGGAATACGGTGTTGAAAATTGAAACGAAAGTTCTATTTCCCGCCTTTTTAACTTGACACTGGCAAATGGTTATAAGCCGATGCCATATATAAATATAAATAAAAAAAGAGATCAAATTTTAAAACAAATTTTCACCAAGTTCAAAAAAGAAATAAAGTAAACTACCCAACGTTAACAGTATGCCATAGTACTCTGGGTTACGTCATGTGTCTATTGTACCCTGTCTCTTTCGGAATGGAATGAAAAATCACCCACTAGGTATACATACGTCTAAGTAATTTCCTTCCTATCCCAACTAAAATCACACTTGCACAAACATTATTACTTTCAAACTTAGACTATGCTGACGTAAGCTACTGTGACCTTAGTGAACAACTTCTATCCTCTATAGAAAGTCTGCAGAACTTTTGTATCCGGTTCATATTTGGCCTTCGGAAATACGATCATATAATATCGGACTACCGGACTAAACTAAAGTGGATCCCTATCAAAATGCGTCGGAATACTCACGTACTTCATCTACAATATAACATTATTTTTAAACCCCAAAATCCCCCCAATATCTAAAAGACTATTTTTCCTTTCTTGGTCATAAAAATCCAATTCTTCGTTCCTCAAAGAAACTAACTCTTGCTTTTCCTTCACACAAAACTGCCTACTACGGCTCCTCTTTCACTATTTCTGCTATACGACTATGGAATGATTTACTTGAATCTGTTCAAAAATCAAAATCCATTGATATTTTTAAAAAGCATGTTATGGAATATTATCTTCATCTGTCTCAATAATTTACTATTAATGTGTAATGTTATCGAATATTATATTTGTGTTATGTTTACGTAGTTTATATAAAATAATTAATATTTATTTTAAATTTATTATATATGTACCTAACGTGTATGTAGTATTTTCATCTTATATAGTTTTATTTTTTATTTTTAATTTTACATAATTTATTTGTTAGGTTTTCTGGCAGAAAATGCTATAAGCATTAAGACCGCCTTTTTGTACAGTTCCTTTATTTATTGATTGTTATGTGTGTGTGTTTTTGGTACAAATAAAGAGTTCTCATTTCTCATACTAGGAAAGTAGTGTTGTTTTGATCTGATTATTGGGTGGAAGATGCTGCTTTCCTTTCATAGGGAGGGAAAAACTCATACAAATTTATTCCGGCCCGAGGGTCTTCAAAACTTCAAAAATAGAACTGCTGTCAGCTGTGAGGAGTTTTATTTAAAAAAATAACTATTAAAAAATGACCTGACTTTCTTAACAGCCAGTGTGAATTAAGCGCAAACTCTTTGAGCGGAATAAGCCGCGAGTGCCGCGACAATTAGGCGGCGAGCGGCAACTTCCATATTTAAAATTTAAAAAGTCAACACAAATTGGCGGAATACTAAAATCTTTTATGTATGTATCTGTGACGCACTTTTGTGCTAAGATATGAATTGAATATTAAAAATGAGTTCAAGCGAAATATTGACACCAGATTCCATTACAGTCGAGGCAAATTGTGTCATAGAAAATCTTTTGCCAAAAATATCAAAAGAAAGATATATAAACACATACAATGATTTTATGAAGTGGCGAGAAGACAAGAATATAAAATCGTTTTCAGAAAGTGTATTTCTTAGATATTTTAATGGACTGTGTAGCAAATTACAGCCTTCAACGGCATGGAGCCGATATTCAATGCTCAAGAGTACACTTAATGTAAAACATAATGTAGATTTGAAAAAAAAACATAATTTAACAGCATTTTTGAAAAGACAGTCGCAGGGGTTCAAGAGTAAGAAATCTAAAGTTTTCACATCTCATGAGGTGGATTTTTAAGCTATTGCATAGCTTCTATCGCGGGCCTTGAGCGCGGGGACCGAATCCAGAAATTCCGTAACGAAAAAACCTCACGCTCCGTGCATCGTCTAACGTCGTTTCAGTTCGGCAATCTTCGACACGGCGTTGTGTGCGTGCGATTAGACGTATTGTACGACTCTACGAAACTCGCACGAATCGAGACGAGCTGCTCCGAAATCGGACGAATACATAAGCAGCTGTTTATGAGAAAGTATATAGGTGAATAGGTATTTATGTACAACAGTGAATAGCTGTACTTGTAAAATTTGTGTATAAAGTGTTTTGAATATGAATGAACAAAGTGCATTTATTATTAATGAAGAAAGTCACGAAAAAATAGTGGAAGAAAATGAGTGAGTACTCTATATACATACATTTTATTATTATCACAAATGCTTGCTATGCAATAGCTTTACCGCGGCAGTCCCCGAGTGCCACACGTATTTTTTTTGAAATGATGCTCCTGACGAAATATATTTGGCAGTGAAGGTACTTACCTTCACTGCCAAATATATCTCGTCTTACCTAAGTATTTATGGATTTATTCTAAATATGAACGTATTTATTACACAAATACTAAAATAATTACATGTTTTTCACAGGTCGTATTGATACTCGGTATAAGCGGCGCTTGCAGAAGCAGTGAACTCACAAATTTGACAATTAACGACATTGAAAGTCAAGGCGATTTATTATTAGTAAAACTGACTAAAACAAAGACAACAGATATTGAGCGCTCGTTTATAGTAAAAGAAGAGTTTACACAAATAGTAAAGAAATATCAAAAAATGAGACCTAGTGATGTAAAAACGGACCGCTTTTTTCTCAACTATCAGAAGGGAAAATGCTATAAACAAGTGATCGGTAAAAATAAAATCTCAGGTATGCCGAAGCAGATAGCAACATATTTGAATTTACCAAACTGTGAGCAGTATACCGGACACTGTTTTAGACGAACTTCAGCGACACTTTTAGCCGATTCTGGGGCAAACATGACTACGTTAAAAAGACATGGAGGCTGGAAATCCAGTACAGTCGCCGAAGGCTACATAGAGGATTCAGTCCAAAATAAAACTAAATTTTCAACCAAATTAACCGAAACTATAAAAATACGCCCCAATCGATCATCTGGTAAACTTAAAATATCAGAGTCTCCTACTTTTACAGAGATTCAGAACAGCCAAATTTCTCAAAATATATCAAACAACATAAATATTCCAAACAAAAATGTAACTTTTAATTTCACGAATTGTCCTAATTTGACTATTAATTTTAAATAGGCACTACTAATATATTATTATCAATAGATAGTTTAGATAAACAACTAGTTTTATTTTCCTCATATTCTAAATGAAAAGTAGAGTGTTTGCCACGGGTAAAAGAATCAATTCCTAATCGGACTATAGCCGTCTAACTACCTCGGGAATTGATTCTTTTCAACCCTAGGCTAACAATCTACTATTTCTATTTTATTCTATTTTACGTATAAAATTCAAATGTCAGTCGTCACACTGTTTGTTACAGAACTCCCCCGAAGCGGCTTGATCAATTTTTATGAAATTTTGCAGATATATTAGGGATAGGGGTAGTTGTTGATGTAGAGTGTAGAGTGTAGGTGTAGGTGTAACTGATGGTAGTTGGTTGTTTATTCGATTTACTTATTCCATACTTCTTATATTACCATGGGAGAACAACGTCGTCTGTTGGGATCGGTTGGACAGTAGCAGTATGTCAAACTAAACTTCAATAATATCCTTGTCTGATATTGAATTTGTTTCAGTAACTACGCCGATGCCGCTCGAAATGTGAGCGCGCGGTGTCGCGCCAACACGGTCACTCCAGCCTCGTGTGCCAACATGAAGAGTCCCAGCGACTATTTAATGGCCCACCCTGACGACTGTCGCCTCTTCTACTACTGCCTAAGTACGACCCTGCCGCCCGTCTGCAGGGACTGCCCTTTCGAGCTACATTATAATCCGACCTTGCGCGTGTGCGATTGGCCCTACAGAGCAGGTTGCAAAGTGAACAAAGCTTCAATTTAAGGCCAGCAACGCACTTGCGACTTCTCTGGTGTTGCGTGTGTCCATGGGCGACAGGTGATATTGTTTTCAGCAATACAAGTGTCCAAGGCATTCCATTTTGTTTTTATTTTCCGAATCTATTTACAAAATTTAAATTTTAATAAAATTTAACTTATCGTTAAAGTGCTTATGCACAGTTTATAAATAAAAGTAGCCTAACTTTTACAACATCAGCTATCTGTTGGTGAAATTGCGGTAAAAATCGGTCTAAATCTGAAAGATGGTAGATGATTCTCTGAAAGAAGAGGTACTAAGGCGGGTCAATAAGTCCGTGACTTTTTGAATTTCTAACCTCCTTACTGAAAAAGCAACACTACTCCTGTCAACAGGCATCTGTCAGTTGACTCGTATCAAAATTTGAACTTGCTGCGTTAGTTAGTTTGTGTTTTAAAGCTATCTTTATCAGACTATCCAGTAACTTAAGGAAACAATGGAAAAAAGTGAATTTCGTGTGCTTATTAAGCATTATTTTTTGCGACAAAAATCCATTACCGAGACCAAGGCTAAGCTTGATAAATACTATGGGGACTCTGCACCATCGATTTCAATGGTAAAAAAGTGGTTTACTGAATTTCGTTGTGGCCGTACAAGCACTGAAGATGCCGAACGTCCTGGACGCCCAGTTGAGGTCTCTACACCCGAAACAATCGAAAAAATTCACGATATGGTGTTGGCCGACCGAAGATTGAAAGTGCAAGAGATTGTGGAAGCCATAGGCATCTCGCATGGCTCAGTGGTTTCAATTTTGAATGATCACTTGGGCATGAGAAAGCTTTCCGCAAGATGGGTGCCGCGTTTGCTCACAGTCGACCACAAACGCAATCGTGTAACAACTTCACAGGAAGGTTTGGCGTTGTTTAATCACAATATGGAGGAGTTTTTGCGCCGTTTTGTAACCGTGGACGAAACATGGATCCATCACAACACACCAGAGACCAAACAACAGTCAAAACAGTGGGTTTCTAAGGGTGAATCGGCGCCAAAGAAGGCCAAGGTGGGTTTGTCAGCCAATAAAATTATGGCGACTGTTTTTTGGGATGCACGTGGGATAATCCACATTGACTATCTTCAAAAGGGAAGAACAATTAATGGGGAATATAATGCCAACTTATTGGACCGCTTCAATGAGGATTTGAAAAAAAAACCGACCTCATTTGGCCAAGAAAAAAGTTCTTTTTCACCAAGACAATGCAAGGGTGCACACATGTGCAGTTGCGATGGCAAAAATCCATGAATTGGGCTATGAATTGCTCCCACATCCACCCTATTCTCTGGAGAATTTGGCTCCGAGTGACTACTTCTTGTTCCCAAACCTGAAAAAATGGCTCGGTGGAAAAAGATTTGACTCCAATGATGAAGTCATCTCGCAAACAAAGGCCTATTTTGAGGACCTCGACAAATCATATTTTTTGGAAGGGATAAAAAAATTGGAGAAGCGTTGGACAAAGTGTATAGAGCTCAAGGGGGACTATGTTGAAAAATAAAATGATTTATTTATCAAAAAATCTGTGTTTTATTCCAAAAGTCACGGACTTATTGACCCGCCCTCGTATCAGTATATAAATGACCAATATTGAGATGCATGTATATTGTATATTGCCTGAATAACACATTTTCGCGTGTTAAATCTATGTCACGTGACTGCGCCATCAAATTAACATAATCGAATTCCATCGCCCGCTTCAAACATAACCTAAACCCTACAAGTTAACTGCTATGGTACCTACAAAATTGCTTGGCCGATTGTGGTAAAAAAAGACTAATCTTAAGGAACTGCACGTGTGATGTGCGGCGGGCGGCGGCCTACATGTGTGATGCTGATGATGATGTCAGAACTGCAAATGAAGATGGAGCGTTCGCGGTGTGGCATTATTTCATTCACCGACCTACATCAGATACACCTTAGATAACAAACATAATATTGTATAATATCTATGCACGCATCACACCACGTCAATCTGGCCCCGTGCTAAGTATCCGAAGAACTTGTGTTACGGAGACCAGACAACAGGAATTGTATATTTAGTACTCTTATACCAACTATATTTTACGAATAATTAATTATACGTAAGTATATTTAAGATGTTTTAATAAAAGTCGATCATAGAATATAATTTACATTTAACTATCATAGAATATAATTTACATTTAACTATCATAGAATATAATTTACATTTAACTATCATAGAATATAATTTACATTTAACTATCATAGAATATAAGAGCTCTGCGAATAACAGTATTGTTATTCGTAGTATGAGCCTCTAGTTATAACTATACTTCATCGAGCAATGTTGTTACAACTTATAGTTATGGACAAGTTGTAGGGCCTGTTTCACAATCTACTGATACGTGTCAGATAGCTTATTTACATGTTTCGTCTCTGTCGTTCGATATAACGTAAGCAGAAACAAAACTTCCGAGTAAGATATCACTTGTTAGAAGATTGTGCTACAGGCCCTAGTCTTTCAAATTGCGTACTGGCTACTGATAGAATAATGGCGTCACCAAGAGCCGCTACGTCCGAGCATTTAGCAGCGATTCTAATCCATATCTTCTGATTACCTCCACTTACCTCTACTCCGCAAATAGCCTCACATGGTGCATCATCACGTGCAGAGGAAACTCCCCCGCGGAACACCTGGCTACTGGCTTATCGAGGCAATTGTCGCCCACCGCCGCCATGGACAATCATCTCATCACATCATCGTTTAAAAGCAGCTGAATGCTGTTATCGACTTAACGATAAATATTATAATAATAAGTAAACGACTTCGTATGCGAAGAATGTAAAAACTTGTGTCCCACGCGGACATGAACCAGCTGAAATGAGCTTGCCAGTTGGATCAGTTTGTACTTAGTTAGTGTCGGATGTCGCGCGTCGGTTATTAGTGACAACTGGGTAATATCTAAATTAAGATTAGAAAAAAACACAACAATTGATTATTTTATTTTATAACATTCGGAAAACTCACGGCTACATACAAGAACAATTAGAATTAGTCAAACAAGAAGGCCAATTAAAAGTTTTCACAGATAAATAGAAAAATTATAAAAGCAACGATGAAATCGGTGGTTAACTTAAAGTGAAAATAGAAGGTCTAAAAACGCAAAAACATATCAATCATGATGTTAATAATTTTGTAGCAAGACAATTTTTAATTTTAGAAACGCTGGTATTAAATTAGTTTAGACTCTAGATCGTCATCACACGTAACTTCATTGAAATTTCTGCTGGCACGTATGAGAAAACTATTCTGCCTATATAAGTATAACAAAATGGTTACTTGCTTTGCTTACTTGGTTATCTTTATATGTACCTCAAGGCTGATATCCTCAGGGTTCAGATGCCTAGCTTTTAATAAAATTTGGCCGGTACACAATGTTTTAGAACAGTTTTTGAGTAAAACCACAGACACCAATCAAATCTGGCGTGAAAAATACCCCTCAATTACTTGTAAATTCTAATATTATTCTGTTAAAAGTAAAACAATCTTTATTGCAGAATGCTAACAAACAGTAATTGTATAACACCTAGCTAAATAGTAGCTACCACTCAACGCTCGCGAGAGAATCACTTGGACAAATATGCTGAAGTAATGTTTGCGCTGCGACTTGCGAGTTGCGAGGCGCCACATAAATGTTTGATTTTAATGGTATAGAAAGGCTTGTGCTATTTGTTAGGCTTTGTGTTCAATTCCAGATCATTTGAGCAAATTAGTAATACGTCTATGATTGTTGAACTTGGACCAATAATAATCATAGACGTATTAATAACGGCCGGGCATAAGGTAGTCAGTGCCGGTTTTACCATTACTACCGCCCAGAGATTTCCAACGGCGGCCCTTGGTGAAATGAAAATGAACTGCATGCAGTGTTCCGATCGAATGAATTGAACACTGCGATCCATTCTAGAGTTGTCAACATACTTTTTTTCTCACTCAGTGAGCGAGGGGATAAAAATCTTTGAATCGAATTTTCCCATGTACTAAAGATGGAAGAAAATTTGTTTTGTCAAACAGCAAAGAATATCTTTGGCGATAAGGTCGATACACAACGCACGATATAGGTTTGTGTGACAAACAAACACACAAGTGGGTTACTACTTACTGCGAAGCCTAGTACCGACACCGTGTCTGCTTATGGTATAATTAAAAATTATATTCAAAACAGATCCAATGATACGTTGTACACTACTTACTTCATGGTGTGTGTACCTCAAGAAAAAAATCGATAGTCAAAATGGAAAGGCAAATGTTCCCATACCGTAGGTGTGTACTATCACGGAATGTAATTAATTTCAGCAGATTTTGTATTGTGTCTGCATGTCGTCATTAAAATATAAATATATTATGAGAACACTCTACCTGCTTATGAATTAGATTCCCTGAAGGTAGCCCATACTACGCGACCACTTTTTACCATTTTTACCCCCTCCCCGGCCTTCCTACTTCTCACTAGTAGTACTACTTTATATGTAATATCTATACGGCATGGCTATACAGCGTAATCCAAAATCGTAAGTACGACCGTCTTTATAATGTCAATAGTACTATCAATATTTTTTTATTGTTTCCTACTGCTCCGCAAGACTTTTCTGGAAGGAATTGACTATTAGTTTTCGACATCTAAATCTCCCCTGGGGCAGGGCAGCCGAATAGCTACGGAAATAGTTGAACGAAACGGATGATCCACGACGAACTACATTTCCATCTTCTTATGTATTTGACAATGTAATATCATTGATTTACACATTGACATTGATATATGCATTCGACTGTCCTGCCCCGGGGTAGTTTTGCATGCCAATACAATAAATAATACAATTGAAAACGCTACACGTGACAAAAACCCAAAAGCCTAATACCCTCCCCCACTGACAAATCTACCACGTTAACTACATTAAGACATTCATCTTACGATAACCGTAATCTGTCAGAGGTTGCGAATTAGCTATCAGTGATAATTAATTAACAGGCGATAGTGGGCCGCAACCGGGTCACAGGCAAACACAGATTAGATATGCGCCTGCGCACATCTCTAAAGTATTTCGAAACTTTGCATAAAAGAGTAGGAAATTTTTCAGTTGTCCTTAATGTCCGTTTTGTGTCGGATCTTTTTAAATTTTAGGCAAATTGAGACATAATATTATGTTTGTTATTCTGGAGACAGCAAGATAACATATAGGAACAACACGATAGAGACATCACGAGGGACATGTCTTTTGATCTCGATCTGTTTGAAATCTTCAAGATGACTGTCGAAATCGGTCGTCTGTTTCTTTGTTTGCATTGAATAGGCTCAGAAACTATTGGACATAGGCAACTTTTAATAACTAAATATAATAAATCTAAAAAAAAATACGTACTATAATGGAAAATGAGTAAGAAGTTCCGTATAATATTCCGTATAATATATATATTCTTCGCATATATTCTTCTAATATATAATCCGTATAATCTTTAAACGAGACATTCTTGTATATATATAATCGTAATCTCGGAAACGGCTGCAAGTATTTATAGGAAATTTAGTATGCTGGGAGTTTTGGGGAAGAAAAATCGGTCTAGCTAGGTTTCATCCCTGGTTTCATCGATTGGCAGTTTTGTTAATTTTTGCATTGTTCGGAAATTCGAAATATGGTGGGTTCGAACGTCAGTAAAATATTTTTGCGTTTTTTTTTAATCTATTAGAGCTCCGAGCAAAGCTCGATTACCCAGGTACTTATGTTAATAGACAGTAGTGTACATATTCATGTGAAATATGAATTTTAACCAAGAACTTACAGTACAATGAATAACATACAGTTTTTCGGGTTTTAGGCTTCAAACGGCAATCATCCATCGAAAACTGTGGTGTCCTAGACTCGGGATTCTCAAAGTGTCATCAGGGTTCGCCATAATTATTAATTATTAGCTGTTTTGTAATACCTACCACGGCAACAAAATATACTATTTTTAAATAGCGTATAAAATATACGATGTGAAGACCTTATTACTTTTATGTAAGTAGCTAAGGACTTCGCAAGAGCACAGGGAACCCCCTTCTCCCTATAAGGGTTCCATAAAATAATTTACTTGGTGTTCCGTTATCTTATAAGTTAAGGAACCCATGTCTATGTTGACCAATCATGACATCACGAGAGCAATCCACGCGTCTACTGGTGAAGCCGCCACTAGAGATATTTGATATAGAGAACTTATAACCGACTAGATGATGCTCGTGCGCGCAAAAGGAAATCCCGCGGGAACAGTCTATCGCAGTAAAAAGTAGCCTATGTCCTTCCCCGAGGTCTCTATATCTGAGCCAAATTTCATCAAAATTGGTCCTGTAGTTTCTACTACAGGCCTAGCCGCCGCCCGCCCTACTCACCAGACCTTGCGCCTATAGACTACTACTTTTTCCAGAATTTGGATAACTTTTTGGCGGGAAAAAAATTCAATTCAACTTAATCTGTAGGCGCAAGGTCTGGTGAGTAGGGCGGATGACGGAGAGCTTCCAACCCTAGTTCTTGCAACTTGGAGACCGTCTGCTGTGCAGTATGAGGTCGTGCGTTGTCGTGCAGGAGCAGCGGAGACGAGCGATTGACTAATGCTGGTTGGAGATGTGCCAGCTTCTCCATCATTGTGTTCAGTTCTTCACAGTACACATCTGCAGTAATGCTCACCCCGTTTGGTAGGAAGCTGTGATGAATCACACCGGCGCTAGTCCACAAAACAGTGACCATCACTTTTCTAGGGGTAAGTTTTCGTTTAGGGCATTGTTTAGGTGCTGATCCAGGATCCAACCAACTTGCTGAGCGCTTGCGGTTATCAAACAGAATCCATTTTTCATCGCAGGTAACAATGCGGTTCAAATTCCTTCATTTGTGTGCCTGTTGAGCAGTGCAAGGCACGTCTCGACGCGTACTTCGCGCTGGCGATCATTGAGTTCGTGGGGCACCCATTTGTCAAGCTTTTTTACCTTGCCAATTTGACGCAAATGGACCAATATTGTTTTGATACTATCGTCAGCTTCCACAAACGCCTTTAATTCGTCATTGTCCACCAAAGTCTTCGGTCGACCGCGAGGTTCATTTTTAGGTCAAAATTTCCAGAACGGAAGCGAGCAAACCAATAACAGGTGGTGCGTTGGTTTGTAGTGTTAGCTCCGTAAACGTAGTTGATGTTGCGTGCCGCTTGTGCCGCGTTGCTGCCACGACGGTATTCATATTCCATAATTACTCGAATTTTTAACGTATCCATGATGACGAAAAAGCTTGAAATGCGATGAAAATGTAACACTTATCAATAGACAAATGACTACTTTTGGAAAAAGAATTCCGTGTTTTTAAAATAAAATTAATTTTAAATTAGAATTCTTAGCCAAACATCTGCAGTACTGGCCATTTCAAATCAAAATTATTTTGATTTGAAATGCCCAGTACTGCAGAACGGCAATTTCATTGGTAAAGACCTATTATTAATATAGAAGTATAGATGACATAATATTAAATAAACTGATACTACTGAACTACTTCTAATAAACTTTTAATTTACCACTGAAGTTCGATTCTGCGAATTAAATCCTGCCACAATACAAATAGGATCCAGTCCCGAATCCCGATATGTTACAACTGCAAAATGGTATACTCCTAAACGTCAAACCCGTTTTGATTGGTCCAAATTCCAATAATCACTTAATGATAGATACCAATTTATCAAGTACCAAGACGATTTATTTTTTGCTCGATAAAAGTAAATTAAAAGTGTAAGTCAATACGATAATTGGGATTCTACGTTACGTATATACGGTACGTTACGTGTATACGGTACGTACCGTATATACGGTACGTTACGTATATATGGTACGTTACGTATATACGGTACGTTAAGTGTATACGGTACGTTACGAATATACGGTACGTTACGTGTATACGGTACGTTACGTATATACGGTACGTTAAGTGTATACGGTACGTTACGAATATACGGTACGTTACGTGTATACGGTACGTTACGTAAATACGGTACGTTACGTGTATACGGTACGTTACGTATATACGGTACGTTAAGTGTATACGGTACGTTACGAATATACGGTACGTTACGTGTATACGGTACGTTACGTATATACGGTACGTTACGTGTATACGGTACGTTACGTATATACGGTACGTTAAGTGTATACGGTACGTTACGTATATACGGTACGTTACATGTATACGGTACGTTACGTGTATACGGTTCGTGACGTGTATACGGTACGTTACGTGTATACGGTACGTTACGCATATACGGTACGTTACGTGAATACGGTACGTTACGTATACACGATACGTTACGTATATACGGTACGTTACGTATATACGGTACGTTACGTGCAAAACATCACAACTCACAAGTTAATTATTAATAGATACGCACCGTAACTATATTCGCAATCTTATCGCATTCCTAAAGTTATCTCCGCCATATACGATGCTGGAATGTGTACACTCTACGACAGTGATCGTCACACTACTCTTGTCAAGGGCCACATATTAAGTCATTATGAAGTATTACTGTGCCGCACGCTTTGCACACTTTTTGTGGGGGGAGTGGGGGTTACAATTCTCTTAAACAATTAAATTATTTTCTATACCGAGGGTACAGACTAGAGTCGTCCATCTAGCGTTTTCATCTAAAACTGCCCCGGGTCAGTCGAATAGCTACGGAAATAGTCGAACGAAACCAATTATTCACCAAGCACTACATTTTTTAAATTAAACTATAAAAACTCAAAATTTAGGTACCTACTGATGTCTTCATTTGTTTTTAATTTAAATATCAGTAAAAAAAGGACAACAGCGCCCAAAGAAAAGTTTTCCGCCCTTCGCAGCCTGCCACGCCACCCCGGGCCATGGCCCTTTTGACTCTAGGGTAAATACGCTGCTGCGCGGGTCGCACCAATCACGGCCGCGGACCGTAGTTTGACGACTACTGCTCTATGATCAACAGAATTGTACCAATTACAATTGTCGTCATAGTAGGGGTTTAACGGGTTTTGCTATATAACTAGCTTTTTCATTTTACTATTTAAATAAGTACGCGTGTATAAAAACTTTATTCTTTAATCACTTTTAAAGTTTACGCAAAAACTTAAACTTTTAAACTTTACGCAAAATATTTCAGTTTGTTGACTCGCCTGATACTTTCATTACGCGGTGTATGCTGAGGCCCCGTATCGTGCGCTGACATTGTCATGTCGTGTCATGTCAGGGTTTGTGTAGTTCGCACTAAAGTACTAATGTATCCACGGAACAGAAAACAAGTGGCAGTGCGAAGTAGGCGTGGTTCGCGTGCCACGACTAAGCGTTCTTACGCACACTTGTTTTCATCCAAGATTTGTCAAATTTCAATTCACTTAGTATTCAAATCGTCGTAAGTACTTTTCGAAGCGTGAGGCGGAGGGTATTTATATTAAAAGCGCTATTCTCAAATTTAACTGACAAAACATGCTAGTTTCTACTAAAATATAATCGACTAATCACTAATCAATCGAATTCTTTGTTTGGCGACAACGACTTCCATACTAAGCCTACTAATATTATAAATACGAAAAGTAGAGGATGGACGGATGGATGTTTGTTACGTTCTCACGCAAAAACTACTGAACGTATTTCGATGAAATTTGGTATGGTAGTAGTTTAATATCTGGATCAAAACATACAATACATTATTAGGGCACCGTAACACATAAGGAAATATAAGTTTCGCTGTGTCCATTCGTCTATCTGTCTGTCTGTCCGCGCCTCTAGCTTCTGTAATTATAAATATAAATAGATGTAATTTGGTATAGTTTGTGTATAGATCTCAGTTTTGGCATCATAAAATAATAATAATTTTATATTTTAGGGGTGGATCTCCATACAAAGTCGGCTATTTTCGAGTACCTAATCGGCCTCCAAAGTTGCTTATAAGTCCCCCCCCGCACTTCTAAACTATAGGAGATATAAACTTGTAAGTTTACATGCTGATAGATCATGCTAAAATCTCCCTAGGAAAATTATTTTGAGCGAAATCAGACAATAACTTTTGAAGTAATTCAAAGAAAACCTATTGCGCTTGATAGTTACGGAACCCTCTTTGTCTTGTGACTTGCTCTTTGTTAGGTTATAATTAAGTAAATTAAAAACAAAATAAAGTAAGCTTTAAGTAGCAACTCTTATTTATTTATATTGTATATGGACTATGATGTCTGAAAATATATGAATTTTATTTATTTATTTATTTATAATATTATAGTAGGAAGTAAGCAGACGGCCTCTGTGGCTCAGTGGTTCAGCGCGTTGGTGCTCAAGCCGGGGTCGCGGGTTCGAATCCCGCCGAAGGAACAAAAAGTTTTTCTGTGTTCCTGGGTCATGGATGTGTATTAAATATGTGTATAATATTATAATAAAAATATTAAATATACTTCCCGTTTTCTGGTACCTGTAATACAAGTTCTTCGGATACTTAGCACGGGGCCAGATTGACGTGCTGTGAATAGTCCATAGATATTATTATTATACTATAAGGATTAGTAGAACCTTGACCACATAGGAATATTTATTAAAAAATATAATTCGCTCACATAGTTACGTAAATCTTGCCAAAATTGTTGGTGATATTGTCGCAAATTAACCGGAGAAACACCTGTCGTCCGTGAAATAGAGTCAATAGCAATATGGGTCACAGTCCTCACAGAACATATGACCTACTGTTGGTTGGTAGAGTGGGCGAGTGGTAGAGGCTCACATTACACTATTTACGGTTCCCGTGTCCCGCGTCGCAACATCTAGTCTTCTATGCTTCTTACTAATATAGAGATATAGAGCAGACCACGGGGTAGGACATAGGATACTTTTTATCGCGGAAAAATGTACGGTTTCCGCAAGATTACCTTTTGCGCGCACGAAGTCACAGGCAACATATAGTCTACTCTAATATATTATAGGAAACTGCAGTACCGATTATGATGAAATTTGGCACAGATACAAAGTAGATCACGGGGAAGGACATAGGCCACTTTTTATCCCGAAATAGTACGGTGTTCCCGTAGGATTGCTATGCTTACGCGGGAGGAGCCGCCGGCAACACCCAGTCCCAAATAAGACGTTGAACAATAATATGAAAAAAATTGTCACATAAAAAACGTAATTAATGTTCCCGGTGCAACATCGGAATGGACTCGAAAGATGATCATGACAGGCATAACGATTCACGAGTTGTATGTACCTCTGTTACTTATTATTTGAAAAAATTGCCAAAAACAATGCAAAATAAAAACGGTGGCGTGACGCAGGTGCTAGTTGTTACACATTCGCCAGGAATCCACAGAAGGCTGAACAGGCTGCTTCAGGGTCGCTTCAGTGTGGACAAGTGCGCATTTCTTGACAAAAAAAATCATTCAATATTTTAGTAGATTGATATAATTATGAAATTGGTCATGCTACTATCTTGGCGGTAAGATGGCAGTAAAACTCATAAAGCACGTATTCTACCTCACTAAATTCAGGCGTCCTAAATGATTCAGTAACTAAATTTAGACACATGAAATAGCATTTAGATAGATAGGATCCACATTAGCATCTGACTTCTGTGTGGAATCTGACTGACCAATTCTCTGACTGATCGACTGAAATAATCGAATTTTAATCGTTTACAAAGTAATATTTTGTAAAACTTTGTTAATACAAAACAACTTATATGAAAATCAGATCATTAGTTTTTGCGTGAAAGAGTAACAAACATCCATCCATCCATAAATCCATCAATCAAACCATCCATCCATCCTCACTTTTCACATTATAATTTTAACGGTTGCTTAATTTTTACGGGTAGGTACAAATTTGTTAAATCGAAATATTTGGAACCCTGGAACTAACAGATTTTTTGAGAATCGTCCAGCCTCCAGGAGAGTACTTTTTAGTGCGTTAAATAATTTTTAGTGATATTGGAAATGAGATTGTTTTTCTGTTTGACATTGTCTCTTGTATTATATTTAACTCCTTCGTATTTTCTCACCTATGGGTTTTGTGTGTTTATAATAAATATTGAATTACAAAACTATTTTACAGCAAGCGGTAAACACTTTTAGTAGAGACTATCGTAATACTATTATTTTATTATATTAATTATATCCTGTAATAATTAACTTTGGTTTGAGAAACAAAGGTCGACTCGACATTTCATCCCACGAAAGCATTGAAAGATAAAAATATACAAAACTACACAATATAATGTTTCATAGCATAGTTAACAAACATTGGATAATACGGAAATCCGACGATCCATAGGTTTTTGTTCATAATAGGAAATCTAACATAAATACAACAAATACTCTTAAATTTAATTCTTCAAAGCTTGATTTAAAAAAGCTTTATTTAAACAATGGTATAATAATAATAATAATTTGTTACGAAACAATCATTGAGTAATACTGAAAATGTACCTATCGATTATACATTTTCATCTAAAGCTTCAAAAGTTAAAAAGATACTAAATAATACCTACTTTGTTAATAAACAAACATTGAGTGCGCGTGCGCCGCTTCATGCGCGTTTTCAGTCAGTTGAGTGCGCGCCGCCGAGCAGAGCGCTCGTGCCGTGTGTGTCGTGATTTCTCTACTTAGAGCGCCCCTTCCAATGGTAACTGTGATACTTTATTTCAGCTTCAGAACTCTGCATTTAGATGGTAAAGTCACTTTTGTTATAACCATACGTTACTTTTATTATCCTTAACGAAGGATGTTCTGGTTTTTTCATGTTTGATCGCTTACGAGTTACGGATGTAAAAGCTTATTTTGATCCAATAAACTGCTATATTAAAATTTATGACCATTTTAGAGTCTAAACCAAAATTTTGTTTATAAATTCTAGTCTATAAATATTGTCATCATCATATCTTAGAAAAAATTGCGTGGTAGATTTCGAAATTGTATAACTATTAAAAGCTCTTGCGCCAAAAAGTGCGATTAGTGTGCTGGGGTGACATGATATTACGTGCTCTATATTTGGCTGTGAATTTTAATTAAATGTTGTACAAACAATAGAGTTATAAATTTTCTTACGTGGAACTCTACTGCTGTGACTTTATGTACGAAATCAGACGGTAAATGTGATGATTAATTATTATTATTATTATTATTAATGTAAAGAAATTGCTTTTTATGGCGAATTTTTTTAATTTCAAGGAGTAAAAACTGTAAACTACATAGTTTGTTGTGATCCTAATAATTAAAATAAAATGTAATCCTATGTACTAGTGATGGATGTTTTGTAGAGTCGAGATAGAATATAGGTAAAAGATCTAATAAAATGTAATATAACAGAGATATTATTAATATTTTTATTTATGATTTTACTAAGATATCTTAGTTTTGTAAATTAAAACAAATTAATAGATAATGTTTAAACGGACGTAAATGGACAAACAAACTAAAACAAGTCATAAAACGCTCATGATGTTATGTTATTATCTCAACAATATTTCATTCTGCGGTAGCGCTATCGCGTTGGACGCTTTTAACTTTGATTGACATCATTTTAAATCATCATCATCATGATTCATGTTCATGACAAAAAAAATCAACTTTAAATACTAATCTTTTTATAATAAATGATCAAATTAATTGGGTTTCAGGGACCTGAAAATCTTAGAGTTCTGAAAAAATATATTGTAACAACATGTTGTCTGCGACTTCGTGCGACTGAAAGAAGATCCCACTGGCACCGTTCATTTTGTCGCAATAAAAAGTAGGTTATTGGACATATCCCGGAGGTCTATGTCTCTGCCAAATTTCATCAAAATCAGTTCAGTAGTTTCGGAACATTTTCAATGCAAACAAAAACTCAAATCTTTCTTCTTTATAATATTGGTGTAGATAATTGTCCGTTACTTCTTTCGTGTAACACGAAAATGTTCATAGAGTGATGTTATGTAGCCGGTGTCCCTCCCAAATAGTTAATGGTGTATCCAAAAAAGCGTTTTTTTTTCCAATCGAACCAGTATTCTCTTAGATGTGTGACCCAAAAGCCGACGAATATATCTTGCTAAGTATACTTTATAACGTTCAGTGTAATAGTAAACAAATGTTAGACAATGTCTTATCAAAACTTATCATAAATCTCGCCTATTTTATGTAATGAAATATTTGCTTTACGTTTAACGTGTTCTACTTTTGTGCCATCTTGTATTGAATTAAACATTACGGGTCCCTAGTCCCTGTGTATGATATGATACCAATTGTTGCCCGCGGCTTCTGACGTACGGAAAGTTTTCTCGCAGAAATCGTACATTTTGCAGTGTTAATCCGGAGTCCAAGCTCAATCCGGTCAGTAGTTATTGCATGGTATGATTTCAAGTAGTTAAAATTTCACCGGAACAGTACACTTTGCCGCAATATTAAGTAGCCTATGTCCTTCCCGTGGTCTACTCTATATCCACGTCAAATTTCATCACAATCAGTCCAGTTCAGTTCGGAGTCAATTATTAGTATATTCAGATAGTATCATATATTTTGTGAAAATGATTGAGTTACGATATTCACAAGTTCGGATGCCAATTCGTTTGTCTGTCTTTACTTTTCCAACATGTCAACATTTTAAGTTTACCACCGAAACTTTACAAACACCTGGTATCAGCCACGGGAGTGGTTTGATGGTTTCAGCGCAGATTCTATATTAGTGACATTTATTGATTCGTTACTAGATGTTGCCCGTGACTTCGTGCGCGCGAAAAGTATCCCGCGAGAACCGTACATTTTGCTGCGATAAAAATGCTGCTGTGTTAATCCGGATTCCGGAGTCTAAACTATTACCATACCAAATTTCGTCAAAATCCGCTACAAACATCCACACATCCATGCATACAAACTTTCGCGTTTATAATATTAGTAAGAATCGGTCGTGTAAGGGCTATGCAGGTAAAACAGTATTGTCGCTAACGGTTCGTGGTGTTGCGGCCGCCACATCTGGGTTCGAATCCGGGTGGGTTTCATGAACAAGTATGTCACCAGGTGGTGTCTACTGTCTAGTAATGAAATAATAACTAAGGGTCGATTCACACCGAAACCCAAACGAATGCGACGCGGCACTGCATTATTAAGATAGCTATTCAAAATTAAAGTTTATTTATTACACGTGAAGACACACGATTCATTGTAACAGTTCGAATGTCAAGTTGCACCGCGCTGCACAGCGCATGTGCAGTTTATGACTGATGTCATATGAAACGTGATTTCTTTTTGTGTAGGGAATAAAGTTAAATTTTGAATAGCTATCTTAAAAGTGCAGCGCCCCGTCGCGTGGCGTATCGTCGCGGTGTGAACTGAGCCTAAGACATACGGCCTAATTTGCAAACGCCTAGTGAAGTTAAGGGCTCCATTACAGATTGACACTGTCTTCGATTGGCAGAAGACCAGGATAGAATGCGACTTGAGATCCTCTTAATTTTAACAAGCGTTACAGACTTTGGGCTATAGATCGTAGTAAGTTATGCCTGCAACTTTTCGCTGAACATACTAAGGATACCTAACATAGGATAGGGTAGGGTAGGGTAGTAAGAATCCTACTAATATTATAAATGTCAAAGTTTGTGAGGATGGATCGATGCATGCGTGTTTGTTACTCGTTCACGCTAAAACTACAGAACGGATTTCGATGAAATTTGGTACAGTAATAGGCTCTGGCTCTGGAATAAAACATAGGCTACTTTTTTACCCGAAAAAGTACAGTGTTCCCGTGGGATACTATGGGGTATTTACGCGGGCGGAGCTGCGACCAACAGCTAGTGAAGAATACCCACCACGTGGAGTGGGCTTGGTATTAAACCTGTAGACAATGATGATGATAATGATGATGAGTAGGGTAATTCGCAATTGTGTCACAGTATAAAATATAAAGTAGTAGAGAATGAAAGACTATCGAAGTGAACTCTTGTTACAGTGAGTCGTACGGGTGATAACGCGATGGCAGTAGGCATGTTGGCTAAAAAAAATTTTATTCGTCTATTCGATGTTAGACAAGGTGTTATTAAACAAACTAGAACCCATTTTCGTATATCTTAAAAATAACGAAGATACAAAACTATTTAAAACAATATGAACGAGAGCGATTTATCGGCCTGTGACCGCCGCAATACATTTGTCGTTACAAAATGTATGGCATGGGTAGCAACTTGTGACGTAACAAATCGTTTTGCGAGAAGGACATGGGCAATATTTTTTATTTGATTATAATTTTTAATCGCGTCAATCTAAATACCTACTTCTTTTAGATTTATGTATCTCTAATCAGCAAATTTAAAAATTATTTTATAAAAATGTGATATTCCACACTAGGCAACATCCCTATAATAATAGTAATTTAATTGTTGTAATAATTGTTTTATAATTTATCACTATTAAACTTGCCATTTATTTGCTAAATATCAATAAAATAATCGTAAAAATGATTGGTATACGAATATGTAAACAAAAAATCAAACACCCAAAAACTCTACATAATATGGCAAATATTAGGTAATACTAGGCTAGGCTATAGTTATACACGTAACGTTTGCCTGTCTGTACAGGTAAACCGGAGCGTGTGTGTTGCACAGCAGCTGCGTAGGTTTCCATACAGTATCAGCTCAAGTTTACCCGACATGTTTGCCTGTACAGGTAAACCGGAGCGTGTGTGTTGCACAGCTGCGCAGGTTTCCATACAGTATCAGCTCAAGTTTACCCGACAGGTTTGTCTGTGCAGGTAAACCGGAGCGTGTGTGTTGCACAGCTGCGCAGGTTTCCATACAGTATCAGCTCAAGTTTACCCGACAGGTTTGTCTGTACAGGTAAACCGGAGCGTGTGTGTTGCACAGCTGCGCAGGTTTCCATACAGTATCAGCTCAAGTTTACCCGACAGGTTTGTCTGTACAGGTAAACCGGAGCGTGTGTGTTGCACAGCTGCGCAGGTTTCCATACAGTATCAGCTCAAGTTTACCCGACAGGTTTGTCTGTACAGGTAAACCGGAGCGTGTGTGTTGCACAGCTGCGCAGGTTTCCATACAGTATCAGCTCAAGTTTACCCGAAAGGTTTGTCTGTACAGGTAAACCGGAGCGTGTGTGTTGCACAGCTGCGCAGGTTCCCATACAGTATCAGCTCAAGTTTACCCGACAGGTTTGTCTGTACAGGTAAACCGGAGCGTGTGTGTTGCACAGCTGCGCAGGTTCCCATACAGTATCAGCTCAAGCTTACCCGACAGGTATAAACCGTTACGTGTGTGGCTAGCTTAAAAGTGCAATATTTTATTATAAAATAAAATTACATGTTGGATAATCGGATTCTAATTATTGGATATATTAATGAATGATGAAGTTGAATATTATGATTTTGTCAGAAAAAGAACATGATTGATGACAATGTAGCGGGGAAAAATTGGGTAAAATTGACTCTACATTTGACTGATAATTTAAAAGCTCTATAGCAAGTTTCATTGAGTTTTTACTTTTTTCAACCTTTATCAAAATAGATACAGCTTAAAATTCGACAGGTTTGTCTGTACAGGTAAACCGGAGCGTGTGTGTTGCACAGCTGCGCAGGTTTCCATACAGTATCAGCTCAAGTTTACCCGACAGGTTTGTCTGTACAGGTAAACCGGAGCGTGTGTGTTGCACAGCTGCGCAGGTTTCCATACAGTATCAGCTCAAGTTTACCCGAAAGGTTTGTCTGTACAGGTAAACCGGAGCGTGTGTGTTGCACAGCTGCGCAGGTTCCCATACAGTATCAGCTCAAGTTTACCCGACAGGTTTGTCTGTACAGGTAAACCGGAGCGTGTGTGTTGCACAGCTGCGCAGGTTCCCATACAGTATCAGCTCAAGCTTACCCGACAGGTATAAACCGTTACGTGTGTGGCTAGCTTAAAAGTGCAATATTTTATTATAAAATAAAATTACATGTTGGATAATCGGATTCTAATTATTGGATATATTAATGAATGATGAAGTTGAATATTATGATTTTGTCAGAAAAAGAACATGATTGATGACAATGTAGCGGGGAAAAATTGGGTAAAATTGACTCTACATTTGACTGATAATTTAAAAGCTCTATAGCAAGTTTCATTGAGTTTTTACTTTTTTCAACCTTTATCAAAATAGATACAGCTTAAAATTCTTTAATAAAATTAATGCTTAATATACATTTACAATAAAATATTCGCGAGTCGTAATGGTGTTAAATGACTGAAATATTATGCGTTACGTCCTTCGTACATTCCGCACTTTTTGTGCTGATTTTTAATTTTTATTTATATTTTATAATATTATACAAGTGGTCGCCCAGTGGTAGCAAATCGCCCATAAATTATATTATAATTGTTAAGTTTGAATTTTACAAGTGTTATTTTGGCTCTTAGATACGAATTAAAAAATATCGGTTGTCTGTAAAGTCGGTTTACTGACGATAGTTGAACGTGACAACGTCATAAGAAATGAGTCATGCTTAGCGAGGTAACGCCGGTAACGCCGGTAACGCATGAGTCATGGTTTTTTGTGCGTGCAGCTGGCTCCGTCGAATTACAGGGTCACGTGAAAAATATAAATGTTGTCTATTGTAAGTGAAAGACAGATCGTCAAAGTGTGACAAAATTGCATTAATGGCATGGTATTGGGTTATTAATCTCAGAGAGTTTGTAACATAATGTGATTAATTTAATGTATTTTCAAAGCATTATTATAAGAAAATTAAACAGTTCACTCGTCCATATAAACTTTAACTGTGTCAAATTTCGTACTCCACCGTTCGCATATTTTCGTGAAAAGGGGTACAAAGTAGCTCCTCTTTACTTCACGTATTAATAATATTATATTCTAGGTTGTAGATGTTAAATTGAAAATTATGACTGGTATAGATTAAAGATGCTAATTGCTAAGATATATTACTAAACAATAATTATATAAAATAATGAAACACATGAACAATATTTAGGCAAGGATTGCTTGTATCATGCCATTTAAAACTGACTAATTTTTTTGTCTTTCTCCACACGCGTTTATGTTATGGAGAGCTTCGTATTGAGATCCCTTTCGTACTATTGAGATACCAATGTCTCTACCTCGTACTCATCTATTATTCACCACGTTAGTCTACTGCGGTACTTATTCCCTCTGAAAAGTCGATTAATGCTTGTATTTTTTCGCCTACATGTAATAGTGCCAGGGTTACCTTATCGCTAGGGCGAAGGCTGATTTGCGCAAGCGCGTATCGCGTCCTGTATCCTATGTATCACCGTATATACCACTAACCACGTTATATATACATAATACAAGCTCGTGCATAACGTGGTATACAGCTGCACGGGCCGCATGCCCACGGTAGAAACGGTTTCATTCTACGGAATCAATGGTTATGCTACGCTTGCTGGATTGGACCTTTCGTTTTTCTACTCATCGAAACTTTGAAAATAGTCCAAAAATGTACCAAAATATCCCTAAATCTGTACACAAACTTTACAAATGAGTATATCTAAGTATTGACGTAGCGACATTTGCGTGTATCGTATTGTCGCGCTATTGCGTAATAGAAGATTTTTTATTCCCGTTAATAAGTATGTATATTTTTTTATTACTAAAGTGCGGTCGCAGAGCACGTAGAATTTCGTACATTGGCTCATCGCCACCTGTCTCTTTCTCTCGCGTGTGAATATAATGTTATAGTTATCACGCTCCTATCGCTTAACTGTGTAAACGCGATAGAAGTATATATCGTGTTTATTGTGAGTGAAAGAATCATGTAGCGATGAAACAATGAACGAAATTGTACGTGCTCCGCGACCGCACTTTAGTTGGCGGATACTTTAGTAGTTAGAAAATGTGTTTGTATGTCTATCTGGTCTCTCCTTAAAGCGACCAGAGGAGGAAATGAATATTGGGTAACAACTAGAGTGTCAGGGTAGCCATGGTGTATAGCTACCGGCAGTATAGTGTATGGCTCCTGTTAGTTACATGCTACCGCTGATTTGGTTCATCAAGCCAGTGGACAGGAATGACCACGAGAAATGTGCTCATAATGTACACTCGCATACAATATGTCACATGTAATATAACATGCCATTATAATCTTTAATAGATATTTTATATAGAGCTAGCTTTTGCCAGTATCCCACGGGAACAGTGTACTATTTGGGGATTAAAAGTAGCCTGAGTTTTATTCCAAAGTTTAAACTACTACCGTACTAGATTTCATCAAAATCCGTTTTTGCGTGAAAGAATAACAAACATCCATCTATCCATCAATCCATCCATTTCTAATAGATGGAAACTTTATCTTTTCTATAGTAAATGTTAAAGATAGTAGGAAAAGTCGGCAAGTTACGGAAACTCTTAGTTTCAGTGGTATAATAGGTGTTTAGTATTTAGTGAATTCACAAAAATTAAATCCTGGGTAGGTAGATTCTACGGCGCTTTTTTTCCAATTTCTTCTAAATTCATTGCCCTTCGGCTATCATTTCACACGTACAGTTATAACGAGCGTTACTTAGCGGAATTAGTGAGTTCGTTACGTACATGACTCATCACTTGCATTCACAGGATTATAGTTGATGACGATTGTGCATAGTTTTTTTTATTAAGAGTTTCGTCGCCTCAGCTATATGTACTGCTAATTAACACTTATATGGCGCTTATGTTAGGAGATTCTGATAAAGCAGCTAATACAGTAATTTCCGTTTAATTTTTAATACATAAATGAATAGTGCTCTGAAAAATAAGAAAGTTTGCAACATTCCTGTTGTAAGCTTTCTTATTTTTCAGTTTCTTACTTTCTTTACTTAATTTAGTATACTAAAAATCAATGTTTTCAAAGAAACTGCGGATTGTTTGAAGCACTTTAGCGAGTCTTGTGACAACGTCCCATACAAAATTTGTGCAAGCAGGCAGTTGCTACGAAATGCATGACCATGTCTCAACATTTCTGATATCTCCGAAGTTTGCGCATTTATGTTACATTGTTTATGGTACATACCATAGTATATCTTTTTTTATTTGATGTAAGTCAACTAATTATATGGGTTTTTTACACTAATGTTGAAAAAAAAATCCAACTTTTTGTGACTTTAAAATGCATCTTTACAAAACTACAAATAAAATCCTAATTCTTTTTACTTTTACCAAGTTGTAATACCTAATTATTTCTGAATGTGTAATAAAACTAAATTTTACAAGTAGGAAAATGTCAAATTGTCGAACCCTTAAATCACAGACTGTCATTGTTTTTGTTTGGCAAAATGATTTAAGAGCCTTAATTAAAGTAGTATTCGGTAAGTCTACAAAATGTGATAAAAGTAGAATTTTGTAAAAAAAGTTATACTTAACTCATAAGTTCATAAATGCCATTAAATATTGCTTAGACATTCGAAACCTAGAACATCATTTCTCAACCATTTTTATGTCGCGACCCACTAAAAAGTCAAAAGTTTAAGTAAAAAGTCTTGCGACCCCGTCGCTGTAAAATTAAAACAATATGTACATATTATGCTATTTTTATCACCTATACATTACATTAGCCTTCACTGGTTCGAACGTTTGAACGATTTTTTCGACGTTCGATACAAAAGATTCGTTTTTTGAACTAGGTGTATGTATTATGTATTTATTATTTGTCAACAGACTGCGATCCCCTATAAAAACACCCCCTCAAGGGTCGCGACCCCCTCATGAGAAACGATGACCTAGAAAATTGCTTTTCAAATGGACTTAGCAAAATAACAAAAGCTTTTAGGTAACTTAGGTTTTAGTTTAAGCTCATAACTTGAACAACAAAAAGCTCTTATGCGAGTCGGAAAGCTTCGAGCATACAGTGTTGAGAAACAGAGAAATTGAAAACAGCCATTGTCCTATCTGTCGCGGCACGTAAATACAAATCTTAGTATCGCGTTATAAAACACAATTTCCAATGACAAATATTGATTAACAATATTTTATATGTAATATAACATAATAAATATTGATTGGCTGTCATTTGTTTACTGCAGCGTCAATTGACAGCAGGTTACTGTTATGTCTTGACACACTTTACGGGTTTAAGATGTTGTTGTTGTGTTGTTGTTGTTGACGTTGTCACGTTCAACTATCGTCAGTAAACCGACTTTACAGAAAACCGGTATGTTTTTTTGTGGTGTTTGATATTTTTTCTGCCGCTAACGTATAAGACGTTATATATAAAAGCGGCAGACCCAACGCACACAAAGCGTCATCTGGGGGCCTAAGTGGTATAAAAAATGGTCAATAAGAATTTTCGATTCTTTTTCTGTCACCAGGCGGCGCGTGGTAGCCCGACGGTCCTTGTCGTGTCAAAAAGCTGTCAGATGACACGAATTTGAAAACCCTCATTCTCAGGTACAGGGCGCCAAGGGTACAACAAAATTGTACTAACTTTTCTTGCAGCCTTTGAGACGATTCTAACGTTTATTATTGTAGAATAATCACATTTGAGTATTATCAAGTGACATTTACACGGATTGCTTATTTTTATGTTGCAGTGTTCATAAAAATAAAAAATGGACAATCATCCACGTAGAAATAAAAATCACCAAACTTCTAAAATTTACTTTATAAAAATTACTTTAATAAGTTTTTTTCCTTACGTTATTCTAAATCCAAAAAATAAGATTGATATTTCATCAGAATCTAAGTAAAGTGAGGACTACTTGTTCGCACCTTTAGCGCCTTGTACCCAAAAACCCACTGTGGGCCAACCCACGGCACAATCTGGCGGGTATGCATACGTTCATTGTACACACTAATACTATTATATTTTATCAGTAAGAATATAAGGGGAGTCTGGCGGGCCTGGGATCTCAGTCCATAAAAAGTCCTTTATCTATGTACCTACTTAATAATATAAAGAGGAAAGATTTGCTTGTTTCCATTGAATTTCGGAAATTCCGTAGACCACGGGGAGAGCTGTCTTTTATCGCGGCAACGTCTAGTTTACAATGTAGAGAATAAGTAAATACATAGACATGGAATGTAGCTGCGTCATGGCCACGGCCAGGTTGAATGTGTTATACGGGACATGCACAAACAACCTCAAAATGGCAGCGATTTTCCTTCCATCACCCGAGCTTAAAGTCCTACACTCCTCTCTCATGTCATTAGCTATTTAATCCTTTAGCAATTCTCTGATCAGTGAAATTGTATTTTGTATGGATTTGTTAGGTTGTTGTCTAGGCATAACAAATCCATACGAAATACAATTATTTTGCTAAAATTATTTTTGGACTGGCACCACAAGTATCAAATAAGACATTGAACAACGGTTAGTACTTTAACTTAGTACTTAGTCATAGTAAAAGTAATAGTGAAGTACATTGGAGCATATCTGCCGACATTAATTCGCAATAGCGGCCCTTTGATGGCTGAGAGCTTCCTCATGTGTTGAACAGACGGCCCGTTATGTCTGCGGGTTTACATTGGCATAACTGGAGCATTCCGGTCTATGCATTAGCGATTAATGTATTAATCGTTTATTTATACTCTGCTCAGATCCAATAAGGAGGCGTCCATAAATTACGTGAGGTGTTTAGGGAGGGTGGAGAAGGGGGACCAACTAAATCTCACCAAATCTCACTTGGAGGAGAGAGGGGTCTCAAATTTTTAAATAATTTTTTTCTGGTAAAAAATAGTTTCAGAATAGGAGAAAATTAGTTAAATTAAAAAGTCTGGAAAATCGAATTGTGCACGTCTCATATCATGTTTGATAGAATGATTTCAAATAGTAGTGTTTACAATTCTTAATAAAAGTAATAAATCAATTTTGTTTTTTGGAATAAATCAACACAATTTACACTCAACATTTTTTTAAATCACACGTGATATTATAGGGAGAGGGAGGGGGTCGTGCGATACCTCACGATATCTCACCAAGGTTAGAGGCAGGATATAAAAATCTTCAGAAACGTCTCACGTAATTTATGGACATATTGGATCTGAAGTTCTAGGGTATGTTATGTTGGACAAATTTTACTATTCGAATAACTCGAACAGTGCCTAAACATTTTTGAATCAAATCAAATCAAATCAAAAAATTTTTATTCAAAATTGGTATTTTTAAATACTCTTTTTGAACGTCGTTACTACGTGATGCCTACCACCGGTTCGGGAACTAACCCAGCAAGAGCCGGCAAGAAACTCGTCTGGGGCCATCTTTTACCAAAAAGATGGAAAATTATTCTTTTAAAATCAAAATTATTACAATGTTTGCTTATGTCTATGTAACAAATAATAACATAAGATAAGGAGCCACCTTATTCCCAAGGTGTGCCGTCTTGAATGAAGTCATTAATTTTATAATACGCTTTGGCACACAAACGTTCTTTAACTACTTTTTTAAACTTATTAATGGGAAGGTTTTGAACCTTTTCTGGGATTATATTGTATAAGCGTATACTTTTAAATTTCTTCGTTAGTTCAAAGTTAGTAATTCCTTTAAAGGATTTACTAACTTTGCTTAGTCTGAACACTGGCATATCTAACTTGTTCTTATTCCTAGTGTTTACACAATGATTATCACATTTCTTTTTGAAGTTGTTTAGATTTTTTCTTACGTATAACACATTTTCCAAAATGTATTGAGATGCGACGGTCAGAACTTTTATTTTTTTAAACTTTTCCCTTAGAGATTCAAAAGTCGACATCTTATAAATAGAACGTATAGCACGTTTCTGCAGCACAAATATTGTATTAATGTCCGCAGCGTTTCCCCACAAGAGGATGCCGTACGACATTATGCTATGAAAATAGCTAAAGTAAACTAATCGCGCGGTCTCTATGTCGGTAATTTCTCTAATTTTTTTAACAGCGTATGCTGCAGAACTCAGCTTATCTGCCAATGTAGCAATATGTGGTCCCCACTGTAACTTACTATCTAATGTTATACCTAGAAAAACAGTGGTGTCTACTAATTTCATTTTCTCATTATTTAATAGTATATTGGTTTGTGCCTGCGTAACATTTGGCAAGCTGAACTTTAAACATTTTGTTTTATTAGAATTCAATAGTAAATTATTAGCATTAAACCAATGTACTATTTTTGAGAGAGCACTATTTACCTCGTCATTGTTAGATTGTCGTCGCTTCACATTAAAAATTAGTGAAGTATCATCAGCAAAAAGTACTATCTCATGCTTATCATTAACTAGATAAGGTAGATCATTTATATAGATGAAAAATAGAAAAGGGCCCAAAATAGACCCCTGTGGTACTCCTAGTTTAATTTTAGTACCATTAGACCTTTTGGAATTAACTTCTACAGTCTGTGTTCTATTTATTAGATAAGAGCTTAGAAGCTTTAGAGCCGTGCCCCTTACACCATAATGGTATAATTTCCTGAACAGCATATCATGCTCCACACAGTCAAATGCTTTGGATAAATCACAGAATATACCAAGTGCATCCTGTGACCTCACCCAAGCTCCAAATATACTGCACAGAAGACTAATGCATCTGTTGTGGACCGACCTTTAGTAAAACCAAACTGATTACTATGTAACAAATTATTCGAGTTGAAGTGAAAAATTAATTGATTTAGAATAATTTTCTCAAAAATTTTACTTAAAAGTCGGTAATATGGATATTGGTCTATAGTTAGCTGGGTCTGCTTTATTCCCAGCTTTAAAAAGAGGCATCACCTTGCTGTGCTTCATCAAGTCAGGGAACACGCCACTTTTAATACAATTATTAAAAACTAATGCTAGGGAAGGGGAATGATGTCAATTACTGGGTTTATAACTTTTGTGGACATACCCCAGAGATCAGTTGTACTTTTAATACAACTTACAACTACTTACTTACAACTTACTTTAATACAACAGGAATATATTCGATAATATGAAAATTGGTAATAAACTATAAATAAAAGTATATTAAATTAATAATAAATATAATATTAAAATGTGAAGTGATTCCCTATTAGCTCACAAAAAATCAACGTATTTTTAAACAAAAATATTCTTTTAACATGAGCAGGCCAGTATCTTAATACTGGCCCGCGAAACTAACTTAAAAAAACTAAGTTGCAATAATTTTTGATGATTTGGTCCGGGGCAGACCACGGATTTGGTTGCCAAATATTGGGATAATCCTATATTTTTAAAGGTTTGTTTATATTTTTTGAATAAAATTAAACTTTTGATCGATATGACATCGACAAGCGATTTGAAATGTCAACTTGTAGAAAATAAACTTTTGGTAAATTTTAATGCATAAAAGACAATAATATTACAGCACATATTTTTTAAAATTATTTATTTATCAGTTTATTTAAGTTCGGGGAGAAATACTTTTGAGAGTTGGAACACAAAAATCGGAATGCACTGTAAATAGTACTTATTATATTATATCAATAAAGAAATACAATGACACATGGGTTTGGCCGATTGATTGATTTATATTTTAGATTATATTGGATCTGAATTCTGAACAGAATACAATAAGGCTAGAGTTTGCCGGCTAACTAAGAGAAAAGCAACCCGCGCGAAAAGTTTTCCTAGTAGCAAAGAATATATTTTACTAACGTACAGAACCGTCATTCGATAGACTTACACGGGGCTGGCCGCTGGTCATTTCGTGATTTGGCATAATTGACAATATAATTACATTATTTATGATTATTGAATCATAGAATCTCGATATGTCAAAACAGCAAAATGGTGATCTCATAAACGTCAAACCAACGTTTAACGTGTTTTGATTGGTCCAAACTCCAAAAATCTGTATATAATATCAAGACGATTCATCGATAAAAGTAAAATTATGATTTTACTGAATTGGGTAGACTATAATATCCAGACTAAAAACGATTTTAAGCGAAATTTCATTTTAATCCGTTCAGTAGTTTAACCACGAGCAGTAGCGCAGCTAAATAAAGACTAGATTTATCCAACTGTCGAAAAAGGGAGGATAATGTTTTCATATTATTTGTTGGCATTTTATGTAAAACCTACAAAATTGAATAGCGCCTACAATTAGTTAAAAAAATAGAGGGAGAAAAACATATATTATATATATTATCCGCCAACTATACTTTGACAGTTCGGTACACTTGTCAAAAAGAGTGTTTGAATATCTCATTAGCCTTAATTTACACTGACAATACGAATTTGATACTTATGTAAGTGTAATATTTACTCGTGTCTAACCTTTTTATAGAATGTTACGCGCTTTTTAAATATTGGGTTTAGTTTTATAACTTACCAAGTTACCAAGGCTACGGAGTGCATTTATTGATGTCAGCTAATGATACATTTTTTGAATGCTTGCATTATTGTTAAGGAAGCTTGCGACTAATACGTATAGGTATTGGTTTAGTTGAATCTTTTAAAACTTGTATGTACTCAACACTCATACAATTGATCGTTTCTTCTGTAATGTTTTGAATGATACTAAATTCTTTGTTGTTATTAAATTAGGCATCAGAGAATTAGGTTCGGCGGGTCTCAGTCGTAGCGAACAATCGCGTGAACTGGCACACACACACGTTAATCTAAATAAGTTGGACGTGCGACCAAAAGTGTGTCAGAGCCGACTGTTGAATCCTTACAATACCGAAAATCGGTAAAATCGGTAATCGGTCCAGTCGCAACCCGCCGGCCGCCGCGTCTCCGGACTGTTCATTTACATAGTCCACTTGTGCACTCGACGATAAACGAACAACTGTGAAAAACTACATACGTACGTAATTTCCAGCCGCCTTGTAATACAAATATTTGTTAATTACGTTCTTGTCATTATTGTTATTATTTATTTCTTTTTGTGTTAAAAGTTAACGAAGCTTTCTCAGTTTGTACACTCGCACGATCTTCTTAATTTCCAATGACCAATTTCGTAAACAAAGGGTTGGCTGGTAGATATTTCTAGCAATAAGTTCACCTTTTGTACATCATTTTTGTGAAATTCATTGTAAAAATAGTTTAATTTTGTTTTTTTTTTTTCGTGTGCAAAAAAGTGTTATTGTATTGTCTGTCTAGGGGCTTTTCCGACATGTCGGAAAAAGACAGCAATATATCCGTGGTGTAAATAGTTTTATTGTTAAGGGGTTTCAGTTTATTTTATATGTAAGTAGGTATTTTAGTAGATCAATTTTATTTTTTTATAGTTAGCGCAAATAATTATAATGAGAATAATAAAACAGCTCACCAGTCACATAAAAAATATAAAAAGGAATTAAATGAAAGGACAAAGTAGAAAAAAAGTTAACAAGAGAGAAAAAATCGCCAATTTTAATAACAATCTTAAAACTCATAATCTTGCATAATATTTATTTTAGTGATTCAGTTTCTTAGACGAAAATATCGGAAATGGTGGGGAGCACAACCCCTTAAAGGATCAACATACTTACACCTATAACCATCAAAAGTGAAATGCTACAATGCAACATTTATCTCCTAAATTTCAGAAACTTTCGTCTCTTCCTCACAAAATAATTTTTACGTTTCACATCAGCTACAATGTCGTGACGGCTTGTTTATCGGTATAATATTGAAGTGATAACTGACTATGTCCTGGCTACCCAGCCACTACCACCTAACAAGTATGTACGGGGTAGTCCGTGTAGTGCAACAATCTTTAACCAAAAGCGCATACGGCTATCAGTTAAAATGAGGCCACCGGGGTTATCGATTGTCAAATATTCAAAGATACAATGTGCATATGAGATTTATGCCAAATCTGTCGCTTTAATCCTGCTTGTACTCGTAAATACTCCACAGGCTAGATGAAATATAGGCTACATTTATTGCACAAATGAATGGTAACACAGATTAAAAATATAAACTTACGTAATAGTACTCTAATACATAAGTAAGCTCTAAGAAGAAACTATATTGAAAATCAATATTTTCAAAGGTACAGCGATTTGTTTATACAATTTTGCAAGTCTCGTGAAAACGTTCCATTACAAAAGTCGCCCCAGGTAGATACTCGTATGACGTCTCATGTTACGCGTTATTAAACTTTTATGAATTATAGGGTCGCAGAAATATGATTGCTAATATCTCCTAAATTTGTGCATTTATACTTTATGTATTCGATTTCGATGTAAGTTAAGTAATGATGAAGGTTTTTTGACAAATATAGGAAAAAAAATTGTATATAAAATATAAAATTATAAATACACATAAAATATTATATTTTTTCGATTTATCAAGTAGTAAAAATATTTAATATTACCTTACCTTACCTCAATATTTCTGAATATATATAAACTAAACTCAATACTTAAGTGGTGCTCCCATACAAAAAACGAGAATTTTTTGACATTTTTTACGGAACGCTTCGTGCGTGAGTCCGACTCGCACTTGACCGGTTTATTTTTGTCTCAAATTTTCGAGCTTTTGTTTTATTGCAAATTGCAATCCACGCAATGGTTAACATGGATAGTTTTTTAAAGGCTTTCGAAAAGTACATAATATTACAATAGCATTCCTACGATCAACCGTGGACGAAATACAGTCATTACAAAAGTGACATCGCTGGAGAGCATTAAAAACGCTCTATACAAAAAATGATGCACGAGTGACGTCACAGCACTTGTACAAATTGTACAAACTTAAATACTGCGTTTATGTATGTCGTTGTGATAACAAATTATCGTTGAACCTACAAAAAATATATAAAATATATATACAGCCGAATATATAACGGCCTGCTTTTTTGGAAGTCGGTTAAAAATGTCACAAGTAACATGAGGATTGGAACAGTAATTTTCGTTTTTCAATCATAGGAAAAAAACGTCGTTTTTTAGTCATTTTTAGTCGTGTAACTTTTTAATTTAGCAACTGATTACTGACCTTTTTGCATTATTCGTTATATATATAAATATCTGCTTTGCCTTTTGGAAAATATAACAATTTTGCTAATATAAAACAAATGCATGTTCTCTATTGCCAAACCGTATACTCGAGAACTTAGCACGGGATTGACGTGGTCACAGGGGTGACACTCTATTACAAATGACAGCTCGAGCACGGGCGAATGTCAGCCATGTTGACGTAAGCTTATGTTTGACAGTTGATACCGATATAATTTTAAACGTCGCTCCAGACAAATCTGTCATAAAGACTATTATAAAATTTGTTTATTCAGACACACAAAAATATATACAGAGCAATATTAATACATACAGGAAATAAAATATTTACAAACTGCACAAGTAGGTGAGTACTACAAAACAATAATAACTACTCCAAAACTTAAAATGCTACAAAACAAAGAAATCTCCCAGGTCGTCCCCACCAGGCAGAGTACCTAGAAGGCTCAGAGAGTTTCCTCGCTGGATTGCGATACTTATTCTCTGGGCCAGGTAGGTGCCGGCTCTGGGGTCTCGGGTGGCCTCAATGAGTTTTGTGGAGATTTCTCTGAAAAGTTTGTGCGCACCCAGACCCCATGTACCTAGGGTTTCAACCCCAAACGGTTCAAATATGAGATCCCCACTAAGGTTTTCATATTTGCGCCGCTTGAGGTTTTCCGCCTGATTGGCGGCCGCACCTGCAGAACTCGAGGTGCCCTGGACATGGGACGGAGCAAGTGTATCGACGCAAGTAGCGTCCCATACAAGAGCCCGTCCCACTCTCCAAGGGACCAGGGTCATACCGTCTGGTCTCTTGCCATCGTCGCGCGCCAAACCAGAGGGTTCCAGCACAGCTGGCACTCCGGCGGTGACAAGAGCCCGACGAATGAGATCGTTCAGGCAGTGATGTCGGGAGATGCGGCCGGCGCTTCGTTGACAGGACAGTCCGTGGTGTCCGAGGCTGTCCACGTTTGCGCCACAAACACAGCGATGGGGGACGACGTGGGGGGTGCCAAGACGCAGGGAAGTGGCTAACCGGAAAGCTGTTCGATCCAGCAATGTGCCCGTATTGGGTGACGGTATTGCTTGTAGCCAAAGGCCCGACTCCCACTTCTCCGCAGCTAACAGGCGAGCCTGCTCCACAGGACTGGAGGACGTATTAAGAAGATTATTCCGTACCAGTCTGCAGAGTGGCTCGTCCCAGAGTCTTTGTGAAAAAGTATTGTCAGGCAATTCGCTACAAGCACTAGTTGCGCTCCAGGCGTCCTTGGCCTCGTCCAGAAAGGGAACTGTATTGGAGTAGGATGGGTGATGTAGTATTTTGGAGATAAGACTATTGTTCGCATGGACTGAGGACAAGAAGGCCGGAAGCGATATGTCAGAGGGCTTTCGAACACCCAGGCCACCGAACCTAACTGGAAGCGTTGCCTGAGTCCATGCGCGGTCATCGAAATTTGTGTTCAAAATATTGGAGAGCGTTACTCTTATGGTATCATCCAACTGTTTGAGAAGTTGAGGGAACTTCCACAGTTGACAACACCGTAACACATATGTCAATTTAGGTACGAAAATGCAAAAACGGATTAAAGTAAAGGCCATGTGACAGTTAATTTGGAGGAGGCGGTCTAAAGTTTCACTAAAATTTTGTAATTTGTTATCTATGAAGTCCGGGAGAGATTCGTCTAGAATAGGTGAACCCAAAAGGAAGAGCGAATCCTTGTTAATGACAGACAGTTGTGGAACTATTTCTTTAAAGCTGGATATAATCGCGTTTCTATCCCCACAACTGTCTGGCACAAAAAGTTCGCACTTACCTAGGTTCAGCTGCAGACCTATTTTTTGGAACTCGCAGATCAGAGTGCGGAAGTCTGATAATACAGTGGGTGCATCGCTTCCACACTTCGGATGAGATGAGGTGGTCTTTGTAAATGAGTTTGGTGGGGTCGTTGTAACACTGGAGCAAAAATGGTAAAATGGCAGGTACTTTAGATTTAATATGGGCCAACATGGCGCCTCGGTCAACTGAGTTGAAAGCGTTAATATAATATTGTTAATTATGTCAAAGCACGAAACGACCAGCGGCCAGCCCCGTGAACGAAAGACCTGGCTGGAAAAAAGTCACGCCCCGCTCGCCGCACGCACCCCCGGCATACGTTTAGCCACTCATATTATATAGCTGCAATCTGTCAATCGTGTAACTCTATCGAATGACGGTTCTTTACGTTAGTAATATATATTATTTGTCGTGGTGTGGAAGCGTCCATAGATATTATTATCAATATAATACGTATAGTGTTCCAGTTTCCTAGCCCAATATAATTAGAATCAGGGTCGCTGCTCTGTTTTGTTTACCTGTGAGTTGTGATAGGAGGCTGGAGTCTGATGTGCTCCATGATCTATCATGTGACATGTCGCTGGATGTAATGAGGTTGAGGTTATCGTGTTATATAAATTCATGTTCATAATAATATTACACAACTTTCTTATACACTTTTCCACTTTTATATAAAAAAAAAGTTATATAAAATATTAATTTATTGATAAAATTATATATGAAAAAGTTGTGTGATGTTATTATGAAGATGAATTTCCTACCAAGAACCAACAGTACACTCAATCAATTATAACTTTCTTAGGATGTTGATTTTATTACAATTTACAAAATTTTATCTGGTTCCCGCAATTTCGTTTGTGCGGAACTATTAATGGAAACGGACTCCTTTTTTTGTAAACGGAACCCTAAGGGTCAATCACACCGAAACGTAACGTGACGTGACATGGCGCTGCATTATTATGATAGCTACTCAAAGTTGTAAGAGTTCGAATGTCAGGTTGCAGCGCGCTGCACAGCGCATGTGCAGTTTATGACTGATGTCATATGGAACGTGTATCTTTTTGTGTAGAGAGAAAAGTTCAATTTTAAATAGCTATCCTAAAAATGCAGCGCCGCATATCGTCGCGGTCAGAACTGACCCTAAGTCATAACATGTCACAAAAATTAGTTTTTTTTTAAATCTTTTTGATTATCCTCCGATAGTACTGTATTATTTAGTGTGAATAAGACTCGTTTTGTTTTCTTATTTGACTTATCTTACGACACCACAGTCCACAAATTTAACAATGTATTCCCAAACTATCACAAGTCACAACACAACAGCTAATAAAGCTGTGTTCTCACGTGTCGTGAACAGTTACACGTAACAGATGATGCGCGTGTCGGATTATCAATCAGGCGGCGCCTGTCAGTCTGTGTTTTCAAATCTATACTAATATAATAAAGAGATAAGATATTGTGTTTGTTTCTTTGTTTGCATTGTATAGAATTCGAAACTACTGGACCGATTCTGATGAAATTTGGCACAGACATAGAATAGACCACGGGAAAGGACCTAGGCTATTTTTTATTGCGGCAAAATGTACATAAAATTACTAAAAATAACAACAACACACACTAACTCAGATTATTAACACACACTGTGTGCATTTCACAGAAACAATCATACCATCGTGGATACAATTTTGTTCCACGTTGACGTTAGTCAATCTGTCACAACCTGAGGCCACAGCATTTTCAATCCTTTAGTTTTTCTATGTAGGAGGAACAAAAGAACCCTTATAAATTTTAAACTTAAAAATTATATATGAATTATTAAGGGCGAACTGCAGTTTACTTTATTGAACTACGATTAATAAAAAGTAAAAATATGGCTCTGGTTTACGATTGAAACAATAAATCACTATCGAACCCGCGACCCGGCGCGCGGCGGCGGCGCGGCGATGTAAAGGATAACAATTAAGGCGCAGCCGCTTTGTTATGCTAATGTCTTAATAAGATATTATCCTCAGGGCGAATCTAGCTCAAATTTGTCTTTGGTGTAGCTTGCTACATGTAAAAATGCTAACACAATGATATGATCGGATGCGGTATGGATTAAATATTAATTATGATTCTGTATCCAAAGGGTAAAAGCGGGACTCTATTACTGAGACGTCGCTGTCGGTCTGTCTGTCACCAGGCTGTATCTCATGAACCGTGAAAATTTCAACTATCTACAGTTGAAATTACAAATACTAAAACAGAATCTATAAATAAATAATCCCATACAAGCCGTTCGTGCGCGAGCCCGACTCGACTTGGCCGGTTTTTAGTAGTATAATATTATGTTCCAAATGTATTCTTTTATTTAGGATTTTTTAACAGTGGTAGGAGTATTTGTTTTAGGTTCTTATTTTATTAAGACATCTGATGACTGTACCAGCTAGTAGAGACTAGGTGCGCGAAATATATCACTATAGAAAAGATAAGTGAGCTATATTATCACTATTTTAGTTCAGTAGTTCAATTATTTGTCCACTGGGCACTGTACAATGGCTCAAGTCATATCTCGCTGTTCCCTTCCTCAGAATTGTTGGATTTTGTTGGTTTTTCTCGTTTATTTAACAAGTTGTATAATGTTACTTGCTTCGAATGAGCTTGTGTGGCTTCGTGCACTGTCGAGTGAGCATATGTCGCTTCGTGCACTGTCGAGCGTGCGGGGATGGGCCCATGGACTTCAATTAAAGATATGTCTGTATCGTAACTGTAAAATGAATGAACGAAACGACGCAAGTGAACTAGTCCAATTGAATGACACATTCGTGAACTACACACGTCTACCAGCCAGTCCCACGCAACTTTCAAACACTAAAAATACTTTTAGACAACATAATATTTATTGATCGTCTATTTAGTTTATGATTGTGACTCTTAAGGCAAATCGACTTGTGATGTATTATTATTGTTATATTGCTGTTTTAAACATTTCGTATTTGTTATACTGCTGCAACCTACATACATATACATATATTAAATACAAATTTGACTTTATTTACGACAAATATAGCCTCTGTGGACAGTGGAACAGCCAATGATTCTGTGTACAGCTTACATAATAATATAATATTAGGCATTGATATTAGTTATTCATTTTCATTTTATTATTATTGAATTTTTGTTTTTAAGCTGTGAAGGAAATAAAATATTGTTAATTATAATGTTAACGAAACAGTGAACACTGAACAGGTAAAACAAATGGAGCTTTTGTTCGCCTTTTGCAATAGCTTTAATTAGTAGGTAGGTAGGTACATCAATACCAGTTTTAGCTCACGGCTCCGCCCGCGTTAAACAGTGTCCCACGGGAACACTGTTCTTTTCCGGGATAAAAAGTATATCCTTATCTATCTTATCCGTTAATCCACAGCTTTTACTACTACCATACCAAATTTCATCAAAAACCGTTCAGTAGTTTTTGCGTGAAAGAGTCACAAACATCCATCCATCCGCATACCTCACAAACTTACACCTAGAGTTTCTGGCCCCTTCTGACTGCACGTCCATCTTTTACCCAAATATTACGCACATACAGTATTTTTCAGTTAATGACTCAACATTAATGATAATTATTATTTAAAGACGACCTATATATTATTATGTATTTCTAATATTAATGTATATTATTAAAACATTAATTGTAATGTAAAGTTAATGAAATGATTTTTAATTCTCCGAACTTCCCGCCATAAACAGCTCAGATGAAAATGTAATCGCTGTTGTAAGTCATCGAGCTATGAATACATAATATAAAGTAATAAATAATATTGATATAACAGAATAAATAAAATATATTATATTATTAAGAGATATTACTAGCCCGCGCTCAGTGTTGCCAGCGTTAGTATTAGAACGTGAAACAAAAACTTTCGAGTACACTTTTACGAAAATTATGCAAGCCGAAGAGTATGAAATATGTGGAAAGAAAAGTGTGCAGAAAGCTAATTTTTTAAATTAATAAATATAGCAACAAACACACGATATCAGATTAATAATATGTATCATAAATAAATCCATACGTTTGTTTACCTACGTTACACGCTGACGTATGTCAATCTGTCACAACATTTAGATAAAAAATTTTAATCCAAGAGGTAAAAGAACCCTTATAAAGTTTAAACTTAAACACTAAACGGTCGAACTGTGGTCGACCGCTAGTATCATTAATTAATTGCGTCCGCGACTTTTTTAACGTACTTTTATTTGTATTAACGTAATGTTTTCTCACTTCTTGTGGAACATTTTTCGCAATAAAAAGTAGTCTGTGGACATTGTAGTAATATAGGCTGTAAACTGTCTGTCTGACTAAATTTAATTTAAATTCGTACGTCAGTTTCTGCGTAAAATAACAAACACACATCCTCACAAACTTTCGCATTTATATTATTAAGCTCGATAGTATAGTATGTAGTTGTACTAAATATATGTGTTATTATTTCACCAGTTTTTGGAGAAAACCTCTAAGCTAGCTACTTCATTGCTGGGGCGGACGCGGGAGAGGCACGCTAATAACTAATTGGGTTGAATACGCCACTGATTAATGGGCGGAGCGGAAAGAGGCTGATAATTACACCTCTACTAGTGATGGAGCTTCTTGTTGTTGGGCATATTACGTATAGGATGTTAAAATTTAAGCTTGTCACAAACGGGCGAGCAACTGTCGCGATCTCGCTCCACCACTACTAAATTTTTACAGATATTTGAAGAGTCTCCGCTGCCGGCAGCACACAGTAGCGCGGTGTAGCCGGTCGCGACGACTCAGAATGTAAGAAAATTGGCAGTTGGCACACAGATAGCTTGTAACCTATACATTATACACTTACGGCCGTTTTCAATAACTAAGATTTTAATCTAAGATTAAAGAAAGATAGTTATCCCCGATAAACAGAAAGCTGTTGTCTATCTTTAACTTGCGTTTTATAATCAAAGATAGGACCTATTTATTCATGTCCAACGAAGGATAGTATCCTACCCTCTCGCCTATCCAAGCCTCTTGAAACGTATCTTGCTAACTACATAACAATTCATGTCATAAACAATTATATATTTATTTACGATTAATGAATTTATTAGTTGAAATCGTAAATATTGTACTTAAAATTGAGAATCAAAACTCGGGACAATTTTTAAGTATAGTAATCGTGTTTTTTTATCAAATTCAATAGTGAAACATAACAGTTTGATGCTAGGAGTAGCGTGAAAAGGAATATGAAATTTAAAATGAAATCAAATTTCGAAGCAAAGAGAATGTAACTATACTACGTAATAAGGTAATAAGTAAGGTGGCACTCCGAATAAAAAAAAAAGTATTCGAAATTCAAAATTATATTTTAGCTTTTTTATGTATTATCGTCAAAAGTGCAATAGATTCAAACCTAATAAAATAAATACAAAAAGAAAAATATTTATACAAAAATTATAACGTAGGTTATTATTATGGATTTTTATTTTAAGGCCAATTCAATAATTGGTTTGCCTTGTTAGCCTTTTTAACCCAATAGTTAAAAAGGTATTTAAAACAATAAAACAACTTTAATTTAATCATTTTTATTGCATTTTATAGAAAATAAAATACAAAAGTGAGGCTATGTTCTCACAAGCGTTTTTTTGTGGTTGCGACAGAAAAAACTGCACTTTAAATAGAACTCTGCGTTAGTACGATACAGCTGAAAATCGTTGACAGCTGTCAAATATGACATTTGACAATTCGAACTCTGCGTTAGTACAATACAGCTGAAAATCGTTGACAGCTGTCAAATATGACATTTGACAATTCGATTTTCAGCTTTAATGTACTAACTACTAACGCATAGTTCCATTTAAGTGCAGTTTTTTTCTGTCGCGACCACAAAAAACCACTCGAGGGAACGTAGCCTTAATGTCAATTGTTAAATTGATAATACGATGAACCAGAATAACCCAAAAATAAGGAAAAAATACAAAAACAATAACGTCACACATTGATATCCTCGGCAAATTTCCATTTTGTTAGATTCCGACATGGACAGATAAGCAAATGACATTAAAGTAAGCTCCGCCTATCGGAGAGTAAGTTGAAACATTTCATGCAGTTAGCTAAGATTTATATGAGCGTCCCTATATCTAGTAGGCTATCCGTCCTCCTGCCGATAGATGAGCCGCTTCGGTAGGAAATGCCATCTGTCAGTAAGTTATTGAAACGCGAGTAAAGACAAAAGCAAAGATTTTATTATCTTTAGTAGCAAGGATTACGGATAGATAGGTTATTGAGAACGGCCGTTAGATTATTAGATATCCCGGGAAAATGTACGATTTCAAATAGATCATATGACATAATATCCTTCTACGCGAACTGAATCGCGAGCACCTTAAGAACCATCCATATATGGCAACAAAATTAATTGCAATTATCACATTCATACCTTTGATATTAATACTGCGCCCGGCTTTCGGACGCGCTGACATTTCTGAATTGTGACACGTCGCACGCCGACTGACTGACGCGAGCTGACAGCTGACTGACACATGCGATATCTGATACCGCTCCCGGCTCAACTATGTTGTGTCACTCGTTCATTCATTGGATGCATCAAAGTTTTTTCATGTTGCCGACAGATTAAGATCTGTTCTAACTTGTAAGGGTCAGTTCACACCGAGACGCGAAGCGCCGGGACGTGACGAGGCGCTCTTTTTTTTTTTTCAAAATTGAACTTTGTTTACTACACAAGAATAATACATTTTTCATTGCAAGAGCGACGCCGCGCTACGCAGCGCGGTGCAGCCTCGAAATTAGAATAGTTACAAAATTTTGAATCGCTAGCTTCAAAATGCAGCGCCGCATCGCTTCGCGACGCGTCTCGGTGTGAACTAGACATAACGATCAAAACAACTGTAAGTTTTATCTTTTGAATGTTCTATAACGGAGATAGAAACGGATAACGTTTGGCTGTTAGAGCTAAAATCTCAAATATATAGTAAATAGTAAAATATTAGCACATATTATATTGTAATTAGGTAGAAGGGGTTTTCTTGAGATATTAATTTATAGGAAAAGATGGCGCACCATCATAAGGATGACAGTCACGACCCCCATGAAGGTTACGACTCGAGGAGAGGATGGATATTACGAGGGCGGGTCAATAAGTCCGTGACTTTTGGAATAAAACACAGATTTTTTGATAAATAAATCATTTTATTTTTCAACGTAGTCCCCCTTGAGCTCTATACATTTTGTCCAACGCTTCTACAATTTTTTTATCCCTTCCAAACAATATGATTTGTCGAGGTCCTCAAAATAGGTCTTTGCTTGCGAGATGACTTCATCATTGGAGTCAAATCTTTTTCCACCGAGCCATTTTTTCAGGTTTGGGAACAAGAAGTAGTCACTCGGAGCCAAATCTGGAGAATAGGGTGGATGTGGGAGCAATTCATAGCCCAATTCATGGATTTTTGCCATGGCAACTGCACATGTGTGCACCCTTGCATTGTCTTGGTGAAAAAGAACTTTTTTCTTGGCCAAATGAGGTCGGTTTTTTTTCAAATCCTCATTGAAGCGGTCCAATAAGTTGGTATAATATTCCCCATTAATTGTTCTTCCCTTTTGAAGATAGTCAATGTGGATTATCCCACGTGCATCCCAAAAAACAGTCGCCATAACTTTATTGGCTGACAAACCCACCTTGGCCTTCTTTGGCACCGATTCACCCTTAGAAACACACTGTTTTGACTGTTGTTTGGTCTCTGGTGTATTGTGATGGATCCATGTTTCGTCCACGGTTAAAAAACTCCTCCATATTGTGATTAAACAACGCCAAACCTTCCTGTGAAGTTGAAGCAAACGCGGCACCCATCTTGCGGAAAGCTTTCTCATGCCCAAGTGATCATTCAAAATTGAAACCACTGAGCCATGCGAGATGCCTATAGCTTCCACAATCTCTTGCACTTTCAATCTTCGATCGGCCAACATCATATCGTGAATTTTTTCGATTGTTTCGGGTGTAGAGACCTCAACTGGGCGTCCAGGACGTTCGGCATCTTCAGTGCTTGTACGGCCACAACGAAATTCAGTAAACCACTTTTTTACCATTGAAATCGATGGTGCAGAGTCCCCATAGTATTTATCAAGCTTAGCCTTGGTCTCGGTAATGGTTTTTTTTCGCAAAAAATAATGCTTAATAAGCACACGAAATTCACTTTTTTCCATTGTTTCCTTAAGTTACTGGATAGTCTGATAAAGATAGCTGTAAAACACAAACTAACTGACGCAGCAAGTTCAAATTTTGAAAGGAGTCAACTGACAGATGCCTGTTGACAGGAGTAGTGTTGCTTTTTCAGTAAGGAGGTTAGAAATTCAAAAAGTCACGGACTTATTGACCCGCCTTAGTATGACGTTGGCACTAGGCTTCTGAGGAAGCATAAGAATTCATACAAAAACATTAATTCACTCCCTACTTCCCTATTCAGCTGTTGTGTACCCAATGTTTGTACGGAAATTCCGAGAAAAACAGTAAATTAATTATGACGCATCAATATAGTATTGAATTTGCCAAGTTGACTTGACTGAAATTGACCAAAAGTCAGGGAGATAATAATATTTACTTATGTAAACGATTATCATCTATCTATCAAAATTAAAGTTATAATTCTAAATTTCAATATAATACGTGTCACTCGAAACTAAAAAATATTTTCACATGGTCGGATTATAACACATTATTGGGTATTTTTCTACAAGTAAAAAAATAGTTTTTTTTTTTAAATAAATTAAGAAATAATTAGATATATTACAACTTGATAAAAGTAAAAAGAATTAGGATTTTATGTGAAGTTTAGTAATTATATGTATTTCGAAGTCACAAAAAAGTTGAAATATTTTTTTAAAACATTAGTGTACAAAACCTACATGATTAGTTTACTTACATCAAATACAAGAATATTTACTATCGTATGTATCGACACAAACGCGCAAAATTACGAGATATCAGAAATTTGGTGCATATGGCTATACATTTCGTAGCAACATTACTAGCGTGTGACGTCACCTACTAGTATGACTTTTATATGGGCGATTTCACGAGACTCATAAAAGTGCAAGAAGTCCTGTGTGTTTATTACTCACAAAAGTGCTTCAAACAATCCGCAATATCTTTGAAAATATTGATTTTTAGTATACTATTCCTTTTATTAAGTGTTTTATTTTTCAGAGCACTATTCATTTATGTGATTAAAAAATATAGGAAAATACCGTATTGTCAACCATCGGTGCCATTTTAATAAATAATAAATAAATAATCATTTATAGCACATCCATAAGTGTTAGTATTTTAAGCAAATTGGACAAAGTTATTCAAGTCTATAACAAAGTACATAAGTGTTTTTTTTTTAATTTGATCCTAAGGTCGCGAGCCTCTAAGGGCCTGTTTCACAATCTACTGATAAATGTCACATAGATAATTTGCATGTTTTGTTTCTGTCGCTCGATATAAAGTAATCGGGGACAAAGCTTTCGAATAAACTGTCCGACACATAATAGAATATTGTGAAATAGGCCCTAAATGTTAGTTTACTTTTTTCATTAGTCTCCTGAACTGGACTGTAGATTGTGTGTCACAACTATAGCTACTCACACATCGTTGCTCTTTTTTTACGGGCAAATGGCCCACTACACATTCCCACCACTGCAACTCCTGTGTAGCCAGGATTGACAGCGGTAACCAACCACAAAAACCCTTTGATATGATCTTAGGAGTGCCCAAGGGACATGCTATATCTGTCTTGGGACCCGCAACGAAATTAATCAGAAGAAAGGTAGGCGGCGTAGGAAGTATTTCAGTTAGACAACGTTTCTCATAGCATCTATTCAGTCGTGATATTAAAGTACACTTCGATTGTTTTTGGGCGGGTCGCGGGTGATATAACTGAGTGTAACAGTGACCCGCGATTAGATTCGCGTACGAGATGACCCCCGGAATGTGGGCCACGCGGCACTCGGCCCACGCAACGTCCGTGCATGTTACACATTACTCTTGTAGGGATTTCTGAAAAAAAATTGAGCGTTTTCAATCATTTCTGAATACGTCCTTTCCTATGTACATAGGACCTTTAACTTCCGAAGTCTGAATCTAGTTTTTCTATATTTGAGCGTTTAAATAATTCTACAGTGATTCTATTTAGTTATCTAGATCCCTTTTGTTCGAGTGAACTACATAATATCATTCAGCTGTTATTTCATTTTAAAAGTTTTCCTCATGTTTTCTTTTCTTTCGTTTGATAAATTTTTGTTTCTCTCCAGTTTCTCTTTTTCAATGAATATTTATTTCTGCTTCGCAAAGACGTAATGTAGACAATGCCTTAATTTTTTAATTAGAACCGATTGTAGCAAAAGTAAACGCTCTGATCATAATAAATGAACAAGTGCTTACATACATTTTAATGCACGAAAGATAAATTTATCATCTGTTAACCTTTCATTTATGAATCACAAAACTTCGATTTCACGCTTAATCAAAGAGCGTTCTAAAAAGTTATTGATAAGTCAGGACGTCTCTTCCATCACTTCCATTTTAAGTTCTACCTCCTCGTTGTAGAGTTGAAATTGTGTTGCATTCCCGATAGATCCTGTGACGTACTGTATGTTTGTTTATGTGTGATGGCGTAGAGAAAGTTCGTTTGCTGCTATTCAGGTCTGTTTGCTCAGGAATCTCTTTTATGTGTGCACTGACGAGGACCGCAAGGCCCCCTTTGAGATCGTTAGAAAAATATACCATGTTAGTGACGGACGTTTGCGGCTTAGGAGTATCGTCGTAAACTATTTTCGAATGTCAACAATAGAATTTTATTCAAATAGCTAATGAAGTTAAAGTTTTTCTCCTAGCACAACATTTATCAAGCTTTTTATGTATTGTATCAAGTTTTCAAAACAAATAGGAGTATTTTCGCCGCGAATTAGGTAAATGTATTATTTTTATTTTCACAATTTTAAGAGTACTTTTACCGAGCTAGATTTATTTTAACGATCAATCTGGATCCTGATGGAATAATATGGAAGTACAGAATATTATGTACAATATAGTCGTGGAGACCACAAATTATTTATTAATAAGTACATAGCACTAAGGAAGAGCGGTGGGCGGCGTGGTCGCTCTGACTCACAACATAAGTACGGATTTCATAATCAATTGTATAATATACTATACTTACTATAACATGTACCAGGGCTACTGGGAGCGAAGCTCTCACCTGGTTTACACTCAAATCATCTAGCACTTAACAATAAGTAACGAAAGTATTGATTGACCGACTTAAATATAATCGGTCGATCAAAATTCAAAACTAAATCATCAGTTTCATTAATATATCTATTTCAAAGCTTGACTTTTTCATCTTTAAACTTTGAATTTCAAAACTCTAATCAAGTAGGTAACTATCTAGGGGTCTGCCTGTGCACAAGCTATAATATTATTGGATTTAGGGTTCCGTAGTTTAATTCTCGAAACCCGTCTATACGGTAAGTGCTAGAAAGATGAAACTTCGCATGGATATATTGTGTATTATCCACGCCGACAGTGCTAAAATAAAATAACGAAAAATATTTTCCCCTACACTTTGTGTTAGTGGTGATGTTTTTTTTTCTCATGTCTACCCCATAGTGTGGGTATCATTAGATAGGTCTTTTATAAACATTGAGAGGTTAACCTAAGACGATTTTTTAATTTAGGTATCCGTTTGTGAGATATTCAACATTAACGCGTATTTTTTTTTGTTAAAATAATGCGTCTGCCTTCCCTCTAAAAGCTAAACGGCTGGATCGAAAAATCTGAAAAAAAAAAACCATGATGGTAGTCGTCCATGTGGTGAACTTTGAAGGAAAACTATAGGTACCGGCTTATACAACTTTATTAGTGCAGGAGTTTTAGAGACCAAACTTGTAAAATGTGTTACTTGAAATACTTCGTACGAAATAATAAGTAAAAATGAAAAACATTGGTATAATGGTACGGAGACCTACGTGCGCCAGTCCGACTCGTACTTGGCCGGTTTTTTACACTGGTCTTACATGGTTAGGAGATCAGAAACTTAATTTACATTTCCAACACGGCGGGTATTCGATTAAATTGGAGGTGAAAGCCGTATTTTGTCTCTCGCCCTGCGTTGGTGCAGTATGTGGTGCAGCAGTATAGGGTCAACAGCCCTGTTATCATTTCGGCACGGATTCCTTGACCTGAGCGTGACACCGTGCTGCCAGACACGATCAATGCATTGAAACTGGACGATATTAACCATAAAACCACCAGGCGCTCAGTAAAATTCGCTGCGATAAGCGCGCGAGAGTAAAGAAGGTGTGAAAGGACGCACTTGACAGTTGACACCTTGTTACTCACTTGTGCTCATCGCAGCAAAAAGTCGGGCAGGGTAACTATAGCAGTAGGTTATATACAATATAATATAAAAAAACATGACGTGTACACAGTACACGTGACAGGAGTGAAACTTCATTCATTATTTAATATCCAAAAATACTCACATCGTGCCCAAAGTACATCACTACAAAAAAATATTAAAATCTAGCCCCATCTATGTATTGAGCCGTACTTCAGAAAGTTAAGTTATTATTTATTGTTATGTAAGAAGTATAAGTATTAAGTAGCTTACGACAGATGTTGGGGTTATATCCAAAATCGTGTCGTGAAGCTTGTCGTGACGTGATGCGACCTTGAAATTTAACTCTCAACGACGCTAAATTATTTTCACCCCCAAAATATGCTATTTTTTCAATTTGTGTTAGGTATATCGAATGTCTAGAGGAGCAAAAAATAGACACTCATATTGAATCATAATTTGAATCATACGTGGTTGGAGATTGATTTCAGACTATAAATGGTAGAATAGATAAAAAAAGTTATAGTTTTTGGCAGGCAGTCACTTCACGGAATGGGATGATCTGGGGGTCTAAAAAGGTCACTTCAGGTGTTTCATATCATGTTTCATATATTTTTTTTCATACAAAAATCGTGAAATGTTAAAATGGCTACATGATTCATCTGATTTCATCATAATATGAGAAAACATCAATTTTGAGTTTTCAATAGAAATGCGTAAAGTGGCACACATAATATGAGTTGAAAAAAATATAAGAAACATAATATAAAATACCTAAAGTGGCCTTTTTAGACCCCCTGTTAAGACCTTCTCCAGAATAGGAAAATTATGCATGTGAGTCGTGGCGAATACGCGCGTAACATCAAACGCAGTGTATGGAGATTGACAGCCTTGTACCTCGACAAGCGCATAGTCACACGCATACCGTTCATCGGTGATACCGCGGTGAATTTGCCCTTTCTGGAAAAGGTCTTATGGTGATGGCGCTCGTACAGCGTGATCCATGGTGGCGTGTTTCAGGGTGATGGTGGCGCGATGAAGCTGCTGGTCGCGCTCGCGCTGGTGGCGGCGGTCGCGGGCGACCCGCGGCAGCCGACGCCGCGTCCGCGACACTGGCCGCGTGGCACGCGGACTCTCGCGGATCGCCAGCAGACGCAGTTCGTAGGGTGAGAACTTTTAGCAGATAGATTTTAACTCTAGGCACAAGCATGAAGCAATCAAACCATTTCTTAATGTTCTTCGCGTAACTCCGCCCCCACGGATTCTGTTTGCCAAGATTACAGATACACACTACGCGTGTGTACTTGGCGTCTGCGGGCGCTTATATTATGTCAATGTCAATGATTTCAAAACTAAGGATGGACTATGACGTACATTTGACAGCAAATATTAAAATGTCAAAAAGACAGATGTCAAACCTCGACTGACCCAAAAAACCCCAAAAGTAGGGCACTGGGCAGTTTAAATGTGGGCGGCGATCGTGCATGATCCGCAAATTATGATATTGTACTAGGTAATCATTGACGCCCGAAATTAACAATCTTAATATCATATTAGCTATCTGAGATCAAGATTTCAATACATTTCAACGATCCTAGGATTAACTTCACGTCGATTTACGTCTATTTTTGTTTGAGAGTCAATGTAAGATTTTAGATACGATATTAATTTCGGGCGTCAGTCGTTATTTATTTATTTAACTTGTCTGTTAAAATACTAGGTGACTTTAATGTCTTTAGATCTAACCTAATACTAAGTTAAAACTAAAAAGCCTGCGTTATGGAAAACGAAACAAGCTAAAGCGCGGTCACGGAGCAGGTAGAATTTCGTACATTGACTTATGGCTACTTGTGTCTATCACTCACGCACGAAAATATTGGTATATCGCGATAGTTTACACAGGTACGCGATAGGAGCGCGATAGCAATATATTCGTGTGCCAGTGTATTGCTTTGTAATTATTACCTACACCAGCGACAGTGCGTGGAAGAATCCGGAGCCATAAGTATACATGTTGCCGCCATCGAGCTGTGAGATGAATATTGAGGAGGAGATTACATCCTAGTGGCTATGCATAGCTTCGTTGTCTATTTGGCAAGGCGCAAGTTACAACTCACATTAGAATATTGTATTTAAAGTAGGCTTTCATAGTACTTTGATTGTATTACAAGTGAAGCGACTTGTTATCATAAACTGATTTTGTGACGTTTGGACCAATCAGAAAGCGCTTCACGTTGGTTTAAAGTTGACGAGAATTCCGTTTGGCAGTTTTAGCGTATCGGGACATGATTGTGATAGACATGTTGCCTAAAAATGTTTTTTTCGTCTATTCAATGTTAGACAACATGTTAATAAACAATCTAGAACCTATTTTCAATCTAGAAACAATTTAAATTTACAACAAGAAAGAGAGCGATATATCGGCCTGTGACGTCACGAGTTGCACCACCTGATTTTTAATCTCGTCAATCTAAATACCTATTTCTTTTAGATTTATGTATCTTTAATAGACAATTTTAAAATTTAATTCATAAAATTGTGATATTCCACACTAAGTAACATACCTATTGTATTATTGCAGGTTTTATTCAGCAGAATTGACCCTCTGTTATAGTATCTAATGATTAATAATATAAATAAATCCGTGTTACATTTTGTGTTTGGCGATATTGCAGGATGGTCGCTTTTAATGTGGCCGGCTATACCGGATGTATAACACGGCCCCACAGAAAACCGGCTTGAAATTACGCTTGTGTTGTGTTTCGTCGAGTGAGTGAGGTTAATGGTTACTCTGACTGAGGTAGATAACCACTAACCAGGCACGAGGTGGGTTGGGGATCTTATGAACCATCATCATGTAAGAAACCTTGCCTAGATTTTAAAAGACCTATTCAACGATACCCCGCACGATGGGGTAGAATAAATATTTTTCATCCCCAGTATGGAGAACACATGTATGAAGAGCCACCAAATATAAAACTAATTTTATAATGCCCAAACTAAGATCTATACAGATTATATGACTTTACTAAAATTCATCTATTTATAATCATAATAATTACAGAAGCTAGAAGGGCGGACAGACAGACAAACAGACAGACAGACAAACAGACAGACAAACAGACGGACGGACAGAGCAATATAGGGGTTCCTCGAGTATTACGGAACCCTATAAATTGGCGCTGCGACCGTATCGCAGCTCTTTATTTCCGTTTCTTTTGTAAGGTTATAACGTATCTGTATATTTTTTATGAATCAAAGGGTACAAAGCATTGTGTTGAAGTTTTGTAGTATTATTGTTAAGCGTTACCGAATATAGCCTTCAAATAACTAGTGGCTTTGACCTCTTCACTATTGTCATGGTTTTATCCATTGGTTTAACTCTCAAAATACGCGGCCCGTGAAAACAAAACTCAAACGTATCCCCTTACGTTGTCATTCGAGAACATACAAAGGCACTGTTTTAGGACGAGTCTGGTTTTATCAAAAATATATTTGAGGAAATAAAAATAACGTGTTGTATGTTGGAGGTTTTAAAGACTGGGAACGCACTTGTAACTCCGCTGGGGTGGTGTGTCCATGGGCGCCGGTGATTGCTTACCATCAGTCGATCCGTCTGCTCGTTTCTCGGTAGATAATTATTATGGAATGCTGCACTGCGCAATAAATAAATCTCAAAAAATATTTTACGAAACCTTTCTAGGGTTCCGTACCCAAAGGGTATAAACGGAACCCTATTGCGGAGACTTCGCTGGCTGTCTGTCCGTCCGACCATCCGTCTGTCCGTCACCAGGCTGTATCTCATGAACCGTGATAGCTAGAGTTTAAATTTTCCCAGAAGGTGTAATTCTGTTGCCGCTATAACAACAAATACGAAAAATTTTAAAATTTTAATGGGGCTTCCATACAGCTAACGTGATTTTTTTATGCGGATAAAAAAACTCCGACTCGCAGATGGCCGGTTTTTTTGGTTGTATGTAATCCTACTAATAAATGAAGTAGGGTTGATGTAGCAAACTGTAACGCGAATAACTGTCACAGTTGCCCAAAATTGGAGTAAGGACGTTGTTAATGGGTCACGTTAAGTAGCATAGCTAATACTTTTACACGGTCCTCAATTCATTATGGAATTACACGCTACTTACCCTGGGAACCTCATAAGGACATAGCAAGCTCATAACTATGACATGAATACATTATTTATTGTAGTTTTAATTACATTAAAACTTTTCGTAATCCCTTAATTTTCTATCTAATTTTTCAAATTAAAATTAATTAATTAATGATGTTTAGACATTCGTGCTGTATACGTATATAAACCAGTGCCGTCTGGCACGTACGTATAAAAAGTTACCGAGCCGCGCGCAGCGCCCTGATTGGTCGACACACCGCGACTATTTTAAATTTTAGAACACAAATTTAAATCTTTTCACACTGCACTTGCACTCCGCTCCCGTTTTTCGCACGTAATGATTTGTATGTTTCGTAATTATAATAATATAGTTCTGACTCTACACACCTTAACTCTACAATCCTAACTTCACAAACTCTACACCTGAGTCAAGTTATGTGGCCTTCTTGGCGGCCAGATTATACCGTGATTGACTTGTTTTTCAGACCACACGTCTGCCGAAGTCGCAACAGCACGCATTGCTGTCCGGGATGGACTTCTAGACCGAATTCTATGCTTTGTGTTGTTCGTAAGTATCTACTGGACTTTAAACCTCCTACGGCCCGTTTCAGTAACCTGTCTACCAGTAACTATTTGTTAGAAATGTTAAAATAGTTTGTTTCAAAGTGACAAAGTAATCAATTTACGACAATTAGTTACGGTAATTAGTAAGGTATTCTTCATTTGTTATGTAACAAACATATTTCAAAATAAGCTTACTAAGATATTGACCATTCATTAATCGAACTCTTGACCATTTACTCTCTATTAACTTCTCTATCCAAATAGATTACAACTTTGTAAAATAATAGGTACCTGCCTGATATTGCTCGTTTTTTTTAAAGTCGGAGACATTGAAGTTGAAATCCAGTTCGTTACATTTTGTTTCTTACGTCACACGCTACATGTTATACTTGCTTTTATTATTCGTAGATCCGCTTCCAGCTAAGATCGCTCATTAGTGTAGTGTAATGAGGCTGGAATTGGTTGCATCCGCGTTGCATCTGTACTAAGTACTGATCCATTATATCCAAGGTCCTAAAGGTAGCCTTCCGATCTATGCGACCGCAATGCGAGACCGCGACCCGCGACTAACAAATCAGCGATTCAGGTTCTTTGGCCACGCTCCCTGACCTGAATCTACCAAGGTATTCTTGGTAGGGAGATCGTTAGGTTAGGTCAGAAGTACCATATACCCATAACGTAATGTTATGGCTGGACCTATAAGCAACGTACTATTTCGGTAAGTTAGTAATTATTGTAACGGTAACAAGAAGTACCTATGGTTACAATTACAAGCGATTTTGAATATTACGCTAAAGACCTGTTCCACAATCTATTGATAAGTGTCAGATAGCTTATTTGAATGTCTTGTCTCAGTTGTTGACATAAAGTAAGTAGCCATAAAACATCCCAATAAGCTATCCGACATATGCGAAACGGGCCCACTAGGGCACAGTGTTTATGAATTGTGAATGGTGGAATGTCAGATTGGTGGCGACGCCAGCGGACACCAGGCGAACCCTCCTTACATTGTACTACCACTGGTGTCTGGTGTCCTAGTGAGCGAGGTTTGGAAAGCTATTATTTTAAAACGTAGTTCAAATATTGTTTTGATTGCTTATATTGGATATTAAATTACTGTGTTTATCCTCATCATCACAATATTCAAAGCTTAAAAAAGTGTTGTTTTACCGACGGCAGACTTAATCTATACTTTTAGTGGGATTTCAGAAGGTATTCATAAGATAGATAATTCACCAACAACAATTTCCAGCGATATGTCGTCCGGACTGCGGCTCGCCGGGCTCGTGCGTGGCGCCCAACATGTGCCGATGCGCCAGCGGCGTCGAGGCGCCCTCGTGCGGTGGCGGCGGCCTATATCCATATCCAGGTGGGTTCTAACTTCCAGCACATAATAGAGTTTTAAAGTAAGGATGAGCGCTCACTTGAGACACGAGTCTTAAGACGACCATATTATGCGCACACTGGAAATAAAACTGCGTTAAAGGCATAGAAGAAGGTCACACAGCTGATTTCAATTGGTTGAAATGATATAAAAATATTTTGAAATCAGCTATGAGGTCATTGACTTTAGTGTTGTAGACAGAACAATGTAAATTTTTTTATTCCAGTTTTATAATTATATTTCTGTCTAAACGTCTGCCTTACGTACTCGTATTTACATACATAGTTTTCGTAATTTATTTTGCATAACGTTACATCTATGTCCCCCTATTCCAGCTCGTCCACGCGGCGGCTGCCGGCGCATCTGCATGAACGGCGGTACGTGCACCAACGGCACCTGCGCCTGCGCGCCCGGCTGGAGCGGCGAGTTCTGCACCGAGCGTGAGTCTATCTATCGGCTGTGACTGTCTCCAGCCCAGCTAGCTTCATCATGTGAAATAATATCAGAAGAGTAGGCCTGAGGTGTCAGCTAGCCCAGCATTTTGGAAGAACCTTCGAAATGGTTCCATCTGTCTGGCAAATACCTATATAGAGGCTTGCTTTTTTACTGATCGCTACTGTTCTTATATTATATTATCCTGTTTTCGTATTATTTGCAGCTATCTGTCGCGAGCCATGTCTGCACGGCGGCCGGTGTATCGCTCCGGACCGCTGCGTGTGCTTCCACGGTCTCTCCGGCACGAGATGCGAGATAGACCGACGAACAGGTAACAAAATACGTATTCGAGAGTTTTGGGTGTAGGATTGTAGAATCCCAATAAAATTCTAGCAGCTGTATTAATTGTAGGATACTCATTGACTTGTAAAATACTGGTGTCGACGAAAGCAAAAATGCTGCCACAATTTTATTGGGGTCAAGAGTTTTGGGCTTTTAGAGTTAAGAGCGTATTATTTACGTATAAGACAGCATGAAATAATTTTTAAACTTCATTTGATATATTTTTCTTGAATATTTTCATTAATTACACCCAGGACCATGCTACACGGACACGCGCGGCGCGCTCTGCACGGGCGCGCTGGAGGGCGTGGTGTGCACGAAACAGCTGTGCTGCGCGACGGTGGGCGTGGCCTGGGGACACCCGTGCGAGCGCTGTGGCGACCTCGACTGCCCCACGGGACACCTGCGGAACTTGGCCACTAAGGAGTGTCAGGTGAATATAACGCGAAAAATCAATTACAGATATTACTCTCCTACGGGTATATAAATTATACAATATTATTTGAAATAATACAGATAAGTAAAATATAATAGTTCCGAATTTTTTTCTGCCCCGACGTCTTTGATAAGCAGTAAATGTGCGTAAAGTTTCTGCATATAATCTCTTTGTGTCTATATTATCTTCCATCCTATTTATATTCGGCAATAGTGGGCCCGGATGACAGAAGAACTACCACGGCCTGACAAAAAAAGCCAGCGTGAAAGTTTTCTGGTATTTTTAATTTGACTTAATACAAAACTCAAATCAGTTATATTGTGTATGTTCGATAATGGTATTCACTATCATCATCTATACTCAGGACATAGACGAGTGTCTGGCAGTCCCCGGGCTGTGCGAGGGCGGTCGCTGCGTGAACTCCATCGGCTCCTTCTCCTGCGAGTGTCCGCCGGGCCAGCGCCGACACCGGCTGACGAACAACTGCGAGGATATCGACGAGTGCGAGGACCCTGACATCTGCCCGGTATGTGGAACCTTACGACCCAGTGGACACGTGGTCGACCGCTTGCGACCACACTTTACCGTACTAATCGTTGAGTACAAAATGCAATCTTTTATCTTCTAGAAACTTGTAATTTCTTTTGAAACCTTATAAGAGATTCCTTCATAGAACTTATTTACTATTTTGAGTGAATAAGATGATTTGTATTTGCCACAATTGTTCTGCTGTTAACTTTTGCTGTTAACTTAATATTTGTTTTCTGGAAAAGTCTGCCAAAGGGTTGATAGGCATTCTTTCGGTGAGTTTTGGTTGGGCCTATTTTTTATTGCTAGGGTTTTTAAGTAAATAGATCGTTTTAGGTAACTAGTGTCACGGGCCGTTTCAATAACCTATCTATCTATAACTATTTGTTAAAAACGTCGCCATTCAATCATTTAACGGTTTTTGCAATACAAATTTGACGTTTCTAACAAATAGTTATTGGTAGATAGGTTATTGAAACGGGCCATTAGAGTTGCGAAGCTTGTCGCTTGGAATTACGTCTGGGTTTCTTTTTCAGAATGGAAAATGCGTGAACACAGAAGGCGATTACTACTGCTTGTGCAATCCTCATTTTATTCCCAGTCCTGACAAGAAGTTTTGTATTGGTAATATTTACTACGTATTGTATTACGTATTGTAACATGCTAATAATAATATAACGTGATATAACGATGAGATTAAGCAAATCTACTATCTTAATCTTGAAGATATTTTGTTGACCATATTTACTGTTATACAACAATCGTATACTATATTTTGTTGACCTTACACCTTTTGGTGCTGTCAGATGGTCGCGTGAGCAGCTGCTTCACGTACGTGGGCGAGAGCGGCGAGTGCGGCGACCGGCTGCCCATGCCGCTGTCCAACCGCGACTGCTGCTGCGGGTACAACATGGGCCGCGCCTGGGGCGACGACTGCGCGCCCTGCCCGCCGCGCGGCGCAGGTGAGACTTACCAGGAGGCTAGAAGTATTTAAGAGATGTGTGGATTCAGTCAAAAGACTGTATGCTAGAACTAAGTGTCCAGTGCATGCGGACCAGTATTTTTTACATGGGACTGGCTCCAACCTTCGGAATAACTTTAGCCTGTTCGTATTAAGAATGCAGTAAATCAAGTGTCGAAATGGCTTACTTGTAAAATTTTGACATTTGTACTGATTTGATTTTTCATGCCAGTAGTCGTAATAAAAAAAGAATTTTGCAATTTAAATATTCTCGACCGAAATAGTTTCCACCTTTCACGTTTGTTCTGTTATCCGCAACAGCGGAATGGACGCACCTCTGCGGCGGCGGCAGTATTCCCCCGAACTGGCGGCGCAACGACTCGAGCGGGCAAGAGGACTACGGCGGCGGGCTGGAGCCGGCGCAACCCATCGCCAAGATCAACGAGTGCATGCTGCGGAACGGCATCTGCGGGCTGGGGAATTGTATTGATAAGGATATCGGGTATGTTCTTAGGACTGTAACCAGGGTTGTGACGGATATTGGGTTTGTTCTATGGAATCTGTCAGTCATGACTTTAAACAGATGTTCTTTGATTGATTTCATTGTTCTTACATGGGAGTCTTTCCTCCTCCTGGTTAATGAATACTTAAATAGTTTCATATGCTTCGATCACTCATGCAGACAAATGACAAACTTCGAACTGAAAGTCAAGACAAATTAAAGGCTAATATATTGTGCTTACATGATCTGTTTCCACTTAGATACCAATGCCAGTGCTGGGACGGTGCGGAGGCGGCAGAACAGGATGGAAACCCGACGTGTATCGACATTGACGAGTGCGCGCTGCAGTACTGTCGCGGCGGGGAGTGTGTCAACAAGCCGGGAGGCTTCGAGTGCAGGTAAGATTTGACTTTGTGCGTCATTGTCCTCATGTTCTTATGTATCATCATCATCATCATGACCAACTACTTTCCCTTCACCTGATTTGGCAATTTTTTTAAATTATCTCTTCTCCCATCTCTATCTTGTCAATTTGAGACAGCCGTTGTAGTAAATGTCTAATTCTATTTCAGATGTCCACCGGGTTTCGACCCCGTGGAGAACGGACTCCGATGCAGCGACAAGAACGAGTGCGAGATGACCAACGGAGGAATGTGTACCAACGGCGTCTGTACTTATACTGATGGAGGGTAAGTTACATAGTTTAATGATTAATGATAAATTGAACTAACTATTTATTTCTCAATCGCTATAAATCAGTGCAAATCTAATACTGTATGGTTATGGACTGGACTATATTTGCGATAAGTAAGATTAAAGTAAGTCATTTTGACATTTGCACTGATGACTCAATGTATTCTCAACCCTAACATAATATACAATCATTTAAGATTCAAAAAAGTCTTATAAGAATCTTTGTCTCTAGATTATTTTAGAACTGAGATCGTTGCTACTTGCTATGGTTTAGATACGTGTGCACCTGCAACCCCGGCTACGAGTCCACGGAGACGGGTCACGCGTGCCGGGACGTGGACGAGTGCGCCGACAACCCGCGCGTGTGCCGGCGCGGGCGCTGCCGCAACACGGCCGGCGGGTACGAGTGTGCGTGCGAGCCCGGCTTCACGCGCACGGCCGCCGGCTACTGCGCCGACATCGACGAGTGCGCCGACCGCTCGCTCTGCCAGGTACCTACTGCTGCAGATGATGCCAGGTACCATTGGCTACAAACTTGCCTGCAGCACAAGTATATACTTGTACTAGTATACAGTATATACTGTATACTGTGTGTTTTCTTACTGGCTGGACAAAGGTATGAGGTGAAATGTATCACCAATTGAATCTCGTTTAAACGAAAGTATTTGCGTCAACCCTCAAATAAGTATTTGTAAATAGAAAAACCTTAAAAATAACCATGAATTAAGCTCACCCTACAGCTTGTGCACTAATGCAGGTGCTCGATTAGCCGTGCAGATTGCGGTGCTTATTTGCAATACTGGAGAATGGGGAATTTTAGGAATTTTTCATCTATCAATGCAACAAGTTTTGATTTATTTTTTTGATTTGTTCCAGGGCGGTCGCTGCGTGAACAGCGAGGGCTCGTTCGTGTGCGTGTGCGAGGCGGGGTACCGCGCGGCGTCGCGCAGCGCGTGCGTCGACGTGGACGAGTGCAGCGAGCTGCGCGTGTGCCGCAACGGCCGCTGTCACAACTCGCCCGGCTCGTTCCGCTGCGAGTGCCTGTCCGGCTTCACGCTGAGTGCTGATGGACGGACGTGCCTCGGTGAGAGCTTGACCGTGTTACAGGAAAACGTGCAGACAGGAAGCGATTCAAACGGCCCATATACACATGCGAATGATTAAAAACAAAATAAAAAATTTAATTAACCCTCAAATTGTCACGCAGTGAGCGAGATGATGATGATGAATTATAGTATTATATATACTATAACACTCGTGTCTTGAGACGACGAACGTGTCAGCTATCAAATAAAAGAAACTAGATCAAAATCGGTCCATCCGCTTGGCAGCTACGATGCTACGGAGAGACACACACACACAGACTCTTCAAACTTATAACACACCTCTGTTTTCATTGGGGGTTAAAAACAGATTTACCGGTTTTTAAACATATATTAAGCATTGTATGGGAACCTGTTGTTAAGAATACATAAAAGATTACCTTCCAACAGGCAATATGTGCCAATATGGATTTGCACTGTACGTAAATATGATATAATAATCATAGTCTTCAGACTCTGACAGACTCATAGTCTTTATCTCAGTTGCTGGGTCAGGAGTGACAAAAGTTCTTTTTTCGGCGAATGAAACCATCCGTAGCACAAGAATAATATTATTATTTTTAATTATATTTTTAGACGAAGTTCAAGACTTATGTTACGAGACATACGAGGAGGGCCACTGCTCTGGACCCGGTACTACCCCAGTCACCAGGTCACAGTGCTGCTGCAGCTCTAGCAAAGGTACAGATAATGGTAAAAAAAAGAAGTCACACTTGAATATTAAGACACAAACGAAGTTGGGGAAAAGGAGAAGCTAGGTATCCCTAGGGCCTAGAAAATAATAACTTTAATGACAGTAAGTAAAGGAATAATTTTTTAGGTTTACACCTCGGATGGGGAGTGTCGTGTAAGGCATGCCCAGCCCAAAGAACGAAGGAGTACGACATTCTCTGCCCCGAAGGACAGAGCAAGGACAACGGTGGAGCAGACATCAACGAGTGCAACATGATCCCTGGGATATGCCCCCATGGCACCTGCGAGAATCTGGAGCCGGGGTACAAGTGTATCTGCGATCCTGGATACCATCCTGATGCTGATGGCATCTGCAAGGATATCGATGAATGTGATATGCATCAGTCGGTAAGTGTTTTATTACTTGAAACAGAATTTTGAAGTATCTACTTTAAACGAGACAATCTTGTATATATAAAATCGGCTTCTCGAAAACGGCTGCAAATATTTTGGGGGAAAATCAATCTAGCTAGGTTTTATCCCTGAAAAACTGCACATTTTTAAGCTATATATGTTTTTTCTTTCGTCTTGCAACAATATATCAATAATTTCGACTATTAAGTCAGTCCGATTGGCAGTTTGGTATGCGTACCTATGGATAATTTTTGCTTTGTTCGAAAATTTGGTATGTGGTGGGTGCGAATCTGTGTGCGTGGTAGGTGGGTTTAAAATTTATCAGAACTCCGAGAAAAACTCGGTTACCCAGATACTATTACATTAAACATTCAACATATTAATATAAAATTCAACTGCATAATAGTCATATGAAGATTGCCATTTCAAAATTAATTATTCATTAATAGATACAGTTAAATATGGTTCATCCGATTTATTCAATTCTATGGGTAAATCTGTTTATTTTCATTGCTGTTTTCAGTTATACGTTATAGCCTCATATAAAATATTTTCTGCTTCCTTTTTAATTTACTTTTAATTTACGGATTGTCGAACCTAGTTATGAGACCGTGACAGGCATTGTCACTTATACAAGTAATGGTGTGAAGAGCTGCAGTATAGCTCTGTATTGTATGGAGGTGAATATAGATGTTTACAAGTCCACTTGGTGTTTTCTTCACGGGTTTCTACGTTTAGTAGCCAAGTTATTCCCCCTTGCAGTACTGCACGGGTGGGCAGTGCCGCAACACGGCCGGCAGCTTCACGTGCGTGTGCCCGAGCGGCACGCGCTACGAGCCCGACGAGCAGCTGTGCCGCGACATCGACGAGTGCGACGGTGAGATTTACGTCGACTATGACCGCGGGGACATCCCTCCCCTGATCCCACTAGCAGGTTATTGTGAATTACTGGCTGCCCGATAATGCCTGCTCTGATCCCATTCACATTATATGAAACATTTCAATTTTTCACGCTGTAATTACTTACGATTACAAAACAGTCTCACGAATAAATATATATACATATTTTTAATATGCCTGCTCTGATCATAATAAACATAGCCATTAAACTTCTCAGTACTGTAATCTATAACTTCAAAATAATACCCAACATTTAGGGTCAGCTCGTATCTTAAAAATCTTAAAAAGTGCCGCGTCGCGTCTCGGTGTGAACTGACGCTTTGAAAAATAAAGAAAACGCTGTAATCTTTATGATTTCAAAATAATGCCTCATAAAATATGATCCCATTGAACCTTAATAGATGTAGTTTCTGAGACATATAGACATACATTTCATTTGCTAAAAACCTTTATTTTTTACATTTATTCTTAATAATAAATGAATGCGTAACATAAAACTATACTCTTAGAAATAAAGAAAGCCTATGATCAAATCTGCCAAATATGTACTGGAGCCCGCCGATTGTCTCCAGAATCTATTTGCCCAACGCAGACCATAACATTTACTCATGTCACGCAGTTCGTTAACAATACACAGCTTTATAAACTTACAACCGATATAATTAATGAGACAAAACCCTTCACTTAAAATAAAAAGAAATATTTGACAACTACCCTCTTGAAATTTTTTAACTACCAAAAGCAGTTTCTCTAGATCATTGCATATTTATTTAATTTTGTTTTCAGCTATGATTTGTCCGTTGTTTGATAATTTTTATGTTTGTACCTACACACTTGTCGAATTTTATAGATTTTGGTCGGAAATAATAATATATTTTTCATGACAAGCGATACATGACCAATGATCAGCACAAATTTCAGAGCACTCGAACCCCTGCGACAACGGGCGGTGCATCAACACTCACGGCAGCTACGAGTGTGAGTGCGAACACGGCTTCGTGCTGGACCCCACTGCTCAGCACTGCGTTGGTAAGAGATTCTCTTACATCTTTATTTTATTGCCTTTTTTCATTTTCCTGTATCCCACTAACCAGCTTTTCTCCGCATGCAAAGTGCTCACAGTCCGACAGCTATTTGTTTTGAATATAGTATTAAAACAACACTCGACCCTGACCGTGAAAATAAAAGACGAAAAGATATAGTAGCTTGTCGGTACAACGTAGTAACCACATACGATTTCCCATCAAAATTCTACGTGTTTTTAGGACCGCTTCTGTATAATAGAATTAATGCGTTAACAAATATTTACTCTCAAAATTATAGCAATTGCAAAGATACTTCAACAGACACTTTATAGTGTATGTCTTATGATGACACTGAGATTTTATTATTAGTTTATAAAGAAACACATTAGTTAGTGTTAAGTATTTTAACTGTATTTAAATGTTTAGGTAGTTGACAATTAATTGCTCTCTCTTCCTAAGTTAATACTATTTATTTCAAGTAGTATATGCTAGCTTTAGTCGCATCAGTGATGATGATAACCTGTTTACTTGTATAAATCAAAATATTTATTCAAATAAACAAGTTGTGCATTACAACGGATTATTTAAAATACCTAATGACTATCTTATGGTCTAATAAGACGTATGTATCTGCCTGAACCAGGTTGACCTGTGCTAGGCTAGCCCCTATCGCCTGCAGCACAGGTCAACCTTGTTTAATTGAATAAATATTTTGATTTTGATTTGGTTCTAAAGCCTTTTGTTGTTGGCATTCCTTATATTTACTTGGGTTCTATGTTGACTTTTTAACAGTTTGGTTACCTTAGTCTGGTGTAAACATTTTTCTGCGTTCATATTGAAAGTAATTTCAGTCCTAAAGTCATGCGAATAGTAGACTTATTGTATTTTGTAGTCTGCTATGACTTATATGTGAACTTCTAAGTCTGTTTTCTTTTCATCGGCATCTTTTGAGTTCCTCTCCTTATTTTAAACTACTTCCACAGACAACCGTCGCGGCTCGTGCTGGCGGCGCGTGGTGGACGGTCAGTGCGAGGCGGCGGCGGCGCGGCCGCTGCTGCGCGCGGAGTGCTGCTGCGCCCTCGGCCTGGCCTGGGGCTCCCCGTGCGAGCCCTGTGAGCCCGAGCACTGTCCGTGCCCGAAGGGATTCGCTAAGGTAAATCAATAAATAAATAAAGCTAAGGATATTTTTTGTCGGAACATGACACCTCTCAATATACTAAAAATCGTCCATCAATTTTATTGGAACTAAGTTGAGAGCAGCAACAAGCAGTTTTCTAATGATTGTCACTCCAACAACCCATTCAATTATCAGTGCAAAATGACACACAATTGTGTAATTTCTCAGCTGGACGGCGCGACCTGCCGCGATGTTGACGAGTGTGCGCTGGCTCCAGAACTCTGTGCCGGCGGAACTTGCGTCAACACTGACGGCTCCTACCGCTGCGACTGTCCGCCTGGGCTCACTCTAGATTCCGCAGGTAATATTTTAATCTTTAAACAGGCAGAGGGTTCGCCTGATGGTAATCTGTTAATTTCGCCCGTAGACAGTCGTAACAACAGAAGAGTCACAAATGCGTTACTTGCCTTTAATTTCTGGCGTTGGTTGTTACCGTTGTCGGTTGTCGATATTGGCTACACAGGTGTTGCAAATTGCAAATAGTAGGATTGTGTAGCAGGCATTGGCATTTAATAACGGGCATTAACGACATAAACATAACTATAAGTTATCCTTAATGATGGGGAATTTTTAATGATTTTTATGTATTTTGGTTATGTTCCTATATTTCAGGCAACCGTTGCGTGGATACGCGTAGAGAGTATTGCTACACAGACTTCGTTGGAGGTAGATGCCAGAATCCACTTCAGGTTGAGGTGTACAAGGCGGTCTGCTGCTGCTCATCACTTGGCAAGGCCTGGGGAGATAATAGATGTGAAGCGTGCCCCAAGAAAGGTATTTTATACAGTTTTAAGTAAAGATGATAATCAAAATTTCATCTCACTTATGTGAAAAAATATTTGTGGAGATATGTTGATGACTGGTTGTGTGTTTTTTCCCTCTTACGCAAAATCTGCTAAATAAGATTGAATATAATTTCACACAAAGATACTTGATGGTCTAAAATCCGCAAAATATGCGAGTCAATGGGGATGAATGATTTACCTTTTTTATAAATAAAATCCTAAGCAAAATGTACTTAAAGTATTTCAAAATCTAGTTAAAACTGACGATTTCCTTCGAAGGTACCGACGCCTTCCGCAACCTCTGCTTATCGGATTTTACTGGACCTGGCGGCTCTTGGGACCAAACGCTCCCGGGTGGTCCAAACGGGACTTCAATATGGGGTCAAATTTCTCCGGACGGAGGGTTCGGCCATGGCTCTGACTGGGGGAGCAACGATACCTGGGGAGGTGGAAGTGGTCATGGGCATCACCCGGGGATGATACCTGGAGTTATCCCTGGACAGATGGATGTGAACGAATGTTCTGCCTTCCCGGGACTCTGCGGACACGGCAGATGCAGGAACATGCCTGGAACGTTCACGTGTGACTGCTATCCTGGCTATGAAAAGGTATTTTAAATTCTTAAATCTGATTTAGACCATAAGGCTCTGATAACATGAATTATTTTTATGGTCAAAATATTAAAATGAAACTTTATATTATGCTTTGACATTAAAACAGTCATATCACATAAAAATAATCTGGCGTCTGTTTATAGATTTCATACATGAAAAAAAAGTATTTTTTATTATGATTATTAATTATGGACTATGGTTCCATATTTAGTGGAATTAGTTACTTGTATGTCTGTGTGTATTATATTCTCTGCCATCTGCAGGATTCGAGTAACCACACGTGCGTGGACGTGGACGAGTGCGCGATCGTGGCGGGCGTGTGCGGCGCGGGCGAGTGCCGTAACAGCCCCGGCTCCTTCTCCTGCCACTGCCGCCCCGGATACACCACCGACGACCTCAGCAAAGTGTGTGTCGGTGAGTACGTCGTTATCATCAGTTTAATTATCATCTTAATCTTCATCATTGTCATCATCATTAAAATAAACATTATCACGAATCTGGGTCACAGCGTGCATCTTTAATATGAGAAATATTATTAGCAGGGGAATAGAAACCGCTGTATCAGCCTTATCAATTATACAGATCCCCCGGGCTACAGGGGCCTCTGAAAGTGTTAAAATATCGTAAAATGTTATCCACGCATTACACAATCTCACTTAAACTCATAGCACGTACTTACCAAGAAAAAAAATTATAATAATAAAGCCCACGACCACAGAAACTTAAGAAAAACACAAAACTTAGGCGTCCCTCAATTAGGCGTGGAACGCGCACGCCTAATGTGGGGTCAGCCTTAAGGATTATCATGCTTTACTCCGCTGTTGATTTCATGGTTTTCAAAAGTTACGAGCCTTCCAAAAATAAAATAAAATTTATTGACTTGGGCGGGGGGCCCCCCCATCATTTTGTTATACGGCCCCCCCGTAAGAATCGCTGCGCCACTAAACATTAGTCTATACTTCAGCCTACTAAGCCGGATATACCACGGACGACTTCAACAAAATTTCCGCCAGTGAGTTCATCAGCATCATCGACCAGAGAACAAGTTTTACTTCGAGGTTATTAGATTAATATTCACCAGTTTATTTACAACATTATCTTTTCCACAGATGTTGACGAATGCGCCGAAAACAGCCTGCTGTGCCGCGGCGGGCGATGCGTGAATACGCCCGGCTCGTTCCGCTGCGAGTGCGCGCCCGGCATGGAGCTCGCGCCTGACAGGCTGTCGTGCAAGGACGTGGATGAGTGCTCTATCACCTCAGGTAAAAAAAATTTGAGGAATGTCATTTAGTATGCTATAGAATTTCACCCAAACCTTAGGGTGAGGATGTCTTTAAGTAGTCTACAAGATTCTATAGAGTATGTCTATCTCTTCAGTCTTTCAGCGAAATTGAGTTTAGACATAATCATCTCGTTTGTCAAACATACACAACGTATCTCACGTACGAGATGTTTATTTCAGTACTAGCTTGTTAAAAGTAAATACATACTTCATAATTATTGTAATGTTTATGTCACTGTAAAATTGTGAAAACCGTGATTGTAATTTAACTAAAATATTTATAGATTGCGAATCATACATACTTAGTCTCGCCATAAATACTGTTACAATTAAAAATAAACAAAATATTACATTTGAATTTGGAATCTGTCATATTTATATGATTGTTCATTGGGTTTTCTCATTTTGGCTCCAATACATTGTACAATATTTTGCGATATTAAAATGGAGTGGGGTGATAAAGAGAATCGAAACGCTGTGATTGCATTACACAAAGTAGGTATGGAGCCAAATGCAATTTTTAAAACTGTCCATACGCTTGGTATTAGTAAAATGTTTGTGTACCGGGCTATTAATAGGTACAATGAGACCTTCTGTGTTTGTGACAGAAAAAAACCTGGCCGTCCACGTAGTGTTCGTACGAAAAAGGTGGTCAAAGCAGTAAGGAAAAACATTCGAAGAAATCCTTTCTGAAAGCAAAAGATTTTATCTCGGGAGATGAAGATAGCACCTAGAACCATGTCGCGTATTTTAAAAGATGTCTTAGGACTTGTAGCCTATAAGAGACGTACTGGTCATTTCTTAACTGATAATTTAAAAAAGAATAGGGTGGTAAAATCGAAACAACTACTGAAGCGGTACGCAGAGGGAGGTCACAGAAGAATTTTGTTTACGGATGAGATTTTTTTTACAATTGAGCAACATTTTAACAAACAAAATGACTGTATTTATGCTCAAAGCTCTAAGGAAGCTTCCCAATTAGTCGACAGAGTGCAACGTGGGCACTATCCGACTTCAGCTATGGTTTGGTGGGGTATTAGCTATGAATGAGTGACTGAGCCATACTTTTGTGAAAAAGGTATCAAAACATCGGCACAAGTATATAAAGATATCATTCTTGAGAAGGTAGTGAAACCCCTTAACAACACCATGTCTAATAACCAAGAATGGTCCTTCCAGCAAGACTCGGCGCCGGGTCATAAAGCTCGGTCTACGCAGTCTTGGTTGAAAACGAACGTTTCGGACTTCATAAGAGCTGAAGACTTGCCGTCGTCTAGTCCCGATCTTAATCCGCTGGATTATGATTTATGGTCAGTTTTAGAGAGTATGGCTTGCTCTGAATGCCATGAAAATTTGGAGTCACTAAAACAATCCCTACGATTGGCAGTGAAGAATTTTCCCATGGAAAGAGTGCGTGCTTCTATTGATAACTGGCCTCTACGTTTAAAGGACTTTATTGCAGCCAATGTAGACCACTTCGAATAAGCTTTTTATATTTTAAATTGTTTTATATTTATGTATTAAACTAACACCCTGTAAAAGTAATAAATGTTATTTGCAATAGAAATTTTTTTTCTTTGTTTCAGTATTTATGGCAAGACTAGGTATATATAAAATAATACATCGCAAAGAATCTTTCGACATATTTTTACAATCGCGCTAGTTATATTACAATCTTACGGTTTTTACAATTTCACGGTGACATTTACAAGCATGAAGCTAGAATATTTTTTTGTCTGCAATCATCTATTTACTTAATCGTATTTCCAGGCATTTGCAGTAACGGCGCGTGCGAGAACCTCATGGGCACCTACCAGTGCGTGTGCGATGAGGGCTACGCGCAGACGTCCGTCAAGTCTCACTGCGACGACATCGACGAGTGCACCGAGGACCCGACGCGCTGCCAGCACGACTGCGTCAATACGCCGGGTTCCTACCACTGTACGTGCAGGTATGTTGGCAGGTTTTGAATACATATTTCATTTCGATTGCATTAAATTGTAGTCATTACGGACACCGTTATTAGGGTTCCGTAATACATAAGTAACCTTTATAGTTTCACTCTGTCCGTCCGTCCGTCTGTCTGTCTTTCCGCGCTTCTATCTTTTGTAATTATGGGTATAAATTGATGAAATTTAGTATAGTTATAGATTGTGTAAGATCTCGGTTTTAGCATCATAAAATAATAATAATTTTATATTAAAGGGGTGGCTCCCCATACATGTGAAGTAGGGATGAAAAATATTTTTTCATCCTACCCCATCGTGTGGGATAACGTTGAATAGGTATTTTAAAATGAAGGTAAGATTTCATACATGATTTTTTTACAAAGTCAACCATTTACGAGTAATCGGCTTCCAAAGTGGTCTATAAGTTGGTCCCCCCCCTGGCATTTCTAAACTATGAGACTTAGGAACTTGCAATTTTCCATGCTCATAGATCATGCTAAAAACACTTTAGGAAAATTATTTTGAACGAAATCGAACAGTGACTTTTGAAGTAATTTGGAAAAAAAAATTTTACGCGGTTATAGTTACGGAACCCTTCTTAGACATGTCCTGACATGCTCTTGGTTAGGTTTATACATCCATAATTTAATGCCCTCTAAATGAAAGATCACATTTCGGAAATTATTAATTAAATAATTGTTAGAATTTAATTAGCGAATACGTTTACACTATTTTTCGAAAGTTTAGTTCGTAAAAATTCCACACACGCTCCAACTGGAAGCGATTTAATTCTAACCAATTCTTGTTCATTAGCCAAATTTTTAGCCTATTTAAGGTAACCAGGTACGTAAGTACAAGCCCTGACAGGATCATTACTATTTTTTCACCAGGGAGGGCTGGCACCTGCGCGCCGACGGGCGCACGTGCCGCGACGTGGACGAGTGCGCGGGCGGCGCGCGCGTGTGCGGCGGCGGGGAGTGCCGCAACACGCCCGGCTCGTACCGCTGCACGTGCGGCGAGGGGCTGCTGCCGGCGCCGCCGGACGCCAAACCCACCTGCCTCGATATCGACGAGTGCGCTGATGTAAGTATTATTACAGATGCTTAGGTACTTCTCTACTATACTTCTGTTCAATTGCGAATTTGTCTAGTTGGGAAACCCTCCAGTTGCGAATTTATCCATTTGCAATGGAGCCTTTTTGGAGCAATGAATTAGACAAAATCTAAAAAAAATAAATGTTTTTAAAACTGTAACAGTAGATTCTCTGCGTAGTAGAAGAAAGTTTTGAGAAAGATTCCAGAACAAATCGAAAGAGCTTTACCTGACAGCTTGCTAATTAAGTATTGTACGTGATCATGATCGGTAAGATCGAGGTTTTCATGAATTGTCCGTTTAAACTATTCATAGAATATGGGCCACAATATAAGTTCACCATTAAACATCATAATATTAAGTTCAAGTAATTGAACATTCCTATGTTGCGGTAAGAAATGAGAACGTTGGCCATTTGAGTTGGCTAGCTTTTCGTGAGTAAATTTACAGCGACAATACAAATATTCAAAGGAGTTGAACGTTTTGATAATTTACTTTATATGATGGATCAATGGTTAATTCGACATCGAATAACTCATCAATAGTTTCCCTATATTCGGAACGTAAATTTTCTATAGAAGTAAAACTACATACCAGTTGCTTTCGATACGTCGCTGAAACTGCACGTGCGCCTATTCATTGCAGTATCGATTACGCGTGTGATACCTACGAGTTCACCACGCGGGGCCCGCGTTTATCGGTTTGAGTGTTTACTCGCTCGGCTCATCACTGTTTCTGACTACGGGGACGATGGAATCAAAACAAAGTTATTCGTCTGTTACCCAAACGTTTTCATTTCCCACTAAAGATCAATAAGTCGTTGTAGATGCGGTGGATGATATGCAAATTAAAGATTATGCCTACGCTTTTGGAAAAATTATTGACCCCTCAAAAATTAGGTTTTTAAGCAGAATGTCCAACAACCTAGTTTGTTCATTTGTGTCAACGAAAGAAGTGGCTGAAGAGTTGACTGATGCTCATCAGTGCATTGTTTTGAACAATAGTAAAATACCTATTCGACCACTTATAACGAAAAACAAACGTATTATTCTATCTAATGTGTGTCCGATAATACCACATAATCTTATAGAAACGAAGTTAGCAGAATTGAAGATAAAATTAGTTTCGCCGGTGTCTTTTACTAGCGCCGGTATAACCGAGCCTGGATTTAGTTATATTCTTAGTTTTCGTCGACAAGCTTACGTACCACCAGAAGAAATCAATAATTTACCCGAACGAATAAGAATAGAATTTTATGGTATTTCTTATTGGATTTACGTTTCTACCGCTTCAATGACCTGCTTCCTATGCAAAATAGAAGATCACGTGGCTAATAAGTGTCCTGTTAATTTGAAGTATAATCCAAATTCCAAGTCTGATAATGTCTGTGAGATTATAGAAATACCAGATTTTTGACGGCCAATTTCATTTAAAAGACCGCACCCGCCTACTACGACCGACTCATCGCAAAGCGTTCATGTTCCCGCTGAAATATCGGATGACGAGGCTTAGAGTGAGTCTGACTCGAGCGAAATTTCCGTAGACAACTCTGGATCGGCTAAAAAAATTGGTCAAAAAACAGCTCCCTCACTTGAATTGCAACCCTGGGAATTAAAAGAGATTGAAAAGATTTTGGACAGTAGTGATTACCCAATGACAATTAAAGATATTATTAGCTTCCTTACGGTAAAGAAAATATTCTACAAATAAGTCTCACCTACACAGAAATTATAGGTCAATTAGTTAAATTTTTAAAAGAAGTAATACAAGCAATTTCGTCAAGAAAAGTAAAAATCGCATAGCTCGTATGATCAAAAAACTTAGTACATATTAATATAATGGAATTAAAAATTATTCAATGGAACAGCCGCAGTATTATACCGAAGAAAGTTGAATTAGAAACGTTTCTAAATAGGGAAAGTGTTCATATTTATATTTGTTCAGAAACATGGCTTTCTAAAGATAGAACTTTTAATATATCAGGCTACTGCTGTTTCAGAAAAGATCGAAATGATGGATTTGGTGTTTTGATTATTTTAGTTCATTTAAATTTACCTTTTAATAGATTAGATATTTTGTGTATAGAATTACTTAATCAATCCTCACTTAAATATGTCTTAGGTATTTATTCGCCTAGCAATATTCGTACAAGTAAACGTGATTTGATGATTTGTTGTCACTTTTTAGCAGCAAAACTAAAAAGATAGGAGGTGACATCAATGCTCACCATATCTCCTTGTCTTATAATACTGATGGCAGAGGTCGCTTGATCGCCGAAAGTTGCTCGGATCATAATTTTTCCTTTTTAAACGATGGTAGCCCAACCCGTATTTCAAAATTACAAGATAGAATAGTTCGCTTTTCTCCCGATATAACATTTGCCAGTTCTGATTTGGTGCTTTCGTATTCGTGGGCTGTTCCTAACGAAAATCTTGGTAGCGATCATTTAATTATTGATATAAAAATTAAAAATCACTCGTTATGTGGAAATTATACAACATGCAATGTTACAAAGTAGATTGGGAAGGGTATAAATCAAATATTGAATCTAAATGTAACACATTTTTGATTAGTAATAATGTTCAGTAAAATCATGATAACTTTTTGAATGTTATTAATATCGTAGCAAATAATTTCATTCCCCTTACACGAATTAATAGAGGTCATTTGGCTAAATTCAAACCTAAACCCTGGTGGAATCATAATTAATCGAGAGCAGTAGCAGAAAGGAGGCTCGCTCTTAAGACACTTCGCAAAAATCGTACGACAGAAAATGATTTGGCTTTTAAAGATAAGGTAGTTGCAGCTCGCAAGCTAATACGGCAAGCTAAATTAGATTCATGGCAAAAATTTTTTCATAGCGTGTATTATAAATCTACTTGCACCGAGATGTGGCAAAAACGTCGATGGATTAAAGGATATCCCAGTATATCAGATACATCAACAGAGGAGGAGGCACAACAGTTCTTATGAAATCTAACTCCTGATAGTGTTGCTTCTCCACCGCTTAGCTTGAATAATTCGCAAGGTAAAATGTTTTCTCATATTACAATGGCCGAGCTAATTTCCGTAATCAAGCATAAAGATACTTCTGCCAGTCTAGATGGTATACTTTATTCTATGACATAGGTCATCACCTACCATTAAACGCTAGAAATATTTTGTTAAAAATTTATAATAATATGATCTACACTACTTCAATAATACCTCATCAATGTCGAAATATTAAAGTTATTGCTATACCTAAGCGTAATGGCTCCGAATTGAAGTATCCAAATTGAAGTATTATAGTATATAAGTAAGTTTTAATAAAGTTATTACAAAAATACTAGAACTGTTCTTCGAAAGAAATAAATTATTTCCAGACTATAGGCTTCCGTCGAGGACGCTCCTCTTTGGATGGCCTCTCTCGTTTCGGCATGGATGTAGAACTCAGTTTTATTAAAAAAGAATACCTTTTATGTGCATTTACGGACATGATGGATGCATACAACGGTATATCGGTCGACGTGCTTACTGAGCGTCTTGTTGAATATGGTGTGGATATGCATATTTACAAATATATAAGAGAATTTCTTAAACAGAGATTTATTATTTTTAGATTGATGAACGATAAGGAGATTGTTTGAGTATGTCGTGATGGTTTGGTACAGGGAGACCCGATGTCCCCAATTTTATTTAATATTTTCACCGTTAAATTTAACAGTTTAGCTTCTCCTTCTTTAAAAATAATTCAATATGCAGATCATTTTATATTTTATTGCAGTAATAAAGATATAAGTGAATGTAACATTACTCATTTAGAAAACTCTCAATAATTTTGAAAAACTTTTACACGAAATTGGTTTACAGTTATTCCTTAATAAAACGAAATTATGCATTTTTACCAGGAAATATCGTGTCCCCTCAGTCAAAATTAACTTGTATAATGTTACCTTAGAAATTATAAAATTTGTAAAATTTTTAGGTGTTTGGTTTGACCAAAGATTAAATTGGAAAAAAACATATTAACGAAACGCACTAAAAAATGTTTCAAGTACAGTAATATTTTAAGCTGTGTCAGTAGCTACAAGTACTTACTACACCAGTTCATCCCATAAACCTAAGAAAATTATAATATATAAGCCTTATCAGGAGTAGATTGGATATAATATAATATAATACGGGTCTGCTGTATTTGCCAATGCCAGTCAAAACATTCTCAGTAAATTGGATTTAAATCAAAACCATACTTTAAGGCTATGCGGTGGTTGTGTTAAATCGACCCCGGTACATATTGTACAAAATGAGCTTTGCATGCCTCCATTAAAAATTAAGTAAATTCTTATCAGATAATATTTTTTTTTAAACTTTTTCGTGATGTGATGACAGTTTAATTAAGCTTATTATTAACTTCGATTATATAATGAATTCAGGTGTACCTTACTGGAACAAACATGGTTTTCCTATAATATTTTATAGTTAGAAAAATCTTAAGCAGCTAAAAATTTCAAAATATGATATTTGGCCTTCATATGAACTTAATATACATAATTTTGTGATACCATTTGAAGACTTATGTTTTCCCTGATATTCCATTCGTATACCAGTCTAAAAAAATATGTCACCAATTGAACTTAAAAAAAGCTAGCGTCGAACTGCTTTGTAGTAAGTATTTTAATTATGTACATATTTACACGGACGGTTCAAAGTACTGGTCTCGGGGATGTGCATTTTATGATTCTTAATCTAAGACTAAATCGCAATTTTAATTTATAACAATGACATCCCAATTATGAGCATTGAAATTATAGGTATATTTAAAGCACTAGAATACATAGAATCCACTGATTATCAAAATGTTGTCATAATTACTGATTCTAAAAGTGGACTGTTACATTTAACCTCTTGTAGTAAAGGTAACATGGATAGGACTGGGGCTATCCTCGTTATTAAATGTATTTATAGTTTAATACATAATGGGCTTAACGTTCGCCTACAGTGGATGCCTTCTCATGTAGGTATGCCAGGGAATGAGACTGTTGACGCTTTGGCATGTGCAGCACGATCAGAAGGTACATCTACTAATGTGACTCCTTATTTCACTGATTAGAAAAATTTGTTTTGTTATGTGGGATCAGTATTTTCAACAAAAATCTGTAAACTCGGGTATTTGGTATAGCACTTTAGTAGACAAACCACCAAAACGTCCTTGGTTCGCAGATGCCAACCTCAGTAAGAGAGATTTTACTCTCTACTTCCGTATCCGTTCCAATCATATTCCGTTAAATAATTTTACTTTCTTTATGGGCAAAATAGATAATCCCAATTGCACCGTTTGTGACTGATACGAGGACCTGCATCACGTACTTATGGAATGCGAGAGGAACGAAAGTTTAAGGCGTGAATTTGTTCAGTATATTCAATGTACCAACTTGAATTTTTTAGTATATCGTCAAATTTTAGAAAATAGAAATTAGTGATATATTTCTAAGTTATGTTATTCATTTAAGTGAATTAGATTTACGTTATTTGTTGACTATATCATACGGCTATCATATCGGCTGACATAATCATATGATGAGCCTTTAAATAAAGGTAAAAAAATACTACATAAATATTATAAAATAGAAAAGATAGTAGCACTAGTTTGGCAAGTTTTTGCCTAAACAAAGACATAACCGAAAATATTAACAGGGGTAATTCAGTGGTGGCTTTATTTCTAGACATGTCAAAAGCCTTTGATCTTGTATGTCACAAAAGGTTATTGAATAAAATAGAAAAAAATGGAATCAGAGGTAAAGGACTTGACTGGATTAACAGTTATCTAAAAGATAGGAAACAAGGAGTAGAAATAATTAAAATAGAAGGTCATGGTGTAAATAGCATTATTTTGACATATAGGAAAAATAATCCTTATGGCGTACCACAGGGTAGTGTATTAGGGCCTTTGCTATTCTTGCTCTATATAAATGATTTCCCGGCATTTATAGAACAAAAATGCACTATGTACGTAGATGACATTACGATTGTCTATGTGAACAAGAATAAAGAACTTTTATCTGATGAAATAAATAATAGTTTAAGAATAGTTTCTAGCTGGCTACAATTAAACAATCTAAAAATAAATGATGATAAAACAAACATGATACACTTCAAACCATTTAATAGTGCAAACATAAATATAAATATAAATTAACAAGGTTCTAATATCGCGCTTACTAATCAAACGACATATTTAGGTATTATATTGGACCAACACTTCTCTTGGAAACAACATACTGAGAGATTGTACACAACAATTGATAGATTTATATACGTACTGCGTACTTTGTCTCAAAATGTTAGTGAAAAGGCAGCTCTGATAGCCTATCATGGCTATGTATCATCCAACTTAAGATACGGTATTGTGTTATGGGGTAACTCTTACCATAGCCAGAATGTTTTTATAAAACAAAAAGCCTGCTAGCGAGCACTATGTGGTGCCCGACAATTTGAGAGCTGTAAGCCAATATTAAAAAAATATAAAATATTGTCACTTCCATGTCTATATATCTTTGAGATACTAAAGTTTGTAAAAAAACACAGAATTTTTCATTAAAAAAAAGAAGAAGTAAGCCAAAGACCACATAGAGGAGACAAGCTACAAATTCCAATCCAAAGATTAAATATTTTTGCTAAAAGTGCATACTGTATGGCTATAACTATATATAATAAATTACCCAAAAATCTAAAACAACAGAACTTTAACTCATTAAAAAATCGAATATTTAATTTTTTTACTGACAAATGCTATTATAGCATAGATGAATTCATTAATGACAAGAAAATTTCTTTGATTTTTGACTAAATGTTAACAAAATTTAAGTATTTTTAGATTAGTAATTAGGTAGGTATAGGTATGTACTGATAATAGACTGACAGTTAATTTTACATGCACAATTTAATGTGACTTTTTAATTCAATTTTATTATTAATTGAACTATGAATATTATTATTTCTATTTATTCAATCTAATTAAATTTTATTCCAGATAGGTTAGTATAAATAAGAATCAATTAAGGGTAATGTAGCGTAAAGTCCTAAGAATTTAAATGTTAATGAGGTGCATAATATTATGATGGTTTGATGAAATCTGAAGATTATTTTTTTTTTTACCTCAATGTAGTGAAAATTGTGAAATTAAGTTTGACATATTAAATAATGGATAAGTGATTGACAAAATTGATTATGATGGATTTAAATACCTATGCGATGAAATGGTTTAAAATTGTATGTTATCAGTAGAATAATGGATTACTTATTTCAGTTTGCATTTCTTTTAAATTATTGTTAAAAGGACATTTGCACGCTTCTTAAAGTAGAATGTTGTGACACTATATTTAAATATACGAACATTTGTAACCTACATTCTATGCAAATAAACGATTATTATTATTATTATTATTATTATATAAACCTATAAATCTTTAGAAACATTATTGAAATCATTTAAAGATTGATCATAAATATCTGGAAAATATTACATCACGTCTAACCTACAATTTAACCTAACACCACCAACTAACAAAAACTAACAACACCTAACAATTTAATATATTTAATTTCTAACCTATTTAAGGAACTAGCCTCTTTAATCTTTTCTTTAGGTTCAGACATTTTAATACGTAATGAACTCAAAACGGAAATTTACGAATAGTCAAAATTCCTGCCTGCAACACACCACGTGCACGGTGCGAGCACGTGGCTCGAGTAGGTAATGAGAACGTTACAAACAGCTTCAACGAGAAATATTGCGAACACCAATTATAAAGTTTTATTTATTTTTGTTTATAGCAATCGCATAAAGAATGAAATAATTATATTTGTAACGTATAATACGTATAAAGAGTAAAAGAAAGGGAAATAAGAAATGGTATACCAAGGCGGTGTTTAATATGCCTAAGAGATATGTGGTCAAAGTGACCGGGAATGGTAGAATCCGGATCGAACGGATTAGAAAATTATGTGACCGCGGCAGATAAACTATATGAGTTATGACCAAGCGCGGTCACTGGGGGAAAGAATTGCGCTGGTTGAAGGACCAATCGAAGGTCTAGGAGTACCTAGGACTCAGACGAGTCAGTAGCCTAGAATATGCTGCACTAAACGAAACTACGACTAACCTCGAGTTGGGCTTCCTCGCGCTCGTTCTGGATTCTTCTTGCAGCACTTTCTCAGCTTGATGTTATCGACCGGTTTCACAATCACTAGGCACTAAAACATTCAATACTTCGATTGATTGGAGAGTTTTTGGATGCACGACGGGGCGCAAAATTCAGGGCGTGGCAGTTGAAGAGGCCGACAACCATATTATGAGCGATATGAATCCGCCCTTCACAGATGCTTAGCGCAGACTGTCCAGTGCGACGAATAATGACAATTGCATACACAATACATTAATTGAAAAATAGGAAAATTCAAACTAAGCGCCCTGATCAGTAGCGCGAACAAATGCACAGAGTGTCTCGTCTAAGAAATATTTATATTATATTAAGAGATATATCCTATGCCTAGACCTAATCACTATGATATTTTACCAGCACAACTTTCTGTTCCACAGATCCCCGACCTGTGCGGCGCGGGCGAGTGCCGCAACACGATCGGCAGCTTCGTGTGCCGCTGCCCGGACGGCTACAGCGTGAAGCCGGAGCTGGGTCCGGCCTGCTCTGATGACGATGAATGCGAGCTCGGCACGTGCGACTGTCATCCCGCGGCCGACTGCATCAACCTGCCGGTAAATAATACGTAGCATGTACGTAGGTTAAACAACGTCAAGACGAGGTCCGCTCACATTATCTCAGGAAATTAACATAATATTTTGTTTACCCAGCATGAGTCCGAATCCTAAGACCTTCTAGGTGAGCTGTGGCTAGATGCTAGCTAGCTTCAGGGTTACGATATACCTGACAGGTTTGCCTGTACAGGTAAACCGGAGCGTGTGTGTTGCACAGCTGCGCAGGTTCCCATACAGTATCAGCTCAAGCTTATCTGACAGGTATAACTGTGCAGGCAAAAGTGTCAGGTAAACCCTTACGTATATGGCTAGTTTTAGACGTGTGTGAAATATTAAGCAAGAGAACTTTCATACTATTTTTTAAGTGTCTTCAGTCTTCACTATAAATTAAACCTTGATGTCTCTATCGTGTGTAATGTATACGTGTCTAATTATTACAGGGCTCCTTCCAATGCCGCTGCCGCGACGGGTGGCGCGGCGACGGCGCGGAGTGCGAGGACGTGGACGAGTGCATCACCAACAACGGCGGCTGCCACCCACGAGCTGTCTGCCGCAACACTGACGGCTCCTTCTCCTGCCTCTGCGAGACCGGATACAAGGGAGATGGGTGAGGCGAGGGGACATTTCTCCATCCTTGTAATCAATCCATCGGATATTGTCTTTCTTTTCTTTTATATGGAATTCCGTACTCTGACCGGTAGCGAAGAGAGAATTAGCACGCCGCATTTAACCGAAATTGGAAACATGCAATGACATTGTAAAGTTGCACGTACATGGTATTCTATTTAAGCATAATTAATAATTTTATTTAATTAAAAGAACTTTAAATAATCTAACCTAATAATATTTCTTCTTTAAAATAAATTCGTAAAAATAAAAAAATGCGTTGCACTTTTATTGCTAACTGTACACAAACAAGACTTTTCGCCGCGCGTCGAATTGTAAATAAATACGTATTTCCCGGCATTCATTAGGCTGCACCGCTCAGTCGTATATAGGACTGTATTAAAGTTTCCGGAAGTACAAAACTGTGCACTACTATTCCCAAAGTCGTACGAATCCATTGGTCTCATAATATCTTCCATAATATACTCAATGATATTTTTTGAGTATTGGATTTGGAATTTGAAATATAATAATCCATTATGTTGTTTCAGGTACTCGTGTGTGGACATAGATGAGTGCGCGAACGACCCGACGCTGTGCGAGAACGGCCACTGCACCAACACGCCCGGCGGCTACGAGTGCGACTGCGACGTCGGTTTCACGCGATCGCCTGATGGGAAGTCCTGTCTCGGTGAGTAGATGCTATAATGACACATGTATCCCCGATAAATTAAAAGCCTTAGGGCCTGTTTTACACTCGCCTAATAAGTGACGAATAGCTTATTCGGAAGTTTTGTCGCTGCCTAAGCTGGGACTATAATATGATCCGGAATCCGGCGGGCCTGTTAAATTTCAGAGCACTGAAAATAGAACTCTGTGTAATACAATAGAGTTGAAAATCGAAGTGTCGAGTTTTGAGTTGTCATATATGATATTGACATTTGACTCGACACTTGTGTGTTCAACGCTATTGTATTAGCGCAGAGTTCTATTTTCAGCGCTCTGAATTTTTTCCGGCCTTCCGAATTCTGTATCACATAGTCCCAGACTTACGTACTTTATAGTACTGCGCGATAGAGACAAAACTTCCGGATAAGCTATTTGTCACTTATTAGGCGACTGTGGAACAGTCTAACTATGATATCTCTTTAAGGGCTTAAAGAAATATCTTAGTTGAAGGAAGCAAAGGTCAACAACAACAAACATTAAAGTCTTCTAGCGATACGGCTGCACTCGAGCGCGGAAATCGCATATCATGAGGGATCCCTAACCAAAACTAATTAAGCAAATCCCAAACGTTAATTTTTTTGTTTTTAATAAAATTGGAATGTGTACATTAATGGTTATTTAAATCGATAATGTTGCAGACATGGACGAGTGCGCGACGTTCGACAACGTGTGCGTGTTCGGGCGCTGCGTCAACACCTACGGCATGTTCAAGTGTATCTGCGACAAGGGCTACCAATCCGACAGCATCGATGACTGTAAGTTCTGCTTAAATACTAGTATTCAATCGAATTTCAAAAAGGAGGAGGTTATATTATATTCGATTGTGGGATTTTTTTGTTCAACGATTACTCTGCCGTTCGTGGACCAATTTTTAAATTATTTTTTTGTTGTAAGTTGGTCCTATTGTCATTTATTATTGTGTCCAGTGACTGGAACATTGTATTTCGATTTCTAGTTAAAACTACACTTACTAAAAGGTTGCGGGATTCTGGATAGCAAAAATGTTTCTTCACGCATCGGATGAGCAAAAAACACAAAGGCCTTTATCCTAATCCTTCTTTTCTAATCTTCTCTTCACCAGATCTCTTACCCTTCATATCGTTTAATTCCGTGCTTCTAGTTTCTTTGTTCTTGTATCTAGTGTATCCTGGTTTCAACGTTATTCATTCCTTTGTCTCATATTTAGTATCTACCCATCGTATCGCTTGATTCAACCTGTCTTCTTTTTTTCATCTAGTGATGCCAGGCTTCAACTGCACGGACGTGGACGAGTGCAAGTCGCCGCAGTCGTGCCAGTACGGCGAGTGCATCAACACGCAAGGCTCCTACGTGTGCCGCTGTCCGCCCAACTACGAGCTGGTGTCTGACGGCACCGCCTGCTTTGGTGAGTCATGTTGGGTTATTGTAAAAGTTATGGAAGACCACGAAACGAAGATTATGATCACGGAAAACTTTACTGTTGGATTTATGTTATTGAAAATTTTCAGACTCAAGAAAAGCGCGTTGCTACGGAAAAGTAGATCTACGCTCCGGCACCGAGCACTGTCAGGATAGCGACGAGTTATCTGAAGACGGAACTATGGCTGCTTGCTGTTGCTCAGTCGGTAATATTATTTGTTCGGATAAGCAAGTTGACAATTTAAGAGTTTATTCACTCTACACTTCTATATTATAATCAAGGACATTCTGTAATGGGTATTGCTATTGAGCGAATGGAAAAAAGTAGACTAAACTCATGAAATTGATAAAACATTTTTGCTGTTAAAGTTTTCAAAGAAATTAACTGTGACAGCAAAGGTTTAAGTGTTTAAAACAGTGATAACTTTTTTATATGATGTAAACATTGCTTTATGGTCATTTACCAGGTGCCGCTTGGGGCAACTACTGCGACATGTGTCCGGAGCCCGGCTCTGAGGCGTACAGACAGCTGTGTCCCGGTGGACCCGGATACCAACCGATATTGGAGCCCGTGAGTACCGTGAACCTCTATGTATCCCCGATGTATATTGTGTATCTGTTGAAATAAGGCGATAATGCGCTAAGAACTTCTGCTTTAAATTCATTCGCATCTTGTAGTAGTTAGTTTCTATCTCAAAAGATTTTTTCTTTTATTTCTTTCAACTGTTCGTGGTAGAAAATAAAAGTTGCCTTTATTTACTTCAAGCCATCCTACGTGGTGACACTAGCCGACATCGACGAGTGCGCCGCGCACCCGGGCCTGTGCGCGCACGGTACGTGCACGAACACGTTCGGCTCGTACGTGTGCGCGTGCGGCGACGGCTGGACGCTGGTGGACGAGCGCCGCTGCGAGGACGTGGACGAGTGCGTGTCGGGCGTGTGCGGGCCCGGCGTGTGCCGCAACCTGCCCGGCTCCTACGTGTGCCTGTGCCCCGAGGGCTACGTCGCCATGCCCAACGGCAGTGAGTATTATTATTAAAGGCTCATTTCTCTGGTGAAAGATGGGCCAATTCTGTTGTTAACGATGTAATGAGTAGAAATAGTTTCTTCGCGGAGTTTATGTTTAAATATAGGCACTGTATAATTTTCTTTAAATACTTATTTCTATATAAAATGTCTCAAAAGATCAGCAAAACTGTAATTCATTTCATCACTTATTACAAATCGGTGACTCAGCTTGGGTTGTAGCATTGCATTTAGTTCTGAAGCTATTGGAATAGAGATTTACAGTATTACCACGACCTCGATGTCTTTCGGCAATCGTCATTATTCATACAGCGTCTGTCATTTCCATGGAAACACGAAGATTGCTGACGCCATTATAACACGGTTTTACAGTACAAACTAACGTATGTATTCCAATGCAGAATATTGACAAGTCAAAGTACTAGTTTAGTACTAGAAGCAAGAAAGATATTTCAATGGGAGTTTAGTAGATACTAGATACCAACAGAAGCTGAATTCAAGTAATAGTAAAAGTTATATTAAAATTAAAATGTTTGGACCAGAGGAGTGCGTGGACGTCCGCCAGCGGCAGTGCTACATGGAGTGGGAGGAGGACACGGGGCGGTGCTCGGGTGCGGTCGGCGTTCCCCAGACCAAGTACCTGTGTTGCTGCTCCGTGGGCCACGCATGGGGCGCACCCTGCGAGGCGTGCCCCGATAAGGGGTCACCGGAACACGTGGCACTATGTGGCGAAAAACCAGGGGAATACATCAATCCTATGACAAAAGGGCCACAGAGTATCAATGAGTGTGATATTATGCCGCAGCTGTGCAAACCTGGATCCTGTCATGATACACCTTCAGGATTCCAGTGTGGATGCGATCACGGGTATGTGCATTAATTACTCATATTTTAATGTCACCACCTAGTCAACTTTATGAAATGGTCAAAATTGTGTTTATAATAATCCTTGCCACTCACCCGTTGAATCTGATGTGCTGACAGATCCGAACAGAAATGTCAATTCTATGCGTAGTTGGTCATAGTCTCAATTAGGCTGGAGCTATATATTCCGGAATCCGTAAGGCCGTGAAAAATTCCGAGCACTGAAAATAAAACTCTGCGCTAATACAATAGAGTTGAAAATCGAAGTGTCGAGTGTCGAGCTTGTCATAATATATGACTTTGACATTTGACTCGACACTTGTGTGTTAGATTCGTTCCGAATTCCGGATCATATGGTCTCAGCCTTAGACTAGCTTGGCGTAGCTGTTTTACCTTCCCTCGTAGAACTAACTATCTTCCTGAAGGAATTATTCTTTATTTTTCTCAAATACCTGCAAAAATTGGGAGACACTCGGCTAAATAATTACGTGTGCGTTAACAGTTACGAGCACGACAACACGTCGCACATCTGCCGCGACGTGGACGAGTGCGCGCTGCAGCGGCCGTGCCACGGGCTCGCGCAGTGCGTGAACCTGCCCGGCGGGTACGAGTGCCGCTGCCCGCGCGGCTACCGGCTGTCCGCGTCGCTGGACGAGTGCGAGGACGTCGACGAGTGCTCCGACGAGCGGCTCTGCGATCACGGCGAGTGCCGCAACACGATCGGGTCATACCGGTTAGTCATGACTTCAGGTCAATTAAAATTTAGTAAGACACATGCTATTGAATAGCAATTTTGTAATTGCACTGAAATATACTCTCTAAAACTGACCTACAAGCCAACCAGATCCTTTTATATAATTTATATAAATCACGTGTTTTTGTTAAACAGTTGCGAGTGCGCGCCGGGCTACACGCTGCGCGACAACGTGTGCCGCGACGTCGACGAGTGCGCGCGGCCGCGGCCGATGTGCCGCAACGGCACGTGCGAGAACCTGCCCGGCTCCTACGCCTGCCGCTGCGACGCCGGCTTCCGACCGGGAGCTAATAACGACTGTATAGGTTTGTACCCAGACTAGGTATAGCTAGACAGCGTCATCATATTGTGATAGGGCATTATATCAAATGATTAAACTTCTTCTCATGATTTATATTATTTTTGATATTCGAAATAATTCCAAAATGTATTAGTCCGCTATATTCCTTTTATTGAGGGATTATTGGCCTAGCAACCACAAATACTAGTCGTAGTCCCTAAAACTGTGTACGTTAGAGAAACTTAGTCAAAACGATTTATTTATTTATTAATTAAAACGGGAATACCCAATTACATTAATGATAATAAACTTGACAGACATAAACGAGTGTCGCGAGGGCGGCATGGTGTGCCGCAACGGGCGGTGCCGCAACACGGTCGGCTCGTTCCGCTGCGAGTGCGCGCCGGGCTACGCTCTCACGCCCGACGGCCGCAACTGCCGCGACGTCGACGAGTGCGACGAGCTGCCGAGCCCGTGCGGTCGGGACGGCTCGCCATCCTGTACTAATACTAATGGCGGGTGAGTAAAGGAAGCATAAAATAATAGATTAGTAACGTAGATAAGGTAACGCACTGTTATATACTAGTCCTGTATATAGTGCCTAGAGTCAGCCTTTCCTACTGATATATAATCGCTGTAATCGGCCCTGCCAGTTAGTTCATCTCCAGTCCTCATTGAGACAATTCCTCCGTTTCGAGTAATCCGCGCAAGATATTTGCCTACTGCCAGTAAACTTTTATCTTGTATTCAATTAACTTTTCAGTGTAATAAAAGTTCTTTTTTTAAAAAGTGATTTACAAAATTCCCCATAACAAATTAGTGGCAGCGTGGTGGGATACCGAGAAAGGTATTCTTAGAAAACTTCTCCGTATCCAGTGTTTCTTTGTGTATTCTAAATTCCAAATTAAGTGGAATTATATATAATTCAGTGCTATCCTGTGTTAAATTGTGCATAAATAAAATCATCGATAAGTGATCCAGTGATGTTCCTGTTCTTGTTCCTGTTTGTATCCTGCAAGTTGCTGTAAGTCCTAGAAAATAATAACTATAATCCTTTGTTGGCGACCGCGAGTGTGAGTGAGAATACGAAATCCTGAATATAAAATTAAAGTGCGTGTAACGATTAAGTTTAGTAAAGTTACTCTCACGAGTGTTGTTATCGCTTTAAGATAATTCTTAGAATTAGCCAATATATAATATAATATCGATGTGGCCGCCTATGACACCGAAACATTAATTTATAACATTTAATTTTGTAATTATCTAGTAACTATCTGAAAAATGGCTTCACCGCAATCACAACCGCAACCACAACCACTACCACAACCACAACCAAAACAAATATTCCGAGAAAAAATTCCGAGTCTCACATTTAAATCCTGAAGAATGCAAGGCCCTGTATGACACGTGCTCCAAATACTCTGATATTTTCCATTTACCCAATGACATACTTACCTCAACCGATGCCATCAAGCATGAGATACGAACTTCTTCTGACCAACCTATTACGAGGGCTGCACTAAAAGTATCGGGAATGGAATATTTCCACTGTTCCTATCATATTAAAATCTTTTTAATTTAAAACTCCTTGGTTTTAAAAATCGAATACCGATGAAGCTCCATCCAAAACCACAATTTATCGCTGGTTTGCTGAATTTCAAAGTGGACGTGTCAAGCTCAGTGATGATCCCCGTCAAGGTCGTCCAAAAACTGCAGTCACCCAAGAAAACGTTGATGCTGTGCGTAAGCTGATTGAGGAAGATCGACATGTAACATACCGCGAAATTCAGGCAACTTTAGACATTGGCATGAGTCAAATACAAATAATCTTGCATGAACAATTAGGTGTAAAAAAGTTGTTTTCCCGATGGATACCGTATTTGCTTTGTGAAGAGCAAAAAGCGGCTCGCGTTACTTGGCGCGTCAGAACTCTCGAAAGATTCCACGCAGGATCCTCAAATGCTGTATACAACATCATATTAGGTGACGAATCCTGGATATACGCGTACGAACCCGAAACAAAAAACCAGTCACGAGTTTGGGTGTTCGAAAACGAGTTAAAGCCAACAAAAATTGTTCATTCACGGAGTGTTGCAAAAAAATGGTGGCCACGTTTGTCTCCAAAACCGGCCATGTTGCGACTATTCCTCTTGAGGGACAAAGAACGGTTAATACAGAATGATATGCTAACATTTGTTTGCCACAGGTCGTTTCTGAACTCCGTAAAGAGAACTGCAACCGCCGCATCATCCTCCATCACGACAATGCGAGTTCTCACACCGCGCACAGAACAAAAGAGTTTTTAGAGCAAGAAATCATAGAATTATTAGACCATCCGACGTACAGCCCCGACCTAAGCCCTAATGATTTCTATACTTTCCCTAAAATGAAGAATAAATTGCGTGGTCAGAGATTTTCATCACCTGAAGAAGCTGTGGACGCCTACAAAACGGCCATTTTGGAGACCCCAACTTCCGAATGGAATGGTTGCTTCAATGATTGGTTCCATCGTATGTAAAAATGTGTCAAATGTCGCGGAGAATACTTCGAAAAGCAATAAATACATTTTTAAATAGTAATGTTGTGTCACTTCCTTGATTCCCGAAATTTTCTGTGCCGCCCTCGTAATGTTAAATTGAAGTGCACAAACAAAACGTAAATTCCCAAATCAACCAAATGCTTGACCAGAAAATTATCCAACCTTCACTTTGGACCATGGGGGTCCTCACCAATATGGATAGTTCCAAAGAAAACTGATGCTTCAGGTCAGAAAAAATGGAGAATTGTAATCGATTATTGGCGCCTTAATGACATCACAATAGGAGAAACCTACCCTATCCCTAATATAGTCGAAATCCTTGACAAACTAGGAAACTCAAAATATTTCTCTACCCTTGACCTAGCGTCTGGTTTCCACCAAATCAATATGTCGCCCAAAGACGCGTGCAAAACAGCATTCAGCGTCTCATAAGGGCATTTCGAGTTCACCAGAATGCCATTCGGCTTAAAAAATACATCGGCAACCTTCCAAAGACTAATGAATCACGTCCTTACTGGCCTCCAGGGAGAACGTTGTTTTGTTTACCTTGATGACATCATCATCTATACCCGCGATCTACCCATTCACATACAAAATTTAACCTCCATTTTCGAAAGACTCCGCACTTTCAACCTCAGGTTACAGCCGGACGGACAACTGTGAATTCCTGAAGAAGTATGTCGGGTATTTAGGGTTCGGGTTTTTACACATCATCACCGAAAATGGTCTGAAACCTGATCCTACTAAAGTGAAATCTGTACAAGAATTTCCAATTCCTAAATGTCCAAAAGATATTAAATCCTTTTTAGGATCCTACTATAGACGCTTTATTCCCAATTTTTCTAAAACTTTAAAACCCCTTACATCACTTCTAAAAAAGGAAAATCCATTTGAATGAACCAACGAACATCAGTTATCCTTTGAAACATTGAAAAACAAACTTTTAACTGCTCCTGTTCTTATATATCCAGATTTTACAAAACCATTCAATCTCACTTGTGACGCCTCTAATTACGCAATATCTTCTATTCAGTCTCAAGGTCCAGTTGGCAAAGACCATCCAATAGTCTACTCCTCAAGGACCCTGAGTAAATGTGAAACTAATTATAGCACAACAGAAAAATAATTGTTGGCTTTAGTCTGGGGTTGCAAAACTTTCAGACCATATTTGTTCGGTCGGAAATTCACCATCATAACCGATTACCGTCCATTAAAGTGGTTGTTTAATCATAGTGATCCGAGCAGCAAATTGCAACGTTGGCGTCTCCAACTCCTAGAATACGAGTATGATATTATATATCGAAAGGAAAAATTAAATTCAGCAGCAGACGCATTATCCAGGTATCCTATAAATCTCGTTCAACCCGAAAACGCTAACTCATTGCATCCGAATCCTACCAAAAGCGATCCAGATAACCTAGATAAAGACTTAATGGATCTTCTCATATCTCCTCCTTCCTTTCATTCTGATGAACTTATAAATATAGATGACTTGCAATTTAGTTAGGCAGATCCTTTACTTACCGAAAACCTGATGTAGAGCTAGAACCGCAGCCATCGACAAGTTGGCAAAATATAAATGTCCCTGTACCTTCCAATGATGACATGGTTACAACTCCTCCCGTGTTGGTTGAGTCTCCACTGGCACCCCGTGAATCTGAAATAGAAAACAATGATATTATAAATGATAACAATACACCTTCAACTGATACTTACGCCAAATTCTTAGAAACTCCGTCATCTATAAAATATGATACTGATTTAGTTGAACAAAATGATAGTATAATTAAAAGTCAACATAAAATAATAATACACTACATACGTCACTCGATCTCGACGAAGCTAACACGTATGTAGAAGAAATCCTTTCAAATTACGCAGACTCTGAACATTCATAAATTCATAGAAAGAATTATTCACTTATAAATCCATTCATCTAACCAACAAAACATACTACTTCTTATTTTATAAAGTTCACCACTTTGATTAAGACATTTTCGAATCCTTATGCAATCTTCGAAATCATTTAACATTCAGGGATGAACATATCGACAAAATAAGTATTACGGATTTTAAGAATCCTTTTGACAAACAAACATACATAAAAAATTATACTATGCTAGCTCATCTGTTTCATAAACCGGTATCCAGATTAACATTCCAGTCCTTTTGGAGTCCTGAAAATTCTTCGTGAAAACCATTATATACCAATAACCGGACATCTTGGTTCTAATGGAATGTATAATAAGATCCGTGAGTTATACTATTGAAAAAATATGCGGAGTGAAATTGAAAATTATGTAAAGAAAGAATTGTACGTCTTGTCAAACAAACAAAGCTCTTAGGAAAATTAACCGAACTCCAATGCAAATAACTTCAACCTTCACTTTCCCCTTTGAAATACTATCCTTGGATATAGTTGGTCCTCTCCGTGAATCCGGTACAGCTAACCTTAAATACATACTTACCCTCCAAGATGATCTAACCAAATATTCAGTAGCTTATTCTATTCGCAGTACTGCCGCTGAAGAGACCAGTGATTGCCTCATTCACTTTTTTTCTTTATTTGGTATCCCAAAAACCATATTGACTGATCAGGGAACCAATTTCACATCAGATATGTTTAAAGAGACTTGTAAATTCCTTAAAATTAAACAGTTGTGGTTTTCTCCCTGCCACCCACAAACACAAGGGGCATTAGAAAGAAGCCATTCAACATTAAAAGAATATTTAAAATCTTATATATCTGAAACGCAAGACAACTGGTCTAAGTATGTATACACGGCAATGCTGGCATATAACACAGCTACACACTCAACAACAAATTATACTCCTTATGAGTTAGTTTTTGGCCATAAAGCTGTCCTTCCTAATTCCCTCTATGAACCGGCTCCAAACGTTACTTCAATTATATTAGAATGCTTCAGCACCGCCTGAAAGACACGTGAGACAAAGCTATTGAACATATAAATAAATCTAAAGAATCTTCAAAAAATTATTACGACTCGCACTCTCGGACTATTAGTTATCATACTGGTGATTAATAATAATAATAGCTCCCACACCGATTTCGGTGACGGTGGCCTGTTTCATTGAAACCAGGCCAGCTACGCAGGAGTTATGTTATAGTGCCCAAGTGTGTGCGCAGTACACACTTGGGCACTCTCTCCTCCTTTTACTCTCGTAACCCAGTGGGACAGATTTAAACCGACACGACTGGCGAGAGATTAGGCGCAGGTCCGACTTTTTACATGCCCATCCGACGCATGGATCATCTTTCTTGTCAGACAATCAGGTGATCAGCCTGAATTGTCCTAACCAAACTTGGAAACAACATTTTTTTGTTCCAATGCGGGAATCGAACCCACGACCTCCGAGTCGAGAGCCAAGCTCTAACCACTAGACCACGGAGACTGGTGATTATGTATATTTGAAAAACAATCTCCGTATGCGCAAATCCCTCTCGCCTATTTGGAAGGGCCCTTTCAAAGTAATTAAAATAAATGGTAGAAATAATTACCTTATTAATAAATAGAAGACACGTCACTCATTATTTTGATGAAGTTCAGTTAGCCCGTCGTGGCGATTCTTAGTTAAGTTTATATTAAATGTTAAGTAAATGATAAGATTTTGATATTTACGGTATTATTACTTGTTCTTTACAGTTTCAAAAGCTCTGCACAAGAGACATTCATCGATACCTTAATTAATTCTTCTCGGATATATTTTGATCCAATCGGGTCCCTCAGAATTATAGATGGATATCTTAACGTTGTGATACCCATAGATATTTCCTTCATACAGTCACATATTAAAAACTTGAACGGTGTAATAGGTAGCTCAATGACGTTATGTAAACAAAGTACTCTCTACTGCATATTGAATGTCATAATTTACTACTAGAAATGTTGTCTGTTAGACTAAACGATATAATTCGCGACTCTGATTCCATTTCTCATTTAATGGAAATTAGATCTAAAAGATCCGCGTGGTTTGGCAGAATTGGCACAGTATTCAAACACTTATTCGGTACCATGGACGAGGATGATGCTCTTCGTTATAATACAGCTATTCAAATTATTGAACACGATTAAACCAGATTATCTCAATTAGTAAAACAAAATATTTTGGTCACTACCTCAACCCTTTCATCTTTAAACGACGTTATAAAGAAAATAAGCGTCAACGAACAGCATATAAGTAGGATTCAGGTTCTCACTCTTGCTCAACAAAACTTAACAACTGTGTCAAATAATTTAGTAGTAAAGTCTAATTTTAGTCAACTACTAAATACTTTAGAGAGTAGTATGTTAATATTATCATTTAAGTTAGAATATATTATTAACGCTATTATGTTTAGTAAATCAAATGTTTTCTATCCCTCCATAATAACTCCGACTCAATTGTTTACGGAACTTGTCGAAAATTACAGATTTTAAGCTGACTACCATCAGCTCCCTGTAACCCTATCTATAGAAAATATATATACATTGTAAAGTATATGCGAAATTGCTTCTTACTACAGTAATAATAAGATAGTATTTGTGTTAAGTATACCGCTTGTGAATTTAAGGAACTATTATCTATATCATACCCTACCCTGTAGTAATGGCTAACGATACATATAGTACTATGTACCAACCACTTAATACATAGCACTAAGTAGAGATAGGATTTTTTATTGTAAGCTGGATAGTTTAAGTAGCTGTAAGTCACTGTATGACTCAAAGTATATCTGTAACGATGTCGATGTTTATTCTAGCTCAACATCCCCCATCTGCGATTCGGAAATCACTGTAAAACCTTTAAAGTCCGTGCCCTCTTTCTGTGAAACAAAGTTTTTTGTCGGTTTTTTTTTTTTGTTTTATATGTCAACTTATATGTAACTTTTATATGTCAATACAAATCTAACAAAATTATCCATAGATTGCAAAGATTCTGTTACTTCCGAAATCATTTTATTTGGAAAAGGCATATTCAATTTACCGGAAAACTGTGTAGCCTTTATAAGAGACCTTAAATTAATACCAAAAAATTCTCAAACAAAAATACAACCAATAATTATCGACTTTAATTGTTAAATGATACCTGTTGTAACTCAGAAATGTTAAATAAAGTAAAAGCATTTGTCCTCACATTAAACCTAACTAATGTTAATATTAACTTAATTAAAACACATAAAAATATAGAAATAAATCATGATATTATAAACAATTTAAATAAAATAATTGAAAAACCCCATTTTGTTTTATATGGGCAGTATTACTCCTATTCGACAATTGTAACAATTTGCCTTATAATAATTTTTATTTTAATTATTATATATCGTAAACTTGTAAGGCCAGGCACATGTCGATTGATTTTAAATAAACGTAATATTAAAATAAATAAAACTGAAGAATTTTCTGAATCCCATATTGAAATCCCACTCGAAACTATAATTGAAATTCCACTTCCTAAAATCTGCTCTACTCTCCCATAAACTTAACCCATATGAGATAAGTTTATTTCCAACCCCGGGGGCTGTTATATACTAGTCCTGTATATAATAGTGCCTAGAGTCAGCCTTTCCTACTGATATATAATCGCTGTAATCGGCCCTGCCAGTTAGTTCATCTCCAGTCCTCATTGAGACAATTCCTCAGTTTCGAGTAATCCGCGCACGACATTTGCCTACTGCCAGTAAACTTTTATCTTGTATTCAATTAACTTTTCAGTGTAATAAAAGTTCTTTTTTTAAATATTGATTTTTAAAATTCCCCATAACAGCACGTTTAAAGTCGTAATTACACTCATAACATTTAATGAAAGTGTTTGTCAGTTCTATCCTAATTTCGGCTTCTGCCAAAAACTTTCTGTGTCGGAGGCCAAAACGGCTTCTCTATATGCCTACTAAGTTATTGATGGAAAACAGTATTTATTTAAATGAAGTCCCTATGTAATATTATCCTTATTTTAAGGTATGAGTGCTCGTGCGGCGTGGGCTGGAAGCTGGTGGGACGGCGCTGCGTGGACCGCGACGAGTGCAAGGACACGCAGTACGTGTGTGCTGGCGGCGAGTGCCACAACTTCAACGGCGGGTCAGTTAACGTATAGATAACACAAAACAAAGTAAGGTAAAAAGATAAAGAAACATCAGTAACAAAACTGACGAAAAGAATAAGGCAGCTTATGACTGATTCAAAAATATTCCGGAGGCTAAGGGCTAAATATGAAGAATAGCCCAAGTAAGAGGCGCTTTTTGCAGGTTCATAACATGGAAAATGTTTTGCACATCAGTGATGTAAGAGCCACGTGGAACACTAAATTTGCTACAAATATTGTTAAAACCATTAAGGCTCTTGTAGTCTTCTTTCGCAAAAAAAAACTCCATTCGCAGTGCAGCGACTACATTTACGTTGACGGTGTTTGACTGAAATTACAGATACCGGTGCGACTGCCCGGCGGGCTGGCGGTTCGACGCGGAGGCGGCGCTGTGCGTGGACGAGCGGCGCGAGCTGTGCTACGACGACTGGGACGCGGGCCGCTGCCACAAGGCGCGCCCGCTGCAGCTGGGCCGCCCCGAGTGCTGTTGCTCCGAGGGTAAAGGCTTCTTCCTTCTTTTAAATAAATATATAACTTTATTGTTAAAATCTTCACTCAGTCTTATGACGTAATAATTAAATATAGACAAGGACGGAGACAAATGTGACTATATAATATGTGATCGTTATTAATTATCTCAGTCCCTGTCTTTATGTAAACGAGGTATACAACTAAACATATTATAGCCTGATATTTTAGAAGTTGATTGAAAAATGTCATATGTTCCCGTATTTTCGTACACAGGTGCTGCCTGGGGTAGATACTGCGAGAAGTGTCCGACGCCAAACTCTCCAGAGTTCTTGAGGATATGCGTCGGTGGAATGGGTCGACCGAATTTAACACAGGTTGCTAATATAATCTGTATTTTTAAGTTTTACCCTACATATTAGCGATTAGATTGAGGTCTGATTTTCATACTTCAAATCCAATAAAAAGTTATTAGCTAGATTATAAGCCCATCAATCATACTTGAACCAATGTTTTTCCCCATATTATATTTTACAGGATTTAGACGAATGCAAAGTACGTCCCGACGTGTGCAAAGGCGGTCACTGCATCAACACGGACGGCTCGTTCCGCTGCTCGTGCTCGGCCGGCTATATACTCGACGGCTCGGGGCTCGTGTGCGTCGATGCGGACGAGTGTGCCATGGACCCGCGGATCTGCGGTAACGGGACCTGCACTAACACTCCTGGAGGATACGAGTGTAGATGCAACTATGGCTTTACGCAGGGACCTGATCAGGTAACTAACGAGGCACATTTTTTTTGACACAACTTTGAACTGTCGTTTCAATCTTATAGGAAACCTGTTACTTACGGAAGAAAACGTCATAATGACTGCGATATGAATTTATAGATCGGTCAGTAACAGTTAAATGTATACAATAACAGTATTATAACATATAATCACTTTCTGATTATTGTTAAACTGAGAGTATCCCAGGTATTAGCGGGACTACAAATACTAAGATGTGTACTATTTGTAGTCCCTCTAGTGACTATGTGAACCTTTTATCAAGTTTTATCTCAATCAATTTTTTTTTCTTAGGCAGGGACTTTAGGAATCGGAATCCGGAAAGCCGGGGAAAATTCAGAGCATTGAAAATAGAACTCTGCGCTAATACAATAGAGCTGAAAATCGAACACACAAGTGGCGAGTCAACTGTCAACGTCTTATATCAGCTCGACACTTGATGTTTTAATTTTAAACTCTATTGTTTAAGCGCAAAGTTCTATTTTCTGTGCTCTGAATTTTTACGGGTTCGCCGGATTCTGGATCATCCCAGCCTTAGTCTTATTTAACCTAATATTCTTCCCCAGACTTGCATAGACGTGGACGAGTGCGCGGAGGGCGCGCGCTGCTCGTTCCGCTGCCACAACACGGCGGGCTCGTTCCGCTGCACGTGCCCGTTCGGCTACGCGCTCGCGGCCGACGGCGAGCACTGCCGCGACGTGGACGAGTGCGCAGACTCCAGCCCGTGCCCGCACGCCTGCGAGAACGTCGTCGGCTCGTTCGTCTGCAAATGCCCTGAAGGTAAATATATTACGTGCACCTACTCTATTGTGTATATGTTTATTGATTCAAGTCTCTGAGAAGATACCTATTGATTCAATTGCCTTAAGATAAAGCCTAACCATGTCTATCTCATTCTATATCAAAAGACACGTGTGGTGGTCATCACCACCTGTCTATTCATTCAAGGGCCTAAAGATATAACGTCAGCCATAATAAGAGATCTGAATCTCTGGTGGCCTTGACCTTTTTCTTTATATTGCTGAGTAGCTGTAGTACCTGAAGATCAACGTCCCTGATGTTTGGGAGCCTCGTCTTGGATGAGAGATGTTTTCTCAGAAACAGAAAGTAAGAAAGGAAACGCTCTGCCAGAAATAGACGAAAAGATTACGTTTAGATTAAATTGGATCTGAACGTAGTACAACTGATATTGTAGTTTTAAAACGCCGTCAAAGTAATGAATTTTTTGTCTTGACTATCACACCTTATTTATCTTAATTTCAGGCTACCGACGCACGTCCGCGCCGCATGACGCTGAGGATGCTTGCGAAGATATCGATGAGTGTGCTACGGCGGAGAAATGTGCGCCCGGCGTGTGTATCAACACCGATGGCGGCTTCAGCTGCGACTGCGACGCCGGATGGGAACCCAGCGAGGATGGACATAAGTGTATTGGTAAGTATATTAAGTTAACCCACTCACCATTTTGAGCATAAGTCACCTAAGTACAAGAGCAATGGGTGACTAATGGCCGAAGATACAAATGACGACATTAGCATGAACGATTGCGGGCGGCGGAAAAATTGGTGAACATTAGGGTCAGCTCAAACCAAAACGAGACGATTGAACTGAACTTTATTCGGTACACAAAAAGATACATAATTTATTGCAAGAGCATCGCCGCGCTATGTAGAGCGGTCTAGTTTGACATTCAAATTATTTATACATTTTGTGTTACAATAAAAAAATATATTTTAAGAAAAATTAATTTCGTTAATACCAGTTGATCCCTTCCGCAGATCGTCGTACGGGCACGTGTCATCGCTCGCTGGTGGCGGGCAAGTGCCTGCCGGAGCCGTGGCCGAGATCTGTCACCTCCACACCGACGACCGCTACACAAGTGACCAAGTAAGTACTGTTTGATGATATTATGATATTTAAAACTAAACTTTTCCGTAACTTTTGCCGCACAGAACGTCAATATTATTTAGAATGGAAAATTCGCCAATGTTCTTTATGCTATGTTATTGTATAGTGTGCCAAAGTGTGTGCTAAATTTAATTTCAAACTTAGTTTTCATTATTTCCGTGATTGTTTTCTTGTACTGAGAAAATTTACAGAAAATGTCTATGTCCGAATTTGAAATTGCTAACTCGTTATAGGTACGACACATTCTAACCAGTGGATTGTAATAGGACGTATTGTTTTTGAATACACGAATATAGAACATTTTTGGATTACGCGTTCGGTACAAAGTGTTCATTGATACTTGAGATAGAAGATTTGGAACATCAATAGACGAGTGCAAAACTTTATGCAGGTAAAGCAAATCGTATCTCTCACGACGAGCACTTAATGATACCACACTAAATTTAGACAGTCGGGTGGCGTAGTCCTTTACCGTACGACCGCGATTACATTTTCGTGTGAGGAGAAAACACAGTTTTCGAACATTTTCAATATTATTGATATGGATTTAGTAAAAAGGGGACCAAATAAAACTGCAATACTCCAGTACACTCGTAGCTAAACTGAAAAATAGTACTAGTACACCACGTGGTTCCCTAAAGTGCTTTGTGGAACGTATGACAAAAACTAAGAGTTTGTTACTTTTTTTAGAGTGTGCTCATAGTGCGGACGAAAAGATAGTTGTTCATCAAATATAACTTCGAGGTGTTTTCTCTGCACATAATAAGAACGGCTGTGCATGTTCTTCTTTCGTGTGAAAGATATCCCACAACACTTGTCAACGCTGAGCCTCAAGTTGTTAAACGCGCACCAGTCCGAGATGACGTTTAGATCATTTTACAACGCAGTAAACTGATTGTCATTAGTCACCTCCGAGAAGATTTTTAGGTGGTTGGCGTACAAAAGTGCGGGACAAGACAGACGATCAATTAAGTCATTGATAAATATGGCGAAAAGCAGAGGGCCAAGGTTAGACCCTTGGGGGACCCCGGAAGGAACTGAGAGGGGGTAGGAAGAGAATCTCTTCACGGTAAACAGTTGGCTGCGATTGCAAAGATATGAAGTTACCCTCCAATAAGTTACCATGAATGCCATAATATGAATTTTTGTAGACAAGCAGTAAGTGGTCAACCTTATCAAAGGCTTTACTAAAATCAAGGTAGTTTGAATCGGCCTGACTACTCGAGGCAAATACTTGACAAAGGTAATTTTTGTATTCCATCAGGTTAGTAAGAGTGGATCTGTTTTTTACAGAGCCATGCTGTATGTAAATCATAAGTGATTAACGTAACTTATTTATAGTGTCCAGATTTTTAATAAATATCGCACTAGTAGAATCGTCCTTGCGAACATAGATTTGGCCATATTTGAACCACACATATTTGTAAAAGAGTTCTTTAGCTGCTTGCCTTGCCGCTGCATGAAGCGCCTTCTGCTCTGGAGACAAATGTTTGGTAACAAAAATCCTGGAAACCTAACCTTTACCCGGTATATTGAGATCAGAGGATGTTAGGCCAAGTCCTGAATTAGCTTTTTTGTACCTGTGGCAAGCCGATAAAACCTAGTCTCTCACACGGGTAGTGTTGAAAGTCACAATGATGTTTCGCGGCCTCTTAGACGCAGTATTTTGTTTCGCCACCCTGCGACATGCGTTAATGTTTCCATCTTCAAAAGGAAACGTTATTACATCGCATAGTTTCTTAAATAGCTAAATCACGTTCTCATTTTTTCGTTCTGGCACAGCTTGTATCTCGATATTGCAACTGCGGGAGATCTTCTCAAAGCTGGGGCAAGGCAAGAATTCAATTTAATAATTTCAGTATGGATTTTTGCATTTTCAGTTTCCAGTCTTAATAATTTTTTCGCTGTTATCAATGTCCGCGCGAAGTGAAGACTGCTCCCCACAATAGTAATTTTACGTCCTCTCTTAGGGCCACACGGAAATCAGCCATAAAAGCTGATAAAGTGTTATGTAGTTTTTCATCTAGGAGCGTGCTGATTTTTCCCATTGTTACTACATTGTCAAGTGCCAAATCCTGTGCCGGAGGCGGAGATACTACCAATTGATCAGATATGTCACAAGACATATTGAGAGAGTCATTGGAATGTAGTTGTAAGACGTTCTGACGCACAGGCGTGCTGTCACTACTAAGGGGTCGTCTGGTGACATTACTACAGCCAGGGCAAATCCAAGTTGACAAAAATTATATAATAAAGGCATGCAACAGCCAATGCACAGTCGGCATTTCAAAAGTTCATTGGTATTCAAAACCTTTTTACAACCGCTGCAGTTCATACTGATTAATAATGTTCGAAAACGCCTCTTCAAAAAGTAACTGCAATTTCTCACTTATTTGAAGTATAGAGAGCACATAGATAAATAAAGAACCTAATAATATTCTTTGACATGTGCGTATTATGTATGCATGGTAAATTCCATATAATTCGTTAAAAAGAAACTGAGACAAATAAAGTCTACAAAGGTATTCGTACTATAAAAACAAAAAAAGATATTAAAATGATTGTTTCCTCGGACGTTTCCAGGGCCGCCTGCTGCTGCACTTTAGGTGCGGCGTGGGGCGCGGAGTGCGAGCTCTGCCCGGCGCCGGGGTCGCCGGAGCGCGCGGAGCTCTGCTCGACCCTGCTCACCAGCGGTCTCATACCGGGACTTCCCGGCGGCGTCATACCCGGGGGCGCGCTCACGCCCGACGTGTTCGGCGATGTGGACGAGTGCGCAGCCATGCCGGGGCTGTGTGCGCCGGGACGATGCGTTAATACTATCGGCAGGTATGTTACCACGAGAAAATGAAGTCTTGAGTCGCACACAATAGTTCGCTACTGACTGAATTACTTGTTAGCACTAATGATTTGACGACCTCTGTGGCTCAGTAGTTCAGCTCGTTGGTGCTCAAGCCGGGGGTCGCGGGTTCGAATCCCGCCTAAGGGACAAAAAGTTTTTCTGTGTTCCTGGGTCATGGCCGTGTATTAAATATGTGTATAATATAATAAAAATCTTAAATATATGTATATTATAAAAATATTAAATATACTTCCCGTTTTCTGGTACCTGTAACACAAGTTCTTCGGATACTTAGCACGGGGCCAGATTGACGTGGTGTGAAGCGTCCATAGATATTATTATTATTATTATTATTATGATATTCTAATGTGAGTAGTGACAGCAATAAATAAATATACTGAAACAGTTTTACATCAGTACACGTTTTAATTGTATCTGGGGTAAAAGACTAAACCTACCTTACTTACAGTTTTTAGCTGGGTGCGTGAATAAATAAATGGATATAATCTTATACTAATTTTAAATTACAATGCCTTATTTGTTTAATATTATTTTAGTTTCCGCTGCGTGTGTGGTCGCGGCTACAAGCCGGCCGGCGATACGTGTGTCGACATAGACGAGTGCGCCGGGCGCGGCGTGTGCGAGCAGCTGTGCCGCAACACCGACGGGTCGTACGAGTGTCTGTGCCGCACTGGCTACGAGTTAGACGAGGACGGCGCGGACTGCCGCGACGTCGACGAGTGCGAGCGCGCCACGCACACGTGCCAGCAGACGTGTACGAACACAGAGGGATCGTTTGAATGCGGTTGTGAAGAGGGGTACGAGAAACGGGGAGATGCTTGTGTCGGTAAGATATTGAAATGTATTTTTGCAGAACCAAAATCTCTTAAAGATTTTCAAAGATAATATCTTAAAGGTTTTTTAAGATTTTTGTTTGTTCAGTTAGACTTAGGTCAGTTTAACTCACGTTCGACACTGCTCTTATATTGTCTGTAATTATACACGTAGTTCTTACTTATTTTATAATATTATCTAGTTGAAATTAATAATTGTGATTTAACAGACATCAACGAGTGCGCGGACCCCGAGGTGTGCCCGTCGCCGGGCAAGTGTGTGAACCTGCTGGGCTCGTACCGCTGCGTGTGCCCGCGCGGCTTCCGCCTCGACCTGGCCGGCGCGCGCTGCCGCGACCGCGACGAGTGCGACGACGGCCGCTGCCAGTCGCCGTGCCGCAACTACGCCGGCGGCTACCGCTGCGACTGCCCGCCAGGTGCCATCTTATTAAACTTTGTTGAATTCTAATGCTCAGTGCATTAGAATTCAACGAAGTACTACTTAAACAGTATTAAAATATTCTATTTAATAAATAAAAGACCATCTGACGGGTAATGGCATAAACTTAACTGTTAGTGTGTGTCACTGAAATTTATAAATTCACATTGTAAAAGTCTTTATATTCAGATGTTATTTTTATAGCGTGCTTTTATATTTTTATAACTGGTAATTTCCAATTGTACAATCTAATAGTATGTCGGTTGGTGGTCGTAACTTTACTGACTATTATTTATTCAACATATTAACATTAATACAATATTTAATATAATGTATTAATTCATCAGGCACAGTCCGCGCGGGTGGCACGACGGGCGGTTGCGTGCCCGCGGACGCGTGCGCGGACGCCCCGTGCGGCGCGAGCGCGTGCTTCCCGCTTGCCGGCACCTACCGCTGCGGCTGCCCGCCCGGCTACGGCTGGGACGCCTCGCACGCCGTCTGCCTCCAGCTGGGCGGGGGGTGCGCGACCGCCAGCTGCCTGTTCGGCTGCCGGGCCCTCGGGGACTCCGTCGAATGCGGCTGCCCCACCGGCTACAGATTGGTCGGCGCCGGCCACTGTCTATCGGCCCTGGACGGCGCGCTCCCGCCCGGTGATATTGGCGACGCGCCGGTGTTCCCGCTCCGAGATCAGTACAAAGTCGGAGATGATCTGATATCCACTGAGGGATGCTTCAGCTGCAAGGTGAGAGAGAACTCCTATTACTGACGAAATTATTGTACAACTTATAAATAAAGAGGGGAACTAAGACAAATGAAGTCTACTTACAACACGTCAATTAATGATATTATGACTTGGTTTACCTCAGTCGCTGTTTGTTTTTCGTAAAAACATTATTTGGACACAAATTACATAATATAATGATAGTAGCAACAAATTATAATTAAAACGGACTTGATTCAAAGTAAGTTGAATAATGTTTATATGTTCTGTTCGTAAACTCGACTTGAGTTTACGAACAGAACATGTAAACAAAAATTTAGGGGTTCGCAACCTTTAGATCTATTTGAAAAAAACAGTTTCGTCACTTCATCATAAACTTGATTGACAATAGTTCCATTACACGTGAATAAATATTGAATGCGACTGTCCAGGTGAACGGGCGCAGAAGGCGGGCTCCGGAAGAAGGCATCGTGTACGCGAACGGAACTACGGTCGTGCGGAGAAGTAGGAGGCGGAGCAGACGTAAGTTCTTATGCTCTGATTTTTAATCTCAGCTAGTAAAATGACGAAAAGGAAAGTGTGGTGAACATAATTGATACTCGATTCGATTTTTTATCTAAGTAGTAGTACATGCACTCTGTGGGCTAGAGGGTTGACCGTTTTATTTGCACTCGAGTGAGTGCAGGTTCGATTGCCAGGTTGTGGCGTGTACCATAAGACTCTTTCAGATCTCAAGTACATTATACGCACGCTCTAACGGTGAAGGAAAACATCGTGAGGAAACCCGCACACAGTTGGTCCCAGACGTATTAACCAGTCATTCCTCTGGACTAGGCTGACTGTGTTGTGAGAACACCGTCTGTGGTTGGGCAACCACACGACATTTAAAACCCCCTGTCCCAGGCACTACAGTATTTCAAGAGTGGTTACTTCGCTCGGAGAATACTGTATACTGTATAAATCATCCAATAACGGATGAAAAGGCCTAAGTACATGCGATATAGGAATTGGAAAGAATTTACTACTTAAACGCATTTTTTCGTAATCCCTATAATTAAAGCTAATTATAGGGACTACGAAAAATTTTTCTTCATTCGAAATAATATTTTTTTCCAGGACGTCGTTCGCTGTTGGAGCCGGAGGCAGAGTTGATAGTAATAACAGCGACACCGAAACAGACCTGGGGCCGAGTGCCGCTCCTACGACTTATACCAGCTGAAGGCGACGGCAAGCCTCACTACAGGATCGCCTATGGAGACCCCGACAAGATCTTCGTCCTCAACAAGCGGGACGGTACCTGGGCACTCCGGTTACGAAAGCATTTGAAGCAGAAGGAAGTTCTGGAGAGGCAGTTGGAGTTAGAGGCGAGGTTCGTGACCCCCGCCTCCAGTAGGAGGAGGAGGCGGGCCCTGCCTGTAAATATTCCGGCACCACTACGGCTCTACGTGTCGGTACGAATCGGACCGAATGCGGGCTGATTCGGGAAATTTCCGAACCGGGTCCGAAAAGATTCCATTGTATAGTTCAATCGTGGTGGCATATTGCGTGAACTCTCACATAATTTAGTATTGAAATATATTTGTGCCTCAAGGTGCCTTAAGGGACTATATGATACAGAATCCGCAACGCCGGAGAAAATTAATAGAATTGAAAATAGAACTCTGTGCTTATACAATAGAGCTGAAAATCGAACACACAAGTGTCGAGTCAAATTTCAATGTCATATATGACAGGTCGACACTCGACACTTCGATTTTCAACTCTATTTTACTAGCGCAGAGTTCTATTTTCAGTGCTCTGAATTTCCCCGGGCCCGCTGGATTTCCGATCACAGTATAGTCCCAGCCTAAGAACGTGCTAAAGTTCCTTGAACCTACTAAAATATAGGCTAATGGCCGGTTTCAATAACCCAACTACTAATAACTATTTGTTAAAAACGTTAAAGTTATTAAAAACAATCATTTGGCGGGTTTTTGCGATACAAATTTGACGTTTCTAACAACTAGTTACTGGTAGATAGGTTACTGAAACCGGTCGTGAAGTAATTCCCAGTACAGGGGGCGTCAATGACCTTTGTCACGTTTTATTCACGCATACAGCCCCACGTATACATCAGGTTGAGTTTGTCTCCGTACTGACTGTAGGTAGGAACAATTTGGTCCGCAGCCACATTTTCAAACTGCCTTTAAAATTTTTTTTCACTGCCATGTTTTGTTCATTCCTATTACAGTAAGTGAGTTTTGATTGTAAATGTTGGGTATGCGATTGTTTATTGGCTTTGCAATTTATTTTTAATTTTTAATGTCAATAATTTATTGTTAAAAAAGTTTTAAATTTACATATAAGCTTGTATTTTTTTTTCGATTTTATTCCTTTCGATTGTAATAATAATATTCGGGACGGTAAACGTGCGAGGTATCGTCTGGGACTCGCTCGCCGGCAGTATTAAGTAATCGAGTGCGTAGTACAACACCTATATAAGCGATAAATCGATATTGCAACTCGTTTGGCTTTGAGGCGATACTTGAAAAAACGTGGTCCCGCCTCTCCCTTGCACAATTCGTCGCGATATACGATAAGGAGAAGGTGGCAAAAAGCGACACAGTTGAGTTATATTATGCTTATGGTCTATTTCACAATGTCAAAAAAATTTGTTCGAATATCTTATTAGGGAGTTATGTCGCTGCTTACATTGTACTGAGCGACAGAGACAAAACAGGCGAATAAGCTATCTAAACTCGTATCGGTAGATTGTGAAACAGGCCCGTAGTATTGTATCGCACTTCGTCAAAGCGCTTTACTCTCTCGTACTTTCGCGATCTTTATTATTTCAAGAATCGTCGCAAAGTTGGACGTACGAAAGAACATAATATTTTATAGTCCCATAATGTAAGTGCCAGTATATAGTTGTAAGTAGACGGATAAGTGAATTATTTATTTTTATCGTCGATATAATGTGCAATGTGACCATCTTAACCCGTAAAACTAATGCTTAATGTTAGATAACTGTAAATATGTGCATAATATTTGTAGAAGTTTTTACATGAATATATTTGACATAGGTTTATTTGGCAATTGAATTTAAAATACAAATACATTTTTAACTACTTATTGGTACTTCATTTTAATTTCGCGCATGTATTAACTGAGCCCGACAAATGGATGTGGGTGTTTGTAGTTTGGCAGGGTTCTTTCGCGATTGAAACGACATCGACTATACCACATAATATATTATAACATTTATTTTCTTAATTCTTTAATTTAGTAATTAGTTTCTCTCTCACATAAATTTTCCATTTATTTTAATTTCTAATGTTTATGTAAATATTATAGTATATAATTATATATTTTATTTTATCTTTTTAGGTGGTAAAATTTACTAAGTAACATTTTCGAAGAGAACATTTATTTCATCTATTGCACACATATTTACCTTTTATCCTTTTTAAGTTATTTTTTATAAGAAATACAGCTTACAAATTTAGTCTTTGTTATTTTTACTGTCAATTAAACATTTATTGTAAAAATTATTAACAATCAATATTGCTAACTTATTACAATTGAAGACACTAGTCGCTCATACAATTTTAGAATCCACATAGAAACAATCTACACATAATATTGTATATCATATGTTCATTTTTCAAAAGTAAAATGTTTCTAAAACATTCGCATGTGGGTCAATTATTTTCGCACGGCGGGTAATCTTGCTGTTATTCGTTCGTCTGCACCATTTTGTTTTTTTTTCAGAGTCTTCTCCAGTACTCCTTTGTATGTATCTAGGTATCCGTCGGTCGCGTCAGGCTGATGCCTCCTCCGGTGCGCCTTCAGGTACTGGTAGCACGAGAACGTACCCAAGCAGATGGAGCACGTAAACGGTTTGTCGCCCGTGTGCGTTCGCGTGTGCACCTTTAGACTGAAGTTTCTCGTGAAGCCCTTGCCGCAGACCTGGCAAGCGAACGGCTTGGAGGCGGCGTGCGTTCTCTCGTGCCTGGCCAGAGCAGGCTTGCGGCCGAACTGCGTGTTGCAGATTTCGCAGGCGTACACTTTCTCGTCGTGGCTCCTCATGTGGTTCTGCAGGTTCGTCTTGTTAGTGTACCTGCGCTCGCAGACGTGACAGGCGAAGGGTTTCTCGCCGGTGTGCGTGCGCTGGTGCGCGGTCAGGATGAATTTCCTCGTGAACTTCGCGTCGCAAACGTCGCACGTGTACGGCTTGTAGCCCGCGTGCACCCTCGCGTGCGCGGCGAGGTTGCTCCTGTAGGCGAACCGGCGCGGGCACAGGTCGCAGCCGAAGGGCCTGTCGTCCGTGTGTATCTTGGCGTGCGCGACCAGGCTGCTGTGCTGCAGGAACCTGCGATAGCAGACGTTGCAGCGGTGCGGCTTGGCGTCGGTGTGCGCGTGCTTCTTGTGCCGGCTCAAGTTGCTCTTGAACTTGAAAGTTCGATCGCACAAGTCGCAGCTCAGTTTGCCTTCCGACTTGAAGTTTCCTACGTTCTCCGCTTGGTACTGCATGAAGTTGTTCCTCATGTATTCGTCTGCGCGCGTGTTCAGAGTCTTTTGTATTTGGTCGACTGATAGCGATTCGCGTTCCTTTTTTACTTTTGATTCGCCCGTGTTTTGTTTGAATACATTTTCATAGCGTCCTGGAAATCAAAAGAACTGTTTTTATATGTAAATCTTCACAAATAATATTGATGTTAAGAAGTGGCGAAGGCTGGTTCTCCTTCACAGGGAAACCTGTCTTATATATAGAGATTTGGAAGAGGGTCTTCAAAATGTAAGTGGTAAGTGAAGCCGATAGGAGTGGAGTTATAGGAAGCCCACGCCACTGATGTCAAGTAATATATATATTATCGATCCATTTTTTCATACAAACTAAAAATCAAAGCATTGCGAGCAAAGTTCAAACTATTGTTTCTCTCTACCTGTGTATACTCCAGTTTGCAATATCTCCTCGAGGTGCGATGGCCCACGGCCTTCTGAGGCCGAGCTGATGTTGGAGTACTCCTGCTCGTTACACAGACTCGCGTCCACGTCGATCACGAGACGTTCTACGTATTCTGAAATATCAAAATCTGTCAGAAATTTTTAATTCCAAATAGTTTTTTCCAATTCCAGTGAACACCCAAAAAAACACTTTTTGTCATCAATCACAGCGACAGCGAGTACTGTTACGAAATACCCTTACGGAAGGGACCTCAGGTGCCTAAATATAAAATGATTAATTATGACCTTTTAACTGCAGCTTCTCTCATAAGAATTGTTTTACGGATATGTTTTTTCTTTCCCCGACAGATGGCGTTGAATTTATAAAATAATTAATTTTTAAAGTGGTAGATAATGCAAAAAAAAACTAAAATTTGCCAGCATACTTACGTACCTAACGCAAGTAGACATATTATCTAAAATAATACAGGTCGCCCTGTGGTCGAAATGCACCCATAACCATCAAAATCAAATCAATCACAATCAAAAATTTTTTATTCAAAATTGGTATTTTTAAATACTCTTTTTGAACGTCGTTACTACGTGATGCCTACCATCTATCTACCATCTATATACCATCTATCTACCATCAACAATTGAACACATAATTTTGTGTTTGGACTTTACAAGGGTTCTTTTGCCTCTTAGATAGAATGAACTGACACGTGTAACAAAATTGTATGTATCAAACGCACGGTAGTGTGTCAATAACCTGAGGTAGTGTGTGTGTTGTTGTTATTTTGATTAATTATATGTATTTCTAAACATTATTTAAAAAATCGCATAAACCCTGATAAACTTTAATTTACCGACCAAATTTCATACTCCTCCCTCAGCATAGTTCTCGTAAAACCGTACCACTCAAAGTTTTTGCTTCACGCAATATATATGATGATGATGATACCTTACTAAGAACAAGTGTATGCAAGGTTCGCAAGCAAATATTATTTAATTTTTTATTATTTTATTATTTAATTTATCTATATTAAAATTAACACAATATTTTTAATTAACCTATACTGACTATTGTATGATAATTATAGGTTTAGGAGGTGAAACCAGAACATATTACTTTATTCTAGAGATGCATTACATAAGGTTTGAACTTCACCATCATCATCATCGGAGCAGTCCCATCGGTCATGAGCGTTATGCTTGATCTCCCCACTGCTGGCTGTGACTCCGATCGCGTTGGTTCTGGACAGCGTCAGCAAGGACGCGTGGGGATCTGGGATGTTGCACACCTGTAATAAAACGAAGTGTACATTATTAAAAATTATATCGCCATGATTGTTAAATCCTACTACCATTATAAATATGAACGTTAGTGAGGATGGACGGATGGATGTATGGATAGATGGGTGTTTGTTAGCCTTTCATGCAAAAACTCCTGAACGGATTTTGATGATTAATTTAGTATGGTAGTATGGTAGTTTAAGATCTGGCTACTTTTTCGGGATAAATTCCGCGCGCAAAAAAAAAACAGCGCTCCCATGGGATATTGTATTAACGCGGGCGGAGCCGCGGGCAAAAGCTAGTATGATATGATGACCAGCTCGGGCGCTGGCCTCACGGAAAACCGTTGTTACATAACGCTTGCATTGTGTACCACCGAGTGATTAAGGGTCACAGATAACTAAATAGTTACTGGTAATAGACACCGCGCGGTCATATAAACGCGTAGAGAAAATAATTTGGGCACAGTACCCAAATTATTTTCTCTACGCGTTTATATGACCGCGCGGTGACCACGCTGCTCCCTCGTGGTGACTGCACGAAGACCGAGCACCTGGTTTCATTAGTAGCAAATTGAACGTTAACGACTAGGCCACAGTGTGTAGATTCTTCAGGCCGCCCGCCGCTGGAGAACAACTGGAGCCTTTAAAACCGGCTGAAAATAATGCACATGGCCTTTGAAAAGAGTTTTCGCACACTAATAATAATAATAAAACATTTATTCGACAGAATAAGACATTACATTAAATACAAAAATTTACGCTATAAAACACAACCACATAGTCAAAGGCCTTTGTGCATTCTTATTGACCGTATTAACATGTAAATTGAACCTGGGAAGTAGTAATTATGTTCTCACTTCTCATGTATCTACTTACGGACTGGAACATATTTGTAGCCTGTATACCAAACCGTTGACGCTGGTGTACAATTCTGTGACCAACTATGGAGAGTGTATCATTTCAATTCTGTAACCATAAACAAAATTATTTTTTTAGGTAGCCTCCGAATCGTCAAGCAGCGAGCGAGCTGCTGATGATGAATTATAGCTAAGAACACTCTCGATCATGTCAGCTTTCAAACAAAAAAAAGCCGCAACTAAATCGGACATTTCTGTTAGGAGCTACGATGCCACGGACAGACACACACAGACAGGTCAAACTTATGACACCCCTCTTTTTGCGTCGGGGGTTAAAAATACAGATATATAATTTTAACAATATAGTTATTTTTAATAGGTGAAATTATACAATTTGGTAAAATTTCAAAAATATGGGAAGTCTTTGAAAAGCCAATGAGTTAATTAAGTATAACTTTTAATTAAATAATGTATAACGTTTAAATAAATAAGGTTAAGTATCGTATGTAGTTGTCCTTTGTCTCAGTTCCACTTTTGTCCCACCGGTGGGCAACAGGATTGAGAATAAAATCCACTATGTATGCCCACCGAATATTAGCTCATTTACCTTTTTACTTAACATTTTGAATCTTCCAATAACTTTTGTTGCGAAATAATATCTAGATATGATTTCGCAACAAAAACTCTTTAAACAAACAAAGAGGGAAAAAAACAAACCACTTACCAAAATATCTGTTTGTTATTATACAAAGCCGGCTTAGTTTTCGGAAGCGCGTAAAGAACCCGTAGACAATAACGTTTATGGTTAACTACGGGTGCGGTTTCACGGTATGCGTACGGTACACCGCACCCCGCGGCCGCCGAGTGCATTCTGCAATCGCCTGTTGCTCACCTGTCACTGTCAAACGCAATCAATAATACGGGACCGGCGCAAGCGGAAACTGTCAAAAATAGATTTAAGGTGCGTCACACGTGCCTTTTAACCGACTACGGTGAATCCAAAGGCAGGGTAATGATTTTGGTATTGTATATATTATGTATGTACCTATGTTCCACCGTAGCGCCTAAACTACTCATACGATTTTTATGGATGTGGTGTCAATAGATTCATAATAATAGGCCGGGTTAGAAACGGATCCTATATTCCCTCTTTATTTTTTATAGCCTGTGGCGGACCAATTAGCGCCACAATCTTGAATCGCGCTATCGAAGTTTCTGTAGTTCGGCGCTATATATACAACATCCGAAATGCGTACAAGTGGGTTTCAGCCTGACCGAGCATTTCACCTCGCTCGGAGATCTCCCTTTGGGGCTTGCCACCATATTCTCACATTGGTGATACCGAAATCGTCGGGTTATACCTACTATATAATTTACGTGTCGGGTTATAGTTAGAATAAAAAAGTATAGGTGTATTTTATAGACCTTACAATTTTGTCGGGTTTTCTGTTTTTATGTGGCAAACGAGGCGGCGGATCGCCTGATATTAAGCAATTACCGGCGCCCATGGACACCGCACAAGTGCAATATGGTATGTGGGCTTTGTGCCGATCATAAACGGAAATTGAATTTCCGCTGTGTTAAAAGCATAAAACATGTAGGTAGCTTACAAAGCATCTAAAATCAAATTTTTAAATAAAAAATGCACATAAATTTTAAATGTATTATATTAATCTATATATATATATATAGAAGAGATTTCCACGTATATAGTCACTCATCACGATATCTCTGGAACCATTAGAGCTAAAGACTTGAAATTTGGTAGGAATATTCTTTTCACCGAGTAGAGGTCAGCTAAGAACGGATTTTACGAAATTCCACCCCCAAGAGGGGTTGCGGGGGCGTTAATTAAAAAAAATCACATTTTAAAACTACAGCTCTTATAAGTATGAAACTTAGTCAGGATATTCTTTTAGGCATGTTTGAATTTACTAAAAAATAATTTTATAATATTCCACCCCAGACCATTTTTTTTTAATTTTCAACGCCCCCGCCTAAAAAAAAAATATATCTCCCAATCTATAGCTTTTATAACTCTGAAACTTGACCGAAACATTTTTTTTAGCATCTTTGAGTTTACTAAGAACTAATTTTATGATGTTTCACCCCCAGAGGGTTGTGGGTGAGGTGAGGGCGTTAAAAATTAAAAAAAAAATGTTTTTTCCAATCTATAGCTTTTGAAACTCTGAAACTTGGCTAAAATATTTCTTTTGCCATGTTTGAATTTATTAAGAACTAATTTTATGATATTCAACCCTAAGAGGGTTGTGCAGGGGCGTTAAAAATATTAAAAATTTGTATCTTCCAATCTATTGCTTCTAGAACTTTGAAACTTGGCCAAAATATTTTTTTTGGCATGTTTGAGTTTATCAAGAACTAATTTTATGATATTCAACTCCAAGAGGGTTGTGCGGGGGCGTTAAAAAAAAAAATTGTATCTTTTAATCTGTAGATTTAAAACTTAGAAACTTGAATTTTCATGAGGTGACGAAGTACCAGGCGGGACGTTACATCAGTAGCTCTGAAGCAGTCTGGCGAATATTTCGTTTTCCTATTCATGACAGGTTTCTGATGTGATGCACCTTGCTGTACATCTTGAAAATGGTCAAAGAATTTATTTTACTGAGCAAGATGTGGTTGACAAAGTAATTAATCCAAAAAAAAACAACACTAATGGCTTTTTTTGAGCTTTGTCAAGTTGATGACTTTGCAAAAACTCTTTTGTATGTTGAAGTTACATCTTATTACGTGTGGAAAAATAACCGCTTTGATAGAAGAAAAAAAGGTACGGTTGTTTCAGGTTATTTAGGAGTCAAGAAATATCAAGTTTTAAGTAGAGTTTATACCGTGCATCCCGGAAATACTGAATGTTATCACATGCGTCTTCTCTTACATCATACATACATACGTCGAGGAAAAGTGTGTTATTTATGTGGAAAGCTGTGTTATTTATAATTTTAACTCATATAAATCGATAAGACCCTAAGTAGTTAAGGGTGTGTTAATTTCGTAAAATCCGTTCATGATATAAATAATTAGGCAGCTAGATAACACAATTTAATATTTCTTTCTGATATTAGGATAATATCTTGGAGGAAAAATAGATTATTTTTTTTCTCTGTAAATACGAGAAACGACAATTGTTTTGTTATTCCTCCAGTACGGTATTAAATTAAAATCTTTTGTACATCTTTATATTTTTCGCTTTTAACATTTTTCCATTTAACATTTTAATAAATTTTGAGAATCTCAATCAGATTTCAAAATAATTTCTTCTAAAAATATTTAAATATCTAGCACATAACACTAAGTACTTTAAATAAAAAGCAAGTTTATTATTTACATCTCCCCCCTTCAAGGGAGAAAAAAATATCCATTTTTTTTAAATCACCTCTATCTGAAGTAAAATCCTCTTTTCCTTTCCTCTAAATCGAATACAGGTACAGGAATCAGTTTAGTAACATGAAAGAGATTTGATTCAGTTTTTCTATGACCTGTATCTATCCTATATATAGAATTAGACACTTTTTTGACTATTCGATATGGTCAAATATTTAATTCATCTAATTTTGATCTATTTAATCTATTTCCATTTTCAACATCAACTAAATCTACTTCATTAAAATTCCATTGTTTCCGATTTCTATCAAATAGGTGTTTGTTATGTCTCATAATTATGAGATTTTATTGTATTATCAAAATCTCTATTTTATTTTTATCAGATGTCACATCAAAACGCTCACATTCTCTTTCAAACGTGTCAATCCATAAGTTTGCATTCGATAATCTAATAATCTCTATTTTATTTTTATCAGATGTCACATCAAAACGCTCACATTCTCTTTCAAACGTGTCAATCCATAAATTTGCATTCGAATTTTTGGTTGTAAACTTTTCAATAATAAATCTTTCTGCAATGTACCTAAGGTTGTTACTATAAGTACTATAAGTACTATAAGTACTATAAGTACTATAGTAAGGTTGTTATATTTATAAAACTATTATAAATATAGTTTTAACCTTACAACATTCTACTACCATTATAATTAACCAATATAAGACACTCCTGAAAATAACCCTTACTCCGCCATATTTTTGCAGAGGAATTTCCGTAAGAAAATAAAATTCAATTTATCAATTTATCATTCACGCTATCCGGATATTTCGCGCGAACGAGCTAACAACTAATAAATTATAAACACAAAGAAAACTTGGCCTTTCGGCCGGGAAGTTCATACATCATACATTTTTTACGTAACAACAAATTTGGAACTGGGACAGCAATAACAATAATATCCGGATTTGCGAGAGCCCATTTGTTTTTGGGTGATCCAGGCCTTTCGTAAGTGGGCTCTGAGACCCGGTTATCCGGGTGTTCATAAGACTAAAACACCCGGCTATTAAACATAATCTTAAGGGTCATTTGGGCTCTGGTGGGCTCAAATAAACTATATTAAGTTCCAGTCGTGCGAAGCGTAGTTCAATAACTCGGGGACCTTTTTCATCGACTTCAAAATATTCGTATAACGTTACGAAAAGGTGTTAAAGTTTTTGTACCTGCATTTACTTCACCAATCGGTGAAGTAAATGCAGGTACAACGTCAAATCAACGTCAAACCCGTTTTGATCGGTCCAAACTCCAAAAATCAGTTTATGATACCAAGTCGATTAATTTACAATTCAATAAAAGTAAAATGAAAGTAAGTTTATTACGAGAATTGGGATTCAGGTATTTTGTATACAAATATGTTTAATATGTTTTGTCTTTTAGCCTAGCCAGTATACACAGAAAAACTCAAAATATATACTTTTTATTAATATATAATCATTTTTTTTATTAATTATAGTTATAAATCTATAACTATAACTTTTTATAAAAACTTTAACCCGACGTAACGTAAATTAAATAGCTTTAGCTTTACCCGGGCTATTATTACAAACCTATCGACACATCATTTATTCAAATCAATCGATTTTGACATTTGAGTCATTAGCTCAAATCACAAATGCCAAAATTGACCAATGATGCGTCCGTACTGAATTACTAATTTAATGGCTTACTTCAATTGGTGTATGTAAACACTAAACACGGCTTCACCGTCATTGGTTAATTTTGACATTTGCACGAATGTCTTACTACAAACTTAAGTAAGTTCAAAGTTAAACAAGGTTATAAGTTTGTGAACGTGTTACTGTAGGTTTGTGTCGACGTAGAGATGTGTCAACTCGACAGTCGGCACTTACTTGAAGAAACTTTGAATTCTCCCTAGTTAGAGTTATTTTACCTGGGAGTTTCAAGGAGAGTGATCCTTATATCATCGGCATAAACCTCAGATTAATATCTATTAATAACATAGATACCAGGGTATCAGCAGGAGGAGGAGACATATATATAGTTCCTTATTTCTTACGACAGATGCTAATGATGAAGAAAGAGCTGATGTCCAATAGCCATAATATGCCAAATTTTTTAAGGGTTCATTGTTTTGTTGAAGCTTTCCGCATTGTAATAATAATAATAATAATAATAATAGCTCCCCCACCGATTTCGGTGACGGTGGCCTGTTTCATTGAAACCAGGCCAGCTACGCAGGAGTTGTGTTATAGTGCCCAAGTGTGTGCGCAGTACACAAGAGCACTCTCTCCTCCTTTTACTCTCGTAACCCAGTGGGACAGATAACCGACACGACTGGCGAGAGATTAGGCGCAGGTCCGACTTTTTACATGCCCATCCGACGCATGGATCATCTTTCTTGTCAGACAATCAGGTGATCAGCCTGAATTGTCCTAACCAAACATGGAAACAACATTTTTTTGTTCCAATGCGGGAATCGAACCCACGACCTCCGAGTCGAGAGCCAAGCTCTAACCACTAGACCACGGAGGCTGTTATTTTTTTTTTTTTTTTTTTCCGCATTGTATACCGCAAGTGACAGCACTTGTATTGCTATCAATTTAAAATGTCATTTATTTCCATTTCAATAAGGTCTCAATTCGCACGTCTTATTAACATTACAACCAAAATTACAACTGAAGTATAAATGCCTATAGAATTTTGACGATCTTAGTGTTCCTTCCATGTATATTCTTCTTTCAAGGCATAAATGATGAAGGTCCTGTCATAGGTAAAATAACACTGACTCTTGTTTCTGCTATTTCAATCTTACAATACTGCAGTTTCGATATAGTCTCGATCTCATTTAACAGCAAATGGTAATCTCATATATTATATCAAACAAATGGTGTAGGCAGTAGGTACAAACGTCAGGCGTGATACAGAAGAACAGCGACTTTGAGTCAGTTTGTGGTAACAACTAATAATACACTAGACAGTTTAAGGGCGTCTAAGCGGCGGAGATACCTACTATAGTATTTTATCTTAAGATACCTGGATATGTATTAAATTACAGTACGTATTACGTAATATGAAGATACTCTATATCTTAGATATACCAACTCTATCTTGGCCATAATAGACGTATATATTACAGACGAGACATGTCGAGCCAAAAAAACCTTATCTTACCCCCATTTAGGTGTCTACACCTAAATGGGGGTAAGATAAGGTTTTTTAAGATAGGGTTGTTTGAGGCCATTTCGGTTTGACATTTGTCATCTTAACATTTTGACATTTGCTTTCCGCAGTATAATCAGTTTTCTGAAATCAAGATGGTGTAACTTTTTCTTGAATGAAGATTTTTCTGTCAAATGTGCGTCGTAGTCCATCTTTAGTTTGAAATCTTTAATCTTAGCCGCCTGTGGTAGTTCATACAAACTGTCTAGCAAGCCATATTTTATCTTAACATAAAATATTATACTTAGTATCTTCGCCGTCGGTGTATAATATATTTTAACGCCTTTACATTGTATAATTAATTGAAAGATAAATATGAGACTTGAGCATCTGAACGTTATGTTTCGGCTGTCAGTGTTTGCAAGTCGCAACGTCATTAACGAATGCGTCTTCAGGTTTTTTTAAATTAAATTAACCTGGAAATGCTGCCAATTTCCACTAAGTTGGCAGCACTGCTTTTCAGCACCTTCCCTTAAATTATTTATTAGTCTACCTGTAGAAAATAAACTTTCGGAAGTATTATATTGTATAAAGGACAGAATAATATCACTTTTAGTATTTGTTTAACATTATTATTTGATTTTTGTAGTAATTATAGTATTCTTCTTAAAAAAAATAGGGATTTTTAAGTAATTATTGCGATTTTGGGGATTTTTGACTTAAGCATGGACAGAAATATTTTTTGAGTTGGTAACACTGCTAAAAAGAGTGAAATCATGTCCGTTAAACTAAAAAACATAACCGCAGCTCACTTCACTCTCGTCCAGTCGCGACGCGCGCGCATATTAATTGTGATCGTAAATTCAAAACCTATATTCGCTGACGATTTGCGCTAAATCAGCACATCTATGATCTAAGTGCTTTTATTTTTCAAAACTTTGTGTTGGACTGTTGGAGATACCACTAGCCAACTGTTTTCAGAAGTTTTTAAAACAATGTTCACAAGAGATCCAACATGTACAAACATCTAAAACAATTTTCACGTGAACGCCTGTGAACTTTACAAACCACTGAAACGTGATGCGAATTTCAAGTTGCCGTTGTTTTAGTTGCGGGAGTGGATCATAGATGGCGGTTTTTCAAACTTGAAAATCGCTTAGGAAATATAAGAGACTTTTTAAAATTATGATTAGAGAAATAATACATAATAATTATTTTAATAAATCAACGTATAATCCCTAGCATTTTATAAACTTAAATCTACATTAATATGGTGTATGGTTTTCTAGATTTTGATATAATTACCTAGAAAGTGAACACAATTTTATTTTAAGGCGGGGAGTTTGATGTTTTGTTCTATATCTACAAAGTTCCCGATTATTCGACAAGCTCTGTGGCTCAGTGGTTAGCGCGTTGGAGCTCAAGCTGGAGGTCGCGGGTTCGAATCCCGCCAGGGAACAAAAATGTTTTTGTGTACTAACTTAAATGAGTTTTTTAAATTTAAATGAGTAAAATATACCCACTAGTCACTACCTGTTACACAAGTTCTTCTTACTTACAAGAGAACTTACCACGGGTCCAAATTGACGTGGTGTGAAAGCGTCCATGGATATTATTATTATTATTTCATAAAATATAATTATAGGAAACTAAGCAGAAGCCAGGCTGATAGTGGACAGTTCTATTATATTAAAACACTTTAAAATAATGTAAAAAACATATTTTATTTTTCTGATTTCCATTAATGAGGTACGTTCCTATTTTACTATATTTACCTACTAACAGTATTATTTACACGAATTTCTACAATCGCCACTGTTCCGAACTTTCGTACCTAGTCCACAAGCTTTGACCAACTTACTTACTCGTTAGTCAATGCAAAACCGCACTTAAGTCAACTGGTTAAAATTCAGAAGGGTTCCTGTAGGATTGGGATGGGTAACAGAAACACTTCTAGACTGCTGTATGACAGACCCGCTCGTTCGGTGGTCGGTATTGGAATGGAAGTGACCAGTAGGTGCTTGATCTCCCCACTCCTGGCTTACCACCACCACCACAACGTCACGGATACCACGCCCCACAAGTGTGCATGATTATATTTATTATTAAAAGTGTCAATACACTACAGTTCCCAGTTAAGTTGGTATGTACCGAGCACTAGTTTACTCCAAACTTCGGAGCGGAAGTTTTTAATTTCCTCGCCGTAAATCACACATTATTTTAAACGATTTCTGCTGTTTACATGGTTTTAAATTAAATGCTGGGAGCTAGATTTTAAAATAAACAGTTTAAAAGTACAGCAGAGGAATATAAATGTTTAGCAGTTTGATCGTCCCCATCTATACTTATATATACAAATAAATAAAATTGAAGTGTTTGTTTGTAATTTTAGATTAACAGATTTTCACGTAATGCATAATATGAAAGTTTATACGGTAATTACAATAAGAAATCAAGTTTAAAAAAAAAAATCTGTCTGTTTTCTGGCTAATCTTTGAAACGGCTGAACCGATTTTCCCGGGACTTTCACTGGCAGATAGCCCATGTTACAAGGCTTAACATCTTAGGGTTCCGTTTAAAAATAGGTTTCCGTTACCGTTAGTACGGCAAACGAAGTGGCGGGTACCAGCTAGTTGTTACATAGTATTTTATAATTACTTGGAGAATGTAAATGCCCCAGATTTTTTAATACAAAGGCGATTGCGAGAAACGAACACGCCAGAAAACTGGCGTGAAATAACATTTGCGTTGTGACTTGTGTTTCGCCGAGTGAGTGAGGTTACCGGATGCCGAAGAGGGGTTGGGGATTCCAAGGACTGGGAACGCACTTGAAACTGCTCTAGTCGCCCATTGAGTACGATTGTCCATGGGCGACGGTAATCGCTTACTATCAAGCTCTGTCGCTCGTTTCCTGTTTCATTTCATAATAAAAAAACTTGAGGGGTGTCAAGGGACACCCGGATGGCACGAAGTTATAATATATATATATATATATATATATATATATATATATATACCGTATTGTAAGTACCGATCATACTTTTAAATGCATTAAGTGAAAATAAAAGCTGTTAATTTGAAATTACAAACAGACACTTCAATTTTGTTTATCTGTATAGATATAATATATTATATATAGTTATCGTATTTTAAAGTTTGCTTATGTACTCGTTATATTTTATAGATTTAAACCTTTTATTTTTGTATAAGTTGTGTTACCTTGCACTAGTGACAGTCTTATTACCGAAATATTGGGGGTGTTGTGGGCTGGGGACGTAACGTCAATTTTTCGGAGTTTTTTTATAATATTTTTGTATTACAGATGCCTAGAAAACGCATAAGAAAGACCTCTAGATGTGAAGGCGACAACCTCTAGCTACAACAACAACAAGCTCTAAGCTCTGGACATCTCTCCTAGTGTTGCTTTTTGGCGTCAGCAATCAGAACCTCTTCCATCTACAAGCAACCAGGCTGTGTTCTCGCCTGAGGTATTAAGGCCCCACCCTAAAGCGCCACGCAGGAAAGTAGGAAACAGTGGTCGAAAAACCAAAAACGTCTACGATCTACACAGATAGTCATGAAAAGGATGCTGTTAGAAAAGAAGAAGTATGAAGAGCGACAGAAAAAGTTGAAAAATAAGGAAACGAAGAAAAAAGTACTTGAACCATCTCTTGGAAAGACAAACAAAGGCAAAGAGAAAGGTAAAGCAAAGAACAAGAAGATTAATACATCACTAGAATCATCAGAAGAAGATGAATATTATTGCCATCTTTGCCTAGAGACGTATTCAACGAGTCGGCCCGGAGACATTTGAATTCAGTGTCAAGGAGGTAGTAAGCAATGGTCTCACATAGCCTGTACTGACGGGAGTAGATATTATATATTATGTCATAATTGCGATGAGTCTGATTAATTTTAAAAGAAAAAATATTTCGTTTAACCTGAGATTTTGTTGATTAGTTTTGATTAATGATTACTGAATATGATGATGATGATGACTTTAAGATTATTTTTATTAGTCGAATCTGACTGATTTCAAAATCTCACATAGCCTGTACTGATGGGAATAGATATTATATGCCATAATTGAGTCCGATTAATTATATTGAAAACATATTTCGTGTAACCTCAGATTTTGTTGATTAGTTTTGATTAATGATTACTGAATATGATGATGATGATGACTTAAAGATTATTTTTGTTAGTCGAATCTGACTAATTTCAAAATCTCACATAGCCTGTACTGATGGGAATAGATATTATGTATGCCATAATTGAGTCCGATTATTTATATTGAAAACATATTTCGTGTAACCTCAGATTTTGTTGATTAGTTTTGATCAATGATTACTGAATATGATAATGATGACTTTAAGATTATTTTTGTTAGTAGAATCTGACTGATTTCAAAATCTCACATAGTGATTTTGATTTCGAATGCTGTGGTTTAGAGGTAACTGTACAAAAAATTATTGTAATATGTGTATATAGGACGCCATCTAGTAATCCAAATATGTTCCTACCCAAATGGAGCAATTATTGTTAAGAATATTAAAACGAAGAAAATCAGTTAATTTATGTGAAGACTGGAATTTAGACTTGCTTAAACCTAATCAGCACTGTTTTTTTTATAAGCCTTTTTAAAAATTTCAATTTAAGGACCCATATTAACACAGCGACTAGATTACAAGCTTGTCTTGCTCAGATCTCAAGCAACATTAAAGAAATTGAATCAAAAGTTCACTATCTAGGTCTTTCTGATCATGAAACAGGTCAAACTTTAACAGTCAAATGTAATAAAAAACGTAAGATGTGTAAGTGGAATGAGATAGTTAGAGACTTTAGCAAAGAAAACATTCAAAAGTTCTGTAACTGTATGTCGGCTCTTTCATTTTCAGACGTCTATGAAAAACAGAACTTGAATGATTCCTTTGAGGAGTTTCATAATTTATATCTACTATTTTTCAACTTATGTTTTCCCTTCTGTCTGGTACAAAAAGGTAATAAAACTCATAGAACGGGATCGTGGTTAACAAAAGGTTTAAAAAAATGTGGTGTAAAAAAAAGAATACTCTATTTTAAACATAAATTTATAGCTTCTAATAAAAATAACTACAAGAAAATATACAAAAAATACTCTAAGATACTGAAACTGTGCATTCACAAATCTAAACAACTAAATAATCTAAAATACTTACAAATTAATAAAAACAAATGTAAAGCTGTATGGGACATTATAAATGATAATATTAAAGACATAACTTTAAACAGAGACATAGAAAAAATATCTTACAATAATCAATCGTATACGACACCCATGGACATTAGTGAATTATTCAATAACTTTTACATAAATCAGACAAATAATAGTAAATTTTCAATTTAATGAAAATGACCTAATTCTACAATGCAGTATAATAATTTTAGTAATTCCATGTACCTAAAGCCTACATATCCAATAGAAATATACAAACTGATACAAACTCTTAAAAATACAGAGTCTGTCGGTATAGATGACATAAATACGAAAATACTTAAGCTTTCTGCGCAATACATATGTCAACCGTTGAGCTTCATTGTAAACCTATCTTTTCAAAAAGGAACGTTTCCCAAAAAACTCAAAAAGTCTATTGTAAAACCAATATTTAAAAAAGGTGACGTGACGGACATGAATAATTATCGTCCAAACACTAATACCGGTTATTTCAAAAATATTTGAGAGAGCAATTCTAGATAGACTTACTAATTACGTATCAACACAAAACATTCTTACGCAAACTCAGTTTGGCTTTAGAAAAAAATGTAACACTACGCTTGTTTTGATTTAATCAAATCTATCACTGAGTCCCTCAATAATAGAATTCCAGTTACTGCTATATTTCTAGATATGTCAAAAGCTTTTGATCATATATATCACGCCCTACTTTTTTACAAGCTACAAAAATATGGGACAAGGGGAGTAGTTAATGACTGGATAAATAGCTATTTATCTGACCGGTATCAATGTATAGAAATAAGTAAAATCTATAATGGTAAGAAAATTACGAACCGGTCAAACTTCAAGCTTAACGAATATGGTGTACCATAGCACAAGGTAGTGTCTTGGGACCATATCTTTTTCTGCTCTACATCTATGATCTACCACATGTAACTACACAAAAAACAATTTTATTTGTAGATGACACGACGTTTGTGACGATTAAATGTGAAGATCTAAAAAATTTTGAGAATAGTATTAACGAAAATCTTGACAAAGTATTGACCTGGCTCACTAATAATAATTTAAAGATAAATATAAGTAAAACTCAATTAATACAATTTCAAAACTACAAAAGACAAAAGATTAACCTAAATATTTATTATAAGGACATAAAAATCAAAGAAGCGAATTCTACAAAATTTCTAGGCGTTATCCTAGACAAACATTGCAACTGGAAAGACCAAATAGAATATATAGGTACAAAATTAGATCGACTCGTCTACGCTATTAAGAGAATACGTCAAACAGTAAGCACTTAAAGATTATTTTACACAAGACTTAAATATTATTTTTGTTAGTCGAGTCTGACTGATTTCAAAATATCACATAGCCTGTACTGATGGGAATAGATATTATATATGCCATAATTGAGTCCGATTATTTATATTGAAAACATATTTCGTGTAACCTCAGATTTTGTTGATTAGTTTTGATTAATGATTACTGAATATGATAATGATGATGACTTAAAAAGAATATTTTTGTTAGTCGAATCTGACTGATTTCAAAATCTCACATAGCCTGTACTGATGGGAATAGATATTATATATGCCATAATTGAGTCCGATTATTTATATAGAAAACATATTTCGTGTAACCTCAGATTTTGTTGATTAGTTTTGATTAATGAATACTGAATATGATAATGATGATGACTGAAAATGATTATTTTTGTTTGTCGAATCTGACTGATTTCAAAATATCACATAGCCTGTACTGATGGGAATAGATATTACTAAGGCGGGTCAATAAGTCCGTGACTTTTTGAATTTCTAGCCTCCTTACTGAAAAAGCAACACTACTCCTGTCAACAGGCATCTGTCAGTTGACTCCTATCAAAATTTGAACTTGCTGCGTCAGTTAGTTTGTGTTTTACAGCTATCTTTATCAGACTATCCAGTAACTTAAGGAAACAATGGAAAAAAGTGAATTTCGTGTGCTTATTAAGCATTATTTTTTGCGAAAAAAAACCATTACCGAGACCAAGGCTAAGCTTGATAAATACTATGGGGACTCTGCACCATCGATTTCAATGGTAAAAAAGTGGCTTACTGCATTTCGTTGTGGCCGTACAAGCACTGAAGATGCCGAACGTCCTAGACGCCCAGTTGAGGTCTCTACACCCGAAACAATCGCAAAAATTCACGATATGGTGTTGGCCGACCGAAGATTGAAAGTGCAAGAGATTGTGGAAGCCATAGGCATCTCGCATGGCTCAGTGGTTTCAATTTTAAATGATCACTTGGGCATGAGAAAGCTTTCCGCAAGTCGACCACAAACGCAATCGTGTAACAACTTCACAGGAAGGTTTGGCGTTGTTTAACACAATATGGAGGAGTTTTTGCGCCGTTTTGTAACCGTGGACGAAACATGGATCCATCACAACACACCAGAGACCAAACAACAGTCAAAACAGTGGGTTTCTAAGGGTGAATCGGCGCCAAAGAAGGCCAAGGTGGGTTTGTCAGCCAATAAAGTTATGGCGACTGTTTTTTGGGATGCACGTGGGATAATCCACATTGACTATCTTCAAAAGGGAAGAACAATTAATGGGGAATATTATGCCAACTTTTTGGACCGCTTCAATGAGGATTTGAAAAAAAACCGACCTCATTTGGCCAAGAAAAAAGTTCTTTTTCACCAAGACAATGCAAGGGTGCACACATGTGCAGTTGCCATGGCAAAAATCCATGAATTGGGATATAAATTGCTCCCACATCCACCCTATTCTCCAGATTTGGCTCCGAGTGACTACTTCTTGTTCCCAAACCTGAAAAAATGGCTCGGTGGAAAAAGATTTGACTCCAATGATGAAGTCATCTCGCAAACAAAGGCCTATTTTGAGGACCTCGACAAATCATATTTTTTGGAAGGGATAAAAAAATTGGAGAAGCGTTGGATAAAGTGTATAGAGCTCAAGGGGGACTACGTTGAAAAATAAAATTATTTATTTATCAAAAAATCTGTGTTTTATTCCAAAAGTCACGGACTTATTGACCCGCCCTCGTATATATGCCATAATTGAGTCCGATTATTTATATTAAAAAAACATATTTTGTGTAACTTCAGATTTTATTGATCAGTGATTACTTAAATATAGTTATTGTTTGTCGAGTCTGACTGACTTGAAGATAACTCGAAAAAAAGAAGTATTGTTATGTTTTTTTTGTTTGAATATATATAAAAATAATTTTAAGTATGTGATTAACATTGTTGATTTGTATTACTAACATTTTGGTATTATAAATTAATAAAATTTATTACAAACCCTATTTTTTGTTTAATTTCGAGTGTTACAGCACATCACCATTGGTGTTACAACTACATGGGGTCGGTTGTAACAATCGCTACTGATTTTGATGTTAATTTAAATTACTATACTTTCATCCCAAAAGCTTTGATCGTTGCATACAACTGTAATAGTTAAGCTGTGAGCAATTAAAGAAAAATTGTAACTACCGTACCCGGTCTACCGACCTTTGGGTACGGAACCCTAAAAAAAGTAGGAATAGGTATTTGCTAAGCATTTCTTTTACTCGATAGTGCCACGAAAAAGTATAAGTATTATTATTTTGATTAAGATATTATTATTTTGGTAGATAATATTATCTACTTTTAATACTCAGAACCGTTGTTATGATGATGATGAGGACAATTTTTCTCCTCATCCGGCCGCCGCGCTGGTCTACGGAGTTCTGGCAGTGAGTCCAGAAAAGTTCACTTTGAAAAATACCGCAAAGTTAACACATTCTCAATATTTAAATGTGTTTCGTCATGTGAATTATTATTCCTAAGCCAAACAATGCAAACCGACTCTCAAAGTAATTAGTAGTTTAGTAATTAAAAAACAATAAATTTCTAAATAATTCACTAAAAAGTATGAAATTTTTCTAATTCTTCAAACATTTAAATATTCCCCTTTTAAATTGAGCTAAAATTTTACTATTTCTCTACTCTATCTTCATATTTTTGAAATTTAAAGTCAGTATGTCGGTACAAGCCAACTTAAACGTGAGTTTTTTATAAAATATTGTTTGTATTTCAATGTAGCTACTCAGTTAGGTGTTATATTAATTATTTTTTTTTTATTTCTGCAAATGTTTTGAGCTGCCCGTAGGTATATTTTTTGGTTAATAAAATGTTTTTTTCGCTTGTTAGTGATAAAACGACAAGATTTATTGAAAACAAAAAAAATTTGTTTCCTCGTGACAGTCATTAATCAAACTTAATTTTAATCACTTAATTTGTGGTGTGTAAGTGATTAATAATCACTTTTTCGCCTGATGAAAAGCGATTAATCTAAACACCAGAACGGTCACAACTTATACTACAAGTGCATTTCCCGTCTCGAAACCGAATCCCTCTCAGATTAAAATTCTCAGGCAAAACAAAATTGCAAGAACTACGCACTCGTAAATTCACGCTGGTTAACTGTGAGGCCTTTTTATTTCTTCAAACAAGTCGCCCCACTGACTTAGGTCACCATGCTATAAACTGTCAGTTGCAGGTAGGAATTATTTTTAATACTGCTGTGGAGACTACCACAGTAGTTACAAGTATTTCTCGGTCGAAACCAGGTGCTTAGCCATCTGGTATTCTCACTCATAACTCAGCAAAATAAACTGGCGTGAAACAGCACAAGATTTCATGCTAATTTTCTATGAAGCCGTGGTCTTTCACATTCAAACTACCAAGCGCGTAAGCTGTTAGTTGTTGATAAATTTCGAGGAGTTCTCTCGATTCCTCACAGTCTATTGGCCTCCCATCATCAGTTGTACACCAAAGTATCAAAAGAAGCAACTTTAAGGTAAACCCTAAACAATAAATAAAAGTTATTCAAACGTCGAATATATAAAACCGCGCCCTTTTTGTAAGTCGGTTTAAAAGAGTTTTTTTATCTCACGTCGTTGTTTGTTATTATTTACATTAAAACAACTCAGACTAAGCAGTATAATGTATTTTGAGTTAGCTATACGTGCCTACTGAATAATAATAATTATTATGCTAGCCTGTTGTGTCCCACTGCTGGGCAAAGGTCTCCCCTCTTTTCCTCCATAAATCGCGATCTTTCGCTATGGTCGGCCAGTCCTTATCAAAGGCATCTAATTCGTCGCGCCTTTTTTTGGGTTGTTCCGCCGCCCAGTCGGTAGCCACTTCGAAATAATATGTGCCCATCATTTTAAGCTGATAGCTTTCTTACCCATGTCAGTCAGTCCCGTTTAGGAGCCCAGAGTGGTGTTTCATATTCTGTCAATCCTCTTGACACCTAAAATGCTACGCTCCATGGCCCGTTGACAGACCCCGAGCTTAGATTTTTGTGACGCGGTCAAGGACCAAGACAGTGCACCGTAGGTTAGGACAGGCAGAAGACACATGTCCACGAGTTTTCGTTTTAAAACTTAATAATTAATAATTAATAAAAACCTTCATATTATCTGCTTCTTGAGCTATTATTACTTAACTCAAGAACCAGATATAAAGGTTTTTCTTCATAGAAAAAATATTTTATATTTTTAAATATTTTACAGATCATAATATTTTCATAATGAAAGTCTAAATAATAATTAATTATTGATGATTAAACAAACTTCTTAAAGTGAAGTTCGATCGCTCGTATGAGTTGCTTCATTCGAAGATATAAAATATAACCAGGTAGTCCTTTTTTCTTATTGGAAAAATCCGCACGAAAAAGTACTTTTTTAAAAATCTGGTTATATTCTCCCAAGCTGACCGACAAGGCGCCATCATTCTTTAGAGACAATCAACCATTAGTTTATTTTGTACACCTATGGGATGGCCGGGTTTTTATATCTTCGAATGAAGCAACTCATTTATTATCGATCGAACTTCACTTCAAGAAGTTCGTTTAATCATCAATAATTAATAATTATTAAGGCTTTCATTATGAAAAGATTATGATCTGTAAAATATTAAAAAATTTAAAATATTTTTTCCATGTTTCAATGTCATTTCCATTTATCATTAATTATATCTCCTTGCTTCATTCTCGATATAAAATATAACCAGGTAGATGTTTAGAGCCAATCCTATGGAGTATAATAAATCCAAAAGGATTATATTATGTGAAATAAAGTAACTTTGGAAAATAATACCTACTTTATTCAACAAATTTACTGTACTTAAAAATAATCAAATTAATCAACCATAGATTAATCGATTATGGTTGTAATACTGCCTTTGCAAAGCTTCCACTATCAGCTAGAGGACGATGATAGAATTTAGCGGCCCGTCTGATGAGGACGAGGCAGGCCCCGTGGGCGCGCGCCGCGGACGTGACGGCGTGCCGCGTGCTGTGCGCGCTACGTCCACGCCGCTCTCGCGAAGTACACTATTTATCCAACGACCGATCGACTGAGCAGTGGGAGCTTTGTGCGGATGTTTATAAGTCAACAAAAGAGAATCAACGTTATCAGGTCTAATACTCCTAGTAGCAGACATATAATCCTGTAATGTTTTAGCAGGGCATATTTTGGGATTCTCATTAAAATATGGGAGACATAATATAGGTTGCTCGTAACCAGCTTTTGAAGTTTGATTGTGATTGAGTGATTTCATTGGAGTAAATTTTAACGTTTGAAAGCTTTATAAGGGAGAGTGTTTGCACCCTATCTGCTATACGCAAGGTCAGTAATATAACAACTTTTTTAGTTATAACTTCTAAAGTTGCTTATTTTATATTTACAAGTTTGGATACCACTGTGCGATAGTATTAAGAACAATTTGCGGATCCCAGTATATGAATATTTAGGGTTATTAGGACGTAATTTATAAACACCTTTAAAAAATCTTGAAATTAAATCATTTTAACCAATACTTTTATCTAATAAAATAGAAAGAGCATCACGGTGATAATTCAGAGAACCGTATGAATAATTTTTATTAAAGCGGTCTATAAGGAAAGATAACACTAATTTTATTGAACAATTAAATAAATCAATATTATTTTTGTGGCAAAAGCCCCACCATAATCTATAGGTAACTCCATATTGGCGTAGAGTGTTAACTGATAACGAGGATATTAATAAATCTACTGCCGAGTCCGGGACATCTCTGCGAGAGAAGGCTATCCGGAGACAATCCCGGCAGCCAGGGAAGCTGGCGGCGGTTGATGGTGTTGAGGTACCCGGAATCTGAAACCAGGACAAAAAGGCTCCTTTAGTATTATTATCTTTGATATTAATAGTTTTTTAATAAATGGGAACCATGGTTGGGCAGGCCAGTAGGGAAATTTAGATATTCCAGTAGATTTATCTGTAATCATTTTTTGGAGTGCCTTGAGTAGTAGTGGAAATGGAGGGAACGCATAAAAGAAATATGAACCCCAATTAACAGTAAATGCGTCTACCGCTATAGCATCCGGGTCTTGTTCCACGAGACGTATTGTTGACATTTGGACCGACAATTTAACTAAAAATTCTCGGTGCCACGGTCAAACCGGTTGAGTTTTCGTCAATAAATTGAAATCGTAGGTATTTTCGGCAATTGGGATGAATTGGGTAGACCAGTGGTTCCTAGACTCTTTTGTTTCATATACCACTTTCAAAAATTTGCTGGATCCCGGTAGACCCCCTGCATCTACATTCTACATTACTACCACTTTCTAAATCTCGAAAAAAAGTGAAGATTAGATCTATCTATGGAAACTTGCGTTGTGGCTGAGTTTCAACGACGAATTAACAGTTTTCGAAAAAAATGCTTAGAATTGATTGCTTGATAGGGTTAATTATTTGATAATAAAGTAGGTGGACTAAACAAATTTTCAATTAAATTTTAATTCATTGTGTTGTGAGTGGATGTCAAAAAAGCAAAGTTGGCCAATCGAAAAAGTGACTCCATCCAACTTTACTTTTTTGAAATCTACAGTTACTCAGCACAAGGACCAATCAATTCTTACAAATTTTATTTAGAAAACCTCCCATTCGGAGTAGTAAAAAGAAATATAGTATATTTCCTTGTGTATATGTATATTATATATTATATATTACATATATATTATATATATTATATATAGGTATATATATATTATATATTCAAAAATATAAATTAATACACTAATAATAATTATTGTTTTAACAGTCGTTTAATATAACCAAAATTAAACACTTATTTATAACGTAATGTAACTTCTACAATGGTACTTACAACAAAATATATAATTTTAATGACATGGATGTACTTGATGGATTGACAGCAAATTATCAATCTTTGGCTTGAGTTTTGTAAGGAATAACCGCAAATCTCCCCGTTCTGTGATATTCAATCTGATTTTTTTTTGTCAATAAGTTTGTAACAGCACTTAAACTTTTTTCGACGAGATATGACGAGGGAAACGCTATCAGAAGCTTTTGCGCGATTGCCCACAATCCAGGATATTTTTCAGGTATTTCTACCTGCAGCCAAAATTTTTGATACCCTCTTTTAAATGTCACTTTCAGCTCCTCATTAGTGCTAAGCTCAAGTAGCTCCTCTTGTAATATTACATTCTCCACTTCCGTTTCAACAAATGGACTTATGATCCATATGATCCATGGTGGTATTTCCATCGACAGCATGTCTTCAAATCTGATTTTAAAATCATCATACAGGGCAATCAAATGTTGAACGTATGTCTGAATATCTTCATCAAGGCATTCTACCTACGATAAGTTTGAAAACTGAAAATTCGCGCCGACCAATATTTTCCTTCATAAATTTCAATTTACCAATAAAAGCTGAAATAACACTCTTTGTTTTATTAAATTAAGACTGCCCCCTTGTAATTGCAAGTTGAGGTCATGAAATTTTTTGAACAAATCTGTCAAATAAACGCGATATCTGCTTTAAAATTGATTAGGTTTTTTTTAAATCAGGATCTTTACTTTCCAGAAATTCTAAAACTGAGTCAAAAAGTGAATAAAATCTTGATAAACATGCACCTTTTGACAACCAACGTACTTCGGTTTGTAACAGCAATCGTTGGAAGTTTTCATCATTTTCATCTCACAATTATGCAAATAAGCGCGTATTCAATGCATTGCTTCTAATTTTGTTAACTGCATTAATCACAAATTGAAGCAATTGGTGCAATATATCACTCAAAGTTTTGTCTACTAGATGTTGTCGGTGGATAGCACTGTGAATTGCAGTTACCTTTGGTATAATTCTTTTAAGATGGCCTATAAACCCACGATATCTCCCGACCATGGCATGAGCTCCATCTGTTGCCACCGAAATAACGTTTGTAAATGGAATCGATTTTTCTTTAAAAAAACCACTCATGACATTAAATATTGATTCACCTTTAATGTCCGTCTTCAAAGTTTTCACGAAGAGCTACTGCTCTTCATGAATTTCTTCGCCCATAACAAATCGAACATATGCCAATAATAATTCTTCATTGCCGGGTAAAGTTGACTCGTCCAGTTGAATAGAAAAATGAGTTGTTTGCAGATAATCACACAAGAAACATTCAACATCAGAGCTCATTTCATCAATACGTCTTTGTACAGTGTTGTTACTCAAATTAATTCTTTTGAGTATATTAAATAAAGATTTGTGTAGAATAGTTTTTAAAACCTTTTCAACAGCAGGTAAAATTAACTGTTCTCCAATGGTGTGCGGTTTTCCAGATTTTGCTATAAGTAATGAGATGTTGTGAGATGCCCGCAAGCCATCATCGTTGCTTTCAGACGTTGAAGCGAACATACTGTGTACGGTGGGTATCTTTTCATATTTTTCGTTTAATGTTTGAAAATATTTTAAATCGTTACCTATTTTATCAGGATGACACCTTCTTAGGTGGTCATCCAGATTTGATGGTTTCATAGAGTCATTGCTCAAAACTTTGTTGCATAAAAGGCATGTGGGCAGTCGTTTATCTGCCTGTGATGGAATAAAACCAAATTTTAAATATTTAACACTGTACTGACGACACTTCTTCTTAGATTCGGTCATGTTTCGTATCAATTACCTACCTGTAAATAAATAATAAAGAAATTCATGTTTTAAACAAAATGTTGAAAAATGCGCCTTTTTAGCATTAGGCACGCGATATTATATTATATCGGCAGGTAGGTAGGTATACAATAAGGCAGGTAGGTACTTACTTTTCCAACACTGGTAATCACTAATATCGATTCACTTTTCTTTATGAAATTTCGGAAACAAATGAGTAACGTTTATCCCTGACATTCGTATTTATTTGGTGAAGAATTAAACACGTTCATACAAGATTGCAAGTACATACACCACAAGTCGTAAAAATTTGCACGTTTAAACACGCATTGCGGACGGGACGGCGGCGGCCGGCGCGGCAACAAGTCTCGACGCGTTGTACTGAATATGGAATATGCAAGTTTTTACAAGTAACAGTCGCTGAGCTTCTTAAATTATTATCTGCCTATATTGATAGGAGATAATTGTCTTATAGAGAAGGTTTAATTTAGGTATCATATTGTTTGTGTTGTTGTATTACCGTATGATGGACAGTGTGGCTCCATAAGTTATAAATGAAATTGAAAAAGTAAAGTGGCATAGGGCCGGATAGCTCAACTGGTAGAGTATTCGGCGCGATACCGGCATGGTCTGGGTTCGACTCCCAGTTCGGAACTATCCTATTTTTTCTCAATTTATTTATAAATTGTCTTATTGAGATGGTTTAATTTATCATATATCATATTATTTAAAATAACAAGCCAACATTTTAGTTCTTCACTATCGAAACCAAATTAATTTTCATGCACCCCTGCTTACGATTGTAGACCTTTATTTTTTGTCACGTCCAACGTAGACCCCCGCCAAGTCGCCCGTGGACCCCTGGGGGTCCACCTGGACCACTTTGGGAATTGGGGTAGACCTTGACAATACTGTCGTTTGGTCACATTTCTTGATTTGCAGCCTTTGTTTTTCGATTGCATTTGCGGTCTTTATTTTATTGCTCAAATCTTTGCCCAAGAGAGTTTCATCCCTTTCCTTGTCTTCAACAATATCAAGAAAAGATTTGTCTAAACTAGGAGTCAAGAGATTTATTCTGTGATGTGTCCGAGCATAGTGTAAGTCGGTCAGAATACGCAAAGAATCAGATAATACTTTAATTGCTTGTATTTTGTCATCGCCGGTAAGTAACAATGTTAGTGCTTTATTTATAGCTGTAATACCTAATCCTAGCTGGTGTTGCGCTGTTTCCTACTTTTTATCTCGAGCTTTATGCGATTCAGTGATCGCTATGTCGATTTCTGGATTTATTGTTGGGGACTTGAATAAAGTGCAGTTACTAGGTATTTTGTATTCCGCTATAAGTTTTGCTTTGAAGTTACTGTCTAAGCCTTTGCGTAATATCGGTGACCACCTTTCGGCTAGATTCGGGTGGTTCTTTTCGTCAAAATGCGGGGTGTCGTCAGTTGAATCCCCAAGGGCGGACAATATGTCTGGTGGTAGCTCGGGGATAGTTGGTAAAGCAGAAGAATTTTGCGTTTGTGGTGGCGCACACGGCGACGCTAACAACATATCGTTTTAGTCTTCGGGCTGTTGTTCATCGTTAGGTATAGTATTCGGATCTACAACAATAGAGATTACATTAATCTCTATTGTAGAAACAAATTTTGACACTCGGCCAATTTATAAATTATTTCTTAAATGTTAAATTTAAATGACACATGGCCATAAAAAATACCTAGTAGTAATACTCGGCCACACTAAAAAATGAAGAATAATATACCGAATAGTAATTATAATATATTATGTTTTTTGAGGGAAGATTGAAAAAACTAACCTGCATTTTCAACCGGTTCAGAAGAATCTGACGTAATAACACGAATTTTGCGACGGTTACTTTCGGCAAATCTTCCTGTATTCTTGCCTTTTCTTTTTGGCATAATTATAATCTTGTATTACACTTTATCGCTAAACTTAGAATAATAACCGAGAGCGTGTGCGTCTGTTGCCGCGCACGAAAAAAGAATAATGTCGGTCAGCGCGGGCAAATACATAACCAGATTTTTAAAAAAGTACTTTTTCGTGCGGATGTTGCCAATAAGAAAAAAGGACCACCTGGTTATATTTTATATCGAGAAGGAAGCAACGAAATATAATGAAGAACTAGCTTACCCGACACACGTTGTTCCGACTTAACTGTGAAATAAATAAATAACTACACCTAAAACCTACACTTACACCTACACCTTCTGTGTATGCAGTGATTCTCGAGAATTTAAAATTAATATTGCAATCAAAATTCTTAAATCATAATTGACGTGAGTTCTTGCAATGAAATTGAAATTATGCAGCAGAACTTGTCAAACAGAAAGTTAATGTAGTTTGTAGTATTGTCCTAAATACAAAGCAACCGAGTCGGGGTCGCGTCGTCCCGCGAGATCGTTAGTCCCTCAGCTCATTTGCCAAAGTCTGTACTTGTTCGTTCGGGGCTAATGTTGTTGTTAATATTAAAAGTAATTTCCTTCTGCACGTGTTGTTTTAATAAGTGTTGTATTGAAAATGTAAAGTACCTTCCCTCTTTTACAATCTTTGCTTTTGACGTAACCAAAGAATAACTAACGTAAAGAACCATCTGCGTCATTCAATAGACTTACACGAATGACAGCTCGTAGCTATGCGTGCGTAGTTTTTTTAGCCAGGACTTTCGTCTTTCGTCGTTCACGGAGCTGACTTTTTTTGGCTTTGGTGCTTTAACATAATTGACAATATAATTTCATAATATTTTTTTGGAACGAAGTTCCTTATGGCGCGTTGCGAATAGTATTGAGGCTAGACGGATTAAATTGGCATGACACTTTTTGCCACTCGAAATCACAATGTAATAACGACTATTAAGAATGATACAAAAAACGACCTTATATATATATATATATATATGTTTTTTTCATAACATTTATTTTGTACATATGTCCATACGTAATCACCCAAAATATACGGAATGGACCGGATTCATGACCATTCCATTAGTCCTGTCTCTTATAGTGCGCGCGCGTATTCAGTTGCTCCGTATCGCTACGTCGTAGCCCTGTCTACGTGCCGCTACGTGCCGATCCCGCGTTCAGTGCAACTCAAACAAGCTCCAAATAGCGTCCGTTAATGCACACATTATTCGTTAGAATAAAGTGTGGATTGCCGCCTTGCTGAGGAGTTGTCCTGCCTTTGATCTCCCGTTGGAATTCGTTCCAACGTTAGGTCACGGGGAGCCAGCCCTCTAAGTGTTGTTCCGTGCAAAGTAAGTACACTTAAGTGACTACTTTTGACACTAAATACGTGTTAAGTGTTTAGTTATACCTGTGTTATTTGTGAGTACTATTCCTGTTCGTTTAACTGTCCGTTTCTTCATGTTTAAATTGTGTTATACTGTGAACATGTGCCCGATTGTGTATATACGGTGAACGCTATAAGTGTACCGTCACCATGGCCGATCGCGATCCGCAGCCGCATAGCCGCGATCGCACCAGCCGCCCTCGCGCCGTCTCCGGATCGTCGCGCAGCTCCACTTCATCGAGGTCTAGCTCGCGCACGTCCGAGCGCGCGTACTAAACGCTCACCGAGCCCAGCTTGAGCGGTACGGATACCGCTCGCCCCGGGCCGTCCTCGGCATTCTCGCGGAGGTGTACTGACACCCCCCCGCCCAAATGCCCTCCGATGGCGGCCCGCCGCGAGTCTGGGCCACCACCCCGCTCAGCCGATCAGGGTTCGGCCTCTTCACCGCGCCCTTTGTGCCGCACTGCGGAGGAGAGCGCCCCGCGCCAACCGTCCGCACCGTCTCCTGCGTGCACTCTGCTCGCCCCCGCCTCCTCGCCGGCCTCCCCGCCGGAAGAAGACTGCAGAGGGGTAAGCACCTATAGTCTGGGAGGCCCCGCGTCTGCCCCCTTGTCGACTAATATACCCCACCCCCCGTGCCCCCTGCACCGGTCAACAAACGACAGAGGCAGGAAGTCTCCTCGGACGTCTCGCCGCCGACCAAGCGTGCCGACCGTCCGGCTGTGACCGCCGCAGTGACCACAGCCCCTGCGCCGACCGGATCCCCCGTGGCCTCTACCTCGAGGGCCCCCTCGCCGATGGACACGACCACGGTAACCTCCGCCACCCTCGCAGCGAACGTGACCTCACCGCCGCAGAAACCTGCCCCCCGGTGCCCTCCACTCATCGTGGAAAAGATGGAGGACTGGCTAGGCCACTTCCACCGCCTCAGGGACCTCCTGGGGCACGCCCCGAACGCGAAGCCGTACGGTCAGGGAGTAAAATTCACCCTACAGGGTGAAAAGGAGTATCGGTGCGTGCAGCTGTACCTGGCTGACGTGAGCGAGTCCACTCAGGTCAGCTGGTACTCATACGCGCTGGCCCAGGACCGCGGATTAAAGGTAGGCATCCACGGCCTACCGGTCAATACGCCCACAGTGGAGATAGCAGCTGAACTCGCCACCAAGGGATACGAAGTGGAACACGTGTCCCGAATCCTTGCCAGGAAGGACCGCCCCGGGTGCTCCTACTTTGTTTTGCTTAAGCGCACTACGAACCTGGTATCAGGTATTTATCAGGTAACAGAGCTGCTGAACATGCCGGGCATCAACGTGGAAGCCTGGCGTGGCTTACCACGCCAGGCTTCCACGAGAGTGGCCTAAGCCACTAAGAGCGGCTCCGCCCAGTGTCACCGCTGCCAGCAGTTTAGGCACTCCAGCCGAAACTGCCACCGCAAGCTGGCGTGCGTCAGATGCGGCGAGGAGCACGCCGCCTCCGCCTGCATCCGACCTGCAATCGACCAGCCCATCTGCATAAACTGCAAGGGGCCTCATCCTGCCAATAGCCGGAACTGCCCGGTCTTCCGTCGGAAGGCCAGAAAACGCCACGCACACGCACACGCACGCCACGCACCCATTGCCCGCACCACTCGCAGCGCAAATAGGGTAAGCCATGCCCCCACCATCACCGAAAGAGAGGTTTCACCCCCGCCACCCACTGCCACATCCCTAATGGTGGAGGCTAATGACTCCACCCCCCGCCTGCCGCTTCCGCCGCCCCTCCCCCATCACCTCGGAAGCAGCGGAAGAGGACCAAAACTAAAAAGAGGGCCAAATCCGGAGCGACCTCCACTGCCGCCACGGACTCAGAGTTCAAACCCCTCGCTCTACCCCTCCCCCTGTTGAAGCCGCTCCGCCGGCTGGCGATGCCGTTCTATCGGTCCCCCCCTTCCACAGCGCACCCCGCGCCCCCCGCGTACAAAACGCACTGCTCAGTCGGCCACTAAAACCGCCGAATTGACCGAGGTCATCACTGAGCTCGCAAGCCCGGCGGTCCAAACCGCCACACTGCCCTCGCGTGCTCCCCCTCCCTCCCATAGCCGTGAGTCCCCCAGGACCACGGCCCAGCTTCTCAAAGCTCTGCTCTGCCTGGCCTTTATTTATTATTCATTTATAACATTTAATTTTGTAATTATATAGTAACTATCTGAAAAATGGCTTCACCGCAACCACAACCGCAACCACAACCGCATCCACAACCACAAACACAACCAAAACATAGATCACAAACACAAATCCAAATCGCGAGAGTAGACCTCGATATAGGAATCTTGTTCAAATTCATAAAACCCTTTGATGGAACAAGGGAAAAATTAAACTCATTCATAGCAAACTGTGATAATGCAATGAAATTAGCGTCAGAAAACCAAAAACATATTTTATTTAAATTTATTTTCTCACAATTAGAAGGAAAAGCTGAGTCCACATGGGTGATCCCATTTAAATATGGTGATTAAATATTTTTCTTAATACTCAATTTGGGGAAAGAAAACATTATACCCATTTGTTGACAGATTTACAAGAATGTAGACAGTTAAATAATGAACCAGTTAATAAATTTGCTTAGCGTGTAGAGACTTGTTTGTCTAAATTATTAACAGAAATAACTCTATCAAAATTTAAAAAGAAATCTGAATTGCAGGGTCGTATATGCGCTATGGAAGATTTAGCCCTACACATATTTTTAATAGGCCTTAAGCCTGAAGTTTCTAATTTAGTGCGCAGTAAAAGTCCGGCTAATCTCAATCAAGCCATTAACGTAGCGCTTTCTGAAGAAGCAATTATAAATCTGTTCAACAAGCGTAATCCGCATCCATCATCCTCGTCTCAGCGTCAATCTCCATCGAATCGCTTCATACCTTCAAATCCTAACCCATTTTATAAGCCTCAGATACTAAAATTTAATGAGCAAAATGTACACAGCCTATTTCGTCGATATTGCAAAACCCAGGGACACACTATTGAACAATGTAGAAAACGTGAGTTTAATAACAACAGATATAGAATGAATCAACCATTCCCATCACAACAACGATCTATCCGATCTAACGATCCAGGAACATAATAAACCTAGGCCCGCGCGTATCAATTATGTTGAGAACAACAGCATAAATTATGATGAATCTCAACCATCCACAAGCTTTGACGCTCAGAATAATTATAACGAAAACGATACTTTAAACGAATAAGGGACTCACGAAGGTGTCTTGTGAGACCCAACCAACAACCAACAATACCCTTATCCAACAATGGTACCACTTCTAAATCTTCTAAATCCAAGGACCACACGGGTAACCAGCCCCAAGCAAGTGTCCAATCTTCTAAATCCAAGGACTACACAGGTAACCAGCTCCAAGCAAGTGTCCAATCTTCTAAATCCAAGGACCACACGGGTAACCAGCCCCAAGCAAGTGTCCAATCTTCTAAATCCAAGGAATACACGGGTAACCAGCCCCAAGCAAGTGTCCAATCTTCTAAATTCAAGGATCACACGGGTAACCAGCCCCAGGCAAGAATCCACAAATCCTCAATTCCTAATGAAAAAATTTGTGCAGTATATGAAATACACTGTGCCCCTAATAAAATATCCTTACCTCATATCTCGTTGCAAACTTCTGTTTCCAATAAACCACATTCACTACTTGTTGATACTGGATCTTCAATTTGTCTTCTTCGAATGTCTGTAGTTCAATCATTTTCTAAGCAAAAACTGAAAAATAATAATATTAGTCTCAAAGGCATTGATAATACCGAAGACTGTTCCCACTATAAGAAGCCTGGATATCAACCTCATATTTGGCAAAGAATTAATACCTTTTACATTTCACATAGTAGAAAACATCAACCTTGCGTATGATGGCATAATAGGAACTGATCTATTCAGCAAATATCAATGTTCAATAGATTATAGTAGGCAAATATTTAATCTTAGTAAAAATAAAATTAAACTAAAAATCTCAAAACCTATTTATGAAATCCCTCCTCGGTCTGAAATCACTATAGAATGTACTGTAAAAAACCCAGAATTAAAAGAAGGCGCTATCTTAGATCAACATTTGAATGAAAACTTATTTGTCGCTCGCTGTTTAGCTGAAGTAAAAGAAAATAATCGAATTAATTGGACAGTACTCAATACTTCTGAAAAATTAGCTACTCTAAATTCAGATCTTCAACTTACTCTACACCCAATTGATAATACATCCTACCAAATTAATTATTCTAACAAACCTTGCTTAGATAGAACTAATAAAGTTTTAAAATTACTCCGTCCCACATTTAAATCATGAAGAATGCAACGCCCTGTATGACACGTGCTCCAAATACTCTGATATTTTTTACTTACCCAATGATATACTTACCTCAACCGATGCCATCCAGCATGAGATACGAACTTCTTCTGACCAGCTTATTAATGTTAAATCCTATAGATTTCCTGAAGTGCACAAACAAGAAGTAAATTCCCAAATCAATAAAATGCTTAACCAGAAAATTATCCAACCTTCACTTTCCTCATGGTCCTCACCAATATGGATAGTTCCAAAGAAAACTGATGCCTCAGCTCAGAAAAAATGGAGAATTATAATCGATTACCGGCGCCTTAATGACATCACAATAGGAGAAACCTACCCTATTCCTAATATAGTCGAAATCTTTGACCAACTAGGAAACTCAAAATATTTCTCTACCCTTGACTTAGCGTCTGGTTTCCACCAAATCAATATGTCGCCCAAAGACGCGTGCAAAACAGCCTTCAGCGTCCCACAAGGGCATTTAGAGTTCACCAGAATGCGATTCGGCTTAAAAAATGCAGCGGCAACCTTCCAAAGACTAATGAATCACGTCCTTACTGGGCTCCAGGGAGAACGATGTTTTGTTTACCTTGATGATATCGTCATCTATTCCCGCGATGTACCCACTCACATACAAAATTTAACCTCCATCTTCGAAAGACTCCGCACTTACAACCTCAGGTTACAACCGGACAAGTGTGAATTCCTGAGGAAGGAAGTCGGGTATTTAGGACACATCATGACCGAAAATGGTCTGAAACCAGATTCTAATAAAGTGAAATCTGTACAAGAATTTCCAATCCCTAAATGTCCAAAAGATATCAAATCCTTTTTGGGACTTATTTCTTACTATAGACGATTTATTGCCGTATTTTTTTAAACTTCAAAATCCCTTACCTCAGTTCTAAAAAAGTATATTCCATTTGAATGGACCAACGAACATCAGTTATCCTTTGAAACATTAAAAAACAAACTTTTAACTGCTCCTTATATATCCAGATTTTACAAAACCTTTCAATCTCACTTGTGACGCCTCTAATAACGCAATATCTTCTATTCTGTCTCAAGGTCCTGAACAACAAAGTACAAAGTAATTAAAATAAATGGTAGAAATAGTCTTACCTTATTAATAAATAGAAGACACGTCACTCATCATTTTAATGAAGTTAAGTGAGCCCGTCGTGGCGATTCTTAGTAAAGTTATATTAAATGTTAAGTAAATGATAAGATTTAGATATTTACGGTATTATTACTTGTTCTGTACAGTTTCAAAAGCTCTGCACAAGAGACATTCATCGATACCTCAATGAATTCTTCTGGGATATATTTTGATCCAATCGGGTCACTCAGAATTATAGACGGACACCTTAACGTTGTGATACCCATAGATATTTCCTTCATACAGCCACATATCAAAAACTTGAACGGTGTAATAGGTGGACTATGCAGATATTGAATGTCATAACTTACTAGAACCGTTGTCTGTTAGACTAAACGATATAATTCGCGACATTTATTCCATTTCTCATTTAATAGAAATTAGATTTAATAGAAAAAGATCCGCGTGGTTTGGCGGAATTGGCACAGTATTCAAACACTTATTCGGTACCATGGACGAGGACGATGCTCTTCGTTATAATACAGCTATTCAAATTATTGAACGCGATCAAACCAAATAATCTCAATTAGTAAAACAAAATATTCTGGTCACTACCTCGACCCTTTCATCTTTAAATGATGTTATAAAGAAAATGAGCATCAACGAACAGCATATAAGTAAGGTTGTTCAGGTTCTCACTCTTGCTGAACAAAATATAACAACTGTGTAAAATAATTTTGTAGTAAAGTCTTATTTTAATCAACTATTAAATACTTCTATTTTTACTACATTTCACATACGTCACCTGTGACAGTTGACAACTGACTTTTTAAAAAATTTTTTTTAGACGCATATATTTTTTTTTTATTTCTTGTTTTTTCAGCTTATTGTTGGTATTTTTAAGAATGATGAAATAACTATTAATAAATTATTCACACATTTTAGTTACTTAAATACACATTTCTTAGTTTTAATTTTTTTTTTTATACTTCTGACACTTGAACGCCTCACATTTTCTCATAAGCGTCATAACATACGGTGACGTATCGTATTGTGATGTTACGAAGTAATACAATATGGCTACCACAAAGATTATAAAGTGTGCAAATTGTGATGTCGTGATCTCGGAATTATTGACTTTCATTCAATAAAGTAAGACATTGTAATAAGTAAGACCCGGTGACATTTGATTATCTGGATGCATCAAAGTTGTTGAAAGATATGCTACTTATGCGTCAAGAAATCGTTAGCCTTCGTAATTCCTGTGCTACCATTGAACAAATGACACAACTCCAAAACGATCTTGAAAATTTGAAAACGGTAGCTGTTATAAATAATTTCAGCTATGTGAACAAGAAAAGAGGCGCATATCGACTCCACGATTCATTATGTGATAGTAGCCCGATGGGAATTCTCCCTGAAAACAGTTGCAATAATGTTTTGCAATGCGAAAAAGATTGCAGTGCGACAGATGTGGAAAAATCAAACATATTATCATCTCAGGCGCTACCCACACATGTACAAATTAGTAAAAATGTGCCGCAGTGTGATATGATGACGGTAGGTACAGAAGGCAGCGGTGCTCCCGCGCTCGAGCCGGCACCGGCTACTTTTACGACGTGTACAACCGGTTTAAGTACGAGTTCAGTCGATCAGCTGACCGATTCTATACAATGCACGTCGTTATCTTTTGCGGATGTCCTAATGTACAGTGGCCTGTCACAATAAATAGAAGTGACAGCTCGGTAATATTTTGCGATGATATTTCTAAGAATTTCCACATACAAAATAAGAAAGAAAATGAGTGGAAGACGGTCGAAAAGAAGAAAAATAGGAGATATACTAGCAAGTCAGGTTGTGCGAAAGATGTGCAAAGCTTTAAAGCAGCGGATAGCAAAGTCCCAATATTTATTACAAATGTTCACCGGGAAACTAAGGAGCAGGACATTATAAACTACATAAAGGATAGAATGGCGAGCAGGTTTCGTTGGTAAAGTTATCACAACGAATAGAAAGGAGATATAATGCGTTTAAGCTTTTTGTGCCAATATATAAGCTTAATTTATTTTTAGAAGAAAACTTGTGGCCTAAGGGTATTTTGTTACTGCGATTTATTCATAATAACGTCGACAAAAGGTCAAATGCTGTGATTAAAAATAATAATGGATAGTAAAAATACACTGAAAGGTTTGACTTTATTGGTTACTTTCAATTGTAAATCCCTAAAAAGATCAATTGAGAATATTCGACAGCTATGTGAAGAAGCTGAGATATTGGCCTTGCAGGAAACGTGACTATTACCACATGATTTGCCTTTTTTATCATCTGTGCATCAGGATTTTGGGAGTACGGGAACCTCTGCAGTTGATACATCAGAGGGTTTGCTGGTGGGCAGACCACATGGAGGTGTAGCAATATTATGGAGGAAAAGTGTATTCCAATGTGTTTCAGTAATACCAAGTGATAACCCCAGAATATGTGCTATTAAAGTAGAACTTAGTGGTCAGTCGTGTATGTTTTGCAGTGTTTACATGCCTTGCAATAAGCTGGAAAACCTCGCTGAGTTTATGGATTGCCTAAGCTCTTTATATGCTATTGTGGAGGAAAGTGCTGTGGAGTCGGTATTTATTTTTGGGGACTACAATGCACACCCCGGTGAGTTATTTTACAATGAACTTATGGACTTCTGTTATGAACAAAAGTGGATATGCAGTGATATAAGTAACTTAGGTTTAAATTCTGATACTTATACATATATTAGTTATGGCCACGGGAGTGAAAGGTGGTTAGATCATTGCGTGGTCACTGAAGCAGCCCGGGAACTAATTGTTGAAACTAAGGTCCTTTATGACACATACTGGTCTGACCACTTTCCACTCTTAACTAATTGTAACTTGAATCTTACTAGACAGAAATTGATGTACAAAAATAACAAGAGTAACAGTGCAATATGGGGGATTAGATCAGATAATCAAATAAAAAGATACTTAGAATTATGTAATGAAAGATTAAAATTAATTGATTTTCCAGACAGTTTTACTACATGTTGTTTCGACTTCTGTAATGATTCTTCTCATAAACATATAATTGATAATCTTAATAACAAAATTGTATCCACCTTAATATCTGCTGCTAGTGAGACCTCTTCTAATAGTGGTCCCCGTAAGAAAAAAAATTATAGGGTGGAATAAGTATGTCAAAGATGCACACAGGGAGGCCAAGTCTAAATTTCTTATTTGGACATGGTTTGGTCGACCTAAACATGGGGAAGAATATGATGAGATGGTAAAAAGTCGAAAGATTTTTAAAGGAAGACTTAAGTGGTGTCAAAATAACCAGGAACAGTTAAAAATGGATGTATTAGCTTCCCATTTTTCTAAGGGTGATTTTAGACGTTTTTGGAAAGCCTAGTGGCTTTAAACACTTTAAATATTAGATCGGGTCTCCCTGTGAGCGTAGTCGATGGTAGTAACGACCCCAAAGATATTGCAAATCTTTTTAAAAATAAATTTAATATCAAGTCTCGTTTAGGCCAGTCATTAGGATCGCTCGATGCTGGACCGTCGCGAACAGGCCACCTTGTCACGCATATTAAGGCAAAGACTATTGAGTCCATAATAAAATCAATGAAAAAAGGTAAGTCACCTGGGCAGGATGGTCTCAGCGTTGAGCACCTAAAGCACGCTGGTTTTCATCTACCTAGGGTGTTGGCATTGTTATTTAATTTATGTTTGGTTCATTCTTACCAGCCCGATGAGATGCTGAAAACAATTGTAGTGCACATAGTCAAAAATAGAACGGGGGACATATCAGATGGAACTAATTATAGGCCAATATCCCTTGCGACTGTTATAGCCAAAGTATTTGACAGTGTGCTTAATTCTCAGTTGGACGCTTTTCTTAAATTACATTACGGACAACACGGCTTTAGGCGTGGACTGTCCACAGAGAGCGCCATCCTCAGCTTGAAGCACACTGTCAGATACTACACTGACAGGCGTACTCCTGTGTATGCCTGTTTCCTGGATTTATCGAAGGCATTTGACCTGGTTGCTTATAATCTTCTATGGGATAAGCTAGAAAAGATGGGCTTGTCAAGAGAATTATTAATATATTATTAATATATTTATATTAATTATTTAAATACTGGTACGGCAGTCAAGTTAATTTTGTTAGATGGGCAGATGAGTTTTCTGAGCCTTACAAAATGGAGTGTGGGGTGAGACAGGGGGGGTTAACCTCGCCAAACGTCTTCAACCTGTACGTAAATGAGCTGATCGAGGAGCTCAGCAGCACACATATTGGTTGTCACATTGGCCACGTATGTGTGAATAATGTAAGTTACGCAGATGACATGGTGCTGCTGGCCCCCTCAGTAAGCGCGCTCAGAAAACTTTTAAAAATCTGCGAATCTTATGCAGGTATCCATGGACTTGTGTATAATGTCGCAAAGAGTGAATACATGGTGTTTAAAGCTGGTAATAACACATTTAGGAAGCCACCTGCCAGCTGACTTACTTGGTATTTGAATAACACATATTACCACCTTAATAATGTCACAATTGTTGGAAATTCAGAAGGCACAACAAAGTCTTGAGGAATTAGTAACTAGAAAGATGGAAGAACTTCAATCCCAACTACATTGCGGCTCTGCTAAAGACACGGTTGCAAAGGTCGCTGAGGAATTCCGTACTTTCCGTGACTTAACCTTCTCTATACTTAGTCTCCTTCGAAAGCAAATAACTGAATGTTCAAGGGCTGTAGATGTTATTGAGTCAAGGTCGCGCAGGAAGACTCTTATATTTTCTGGGATTCCCGAACAGAGTGGTGAAAACTGTACGGCCATTCTCCTGAACACAATACACCACAAACTGGGCTTGAAGGACATAACTAGTGGGTCAATTAAGGCTTGTCATCGGCTGGGAAGCACTGAACTAAGCAAAACTCGTCCAATTCGTGTCAAGTTTGCCGTTTATGATACTAAGGCTGCTGTTTGGAGGGCAAAAACCAAACTGAAAGGCACTTCAACCTCAGTGAAAGAGTTCCTGACTAGGACTCGCCAGGCTGTGTTCAACATGGCGCGGATGCGCTTTGGTGTAAAGGCTTGCTGGACGCAGGATGGTGTTGTTTCCCTTAAGACTTCGGATGGGAAGCGGCATAAGATGTTGACCATAGAGGAACTCCAGCCCCTTATGTCGAATTACCCCAAGGCTTCCTCAGGGACATCTTCCTCAGCGTAACTTTAAGTAGGTACATGTTTCCTTGTGGTGTAGGTTGCATAGTTATGTGACTTGGCATATTGTGATAGTTCATCTTTCCTTGTCATATTCTAAAATCGCTTGTATGTTTCATCACTAGATTATAGTTTGTCATTTTTGTTCATCTGTTTGTTTGTTTGTGCCTCACATATTTTATTACAATTTAAGGGTAATATTGCAAGTTTTTTAAAATATATGTGTAATGTTTTAAACTGTCATCACTGAGTCAGCTGTCTATTTGACAAGTGACAACTGACATCTCATTTTTTTTTCTTTTTTGGCATGTAATCACAGTAAATATCGGCCTTAAGTCACTTCACATTAAAAATAATTAAATTATAGATGACATTAGTTTGGAGGTAGTTACATAATAGTTTATTCATATTGTTTGTTTGTCTCCGATTTTATTTCATTTTGTATAAGTATTTTTTGTAGTCTGTTTTCTATTTAGTAAAAGTGGGTTGGCGGGTGGTGCAGAGCAACAAAATATATTTTTTGGTATCTCTGCTTTAAAACATAAATACTGTAATAGTTCAATAATATTTAATATTCTTATATATTTATTATATTATTATATTTTTATATATTTATTATATTTTTTAAGTAGGTATGTCTTTATCTGATAATGATTCTTTTTATTCTGCCAATGATTCTACTGGGATGTATTCAGACGATAGCTTTGATTCTGTGGGTAAAACTTTGGGTGAAACTTTAGGTCAATATTTAAACTCTCAAAGCAGCGGACTTTTAAACGTATGTCATATAAACGCGCAAAGCATCCCAAGTCATTTCGGTGATATTCTGGAAACGTTTTCTGGAAATAACATTCACGCCATTCTGATTTCCGAGAGCTGGCTTAAACCTCACCTCCTGTCTACTTCCTTCCCGATACCTGAATACGTTTTAACCACCACGTCTATCAATACGGTCATTGCGTATTAACGCAATGACCGTATTGATAGACGTGGTGGTGGGGTAGCAATATATCTTCGCCGTGACTTTACTTATAAAATAATAGCGTCCTCTCCTGGTTATCAATCTTCTAAGGCCGAATATATTTTTCTCGAGGTTTTAGTTAGAGGAACTAAATTGGCCCTTGGAGTAGTATATTGCCCTCCTACTGCTGACTACTTTTATGACATTGAGTCGGTCCTAGATTCATTGAGTTCTGAATATGCGCACCACATCATCATGGGGGATTTTAATACAGATTTATGCAACCACTCCTCTTCTCGCCCGACTAAGCTCAATAATTTAATTAGATCAGCCGGTATTCACATTCTATCTCTACAACCTACTCATCATAACTACGATAGTGATGACACTTGGCTCGATCTAATGCTCATATCCGATCCTTCCCTCGTCCACACCCATGGTCAACTCCCTGCCCCAGGTTTTTCCTATCACGACCTCATCTTTCTCTCATATATGTTAAAGCCTCCCAGACCAACTCCTAGGTTCATATACAGACGTTGCTTTGCTCGAGTAGACAGTAAAAAATTATGCACGGACGCAGGAAAAATAGATTGGAATCCACTGTACGATGCCGTCTCTATTGACGAAAAGGTTAGGATTTTTAATGAAAATGTTATTGGACTTTATAATTTACATGCGCCCATTAAGAAAATAAAGTTAAAGCACCCACCTGCGCCTTGGCTGACTGACGATATCCGTGCTGCGATGAAACGTAGTGATCGCACTTTTCGAAAATTTAAGAAAAATCGTAGTGAACCCAATTGGGCGAACTTTAAAATAGCTAGAAATCGCTGCAAACAAATGATACGGAACGCTAAACGCCGCCATATTCTCGAAAATTTGCCTTCCTCTCCCAATGTTTGGAAATTCCTAGAATCCCTTGGTATAGGCAAGTCGCATTAAGCAGATCTTGCTACGACAATTATTAGTCTAGATGACATTAATTTACACTTCTCCACAACTATCAAGCTTAATGTTGACACTAAACGTCAGACTATTTATTATCTAAATAATTTACCACGACATATTAATATACCTTCTTTTCAATTTACACGAATCGACTCCGACGAGATCAATAAGACTATCATTTTCATAGCATCCAAGGCTACAGGATGTGATGAGATTAGCCGTCAAATGATCACTGCTATCAAAGATAAAATTTTGCCCGTTAAAACCCATATTATAAATTTTTCCCTTAAAACGTCCGAATTTCCTAATCAATGGCGTAAAGCTTACGTTCGTCCCCTACCAAAAATTACCAATCCCACTAACGCCTCACATTTTCGTCCCATTTCCATCCTTCCCTACCTATCTAAGGTGCTCCAGGCCTGTGTATTTAAGCAACTGTCCAGGTTTGTTCACCTAAACGATATTTTTTCTCCACTACAATCGGGTTTCAGACCTGGACATAGCACCACCTCTGCACTATTAAAGGTTCTTAATGATGTGAGAGTAGGCATTGAGCACTCTAAAATAACAGTCCTTGTTTTGATAGATTTCTCGAATGCTTTCAATAATGTCAATCATGACATTTTGTTAACAATACTTTCTAGACTTCCGCTCTCAACTGAGGCTTTAAATTGGATCTCTTCGTATCTTCGAGGGCGTCAACAGTCGGTACGCACGGATCAGTCCTCCACTTCGTGGTGTAATCTAAACACTGGCGTCCCTCAAGGCGGTATTCTTTCTCCTTTGCTCCTCTCATTATTCATTAATTATGTTACTCTCAGACTTCGCAGTATGTATCATTTGTTTGCGGACGACTTTCAGCTCTATAGCCAAGCAGGAGTTGATAGTATGTCGAGTGCTATCGATAAGATTAACTGTGATCTTAATTTCATAAAGGACTGGTGTAAAAACTTCGGTTTGACAATTAACCCAAGTAAATGTCAGGCTATTTTATTTGGCAGTCCCCGTATTATGGCCAAGGTTGATGTAGGGTCGCTTTCACCAGTTATCTTCGATGGCTCTATAATTAACTACAGCTCCTGTGTGAAAGATCTTGGATTACACATCGACTGTACTCTCAATTGGCAAACACAGACAGCTACCGTATGTCAAAGAGTTACCGGCACATTGCGTTCCCTTTATCGACATAAAAACTTTTTACCGACACATATCAAAACCTTGTTGGTACAGTCTCTCATATACCCTATCATCGATTATGGTTATGTGTGCTATTTGACCTCAATGCAGACAAGCTCGACAAATATGACCGACTACTTAACAACTGTATTAGATTTATTTACAATCTCCGGAAATACGACCACGTATCCTCCTTTCGCTCCAAGCTGCACTGGTTGCTTGTGTGCGAACGTCGCACAGTGCGAGCCCTGTGTATGCTCTACTCTTTCCATAACTCACCCAATTCTCCTGCTTACTTAAAGTCCCACTTCCAATATCTGTCTAGTAGTCATGAGAAATCCCTCCGCTCCTCAAATAATGCACTCCTCCTTTGTCCCCAACATAGTTCTAGTTTAGTCCATTCCTCCTTCCACATTCAGTCTATTCTACTATGGAACGCTCTTCCTACGGAAATCAGAATGTCCACAACCAGAGATACGTTTAAGCGCAGAGTCTGACAGTTGTATTTGAAGTATTTGGCAGATTTGTACTTGTATATTATAGTTTAGTATGTAGGTATAATTAGTTTGATATGTATTATGTTTATTTTAGTAATATTTATATATTTTGCTACGAATATTATTGTATCTATTTTTATCATTAGTTTTACACGACCTTTCGTATAGTTAAATTTTTGTATTTTACTAGATGGAAAGCACCTTGGTATTTTGACTCTGTCACCACCCTATGGTTGACTGGTAGAAAATGCCCTATGGCATTAAGTCCGCCATTGTACATTGTGCAGAAAGTGTATAAATAAATAAATAAATAAATAAATATGAGTACTAACACAACTAGATATAAGACTATACTAACATTTTATTTTTATTTTTATTTTTAATTTTAATGGATCTATAAGTTGTCCGAAAATAAACATTTTTATTTTTATTTTATTTATTTATTTATAAAAATATCTGTCTTCTTTAATTAATAAAGCTTAGAAACCTTAAGCGCTATACTCGCCATCCAGCCTGCAAATTTAAGGCCGCGGACTTGTATACAAAAGTTATAAGTGATTGACGCTAAAAACTGCCTTTAGTACGGGTGTTGGATTTGCATGCTGGACCGCGAGTGAGGAGTTTTTATGTTGTGACAAGCGTATAAACATATACTATGAGTTGTAAGTTCTTGCAATTAGTATTATATAAGTCTATAGGTAGATAATAAGAAACCTTATTTATATTTATATTAGGTATATATATACATATATATATATATATATATATATATATATATATATATATATATATATATATATATATATATATATATATATATATATATATATATATATATATATATATATATATATAATATATATATATTATTATAAAAATATTAATACATATCATGGATAACAGTGATGATAATTTGAATGACATAAATTGTAGCTTTGTATCGTGTTCTTCCTCTTACAGCTACAAAAGTGCCAACAGTACGTCTTCCTCAACTCCTATTACATTAAATGATAAACTTTCATCAGTATTTGACAACTATAGATCCAATTTCAATGTGGTCCATATAAATGCACAAAGCGTTCCCAGCCACTACACTGATATCATGGCATCCTTTAGTGCAACACATATTGATGCCATTCTGATTTCGGAATCTTTTCTGAAACCTAGTCTAAAATCCACTCAGTTCTCTCTTCCAGGGTTCATTCTCATACGAAAAGATAGAATTGGCAAAGGTGGTGGCGGGGTTGCTGTCTATCTTCGCTCTGATATTCAGCATAAAATTGTCGACATGTCTCCTTCTCCTTACACTGAATCAGTCGAATATCTTGTCCTAGAAATTACGTCACACCATAGCAAATTACTTCTTGTCGTTTTGTACAGCCCTAATATGAACATTGACTACTTCGATTGCCTTGACAAATTACTTAATGATCATTGTATGTCCTACAGTCACGTTATTATGATGGGTGATTTCAACACTTGTTTACTTAAAACTAATTCTCGCTCTTTTAAGCTTCAGTCTCTTTTATCTTCATATAATCTCCACGTGCTTCCAACATCCACTACTCATCATTTTCCAAATTCTATCCCTACTCAGTTAGACCTAATGGTTGTCTCTTCACCTAATAATATCTCTATTCACGGTTAACTTACAGCCCCATTTTCATATCATGATCTTGCTTTCCTTTCCTATAAAATCCGTCCCCCCAAAAGAAAGCCTCTATCCGTACTACTTCGCAGTTTCAGAAATATTGATCAGGATGCGCTACAGCGAGACGCTTCAAATATAAATTGGTCATCTGTACTAAGCAGACAAACAATGGACACAAAAATTGACACATTTAATAAAATTATTTTATATCTATTTGATCGACTCGCTCCACTAAAAAAGGTGAGAATAAAACATGACCCAGCTTCATGGATTTCAGATTCTATCAAGGACGTAATGGCTACTAGAGACAAGGCTAAAAGAAAATGTAGGAACCAACCTAACGACACGAACGTTAAAAATTATAAAACTTTGCGAAACCAGTGCAACAGTCTGTGTCGTGCTGCTAACCGTCGTTACTTCTATGCGTCTATTGAAAATCGTACATGTGCTGACGCCTGGAAGTTTCTGAAGTCTATCGGTATTGGGAAATCTTCCACCACTTTACCCAGCGATTTGGACTTAGATGCACTAAATAACTTCTTCTCCAAACCCCCTATTACTTTGTGTTCTAGTGTAAAAGATAACATCTTAAAGCAAATATCTAAATTACCTATAACTGCCCCACCTTTTTCCTTTTCTAATGCAACTGTATCAGATGTCAGAACAGCAGTCTCATCAATTTCATCTCAAGTAGTCGGCTGTGATCAATTGTGCTCTAAAATGATCAAATTGATACTTCCCTCTTTGTTACCAATTCTTACTCACATACTAAACTTCTCCCTATCCTCAAATATATTTCCCTCAACATGGAAGCAGGCCAATATTATTCCATTGCCTAAGATTTCAAATCCTATATCTTTATCCTCTTTTCGTACAATTTCTATATTAACCTTCCTTTCTAAAGTTTTGGAGCACATTGTTCATAAGCAACTTTCTTCCTTTCTGTACAGTAACAACTTAATTAGCCCAATGCAATCGGGGTTTCGTCCAGGTCACAGCACATGTTCGGCACTATTAAAGGTCACTGACGACATACGTTTAGCTACTTGATTTCAGTAATGCTTTTAATACTATTGACTTTGACATCCTTATTGCTATCTTGAAATCTCTTAATTTATCTTCTGCGGTATTAGCCTGGTTTGACTCCTACTTTCGTGGCCGCTCGCAACGAGTTCAGACTAATGCCACTTTTTCAAACTGGTGTAATCTCGTTGCCGGCGTGCCGCAAGGGCGAGTGCTGTCCCCCCTCCTTTTCTCTATTTTCATTAATGAGATAACCAAAGTAATTACGTCCAAGTATCACCTCTATGCAGACGACTTGCAAATCTATCAACATTTTACCCTGGCTGACGCAATGTCGGCAGTAACTTTAATAAATCAAAATTTAGACAATAATAGTGAATGGGCGAAATCTTTTGGCATCCTCGTAAATCCTGAGAAGTCTAAGGCCTTAGTCATAGGTAGCAGACGATTGCGTGCAAGTCTTGACCTAACAGCGCTGCCCCCAGTCACATTAAACGGTGTACATGTAACTTACTCAGAGTCAGCTGGGTGTTATTGTAGATTCAACGCTTTCTTGGAATGCTAACATTAGCGACATCAGTCGTAAGGTACACTGCGCTATTCACTCACTTAAAGCCCTGCAAAACTTTTTACCCATCACCACCAAAATAACACTTATGCAGAGCATTATTATGCCTATAATTGACTACGGCGATGTCTGCTGTTTAGATGCTACTGAAGAGAATTTAAATAAACTGGAACGCTTACAGAATCTTTGCATTCGGTTTATATTTGGGCTAAAGAAGTATGATCATATTTCAGATCACCGTAAGAAATTACAATGGCTGCCTATTCGCCAGCGTCGAAACTAACAGAATTCTTAACTTTCTTTTTAAAGTACTTTTTCATTCTAATTCTCCTTCCTATCTATACGAGCTATTTTCTTTTCCCCATCTCCAGGATTAATCTTGCAGATCTTTTAGACGTACACTTCTCCAAATTGCTTCTCACAATACCAACTTCTTGTCCTACTCTTTCACTATACACTCTGCCAGACTCTGGAACTCTTTGCCATCAGAGATCCGTGAATGTACAACTTATTTAAAAAGAGACATTCACATTATTTAAAAAGAGACTAAGAGTATACTATCTCAGTCATGTGTATTTATCTTATTTATTACGTGTAATATTATATATATATATATATATATATATATATATATATATATATATATATATATATATATATATATATATATATATATATATATATATATATATATATATATATATATATATATATATATATATATATATATATATATATATATAACTAACTAACTATAATATATAATTTTTTTAATAATTATTTTTTTGCTTTTCATTAGTCAACTATTCCTTTATAATACAGGTCTTCTGGAAGACATTCCATTTTGGAATAAGATGTACCTTTGTACAAAATGTTTTATTTTTAAGTTATTTTTGTTAACCTATTTATTGTGTGTACATAAATTGTAAAATAACTAAACTAAACTCGTATGTTAACATTATCATTTAAGTTAGAATATATTATTAACGCAATTATGTTTTGTTTTCGGAACTTGTCGAAAATTACCGATTTTTAGCTGACTACCATCAGCTCCCTGTAACCCTATCTATAGAAAATATATGTTACTTTGTTAAGTATATGCGAAATTGCTTCTTACTACAGTAATAATAATATTTGTGTTAAGTATACCGCTTGTGAATTTAAGGAACTATTATCTATATCATAAAATTTCCTTCCCTGTAATAGTGGCTAACGATACATATAGTACAATAGTACCAACTACTAAATGCATAGCATTAAGTAGAGATAGGACTTTATACTGTAAGCTGGACAGGTTAAGTATTTGTAAGTCTCTGTATGATTCAAACTATATTTGTAACGATGTTGATGTTTATTCAAGCTCAACATGGGGGATGTTCTGGGGATTTGCGAATCGGAAATCAGTGTAAAACCTTTATAGGCCGTGCCCTAGAGGGCACGGCCTATAAAGGTAGATCTTTGTTTCACAGATAGATCTGTGAAACAAAGTTTTTTGTGGGTTTTCTAGACATCTTTCACCGTTTATCGAATAATAAATTTTTATATGTCAATACAAATCCAACAAAATTATCCATAGATTGCAAAGATTCTGTTACTTCCGAAATAATTTTATTTGGAACAGGCATATTCAATTTACCGAAAAACTGTGTAGCCTTTAAAGAGACCTTAAATTAATACCAAAAAATCCTCAAACAATTAAAATACAACCAATTATTATCGACTTTAGTTTGTTAAATGATACCTGTTGTAACTCAGAAATGTTAAATAAAATAAAACCATTTATCCCAACATTAAACCTAACTAATGTTAATATTGACTTAATTAAAACACATAAAAATATAGAAATAAATCAGGATATTATAATGAATTTAAATAAAATAATTGAAAAACCCCATATTGTTTTATATGGGCAGTATTCCTCTTATTCGACAATTGTAACAATTTGCCTTATAATAATTTTTATTTTAATTATTACAATTCTTTTAACTTTTCAGTGTAATAAAAGTTAAACACTTTTTCACTTTTTAATTTTCAAAATCCCCCATAACAGCCCCATCACCGCCGGCGTACCACAAGGTAGCGTGGTCCCTCCAGGGCTATACAATTTCTATGCCAGCGACGTGCCTACGGACCCTGGTACCACCGCGGCGCTGTACGCTGACGATACAGCCTACATCGCCAGCTCGCTGACTCCTGACCACGCCGCCATAAAACTTTAGAGAACGCTGGACCTTCTCCCGGACTGGCTGAGCTAATGGAGACTATCTGTAAACGCAGGCAAGTCCCAGGCGCTTGCCGTCTCTACAAGAACAGGTTTTCTGGCTCCTCTGAAGATCGGAGACGCCGTAATCCCATGGGAAGGGACGGCGAAGTACCTCGGCGTCATCATCGAACGCCGACTCTCCATGGTCGCCCAGTATTCATCGGCGGTGGCGAAGGCAAACTCGGCGGTAGCCCAGCTGCGTCCAGCCTACGCGTCCCCGCAGATCCCCCTGAGAATGCGCATCGCCCTCTACAAGACGTACGTACGGTCCCGCCTTAGTACGCGGCACCCGTGTGGTACCACTTGCTCTCTGCACCCCAGAAAAGGTTGTTGCAGAGAGCCCAAAACCGGGTGCTGCGCCGAATTGCGGATGCACCGTGGTACGTCCGCAATACCACCATTGCGAGGGACCTCAAGGTGGAGAGCGTGGAGGCCTTTGTGGCCCAGCTCTTCTGAAAGAAACTCTCAGAAACTGTTCGCGCTAGCGGATGCCTCGCGCCTGGTCGAGTTGACCGACCTGGCGCCGTGGCATGCCCGACTGCCACCGCCTACCAAGAGATGCCATTCCACCAGAGGACCCAGCGGAGTCACACAGCCCGCCCAGCCGCCCCCGAAGAGGAGGAGACACAGCGCATTGATGCACCCCCCCAAGCGCAATGATGCGCCCTGGCGCAGAAGACGAAGCCTTCGTTTTCACCAAAATATACGAATCGTCCTGACTTCTAGTGCGTGTTGTAGTGCTCCACTACACCTTCGTGTCGACCCCGCCCACTAGAGCAGTGCCCAGTGAATTCCTGATAGCGATCGTCAATTCACACTTTATTCATTAGAATAAGGTATGGATTGGCGCCTTGCTGGGGAGTTGGCCTGCTCTTGGCGTCCCGTTGAGTCTCGGCCCAACGTTGGGGTCACGAGGAGTCAGCCCCCCTAAGTGTGTGTGCCGTGTCGTCTCGTTTCGTGTGCGTACACTTCGTTACCGTCCATCCACGTAATTGTAAGTACTCTTTTTGTTTATACGTACACTTGTTATTGTACAGTGTGACTGTTTGTGACTCGTGTGTTATATGTACTATCTGTGCTGAACATGACGGACATTGACCCGCGGCTATCAAGCCGCGACTACCTGAACTATTCCCGTGCGGAGTCTGAGACTTCAGCCCAGTGAGCCCAGCCTCATCGAGGTCCAGCTCACGCTCGTCTCAGGACCGCACGCACCGCCCGCTCGCCGAACCTAGCTTGTGCGGAAAGGACACCGCCCGCCCCGGGTCGCCTTCGGCATTTTCGCGGGGGTGTACTGGTACCCCCCCGCCCAAATGCCCTCCGACGGCGGCCTGCGGCGAGTCCGGGCCCCCGCCCCGCACAGCCGAACACGGTTCGGCCAAACCCAAGCGCGCATCGCGCCGTACTACGCAGGTGAGCGACCCCCGCCACCCTGTCGCACACCCTGGGCTCCACAACATCCAACAAGCGGACGCACCCTGCGACACCGCGGGCTCAGCCCGCCCCTCGCCGGCTCCCCAGCCGCGACATCACCGCGCCGTGCTGGCTTCTCAGCCGCGTGGCCCACACCAGCCCACTGCGAGCACTCCGCGTTTGCCTGTTGCCTCGCCGGCCCAACAGCCGTACGATACCTGCCGAGCCGCACCCACTGCAACTCCAGATAACCACCCAAGCTCGCTGCGCGAGTATCCCTACCGCGCACTCACCTTCCAGCCCCCCTTATAAACCTACTCCCAGTGTCGACTACTTATAGTGTCCCCCGCTCCGTCTAAAAGATGCCGCATCCCCTGTGGCCTCCCCTGTGTTGCCGCCTCCTCCACAGCCAGCACCCAACTCGAGCTGGAGCCACCCACGCTCGCTCCACCGCAACCGGACCACATGCAGGCCACTCAGTGCCCAAAACGCTTTCCGCGCTCCTTGCGCGCATCCAGTGCCACTTCATCGGTTATCACAGCCGTGGAAATGGCTACTGCCTCGGAGAATCACGCGGTTGCCCCGCACACTCAGCCTCGGGTGTCTCCTCCGCCGCCCCAAAAGTTGGTGCAAAACGAGGCCCCCGCATCTACAGCAGAGCTCCTGCAATCTCTCCTCTCCCTGGCTATGAATTTTGTCCAGAAAATTCAAGCCGGGGAGAAAATTCTTCCAACCCTCATGCAGGCCCTCTTAGAAGGCGCCTTCACATTGCTGCACTAATAAATATTCGTCTCCCCAGGCCCTAGCTCGGACCCGCGCCTAGATATCTCCGGCATCCAGAAGCTGCTATCAGAGGAGCCGATCGTGATTGCCGGAGATCTATGACGCACGCCCCGGACTTTAGAAGTGAACTCATACACGCTTCCTGGTCCCCGGACCAAGACCCCACGCGTCGCCGGAGTCGACCGCAGGTCTTGGCCGCCCACGGCCCTCGCCACCATCACCCTCAGTTGACAGCTCGGGTTTCCCCTGCGTTCTGCCGTGGGGGATCTTCCCCTAAAACGTGACGAAATGCGTCTAGTATTTGTAGTGGGCGCGTCATCCCAACCCATGTAGAGGGGCTCAGCCCCTGACCATGGTTCCCCGCCCAAGGCCCCTTTCAAGGGCCCGGCGTGAGAAGACGTAGTAGACCGAAATATACATTCCTATTCCGAATATTCTGTGTTTCACTATTCAGTCTGAAGAACTCTGCAAGTGGTACGCATTACTGCCACAGTGGTGACCCCACACAAGAAACATAGGAATCAAGAAAATGTCCGAAAGCAGTGAAACCGCCAACATGCAACCTCAAGAAAAGGCCGCACACGAACTAGGAGCCATCGCCCTAAGCCTGCGTGCACCACCTTTCTGGCGCGATCGTTCCAGATTGTGGTTTATCAGCTTTGAAGCCGCGACCCACGACTTGAAGAAGAACCAAGCCCAACTCTCCCAGATGGTATATGAAGAAAGCGAAGGACGTCAGTTCCAGAAACTACTACAAGAAATGGAACTCTAATCTGAAATCTGGCAAGAGATAACCTGATTCAACGCTAGGTCTTATGTGGATGAACCATCTTCCAGCACACGTCCGTTCCGTTCTCGTAGTGAGCAACACTATTAGTAAGACCGCCGCTCTCGACGAGCTAGCACTTTTAGCCGATAAAATCCTTGAACAAAACCAAGATATCTCCGCCGTCGCTTCAACTTCGTCATCATCAACAGCTCCAATAAGTCGATATCAAGAACTTCTAGAGGTGATAAAGCAATTAACCAACGAAATCACTGAACTCAAAACGCCGCAAAACTATTATAGAGGGCGCTCACTTTATAGATAGAAATGCGTAGATTTACAATAGAAATGCGTAAAATGGCGCACATAATATGAGTTAAAAAAAATATATATAAAACACCTTAACGGGCCTTATTAGACCCCCTTTGTTTTCTCCTAGATTCTACATCTGCAATCGCTAAGCACTTGGCTTACGCCTTCCTCAACGGAACTCATGATCTTGTCCACACAAAATGTTTTGTTTCAATCAAAAACATTTTGTATAGCAGGAGACAGCTTGTGTATGAAAACAAATGTTTTTGTTTCATGTTTTCTGTGTAATGTTTCGAAAAAACATGAGCAGGAGACGCGTCTTTAAGCTCACGTCAACATGGCTGACATTCGGCGGTGCTCGAGCTGTCATTTGTAGAGAGTGTCGCCTGACGTAACTGCGTCTATAAAATAACTTCCATAGAGAATTGAGGACAACTTGGAACGCTGCTGAGGTCATTTTGTTGGCGTTTCACATGTGGGTACTATCGAACAAGTCGCCGCTCGACCAGGCATAAGATAAAAATCGCTTAAAAGCGCCGTCGAATCGTGCGCACGCACACCACACATAATCACGTTGCTCATTCAAGTCTGCACTCGTTGCGGTAACTTCCTTTGTGTTGAAATATTTTGAGGCGTCCTAGTGCAAAGGAAATGTTTAGAAACTGGTACATAACAGAGGGTCAATTTTGCTAAATAAAACCTGGAATAATACAATTACAATCGAGTCCCGACACGCTCAAACTGCCAAACCGGTGTTCTCGTAAACGTTAAACCAGCGAGAAACGCAATCTGATCGGTCGAAACTTCATAAAATCTGTTTACGACAACATGTCGCTTCACCTGTAATACAATCCAAATAAAGTGATAGTCTACTTTAAATACGAGAATTGAGGCTCTGTTCACAATTGGTTCTATGTTTTTTAATCATATATAATAATTGATATTAGGGCCAATTAATCCTAACACAGAGTTAGGTTAGCTGCGCTTCGCAGCGAAGCGAAATTCTGAAACATAATATAGTAGCATCGCTCTTATGTCCATACCGTAAGACTCAATATATTCCTTTTGAGTTAAAAAAAAGAGGCTTTGGCTGTGCTCGGTTGCGCGTGTTGAAAGTGTGCAACGCTGCGTGGATATAAGGATGAATTTGCTATATCAAATTGCAGAACTTCTTCACTTCTTCTGCTTCGCTGCCATTCTGCGCTAGTATTGACCCTTATAGTGTACAGACGATGCGATTCCTGGAACCTTTAGAGCTAGTAGTTTATAAGGTAAAAGCGAAACTTGGTGATAGGCTAAGTATAAGTACTCATAGAAATGCCAACCAACTTATACTCTTCTACTTTGTAACGACTACTCTACTATATAACCACTTTGGAGACCGATTACTCGAAAATGATTGACTTTGTGAAAAAGTTATGACGTATTAAACCTGGCCTTAATTTTAAAAGACCTATTCAACGATACCCCAAACGATGAGGTAGGATGAAAAAATATTTTTATGAAAAAATATTTTTGAAGTATCACATGTATGGACAGCCACCCCTAAAAATATATTATTTTTTAATGATCTTAAAACCGATATCTATACACAGTCTTTAACTATACCAAATTTCATACATTTATATTCATAATTATAGAAGCTAGAGGCGCGGACAGACAGACAGACAGGCAGACGGACGGACAGAGCGAAACTATAACCCCTTGAGTATTACGGAACCCTAAAAAACAATCCAAGGGTTGAATATAATGTAATCCTTCTTTTACAAGTCGAATAAAAAGAGTAGTTAATACAAGAACTGCCAATATTAATTACGACGTGTAATGTAATACGAGGGCAAGGCATCGTAACGTAACGTAACATAACATAACATAAATCGTAACTAATAACAAAATTACACTATACCTCACCACATGCTATTAATAGTAAGTACCTAAATTCATTTATTAATATTGTTGCGGGCATCAATTAAATTTCAATCTTCAAACTAATTATTATCAGTTCAAAGTGTTATCTAAATTATATTTGCTTATATAATTTAGCTTACACTCAGAGCCAATAATAGCTAATAATAGTATATTATATACTATATACTATATATATACTAACGAGGATGGATGGATGGATGTTTCTAACTCTTTCACGCGTAAAAACTTCTGAACGGATTTTGATGAAATTTTGCATGATAGTTGTTGTGCTCTGGATCAATACATAGGCTACTTTTTATCCTGAAAAAGTACATTTTGCCTTTGAAAAAATGAAGTAGATATCTAGTATTTACTTTCCTAATGACTTATTTTCTCCTCAACATTTTATTTAGACAGTGTGCCCGGCGCCTTATAGTTAGGAGCGTTATTCTGAGTATTCGTGTGTCCGAAATGAACTGCATTTGGAGATTGCAGCTGGCCAATAGTTTACCTCATTTGACTAATAGGGATCTTGACCACGGAGTAAAATATTTCGTTTAATTAAATACATAATATTAAGAAATATTGAGATATAATTATTTGGTAAACGTTATAATAATAGTAATATAATATGTGTAGTTTTGTAATGAGACACATCTAAAAATGCATTATACCAAACATCAATTCATCCACATATTAGATTTCCCCATTATCATGGTAAATGACACGGATCCGGATATGGCAACACTTTGGGGGAAACTGGACAATTTATAAAAAGGGCGTGAATGGTCCGAGCGATATAATCGAATATACTCCGATCAATAGATCATACGGCCCTATCGGACCCTTGTCACAACCCTACGCCTTACATTTATGATTTGACTTTACGCCCGTGCACCAATTTAGACACTACACCATCGCCTTAAGGTTCCTTTTAGTGGGGGAAATCAGGCCACAACGCGTACATTATTGTTAACATGTCCTCAGCTCCTTTAAGAACTGTTTGAGTTACTTAACACTGAAAATGGAGGGCATTTAAATAGAATTTCATTTGACAAAGAAATGATTTGCTTATGTTCAATATAGGATGTGTTTCGCCTAGATGGAGTATAGGTAATTAGGTAGGTAATAAATAATATATTTGTAATTTTATTTAACTAAGTTGTACCCGACGAGATGTTGAATATAAAGATGTCGGGTAAATAGTAGTTGCCTGTAATTTTTTATTACATAGCACAGGTACAGACCTTTGAAATATAAGAAAGTTCGCAAAAGGAATAATAGTATAATTAAAATCAATAATTCTAAGGAAATTGCGGATTGTTTGAAGCACCTTTGTGAGTCTTGTGAAAACGCCCCATGCAAAAGTCGTACCGACAGTGCACGCCTGGGTATAATAATAGCGCCTTATTATTCTAACTAAGTCTAGTTTAAGCCAGTTTTTGATTTTATCGAACGTGCAATTTTTGTAGGTGATAATTAATGTTTTTGGTTCCAGCTAGGTAACAATAATATAGCTCCCCACACCGATTTCGGTGACGGTGGCCTGTTTCATTGAAACCAGGCCAGCTACGCAGGAGTTGTGTTATAGTGCCCAAGTGTGTGCGCAGTACACAAGAGCACTCTCTCCTCCTTTACTCTCGTAACCCAGTGGGACGGATAACCGACACGACTGGCGAGAGATCAGGCGCAGGTCCGACTTTTTACATGCCCATCCGACGCATGGATCACCTTTCTTGTCAGACAATCAGGTGATCAGCCTGAATTGTCCTAACCAAACTTGGAAACAACATTTTTTTGTTCCAATGCGGGAATCGACCCCACGACCTCCGAGTCGAGAGCCAAGCTCTAACCACTAGACCACGGAGGCTGTTAGTCTAGCCTAGTAGTAGTCCAGCTAGGTACATGAGATATGTTTCATCTTGGCCACTTTTAGATTTTTGTTTAATGTCTTATATATAATAACGTACTTACGTATATTTCTCATATTTTAGAGAAGTATAACCAAACAATTACTGACCTTGCAAAATATACAAATATGGCTTATGTACTATCCGCAAAGTTGCTGTTCGACCAGTTTCTGAAAATTTTCCTTTGCACGGTAACGCCTCAAAAATTCTTAATCACATAGGAAATAACAGCGTGGGTTAACACACACATCGTCGTGTGCTCGACCGTAAATATGACGAGTTGTAAGGTCGTGTTCGTCGGCGTACTTTTTGGCGCATGCGCTGTGGCTTCACCGAAACATAGTACTAATTAATAACAAAGGTTACCTGGCAATTTCTAAACAAATTTAAAAATTGACAGGTAACCAAAAATAAACGTTTTCAATTGATATTTGACAGCGCATGCACCGACAAATATGCCAGTGAGCACGGCCGAAGCTACCGCCATTTTTCGCGATATTACGTTTACGTTTACGCCGCTGTCAAATGTTCCTGCTAGGCCCACAGATCTGCCGATTGACGACGCGCATATTTTTTTCCGCTTTCCTACTTCTAATTCTGGCTTGTGATACCGGACTTGCTGAAATTATCTGCGCTGAGTATTATTGGACTTCTGATTGCTTTACTGCTCGTGCGTGTGAACTGGACTCCTATTATTCATCACGAACAGAAACCTCACAAGGGAGGAACGCGTCCAAATTATTGTCGCGCACCAACCAGGGCACAGCATCGCAAACATATCACGGGAATTGAATGCCACGGTGAGTCATACTATTTTATTCAGTAAAAAATACGGTAATACATAATTGACTAGCTGTTGCCCGCGGCTGCGCCCGCGTTAATACAGTATCCCACGGGAAAACTGTACTTTTTTAGTATAAAATATCTATTTTATTTTTAATATATTTTTAATATAAAATAAAAATATAATATGTTTTAATTCAGAGCTTAAGCTACTACCATATCAAATTTCATTGAAATCCGTTTAGTAGTTTTTGCGTGAAAAAGTAATAAACATCATCCATTCATCCATCCTCACAACTTTCACATTTTTATTATTAGTAGCATAGTAGGATGTACGAGTATAGTGACTAGGTACCATAATATTATATTAATAATAATAATAATAATATTTTCAAAATATGAATGTATGAGTAATTAAAAATACAAAATATAATTATTATCGCATAGATTGCAAACGTCTTTGAAGCTGGTTTGTGGGCTGCTAAGCGATTTAAGCCTTATGCCTGGTCGAGCGGAAACTCTGTCGATAGCACATTGTACAGTAAGTGAAATTGGAATAAATAACGGATAACTAAAAACAGGCTGAGGTACAACAGGCACCCCTCTCGTTTATATACACACATAGAAATTCTGTTTAGATTCTGATGACAATATAATGGGCTAGCCCCTACAGATGTTACGGTGTCAAAGAAGTAAATTACCGTTGTTTCTCAGTGTGGGTACTGCAGGGGATTCTTTAAAAAGCTCGTCACTACACTTGTGAGTCCTCTATTGTTGCAGGTGTCCGTTTGCTTATAAGTTTTAAATGCTATTAATAATTAAAAAAAAATACACTTTTATAATACCGGCAAACTAGCTGGCGGATCATCTGACGGTTAGCAATTTCCTTCCGCGTGGCAAATAATAATGGAATATCTTCGGCCTATTCGTGCCGAAGCGTGAATTTCCCATGTTAAATAGAAGATATCCTTCACGCAAATATTTTCACCTAAAATATAAAAAAATATGACGTGTCGCGCTTAAACTTTTAATAGCCGCGTTCTCGCGGCTTCTGAAAGAGTGTTAATATTTTTATGCGTAAACAAACTTTTTATTGAGCTTTTATAACGAGTGTCCATTTTATTATTTCCATAAAACCCATTGGCTCATAAAAACTAAACTAATAAATTCTATTTAGAAACGACATAAATTGGGCGCAACCAAGGTGCCACGCACGGAACGTTGGGCGAAGGCGAAAAACCCTTTACACACTTATTAGTTTCGAAATAATCGTATACTACCGAATCTTCGATTAAGTTTCGCTTCAAAAACACACCTTCCCATGCCCGTGACTAGAAACACGGTACCTATATAATAATAGAAATAAGGTAAGGTACTTTCAGATTATCCACCGAAGTTTAATCCCCTTCACAAATGAAAGCAGAAAGTAAATTTTTATGGCGCATACATAATTGATGCCATTTAAAATTTTAATTTATATTAAGTTAAAAAGTTTCCGATTTATTAACGCGATGACTTGTCAAAGTTCCCGAATCGTAATGGCGGATTTGAATACTTAATACCATCGTTAGTTTCCGGATTGATGTCGCTTTACTAATTATTTTCACTTGTTATTGAATCATTCATACAGACGACTTATTTATATAAGTACATGCCATATAGGGAGCTGAGGGTTCTAGTTCTACACACAGAAGAATTGCGAAAGCTCCATCGATAAGGGCCAAGCCCTTAAGTAAAAGGAGAAGTTGTTTAGGTATGACAGTAGTGCCGGAGGCAGATCTCGGCTATAGTACATACCTACTTCTTTTCATAATTCAGAAATATTTCATGTCAAAATCTGACTGTTTTAACTAATTAGCATCTTGGCAAAGACCACTCTTCGCGGAGTAGTAAGCCGCGTGGGCAAATATCTATTACATATCTATTACATATGTATTATAATACAGAACAACGATACTTTATTTTTATTAATTAAATTAAATAACGTTTATTTCGGGTGGCAAAGGCTCATATTATAAATACCTTACAGACTAACATACATATTACAATTATTATATACTTAAACTACACTTTATCACGTGTTGTCGGCGACGTGATGCGCGCTTCGTTCCGGAGTCTCCCCCGGAACCTTCGGTAGACCACACCCGTCGGGCAGAACTCCTCCACCTCGAAGGTCGCCAAAAGATGCGTCGGCACTCTCACCACAAAGGACGTTGACCTTATGGCGAGACTCCAGACGTTCGACCTTCAAATCGATGGACGTCTTCTTTCAGATGTAGTCCCCAACGTCCTTGACCTCCATGGACCAATGCAGGCGGGATACAACGTACAACGGCGTCGCGGGTAAATCGCACCATAGGCGCAGTTCCGGTGAGGTGCTGCAATGGTTGCGGGTGGCGGGCTTCCTCCTCTTTCCACCAGTGTGAAGTCTCTCTTCATTGCACCTCCTGCTCTCGACCTTACCAGGTCGAGGACACTCAGCGTTGCTCTCCACAGTCATGTGGCTCTCTTTCTCCCCCTTTGTCTTCGCCCGCGGGGAGGTGCGGGGCGACCGGCGACAGTTGCAAAATTTTTCTGCTGAGTCGCTTGTTGACTCGGCATCTGCACGATCCGGATGGGAAAAGCGGGCAGGGGTGGCGGCGGTCGCCGACTCGTCGGATTCCACTGACACACAAAACAATGTGTCAGCTCGCGCGCCACCACGACGTGTGTTGGCAAACTGAATTATTCATAACGTAAGTCACGGATGGTAGATTCCGATGCATCTATCTACCTCTCATCTCGTCCAGCTCTGCCTTAATACTGTTAAAGTTCTTCAGCGGGCTGGAGACGTCGACGTGGCCCATCGTTACCACCGGCATCTTGTGGAGATATTTCGCCACAAAGGCCGGCACGTTGTCTGGATCCGTCTGCTTCAGCAGGGAGATGATGTTCTGCACGCTTCGTTCGCCGCCATCTCGCCTCCGTGATGGCATGTTCGATATGCATGATTCTGACCTCGTTCATAGTGTCGATGGCGTGCTGGATGAACGCCAGCAACTCGTTGGCCACCAACGCTATGGTGCACGTGTAGCGGCGCGCGAGTCGCAAACTATTAAATTTGCTTCGTGTGTAATGCGGAACGCGACCGTTCTATTGCGCTCAACGCACGACACGCTATACATACATTATGAACCTTACCCTCCTTAAAATAATAATAAAAAACCAATGTTTATGTCATTTCTTATTTGTTTTTATTATTTATATCAAGGAAAGGTTTATTTTTATTCATTCAAGCCGGCAAATATACATCGTGACTTCTTATTTATTAATTCCGGCGCGACTTGTGCGTCGAAAGGGATTGTTTCGTCACAAGGTGTTAGAGCATTTTGGATGTATTGCATTGGGCGCATATTATTGTTTTGGTGTAGCACCGTACGGCGTTGGACTATCTGTACCACGGAAACGGACATATAATATATTTAAGTGATCAATCGATCGTTTCGTTGTGATTTTGATATAAGTTTTTGATCGATGCCCGTAACTTTATGTAAACAACTCTGTTGTTCTGTAAAGCTCCAGTTCCCTCAAATTGCGGAGACGTTAAGAAAATTACATTCATCCCTAAGGCAAAATTTGAAGAAGTATATTGACGATTTATATCGTCATCGAAATATAATTTAAACTAAAAACCCTAAGCCCATAGACGTATATATATATATATATATATATACCCATATATTATGGACGAGGCAAGTTGAGGCAAAAAGTGTCTCCAGTTGGCAGTCAAAACAAAATGGCCCCACTTTTGAAATTTTTGGGCCTTTTTGACATTTGAAGTATGTTGAAAATAAGATGGCTGACATTTGAAGTATGGTGAAAACCAAGATGGCATAACTTTTTCTTGTATGTAGAATTGTTCTGTCAAATGTACGTCATACAGCCTATCTTGAGTTTTGAAATCTTTGCCGAAAACACGTAACTGTATGTTATGAGATGTTCGGCACGCAGACAAGTATTAAAGGTGATTCTATCTAAAATCTACCGTCAAGGTATTCGCAACTTAAAGCAATAGCTAGTAGTTATATTCGCGTGAATAAGTAAATTAAATGTAAGGTAAATGAGAATTTGTTGCAGATTAATTGTTGAATTAAGCCATTCTTCCATTGTGTTAGATTTACGGCCCGCGCCGACGGCACTCGCGACGCGCCCGCCCGCCCCGGAACAGCGACAAAGACGAAGTAAATTAATTTATACGACAGGGTGGGGCCGCCATATCAGCGAGTAGCGTGTAATTCATGTATAGCGACTTTCAACGTTTCTGAATCAAGTAGATGATGTATTAGGGTCAATTCACACCGAAACGAAACGATACGCTACGCGGCGATGGATTTTCAGATGGCAATTCAAAATTGAACTTTATTCATTGCACAAGAAATACTTCCCACGGAAACACTGCACAGATTCGGGATAAAATGTAGCTCATGTGTAAATCCAGAGTCTAACTTACTTCCACACCAAATTCACATATATTTCCTTTGAGTAGTTTTTGCGTGAAAGAGTCACATATATCCATCCATACATCCTGACAATCTTCATAATATTATTTAACACGTTAAGCGCGAGGTCATTTTCAGAAGACTTTCAGATTTGACTTTGTTTGAGACCTATAAGAAATCTTATTATTATTACTTTATTTCTACTGAGCAATATATATACAATCAATAAATTTATTGATTGTATATATTTAATAAATAAGCTTATTTGCTCTGTGGGTAAAAGCCTCCTTCATTCTTTTCCACCTATCTCGGTCTTTGGCTATTTGGATCCAACTTTTTCCTTCTATTTTTATTATGTCGTCTGCCCATCTTTTCTTTTGTCTTCTCACATTTCTTTTGTCTTTTGGGCCCTGTCATTTAGTTATTTGGTCAGTCCACCTTTTATCACTGTATCTAGAAAGATGACCAGCCCAAGTTCCATTTCTGTTTTAAACTAAAATAAAGATCATCTGTTAACTTCGTTTTCATACGACTGCGTTTCTAATTTTTTGAATCTTTCTCAATTTCAGTATGCTACGTTCCATTGCACGTTGACATGATTTAATATTATTCTTCACTCTATCAGTATAGACACATCTCTGGCTGTCATAAGTTAGAATTGGAAGAGTCCATTATAGTCTTTTTTATGATTATTTTTATACGGAAATATAACAAATGGATTAAGAGAAAATATGAAATACGTGTGGCACTCGGGGACTGCCGCGGTAAAGCTATTGCATAGTAAGTCTACACGCAAACGTCTAGTCGCACGCACACAAACACCGTGCCGAAGTCTGCCGAACTGAAACGACGTTAGATGATGCACGGCTTTCAACGTCGCACCGCTGTGCCGGTCGGAGTGGGGGGTGTTAGGTTTATTTTCGTTACGGAATTTCTTGATTCGGTCGCCGCGCTCAAAGCCCGCGATAAAGCTATGCAATAGCTTAAAAAAATTTAAGTATCTATTATATTGTATATCTTGTGACCATAGAAATAATGCCATATCAGCTTTGTCGAAGACTGTGCAATGTGCATATGTATTGCAGCGTCCGCTGAGGGTACTCCCCGCTAATACTCGCACGGCAGTCGTGGTCCCCGGGTAACCGTATCATGTACCAGCCCGCTAATTGCTACGGTGGCCACGGCGATACCCGGCGATAAAACGTCGATATTAATTCCGTCGCTAATTGCCGACTTACATGCTCTTAAGTGAGAGTTATGGCACGTGTTGGATGCCACCTGGGGTTGAAATTTAGGTTCCACATATTATCGTTTGAAGTATGGACGGTGTAATAAGAGGTAGAACACGGGGAAGGATATAGAATACCTGCTGTTTATTGCGGCAAAATGTACGCTTCCCGCGAGATATCCTGTCGCGCGTACCCGGGCAACATTTAGTGTTAGTAGTCTATGTCCATCCCCTGTGGTCTGTGCCAAACCTGTGCCAAATTTCATCTTAATCGGTCCAGCAGTTTCGGAGCCTATTCAACGCAAACATACAAATCTTTTATGTTTATATTGGTGTAAATTTGTATCGATTGTTCAGATTACAATATGACAGATATTCAATAGTATATACTGTAGACAGTAGTTTCGGAGCCTATTCAACGCAAACATACAAGTCTTTTATGTTTATATTGGTGTAAATTTGTATCGATTGTTCAGATTACAATATGACAGATATTCAATAGTATAGACTGTAGACAGTAGTTTCGGAGCCTATTCAACGCAAACATACAAGTCTTTTATGTTTATATTGGTGTAAATTTGTATCGATTGTTCAGATTACAATATGACAGATATTCAATAGTATAGACTGTAGACAGTAGTTTCGGAGCCTATTCAACGCAAACATACAAGTCTTTTATGTTTATATTGGTGTAAATTTGTATCGATTGTTCAGATTACAATATGACAGATATTCAATAGTATAGACTGTAGACAGTAGTTTCGGAGCCCATTCAACGCAAACATACAAGTCTTTTATGTTTATATTGGTGTAAATTTGTATCGATTGTTCAGATTACAATATGACAGATATTCAATAGTATAGACTGTAGACAGTAGTTTCGGAGCCTATTCAACGCAAACATACAAGTCTTTTATGTTTATATTGGTGTAAATTTGTATCGATTGTTCAGATTACAATATGACAGATATTCAATAGTATAGACTGTAGACAGTAGTTTCGGAGCCTATTCAACGCAAACATACAAGTCTTTTATGTTTATATTGGTGTAAATTTGTATCGATTGTTCAGATTACAATATGACAGATATTCAATAGTATAGACTGTAGACAGTAGTTTCGGAGCCTATTCAACGCAAACATACAAGTCTTTTATGTTTATATTGGTGTAAATTTGTATCGATTGTTCAGATTACAATATGACAGATATTCAATAGTATAGACTGTAGACAGTAGTTTCGGAGCCTATTCAACGCAAACATACAAGTCTTTTATGTTTATATTGGTGTAAATTTGTATCGATTGTTCAGATTACAATATGACAGATATTCAATAGTATAGACTGTAGACAGTAGTTTCGGAGCCCATTCAACGCAAACATACAAGTCTTTTATGTTTATATTGGTGTAAATTTGTATCGATTGTTCAGATTACAATATGACAGATATTCAATAGTATAGACTGTAGACAGTAGTTTCGGAGCCTATTCAACGCAAACATACAAGTCTTTTATGTTTATATTGGTGTAAATTTGTATCGATTGTTCAGATTACAATATGACAGATATTCAATAGTATAGACTGTAGACAGTAGTTTCGGAGCCCATTCAACGCAAACATACAAGTCTTTTATGTTTATATTGGTGTAAATTTGTATCGATTGTTCAGATTACAATATGACAGATATTCAATAGTATAGACTGTAGACAGTAGTTTCGGAGCCTATTCAACGCAAACATACAAGTCTTTTATGTTTATATTGGTGTAAATTTGTATCGATTGTTCAGATTACAATATGACAGATATTCAATAGTATAGACTGTAGACAGTAGTTTCGGAGCCTATTCAACGCAAACATACAAGTCTTTTATGTTTATATTGGTGTAAATTTGTATCGATTGTTCAGATTACAATATGACAGATATTCAATAGTATAGACTGTAGACAGTAGTTTTGGAGCCTATTCAACGCAAACATACAAGTCTTTTATGTTTATATTGGTGTAAATTTGTATCGATTGTTCAGATTACAATATGACAGATATTCAATAGTATAGACTGTAGACAGTAGTTTCGGAGCCCATTCAACGCAAACATACAAGTCTTTTATGTTTATATTGGTGTAAATTTGTATCGATTGTTCAGATTACAATATGACAGATATTCAATAGTATAGACTGTAGACAGTAGTTTCGGAGCCCATTCAACGCAAACATACAAGTCTTTTATGTTTATATTGGTGTAAATTTGTATCGATTGTTCAGATTACAATATGACAGATATTCAATAGTATAGACTGTAGACAGTAGTTTCGGAGCCTATTCAACGCAAACATACATACAAACATATAAATAAGTCTTTATTCTGTATAATCCTACAATTATTTTAAACTAGCCTTTGCCCGCGGCTTCGCCCTCGTAAATATAATATCCTTAAGGAATCCTTTACTTTTCTGGGATAAAATGTAGCCTATGTGCTGATCCAAAGCGTAAACTACTAACATACCAAATTCCATTAAAATCCGTTTAGTGGTTTTTGCGTGAAAGAGTAACAAACATCCATCCATCCATCCATCCAACTATCCATCCTTCCTCACAAAATTTCACATTTATTATAGTAGTAAGCATCCATCTATTCAGCTATCCATCCTCACTAACTTTCACTTTTATAATAGTAGTAAGATGTGAAAGTTTGTGCGGATGTATGTATAGATGTTTGTGACTCTTTCACGCTAAAACTACTGAACGGACTTTGGTGAAATTTGGTATGGTTCAGGCTCTGGATCAAAAAATAGGCTACATTTGATCCCGAATAAGTACAGTGATTTCGTAGGAAACGCAGGCGGAGCCGCGGACTAAAGCTAACTTATTAGCATAGATAATTATTATTCCCCAAAGTCCCATTAGCCGACTCGAAGCTTCAATATTATCACCTTGTCATCATAAAATTAACGCTTTAAGGCCCTTTTGTTATCAGCCCAGTAACAATACCGCTGGGCAGCACGTGTGGGAGGTGTTGCAAGTCCCGCAGTGTGCGAGCCCTAAGTCTCGGCTATCGGCCCTCATAAATCCCCATAGACGTTTACCCCATACCCCGATAAGGCGCAAAACAGAGATAACACCCGATTGATCCTGAGCGAGACGAAATTCATTTATCTGTTCAACCCCTAATTGAATGAATGATTGCAACCGTATTGCCACGCAATAAGGTCTGTTTTGTAACGGCAAGCGGCTGTTAGCTTAAGGCTCCGCGCTTATTGGATTTATTTTGCGAATTCGCCAATTTAGAGCGCAATGTCTCAATTTTGGATATCTAATCAAACTTTACACGTCAGGTATTTGATTTATGAACATTTAAGTGGATTTTCTTTTCGCTTTGTTTCGAATTAATGTCTCATTCGATTATACATTTACATTTATATTAGTTTTTAAGTTTATTTTCTATTTAAGTTATTTTTGTTTTGATAAGTATTATTAGTTATTTTGAAAGTTATAATTAAATTATACATTTTAGTTATTATACAAGGTGTCTCAAAAGAAATTTTATATTTAGTGGATCGATTAAAAAAAAAGTATGCCGTATATAGAAAAAATGTTTATTAATTATTAAAATACACTTTTTGGGGATTTATTTCTTAAAAATAATATCGTCTAAATGTAGACCCTCGCGTTCTCGGAACTCATTTAATCGAACAGTAAAATTACTTATGACGGCTCGCGCAGGTGGACTCAGGGATGGCTGCCATTTCGTGACGGATATTTTCTTTCAAATGCGCCAGTGAAGTCGGTTTATTGGTAAACTTTAGATTTAAGGTAACCCCATAGGAAAAAGTCCATAGGGGTTAAATCTGGACTGCGTGGAGGCCAATTTATGTCACCTTTCCGGGAGATCAATTTGCCTGAGAAAATTTCTCGAACACGTGGCAGAGACATATTGGACGTGTGTGAAGTTGCTCCGTCCTGTTGGAACCATGTTCTTTGGTTATAGACAGGAAAGTTTTGCAGTTCAGGTACCAAGAAGTTGTCCAACATCTCCACATAACGCTCTGAATTCACAGTAACTACACGCCCCCTTTCGTCTTCAAAAAAGTAGGGGCCGATAATTCCTCGCGCCGACATCGCAGCCCATACGGTCACTTTAGGCGAATGTAGGGATTTCTGATGTTTGCTTTTCGGATTTGTTGCACTCCAGTAGCGTTCCTTCTCTCAACTCCAGTTCTGCTTATTTATGTGGCCATTAAGATGAAAATGAGATTCATCCGAAAACAAAATGTTGGTAAACGTTGAAAATCGCTCAATCACCTGATTTACGAAATTAAGCCTCTAACTGGCATCTTGGGGCTTTAATTCTTCCACCAATTGAATTTTAAAGGGGTGCAGCTTTAGGTCTTTGTGCATAATGCGATGTAATGATGATCTATGCACATTTAAAGCACTTGCGCGCTTCCGAATTGAAAGATTCGGGTCGTCACGAACAGACTGATTAACACTCTCCACATTTTCTACCGTTCTTGATGACCTAGGTCGCCCGGATTTTGATTTATCTAGCGTTGTACCAGTCTCTTCAAATTTTTTAACCCAATTTCGAATGAGAGGAATGCTTGGCGCATCATTTGAGTGGCGAAAACCTCGAATACTGCAGAATTTTCTACGCGCTACAGTCGCCGCATCACCGCGGTCTGCTCCCGAGAAACGCTCCATAGCGACTGAATTCCCAAGAGCCAGGCTACCGATTCACATAACCCCTGCGCCCCTCGGTTAAGTTGCGTTCACGCAGTAAGCTAAATAAATATAAAATTTCTTTTGAGACACCTTGTATTAAATACAAGGTACAAACCATAAATTTTATGGTTTTAGTTAGTTTTTCTCCAAATTACAGATTTATGACCTTAAAAAAATATGTCCGTAAAAATTCTTAGAAATGACCAAAATAGGCAATTTTTACGGAGAAAAAATTACGTTTTTTTAAGTAATAAAAATGTATAACGCAGTAACAAGAAGAAAATGTTGTATTTAAAATAACTATGACATATCACCGGGTGATATAATTTACGTAGTCGGTAAGAGTTTTTCAAAAATATATTTCTTTATATTTTACTTACCGACTAAGTAAATTATATCACCCGGTGTATATGTCACCCGGGCTATTATTAGGAATCTATTTACACCTCACTCATTAAAATCGAATCAGTAGTTAAGGCGATACGGCGGAACAAATATACATACATACATAGACTGCCAAAATCACCCTTCCTTTTGGATTCGCCGTAGTCGGGTACAAATGATGATGCTGATGGTGAAATAATACTATCAGTGAACTGCACCTTAACACGTCACATAATTTGTGCCCGCTATCGGCTGATAAAACGATTTAGCGCTGCTTTAATTTCTTTCGATCGCATACTCCTCTAATGTACGGCGATAGATAGGGACAGAACAAGGGGCCTGAAGTGTTTCGAGAATCGCGTCCCTCTCTAAGGTCCCGTGACCAATAGGGACAAAACAATGTAGCGTTGAGACTAAATAAAACAGTAAGCAATAACTTGTTTTCAGATCAATAGTCAATTGTCTTTTGCAAGTTCAATAGAACCCTGTTATGGGCTGTTAAATCCAAGTGTTTCTAAAGGATATCATTTTAAAATAGCTGCCTTATTTAACCATTAAACCCTTTTACATAGAATAAATGAAACAGATGTAAAACTGCCATTATTGAATTTGAATGAAAGTATATTAAAATGATTCAAAAATCTTTGCACCCACGACGAAGATAGAGTGGTGGTGTGGTGATGATAACGAAATCGTAGCACCGATGGACTATCGGACCCGTTTCCGCTCGACCAGACGCATACAATTCTGAGTATATTGTGTGCGTGCGCGTGTAAATACTTAGTTCAACTTCGTCGTTGCGGTCACTTCCGCAATATTTATCCGGTATTAGATATCCGGTCCTTCATCAATATTTTGATGAGCCCTAGTGCAAAGGAAAATGTTTAGAAGCTGGTCGAGCAGAAAGTTTTCGATATTGTACGAGAATGCTGGCTGCTGTGATAAAATTTGGATGTTTCTCTTCAGCCATGCTTTATTTATGCTGTTCTGCGTTTTCTGAAAATGCATGGCTGCGTTTTTTACCGACCCCTAAATTTCTGTTTGAAGAGCCTAACTCTCACCTTCTCGATGTAAAGTTCTGCTGTTATTGTCCACCATGCTAGCCTACTGTGGTTTCATGGACTTCTCGGTAGACCTTTTGAGCGCCTGTAAAATAATATACTTAAGAAGTCGAAAAAGCTTGTTGGTAACTCTTACGGAATCCAACCCTCAATCAACCACCTCTCTCAAAAACCCAAGCCAATTTTTCTTGGGACGTGGGGCTAGCCACTGACGCTCGCAAAATAACTTGGATGTTTCACCAGACGTATTTAAACTTCCCGTCGTCCTGTGGTCGAAATTCGACCATAATCTATATATAAGGTCTAGAAAAATCAGTTACGGATATTTCGAGCGCATGATTTCGACTTATGTGAGGACGTTTAGGCGGAAAAATAATTGTCCACATGAGATGATTTTTTACTTTGAGCATTACAAATATTTTTTTGCCTAAACGTTGTTACACAAGCAGTGAACCGTGTGCCCGAAGTATCCGTAAATGGACAAAAGTTTATACTTAGAAACTTTTTATTCCTGGGGCATATTATTTGCATGATATTTCGTATGAATTGAGTACGAAACAAATTATGAGTTACGTATTTCAGCGCTTTCTGAAATTCAGCCTCTAGGAGGGTAAAATAGAGGGGGGATAAAAGTTTTAAATTATTATAAAGATATCGATTGAAAACCAATTTCACGCGGGCGAAGCCGAGGGTTTATGCTAGTTAGTATTTAATTTATAAGTTTCACCTTTTTTAGGGTTCTTTTGCCTCTGTGACACACAATAAAATATGTATGTTAATGTTGTCTATGGAATGTATAAGATTATCAGAGCAATAACTATAGTATCTCAGATTATTACCAGATTGGGCGAGCCGAACATCTCGGTGTAATAACTAAACCTACTATCAAACCAAAAGCTACTATAATTTCACTTCAGTGCTAAACAGAGCGTCGTCCCGCACGCATATCGCGAACTTTTAACATATGCCTAGTGTAAATACTTAAAAAATGTCGTCTTGTGATTTTAAACACTGCAAAAGTAGTTCCCAAAAAGAAAAAAAAAGCAGCAATATTTCACAGGTAGCTATTGATTATTTTGATATTTTAATTAATATTTATAATAGGGTTGCCTAGTGTGGAATATCACATTTATATAAATAAAATTTAAAATTTTTTGATTATAGATACATAAATCTAAAAGAAATAGGTATTTAGATTGACGCGATTAAAAATTATAAGCAAATAAAAATATTGCCCATCTGTTTTTCGCAAAACGATTTGTTACGTCACAAGTTGCTCCCGCCATACATTTATAATGACAAATGCATGGCGGGTGCAACTCGTAACGTCACAGGCCGATATATCGCTCTTTCATATTGTAAATTTAAATTATTTTATCTTCATTATTTTTCAAGATATACGAAAATGGGTTCTAGATTGTTTATCAATATGCTGTCTAACATCGACTTGTAGAATTTTTTTTTAGCCTGAACAAGCCTATATTACTTTGCGGTTCTCTCGGAACACAAAATGTCGGCATCGAGCTGTCAGTATTACATGTTTTTAGGCGAATATTTTCCCCTATATTTGGCGAACTTACTTGTTGGATCAATGTTAGAATTAATTAATTAATACTAATAAACAATAAATGCTAAATAATATTGATAATAAACGGTTTTTTATAATAAAATAAGGTAACGATTTATTTTTATTTACAATCGAATTGTGATATTATGAGGTCCGTTAAAACTATTTTACTTTGGTCTGGCACTTACAAGTCAAAAAATATTTGTGGGGTACTTTAGTGTCACCATTCGACACTAATGAAGATACGAGTGAAAGAAAACCGCATGTAAATCGGGCCGGTATTTCGAAAATGTAAATACCATCTCCGTTTCGTCGCGGGTAAAAAAGACGGGAGTTTTTTCCTCTTTCTGGTATCATTAGACGCACACAGATGTGCGTGTATCGACAGTGCTTCTCGAGTGCCTTAGGCACATATGTTTAAAATATGCATCAATCCATTCGTTACGCGCTTTACATCTGGCTATATATTTTATTTAATCTGAGTATAGCATTAACAATTGTGTCAGACTTACTGATCATTTACAAACGCATCGATCATTTACTCCTTCGTACGTAGAATTTATTGGACAAGTTATTTAACTTGTCCAATGTTGTCGAAGGAGTATGAAGTTTCAGAAAACTTCACGTTTTATATGATTATATGATTTTCTTACAAATCACAATGTTTCTTATTTGTTGATGAGTTAAATGTTACATCCGCAGTGAATAGTGTTAAATGAGAGATTGTTTTAAAGTGAACACCGGAGCGCCGGAGCGGCAACAAAGCCCTAACAGGGCCATTCGGATCGGTCTGATTAAATTTCAAGTGACGAAGAGGAATGACCCGCCTGTGCAGAGCAGTTGAGATTTGTGTGGACGCGTGTGACACCGTACTGTAATAAATATAACTATGGTCGAAATTCGCGAACCTATAATAGTTCATTTAACTTTTTGGTTTGAACATTATCATGATTATTTTGCCTATTAAAAAAAAATATAAATAAAATGTAAATGTTGTGACAGATTGACAACAAAATAATATCTATCAAACGGACGGTAGTGTGTGTTAATATCTGAGGTAGTGTGTGTTGTTGATATTTTTATTAATTTTACGTATTATTAAAAAACATTAGCTTTCTGTACACTTCCTACTGGCCAAATTTCATGTTCCTCCGGTTGTACAATTCTCGTAAAACTGAACTGAAAGTTTTTGCTTCATGTATATAATAATATACCTTGGTAACCTAGATTTGCTCGGAGTTCTGATACATTAAAAATAATAAAAATAAAAACACAAAAATATTTATCTGACAGGATTTCCAGCGTCCAACCGATTTTCGAACAAAGCAAAAATTATACATAGGTATGCAAACCAAACTGCCAATCGAACTGACATAATAGAGTCGAAATTATTGATATATTGTTGCACGACGAAAGAACGAAAGAAACATATATAGCTTAAAAATGCGCAGTTTCCGGGATAAGACCTAGTTAGATCGATTTTTCTCCCCTAAAACTCTCTGAATACTAAATATCATGGTAATACTTGCAATTGCTTGCAATACTTGCCGTTTTCGAGAAATCGATTATATTTATACAAGATTGTCTCTTTTAAATCATAAGATTATTACGCGTCGGTGTAATACACGTCCCCGTTCAATGTTTAATCTAGCTGGCCTCTACCTGGCGGTAGGATTTAATATAGAATACCTGCGGCGGGGAGATATGGCTGACAGATGTTGCCGGTATTCCTACCCAGTTACCCACTACCGCTACCTGCCGGCTCCATAGTTAATTGTGTCCACTTAAGCGTCAGCTCACACCGAGACGCGACGCGGTGCGGCATTGCATTATTAAGGTAGCAATTCAAAATTGAACTTTATTTACTACACAAGAAGATACATGTTTCATTGCAAGACTTCGAATTTTGCGGCGCCACTCGCTACGTGTCGCCTCGCTGTGCTGACTGACCCTTAGGCGTAAGACACTGAGTATTTGTGTTCATCATCAGTTGTAGCTATGTATAATCATGCTATTGTTTTATTTTATGTTATGTTTAAGCTATTACTCGTACAAGGCAGGTTAATACACACTTATGGATTGGAGAATTCTCCATCTCCTGGCATAAACCCCCTAGCCCACCCAATTTGCCGTTATATAAGCGCGTGAGAGAGACGTTGTGAAAGCGTGCGTTTTAAAATCCAATAAAAAATAAATACATATAATGAATTTGATGTGAAACAAATTATTGCTTTTTTAGTCAGTCTATCGTTCTTAAAAATAACCAGTGGGAAAGTTATATATTACTATACTAATTGATTATTTTCAATGCACTTATCAGTTATCACACTTATACCATTTTATCAACTAAAATCACTTTTTACTCAACAATTTGAACAACTTACGTTGGAACTTTTTAAAACTCATACATCTAACAAATATTACGATAGTCGATATTTAGATGCTAGGACGGAAGTGCTCGGTCTATTGGAAGCACGTGAAAATCCTAGTACCCCATCTTGCCCTACCCCTCCCTACTAGCTGTACCCAGCAGACGTTATTCTGTCTTAACTATGAACTGCATTGCAGTATAGCATAACTAGTAAAAGTAGTTGGTGCAGAGACTGTTGGTGTATGTGGGTTGTATGGTTTATTCCAGTTCATACTTAAGACAACGTCTGTTGGGTCAGCAAGTAATAAAAATAATACTTGTTCAATGATAGACTTATATTGAATAAGAGACGGGGAATATCGATGCTAAAAATGTACTTACATTAAGTGCCTCGTTTGGGCGCTTAAGTTTTACATTTGACAACATAGAGGTCAGTGTTGCGCTGTAAAAGCCTGCGAAATTATGACAAACGATCGGCGAGATGTAATATAGATAAAAATGGAATAATATCAATTGTTGTGATTAAAGTACAAACGGTATTTCATAATAATTTCAAAAGTTAAGTTGCTTACCGATGTAATGAGGTTGTTTGATATTTTTTCTGCCGTTAGGTGGTAGACCCAACGCACACAAAGAGTCATCTGGTGGCGTAAGTGGTGTCAATAACGGTCAATAAAAATTTTCGATTCTTTTTCTGTCACCAGGCGGCGATTGGTAGCCCGACGGTCCTTGTCGTGTCAAAAAGCTGTCAGTCACGAATTTAAAAACCCTCATTGAATACTACTTAATGATGTAAATAGTTCGATCGATTCTCAACAGATGTCGTCACTTTTCTTTGTATGAAGAATTTTTGAGGCTTAAGGTATGCAATAGCCTGTCCATATGTATAATATAAATAATATCCAATATCAAAATACAAGCTAAAATACAACAAAATGTTTGTATAAAGTTTATCTTACAATATAGTTGCGATATAAATCTCGACGATATAATTATATACACAGGATTTATAACTAAGAGTCAGTTCATACCGCTACGATACGACCCGCTACGCGGCGCTGCATATTTAAGATAGCTATTCAATATTGAATTTTATTCACTACAGAAAAAGATATAGTACGTTTCATATAACATCAATCATACACACATACATGCGCTGGTCAGCGCGGTGCAACCTGACATTTGAACTTTTACAATAAAACGTGTACCTTCTTGTGTAATTAATATAGTACAATTTTGAATAGCTATCTTAGAATGCAGCGCCGCGTAGCGTATCGTTTCGTTTCGGTGTGAATTGGCTCTAACAATTAGGCATTAGAGCTGACACTAAATCTAAACCTAGTCTAGGCTTTACTTCAAATTGTCTTGTTCGCGACAATATGGACCTTAGAATTAGCAATGCAGAAGGTACATTGTTAATACTTCTCTAGTTCTATCTGTCCGTGGCATCGTAGCTCCTGACTGATTAAACCGACGTTTATCTCGTTTCTTTAAAGCGGAGGTCTTCGAGAGTGTTCTTAGCTATAATATATCATCATCAGCAGGGCTATTCTGCTAATTAAATCCTGCTATAATACAGTTACGATCCAGTCCCGATATGTTAAAACAGCAAAATGGTATTCTCATAAACGTCAAACCTTACACGTTTTGACTGGCTCAAACTCCAAAATCAGATTATGATATCGAGATGATTCATATATAATTAAATTAAAGTAAATTTAAAAGTCTTAAGTTGAATACAAGAATCGGAGTTATGAGTTTTCTTATAGTCAGCCTCTTGTGTACGAAAAAAAGCTATAAGGCTAAAATTAAGTCTCAAGCTATAAGGCTATAATTGAGGTTTGAATCTGATTTCCGTTCTATCACTCTATCTACCCTTGTTTTATGTCTTCTCTGTTCACTGTAGAGCGCGATTTACCCAAATTTAACTGTATTCTCTTGCAATAAAGTTCGAATTAATTTGGCTATCGCAATGCAATTCTACGAACGGACACTAAATACACGAAGGCGCAGGTTTGAAATAATTAAATCAATAGAATTAATTAACCCGCCTGGAGGAAATCGCAGCTGATTAAATTTTCATAGATCACTAAGCTGCAGTTTGTATTGAATAAACAGGGGTAAGTGAACTCTCAATATTATTTATAACGTGAAACACTTTAGGCTTGTTGAGAGTATTTTTGACTTTTAAATATATACCTACTCTATACTTACAAATAAATTAAATTAAATACAATATGAAATTATAATTATACAGTACTTTTATCTGTTTGTTCTATCTATCTGTTTGTTCCGGTTAATCTCTGAAACGGAGGGACTGATTTTCACGGGGCTTCCACTGGCAGATAGCTGATTTTATAAGGAGTAGCTTAGGCTACTTTTATCTTATGGTTACGTTAAGAAAACCCATACTACTTGACTGACCACTTTTTACTCATTTTTTTCCGCTCTCACCCCCTCGGTGACCATCCGTATATGCCGACCCCTCCTTTTCATGTAGGTACCCTAGGTATATCTATACGGTATAGTAATATATTATTTTCGTCGCACGAGATTTTCCTAGAAGACGTCACACGTCACCCACAACAACAAACTTCGTCACAAAAACCTAAACCCCCACCTGGTATCCAAGAGTTGTACTTCAAAGACCCCGCTCTCCCCTTAACAAGTCAAGGTCATGTAGCATCCGTATTTTACCTAAGCTAAAAACTGAATTTAAAATTTCAGAACCAACGCGTTGCATAAAATGTGAATTTATCTTTTGAGAGTCTGCATGGATTTGTAGATGTGTGTTTGTTACTGTTTTACACAAACAAAGCTGAACCGATTTTAATGAAAGTTTGCACACACTAAAGCCTAAATTAACTATCCAGTAAAATGTACAGCTAGGGGCCAGGATACATACATTTTCATAATAACGAGGGTAGATGTGGGAATATAGTTATATTTTATTAAAATGTTGCTTCATAAACAATGCCATAACAAGTAGAAAGTTTCTAAAAACTCCGCCATTGCGGCACTTAATAATTAATGGCCAATAAATTTAACTGTCCCGTTAAATTAAACTCAAGATAAATAAAATTTGAGACGACCTTTTGTTAACACTTGAACTACTGTTACGGGCCATAACGACCCATAAAATCTTATATTGCGGTCTTAGGCAAATATGAAGGACACAGGAGCATTCACCTAGTGTTTGGATAGATCTAGAAGAATCTTGCAGGTTTCTTAGAATATCTAATAATAATCAAAGTTTGAGTCATCACTTGAAACGTGATAATCCTATACTTTAAACGAGACAATCTTGTATATCTATATTCGGTTTTTGGAAAACAGCTGCAAGTATTACCATGAAATTTTGTATGCAAGGATATTTGGGGGAGAAAAATCGATCTAACTAGATCTCATCCCTGGGAAACTGTGCATTTTAAAGCTTTTTATGTTTTTCTTTTACCTTGTAAAATTAAATCAATAATTTCGACTCTACTATCCGATTGGCAGTTTGGTATGCGTATGTATAATTTTTGCTTTATTCAAACACTCGGAAAGTGGTGAGTTCGAATCATCATCATCGACCTATCGCCATCCACGGCTGAACGTAGGCCTCCTGCAATGGGCGCCAAACATCCGGATATTGGGCAGCCCTGTTGCCCAATATCAGGATGGTTGGCTGCCACCCGCTGCCAGTCACCTACTTCAAATCGTCGGTCCATCGTGCTGCAGCAAGTCCTACACTACGTTTGCATAAGTGTGGTCTCCACTTTTCTGCTCCATCGACTGTCTGTCCGTCTGCAGACATGGCCGGCCCACTTCCACTTCAGCGTGCCAATTCATTGAGAAATGTCGGTGACTTTAATTAGTAGTAGAATGTCATCGATACGAAATAATCCGGTTTAGGCTCTGAGGGTTCTAATGCCAGTTCGATAAATATTTTTGTGATATGGTTTTTTTTATTTATCAGAACTCCGATCAAATGTCGGTTACCCAGGTACTAAAATATTTTATGATACGTGTGAAACTTAGTGCTTGTGCAATAATAAACGATTTCCAATAAATAATCAAAACCCGACTACGCAAATAATAAATAGCCTATGTTACCTGGGAGATTATAACGAATTCATTGACACCTCATTCATTTAAAATTGGATCAGTAGTTTGGACTCCGCGAGGGAACAAACAAACATACATGCAACAAAACAGACTGTCAAAATCATTACGCTTCCTTTTGGCTCCGCAATAGTCCGGTAAAAAGGACAAATTTTCCTCCTATTCCAGTGGTAAAGAGCGTAGAATAATTTTCTTGTTTTTAATATACATATTTTGCACTTTGTGAAATCTTAAAAACTATTGGCAAAGTGCAGTATGCACTTTGGATGTCACAGGCTCAAATGTTACCGGCGACTCGAAAACGTAACATATTCCAGTAGGGTTGGAACACTGTTCCACCAAGTTCCATTGTATTTCCGATAATGGAATACCTGGTAATTTTGTTCCACCTAGTCGAGTTATTTTGACAACTCAATTTTAATGTAAGTGATTTCCACCTTACGTAGTAAACTTTTTCTCGCCTTTCATCCATCAATTCGTTTGATCCATTTACGGAACTAAAGTGCGGTCGCGGAGTCACGTAGAATTTCGTACATTGATTTATCGCTACTTGTCTCTTTCTCTCACGCACGAGTATATTGCTATCGCGTTTACACACATCGCGTTTTACGCGATAGGAGCTCATGGAGGATAGAGTTAATAAGTTAATCTCCGCGACCGCACCTTTACAATGGAAGTGGGTGGAACGTACGTTGAAACAACATTCAAGTATCGTCTACTAAAAATTTTATCGCAATAGTTTAAAGGCTTTAAAAGGAAGACATAAATGATAAAATGTAACATTTTACTATGAATTACTACCGGGGGTACCATTCTATGCACTCGTAATGAAAATCGCTCCACAAACGGAGGGGTGATCGTTCAATTTACAAAAACAAAAAATATCCACAGCTGAATATAGGCATAACCGCCTCCTTTTTGGGAAATCGGTTAAAAATGCAGCTCTTTAGACAACCTATGAACTCTTTTATTTTTTACCCGACGATGGCGAAGCCGAAAGGAAGGGTGATGATTTTGGCAGTCTATATGTATGTATGTATGTATGTATGTATGTATGTATGTATGTATGTATGTATGTATGTATGTATGCATGTTTGTTTCATCGTAGCGTCTAAACTACTGATCTGATTTTAATTAATGAGGAGTCAATAATAGGTATCCTTATAATGGCCCGGGTAATATTATATGCTAAATAGTTTATTAATTTACGTGGTCAGGATATAGTTTTTTTTAATGAAAAATCGTAGTTATTTGTAAATGAGTAGGTGCACACTCGGCTATCTTAGTTTTTTTTAAGGAAATGACAGACGATGTATGAAAAACAGCGATTCCCAAAAGAAGCTGTTGAGCTCGTGGTCGTGGTGTGCCGCCCTCCTCACGCCATATTCCTCATTGCTGAGGGTCGTGATTCGGTCACGGTCTGGTAGCTTAGTAGGTAGGTAGCTTTTAAAGTCCACGTTTCTGCTACGTGGTGTACATACTTATGGAATCAAAATGCAACTTGTTTAGGCTTTGTTTAAAACTAGATGTTGCTGCGACTCCATACGTACAAAAGGAAGAGGTCGGTGAACCGTACATTTTGCAGCGATAAAAAGTAGGCTATGTCCTTCCCCGTGTTTTATTCTATATTTGTGCTAAATTTATTATTATTTAATTTATTATATATTTATTAAATTTTCCTCTTTAAAATAATAATATAATATGTATTATTATTCAATGTTATAGTAATATAAGTATATATTAAATTGTCGCAGTTGCCAACCCTATGCCACAGTGAGGAGCTTTAAAGAGTCCGGCAAGTTTTGAATTCACATATTCAGAATTTCATACATGTCCACATAATAGGGGAAAATCCGGGTAGTTGTGCAATTTTTTTTAAATATATATCATGATAAATGTGTGTGTTCTTTATGTATATCATCTTTTATTTTGCTTACCCTTTATTTTGTGATGGTCACACAGCCCGTGATTTTGATCGTTTGGGGTTAAGATCATGGCGGCTTTGGGACTCCAGCTCCACACATTTTATGGATTTTACAGGGACCTATACTCCGAGTTCAAGGCACCGTTTTTCATGGACTTATGGCTGGTTTTTACTCATCCGGATTTCTGAGTGCCGCTAGTTTTTCCGGACTGAACTGACTGGTTTTGGAACCAGTCTGCACCGCCCCTAAACGGGCCCAACATACCGGCCTGAACGATAGAGAGACGCTACCGGAAGACGGAGCCCAACTCGCTCGCGTCACGTGCTGACTACACTCCTGGACCCAGCTAAGTGCCCGCTTGGTTAAAGCCCCTCCTATTCCCACAGACACCAAGAGGCTAAACCAGATCTTTTGGCCTTCTGCCCACGACCCCTATTTTTTAAATATATTTGTCACGTTGGTAATTCCTCGTTTCATTTAAATTACCCGTAACAAAACAACCCATTTTTGTAATTAATATTAATTTATAAAAAGTGCTGAGTAAATCCAATTTTACTGGACCTCTTTAAAAGGGGATTTATTATTATTTATTATTTAATAAAACTTCACACAAAATATATAATAATATAGTCTTACAAAACTGTTCTTTAGTTAGTCTGTAGGATAAATGTTACAAACTTAATATTATAATAACAGGGTATAAAACAAAATTAGATACAAAATTAATAAAACCAAAAGTAAATATGTGAATAACAAATGAAGCGAAATGGCATATGTAATGGTTAAATGTGCTTTAGGTGGTGAGGGACGTACACTATATGACGTAATAAGGTGCTTGTATATGTTTTTTGAAGGCTTTTGTTTTGGATTCGTGTCGGATATCATTGGGTAAGTTATTTAATAGATGTGGTATCGTTTTATTTAAAGTTCAGATAGTTACCTGACGTTAAAAATGTATCAGGGGATAGTTGCCCTTGCATCGAATATTTATTTCTGTTATAACTAGTCATAATGAATAAATAAACGGATAAAATCTATCAATAGATGTCTTTGAGCAGCTGTTGGACCTCTTAACTGTCCATAGTTTGATAGAATCTTAGATATAGGTTCTATTGAAAAAGAAAGTCACTCTTATTAGACCTCTACAGTTATAGGATGACTCATTTTTTGATACGGATACATGACTTTTCTACTTACAAAGGAAAAAAAACTTTTAACAATTTAAAGTAAGAAACAGTGTAACTAAATATTTAATGTCTACAAAGAAAAAAAAAACTTAAATCCCATACTCTAAAAACATCATGTACCTAGTAGCCTAGTACCTAGCAGTAGGCTTGCCCATACAATAACGGCGACGTCGTTATTGCTCGCAGTGACAAAAAAGATGCGCTTACGATTTTGGTGGAGTTAATATCTGCAGGAAGAGCACAACCGAACGCAAAATACATACTTAACATGAATACTGAAAATACATACTAAACAAAACAGGACTGAGGCAAGTATCCGGCTTTTACCCTAAACAAGTTTTGAAATAGACAAGCACAAGTATCTATGTTACTTGCTCACGATCCACAATTGTATCACAATATTAGTTGTTCTCCCGAGTTATTTGCGTTTCACTCATCATACGAAAGGTAGGATAAATAAAAGATAATATTGCCACAATATTAACTACAACAAATAAAATTGTAACGTAGTTACATTCCCTTTCCATAAAATCGATTATTTCGGCGTTACTCGCGTCATCTATGATTTGTATAATTAATTTTTTAGTCATTTTTAGAGGCTTAAAGCGCCATCTATCGGCGCACGTCCTTACTAAAACGGCGTTAGCCTAGTTAGTTTATTTGATTCATAGATCGATATTACTTTCGTCTTAAATCTTAGAAAAATATTAATTTAGTTTTTTAATAATGAAAAAAAAGTAAATTTATATAATATATTGATTATTGATAATATCTTCTTATTTTGATTTCTGGATTTTGTATCTTTACGCTTTAGTTTATAGTTGTCAAAAGTTTAAAAAAAGAGGAAGGAAGGGTATATATATGGCACTCCTTCGAATGACATTTCTTTTTTGAATAAAATTTTCTATACTCAAGATGTAGTCGTTATAATAATTTTATCTTAATCCCGTATATCACGGTGAGTAATTTAGTATATCTGTGTTGTGAATGTTTGGAAAATCATGCTTGTATCAAAACGCATTATTATTTCATGTAAACTATCATCTTGGTAAAATTAGTTGTCAATTATTTGATTGGCCATACCACGTGCTATCATTTGTAGTTTCATCTCACGTTCTTGCATTGTTAAAATATTAGGATATTTGTATCCATGCCTTAATTATTCTGTATATCATCTATTTTTATTGTAATGGCCACACAGCCCGTGATTTTTGATCGTTTGGGGTTAAAATCACACTGGCTGTGGGACGGGACTCCTACCCACACATTATCGTGAATTTTTCAGGGAGCTTCGTCACGGGCACAAACACCGCCAACTACAGCATTCGAGGCACCGATTAAAAGGACTTATACCTAGCTGGAGTTCTGAGTGCTGCTAGATATTGGACTGGGACTTTTTGGACGATCTATCGACGTCGATCGGACGCAGCGGTGACGGAGAAGCTACCAGAAGTTGGAGCCCCATCTCGCTCTCTCGCCACGTGCTAGACTCCTGGACTAAAGACCGGTCTCCTCAGCTAAGATCCCACGTGGATTAAAGCCCCTTAGATACCCTTCAGACACCAAGAGGCTAGACCAGACCGTACGGCCTTCTGCCCACGACCCCTATTTTTTTAATATATATTGTCACGGGAAATCTCTCTTTCATTTAATTTAACCCGTAACAAAATTACATATTTCCCATAAAGGCAATAAAAATATGAGCAATATTATTATTTACTTATTAGCCAAAAGTCTACGGTTTCGCGCAAACGAGACACAATCCACCGCATCCAATTGCTAAAAGCAACAGCACGCGACAGCAAGCAAGCCTTCGCTACTTATAAAATCTCTTCAGATCCAATTTAATATGTTTGTAAACAATAATACATCAGTACATGATAATGCTACCAATTTAAATGTAATTTATCGTATGTGTGTGTAGTTTTTTGTTTCAAAGCTGACGTGATTGAGAGTGTTATTATTAACATGAATCATTAGCTCGCTTACTGTTTAATCATGACATATTTATTGTTAAAATAGATTACATTAAATCTGTTCAGAGTATATAATTATATCGGTAGCACGGCGCATAAACTTACCGAGACATATAACATGGATAAGTAGCTATGTTTTGTTAAACGATAGCGTGTAGCGAGGGTTGGCATCTTGCATCGTCTGTAGCGACAAGTAGCCAATCTATGCTGTATTAGCGAATCTCCGATGCCGGCGACACGTGTGCGGCTAATCGATACGGAATGTATGGAAATGCATGAAAAATACAACCTCTGTGACTCAAACGCTAGTCGATCGGCGCCAAGCCGGAGATGGCGGGTTCGATTCCCGCCGAGGGAAGGAAATTTGTCTGGTACCCGTGACACATGTTCTTCAAGAACTTAGCACTGGACCAGATTGACTTTGTGTGAATGCGTCCATTTATAAGCGATATTATATTATTATAGGCGTGTCAATACGTTATCACAAGCTGCTGATCGCGGGCGCAAATAGCGCGTATGCACCGACCAATAATTAATATAAATATCAAAATTACCGATATTTGTACGTGTATCTTCCATTACTGGTTGTTCAGGAAAGTATGAATATTATATACCCTCATATTACACGGATCTTGATTCCTGGATCCTGAGGGACGTCTATAAGTCTCGCTTTTACACCGAAAACCTGAATCGAACCTTAGACAAACGAAATAGGTTTGAATCTTCTTTGAAGGTATTAGATGTCGATGAAAAAACTATGAAGTTATCGTATCTGAGAAGGATTTTATGAATAATAAAATTTTGTTTCACATTTTGTAACCTAGCTCCTAGCTAGTAACTAAGAGTATCAATTTTGCAAGGTTTAATCGCGTATTTACACCTCACTAAATTCAGAAGTCCTAAACGATTTAGTAACGTTTAGGTCAAGTGAAATAGAATATAGGAAGTTAGGAAGGATCCTAATTAGGAAATTAGCATCCTAAATCCGCTGTCCGTCCGTCCGTCTGTTCGGCTATATCCCATAAGCCGTTACATCTAGACAGTTGAAAATAAATACGAGGGCGGGTCAATAAGTCCGTGACTTTTGGAATAAAACACAGATTTTTTGATAAATAAATCACTTTATTTTTCAACGTAGTCCCCCTTGAGCTCTATACACTTTGTCCAACGCTTCTCCAATTTTTTTATCCCTTCCAAAAAATATGATTTGTCGAGGTCCTCAAAATAGGCCTTTGTTTGCGAGATGACTTCATCATTGGAGTCAAATCTTTTTCCACCGAGCCATTTTTTCAGGTTTGGGAACAAGAAGTAGTCACTCGGAGCTAAATCTTGAGAATAGGGTGGATGTGGGAGCAATTCATAGCCCAATTCATGGATTTTTGCCATGGCAACTGCACATGTGTGCACCCTTGCATTGTCTTGGTGAAAAAGAACTTTTATCTTGGCCAAATGAGGTCGGTTTTTTTCAAATCCTCATTGAAGCGGTCCAATAAGTTGGCATAATATTCCCCATTAATTGTTCTTCCCTTTTGAAGATAGTCAAAGTGGATTATCCCACGTGCATCCAAAAAAACAGTAGCCATAACTTTATTGGCTGACAAACCCACCTTGGCCTTCTTTGGCGCCGATTCACCCTTAGAAACACACTGTTTTGACTGTTGTTTGGTCTCTGGTGTGTTGTGATGGATCCATGTTTCGTCCACGGTTAAAAAACTCCTCCATATTGTGATTAAACAACGCCAAACCTTCCTGTGAAGTTGTTACACGATTGCGTTTGTGGTCGACTGTGAGCAAACGCGGCACCCATCTTGCGGAAAGCTTTCTCATGCCCAAGTGATCATTCAAAATTGAAACCACTGAGCCATGCGAGATGCCTATGGCTTCCACAATCTCTTGCACTTTCAATCTTCGGTCGGCCAACACCATATCGTGAATTTTTTCGATTGTTTCGGGTGTAGAGACCTCAACTGGGCGTCCAGGACGTTCGGCATCTTCAGTGCTTGTACGGCCACAACGAAATTCAGTAAACCACTTTTTACCATTGAAATCGATGGTGCAGAGTCCCCATAGTATTTATCAAGCTTAGCCTTGGTCTCGGTAATGGTTTTTTTTCGCAAAAAATAATGCTTAATAAGCACACGAAATTCACTTTTTTCCATTGTTTCCTTAATTTACTGGATAGTCTGATAAAGATAGCTGTAAAACACAAACTAACTGACGCAGCAAGTTCAAATTTTGATAGGAGTCAACTGACAGATGCCTGTTGACAGGAGTAGTGTTGCTTTTTCAGTAAGGAGGTTAGAAATTCAAAAAGTCACGGACTTATTGACCCGCCTTAGTATTTAAGTGGGTATTCTATATTACAACAAACGTGATTTTTTTCGCGGAACGGAAACGGAACGCTTCAAACGCGAGTCCGACTCGAACTTCATTTATTTTGTAGTTATTGTAAGTATATACAATACAATATACATACCTACTTTGATTCTAAGTTAGTAAAAATCTATTCAGCATTTATAACATTCACCATCATCCCAGGTAGTTTAAAGTTTTTACGTATCTAGTCGATAATAATTTAGGTTTGAGTTCAAACGTATTAACTTTGTGCTTATATTTTAAAATTTCTACAACTCAAATTATAAGTGCACAATTTTATCGAATATAAAATATAATGTTCTGAAAGTAAAGTGTAGTTTGAGAAGGGCGCGCAACCACGCTGAAGACCAAGACGCGTCAAGACGCGGCATTTGTGAGATAACTATTCAGTATTGAACTTTATTTACAACACAAGAAGATACACAGTTCAATGCAAGAGTGCGAATTACGAGCGCTACGTAAGTATATTTTATTTACTCTGGCAGCGCCGCGCCGCTCTTGCAATGAAACGTGAAAATTTTTAGTAGTGAATGAAGTTCATTTTTGAATCGCTATCTTAATAATGCTACGCCGCGTCGCGTCTCGGTGTGAGCTGACCCTAAGGTGACACTGAACTTATTTATAGTTACATACTTGTGTCGCTCTGAGAATTTATACTCACATGTATACAGGTGTCTTCAAGACAAATATATATTTAAGGAGCGTTATCAGAGTTCGATTCTCGTTCCAAAAATAAATTATTAACCTTAAATATCGACTGAATTATCCTATTACTTCAATTCTATTCATAACCGCGCGGCGCGGCCGGCTCGTCACCTTAAAAGCCGGCGCGTTGCACGGCAGTACGAGGGTGGCCATGCATAGTTAGAGTTGTCAGATACTACGAATCATATTATCTTTCTGTATATTACGTAATTTTTTAGTTATGTATACCAACTGTCGTTACGTAAGTAATATTACGCCTAATGTTGGGTTAAATATTTAATTCGGATAAAAATACACCTGTATAAATGCGCAACAAGAAATATTTTTAGCCCTGCCATTGAGGAGGTTTAACCCTTCCTTGAAGGAGGAGGAGGAGGAACCTTAGTGGTCGATGATTATAATGATTCGAAGCTATAAACATAAATAAATAAACAGATCTCTGTGGCTCAGTACTCAGTGATTTCTGTACCGGGGGTCGCGGGTTCGAATCCCGCCGAAGAGACTAAAAGTTTTTCTGTGTTCCTGGGTCATGGACGTGTACTAAATATATGTACTACTACGGATACTTAGAACAGGACCAAATTGACGTGGTGTGGAAGCGTCCTTAGATATTACTTATAGATATTAATTACACCCTGATATGACCATACAACAGATTACCAAATAGCCTTACTAAATATATTTGCCAATACACTGATATGCACTACAGAACTGCAGAAGATTACAAAAAAACCGTAAGATTTTCCCTCGGAACCCCAAAACAATAAACAAACCAAATAAATCTACTAATCTCGGCTGCTGTCATTTAATTTGTTAAGTGCCTCGGCGGGAGAGTGAAAAGCTTTAAGAATTTAATCTTCTTACTAAATACGAGTGATCTGGGAATTTCCACCAGATCCCAAAACGTAAGTATGGAAATTTTCAGCAGTTAGGAACGAAATACGAATTGTAGCGGACGGAATTCGACAATGTCTCATGGATGCGACCATTGTGAAAACTGTACGAACAAACGCGTGTCTTCTGTTCAGTGGCCCAAGCTGGAACATTTGACAGCTGCGTAAACGTCACGTTATCAATGAGGATTGTATGGCCATACAAATATCATTCGTTACGTTTACGCAGCTGTCAAATGTTCCTGCTAGAATCAATTATCTGAACGTAAATAAAAAGATTATATCAAATGAATGTGTCATTGTTTCTTTATTGCGCGGTACAGGATACGCGACGCGGCGCTGCATATTTGAGATAGTTATACAAAATTCATCTTTATTTAATATAATAATAATATCTATAGGCCCTTCACACCACGTCGATCTGGTCCCGTGGTAAGTTTTCGAAGAACTTGTGTTACGGGTACCAGACAACAGAAATACATATATTCAATACTTTTATATTATACACATATTTAAGATTTTTATTATATTATACACATATATTTAATACACATCCATGACCCAGGAACACGGAAAATCTTTTTGTTGTTTCAGCGGGATTCGAACCCGCGACCCTCGGCTTGAGCACCAACACGCTCAACCACTGAGCCACAGAGGTTGTCAATTATAATTACAATTTAATTAATTATAATTACAAAGATATATGAAATTGGCATAGTATTAATACTTCATCTACCCATAGACTTATATATTATAGACGAGGCATGTCGAGGCAAAAAGTGTCCTAAATGGCCCCAAATATTTTGTTAGTTTGATGCCATTTAATTTTGTCATCTTGCAACACTTGCTTCCTGCAGTATAACAGTCTTCTGAAGTCAGGATGGCGTAACTTCTTCTTATATGTAGTGTTCTCCTGTCAAATGTACGACATAACTCAAAGGCCCATTCTTAGTTTTGAAATGTTTGACTGTACCTATTTCACCGTTACATAGTAGACAAACCAAAGTGCGCAGCCAAAGTCACGTATATTGAATGTGGGCTTAAAAAGTGTAATAGACTCGTTAGCATGGCTGTAGAAGGACGTATCGGAGTTTTTTAATTAAAGCCCGACTCGACCTTTTTATCCTGTAATGAAATTCCGATGGACTTGAAAATATTGCCCATTTTAGGGCAATAAGGGCATGTTTGCTCGTTTTATGGACTCAGATATTTCTAATAAAATCACTTTAGAGTTTAGGTTTTTTAAGGTCTCGTATGCTTCGAACGTTGTTGACCTTTTTGTCGTATCCAGCAAAAGACCAAAAAGAATTGTCAGTAAACGTATGATAAGGTTTTCATGGTATGTCTCCGGCGAAGAAGCAGCCGGGTCGCTTTAAATTTGCAATTAACGCTAATGATCGTCTATATAATAATAATAATATCTTTGGACGCTTCACACCATGTCAATCTGGTCCCGTGATAAGTATCCGAAGAAATGATGCTACGGGTACCAGACGACAGGAGGAGGGTTTCATACTATACATATATTTAAGATATTTATGATATTACACAAATATTTAATACACATCCATGACCCAGGAACACAGAAAACTTTTTGTTCCCCGGCGGGATTCGAACCCGCGACCTCCGGCTTGAGCGCCAACGCGCTAAGCACTGAGCCACGGGAGGTCGTTATCTACATTCTTATGGGATACGATCGGCAACACGCAGGAGGACTCAATCCTTTTGGACCTCCGGGAGCGGGACCCTTCTTTATTGGCAGTATAACTAATCGTTATTTCAGGATGGTTTTTTTGAGTGGTCTACGAGTAGGATACAGGATATATTATATCCTACTACTATTATAAATGTGAAAGTTTGTGAGGTTGGGTGGATGTTTGTGACTCTTACACCCAAAAACTACTGAACGGATTTTGAGGAAATTTAGTATGTTAGCAGTTTAAGCTCTGAAGGTCGATTCTGCTATATAAATCCAACAATAATACAGCTTCGATACAGTAAACGTAAACGCCAAACAAACGTCAAACGACGAAATTTACCGCGATTCGATTATTATTGTATCGAAGCCTGCCTGCAGCTTCAGTGAACACTTATTCATGCAAAACGGTAATCTCTCATTTATATTTTGACTCGAGCCGAACCGTTGACCGGATTTTTTTTCACTTTGACATGTGGAGATGCCACATAAAATATACTCTACGCACGAATCCCTTTTTTTGCAAGTCAAAATCAAATTTTATAAAAACACCGTACGCGGGTACATTTACAATGTATAAGTTATATTATATACTAAAAAACTTATAAAACCTATTATTCATTTAATTGCAAATTTTATTAAAAAATAAAATAAAAATGATTCAAGACATTGTGCACGCCATCAATAAAACTGACAATTGGCAACACTGAATCTTACAAACGTCAAGCAACAGCTGTCTTTGTACTCGCTTATTAATTAGGAATTGTTGGCAATGTAATTTCAAAATGACTGTGTTGGGATTTTAATTGTGCTAAAATAGTGTAGTGGAATACCTACTTTCGATCAATTTATGATAACAGGATGATTAATTTATAACTAATTGATAGTATGTTGAAAGTCTAAGTTAAATACGAGAATTGGGCCTTAAGTATGAGAATTGGATTGACACATAGGCTACTTCTTATCCCGAAAAAGTACAGTGTTCCCGTGGGATACTGTGTTAACGCGGCGCCGCGGGATAAAGCTAATACATGTATATGTAGGTTTTGCCCGCCCTACGATAAATTAGGTTTTACACGATATTTATAATGAATTGCCTTATACGTTATGAAAATGAATATGAAAAATGTTTTATTTTTAAATAGGTTAGATACTAAGTTAGTATCTAACCTATTCACTAGTTATTTTAGAATTGTCCTACATAATGACCGACCACCGTGCACCGGTTCGGGAACTAGCCCGGTGTGATCAACCGGACGGCGTAACAAACTCCAACACAAAAAATTTTCCCAATTTTTTGCTAAAAGGTGGCCTCTTTTAGCAAAAAATTATCAAAATTGTTCTTAAAAAAAATAAAATGAGCCAGCCTATTCATGCCGATTGCCGAAACAGCTCTCCCAGGGTATAAGTTAACATTACCTGGGTAACCAAGCTTTGCTCGCGGAGTTCTGAGGGTCAATTCTGGTAAATAAAACCTGCAATAATACAATTACAATCAAGTCCCGACACGCTAAAACTGTCAAACCGGTATTCCCGTTTACGTTAAGGCAGCGTCTAACGCCTCCTGATTGGTCCAAACGTCACAAAATCAGTTTACGATGACAATCGCTTCACTTGTAATACAATCAAAGTAGAATGAATGTCTACTTTAAATGCAAGAATTGAGGTTCAGATTTTGAAAAAATAAAAAGAATCACAAATACATTTATATGACCGGGATTCCAACCTTCCATATTCCGAATTTTCGAACAAAGCAAAAATTATATATATATATACATACGCACACCAAACTGCCTATCGGACTGACATAATAGAGTCAAAATTAATGATGAAAACGGCGGCGCAAAAACAGCCGCGGGCTGTCATCTGTGATGCAAATAAAAAAGGTATTCGCCAAGAAGTTCCGGCGAAAGTAACGAGAAGGGAATGGAAAAACTTGTCTCGTTATAACAGAATGAGACCTCTCGTTTGTGGCGACCAACGCGACGTAATCGGGGACATTTTTTTGGAAATTGTAAAAAAAAAGACGATAACGTCTCAAATGACATAAGGTGGTTCGCTAGTGTCAAATATCATACTTTAATAAAATTAATTGAATCGGGGAGACGACTACATTATACCAAGAAATATTATTATTTGATAAACGTAAAAACCTACATTATAAGTAAGTATGAACTTAAACGCACAAATTGCGGAGATGTTTACAATATATAATATGTTCCTGCGGCCTTATATTTCATACACCTACTAGTGACGTCACAGTCAGATACGACTTTTGTCAGGAGCATTTTAACGAGACTTTAATTTTGTAAGCAAATCGCTGTACCTATGATAATATTGATTTTTGGGGTTCCGTAGTTCACGTCTCGGAACCCAAGTGGTTTCGTCATGTCTGTCCGTCCGTCCGTCTTCGGCCTACCGTCCGAACGGTTGATGCTAGAAAGACAAAACATTGCATAGATATGTATTTACAATGTCGACAAAGTGCTAAAATAAATTCACGAAAAAAATATTTTTTGGGGTACCTCCCCTACACATGGGTAAAGTGGGAATTTTTTCCCTCGAATCTACCCCATAGTGTAGGGTATCATTAGTAGGCTTTTTAAAAAAATTGAGAGATTGCTAAGACGATTTTTGATTGATGTATGTAGGTATCCGTTCAAGAGATTTTTTTTAAAAATTTGCAGATTTATTAGAAAGAGAAAAGCTAAACGGCTGACTCAATAAATCTGCAAAATTCATGATGGTAGTCCATGGATGAACTTAAAAGGAAAATTATAACGGCTTTTGTAACTTCGTTACTTTAGGAGTTATAGATGCCTAACTTGTAAAATGCGCTTACATGGAAAACTTCATTCAAAATAACTAAATAATAAGTGAAATGTAAAATATTGGTGTAATGGTGCGGAACCCTACGTGCGCGAGCCCGGCTTGCACTTGGCGGGTTTTTATAAACAGTTTCTTCTAAGAACTTACTCATATTTAAGAGTGCTATTCATTTGTTCAATAAAAAATCAGTCTCCATTAAAAAATCATATTGTTGATGAATAGACAAACTTTTATCTAAAAAAAGGAGGCGGTGTCGTGTCTCGGTGTGAACTGACCCTAAGCTGCTAAGCACTCGACCACGGACTACAAGCTGTAGGAGCTGTAGTAGCTATTGAGAGAAATAGTTGGTGTAATTACCCGAGCTTAATGTATGCGAGTGCTTCACTCAATATAATGATGCGAGCCGACTGTCGGCATGAGTGGGCAAATTGTTGTAAAGCTGAACTGTTCTGTATTAGCACAGAATAACTAATACTAGTCTACTTTAATTGGTTACTGTGAACAAGGCTTATGGGTCATTACCACAGGGGCGACACAAATTACAGTTCGAGCACCGGAAAATGTCAGCCATTTTTGACATTGAATATCAGTTTCTTTCTTAATAAGAAACTTAAACTATCAATTATGTCAAAGCATGAAACGACCAGCCCCAAGAAACCAAGTAGACGACTATGTAAACCCACGTTCCGTGCGCGCCGTGCGCTTCCCGCGACGTCTAGCCACGCACACATAGTCGCGAGCTGTCATACGTGTAAGTCTATTCAATGTCCATTCTTTACGTTTGTAAGTAATATACCGGGTGTTTTTTCAGTCAGTGTCGTTTCAGTCAGTCAGGAAAGTTGATGCCATAGTAAAAGTTGCATAAATTCAAGAGTATATTCACTCCTGAAAGTTTGGACACTGGCTGAAAAAACACCCTGTATCTATATTCTTTGTCATTGGTAAATTTTGTCATTTGTACGCATGATTCATTGACTTCTTAAAGCTAATAGACTATAGTCAAAGAATATATATATACTAAAATTGAGTTTATCTTACTAATACAATAAGCATGATGGGTATTTAAGTTCATGAACGGTACCTAATCGTACAGAGCTCAATTACTAAATACTTGTTAGAAATGAAGCTTATTTTCTTAAAGGAGACTGAACATCGTGGGATCAAATATATACCTAATGGCTTGTGATATGGTTTAAAAAATCGTCTTTTTTTGTCCTAAAATATAAAAATTCAGCTCAATTCTAAATTTGGGAGCCGAGAAAAATAAGAAAGATTGTGGCGGACCAATTAGCGCCATAATGCTGAATTGCGCTATCGAAGTTTACTAAGATCGGCACCATATATACAACAGTGATACTGTGACACCATACATACTTGCTCGGTCGGAGATCTCCCTTTGGGGCTTGCCACCATACTCCCACATTGGTGACCCTCGACAGAACACGTCTCCTTTTGGCCATCATCATCATCACTCCGCACCACGTCAGCCAGCTTCAGCCTCATCGAGTACCTCGACCACCAGCCTCAACGCACCGCGGCCTGGGCGAACCCTCATCGGCTTCATCGGGCACTCTCACTATAACGACCGGTCAGCTAGCAGAGCACATCTTTCCTGGTCAGCATGTAGCATCGGCCCGGCACGGCAGCACTCCGACTCACTGGAGCCCGTGCAGCAGCAGCACAGTTCCGACTCACTGGGACTCTCTGGCACTGACGACTCAAGCAGAAGACTATCAAGATCAATGATAATGATAATGAGATAGTACTTTTTGTCGATGACACTTCACAAATTTTGAATGTGAAGGGACAACAGTCAAATTACGACGAGGTACGAATACGGTACGAATAGTTTAACGTTTACTTTGCCCAATGTTAGGCAAGTACAAACCAATATAATATTAAATTATGAGAAAATGAACTTAGTGGACACCACTGTGTTTCTAGGTATAACACTAGATAGTAAATTACAGTGGGGTCCTCATATTGCTAATCTTGCAGATAGACTCAGTTCTGCAGCATATGCAGTCAGAAAAAATAGAGAAATTTCTGACGAAGATACGGCGCAACTAGTTTATTTTAGTTATTTTCATAGTAGAATGTCTTACGGCATTCTTTTATGGGGAAATGCCACCGACATTAATACAATATTTGTGCTGCAGAAGCGAGCAATATGTTAGATTTACAAAATGTCCTGCTTTGAATCTCTGAGACAAAATTTTAAAGAAATAGGAATTCTGACCGTCATTTTTCAATACATTTTAGACAATGTGTTGTGTGTTAGAAAAAAATTAAGTATTTTCAATACGAAAAGCAATAACCACTGTAGGAGCACTAGAAATAAATACAAACTAGATATACCGGTGATCAGAGTAAGTAAAGTTAGTAAATCTTTTAAAGGTTAATGTATACGCTTATACAATAGAATCCCAGAAATCGTTCCAAATCTGTCTATCAATAAATTTACAAAAGTAGTAAGTAGTTTGTGTGCTAAAGTTTATAGGGTCAATGATTTTATTGACGATCGCACACCATGGGAATAGGATGGCCACCTGCACGGCTACTTCTATGTACTATTGTACTCTTGTTATGTAGTTTTAGTCATAAAATTGTTATATACCTTTTTTATTCTAAAAGAACAAATTTCCATATTTTTAGTAAAAGATGGCCCGACCCGCGCGAGTTTTTTATGCCGGTTGTTCTCGCCGGGCCAGTTCCCGAACCGGTGGTAGGCATCACGTATACCGACGTTCAGAAAGTGTATAATAATACCAACTTTGAATAAAAAAATTTGACTTTGACTTCGACCTCCGGTCTTCCTGGGGGAGTGATGTGGCGGACCAATTAGCGCCACAATCCTAAATCGCACTATTGAAGTTTTCTAAGATCGGCACCATATATACAACATCTGAAATGCACTAAAGTGGGGTTCGGCCTGACCGGGCATACCACTTCGTTCGGTCGGAGATCTCCCTTTGGGGCTTGCCACAATACTCCTACAAGATGTTGGCGTATGGTATGTGTGTTAATCGATTTCAGTATTACAGTAAATATTTTTTGCACAAGTCATTTATAATTATTGTCAATTTTGTCTTAAGTCGTTAACGTTTTCAAGAATCACTCGTTTCGTGTATTCTAATGCGTAAGACGCAAGAAGCGTTTTGAGTGCCTTCCTAAATAATATTATTTTCAACGACCACTGCTTTAGTTATTACAGAATCCGGCTTACAAAACTTTAAAATATTATTTTAGTCTACGGCTGCCGTAGAGGAAATGCAGCTGTTCTTATGTACGCTTCTATTGTAATTGCATAGTTATTAGTAAGCAGACGAACTGTTGGAGCCTGCTGAGTGCTAAATGCTCATGTTATAATATTATGTGTGTCATAATATTATGGTAGCTGGGCAAGGTATCAAGATCATATTGTTCCACCTGGATAATTTCTTTAATAGATAAATAAACTATATACTATATTAAAACTGTTGTTTTCTGATTCTAATAAATCTATTCCTGTTATATTTATATTGTTTTTAAGTCACCATAATATTAATTAATAAAAACCTATTAATAAAACATTTCACGCATTCTCCACCTAATGTACTGTGTTAAAAAGATTCTTTCTTGGTATTGAAACATAACCTTACTTTCACTAAACTGCTCATAACTTTGTTCTCAGATTGCCAAAAGTTACACAATTTTCCACAAGACTCTCATTAATCCAAATCTATGTATATTAGTTACTGGGCGCGATTCAACTTTCCCATGTAGAGGGGCAAATCCCGTGATCGTGCTCTCCCGCCCAAGGCACCTTCAGGAGCCCGGCGTGAGAAGACGTAGCGGTAATTACTAACGAACTTTGTTCGCAGGTCCACTTCCTGAGGATACTGGTTCGGGGCGAAACGCATTTGCATGGTGGTGTGGGGCCTTGCACGATCTAGCTGACTTTGTTGCTTGTATGGTGGTGGTGTTTGCACGATCTTGTATCTGAGTTGTACGCATAAGCAGTGTAGGTCCCGGGAGGTGCTTTACGCATGCTTATGCGTGCACTCACACATTTGCTTGCAGGTTGTGGGTATTTATTTCTTCGGGAGATATTGCTAGATATAATATTGATTAAATTGTATGCTATGTATATATACCATTTTTATCTTATTACATTCTTAGCTCAAGAATGTAAGAAATGGTTTCAATGTCCTTTAGTTACAATCTATTAACATTTAACTATGGCATTATTCACGTAGAAAAAAAATCTTTGTGGTCCATGAGAGCTATCACATTTTGTCGCCCTGATTGTTTTTTTTTATAGTTAACGCTCGTCTGTATAAATAATCCCGACAGAGCACGGAAACTCTTGATCTTCCACGATTCATTTTGGGGGCTACGATGCCACGAACAGACATACAAACAAACAAACCTATAACCTTCTGTTTTTGTCGGAGTTTAAAAAGTGATACATGTGAAGGATATTATACGCAGTAAAATAGTTCAAAATCGTCTGATAGACGCAATTTAGACTAGACAATTTAGCTAGGGTTTAAATCACACCTAAGCACCCGTTAGCGATAACGACACACCACTACATCGCGATTTGCCCCCCTTCCCTTCATTTCCCAGGATATTTGTCCCCCTATTTACCTCAGGCGATTATTGTAACTACCCGCATTAGCAATAATTACAGCGTTATGACGTTAACGATCATTGTTCTAGCGTTTGACGTTATTCATGACGCTCGTACGTTTCGCGTCATTTTCGACTCGTTACGTCGCCATGCTTCGCGGATCGCGACTCGCGTCACAGCACTTCCTAATGCCCCTTTTACCTTATGAGGGTAATATATCGCTTGTAATATGTTATATTTTATTATTGATGGTTCTGTGAAATATTTGTTTGCTGAAAGCACTTCTCTGTATTTCTCTACTGAGTACTGACTCCTACTACGGCCAGACTTTCGTAAAATCTCACTGTAGCAATTTGTTATTATTGTCGCGTATAAAATAAAATATATGGACGCTTCCGCGATACCGACCGACCACGTTAATCTGGCCCCGTGCTAAGCATCCGAAGAACTTGTGTTACAGGGACCGGACAACGGGAAGTATATTTAATACTTTCATACTATATGTAACAGCCTCCGTGGTCTAGTGGTTAGAGCTTGGTTCTCGACTCGGAGGTCGTGGGTTCGATTCCCGCATTGGAACAAAAAAATGTTGTTTCCAAGTTTGGTTAGGACAATTCAGGCTGATCACCTGATTGTCTGACAAGAAAGATGATCCATGCGTCGGAGGGGCATGTAAAAAGTCGGACCTGCGCCTAATCTCTCGCCAGTCGTGTCGGTTATCCGTCCCACTGGGTTACGAGAGTAAAAGGAGCAGAGAGTGCTCTTGTGTACTGCGCACACACTTGGGCACTATAACATAACTCCTGCGTAGCTGGCCTGGTTTCAATGAAACAGGCCACCGTCACCGAAATCGGTGTGGGAGCTATTACTATTATTACTATATGTACATAATTATATTAAAGATTTTTATTACATTTATATAATACCTATATTCAATACACATCCATGTTTCATGGCCCAGGAGTATTGAATTTGTTTTGTTCCCTTGGCAGGATTCAAACCCGCGACCTCCGGCTTGAGTGCTAATACTTTAGCCACTGAGCCACAGATATCGTCGAATGTATCGACGGTAATCGCTTTCTATCAGACGATCCGTCACTCAGTTGCCCAATACATTTCTTAAAAAATAGGCTCCGAAACTACAGGACCGATTTTGATGAAAATTGGCGCAGATATAGTCCACGGGGAAGGACATAAGCTACTTTTTATCGTGGGAAATGTAAGGTTTCCACGTTTTTTTCCTTAGCACGTACGAAGTCACGAGCGACATCCTGTTATACAAGCTCACATTTGCTATTTGCGTTGGCGGTGATTATTTATCTTGGTTCATTAGTAACGGGCGTTGGTTTGCGTTGAACGCAAAAACCGGAACGCCTCGGCTAGTGCAAGGTGAGGAGTTCTGTTCATTAACGGGGGGTTGGAGGGGTAACCCCTAACCCCCTACCCCTTTAACCCCTCCGGGCTCTGCCCCGGTACCCCTGGAACCCCCTCTGGGGTGCGAGTGTTCGTGTCGCGCACGATTTGTAATCGTTTTTGTGGGCCGAGATAGTGTAGACGCTAGACGGTAGTTTCTTATGTACATAGATGTTCCTACACTCGATTTATAGGTCTCAAGTAAGCGGTTTTAGACTTCCGTAGATTACCAAATACTAAGCTGCTTTTGCTGACAGTCTGTCTGTCTGTTTCGTAACGGACGCGATTGATGCTTTTATGCTCCGTTCAGATGTAATTTAATCTAATGCTAAAGTGCTATCGCGGAGCACGTAGAATTTCGTATATTGACTCAGCGCTACTTGTCTCTTTTATTCGAATATATAGCTATCGCGCTCCTATCGCGTATCTGTCTAAACGCGATACCAATATTTTCGTATGAAAGAGATAAGTAGCCATGAGTCAATGTAGAATATTCTATGTGCTTTGCGACCGCACTTTAAAATAGCCATACACGTAACCTACCAGGTTTGCCTGTACAGGTAAACGGGAGCATAGATGTTGCACAGCTGCCCAGGTTTCCATACAGTATCAGCTCAAGCTTACCCGACAGGAATAATAACTGTGCAGGCAAACGTGTCAGATAAACCGTTACGTGTGTGGCTAGCTTAATAATTCTAACAAAGAAATTACGCTATTATACTTACAACTAATTTCAATGTCACTTAATAATTTTTATGCAATACAATATCTTATTATGAAAAAAAGGGATTGTAGTGTAAGGATACACACTACACAGACTATAGATACATTTTTTGCCCGATATTATTTTCAAACTAGCATGCATATGGAAATACCTACAGCTTGTTAAAACAATAACGTAATGTATACCAAAATGTTCAATTTGTAAGTTAAATTGACTACTAAATTCAGTTAATAACTTCTTAATTAAGGAGCCATACAAAAACCAGCAAACATAACCAACAAGTTATAATTAGTAAAGTTATAATATTCGCGGTATAATATCTAACAGTATGTCATCTTAACTTTAATTTTATCATAGTTATAGATCAATTTAATTGGTTTCATTAAATATTATAGCAAAATACTTTCAGTGATTTTAGTTTATTAGTCTCTTTAGATCTACCTAAAGAACTTTTTGAAGAATTAAAATCTTTAGCTTTGCTGTTATTTAAAAACGGCCAAGTGCTAGTTGGACTCGCGCACAAAGGGTTCCCCACCATTGTACCAATATTTCACATCCTTACTTATTATTTCAAAAGGTAAAATCAAATAAAAGTTACTTAAACTAGGCACAAAAGGCGGTCTTATCGCTACAAACGATTTCTATGAATTCTTCCAGTTAACCTTGCTAAATTTAGAAACAGATTTGTAAGTAACTAGGTAGGCAATATTTGTAAATAAGATAGGCGGCTTAAAATAAACGATCAAGTATTATAATCACTTGGTCAAACACAACCCAACGTTTCGGTTGGCGCAAATAGTTTATTTTATATACGGCTCCAATCCCCTGGGCGACCATCAAGAAGTTTGTCGTCAGGCGATTAAATGACGTTGAGGTTGCCGCCATCATTTTAGCTCTCCTAGGAGAGTTTCCGGAGAGAGAGTGGACCATAAAGCGACGGTAAACGTCATGTACCGCGGGAGAGATTGGACCAGCGCGATCGCAGTGATAAGCACGGTCGTAATGAAAACTGGCATGGAATTAAGCTTGTGTTGAGTTATGATACACATTAAATACATTTTAATAAATAACAACTGATCTTGTTGTCTATCTACATGTTGTTTAATTTTCCATCTTTTAGACAAAAACATGAGTTTCTTACGCCGGTTCTTCTCGCCGGGCTACTTCCCTAATCGGTGGCAGGCTTCATGTAGACTCGACGTTCAGAAAGTGTATATAAAATATTTATTTGAGTTGAAATTTTTTCGGCCAGCAATCCCTGTTTTCATTCTGGCTGGTCTTTTAATGCCACAGGTGTACCAAATCTACTTTCTATGCTAACTAGACGCTGCAAATTTAAAAGTTTCCGTAAATGCCTTACGTTATAATCGAGAGTAAAACTTAAACTTTTTTCTATTTCAATGTTAGTTTTATAAAAGAAGATCGGCAAGTCGCCATACATTTACTGCCTGATAATTAAAATACGAGACTACAGTATAATATAATTAAATATAACTTTACTTATTGTTCAATATATTGATCTCGTGGCGGGTTACGTAAAAGCGAAATCTATTATTTGCGATGTCAATTACGTAATGAAATTAATAAGTAGTTTGTTTGGAAACTCAATATGCTACCAGATAAATTATAGATGTCGCTTTAACGTTCAAACCAAAAACATAATAACTATTTTTTTAGGTATATAAATATAAATAGTATAGAGTGATCGATCTATTTTACACCCCGAGTAACATTTACGCCTTAAATTGACAATTCACAGCATGATAGCCATATACTATACAGATATGATGACAACGATTACCACAGATAAGTATGTGTTTTGCACATCAATTCTCTGGTATTCGGAGATTCATAATTTTTTATTCCCAAGTCTTAAAAATTTAATATATTTTTATATAATCACTTTTTAAGTAATATAAAACTACATAAATGTTCGAAACTTGGCCGCTCTTGATGAAAAATCAGGCAGGATTCGCCAGTGTCCTTTAAAAATAACATTCAAATCGTCAATGACACTCAATGACTTCCATTTCTTGGAAACAGGAATTTTCAATCAGGGCTATTATAAAAATAATATAATAATATAATCAAAAAACGTTCAAGTGCGAGTCGGACTCGCGCCAAAGGGTTCTGTTCAAAACGGCTAAAAATTAATTTTTGTTGTATAAGAGCTGTATTGTTTTATAATCTGAGGGGAGCCCCCAACACTTAAATATTTATTTTATTCTGTTTTTATTTGTTGTCGTAGCGGCAACCGAAATATACCTTCTGTGAAAATTTCAACTTCTTCATGATAGCTAGAGAGCTATCATGATACAGCCTGGTGACAGACGGACGGACGGATGGACTGACAGACAGACAGAGAAGTCTCAGTAATTTTTTTGTACCCTATGGGTACGTAAAAGAAAAAAAATATGCATACTCTTTATATGTCTAAATCTGGCCTTTCTTCGTATTGTTGCTAAAATTTGTCCATTAGGTATTCATTGTTCTCAACGGTTTTGGCGCGACAGAGTAATCGAAAAATTTCGCGCTTATGTCGTATGCTTTTTTAGTTTGAACCTAACTTTAGCCTGTGTGTGTAACCAGCATAACGTCTCTCGCCAACACGTCTCGCCAAGTGCGTTAGAACAAACTGTCGCGCGCAACCGCGACCGATAGCTAAACGACACCGTTTGGCTTCGCGCCCAATGGCGGCATTATATAAAACTCACGCTATGGCCCACGATAATTAGCTGGCGACAATAGCAGTATCAGCTCGGCTATCGAGCGGACCGATCGCCTGATGGTAAGCGCAGGGAGGTCAAGAGCGTTGCCGGTCTCCGGCATCCTTAGGGTAATTCACACCGAAACGAAACGATACGTGACATAGCGCTGCATTTTAAGTTAGCTATTCAAAATTGAACTTTAGTTACTTTTCATTACGCAAGAAGATAAAACGTTTCATTGTAAGAGTTTGAATGTCAGCTTGCACTATGCTGCACTGCGCATGTGCAGTGTATGACTGATGTCATATGAAACGTGATCTTTTTGTGTAGTGAATAAATGCAGCGCCGTGTAGCGTAGCTTATCATCGCGGTGTGGACTGACCCTTACTCGGCCAAACAAATCGCAAGCTTAATTTCACGCTGGTTTTCTATTAAGCCGTGGTATTCAGTCAAACTCATTTCGTATCTACTCTATATCTCACGCAAGGTATTATTAAAGTGAAACTTTTATTACATCGTCTCAAACTTTTTCGTCTGTGTGTTGCATGTCGCGTGACGGTCGGCCGCGGAGTAGGGATAAAGTGAAAGGCGTTCGTCAGAGCAGCCGAGGCCAATATGGCGGCGCCTATAGTTCGCACCAGCTGACCGTGTAGTGTATAGACTAGTACTCATTTGTGCCAGTGCTCCACGCTATTTTGTTATTAAGTTTCACTTTTACCGTGGTTTCATAAAACCACACAATCCTTTTTTTATTTGTATTATATTAATACGTGAAGTAAAAACTTTCAATACAGTTTTACGAGAATTGTGCAACCGGCAGTATGAAATTTGGACGGTAAATGAAATTTTATGTGAAGGGAGGAGTTCAGAGAGCTATTTTTTAAAAATTATGCTTTAAAATACATTAAATTAATAAAAATATCAACAACTCACACTATTCACTACCTCAGATTATTAACACACACTACCTCAGATTATTAACACACACTACCTCAGATTATTAACACACACCACCGCGCGTTTGATAGGTTTTGCTACACGTTGAGGTTTGACAATCTGTCACAACATTTTAATTTCTTCTATAACATAAGAGGCAAAATAACCCTTATGTAAATAAAACTTAAAAGTATATTATGTAATTATATCATGGCCGAATTTCGACCAAAGGGCAACTTCTAGCATGCTTTGTTGTCTAGAAGATTGATTAAATGTCGGATAGCTTTTTTAATTATATTCGGAAGTTGACTACAGAGCGACTGAGACAAAACATGCAAATAAGCTAGTTAAGGATTGTGAAACAGGCCAAAGTATTTAATTCAGTTTTACGAAAAGTGGTCTCTGTTTTCGTTGAACTAGAATCTTTTGATGTAAGTAATCTAATGTCGTACTTATTAATTAATCGATTTCAAAATTAACTAACGAATAAATATATCATTGTATATAAGTAGTAAGTACTATCATTATTCCATAGAAACACTGTGTGTGTTTTTTCGGGATACAACGTAGCCTTTGTTTTATTTGATCCAAAGCCTAAACTACTACCATGCAAAATTTCATTAAAATCTAAAAGTTCTATAGTTTCTGCGTAAAAGAGTCCCAAACATCCATCCATCCATCTATCTATCCGCAAAACTTTCACAATTATAATAGAAAAATTAGATATCCTGTTTATGTCATATAATAATTGTTCTGGAAAACTTTATCTATCTAGGTTAAGTTAAACTAGGTTTATTGCTAATCAGTAATTGCTGATATAGTTAACAACATCAAAACACCGCAATCGCGTCAACAGTATAACTATACCTATCACAGTAAAACCGTCTAAGCGTGATGCAAAATCAGTTTCAATAAAAAACAGTATTAATCCGGGGGCAATACAGTTCCAGTTGAAGACGTCGATGTGTCGGTTTATGATGTCGTAAACCCTCGCCTCGTCAGCTACAATTTCATATTTAAGGCCGCTTTACATTATTTTATTCGTAGGAATCGGAGGGTATCGATCGTGTACGCGCGATTCGCGGTCGAGCGTTCGCGGGAAACGGAAAGTTAGACTGAGTTTTTCACCCGACTATGGCGAAGCCAAAAGAATGGGTAGTGATTTTGGCAGTCTACGTATGTATGTATGTTTGTCCCACCGTCTTCGTCGTTCGGCGCCTAAACTACTTGTCCGATTGTTACGAATGAGGTGTCAATATATTTGTAATAATAGCCAGGTAACATATAAGCTATATAATTTACGTAGTCCGGTTATAGTTTTTATTATAGTTTTTAATAAAAATATAGTTATAAGAAGCAAGTCAGAAATAACTAACACTACTACACTAACACACTACACTAACTAACGCTATCACAGAAATAACTAACAGAAGATACGACAGCCTTACCCTTTCGTATCTTCCGTATTCGTATAACATGACAAACGAATGGTAACTCCTCTGTCGGAGTCTGGAGAGCGTGTCGTTTCGACATACCAATCTACGGTCGAAGACAGATCCGGGATTTCTCTAAGAACAATAATCATTGTCCTGAATAATGTGAAGGGGCCCTAAACATCAACAACCCCGAAACTGTTCCATGTAGATATTTTATTACTGTTCTATTTGGGTGCGATCAATTCGAATAGATGTATTTTACTGTATATAAAGATTTCGGATTCTAACATATTATAGTGGATAAAGTTGGCTAAAATATATTTTATTTATACTAAACCCACTGTACTAATAAAATATTTACACAATGGATAATCTATTCAATGTTGCTGTCTTTGTCTAAAAAAATAGTTGGAAAAGTCAAAGACAAACTCAACAGATGAAGACAGCAACAATAGCTTATCCGATGTGTAAATAGTTTTATTAGTTAAATTTAAACAGTAGATGTACAATTTTGTATTGATGTAATATATTATTGAATCAGAATTGCGTACAGACCGGGAATATATTGTCCGGAATCCGTAAGGCCGGGGAAAATTCAGAACATTGAACATAGAACTCTATAGAAAAATACAATAGATCTGAAGATCGAACACACGAGTGTCAGGTGAAATTTAAATTCTGACAACTCGACACACATGTGTTCGATTTTCAACTCTATTGCATTAATCCATGGTTCTATTTTCAATGCCCTGAATTTTTCGGGCCTTCTGTATTCCGGATCATGCAGTTTCAGTCTTAATGACAATAGTATGTAAAATATTTTAACAAAGCTTAAAACAAAATGGGCAAAAAGGTTCCCACAAGGCATGGGACCTATCATCTAGAATAGCGCAAAAACGATTTTTAAAGCCCTCAGGAAATACGAGCAAAACCGCTTATTGGTTTTGCTCGTATTTGCTTACAAATCAGGTTATGCCTCTGTAGACGTCAAAGCGCCTCTATCAGAACTTACTTACCGTGACTTACCTTATTCCAGAGGTATAACATCTGCTGGTTATGAAACAACATAATATAAGAAGAATAAAACATTGAAGGAATACTAGAATTGAAGCCGTAAGCAGCTACCTATCTCACAAAATAATATTTATGGCAAAAACCTATAAGAGTGACAGACAAAGAAAGAACTAAATTTTTTCTAAGATTGTCTCGGTGTTTGTGATCCTTTGGATTTTCCATTCCATTTTTACGAAGTTGGAATTACGACTTGATGGCACTCATATTACGTGTTAGCACGTGTACGTCTCTTACTAATAGCCGGGTCCCCGTGCTATAGTTATTTCTCTGACATTATTATTGCTTTAGAGCGGTTTAGACCGGCCGAAAAATGGCTAGTGACTAACATAATATAAAGACTGATTAACTGACAAAACTAAATAATTCAGTTGTATGTGTTGTCTATTTACGAATTCAAATAAACCATTTCAGATTATTATGGAATTGAGCAAGATAGTGATTAAGTTCAGTGCAGTTTCAATTTTATCAACGTATTTAAACTACGTTTAACGCTGAGCTTCGATTTAAGATTTGACTGTCATTGAATGATCTCTCATTGAGAGAAATCAATCCGAGTTTAGAAGCACGTTCAAAGCAATTTGGTGATATCGGGGCTTACAAATATTATGATATACCAAATGTGTGTCACTTAAATTACTTGTTAGCCTTTTCTGGGATTCTAGCATTCAGGTACAAGAGTGTGTGTGTGTGTGTGTGACACTGCTAATAAAAATAGTTAAAATATGATTTTTCTTTTGTCGTGCAACAATAGATTATCAATAATTTCAACTATTATGTTCATTGATTTAATATACTCTAGATCCACTATCACATACAAAAAGTTACTGGAAAAGTGTCGTCAGAGGACATGTCAGTTTCTTTTTAAATTTTCCATGACAGTTGCTTTGCTTTACAATTAAAGACTTTAATCCTTAGACTATATTGCCAAATATTGACTGATGTATGACGTACACCTAATAAAAAAATATTTGAAGAGCAGAGTATTGGTGCAGTTGTTATACGATTTTATTTATTTGTTCTGTCATCGAGTTTTTACCCGCGACGGAACGGTTTGGGGTGAGTTGTTTGTCGCTTTATCTCCAAAAGTATTAGTCCGATTTTGATGCGGTTTTCAGTGATGGGTTCGGGTTTGATAGGTACATATCACAGGTAGGTGTTACATTAACAGCCTAACAGGGGGCGCTGCAGTAAAAATTTGTTTGTGCAAAATCAAAACTACTAGTCCGATTTTGATCCGGTTTTCAGGATTTATAATTATATTTATATAATTATAAGTCCTGAAAGCTAAGCTGATTGACAGATGTATCAATGCACAGGTTAGAAATTTTAAATTTTGCACATGTATTTCTCATATGACGTAGACATTTTTTAGACAAAAAATTTGTATGAAATAGGGGGTCAATTTAAAATTATCACAATCGTTTAAAATCCAAATTCACGCGAGCGAAGCTGCGGGCAAATGTTAGTTACTATTGAATTAACTTTATCGAGATGAATCACCTAGCTATGCTCTCTAAAAAGTTTGAATTCAAGGTCAATTCAAATGCCCGGCGTGGTGTGGTGGGTATGACTAGCTGTTGCCCGCGGCTTCGCCCGCCTACATATAGTATCTGATGGGAATAATGAACTTTTTCGGGATAAAAAGTATCCTAAGACATTAATCCAGATACTTAAACTACTACCATATCAAATTTCATCAAATTCTTTCACGCAAAAACTACTCTTCCGGTAGAGTAACAAACATCCATCCATCCATCCATCCATCCATCCATATCGCCTATGTTACTCACAAATGACGTAGCCTTCTATTAACGATAATAAAAGAATTTTCAAAATCGGTTTAGTATATCAAGAGATTACCCCCTACAACCTCAAAAACTTCACCTCTTTATAATATTACTATAGAAGTTTATTTCTATTAGTAAAAGTCAGCAAGCGTCTCTATTCATTTAGAATGTGACTCTGTTCCGAAGAGCCGGTTACCATGGAGACACCATACTCGTACTCGTACGTACGTACTCTCGTACTCACTTGCACCCACTATGAACTACACGCGAGGAACAGAGACAGTAATTGCGTTCTTGTTGACACGCGTTTGAAGTATACGAAGTATTTAATTTTTAAAATATTTACGTTGAATAACACATATTTAGTTTTAAGACATATTTAGCTTTAAACGTATTAAAATATGAAAAATTGACTAATTACTTACCGAAAATAAGATATCCCATATTTGTTAGGATATTTGATGTATTGTTTTTGGATTTTTTCACCGAGCACTTTGATATGTTGCCGGTCGGTTAGTTTGCGCGTCATTGCGAGACAAGTGCTAACTCGCGTTTCTCACACTTGTCAAAAGGGGATACACTACGAGCGTTCGTGGGGCATCTTTGTATATATAAGATCTTGCTTATATTATGTCAGTCCGATTGGCAGTTTGGTATGCGTATGTGCAATTTTTGCTTTGTTCGGAAAATTAGAATGTGATGTATTGGAATCCCGGGGTCCCGGTCAGATAAACATTTTTTGGTAATTCTTTTTTTTAATCTAAAATCGCTCCGAGCGTAGCTCAAACCCAGGTACTTGTTATAAAACAATTAAGCCCGATGGCCGAAACACGAATATTCGTATCAACAACATAACATACACGCGCGATGTTAATTCGTAAGCCATCGCAATGGCTAACTTAGAGCAATTCTTACTCGAATGGCCAACTCAAAGCAATTTTTTACTCGAATGGCCAACTCAAAGCAATTTTTTACTCGAATGGCCAACTCAAAGCAATTTTTCACTCGATAGTCCCGAGAAAGTAATTTTTTGCTTTCAAAACAACACCATTGGAGATATAAATTGCCGAATGAAAGTTGGGTAGAAATCTCGTTACGAAGACGCGGCGCTGTCAGTATTCCCATTTTATTAGGGTCCTAAGGGCAGGCCAGCCCTTTCCGCACTGGAGATAAGATGTAAGGGCTCACGAGCCCCACACTGTGCAGTTTAATCCTTCCGGGACATTTGGGAGACGTTAGCCCTTGGGTAGGACTGTAAGATATTGTGAATCGACTGGAACGTAATATACCTAAATATAATATAAATATAATCAAGGAATAATCTAAATCCTACTGCTATTTTTAAATATGAAAGTTTGTGAGGATGGATCGATGTATGTATAGATGGATGGATCGATGTTTGTTACTCTTTCACGCTAAAACTACTGAACGTTTTTCTATGAAGTTCGGTATGGTAGTAGTTTAGGCTCTGGATTAACACGTACCAAGGCTTTCTTTTTACCCCCAAAAAGTACAGTGTTTTCGTGAGATAGGTACTGTATTTTCGCAGGCGGAGCCGCGGGCAACAGCTGGTCTATAATAATATTATAGGTCTATGAATTGTACTGTATTAAGACTATGGTATTTTCAGCGAAGAGGTGAGATTCTCTCTCTCTATCTATTCTATTTCGTTCTATTCGAATATAACGACAATTATTATATGTTTTAATTTCCAATCCATCGAATTAGGTAAGACGTGATGATTATCTTCTACGAACATCAAGTTTGAAATGAAATACGTAAATAAAAGTTATGTAAAATTATTATACTAGAATATCAATGCTTTTCATTTCATTTTTTTTTAACAAAATAAGCTGTAATGACATCAGTAGGTACTTCGCCTTAAATTATCCTCTGGCTACATTTTATCCCAAAAAATGCAGTATTCCCATGGGATACTATATTTACGCGCTAGTATACTATATTTAAAAGCTAGTATTATATATTATATAATACTAGCTTTTAATTAACAGCCTCCGTGGTCTAGTGGTTAGAACTTGTCTCTCGACTCGGAAGTCGTGGGTTCGATTCCCGCATCGGAACAACAAAAATGTTGGTTCCAAGTTTGGTTAGGCAGTGCAGGCTGATCACCTTATTGTCTGACAAGAAAGATGATCCATGCGTCGGATGGGCATGTAAAAAGTCGGACCTGCGCCTGATCTCTCGCCAGTCGAGTCGGTTATCCGTCCCACTAGGTTATGAGAGTAAAGGAAGAGAGAGTGCTCTTGTGTACTGCGCACACACTTCAGCACTATAAAATTACTTCTGCGGAACTGGCCTGGTTTCAATGAAACCGGCCACCGTCACCGAAATCGGCGTGGGGGAGTTGGTTAGTTTTTATATATTATTGTGAGTAGATGTTAATATGCTTTGAGAGTGGGTCTGTTTATTTACCTCAAACTTTTTTCTTAAAACATAACATAATATTAATAATTGTAGCTTCAGGAACATCATGCGTGGTTTTAACGTACAAAGTAAACGTAATATGTTTACTGCGTATAATTCGAATATCAATGTGTGTGAATAAGGAGTTATCTATATCTATCTGAATCTTCTATATACATACGAATAAATAAAATTTAAGTGTCTGTTTGTAATTTCAAATTAACAGCTTTGCACTTAATGTATATGATGATGATTAATGATAGTATATACGGTGCGGTGCCTACACCAAAAAAAATTTTTTTTGGTCTGTCTTTCTATCTGTCTGTTTGTTCTTGCTAATATCTGAAACGTCTAGGCTGATTTTGACCGGACTTTCACTGGCAAAGCTGATTTTATAAGGAAGCAGTAACTTAGGCTAGTTTTATCTTAGGGTTCTAGGGTTAAAAAAAAGAGTCTTAGTTCCGTTTTAAACAATAGGTTTCCGTTTCCATTGGTAGATTCACGCAAACGAATTTGCTAGTTTTTCCATAAAAATATAAACACAAATTCATACCTATTCATTTCCGAATCTTAGCGTCGAAATGAGATTATTGTATCAGGCAACACGCGCGCGTCGCACGGTGAACGCGAACAATTGCAGATCCGACTTTTAATATTTCCAGCGCCGATTACAAACACTCAGCTGCAGGCCGAAGATTACTTTGCAATTGAAAACAAATAATAATAAATACGGAGCACGTCTCGGGAAATTGGAAACGAAAGAAAAAAAAGAAAGCGATGGTCCAGATATCGAGACGCTTTACTTTGTATTTTGTAACGTTTATGTAATTGTACCAATGGTTTTAAAACTAAGGATGGGCTATTTTTTTTGTCATATGCGACGTGCATTTGCAAAAAAAATTAAAAAAAAATCATACAAGAAAAAGATACGCCATTTTGATTTCATAAGATTTTGCTTTTTTATTTTAAATGAAACAGTTAGTGAGAATGGATGGATGGATATGGATTTGTTACTCTTTCACAGAGAAACTGTTGAAAGGATTTTTATGAAATTCGGTATGGTAGTAGTTTAGGCTCTGGATTAACACATACTACTTTTTATCCCCAAAACTTACAGTGTTCCCGTGAGATAGGTACTGTATTTTGGCGGGCGGAGCCGCAGGCAACAGCTAGTCTATAATAATATTATAGGTAGCTAGCTAGCAGCTAGTCTATGAATTGTACTGTATTAAAACTATTGTATATTCAGCGAAGAAGTGAGATCATTACGGTCTATTCTATTTCGTTCTATTCGAATCTAACGACAATTATTATATATTTTATATTCCAATCCATCCAATTAGCTTATTATCTAGGACGTGATGCATATATTCTACGAACATCAAGCTTAAAATTAAAAACGTTAATAAAAGTTTTGTAAACTATACTAGAATATCAATGCTTTTCATTTAATTTTTTTTTACAAAATAAGCTGTAACTGCATCAGTAGGTACTTCACCTGGAATTATGATCCTCTTTGTATACTTTTCTATTCATTAAATATTTAAACGTAGAAAAGATATATCTATACATACATCTTCTATACAAATAAATATAGGTAATAAAGGTATCTGTTTGTAATTTTAAATTAACAGCTTGTCACTAGATGCTATTATGAAAGTATATACGATACATACGGTTAAAAATTATGTCTGTCCGTCTCTCTGTCTCTTTTGTTCCGGTCTAATCTCTGAAGCAGCTGGACCGATTTTCACGGGGTTTTTACTGGCAGATAACTGATGTTTATAATGAGTAACTTAGGCTACTTTTATCTTAGAGTTCTGTTTCAAAAATAAGATTCCGTTTCCGTTAGTTTTATGCAAACGAAGTTGCGGGCACCAGCTAGTTATTTAATAGAATCTTATCACTACGACCTACACATAATCTAAAGGCTTTGAATTTAAATAATTTCTTTACGAAAGATCAAAAGAACATTGATATGCGCGACATAGACGCGAGCCTTGAATAAAAACCAAGTATAATTTATGCGATATATAATACCAACACCAATATAAATATTTATTAATATTACAGGTCATGGAGTTTCTTTCCAGCTTAGGGCGTCCCTTTTATTCACTTTCGGAATATTCACTTTGATGTAACTAAAATTACGCAACATTATATTCGTATCGATACTACTATTGACGCTTTCTTATTCAATCTTCATGTTGTAACTGTTTGCAGGTGAGACATAATTCTGTTCGCGTGCTACAGATTCCGTGGATCCGCTACGCGACGCAGTCACATGGCCGACAGTCTCTACAAATGACAGCTCGAGCACCGGCGAATATCAGCCATGTTGACGTAAGCCTAAGGTCGACACCAAAATATTTTTAATCGTCGCGTCAGACAAATATATCATGGATATTATGAAATTATATTGTCAATTATGTCAAAGCACAAAACGACCAGCGGCCAGCCCCGTGAGCCGTAGTCCAGGCTGGGAAAAAGTTCCTCCCCGCCCGCCTCCGCATTCGCCCAGCCCCGCACACAGCCGCGAGCTGGCATTCGTGGTAATCGGTGGAGTGAAGATTCTTTACATTAGTAATGTATATTCTTTAACGCAGTCACGGTTAGACATTTGCTTTCCGAAGTGTAATCTGTCCGCATTTAATTGCAAAATTTTCTGAAATCAAGATGGCGTAACTTTTGTACGCGCGTGGCGTAACTTACGTGTATTAATATATTTTTTTCTCAAATGAACGTCATAGCCCATCCTTAGTTTTGAAATCATTGCAAACAGTATAAATGATTGATACTTTTGACATTAAACCTGACCACCACCCGCTCTGACGTCACCGCGGACCCGTCGATTGCCCGCGTAACGGCTATATCGCATTTCATAACTCGACACCCTGGATGTAGAGGTTCTGGAAGTGCAGCATCCTGATCAATTTATTTTAGTCGAAATAACATATAACTAAGCCTGCTAATTTCGAAGCACTTAATAATTTTTTTGGACCCAAGGGTCAAGCTTGACTCAATTCATCGGACCCTTTACCTCTAAATCTGACCCTAGATCATTGCTTACTACGGTTTAACTAAAGTAGATTGTTTAGATTTATAAAAGTTATAATTATTATTAATCTAAACAATCTAAAATTCTCTAGAAATGGAATATAAAATCACTAAGTATATTATAGTTATATTATACTTGGTGATTTTATAATCCATTTCGCGAAAATTGTCCTGTCGTTATGTATCAAAAATGGAATATAAAATAACCAAAAGCTTATGCTCGAAGCTCAATTATTTTAAAGTTGGAAAATCTTAAAAATATCATGAATTTAGGTCACTCTACTGCGGCGGCGACGCGGCGCCGCCTCACGTGCCGTGCGCCGTTGTACGCTCCAATCACACGCAACGTCATTGGAGTCAGTAGGGTGACAATTATTTATAATTTCAATATTTTATCATTTTTCACGAATAGTTTCAGTAGTGCGATATTGTAAAACAAATATTAGTTAGAACTAGCTGATGTCCGTAACTTAGTTTGTGTAAAACTAACGGAAACGGAACCCTATTTTTTCAAACGGGACCCTAAAATAAAAGTAGCCTATGTTAGACCTCATAACATCAGCTATCTGCCAGTGAAAGTTCCGAGAAAATCGATCCAGCCGTTTCAAAAATTAGCCGGAACAAACAGACATATAGACAAAAATATTTTGTTGTAATTGCAAGTACCAAATATATTTTCATGTGCATTAAGTGAAAATTACAATTTCAATTACAAACAGACACTTCAATTTTATTCAGTACAGAATATCTATATAGATAAAGAAGAAAAAAATACACTAAGTATGCCATAGTACTCTATTTCATGTACCTAATATACCCTGTTTCTCACGAAACGGTATAAAAAACTTGAGAGGTGTCAAGAGACACACCCGGATGGAACGAAGTTGTAATATATATATATATATATATATATATATCCAGATTAGCCGGAACAAACATACAGACTAACAGATGGACAAAAAAATGTTAACAATTTATATTTTATTGTAGTACCGATCATACGTCTTTTAAATGCATTAAGTGAAAATAAAAGCTGTTTATTTGAAATTACAAACAGACACTTCAATTTTGTTTATCTGTATAGATATAATATATTATCTTATACAAAACAAATAGTTGAACTTAGTATATATAGTGCGCGCGGAACTAGTTGGCTGCGCCTTAGGTAGGGACAGGGGTGAGGGGGCGGGTTGCTTGCTGCTCGCAGTGCTGCCGCCGCGAAGTTCGGCTCCGTACTGAGTAATAACATTAAGCGCTCCTAAGGCCCGGCTAGCTAGTCACAATACTCGTATGTAACAGTCATAACAGTCACAATGTATAATTGCAAAATTCTACATTATTGTCAAGGTGATAAGGTCGTTTTTTGTATCATTCTTAATAGTCGTTATTACATTGTGATTTCGAGTGGCAAAAAGTGTCGTGCCTATAATCCGTCCAGCCTCCATACAATTCGCAACGCGCCATAAGGAACTTCGTTCCAAAAAATCACCCAGAATAAATAGATAGAAAGAAAAAAAATTAGCTTCAATGCTGCTTATTTATAAGAAGTCACATCCGGTAGACTTACTCACTCATTCCCGTCACGTCTGCCGGCCGCTGACGGATTGTCAGCTATGTACATACAATCCTATGTACATCCAATCAGAACTTTGGTCTTGCACACTAAACTCTGAAATCGCAGCGTTATTTGTCAATTGTGTCCGTAACCTTGGGGTTAGTCCATACCGAGATGCGACGCGGTGGGACGCTGCGCGTAATTTCGCTTTTGTATCGCTATTCTTAAAAGAATCTAGTTTTCTATTCATGGAAATATTCAGCTTTTGATCCATTAATATATAAGTGGATTTTTAAGAAGTAAAAACTTTGTCAAGCTTAGCCCAACTATGTGAAATAGAAGTGAATTCGTCAAAAGCAGGAATCATTGTCACAATATCTCCCTTACGAAACGATGGAATGTTTAAACGCCTCGCTTTGTAAGTAATCTAAGCCTTAGAAAAGAGAAAGCTTGCTTGCTTGAGAAAGGTTACGGGAGCTCTCTGCGATCGCATTGCGATTCCGCAGTTGTGTGTAAAAGCCAATAAACTTATGAGTGATGCGTGATACACACCAGATACACCTGAAATACATTGTTACGGACAATACCTTTCCGATACGAGAGTCGAAAGGTCTCACCAATAATATGGAGTACTGCGAACATACGAGGATATTGTATAGGTGGAACAGAGTATATTCAAAGCCACCGGTGTATTATTGTGTTCTTTAGAAGTGAAAAGTTTTCCGTGTAAGGCTGGGACTGAAAATATCACTATGCGCTAATACAATAGAGTTCAAAATCGATGTGTCGAGTGTTAAGCTGCTCAATTACATTTGACTCGACACTTGTGTGTTCGAATTTCAGCTCTATTATATTAGCACAGAGTTCTATTTTCAATGCTCTAAGTTTGTCCCGGCCTTCCGGAGTCCAGATCATATAGTGACAGCCTAATAGCGAGGCCCCATTAGTGCGTTGCGCTGCGTTGTGCAGCCTCAACGCTGCGTCGTGTTTCGACGTGACGTTTCAACAATACGGTGTATGATGCGCTGGGATATGACCCTTTTGCATTGTGATGTCGTGACTCGTGTGTCGACTCAATTAACAAATAATAAAGAATAGCTACATAACAAAGAAAAAAATCTAATATGATCATGTCATTCTGAAAAACATTCCATTTCAAAACATATTGCTCAGTATAAAAGGGAATAAAATATAAAATGCTTACTAAGACATATAAATATTTAAATAGACGGGCAACAAAGCGATCTTAAAATAGTTTCGTTTCAAAGAAATTAACATCAAAAATTACTCCAAGTGGTTGCTTAGAACTTCCGAAATATGTTATAAAGTGTAATGCACGATTATGATAATTTCCGTGCACAGAGTACAACCGTTCAGAGTTATTTTACCTCTGACTGGACCTTTATACCAACGACATAAGGCTCACTTTCATATAAACTCCGACTCAAAATAAGTCTGAACGGACCATAGTGAGCGCAGAGACAACTTGAGCCGGTGTTGCCAACTTGTGTTGCCCAACTTTATTCAAATTGTTGCAATTTTTCCCCACGCGTCCGCAACCTGACGGAGTTGCGTTTAGAAACATATTCAACTTGAAATTATAATTTGAAATTCTTGCGAACATAGTACGCTGGCTGTTTCAAATGTTTTTCGGTTCAAAATATTATGAAACTTGCCTGCGTCTTCTTGATAGAAGGTAGAATTAAACCTTACTTAAACCGATCTTACTACTAAAAAGTTACTTTCCGTAAAAAAGTTGTTATTTTTAGAATATTAAAAAAAACTCCCGATCATATTGTGAATTTCAACCCTACAGCGAGTATACCTACAGCGTAAGGTCCGTGTTTTGTTGTGTAGTCGTTGGGGCCTAATGACGGATCTCATACGGGGGCACACAGAGGCCCCTGCGGTAATTCTGTTTGTCATAGTTAGCGGATGCCTTGCCCCGGGCACAGGCAATCGACCAGTATATAAGTAAGACTTGGGGGCAAACAAGGAATGAGCGGCGGCGGGTGAAATAAGTAGTAGAATTAATAGGTACTGATACTAATTCGGCTCACACCAAGACGCGACGCGGCGCTGCATTTTTAAGATAGCGACGCAAAATTGAACTTTAATCACTACACAAAAAGACACGTTTCATTGCAAGCGGCTCGTGTATTAAATGATTGTATTGTGGCCACAACTATCTATTTAAGGCCCCAGAAGCTTACTTGGTAAATATATTGGATTCATAAATCTGCTAAAATAACACTGAATATAGTTGAATTTTACAAAATTCTAAATAATACTTTCCGTCTACGAATCTTATAAAAATGCTGCGTTAATATACTTTTTATTGTAACTAATTTAATGTTTTAACAGAATTGTTATTGTGAAAAATAACGATATTAGAACACAGCAACGTCGCAGTAGCTTCTCACTTGGCCCTCACTCGAATACCTTAGCCTTATTGGCTTTATTTAAGGGAATCTTTGTTCCCGTGAGTCAATAACGAAAAATATACGCGCAAAAAAATACCGCAGGGAACTGTACATTTTGCTTTAATAAAAAGTAGTATATGTGTTAATCCGGAGTCTAAACTACTACCCTATCAAATGTAATTAAATATTCAGTAGTTTTTGCGTGAAAAAGGAACAAGTAACTACACATACACACATCTACTCACTATTATAAATGTGAAAGTTTGTGAGATGTGTTTTTTAAGAGTGATGGATGGATGGATGTTTGTTACTCTTTCACGCAAAAAATATAGAACGGATTTCAATTAAATTTGTTAAGGTAGTGCTTTAGGCTCTGGATTGAAACATATACTACTTTTTATCCTGAAAAAGAACAGTTTTACCGTGGGATATGTATACGCGGGCGGAGTCGCGTGGAAAAGCAAGCAAGCAAGCAACTTTCGCGTTTATAATATTACCAAGGATGAACCCGCCGGAACCCTCTAGGATGGATACTTGGAACCTGGTCATGTTTGACGAAATGTCCTTTAATTCTACCTGTGGACTGTAAGTGGAAAACGATACATTTACGTGTACTTGTGTTTCTAAAATCCACCAATCAACATATAATTTATAAGTATAATATATTAATACGTGAGGCAAAAACGTTTGGTACAGGTTTTACGAGAATTGTTCGAGAGGAGGAGTATGATACTCAGCACAGTTAAAGTTTATGTTGAGGAAAGTGTGCAGAAAGCTAATATTTTTGTAATGATGCTTAGATATACATATAAATAATAAATTACCAACACACACACGACCGCAGGTTATTAACACACACTACCACACGTTAGATAGATACATTTTCGTTACACGTTGACGTTTGTTCGGGATTTTATGCGCGCAATAAAATCCCCCGAACACATATTTTAACGCGATAAAAAGTAGCCTATGTCCCTCTCCGTAGTTTACTCTATATCTATGCCAAATTAAAAAAAAAACCGGTTCAGCTGTTTCGGAGCCTTTTCAATGCAAACAGACAAACATACAAACAAATTTTTGCTCTATGTAACATTAATACGTATAGAAGTATGGATGTAGGTACTAATAACTACAATTTTTATACGAAGCCCGACTGCGTAAATTATATAGCCTATTTTACCCGGGATATACGAATCTATTGACACCTCATTCAATAAATCGGACCAGTAGTTTAATCGCTACGGTGGAACAAACATACATATATAGACTGCCAAAATCATTACCCCTCCTTTTGGGTTCGCCGTAGTCAGGTAAACAAATGGTATCATACCAAACTCTTTAGTAAATGTTAATTTTGAGTGTTGTTTCCCAAATGAAATAGTTGTGTAGGTCGATCTCGCTGGTGCACTTTATTCCACATTTGTCGCGAATAAATCACAATTTGAGCGCCGTAACTGCGCGCCAAGACGAGACGAGTGTTTCCTTTGAACTGTAATACACGAGAAACTAGTTTGTTACACTTTAAATTCTTGTGTACAGACGGCGAAAAGTCACGCGAGAAGTCGCCTCGATCGTGAATGGGCGAGAATAAGGCGAGACCTCGGAACGATTAAAAAGTGAAGGCTGCTTTGTAAAATAAAAACTGGTGCCGGTTGTTGAATCAACGGCCAAGCTAAAAGGAAGCTGATTTTCACAGTCAATGTATGTATGTTTGTTGCACCGTAGCACCTAAACTACTGATCCGATTTTAATGAATGAGATGTGAATAGATTTGTAATGATAGCCCGGGTATATCAATCACGTAGTCGGGTAAAAGTTTTAAATAAAAAATACAGTTTTTGTGTATGTAGGGCGCGTATAGCTACGCACTACATTACATAATATAAAAACCGCACACGAAAGGTGTAGTTTTGTCACATGTATGTGTGTGAGACGTGTTATTACACGGCAAGGCGTAGATTAGAGCGGCTTCACTGTGTGGTTCGCAGAACCCTGTATTCACTTTTTTATTTGATTTGAGGGCGAGAAACTACACACATTTTTCGAAAGTTCTCGTCAAGATAATTGACCTTATGTTTGTGCTTTAGCACATTAAGATGGCTATTAAAAATAATACTATACGTCGTCTACGAAGTCTCATGTTATTTATATCCAAAGTGTCCAGCTATATTGAAGTAGCTTAAAATTTGAATTACATGTTTTAGTATAACTCGATTTAATCGATATATATAAAAGGCAAAGCTGATTGACTGATGTATCAATGCACAGGCCTTAAGGCAAGAAATTTGAAATTTTGCAAACGTATTTCTTATATGACGTAGGCATCCACTAAGGAAGGATTTTTCAAAATTCAACCGCCAAGGGGGTATCCCATTAAATTAAAAAAAAAAAAGTTTGTTTGAATCTTTTTATTTCTTGATCATATTTCGTATAAATCGAGTACGGAATAAATAATGAGTTACGTATTTCAGCCTATTCTAAAGTTCAACCCCTAGGTTGGTTAATTAGGGTATGAAAGCTTAAAACCTAATTTCTCGCGGGTGAAGCCGCGGGCAATTAATGCTAGTATATTTTCATAAAATTAGAGACATTTGACACACAGAATATAATGGTCATGTGTAGTTACTATACAATTATAACTGAGGATGTTGATACTAAAATGTCTTCACCTCGAGTGCCCCGTGGCAATCGATTTTTTTTTTTCGAATGGGTCTACGCTAATGGCTTTTGGCCGTCTTAGCTTAGTCGGTCTGGTGACTACCATTTGGCAAGTCGTTTGGTGGGGAGACGATGAGGGAGTTTGACTCCCTCCTGCGAACCGGTTTTTGAGAATAACTAATTATCCGTAGAAAGTTATTTTTAGGTCTGGAGAGACCGTAGTCCCTCCTACTTAGGGGTCCGACCTTTTCCTCACTCACAGACGAGTGTGGTTGCGCACGCGCGGTAGCACTAACTAACGGCGTATTGGTAGGAATAGAGAAGCTCAGTTTTAAGGATCTGGGAGGGCCGTCCCTCCCCCCTTCCGCGTGCGGTCGGGCGGACTCGCGCGCGAATGTTCTGATATCGAGTACTTCCGCAGTATTGATAGTATGTGATAATCAAGTTTTACATTTAACTATATAGAGGTCAGTGTTGCGCTCTAAACGGCTGCCAAATTACGAAAAACGAGTGAAAAAGAATTTGATGCTTGCTTTATATCTAGCGACAGAGACAAAACATGCAAATAAGCTATCTGACACTTATGATTAGATCAACAACAGTTGGTGTAACAGGCCCCTTATTATAGTATAGTATTTTAAAATTAAAGCCTGTATTGCGGCAGTTACAGGCCAACTTTATCACGTATTCGAACAATTTTCAACAGATAGCGGTACTATTTCGATAGATAGCGGTAGGTATAAAGAGTTGTTTTGGCTAAACGCATGCAATAGTACATCCTTACTTGTTTATCTATGATGTTTAGCCAACTCCATAGTAATAATAACTATAATCGGCTAAACTAAACAGTTAGATAAAACAAAACAGAACATTAAAACAATTGCTTTTAATTTTCTAGGAAAATAATAAAAAAACGATCGTAAATTAATAATAAGTACCTGGGTAACCGAGTTTTGCTCAGATTTCTAGTAAATTAAAAAAATCTTTATCTGACCGGGATTCGAACCTACCACATTCCAAATTTCCGCACACATTTTCAAAACAAAAATTACATACGCATACCAATCTGCCAATCAGACTGACATAATAGAGTGGAAATTATTGATATGTTCTTGAACGATGAAAGAAAAAAACATATATAGCTTAATAAGTTTCCAAGGGATAAGACCTAGGTCGATTTTTCTTCCCCAAAACTTCCTGCATACTAAATTTCATGGTAATACTTGCTATTTCATGTTAATAAATAAGAATTGCCTTGTATAAAGTATAAATAAGATAACATTAATAACGTCTTTATTATATGTATGAACGCGCTACGCCATTTTGGCCCCGGGCTAAGTAATCGAAGAACTGTAATTTTATAAGTATTACGGCCTGTCCACGTCTCCACAGCACGGTGTTGCGCGTCGTGGCACCGTGATTGTCCGGGTAACTAACGGTCCGGCCGTTAGTTTAGGCGGCCCTGGGCTAATACTACTTTGGGACCCCACCTAATTACTCAAAGTATCGGAAAAAATAAGACAGTTAAATACTTACGATCAGTTAAATTTAATAAAATATGGATTTTTATGCATTATCGTCTATTATTGACTTTTGACTTGCTTTGCTGGACCCTTGTGGCGAACCAATTAGCGGGCCACAATCCTGAATCGCGCTATCGAAGATTTCTAAGATCGGCACTATATATACGACATCTGAAATTCATACAAGTGGGCTTCGGCCTGACCGAGCATAGCACCTCGCTCGGTCGGAGATCTCCCTTTGGGGCATCCATCCACTCATCCCACACCCTTATATCTTCGGAGCCCTGGGCTGAAGCCCAAAAAGCCATATGTTAGATTCGGCCCTGGTAATTTTTCACGGCATGCACGGCAACGTCACCGCGGAACGGCGCATTATGTAACGGAATTTTACGAGGTACGGCGACCCGGGCGGCGTCGCAACGTGCATTTTTACGGTGACGTGAATTTCTCGTTATGTCAACACACCAACGACGTGATGTAGACATGTGGACAGACTGTAAGAATAGTAAAATTATTTAAACAATAAAACTTAACATCCCGTTAGAATTTAGTCCAATTGCGTCCCGTGTGTTTCCCGTGGCCGTATCGGCGCTGTTTGATATCAACTTTATATTGTTCACATTTACATAACCCATTTCGTAGCGACGTTTGTTTGGCCCGAGTTCCCGAGACGGACGAACTGTGCTCATGACGTCATGACTTTGTAGCAATTATTTGTGTTTTTTTCATGTGTAATTTGCTGACTTAAAAAGTAAATCAAAACCATTCCTAAACGGTTTGCGCTTATGGGTCAGTTCCTACCGAGATGGAACGCGACGCGACGATGCTTGAATTGCAATAATATGTGTAATTTGCAGTGCTGCGTTGAGAGACGCCGCGCGCAATTTCGAATTCTTGCAATGAAACGTGTATCGTTTTTATTTGTGTAAAAAATAATATTATATTTTGTACCGCTTGTATATAATATAATTACCGTAATATGAATACCATTTATTCTTAAAAAGTGCGCTTCGTGTCGCTTCATTTCGCGTATATGATATATATGACCTGACCCTAAGGGTAATCAAATCTTACCTATTATGTCGTAGTCATTTGTGAAAATACTTTGACAGAATTTGGAATTTATTATCCCGAGTTTATTGCAAGTGAAGTTGTAGCCGTTAACGACGTCTGACCCTCACAGAAAACCAGCGTGAAATAACGCTCGCGTTGTGTTTTGTCGAGTGAGTGAGGTTAGCGGAGGCCCAAGGGGGGTTGGGGATTTTAGGAACCACAAGAGGAGTTACAAGTGTAACTCCTCTGTTGCGAGTGACCACGGACGGCGGTAACTGCCTACCATCAGGCGGTAATTGTAAACCATCTGCTCTTTTTCTGGTTCATTTCTTTAAATAAATCCTGATCTTGCGAGATCGTTTAACAAAAATCCATACACAGTTTTATTTATTTGACTATTTATTGTACCTACACAAGAAAAATGTATAACATACAATTTAACAAAGAAAGGCGACACAAAGGTACTGCTTATTTCTAAAAATAAATTTCTTAGAGCAGCCCTACGGAGAGAGATGGGATAAAAGACAGCAGATAGGACGTGCACAATTACAAATACACTACATACATATTATTATATCCTTACTAAAATAAAGAATATAATTTGTGGTGTATACTATCAAAATATACTTAACAAATATAAAACACATAGTTGATACGATAAAATAATATTATATTATACCTTTAATAGATAAATAAATAAAGAGTTCCGTGACCTAGTGGGTAGACCGTTTGATTCGCACTCGAGAGAGTGCAGCAGGTTCGATTCCTAGGTTGTGGCGTACAGTTCGGTAGGTAGTGCACTTTCAAGCGTCATTTAAATACAATAAAGGTAGGTAGGTAGGACTGTCACGAACAGTTATGTAATAAGTGTAGTGGTCTATTCTACGGGGTGTACCTATGTAGGTAGAGAAGCAGAATTTTTAAATTTTCATGCAAGCATCTGGAGAAGTTATTGCAGCGATCCATCTTGGAAGCCGACGCGTATAATGTGGCTGACGAAAATATTTCCACTGACCAGAACAGTGAACACAGGGAGAAATTTGATGTGTGACGATCAGGAATATTGGTCTCACACAGTGTAATAAAAAAAGTAACAATAAAAATATAAAATTAAATTACTAAGGCGGGTCAATAAGTCCGTGACTTTTTGCATTTCTAACCTCCTTACTGAAAAAGCAACACTACTCCTGTCAACAGGCATCTGTCAGTTGACTCCTCTCAAAATTTGAACTTGCTGCGTCAGTTAGTTTGTGTTTTACAGCTATCTTTATCAGACTATCCAGTAACTTAAGGAAACAATGGAAAAAATGAATTTCGTGTGCTTATTAAGCATTATTTTTTGCGAAAAAAAAACCATTACCGAGACCAAGGCTAAGCTTGATAAATACTATGGGGACTCTGCACCATCGATTTCAATGGTAAAAAAGTGGTTTACTGAATTTCGTTGTGGCCTTACAAGCACTGAAGATGCCGAACGTCCTGGACGCCCAGTTGAGGTCTCTACACCCGAAACAATCGAAAAAATTCACGATATGGTGTTGGCCGACCGAAGATTGAAAGTGCAAGAGATTGTGGAAGCCATAGGCATCTCGCATGGCTCAGTGGTTTCAATTTTGAATGATCACTTGGGCATGAGAAAGCTTTCCGCAAGATGGGTGCCGCGTTTGCTCACAGTCGACCACAAACGCAATCGTGTAACAACTTCACAGGAAGGTTTGGCGTTGTTTAATCACAATATGGAGGAGTTTTTTAACCGTGGACGAAACATGGATCCATCACAATACACCAGAGACCAAACAACAGTCAAAACAGTGTGTTTCTAAGGGTGAATCGGCGCCAAAGAAGGCCAAGGTGGGTTTGTCAGACAATAAAGTTATGACGACTGTTTTTTGGGATGCACGTGGGATAATCCACATTGACTATCTTCAAAAGGGAATAACAATTAATGGGGAATATTATACCAACTTATTGGACCGCTTCAATGAGGATTTGAAAAAAAACCGACCTCATTTGGCCAAGAAAAAAGTTCTTTTTCACTAAGACAATGCAAGGGTGCACACAATATGTGCAGTTGCCATGACAAAAATCCATGAATTGGGCTATGAATTGCTCCCACATCCACCCTATTCTCAAGATTTGGCTCCGAGTGACTATTTCTTGTTCCCAAACCTGAAAAAATGGCTCGGTGGAAAAAGATTTGACTCCAATGATGAAGTCATCTCGCAAACAAAGGCCTATTTTGAGGACCTCGACAAATCATATTTTTTGGAAGGGATAAAAAAATTGGAGAAGCGTTGGACAAAGTGTATAGAGCTCAAGGGGGACTACGTTGAAAAATAAAATGATTTATTTATCAAAAAATCTGTGTTTTATTCCAAAAGTCACGGACTTATTGACCCGCCCTCGTATTATTTTTAAACAAAAAATTAAACCGACTTTTAACCGACCGACAAAGTAAAAATGCACAAAAAAGCATAATAATAATAATTCATTTTATTTCTCCTCACAAATAATCTTAAATGGTAGTTAACATGTTTACTAATATAAAATAAGTATTCATTATTATTCTGTGAGGAGCTGGTGTCTGTGTTCCTCATGTATGCCTGTGGTGGTGGTACAGATCACTCCCTCCCTCCCCAGCTCCCCACCCAGCATACAGCTAGTATTAAAAATATTGTGTAACATAACTATTTACTATCATAATTATTTTCAAAAGTAAGCTTGTATTAAGTTATATTAATAAGGTAAGAACTATATTATTTAGCCGATCAGCGTTTAAGTATTAAATAAGATTATGAATCTCATAATGTTATGACTATTTCATTTTCAATGTATACCCACCGTCAATTTAAGTTAACTATACATATAATAAATCTGTACATGGAAGATATTATTATCTCTACTATCTATACTATATTATCTGTATGTCTGTACGTTTGTTCGCGCTAATCTGAGAACCTACTGAACGGATTTTTATGAAATTTGGTATGGCAGTAGTTTAGACTCTGGATTAACACATAGGCTACTTTTTATTGCGGAAAAATGTACGGTTCGCGCGATATTCGTTTTTGCGCGTACGAAGTCAACGGCTTAACCGATTTGAATGCGGTTTACACTAATAAATACATTTTGGTTACACCACTCCACTTAAAATTTTATTAACCGACTTCCAAAAAAGGAGGCGGTTATATATTCGGCTGTTTATAATTTTTTTTGTATGTTAAACGATTACTCCGCCGCTTGTAGACCAATTTTCAAAATATTTTTTTGCTGTAAATGGTATAATTTCTTATTGGTATTTTTGACACCAAAGTGGTGACCTGATGATGGAAACCATAAGGATGAGGGAACTCCTCAAAATTTATATCGACACATATACTGATTTTGACTTTTTCCGAAGTAGTCCAGGCATATACTACCAAAAATAAAATTTTTGCACCAGGTATACCCTGGATCCAAAAGTACTGAACATAACTACCGAGTCGTTATAGATACATGTTTGGGGATTTCTGCGTTGTTTAAATAAATGAATGCATATGCCAATATGTCAATTAAAGTAATCATCATCAATCATCGCCTTCATCACACCATACACCATTACATTATGATGATAATAGGTACTTCTAATAGTATTTTACACCGACACGTATATCTTTGAACATTACTCTGCCGTTGGTCGAAGCATTTTCAAATTTATTTTGTTGTTGTGAAGAATATAATTTGAAATTGGTCCCTTAGTCACCAATGTGTAGACCTGATGATGGCATTCATGAGGAATCGAGAGAACTCCATAAAATTCTAAGGACATTTATAGTGATTTCGACTTTTATAGAAAGTAAAATTTTGTGCCAAGGTGTACCCTAGATCCAAAAGCACTGAACAGAACTCCTCAGTCTTTAAAGATACACGTTTAGAAATTTTGGCATTGTTTAAAGAACTGCAAGCATATGCCACTATGTCAATAAGAGTAATTATCATCATACCACCATCATCACACCATACATCATCACATTATGATGATATAAAAGGTACTTCTCATAGTATTTTACACCGACGCGGATATCTTTCAAAGCTACTCTACCGTTTATGTAACTTACAGTAATCTTCTTCATTATCTTATTTAGAAAAATTTCAATTAGGTAATTGAATCTTGGCGCGTATTCAATTATACATTGAATCGTTTATTTTAAACGTTCTTCAAATGTATTAATAACAATTTAACAAATATCACTAAAAAGCGAAAAAAATATTATTTTTAAACAAAAAATTAAACCGACTTCCAAAGTAAAGTAAAAATACACTAAAAAGTAAGAAATAAATATTATTTTATAAATAATTCCCCATTAAATTCTAACTATTTCTCTACTCAATCTTCTTAATTTTGAAGTTGGTATCAGCAAGTTTGACCATTTGACCAAGAGTTCTATAAAATATTATAGGATAATTTTTGGATGGTACCGACTTCAAAATTAAAAAGATTGAATAGAGAAAAAGTTAAAATTTTATCCGAATTATGAGGGGATTATATAGAAAATAAGATTTATTTCATTCTTTTTTGTGTATTTTTACTTTGGAAGTCGGTTTAATTTGTATTCATAACTTTCTTACAATGTGTCAATAAAAAATAAAACTAAAAATGAAAAAAATATTATTTTTAAACAAAAAATGAAAACCGACTTCCAAAGTATGTAATGCAACTTCTATTCCAAATAATTCCCCTTTTAAGTTCGGCTATAATTTTAACTATTTCTCTACATATACTCAATCTTCATATTTTTGAAGTCGGTACCATGGTGTTTACAAAAATCTTTTAAGGATGGGTACTATACCGTATCTAAGTTTTAAAAAATGATCACAAATAATAAGGTATTTTCAGAAGCTATTAAGACAGATACAATATTACCTAATCCTTATCTAGAAGATTTATAAAATTAAAAAGTATTTGTGAAAATTTATTATAAGTATATATTTTTACTCTGTGCTACTACCATATTGCAGGTATATTTGCTAAAGAAGTTTTTGCCACGAACACTCTCCCACGCGGGCGAAGCTGCGGGCAAAAGCTAGTTTGAACATAAATCTTAAACATAAATGCTCCGTACTCTAACTCTGACGTTATTTTGCACAAAAAGTGAGTTAAAAGCAATATTAACAGCTCCGAAGAAACGCTGAAAAACTTTTTTCATTTTACATTAGCGAAATCTTAAGCTCAATTCTGTTTAGCGAAAAACTTAAAAATAAACTCCGTCTATAATTGATGAATACAAGAAAGTGGAGTTTCACTCCTGGACAGGCGCACAGACGGGAGGCGGGAGCTGCTGCTCGCTTACATTAATGAGCATTTACTTGAAAGGCTTTTATAATTTTATGTTTTCATAAAAGATGAGGTGATATGCTTTCTAATCTATGATTATTTTCAAAAATGTATCGTTTTCTTATTTAACTATAATGGCTGCCCGAAATAAACTGCTTCCAGCAGCAGTAAGGCCATTAATTTGAACATATTTTTTTCTTTTTCGAGTTTTTTATTTATTTACTTGACTTTACCTGCGACTACGTGCGCGCAAAAGGTAATCTCGCGGGAATCGTACATTTTCCCCCAGGGCAAGTCTATATCTGTGCCAAATTTCATCAAAATCGCTCCAGTACTTTCAGAGCCTATTCAATGCAAAAAAGCAAATATACAAACAAGTATTTCCTCTTTATAATATTAGTACAGATAATATGCCCTGTTCCTTAAAATGTTGCCTACAAAATTGTGATCTGACCTGTTCCATATTACATCTTCCACTTATCCGTCAGTACCATATTTTTAATAACTAGCTTCTACTTAATAACATTCGATAGGTTTTTCAATTACCGTGTTCCAAGACGTGGTGTTTCACCGTGGCGTTCCACCGTGGCGATCCACCGTGGTGTTCCACCATGGTGTTCCACCGTGGTGCCCAGTGTCCGGTATACCCCTACATGAACCACGGTGCCCCACCTGTTACTCCGCCATTAATCACGACCGCGCTCCGTTTATCTTTATTAGCTTCGCTTCGTAAACAATAACCGAATTTAAAAATTTATCGCCCGCAAACACAAAGTTGTAATTTAATAAATGGGTTAATATTAACCGTGCGATGGACCGTGGAAATTAATTATTCTCCTTTTACGGCTCCTAGTATTTTCTGATGCATAAGCAAAACTGATTGAAATTAAACTAGATTTTCGTCATTTTCGTGCTTTACTGTCTCCAATGTGGGGCGCCGGGTTGTTGATGCGCGTATTCCACTAAATTCAGACGTCCTGATTAGGATCCCAAAATGAAAGTAATTAGAATTTAGACAATCATAAGCCACATTTTTTCCGATTAAGGATGATAATTAGGATCCTAACTGAATCATTTAGGACGTCTGAATCTAGAGAGGTGGATGCATAAAGATTACGTCAGATTTAGTTATCGTCACAGTTGTGGGTACAACAGATAATTTGTATAAAATATTAATGTATGTTTCGCATCTGCCTGGTATCCCAATAATGATATCGCGCGGTTAAAATAAAACCAGCAATTCTGATGACGCTATTATTGGCATAATAATGCGCTAATCTTACCTAAATTATGCTGATACACATTTAAAACGGATTGATTGCGGATAATTCGCGTCATCGAAACCGCTAAAGCCTGCATTACCTGTCGAGTCGATACAGCATAAAACTGAATGGTTCGGTGATTCGGACCAGGGGGTAATTCGAACCGGTGGGGTAATTCTGGCTGGTGGGGTAAATCGGACCGGTGGGATAATTCGGATGTTCGTCGCGGACCGCACAATACCGCTGATTGATCGTCGATTCTGCGAAATTCATCAGTCATCAAATCCTGATTTATATACATCTACTTTCGCACAATTAAATCGCGTGATTAACTGATACAACGTTAATTAAAGATCAATATTAATAGTGTATTTTAATTTAATAACCTTAATTATATCTCTAATTTTATTCTCTAATTAATTAATGTGTTATCGTAATTGATATCTGATATCACACGCGACCTCATTTTAATGATCGGTATATTTAATAAAGATAACAATAAAGTATCACGAATTAATGCATATCACAATAATAATAACGATTAATGTCTATGGACGCTTCACAGCACGTCAATCTGGTCCCGTGCTAAGTATCCGAAGAACTTGTGTTACAGGTACCAGACAACGGGAAGTATAATATTTAATACTTATATAGTGTATACTATACATCTCTATACATTAATTTAAGATTTTTATTATATTACTAGCTTTTGCCCGCGGCTTCGACCGCGTAGTATAGTGTTCTTGGAGAAAAAACTACTTCGGCGAATAACTCTCTATTTACAGCAATATACTTCTGATACAATATTGAAAATGTTTATAGGTTTACCCAATGCAAATGGTTAAAAATGGGACCCTATCACCTCGACGCGACATGCGCGACCGCTTGATATACATTATATTATTATCTCTATCGCGCTTGAGTATAAAAAGACTATTTAAAAAAACCGCATCAAAATCCGTTGCGTAGATTTAAACATCTAAGCATACAATATAGGTACATAGGGACAGACAGATAAAGCGACTTGTTTTATACTACGTAGTGAATAATCATTTAATTTGCCATTCAAATATAATTTGACATTCCAACAAAACTGGCCAACTACCTCTATGGATATTCCATAAGAACTGCAGTACAGAATATTCGTTGAGCGAGCACCGAGTCGCGACTCGCGAGTGCCGCCGAGACATTGCGAGACCCTACATTTTAAATCTGTAATATCTATGAAAATATTCATTTAAATTACATGCTATATGGATCTATATTAAATGCACAATGTATTTAAGTTACTAAATTGGATAAGGATTAATGCTGTATTGCTTAAAATCGCTTCGTAAATAAGCTATTAAATTTAAATCAAAGTAAAGGATAAAAAAATGGTTATTGTGGGTTATCCCTAAGAGATAGATATATGCTATCGCAGACTTTTTTGTAGGCTTTTTTATGATGAACAAAACTGTAGTACATTATTTTGAACTATCTCGTAGGGTTCAGCCACCGTTTGCAATGTAAGCGGAAAAAATTTAATTATTTACGACATCACATTAGAAACCTCAAAAATAACAGTATTTCTCTACTATTTAATGAATGTTATTATACATATAAACCTACCTCTTCAATCACTCTATCTATAAAAAAAAAACGCATCAAAATCTGTTGCGTAGTTTTAAAGATTGAAGCATACATAGGGATATAGGGACAGAGAAAGCGACTTTGTTTTATACTATGTAGTGATACACATATTTAATATGACTCAGGAACACAGATAACTTTTGTTCCCTTGGCGGGATTCAACCCAGTGACCTCCGGCTCCGTTTCCCCATCTTCCCTAGCCTGTATATGTAGGGATTTGGATGAGGGTCTTCAAAAGGTAAGTGGGAAATGAAACCGAAATAATAATAGGAACCCTTTAACGCCACTGCTAGCGAGTTATGGTTAAAACCATGAACATAGATAACACAATTTCCATTGTAATATCTCGTAGGTCGGTCGACACCAACAACGTTTTGGACATATTTATTCGCGCTAGTAATTGACTCCGCGACCCTAGCTCTATTGGCAAACATAGTTCTTCGGATTCGATTAAAAAAGGGTTTTTCAATGGACGCTCGTACATTGACACCGAAATCGCTATCTTGATACAGCAAGGGATACCTATGTTGTTGAAATATAATTCTTATTTCTTTTATGTTGTAGACAACTGAATGTTCCAAATTGCTTGATTGGTCAGATAACCATTTAAGTAAGCAAATTCTCCTCTTAAGGATCAATTCACACAGAAACCAAATACTACGCGATGCGATTTTTTTTTTTTATAGCTATCCAAATTGAACTTTATACATTACACAAGAAGATGGCGGCTCGATGCACAGCACATGTGCAGTATGTGACTGAAGTCATATTAAACGTGTACCTTCTTTTGTAGTGGATAAAGTTCAATTTTGAATATATTTCTTAAAAATGCAGAGTCGCCTCACGGCGCGTATCGTAACGGTGTGAACTGACCCTAAGGACATGCGTTAAGAACGTAGTATATAAGAATATGTGTAAGTAATATAATAAAAAACATGACGTGTACTGTAGAGGCCACGTGACACACCGAGCAAAATCTATCAATCGCGCGTTAGTGTGTGTGTGTTGTTATTTTTATTAATAGGTAATAGAAACAGGCGTTACTTTGCGGAAATCCATAGCATACAATTTCATTAATATTATATTATATAGCAATATCCCGCGAAAAAATACCCACAACCTGCAAGCAGATGTGTGAGTGCACACATAAGCATACGTAAAGCACCTCCCTCCTCCAACTCTGCTTATGCGTACACTCAGAAACAAGATATGGATGAGGATGCTCCGGGTTCGGGGCGAAACGCGCGTCGAGTTTTGCAACCTGCATGTTGGTGTGTGAGGCCTTGCACGATCTTACTGACATTGTTGCTTGTGTGTACGCATTTAGGAGTGTAGGAGGAGGGAGGTGCTTTACGCATGCTTATGCGTGCAATCACACATCTGCTTGCAGGTTGTGGGTATTTCTTCGCGGGATATTGCTGGATATAATATTAATTAAATTATATGCTATTGATTACCGCAAAGTAACGCCTGTAATTCTATTAATTGTTGAAACTTCATTCATCATTTACAATCCAAAAATACTCTCATCGAGCCTAAATCACTTAAACAACAATAGAAATAAAAATTTGTAGCGCCATATTATGTGTATTGAGTACACAAATGGCGCTACTAATTTACGTACTTTAGAAATTTATGTTATTATGTAAGAAGTACAAGTAGATTCCGAAGGAAGGAAGCGATATATCCAAAATTATATTCAATTCAAATTAAAAAACGTTTATTTGATAGATGTGTCGTGACTTGTGTCGTGACGCGTGTCGTGACGTGACACGACCATGAAAGTTGGAATGTCACTCTCAACGCCATACTTACCAGATTACCGGGCTTAATTGACGTGGTGTGACGCCATACGTCCGTGGATATTATAAGACAAAACTAGGTACATTAAACTTGAAACGTTAATTAATTAAAACAGCAAATCAAACATTGATTATTCATTTGTCATTTGTATCAAAATAGTACGTTACATGTACAACGCGTCATGCACAATGATTGTTCAAACCGCCCGCTACTTTTATTTTTCATTTCAATTCCAGAGTGGAATCTAAAAATAAAGCAGCTTCTTTTCTATTCCACAATGGCACGTACAACACAATAGCTGCGATACCAAAACTAATTATTCGGAGCCATATTGTGGTTGGGTTTTTCATAATTCCTCGTATTGCGGATTAGAGGCGCGCGTGTTCGCCCGCGCCCAATATCGAATACTCGATATTTCGCGAATGTGTACGCCTGCTAGATTTATATTGCCAGTTGGGTCAAGATAGTCTATGGATAAATATGGCTATAAAGTATGTTCCTCTTACCCCATAGAAAAAAGAAGGCATTTACCCTATCTAAGTTTAATGCTTCATACGAAGCAGGCTTTCGATTCGATAAAAATATGGCGGAAGATCAGAACCACAATTCTCGTATTTTACTTATTATTTAACAACTTTAAATTTATTTAACAACTCACACCGAAACAAAACGATACGCGACATGGCGCTGCATTTTTAATGTCATATGAAACGTGTATCTTTTTATGTAGTGAATAAAGTTCAATTTAGAATAGCTATCTTAAGATACGCTCCGCGGCGCTGCATTTTTAAAACTACTGATCTTTCGACTTTTAATTTACTTGAAACGTGCCGTCGACCAATGCCTGTTGAAGTACCAAAGCCAACGTAAATCTGACCTGGCGCAGGAGACATTTTAAAACGTAATTGTGCGGTAGATTCTCATTTTTATACTAGTAGCTTTACTGGTATAAAATGAGAAACTATCGACTGTCTGCGGCGGGCGGACGGTGGGGCGGGCGGCAACAAAATATGAAATCGTTTCAGCCGGGCTCGCAGTTAGCGCAATTTCAAACTTTACAAATCGGAAATCAGTTGAGCAACTTTTAGAAGCGGATCCCGCGGGTGTATTTTTACAGATTTTTAAAACGTAATATTGATACCTGTCAAAGTATTTATTCTCTTATTGTTATGAAGAAGGTATGTTCAAAATGTATGTAATAATGTTATGATAAGTTCTATTTTACAGGCTTCATAGATTTGAAATTAAAGCTAAGATAATAAAACAAAAAACATTAACACCCTTATGATAAGTTCTCTGATTTCTGCAATTAATCACAATAATTAAATCAATAATTGCCAATTGCGTTGCATTAGGCATATGCAAATCTATATTACCTAGTTACCATAGTTTGTTTATAGATAGTGATTTAGCTGTGTTACTAGTGAATCAAAAATAAAATAACAAAAATAGTAATACGGTGATGGGACGCCCGAAAGGATAATTATTACATAAAAATATCACATCAATTTATTTGTCTCTGGCTCGCGGACTATATACTTGGGCGAAGTTTCGAGTTCCGAGGTAGCCGCTAGTTTATTATTTTATTTCATCCGCCCGCTATTTACCAGGCGTTTTATATAAATTTATTCCGATTGCATCGTCGAGTTGAAAATTTGTGAAAATCAACTAGCGCTCCGATATACTCGTTTCAATTTACACGAGTTGTTTTCTGTAATGGCAGACGCTACAGATGCTTTTCAAGTAAAAAACAATAAAGTTCATAACCTTCGGACGTGTTGATCTTAGTGACCAGAGAGATAGAATGGACTAGCATAATATCGGCGTGAAATGATGCTTACTTTTCGATTTGTGTTTCGCCGATGCGTAAGTTTAGTCAGGATTTTTTTAAAGCCAAGCTAGTAGTCCTAAAATTCAAGATAAGCACATGAGAATATATAATTTATACTAAATTGTGAACCCCGTGCACATCATGTAGTGCAAACAGTATGGCAGCTTGTATTAGCAATGCTAATACGAGTCGCGCAACTCGATAATCGCGCGATCGTGTAAATTGCCTAATTGTTACACCGCGGTGTTTAATATTACGTTTTCACAATGCATTTGTTATACATTCAAACGTGGGAGAGCACTTCGGCACAAACCGGCAGGCTCGGGATAAATGCCACGGCCTGGCAGAAAACCGGCGTGAAATAACGCTCGCATTGCGTTTCGTTGCAAAGCTTGGTCTCGCAATTATTTAGTAATTGTATACTTGCAATATATAACTTAATTTCCCTTTTTGGTAAAACAGTTCCTAACACATTTGTCGAGGTCAATAACATTAAACAACTGATTCGCAGATTTAAAACTATTAGAAACCCGTATTGTTCCGGAATTTCGGATTATCCCGGAATACGGGCAATGGAGACACTGGCAACACTGGTATTTGCTTCAATATCCAGCTTTTATATCTATAATGCATTAGGTCTTATAGCTGGTTCAATTAAATTTGAATATAAGTTTTTGCTCTGATAGAATATTTTAAAAATGGAAACACCTCGTGACGATAAACATATTATTTATTTATAAATTATTTACTTTCACATAGTAATAATTAGTAATAGTATAGTAGTATACAACTTTACCGAAATCGGCGTGGAAGCTACTATGTAAGAAGTATACCTAAGTAGCTTCCGACAGATGGCGTTATATCTAAAATCATGTCTTGCGACATGCGTATGTCGTTAGGTGATGCAACCTTGCAATTTCACTCTCAACGCGGCTAAAGTAGTTTCACTTCAAAATTTAAAAATCTATACCTACTAATATAATAAAGAGAAAAGGTTTGTTTGTATGCATCGAACAGGTTCCGAAATTACTTGATTTGATGAAATATGGCAAAAAATATAGAGTAGACCGCGGGGAAGGACATAGGCGACTTTTTATTGAGGCAATATGTACGGTTCCCGCAAGATTTCCTTTAGTGCGCACGAAGACGCGGGCAATATCTAGTATGTAATATAGGTATATAAACTGAAATGTACCTATGTTTGTCAAAGCATATTGGGCACATATTAGTGCTTGAATGTGAAATAGCTTCAAAGTACATAGGTACAGACTTATAGTGTGTTTGGTGAGTGGTCCATATTGCGGTTGTGTTGGTATTATTGTAGTTGTTAACTACTCGGCCTGGATATGGTCTGGAATTCTGGATGGCACAGAGCTATCTCAGTAAATGTGTTAATATGAAACTCCTTGTGATAGGTATCTCTAATTACTTGTATATGAGACCTGAAAGACAAGTTACCACAAGGCGATCTGGTGCACGTTTACAACAACGTTGTAACATAGAAGAAGCGGCAAAAAGTTAGCAACAGCTTAGTAGTTGCGTAGTAATAGTTGCGCGACGCGGGACGTCATAATATCTCTCTCGACATAAATAAGCCGCCTAATAGCTAGGCAGCTGACAGAATCATAATTTTCCTACAACAGAAAACAGAATTATTGGTTGTATTTATACGACTTCTCTTAATTAAATGGCGGTCGTTTGAACGTTATTTTTCATGGAAGCCGATAGCTTGAGCGATTTAATTTTACCGCTGCGTTGCTAGTGAGGAGACTTTCAGGTTCGATGAAAATATATTAAAGTAGATGATGTCCGCGGCTTCGTGTGCGCAAAATGAAATCCTGTGGGAATCGTACATTTTACCGCGTTAAAAAGCAGCCTTTGTCCTTTCTTGTGGTTTACTCTATATCTTTGCCGAGTTTCATCAAAATCTCTCCGGTAGTTTCAGAGACCGTTCAATGCAAACAAACAAACAAATATTTCCTCTTTAGTATAGACACAGAATAGATAATAGTACAAGGTACAGAAGTCTCTCTGTTTTGATCTTCACAAATGCCGCCTTTTTATGTGCCTATATAATTATTATTAACAAACGGACTGCACACGAGCAGCCGAAATTAAGCTCTCTGGCGCCGCGCGAAGGTCGACATTATTCCACACCTTGTCAGATATTCCGAAAATAGGGTTGTCACTTGTCAATACTTTAATTAAATATCTTAGATTATACTATCAGATTTATACTCGACGACGATATAATATATAATAATAATAATGATATAATACATATTATATAGATACCATACAACATACCGACCGAACATAAATACCACGCAAGGTACATAAGCGGAAACTGTTATACCTATGTACCTATTAGGTAAATTAATACCGAACATATAAATCAGTTTACACAGACACGACACGTGATTTTCTTTTGATGTAGGTATGGATTATATGTATGATAGCGTCTTATTAAATAAAGTTAAAAATTATCGTAGGATAGGTTTATAAATTTGAATATTTGATTAAATAATTTGTTTCAACAAATAATTATTGTAATTAAAGTAAAATGTGTAATTTATTTAAATTAATTTTATAAATACTTAATCATAATTATTTAGCTAGATTAGTTTATTCGATTGTAATATAAGTCGATCAAAATACTACGCGCCCCTACCTCCCTACCTATCTACCATACCCTGCCCTATCCCTTCCAGTAACTTGTTTTGATCGCCTTATAAAAACTATGCCTGCCTGCAGTTTGATTCATTCGTGTTCGAACTCTAGTGGAATAAACATCTATTGTAAAGTGTTCCGTCGTATTTATTCATGGATCGTCACCACGCTCTAACATCAGAAGAAGCGGATGGACACGCCCCTAACCCGGATCCAGGCAACAGCTCTCCAATTTTACCACATGATGGTGTCCAAATACCATCATACTCCTCGAGTAATATCCGCAACGTCAACAATGAAGAATCTAACGAGCTTTCACTTCTGCGACTTCAAGTTCAATTATTACAACAACTTCTTGGCCAAAATAGGACAATGCCGTCATTCACCGCAAGCCAGAAATTGAGCGAAATCTACTTACCTGATTTCGACCCCGATAATTGTCAGCTGACAGTAGAGGAATGGTGCAAGCAAGTTGATTCCTTGATCAATCTTAGAGGATTTTCAACTACAACTGCAATGATGAAAGGATTGTCATGCCTTCGAGGGCGAGCGAAGCTTTGGGCTGATGCTAACGCTCACAAATACGCTACGTGGGCTGAAATAAAGAACGAATTACATACCCAGTTTATGGCGGAATCTCGATATATCCATTTCGTCAGTAAATTTCGTGAATATACATCTAATGACGCAAAAAATTATGCCGAGTACGTGAGCGAAGCTTGGCGTCTCTTTTCAAGAATTTCCCCACATGCTTCAGAAGATTTAATGGTTGAAGCCGTCATATCAGGAATCCGTCCGAAATTTATTCAATCAGAACTGCTGCGATCAGCTCCAAAGTCACAAGCCGAACTGATTGCTAATCTACGCAACTATAGAAAACGGCCTGCCGAGTTTTCATCAATTAATGAACCTTATGCGAAACATCCAAGAACCGACTTTACGTGTATGAAGTGTGGAAAACCAGGTCATCGAGCACGAGACTGCAAATCAATCTTTTGTGAGTTCTGCAAGCGAGCGGGTCATCTAACGAAGGACTGTCGCTCCAAACGAGCAGGCCCGAACGTGGGAAGTAAAGGAGAATCCCAAGCTAACCTGGTTCAGCGCAACACACCTGGCAGTACGGAGATCAACATTGGTAATGTAACTCTTTCTTGTTTAATTGACACTGGTGCTGAATGTTCTCTTATTTCACAAAAGGCAGCTGGATCTGTTCCTGGTAAACGTACTACTGAAGTGCTTAAGTTGCGTAGTATCACAAATCAACCATTGTTATCTAACGAGGTTATTTATACTGTAGCTAGTTTAAACGGAGTATCATTTGACGTCAGCTTGCACGTTGTAGAAAAATTACCGTATTCTGTGATCCTCGGTATAGACACCTTAAAAACACCCGGTCTTAAAATTACTATGACGTCAAAAGGAATAGCCGTCGACAGGGAACTAAACATATGTTATTTTTCCTCTCATAATTCTATTGACCCTGACCTAACTGACAATTACCGGACTCAACTCAATGAGATAATTGTTAAGCACAAAGATAGTTTTGGCATGAATACCTCTATTCGCAAAATAACAACTGGAATTTTGTCAATCCGATTGAAAGACCCCAATCGCATAGTTCAAAGACGACCTTATAGATTAGCTCCCGTCGAACGAAAAAAGGTCAAAGAAATTATTGAAGACCTAAAAAATAAAGGTATCGTTAGAGATAGCTGTTCTCCATATTCTAGCCCCATTCTTCTAGTAAAAAAGAAAAATGGTACAGATCGTCTTTGTGTTGATTATAGAGAGTTGAACATGAACACCGTAAGAGACAATTACCCCCTTCCTTTGATCCAAGATCAAATTGATAAGTTAGGAAAAGCTAAATATTTTACAAGCCTAGATATGGAATCCGGCTTTCACCAAATTCCCATTGAATAACAATCAATAGAAAAAACAGCTTTCGTGACACCCGATGGTCAATTTGAATATTTAACAATGCCTTTTGGATTATGCAATGCCCCTTCCGTGTACCAGCGAGCTATCAATAAAGCTCTTGGAGACTATAAAGACTCAATCGCTCTTGTTTATATGGATGATGTCCTTATCCCTTCAGAAACTGTAGAAGAAGGCCTGAATCATTTAGAGTTAGTTCTCGAACGATTGTCTGCCGCAGGTTTCTCATTAAACATTTCCAAATGCAAATTTTTGAAAAACTCCGTTGAATATTTAGGAAACATTATTTCTAATGGTGAGGTTATGCCTAACCCTAATAAAATTAACGTTCTTGTTAACTCTCAACCTCCAACATGCGTTAAACAGTTGCGACAATTTAATGGACTCGCTAGTTATTTTCGTCGTTTCATCCCCAATTTCTCTCAGAAAATGGCACCCCTCTATCAATTAACAAAAAAAGATAGCACCTGGAATTGGACCAAAGCACACGAAAATATAAGACAAGAGATAATAACCTACTTAACATCAGACCCAATACTGTCCATATTTAATGACGAACTACCTATTGAAGTTCACACTGATGCCAGTTCCCTCGGTTTCGGAGCAATGCTAATTCAAATTGAAAATTCCCGCCGCAAAGTTATTTCTTATTACAGTGTGCGTACAACCGAACCAGAATCCAAATATCACTCTTACGAACTAGAAACTCTCGCAGTTGTAAAAGCTTTAAAACATTTTAGGAATTTTCTGTTTGGTAGACAATTCACGGTGGTCACTGACTGTAACGCCCTTAAGGCAAGTCGAACAAAAAAGGAACTGACACCACGAGTGCATAGATGGTGGTCCTTCTTACAAAGTTTTGAATTCGACATTAAATACAGAAAAGGTGAAGAAATGTCACATGTAGATTTTTTGAGTAGAAATCCTCTTGTTAATATGCTTTCTAAAGATTCATCTTGGATTGTCGTAGAACAGAAAAGAGACTTTGATTTAAATAAAATAAGAGAGTCAATAATTAACAAAGAAGACCATGACAAAAAATACTCAATGAAAAATGATATCTCATACATAAAAATTCAAAATGATAAAGGAAACTCATGCAATAGAATAATTATACCAAACGCTCTAGTACGTAATCTTATAAATGAATACCACCACACCCTTTTACACGCTGGTTGGGAACGAACTTTACATAAAATCAGAGAACACTTTTGATTCAAGAATATGTCTAAAAGAGTCCGACAATTTTGCGATAATTGTTTAAACTGTAAAGTCGGTAAAGAAGCATCAGGTAAAAAGTAAATAAATCTTCACCCGATCGACAAAATTAATGGCCCTTTTCACACAATTCACGTTGATTTGATTGGAAATTTAACAGGAGGCACGCAAAAAGCTTACGCATTTGTTGCGATCGATGCTTATAATAAATTTGTTATCATCCACCCACTTAAAGATAAGACCTCAAGTCTCATTCTTAAATCTATCCAAGAGGTGATCAATCTCTTTGGTACCCCCAAACGCATTATTTCAGATAGGGAACCAGCTATAATGGGTAAGGAAATTCAGGAACTTTTTACATCTGGGGGCATTGAACATCATGCTATCGCCAAAGGGGTACCACGAGCAAATGGTCAAGTTGAATGATTAATGCGCACTATTAAAGATCACCTTAGTGCCACAGCTCAATCTCAAAAAAGGTTTTGGGTTACAAAGTTAGGCGAGCTTCAACTCTCGATTAATTGCACAAAATCTAAGGCAACTGGACATTCCCCTTTAGAATTATTAATAGGTAAAATTTGCGCTCCACCTTCTATCGCACAATTTACACAATTTCTTGAAACAAATACTAACCGTGATGAAATCCGCAAAGAAGCTGAAATCAGAATGACCGAACAATCCCACAAAAATAGAAATCGTTTTAACAAAAAATGTGCGACAGTTATTTCATTCAAATTAAATGACTATATTCTGTGCAAAGATACCCAATGGTCAAAAAATAAACTAGGTCCCAAATATTTAGGGCCCTACCAAATTATTAAATTACTAGAAAATGATCGGTATGAAGTGAAAAATTTAAGAAATAATAATGTAACTGTTGTATCACACGAACATGTCAGACCAGTTCCAACCCCTAATTTAGATAACCGTGATAGCGTTACCGAATCAGACGATGAAAATTAATAGCCACTTGTCTGTACGGATCACGATTGTGGTTTAGTCTGACAACTGGGCAGTATAATGAGTGCCACTTGTCTGTACGGATCACGATTGTGATTTAGTCTGACAACTAAGCAGTAAAATGAGTGCCACTTGTCTGAACGGATCACGTCAATAAGTGATTTAGTCTGACAACTGGGCCAAATAATATTAAATTTGTCACTTGCCTGTACGGATCACGTGAGTGATTTAGTCTGGCAACTGGACAAAATGATTGTATATTTTGTGCGCCACTTATCCGTACGGATCACTTAGGTGATTTAGTCTGATAACTGGGCGATCGAAAAATTTCATTGATTGAGTGACGATATATTATGAATTTACTTATAATTTGGTTTTGAAACAATAAGAATTATTCTGCACTCTTGTTCCCAGATTGAATATATCTCCGCTCAGAGCACGAGCTTTTAATCAGAACGGCCGTGATAGCGTCTTATTAAATAAAGTTAAAAATTATCGTAGGATAGGTTTATAAATTTGAATATTTGATTAAATAATTTGTTTCAACAAATAATTATTGTAATTAAAGTAAAATGTGTAATTTATTTAAATCAATTTTATAAATACTTAATCATAATTATTTAGCTAGATTAGTTTATTCGATTGTAATATAAGTCGATCAAAATACTACGCGCCCCTACCTCCCTACCTATCTACCATACCCTGCCCTATCCCTTCCAGTAACTTGTTTTGATCGCCTTATAAAAACTATGCCTGCCTGCAGTTTGATTCATTCGTGTTCGAACTCTAGTGGAATAAACATCTATTGTAAAGTGTTCCGTCGTATTTATTCATGGATCGTCACCACGCTCTAACATGTATGTATATGCAGCTACCTACCACCTATTTTAAATAAGCATATAATATAAAACTTTTGTGTGTATATTTAATAATTATTGTTATAGATTTTGGTACCATGACAGTAGATATAAATCAGTAATGATTATCGTACCATTCGCTATCTATCTCACTTGCCTGAACCGGGAAAAACTGACAATTGCTTTTTTTTTTTCATTGTTCCGACAATCGGCTGCAATACAGTATTTTTTTGGATACATATTTTTCCCAATTGAAATATGACACGTGTTTGCGACGTAAAGTGAGTCGTACTGCGTAAGAGGCGCGCGCGTGCGCCACGGCCGGTCAGTGCGTGGCAAGTGGCAACCACTGTATCGCCCCAACGTTGGGGAGTCTCGGTATGTACTTGTAGCTCGGCGGCGGAACGGCGTAGTGACACCCCCCTGGTATAGATTATAAGTAATATTAATTAAGAATTGTAATGTTACTAGATATTGTCCGCATCTTAGTTCCGTACCTACATTTTACCGATATTTAGGATGGCTGGATGGATAGGCTGTTATTACATTTAAGTAGAATTGTATTTTATTGGGAAATTGTACTCACGCGCTGGATCACAAACTGGTCACCTTTTTGTCTGTTTGTCTTGATTTCCCTTGGCTAGAGATTTATTGAAGTGATCTCGTCCGTTGTTCTATTTATCCTAGACTAGAGTTGACCATTTTTTAATCCAGTCTACAATCTGACCTCAAATTTTCATTCAAATTCGTACAGCGATTTTTACCCGAGTAACACGTAAACATTGACACGTTTTATAGCATAAGTTAGTAGGTATAATAAGTATCCTGTTCAGATGCAATTCAATCTTTTTGTAAAAAAAATATTGAATTCGGCCAAAGTAATGTGTCTTTGTATTCCATTGTTGCACGGTAATGGGGAACACGCATAGTTTTTTTTTGGCTTTTCGAAAAGTACATAATAAGCCAGAAAATATTGTCCATGCAATGGCATATTTACGATCAACCGTTGAGGAAATGCAGTCATCACAAAACTGAGATCGTTGGAGAGCATTAAAAACTCTCTATGCAAAAAATTATGCACGAGGGACGTCACAGCAGTTGAAAATGTATGAAGAAAAATACAAAATTGATTTTTTTATCATAAATACTGCGTTTCTACATAATTGTTGAAACTACTATGATGTCACAAAAAACATAAGGAATTTTAACAGTAATATTCGTTTTTCAATCGAAGCAAAAAAAATCGACGTTTTCGTTAGTCCTTTTTAGTCCTGTAACTTTTTAATTTAAGTAGCAACTGATTGATTGATGAACTGTACTTTTTGAATTTTCAGGTCCATATTGCCTGTAGCAAAATATAACAATTTAACTGATTTAAAATAAATGCACGTTATTTGTCATTTAAATTTGTAGCATAACTTATTATACTTTAAACGACACAATCTTGTAATAATATATCTATTCGGTTTCTCGAAAACAGCTGCAAGTATTACCATAAAATTTTGTTTTGGGGGAGAAAAATAGATCTAGCTAGATCTTATTCCTGGAAAACTGAGCATTTTGAAGCTGTTTTGTGTTTTGTTTTCGTCGTGCGACAATATATCAATAATTTCGACTCTCATGTCAGTCCGTTTGACAGTTTGGAATGCGTATCTTCTTGCGATCTGATCAATATTTTTGTCATTCTTTTTATTAAGCTATTGCATAGCTTCTATCGCGGGCCTTGAGCGCGGGGACCGAATCTAGAAATTCCGTAACGAAAAAACCTCACGCTCCGTGCATCGTCTAACGTCGTTTCAGTTCGGCAGTCTTCGACACGGCGTTGTGTGCGTGTGATTAGACGTATTGTACGACTCTACGAAACTCGCACGAATCGAGACGTGCTGCTCCGAAATCGGACGAATACATAAGCAGCTGTTTATGAGAAAGTATATAGGTGTAAAGGTATTTATGTACAACAGTGAATAGCTGTACTTGTAAAATTTATGTATAAAGTGTTTTGAATATGAATGAACAAAGTGCATTTATTATTAATGAAGAAAGTCACGAAAAAATAGTGAAAGAAAATGAGTGAGTACTCTATATACTTACATTTTATTATTATCACAAATGCTTGCTATGCAATAGCTTTACCGCGGCAGTCCCCGAGTGCCACACGTCTTTTTTTTCAATTTTATCAGAACTCCGAGCAAAGCTCGGTTATCCAGAAAATGATTATATTATATCTACTTAATTGTAAAATGGACCTGAACAGAGTACATACAGTACCTAAGATATTTTGCTGTTCGCGCAATTTTGTTGATACAATAATATGCTTTGTAAAATTGTTTTTTCATGTTCGTTTACTACTCGGATAATATTATATTATGCAAATAAAATATTATCATGCAATATTAAACGAAATCAATTTCCCATCACTAGGGAATCGCATTTACGGTATCGTTAATCAGAATTTCCTCCGTCGTAATATTTATTTCAGAATAATATAAATGGAAGCGACTGACTTCTTTTATCCCACCTGCATGTATTTTCGTCTGCCCTTTGAAAGTTCTTTTTTAGGGTTGCGTATCGTAAAGGTTAAAAACGGGATCCTATTACTGAGACTTCGCTGTCTATTTGTCTGTCCATCTGTCCGTTCGTTTGACACCAGACAGTATCTCATGAAACGTGATAGCTAGACAGTTGAAATTTTCACAGAAGGTGTATTTACGTTGCCGATAAAACAAATATTTCCATACAACAAACGTGAATTTTTTAGCCGGTTTGTACTTGATTTGCACTTGTTTAACTCTTTAAGTCACTTATCTTTTTTTTAAATTTGCTTTGGCATGTTTTATCTATATATAATACAAAAGGCAAAGCTGATTGACTGATGTTATCAACGCACAGGCCAAACCCTTAAGGCTAGAAATTTGAAATTTTGCACACGTATTTCTCATATGACGTAGACATCCACTATGGAAGTATTTTTCAAAATTCAACCCCCAAGGGTAAAATAGGTGATAAAAGTTAGTATGAAACTTATTATTCCTTGGTCATATTTGCATGATATTTCGTATGAATTGAGCACGGAAAAAATAATTAGTTACCTATTTTAGCGTTTTCTAAAATTCAGCCCCTAGGTGGGTAAAATAGGGGATGAAATATTGATTTCTTAGGTTTACCCGAATATTGTTAATTGTTTTAAACACTTACGGATTGTGTCGCGGTGCACTTTTCTTTTTCCCGACGTTTCGGCTACTTTCCAGCAGCCGTGGTCACGGGAGGACTGAGGTGTCAATTGTCCTATTTGTTGAAGTTATTGAAACTACCCGAAGATTCTTCAATTATTATTTGTGTTCCGATCCACGCAAAACATACTAACAGTATCTTGAAGTCGCGGTGATTTTAAATTACATTTTATTTTGTTAATTATTGGATCCCAACTAGGTGGCAGCACCCAGCCATCTTCTCGGTTAAAATTAGGGTACTTTTTAATTTCTATAGCCTCGCGTATCATTCTTGGGCGATAACGTTGTTCCTTTGCCAGTACTTGTGGCTTATCAAATCTTATGTAATGGCGAGGTTGATCCAGTATGTGTTCGCAAATTGCAGATTTATTGTTGCGACGGTGTTTAACATCTGCGATGTGTTCCTTTACGCGGGTGTTGATGGATCTTTTAGTTTGCCCTATATAGGAGAGACCGCAATCATAGTCGAGCTTGTAGACTCCTGCATCTTGAAGGGGAATGTTACATTTCACTGGTGGTAAAAATTGACTTATCTTTTTGAGTGGCTTGAAATATGTTTTTATAGAAGCTTTCCTTAGAATATAGCCAACTTTATCAGTGACTCCTTTCATAAAAGGTAGAACTGCAGGTATTCGTTCCACAGTGGCTGGTTTCACTCGGTCACTGTGATGCAGGCGTGGGACTCGAAGCTCATTGTCACGTATGACTTGTGTGACATGATGAAGCTCGGTTTCCAAATGCTGCTGATCACAGATTCCTCGTGCTCTTCTAAACAAAGTTTTGCCAACGGTAGATAGCTGTGAAGGATGGTGGTGGGACTCACCATTTAAATATCTATTAGTATGTGTAGGTTTGTGATACACAGCGTGACCTAAGGTGCCATTGGGATTCCTTATTACTAATACGGTTACACCTTAGGTCACACAACAATATTTTTAGTTGTTCCAACGCGGGAATCGAACCCACGACCTCCGAGTCAAGAGAGCCAGGCTCTAAACCACTGGACCACGGAATCTGTTTATCAATAAAAAACATAAAAAACTGGGTGTCGCTGGTGTTTGCCTTTTGGTTGCGACGTGATCAACCGCTTGATCACATTTAGTCGCGTCGATATGGAGTGGTTGTGGTGCGTGTGGGAGGGCCCTTAGGTACTGTAATCGTAATGCAGCAGTCAGTGTATGTGTCAACTGAAAATAAATTAATGTTAATAATGTTATCAGTGTCGAACAGTTAATAAGCGCCCATTATAAATCATTACGGTCGATACGATCTTTGAAAGCCATTTTGTAAGTCGATTTAATGTGATATTTTTTTTATTTTCATGAATTTTATCTTACAAATTAAAGTGAGTCTTTTCCTCAATTACTCAGATCAGTAAGGTGGACGTTTTCTATGTTTATTGGTTTAAATGTTTTCCTTTACGACAAACAGGATGCTACATAATTCGAATGATATATTTTACCGAACATTAAGCCACAATATTACATAAGTAATGATCGTATGCATATTTCTTTTTGTAATTTACAGAAATATGTTTTGTTGATTGACATTTCCTGAAAAATCTCTCATAGCATGGACACACTCGCACTGCCGTATGCCACGCGGCGCGCCAGCTGAGACGGCCACGTGCGGCCGAGGTATGTCGCGCGTCGTAACCCGTCGTCACCCGTCTGTAAATCAGGATAATCTCGTCAAAATTGAAGGTTATATATATCGAAATATATGTATATATATATATATATATATATATATATATATATATATATATATATATATATATATATATATATTATATATGTACGAAATCAATAACGGATATTTTGGGCATATAATCTACTGCTTATGTCAAAAGCTTAGGCACATAATTTGACAATATATACTAAGGCGGGTCAATAAGTCCGTGACTTTTTGAATTTCTAACCTCCTTACTGAAAAAGCAACACTACTCCTGTCAACAGGCATCTGTCAGTTGACTCCTATCAAAATTTGAACTTGCTGCGTCAGTTAGTTTGTGTTTTACAGCTATCTTTATCAGACTATCCAGTAACTTAAGGAAACAATGGAAAAAAGTGAATTTCGTGTGCTTATTAAGCATTATTTTTTGCGAAAAAAAACCATTACCGAGACCAAGGCTAAGCTTGATAAATACTATGGGGACTCTGCACCATCGATTTCAATGGTAAAAAAGTGGTTTACTGAATTTCGTTGTGGCCGTACAAGCACTGAAGATGCCGAACGTTCTGGACGCCCAGTTGAGGTCTCTACACCCGAAACAATCGAAAAAATTCACGATATGGTGTTGGCCGACCGAAGATTGAAAGTGCAAGAGATTGTGGAAGCCATAGGCATCTCGCATGGCTCAGTGGTTTCAATTTTGAATGATCACTTGGGCATGAGAAAGCTTTCCGCAAGTCGACCACAAACGCAATCGTGTAACAACTTCACAGGAAGGTTTGGCGTTGTTTAATCACAATATGGAGGAGTTTTTGTAACCGTGGACGAAACATGGATCCATCACAACACACCAGAGACCAAACAACAGTCAAAACAGTGGGTTTCTAAGGGTGAATCGGCGCCAAAGAAGGCCAAGGTGGGTTTGTCAGCCAATAAAGTTATGGCGACTGTTTTTTGGGATGCACGTGGGATAATCCACATTGACTATCTTCAAAAGGGAAGAACAATTAATGGGGAAAATTATGCCAACTTATTGGACTGCTTCAATGAGGATTTGAAAAAAAACCGACCTCATTTGGCCAAGAAAAAAGTTCTTTTTCACCAAGACAATGCAAGGGTGCACACATGTGCAGTTGCCATGGCAAAAATCCATGAATTGGGCTATGAATTGCTCCCACATCCACCCTATTCTCAAGATTTGGCTCCGAGTGACTACTTCTTGTTCCCAAACCTGAAAAAATGGCTCGGTGGAAAAAGATTTGACTCCAATGATGAAGTCATCTCGCAAACAAAGACCTATTTTGAGGACCTCGACAAATCATATTTTTTGGAAGGGATAAAAAAATTGGAGAAGCGTTGAACAAAGTGTATAGAGCTCAAGGGGGACTACGTTGAAAAATAAAATGATTTATTTATCAAAAAAATCTGTGTTTTATTCCAAAAGTCACGGACTTATTGACCCGCCCTCGTACCTTATATATTTTCGGAACGAGAATCAACACCAGTCAACAACAGTTACAATCTAGATCCGATATTAAAGGGTTATGGGTGTTTTTATCAATAAAAAGATGGTAATTAATTGAATATGAAAACTTTTATATTTCAACTGCACAGCAAGAACACGATAATACAATAAAGACATAGAGAGTCATAGACAAAGCTGTCACCTAGTTAAACTTTTTAAAAGCTTATTTAACTCAACAGATATGTTAATACTGCAAAATGGTATTCTCATAAATGTCAAACCAACGTCTCACTAGTTTTGATTGGACCGAAATCCAAAAATCAGTTCGTGATATCGAGACGGTTCATTAATAATTCAATAAAAGTAAAAAGAAAGTGTAAGTTAATTACAAGAATTGAGGTTCAGATATACGCTGGGTGACTTTTCATTCTGTTTCGGTAGAAATAGGGTATAACAGGTACATGAAATATTAATACTAAGTTAACTTTTTTGTTGCTTGGTGAACATTTGATTTACAACAGTATATTAATTAATCCACGCGTACAAACTTAGTACAGCCATGTTGATCTTTTCAGGTCTGAAGTCCAACAGAAAGAAAGAAAGATACACGTTTATATTGATTCTCTAACAACACATATACATACATTAATGACAAAATAAACTGTGTGATGATTGTGGGAGAGCCACGCTTCGGCATGAGTGGGTCGGCACGACCGGGTAAATACCACGGCCTCACAAGAAACCGGCGTGAAATAACGCTTGCGTTGTGTTTTGCCGAGTGAGTGAGGTTCCCGAAGGCCCAAGGGGGGTTGGGGATTTTAAGGACTGGGAACGCAAATCGCAACACCAGAGGAGTTACACGTCATAGGTGGCATCAAACGATCCGTCTGCTCGTTTCCTGGTTCATTTCATTAAAAAAATATGATAAAAATTGATTCCAGCTCAGTATGACGATGCTCAGCATATCGCAGCGAGCCGCAGCACTGGCATTCTACCAGGACCAATGTGTGAAGTCACAACACAACTATCACACATGAATTACTGTACAATTGTACACAAATCATTGTAGATTTTGAATACCTACCGTAGATTGGAGTTTGATGTACAAAAGTGGGAACAAAAAACAGCAAAGGAAGGCAAAATTGCGCGTGCATCTTCTTCGTGAGAAGTCCCTACGCCAGAGCGACCAGCGAAGGACAAGACAATGTGCTGTACGCGGTCACGGCTTAAGGAACTTCTCAGCGAGATTAGATCTAAGCATAACGTTAGGGGCCCAATTTGACGAGGTGCGTGAAAGCCGAGCCTGTTTTCGTTTATAGCAAATTGAGCTTTATCGTCTAGGGCACAACGTACAACAATTGGGTGAGTATTGCGGCCTAATCTATAGAGTTCAATTTACTTTTAATGAAAGTTTTGATTTATATAAACGCGCCCTCGGGAATAATGCCTATTATGAACATAAATCTTAAACTGTGTTCACTTCAATAAGTTATGGAAAAAGAGATACTGAATGAAAAATGAGCGGCGAAAAACAAATACTACGCCAATTTAAGTGAATGTACACAAGCTGCTCCCCAATGTCCTGACGACAAATATAATCACGGCGCTAAAAGAATAAAACTCGATACATCGATAAACGTAAAGTGGCCTGTCTGTCATGGCTGATCAAAATCTTATATCTTAAACGAGAATCCGATTATGTATTATTATATGTAATCGGATTCTCGAAAACGGCTTCAAGTACTATCATGAAATTTAGTCTGCACGGAGTTTTGTGAAAAAAAATATATTTAAAATTTATTTTTTCTTTCGTCGTGCAACAATAAATCAATAATTTCAACTCTATTATGTCAGTCCGATTAGCTCTGCCGCTTGGAGACGTACTTGTTAAGGAAGCGAGTTCCAGTACTCGGCTACCAGTTCCAGTACTCGGCTACCAGTGGCCGAAGCGATATTGGTAGTCTCTACGGTGGCAAACCTACTTGAAACTCCTCTGGTGTTGTGTTCATGGACTGCATTAACTGCTTTTTTCCGGCAGCAAAATCGTACGTTTATTTAATTTATTTATTTTAAACTTTTTGCACGTTGTACAATGGCGGATGTAATGCCAAAAGGCATTTTCTATTAGTCAACCATAGGGCGATGCAGAGACAAAATAAAACAATTTACACTAAAACCTTACCTCCGCCTTAAAAATTTAAAGTAAAAACAGGAAATCAAACAGAGACGCGGGCTGTAGCCAGTCACGGCGGCGTACGTGACCGCGCCGTTTTGGCCCAACTTAAAATCTTCGTTTTTTCTCAAATCTCGATTATATTTCGTGAGTCCATTACGCCTGCTTGCATTGACTTATGTTTTACTGCCGTACGGACCGGCCTTAAGCAAAAAAATATGTCTCTAACGTGAATGCCATATTGGGGCCAACGCAACTACAGTTCTTTCAGAGTAAGGCTCAGCTTACACTGGCGAAAAGTCGAAGCGATTTGACGCGTCATGTTTTTCACCTATATAAAAATATTCATCCCATTTTGTATTATGAAAATATAACTCCCGGAATGATGAATTATAGCTAGCGACACTTTCGATCATATTATCAGCATTCAAACATAAAAACAAGATCTGTGCATCCGTTTGGGAGCTACGATGCCACGGACAGACACACAGACGCACAGACAGACACGTCAGACTAATTATAATACCTTCTGTTTTGGTCGGGGGTAAAAAATGTCCTGGTTTACTTGTTACGCGGGCACTACACCATCCCCGCGAATCACAGGTCGCGCCCTTCGTGTGCTTTCGCAGCGTGATTCTACAACCCGCTTACGAAGAATTGTGCAATATGATGTTCCTATGGGCTAGTCCTTACTGTCGAAATCACCACCCACTCGCTATTCTAAACGTGTAGGGGAAATAAAAATTTATTCCCCCCCCCATCAATCGTCTGGAGTTTGTTCTTGGAAATTGTTTGATTTTTTATTTTAATTCGGTTTTTAAGTGTCATCGCCATCTGAATCTAGATGATATTGACCATTTGTAGTTGTATTTAAGGGTCAGCTCATACCGCAATGTTACACATGAAACGTGGATCTTTTTGTGTAGTGTACAAAGTTCAAATCTTAAAAATGCAGCGCCATGTCGCGTATCGTTTCGTTTAGACTACGCACAAAAAATCATGTCGTAGATACAAATTGAAATTAATAATATCACACAACTTTTTAATGCAGTTTTCCACTTTATTTATGTTTTTACAATAATTTATATATTTCAATCCTACTAATACTATAAATGTGAAAGTTTGTGAGTATGGATGGATGTTTGTTACTCTTTCATGCAAAAACTACTGCACGGATTTTGATGAAATTTGATATGCTAGTAGTTTAGTCTCTGGATTAAAACATGGGCTACTTTTTATCCCGGAAAACTACTGTGTTTCAGTGCAGTGCCGTGGGAAACAGCTAGTAATTTATATATAAACACGACCGGTTTCGATTAACTCATCATCAGAGGCTCGATTCTCGTATTTAACTTAGACTTTCAACTTACCATCAATTCACTATAAATTAATGATCCTGTTAACATAAATTGACCGAAAGTCGTTACCAATCTACTAGTTTATTTATTTACAAAGTACAGTTACACGTTAAGTTAGTGGCTACAAATTGTATACAATTTCAATAATATTCCATAGATTAATCTGCAGTCCAATTATAATTACTGTATACAGCTTTTATTGAACAATTATTCGCTTTAATCTTCATAAGATTAATTTTACAATTTAGATTAAGCTTAGTTGAGAAAAAGTGTTTTACTTCTTAAGTACTAAGTTTACAACTTGTATAGATTATTTCTGAATTCATTTAAATTAGGTACTGAAAAACAAATCCAGCTCACGATATATTGCGTTATGTCGGTTGCACATTCTAGTTAGCGGACTGGTCATGGAAACATTACCGTTACTAAAGGGAATATCAAATACTTTCGGAGTGCGCACAGATCGATTGGGTACTTTAAAATGTAACTGGCCCAACAATTGAGTGTCAAAGATACCATTAGGTATTCTGAGCGATGTACTTAAGCCACTGATCCATCTCCTTCTCTCTAGACTCGTCATGTGGAAGTGCGCGAGTCGCTGCATGTAGTCAGGCAGTTTACGTCTGAGGCCGTATTTCGGACATAATGCTCTGACGAATCTTCTTTAAATCGCTTCTATACGGTCTATAGGAGTAATAGCTCCCCACACCGATTTCGCTGACGGTTATTGTTATACTACTACTACGCAGGAGTTATTTTTATAGTGCCCAAGTGTGTGCGCAGTACACAAGAGCACTCTCTCTTCCTTTAGCTCTCATAACCTAGTGGGTCGGATAACCAAACGCACGACCTCCGAGGGTTCGATTCCCGCGTTGGAACAACAAAAAATGTTGTTTCCAAGTTCGGTTAGGACAATGCAGGCTGATCACCTGATTGTCTGATAAGAAAGATGATTCATGCGTCGGATGGGCATGTAAAAAGTCGGTCCTGCGTCTGATCTCTCGCCGTCCGTCCGTCCGTCCACCACTGGGTTTCGAGAGTAAAGGAAGAGAGAGTGCTCTTGTGTACTGCGCACACTCTTGGGAACTAAAACATAGCTCCTGGTTACTGGTTATAGTGGCTGGCCTGGTTTCAATGAAACCGACCACCGTCAACGAAATCGGTATGGGGAGCTATATGAGTAGTATATTAAATTGGAGACCACACCGACGAACAGTACTCCGTTGTAGATCTTACCAGAGAACAGTACAGTGCTAATAAGGTTTGTGGATGTTTAAATGGTCTAGTGTACCGCAGTATAAAATATAGTGTATGGTTAGCCTTATTGCAGATGAAGTCGTAGTGTGGCCTAAATGATAAGACAGAATCAAACATAACACCGAGATTACGTACAACAGTAACTCTGTTGACTACTACTCCTCTGATGTTGTAGTTAAAGTGGACTATGTTTTTATTACATTTGGAGAATGTTATGACCTGACATTTATAAGTATTCAATACCATGAAGTTTTCAGTACACCAATTGGCAATAGTATTAATGTCTGATTGGAAATCTCACAGTCACGAATATTTGAAATACGCCTAACAATTTTAATATCATCTGCGTATGTGTAAGACATTCACTTTTGACTAAACTAATTAAATCGTTGACAAAAACCAAGGGGCTGAATTTAAACCTTGTGGCACTCCAGATGTTGCTACAAATGGCATGGAGTCGTACCCGCTAAGTGCCACTAGTGGTGTGCGATTTAACAGATATGACGAGAACCATCTGTAAAGATTCCCAGTAGTTCCAAGATGGTACATTTTAGCCTGTAAAAAATTTGTGTAAATAGTGTCTAAGTACCTGACGTTTGCAATTAAATGAGTCAGATAAATAAGCTGTGTAATAAATACAGTAAGTTCGAATTAGTTGATCTACCAGTTATAAGTCCGTATTGTCGTGGATTCAATATATGTTTTAGGTGAGTGTACATATTATGTCCATAAACAAAGCTCTCAAAATTTTTGGCAAACGAATTCAGTATACAAATTGGCCTGTAGTTGGTGATATCAGTTTTATATCCCGACTTATAAATAGGTGTGACTTTAGCTATCTTCCATAGGCTTGGAAATGTACCTTCATCAAGGGATTTTTCAAATATAATAGACAGCAGAGTAACCAGAGTAGAGGCACATAATCGGATGAAAATCGACGGAATAGCATCAGAACCCCCATTTTTGTAAGCGTCAATATTTTGCATAATTATTGAAAGTTCGTTTTTCGGAATGTGCAGCTTGCCGATGGGGTAGCTGGATGGAGGGAATTTGGGAGTGTAATGATTACTGGTCGTACTATTGCGATAGACTGAAGAAAAATGAGTTGCAAACAGATCAACTATATCTTTGTCCGTACTAGCCGTTTTGTTACAAAAATGACGACCTCTGTGGCTCAGTGGTATAGCGCGTTGGTGCTGAAGCCGGAGATCGCGGGTTCGAATCCCGCCGAAGGAACAAAAATTTCTCTGTGTTCCTGGGTCATGGGTGTATATTAAATATGTGTATAATATAATAAAAATCTTAAATATATGTATAGTATAAAAGTATCAAATATACTTCCCGTTTTCTAGTACCTGTAACACAAGTTCTTCGGATACTTAGCACGGGGCCAGATTGATGTGGTGTGAAGCGTCCATAGATATTTATTTATTTATTTATAATGCATAAAACTCGGTCTTTTATTTGTTATACGTTTGCTCTTGGTGTAACGCCAAGAAGCTCATAGCTTTTTCAGATTTTTTTCAAAGCTTTTTTCTTTTTAGTCAAATTTGAGATCGTTTACGATTCGAGTAATGTATTCTTTAAAGCAGTGGCTAATGAGATTTTTAGCTGTAGCTCTCAACATGGAAAAGGTGTCGTAATCTCTAGGATTCGCAGAACGTTTAAAATTTTAAATATGCTTTGGATTTAGACGAAAGTATTCTGATAAGGCTTTTTGAGAACCAAATTGGGTACTTATTACTAGGAACCCTAGATTTAGGGTTAACATTGCACAAGATCATCGAAATTGGGGCGTGGCTATGCACATTTGTGAATGCATACACTTTTTTTTTTGTCTTCCGAGATGGATGGGAAACATTCCCCGCGCGGGTAGAGAGAGCAAGGAAAAAAAATGATTTGTGCGTAAAATATGTAAATACGTTTATATTATGACAATATCCCCACATGTCAAAGTGAAAAAAATCCGGTTGACGGTTCGGTTCAAGTCTAATTGGAGACAAGTTTATAAAAATAAGAGAATACCGTTCTCAATTGATAAGTTGTTCGCTCAATGTACAATTCAGCTTCGATACAATAACAGTGGCATCGCGGTCAAATTCGTCGTTTGACGATTGTTTGAAGTTCAGTAGGATACCATTTTCCTGTTTGTGTGTGTTCCATCACAAGAATATAAAAGAAAATAAACACGTACAATATTTTATTAATACTAATATGGATAGAAAAAACGGTTTTTAAAACACTCGTTATGAAAATAATATGGTTTCAGCATTATTTTATAATAACTTTCAATAAGTTATGACGATTATTATAAATTGTAATATTATAATATCTCTGCCCTATAATTCTATACGAAAAAAAAACATACCGGTTGTCTGTAAAGTCGGTTTACTGACGATAGTTGAACGTGACAACGTCAACAACAACAACAACAACAATAATAATAATGAGGTAAAGGTAATGCGAGCTAATGCTGGTACTTGGTAACAGTACTTGGTAACGGTACTTGGTAACGATAACGGGTAACAGGTAACGCATGAGTCATGTTTTTTCGTGCGTGCAGCCGGCTCCATCGATTTATAAGACGTTATCACGTCAAAATTATAAAGGGTTTTTCAATAAGGATGCTCTAATTTTGACAGCATATAGCAGTTATCTTCGTAAAACCATAGCTATCTGAAAAATTTTACTCGAATACTTATTTAGTCATGAAAATTGGCAAAGATTTTCACGCTTCAGCCATGCGCAAAAATGGTTACGATTTCTTATCAAATCCGTGCTCTTGCGTTGCGTCCTTGTGTGGTGGTGGTGTTTGCACGATCTTGTTTCTGAGTGTCATAAGCAGTGTAGGAGAAGGGAGGTGCTTTACGTATGCTTATGAGTGCACTCACACACATTTGCTTGCAGGTTGTGGGTGTGTTTTCGCGAGATGTTGCTAGATATAATATTAATTGAATTGGATTTATTAGAATTTACCCTTTGATGGTGTCAAATAAGGACTCAAAGTTTGTATGGTAAAATTTAAAATGTTCACCGATTTCCATGAAATTTAATGTGTAATTTAATACAAATCATTGAGTATAATATATTATATACATTTTTAAAATTCGTCCCCTAAATGGTGAAATGGCGATCCAAAGTTTGTATGGTGAAATATCAATAACTGGACGTATTTCTTTGATTTTTGGCACGCAGATAGTTATTATGACGTAGACATCGGTGATTTAAAAGAATTTTGCGAAAGTTATACCCAATTGTGGTTCACGAAATCACGCGCCAAAGCTAGTCATATATAAAAATCAGGAAGGTAGTTTCTGAAGTTACACGGTACGGTAGTTAGATGATAACATAAAAGTTAACCAAGTTTCAGGTAAGGTAATTACCAAGACTTGGACAGCTACAGGAGGCTGCTTAGGAGGTCGTTCAGTTAAATTACGCAGGGAAAGTCGTAAGGTTTTAAATTATTCGGGTGTCACATGGGACAGGCTTATAGCAGGCTTGATAGGCGGCAAAAATATCGCGCGGAGCGGCAGATATTATACTTCACGTAATAATTATAAATTGATTGAAATGGAATAAGTGACAGATTGATAACAATACAAATGTCATTTGTGTACGGAAAGCTTCAACAAAAGCTATGAAAATATTTTGGATGTAGTTGGATTGACCAATTATTGACATCTCTTTCTTTCCCATTAGCATGTCGTAAGGAGAATAAGGAACGATATATATTATCTTTTCCTGCTAACAGCCGGATATCTATGACATTTATAGTTATCAATCTGAAGAATTTACGTTACCTTCGAAACGAACATCAAATGTTTGAATGGAACAGTGACTATGGGAGAATGTAATTAATCTTACCTTACCTCTATTATAAATAGGTAAGACTAGATACACTATAGGATTATAAAATTATGTCTATTTATGTGGAACTGTGCATATTTCCGGGATAAAAACCTATATGTTAATCCGGCTACAAACTAATATGTGTGCCTAATTTCATTCAAATCCATTCAGCAGATTTTGCGTAAGAGACAGTCAAACATACACACAAAAACACAAAAATTAGTTTAATGTAATTGTCCGTTTAAGTAAGATCTTGACCCAGAAAGAAAAAAGTGCCCTATCTAACCTTACAGAACTGACACGCCGCGTAGCGTTATCGTAGTGCGTAGCATTATCGTAGCGCGTAGCATAATCGTAACGCGTAGCATAATCGTTAGGCGTAGCACAATCGTAACGAGTAGCAATATCTTAACGTGTCGCAAAAACGTAGCACGTAGCAATATCGTAGCGCGGAGCTTAGACGCGCTATGCTTGTTCTGTATGCGGTGCTACGTGCGATTTATATCCATATAGCCTATTCTGTCTTATCTTATCTCTTTATTTCCTTCTTATTCAAGAGAAAAAAATATTATCTAATATGTACTAAAAATTTTAATGTGTTTCTCATTAAATACATTCTGTCCTCTAAATCGCGGGTTCAGAAGTCCTCCCGTCCCGTCCTCCAGTCTATTTTTCACGCAAATTTTCAGTGAGGCCGTGATAACTCTCCCTTTGAGCCGGCCCGTTCGGTAGAACTATTTGCTATACCTACTCTGTTCATGTCCAGTTGAATCATATTGTAAACAAAAATACATAAATACACAAACAGTGCTACCAAATCAAATGTCATTTATTTGCCGTGCAGTAAAGAAATAAACTCAATTTAGTCGAATTAAATTTTTTTGTTTACAAATCAATCTAATTTTTTTTTGTTGTTATATAGTGTTTCCTTAAAAAAATATTCATGGAGCGTAATCAGTATCCAAAAATGTAACATGTGATCTCAAATTTGGACCAGATTTTTCTATACAATACTTAAATTCTTTATATAACCGCACGGCCGATACTGCGCGGGGGCGCGAGACCTACAAACCCGGCGCGGCGCGATGTACGACAATGTGTCCATGCGTAGTGCTTGTTGTCAGGAAATGTTAGCCTCGTTATATTGCTATTCATTACGTTTTTATAAGTTATACTGTCATCATACTGTCATTACTTATGTAATTTTGTAGTCCAATGTTGGGTTAAATATTTACTTCGGATGAAGATACACTCTGTATAAACTGTACGGAGTATAAAGTGTAAATTCTTGCATCTTATAACTCGCACCACACGCTGACTTTACCAATCCTTAAATCGCGTTAGTGTCGGCGGAGGTATATAATGCGGAGGGTATATTGTTGCTGACGTCATCGACATCGATGACGAAACTAGATCCAACCGGTAAGAACCGGTTCAAACTTGATAGTACAGACTATATTCTCGAAGTAGTTAAAAATGCGTCGCCTATAAGTTGGCTATTACCAATGTGATTGCAAAGGTTAATTTAGATCTAATTGATTAATTTAGACGCTATTATTGAATATAAAAAAAATAAATTCATTAATTGTGTCTGCCAAATAAATAAACTAGTACCTAATTACACAGAAAGTGAGCGATACAAAATTTTACTAGCAAAAATACGCCCGGTTATTATCATAATAATACGTGAAGCAAAACTTTCAGTATAGTTTTACGAGAATTGTGTCAAGTGAGGAATTTGAAGTTTGGCACAGTTAAAGTTTATATGGAGGAAGGTGTGCAGAAAGCAATTTTTTTTAAATAATGCTTACAAGTACATAAAATTAATGAAAGCAAACTTACACACACTACCTCGCTCACATTATCATGCGTTTGTTTCTTGACCAATCGTCGGTTTGACGCAATTGTCAATCTTTCTTTCACATTCTACAGACAAAACTTGCATATTTTTGGTCCATCGTTCATTGAATCAAAGACAATCACCTTAAACCAGCGGTGTTTTTTTCCAAAACAACAAAATCTTCGAGGTAAATATTTTGTATCTATCGGATATCCCATCGCTATGATTTGTCTCATTCCCCAAACCGTCGGGGATTGGTTATGGGGTAACCGTTACCCCATAAACGGTATTTGGTGCCCATGTCACGCACCCGTGTTTTTCCTATGGGCCGTAAAAGGGCCTAACCGAGGCTAACTGAATTTATTAAATGTCGTTTTAAATAAATTATAGGATATGTGGCCTCATGCTTGTAAACAAATTGCCGTCATATAAATATAACATTTTTTTACATACGTTAAGATTGCATGGAATCATCAGCGCCAATATCAAAATTGACCGATGGTGAATAAGTGTGCGGTGTTCACATTAACCAATAAAAGAAAACCATTTTGACATTTGCACTGACACAACAAACTTATATTAACTTAACTATTCGCGTTAAGATTGCATGGAATCATCAGTGCCAATGTCAAAATTGACCGATGGTGAATAAGTGTCCCGTGTTCACATTAACCAATTAAAGAAAACCATTTTGACATTTGCACTGACACAACAAACTTATATTAACTTAACTATTCGCGTTAAGATTGCATGGAATCATCAGTGCCAGTGTCAAAATTGACCGATGGTGAATAAGTGTGCCGTGTTCACATTAACCAATTAAAGAAAACCATTTTGACATTTGCACTGACACAACAAACTTATATTAACTTAACTATTCGCGTTAAGATTGCATGGAATCATCAGTGCCAATGTCAAAATTGACCGATGGTGAACAAGTGTCCCGTGTTCACATTAACCAATTAAAGAAAACCATTTTGACATTTGCACTGACACAACAAACTTAACGCGAACTTACAGATAAAGACCGGGAATATAAAGAACAGGAACGCACTTCTAACCTATCTGGTGTGTGACTATTCTACAATCAATTTTAAACTGGGAAACTTTCCTCAATTTTGTATAATTTTTTTTTTTATCGGGCAATTGGCCCACCACACTTCCCCACCACTGCAACTCCTGTGTAGCCAGGATCGACAGTGGTAACCAACCGCAAAAACCCTTTGATATGATCTAAGGGGTGCCCGGGGGACATGCTAAATCTGTCTTGGAACCCGCAACGAAATTAATCAGAAGATTGTAGGAGGAGTAGGAAGTATTCCAGTTTCCCTCCCCAAGCAAAGCGGGAGACAGCAAAAATTGTGATGACAAAAAGTCAGAATTAAAGGGGAAGCACCACGGGAATAAAATGTTTTTTTTTTTGACTACAAGACAGAATGTAATTAAATGTTTTAATTTATAATATGACAATTAACTACATTGCATTTATAATGACAAAAAAGTGTTGCATTGTTTCCAATAGTACTTGTGACAAAAACGTTTGAAAGCTCAGAAGTTCTTCGCGCAGCCCACGAGATCTCCATAGTACACAACCCTAGAAACACAATGGACGCTATTCAACATTTCGATTCTTTCGTCATACCAGAGATCACACTCCCAGAGTATGTGATGAGAAGTTTGTTCATAAGGGCTACCTTCGGTCGAACACTCGCATAGCGGAGACGAGACTAATGTAAATCCAAACAGTTTCGCTTTAAAGTTTCCGTGTCCTGTCAAAAATTGTGCGACGTAGTGATCTATTTCTATCCATTGCTTCGAGAGTCGATCGCGTACCGAAGGGAAGAAATTATATAGGTGTGTTTGTATAATATTACTATGGTCTTTTAATTTTTTTTTAAATTATTATACTTACCAGTCTTTTAATTACCTAAAATAAAATTATAAATTAGACGTAATACCCGTTATTGTCAATCACTAAGCAAGCTGATGATGATGAACTATAGCTAAAAAGAACTAAATCAAAAACTAAACCATCTGATCAGTGGTTTTCGTAGTGTGTTTTATAACATAACGTTTTGCGTTATGTGTAAATCTATTTTATCTATACTAATATTATAAAGAGAAAATATTTGTTTGCTTGTATGTTTGTTTGTTTGCATTGAATAGGGATCGAAACTACTGGACTGATTTTGATAAAATTTGACACAAATATAGATTAGACCACAGAGTACAAGTAATGACATAATATGCTACTTTATATCGCGATAAAATGCACGGTTCTCGTTGAATTTTCTTTTTCGCGTACGAAGTCGCGGGAAACATCTAGTCCTACTGTCCTGCTGCTGTGATTAATGTGAAAGTTTGTGAGGATGGATGGATGGATGAATTTTTGTAACTCTTTTACGCAAAAACTACTGAACGGATTTTGATTGAATTTGGTATGGTAGTAGTTTGAGCTCTGGATTAATACATAGGCTATTTTTATCCCTACTAAGTACTAAAAGTACTACAGTGTGTCCGTGGGATACTGTATTTACGTGGGTGGAGCCGCAGGCAAAAGCTAGTTTATTGTAAAGACAAGAATAAGAATAATATCTATGTGTAAAGACGAGGATATAATATTTTACAGAACGAAACTGCTTTAAAAACCAAACACGTCCTCCGCTAACTAAACGGCAAACAAAAGTAACAGTCCCATACGGAGCTCAACAATTTTAAACAAAACAAAATGTAAACGTATGGAAAGTACAAACAAACATACAAACATCAATATTTTAATGTCAATATATCAGGAGTAGAGTATGTTTGCTAAAAATTGGACTGCAAAGGAATACTAAACCTTTGAGATTTTATTAAACATCTTTGAAACATTCTTCATATTCCCTGCCTCGGTCTGTCTCCGGTTGTGGGGATTTCGTTCTATTTGAACTTCCTGTGAATTCTCTGCCGGTATTGAGCGAAGTTCGGGATTTGATAGTTGATTTCTGGTCAACATATTACTATGCACACAAGATTAATATTATTTTTTTAATGATAAATGAAATAGTTTGTGATGTTTGTTAATCTTTCACCCTACTACTCGCCGTCGTTTTTGGTGAAATTTGATATGTATATATGTTAGTACTTATGCTCAGTTTATACACAAATACTACTTTTTAGCCCGAAAAAGTACAGTGTGGGGTATTATATTTACGCAGGCGGAGCCGCAGGCAAAAGCTAGTAAGATATACTAATATTGAACAGAGGAAAAAGTTAGATTGTTTGCATTGAACAGGCTCTGAAACTACTGGACCAATTTTGATGAAATTTAGCACAGACGTAGAGAAGACCACGGGGAAGGACATAGGCAATATTTCATCCCGAAAATTGTACGGTTCCGGGAATTTCTATGGCGTGCGCGAAGTCGCGGGCTACATCTATACACGACAAGTTTGTAGACTTCACGTGCCTTTTAAAATTGTTACTCTTCTTGTACTCGTAGTCGGTGCTAGTTTAGACGATTGTGAAACAGGCCCCAAGTTTCGAATTATTGATTAAAGTACTTTCGTACGCTACTTCATACTATGTACCCACTGCCTAATAATAATGGCTCCTCACACCGGTTTCGGTGACGGTGGCCGGTTTTATTGAAACCAGGCCAGCTAAGCACGAGTTGTTTTATAGTGCCCAAGTGTGTGCGCTATACACAGGAGCACTCTTTCTTCATTTATTCTTGTAACCCAGTGGGATGGATGACCGACATGACTGGCGAGAGAACCGACTCTTTACATACCCATCCTCTTTCTTATCAGACAACCAGGTGATCAGCCTGCATTGGCCAAACCAAACTTGGGAATAACATTTTTTGTTGTTCCAACGCGGGAATCGATCCCACTACCTTCAAATTGAGAGCCAAGCTCTAAACCACTGAACCACGGAGGCTGTTACCTACTGCGTACTATATAAGGAGGTATAAAATAGAGTCGCACACCACGGTACGATGCCTGCATCGTATAAAATTTTATTTCTCTTTTCTCTCGGTTTCAATAATACAAAACTATTCGCGCAAGTATCCTCGCCGTGTGGACTAAAATAATGAAAGAAAAAACTCGCTATGATATTGAATGTTTTGACTCCGAGTTAGACGCAACTTTTAATAGTATTGTGTCTAAAAATGTGCTGTCTACAAATAGTGAATTCTGATGAATGAAAAAAAATCCACAGTTTTTCACAGTCACAAGTATTTTAATATATTTTATATACGTGGTACGCAAGTAGAATAATTTATAGGAAATACTTTTGCTGTAAGGTGTCAGTGACGTCTTCTACTTAGGCAAACTATGGGACCTCTTTTGTCCAATTTTGTGAGCTTGGCTCTCGACTCCGGAGGGCGCCTTTTCGATACCCGCGTTGGAACAACAAAAAAAGTTGTTTTCAAGTCTGGTTAGGATAATGCAGGCTGATCACCTGATCGTCTCACAAGGAAGATAAACCGAACAATTCACGTAATTATTTCTAATCAATAGATCAATAGCTCTCGTGTACACTCGATTTGTTATGTGTGTGAGTGCAGCAGCAAGCGCTGATACTGGAACCGTACTGCGAATTCAGCAGGATTAAATACTTGAATTGGGCTTCAGGCTTACAACCAACCAAATTTTAAAGCAATAAAAGTGTTATTTTTCCCCTGGGTTAGATTTTTTGCATTTTTGCATATCAGGCCGATACATCGATATCGAACCTAAACTGGGTCCCGTCATGCAATCACTGGAGAAGCGTCACAAAGTGGAACACTCGTTTCAGTCACTCGGGTGTCCATTCGGCCGCACACGAGGGGACAGGACAGGACACTTCAGGCCGTTAGATGTGTCAATTTACTCGTCCTGTTAACGGGTTGAAAAACGTGAAACAGATAAAGCTACTAGAAATATGAATCGCTCAGAGGACAGGACACTTCACTACGTCAGCAGCTGTAAAATCAATTTTTACTTGCAGGCTGGCAAAAATTAAAAATAGAAAGTTAGTATCATAGCGATAGCTCATTAAATTCAACGTTTTATAATAATCATAATTATATCTCTGGACGCTTCACACCGCGTCAGTCTGGCCCCGTGGTAAGTATCCGATGAACTTGTGTTACGAGGACCACACAACGGGAAGTACCTGTATATTTAATACTTTTATACTATACATATTCTTTACATTTTTATAATATTATATAAACATAATATTTAATACACATCCTTGACCCAAAAATATTGAAAACTTTTTGTTCCTTCAGCGGGATTCGAACCCATGTCCTCCGGCTTGAGAGCTCTCAAGTCACGGGACGTTATATTTAAAAATGTGATCTAATGTTATTTATAAACTTCTTTCAATAAATTTAAAGCTATAATTTTGTACAATTTGTACGGGTCAATGTGTCATTGCACTCGTGCGCCTCGCGTATATCCGCGCGTGTATCTTACATAATCATTCTTGTAACATATAAATTTCATCATTATTTACAATAAATGCAGTTCGTTATTACGCACCAAACAGGGTTCATCATTTATACCCTATATCAGCATCGACCTATCAGAACAGCATTAGCATACAGCATCAGCAGCATCTATCATCTTTGTCATCTAAGTGTAGCTAGCTACAATATTTTTATATAATGTAATTTCTGTATTCTGGTATGTCAAGTAATTAAAAGCAACGTTTAAAAATATTTAATAATGGTCACCCGAAGGCCCGAGCATGCTGTTCGATGGATTTAAACAACGAAATGAAAGGCCTGCGAGATATATACCACATTCACTGTGATACGATATGTCAGGCAAAATGTAGGGTTATAATTATATCCAAGCGATTCTAATGACAAGCCCATCCGTAAAAGTCGTACTTAACAACTATTTTGAAAGAAAAACCCTCAAAACCAATATGAAATATTAATTTCCAGTGGCAGAGAGAATATTATAATTATTTTCAATAAGGAAATTGTAGGTTTAATTTAAAATTTTCCCAAGTTTTCTATAATATTCTGCAAATGTAGCATCGGAAATAAGTTTATGCAGTTTTATAAATTGTAAGATATTAGGCTTGTGATACACCCGCGAGCAAAAAGCATACAGCGTATATTGTGTATTATAATGTTATTATAATTATAATATTGTATATTTATAGAATTTCTCCTTCTAATGTCTCTCCGATTGTTGGAATTTAGCAGTCAAAGGGAAAATAACTATTGTTAATAAGTTGTGATTTTTTAATTCGCTAACAAATATTAGCGTGTGAAACTTTATCATCTCTTTTGTTGACAAACACAGACAATATTGTACCTTGCAACGACCATATAGGGCGTCATTAGCATTTTTGTACATTTTTACAAACTCGCACATCATATTAATTAGTTATTAATTTAGTTCTCGCTAAACCGTAGCGGGTTGCGGACTCAGTTGTATATCTATCGTAGCATTTATTACATCTAGCAATCCATTTAGCAACTTAGTTCTATTTTAACATCATCAACATCTGTAGGATCCCATGTGTGAAATAAAACGACTTGGTACTTATATAGTGGACTGTATTATAAATTATGTGTAAGTCTGGTCACCTACGTAACGTTGACAAGATTAGAATGTTGAAAGTGAAGTATCTATCGCCTATCGCCGCGCAGTGTGTGCTAGCGAATAAGACGCATGTGCAGGCGTCGCGCGCCCCGTCGCGGTGTAGCCGCAACAATCACCTACAGCAGCAGCAGCATGTCGAGGTGTAAAAACCGTACACACATTTCGATGATATTGGTTGTTATGTTCGTTGCAGTCCATCAATAAATTCGAAGAATTTCCAATAACTTAAAAACAACAGGTTTTCTAATTTAACAATTCTTTAATTTAAATCTTGAATTGTCAGATTGAGCATCAACGACAAATGGAAGATTTGCCTTACCGGAGGACCAAGAGAACAGCTACCGTTGGGTCTTTTTGAGAGAGGGGACTAGTAACTTCTCTAGTGGTGCGAGTTCCATGGGCAGCTATGATTTAAAAAAAAAATTAATTAAACCAAAAATGCGAGGAAAATTTCAAAATGTTCCACCCGAATCAATCGCGAAACTACTCGCGTGTGCATCAATGGCTTAAGTTGTCTCGACCCGGTTTGCTTGCCACATTCACAAGCTGTTCATTTATAAACTTGTAGAAATGTACATCTTCACACTGAAACGAGAAGTAAAAAAAAGGTTTAGCTTAACTTTACTTTTAACTCGGTCTAAAATGTAAATAGCAAACTTCTGCTAAAATTTAAAATTTTTGTTTTCTTAAAAAACACACATGTACGAGAAGCAAAAATTCTAGTCCCTTCTTACGAAAATTATGCAAACGGAGCAGTATCAAATTTGGCAAAATTGAACTTATGTGGAGGTGTGCAGAAAGCTGTGGGAAGAGTGGAAGCCCCAAAGGGAGATCTCCGACCGAGCGAGATGGTGTGCTCGGTCAGGCCGAAGCCCACTTGTATTAATTTCAGGTGTTTTGTATATACCGCCGATCTTAGAAAACTTCGATAGCGCGATTCAGGAGTGTGGCAATAATTGGTCCGCCACATCACTCCCCCCCGAAGACCTGAGGTCGATCTTGAGTCGTCTTGCTTGAGTCGCCAGTGCCAGAGAGTTCCAGTGAGTCGGAACTGTGCTGCTGCTGCACGGGCTCCAGTGAGTCGGAGTGCTGCCGTGCGGGGCCGATGTTACCGTGCTGACCAGGAGAGGTGTGTTCTGCTTGCTGACCGGTCGTTGTAGTGAGAGTGCCCGTTGAAGCCGATGAGGGTTCGACCAGGCCGCAGTGCGTTGAGGCTGGTGGTCGAGGCACCCGATGAGGCTGAAGCTGGCTGGCGTGGTGCGGCGGGGTGGGGAGTGATGATGATGATTGTCCAGAAGTTGGCGTGTTCTGTCGAGGGTCACCAATGTGGGAATATGGCAGGGGCGTGCGCTCCTTGTAGGCAGAAATGCAGTGCTTTACTTGTCATTCACAGATATTTTAATAAAACGTTCGTACGTTTTAGATGACTTTAATTAATAGTAAATTAATTAAAAAATATAATAACTTAAAAACGCTTAATATTTTATAAATAGCAACTCATCTCATGCCGTTGCGTTCTGCAGGACATATCATCGCATGTATGTGTAATTTTCATACTTCGCAAACGCACACCCACCCATGAATATCGACATGATTATATAGCGGCAACTCCCGCGGCAGGCGATGGCTCTCGGCTATCCGATCGCTTCCGAAAACTGCCGAACTGGCTTGTCGAAAATTATTCGTTGCCTATAATCCGAGTAAAAATAATAGACGGAAATCTAATAAATCACGTATGCACATTATGCATTTTTGTTAAGTAAGGTTTTATTTGTTTAAATAGAAGAAACGTTTTGAGTTTCGCGGGGGCCATATTGCATATTTCATGTGATAAGCATTGTTTACAATTTAATCTCTCCAGTTTATTTATAGTTTTCTTAAAAGATTTTTCATTTTAACATTTGAAAGTGTGTAAATTTAACAGTTTATTACTGAGTTTCTATAATAATTGTAGTGATTTGCTTTTAATAGTGCGTTTGTTGATTTGTTTAAAATGTTATTTGATTGTGAGGTTTGTGTTGAAAATGTGTGTTTATTAAAAATTAAAAATAACAAGTTCTCACAGTTGTCATTCAGTGAAAAGATTCAAATTCTGTCTAAAGGTAGGTGTGTACCCGAGTTACAACAATTAAACCAGCAAAAAAATAATGTAACTCGAAAATTTCATGTTAAAAGTTATGAAACGTATAACTGGCTGTGTGGTTGTGTACACACGATTAAATTATATTGTTTTCCTTGCATATTATTTAGTAATTTACATCGGGATATAATAATCTCAAGTAACCGGATCCTTGAATATGTGAAAATTGAAGCTGACTGACTGGTGAGTAGTTATAATATTTTAAAATATGCTTATTATTTTACTTATTAGAATTTCTTCCGCCGCGACGATCGATCGCTGTTTTGTCTGCGTTGCCGTAGAAGATGTACATGAATAGTAGTACATCTAAGACTTGCTCTGTTAGCATGGTTTCGACTTAGAGATCCGTCGCTTGGCTAAAGCTATGCTAAAAATCTATAAACGAAAAAGTTTTTGTGACTGAGTACTTCGCCGCATACTCAGTGTCATAATCCTGTGCACGCCACTGGAATATGGTGGCAAGCCCCAAAGGGAGATCTCTGACCGAGCGAGGTGGTATGCTCGGTCAGACCGAAGCCCCTTGTATGAATTTCAGATGTCGTATATACGTATAGTGCCGATCACAGAAAACTTCGATAGCGCGATTCAGGATTGTGGCGCTAATTGGTCCGCCACAAAGCTAATATTTTGACGTGATAACGACTTATAAATCGATAACGGCCGGTAACAAGCACGAAAAATTGTCGGGATCCAGCTGATTGTCACGTTCGGCCTGCGCCGAGCGTGCAAGCGATAGAGAGGCACGATCAGCCTGCGTTCGTCTTGTGATCACGTTATCACGTAAAATTATCGCAAGTAAACCGATTAACAGACAACTATTTTTTTTAAATAATGCTTACAAATACATAAAAATAATGTTACACACCCTCAGATTAATAACTCTCTCTGCAATATATTTGGATTTCCAAAGACAACATTGACATATTTTCATTGCGTATCTAAGAGACTTTAGAACATTTAATAAAGGTGAAATTTAGAAATTACGACTTCCAACGTACAAATACACAAAAGAGTATGAAATAAATCTTATTTTCTCAATAATTCCCTAATTTTAGTCATAATGGATAAATTATTTTAACAAATTTTAAGAACTTTTAAAATAACTATCGAATGTCCAATTGAATACTCGCCAAGCTTCCATTAGGTATTGTATATAAGATGATGATGATGATTACTGTATGTTGCATAATGATAATATGCTTGCAGATCTTTAAACAATGTAATTTTCAAACACGTATTTTTAAAGACTATGGAGTTCTGTTCAGTGTTTTGGATTCAGGGTATACCTTAGTGCAAAATCTTACTTTTTGGTAGCATATGCTTGGGTTAGATCAGAAAATATCAGAATCACTATATGTGTCCATATAAATTTTGAGGAGTTCCCTCGATTCCTCCTGGATACCATCATCGAGTCAATGGGACCAACTTCGGATTATACCTTTAATATCAAAAAAATAATTTTGAAAATCAACTAACAGCCGGCGAAGTTATCGTTGAACATACTTGATATATAATACGAATACATAATACGAATTTTGATCACTAGGCGACCTCTGTTCTGTAATAACTGTGTCAAAACGTATACTAATAACATCCTCAAAATCCTTGCGTTATTATATTAATTTGAAAACTCCGTACATACATATCCATACATAGCAACAGTGAGGGCCCAGTTAGACGAGGCGTGCGAGCACGTAATGTTTTCATTCATGGCAAGTTGACCTTTATCGACTAGGCAACAACGTACAAATTAATAGCAATCACCAAACCGCGCAGCGGATCGGTTACTATTAAGAATCTGTTGGCCTAGGTCACATTATGGCCTAGTCAATAAAGCTCAATTTGCAGCGGCTGCGTTGTGATTCTTGCTGTCATAATATAAACGCACCTTAATTCACTTCGCTACACCAGTACTCAGTACTGTACTGACCTGGCGCATTACATACAAAACTTATTAGAATTGACCATCCATCTACATGTTCAATTCTCTCTCATACGAAATGCCCTTTGTGACTTGCCTCCAAAGGCCAAGATAACGTGAGAGCCTTGAAGATCGCCTGAGCCAAGCGTCTCTAACGAGCCCTAATTTGAATCACAAAGGGATGTGTATGTGAATACTGCTAAGCAATGAGGGTGTTTGATATTTTTTCCGCCGCTAGGGGGCAGACCCAACGCACACAAAGGGTCATCTGGTGGCGTAAGTGGCATCAAAAACGGTCAATAAGAATTTTCGAAACTTTTTCTGTCACCAGGTGGCGCTTGGTAGCCCGACGGTCCTTGTCGTGTCAAAAAGCTGTCAGATGACATGAAATTAAAAACCCTCATTTAGCTAGAATTCACGGTCTGACGTCGTAAGAGTAAGTTTTTACGAAAAATAATGCGAGATTTCAACATGTCTTCTAGATTTAGATTTTTATGCGTATGCAATACGTTAATATTATTTTTCAAATAAACGAAGCGAGACGCGACGTGGTGCCCCATTTTTAAGACAAATATTCAAAATTAAACTTTATTCATTACACAGGAAGATACACGTTTCATTGTAAGAGTTCGAATGTATAACTGATGTTATATGTATCTTAAAATTGCAGCGACGCGTGCCTTCGCGTATCTCCGCGTTGTGAACTGACCCTAAGGTACGTAGAGAATAAAGTATTTTAAACTTGCCAATTTCTAATACATTGAGACTTAGTACCTAGTAATCATTATGATACATACAAATGTGTATTAGTTGTAGGCAGTTAGTAGTCATTACCTAACAACATTGTCTACTTTTACTTTTTACCTGCAACAATTGTTTCGTCTAGCGATCGTCAAGCGTGTCTTCATCTATTTTACTGAACTGCAGAGCTGACTATTACAGAGTAGTAACACCATTGATGTAATTAAGCTGGGGACATCGTATTCGAGCGTTTATAGTACGGCAGCAAAAGGTCGACTAAAATACTAGACCCCGTGACTTCATGCACGCGAATGAGTATCTCGCGGAAACCATATACATTCCCGCAATGTAATGTAGCCTATGTCCTTCCCCGTGGTCTACTCTATATCTGTGCCAAATTTAATCTAAATCGGTCCAGTGGTTTTGAAGCATATTCAATACAACAAACAAATATTTAAAACTGTTCTCTTTATAATATAAGTTTAGATATATACAATTTTAAACGATTTGATCACTTAGAGCGATGCTCCATTAGTGCGTTGTGCTGCGTTGCGTTGTTGCACCGTCGACGCGTCGTTCTTCATAGAATTTATATGATATGCGACAAGTCCCATTAATGCGTTACGTCGTCGAACGCGACGTTTCAACGGAAAAACGGACAGGAGACGAAGAGCGAGGATGGATGATACGCTGAGCTATCACCCTCTTGCGTTGTGATGTCGTGCGTCGACGACGACGCAACGCAACGCTAGTGCGTTGCGTTGCGGGCCCTGGGCGTAATAGGCCCTTACTCCTAAGTCATATAAGGCCAAAAGAGGCTCAGCAAGCTGTGGTCTATGGGAATAGAGAGTTGATTTTTTTGCTTGATTGGTAAAATTTCAATGCTGTCATCCGTGGTGTAACTTTGAACCTGTCTTCTATGGAGTGAGAGGTCCCTACACTTGGTATCTCGATGAGTAACACAGTTACTATTACAGTAACTGCAGTCACACGCGGTTAAGCAGGCATCGTTAGTTCAGGATTAAACTGTATTCAAGGATTAAACTGGGTAGTACTATGTTTAATCCTCAACTAAAAGGAGTCAGAATCGCTTTAAGATTAACTAAAGGTTACCCTTAAAGCGATTTTGACTCCTTTAAATCTAATCGTTTTAGATACTCTTACAACATATTTTCATTTAAATTTCAATGCAGGATTGAGGCTGATCATCTGATCGTCTGACAAGAAAGATGATGCGTCGGATAGGCCTGTCGGATAGGCCTGTCGGAGCTGCACCTGATCTCTCGTTAGTTGTATCGGTATGCGTCCCACTAGGTTACATGAGTGAATAAATAGAGTGTTTAAATTTCAATCCCCCACAGGACCATAACGATGTTTTTAGACTTGTGGATGGTTCTTTTATTTAAACTTTTAATCCCATTACAGCGACTTGAATTTAAGAAGATTTAGCGAGATTCGCGTGGATCAGTGTTTGATTCTCTCAAACGATATCACGACCAATTTTCTGCTCATTCATGGAGAGAATTGTTCTTTTTAACCCGTTGTTTTGTCTAGACAAGTTTTGGCTTTGTAAAAATATTGTTTTATTTAATATTGAATTCAAGAAATGTAAAAGTCGTGTTTATGTACGCACCACTGTAAAGTTTTAATGGATCTGTGTCAGTTAATAAATAACCTAAATTAAACAACCAAGAGCATTTCAGGATATGTCTAAATTCGGCCGGAGATCTCCCTTTGGGATTACTCTAAAATATCACTTTCTTAAAAAGTCGTGTATTGCCTTTGCCTTTATTTAAAAATACCTATTCGTTGAAACCCCACACGGTGGGGTGGAATGAAAAAAAAATGTTTCATTCCCACTTTCCAAACTCTAACATGGCTATTGGCTATCCATGGAAACTTGCAAGTTTATATCTATATCACGCTTAAAACTCTTTAAAATTTGTTTAGGCGGAATCTGATAAAAACTTTTGATGTTTTTCGGAACTCTCCCTAGACATGTCGTGATGCTCTTGCCTAGAAGGATGAGTTTTTTCTGTTAACTCAGATCTGAGAATATGTAGTAAACTCTTCTTTAAACCAACGAGTGATAATTTATTTGCCATAACAACGTCAGGGTCTGTTTCTCAGTATATTTCGGATAATTTATTATACGTTAGACAAAACTTAAGCAATTTCAAGGTGAAAAGTTATAATCATTGTTTGAACACTAGAAATAAGCATACTCTAGATAACTGTGTATAACCAGTGATAAGACTTAGCAAAGTAAGTTAATCTTTTAAGGGCCAATGTATACGCCTATACAATAGGAGAAAAAAAGAAAACTTTCAAAACCTTTCTGTTAATAAATTTAAAAAAGGAGTCAAATAACGTTTGTGTTCTAAAGCTTATTATAAAGTAAATGTTTTTTTTTTAAGGATTGCACAGCTTGGGAATACGATGATCCCTGAAAGGCTGTCTCTATGTACCTGTGTACTTTTTAAATATGTAACATATATTTAAGTTTACAATGCAAAATATATATTTCTTTCAAAAGAACAATTTTCCATCTTTTTGCTAAAAGATGGCCCCGTGCGAGTTCTTCTCGGCGGGTTAGGGTTGAACCGGTGGTAGCTTTTTCTGTTGACTTTCCGAAAAAAGCTTGTTAAGTTTCATTTTTTTATTTCATTTAATTTCAGCTTGTAAATTAATGAAACAATAATCACACCCGAACATTTCGACAAGAACAAACTTGTTGCTAAAGGTAAAAAATAATAAGATAACACGTCACAAGCATCCCTAATCAATGTATGTGGAAAGGTCCGATATTAACCCTTACACGGTCATAAGTTCCGGATTAAAAAAGGCCAGTGAAAGTGAGTAGGGTCCGCCATTGTCGTGCTAAGATTACTCGGACCCGCGTTATGATGTGTCTGAACGAATATTAATATCGTAGATCGATATGATACTTTAAGCTCTCGTACCCACGAGAGTATTTTGTGGTCGCAACAAAAAAAACTGCATTTTAAAATATATAACTCTGCGCTAATACAATGAGCTGAAAATCGTGTAGAGTTGACAAGTATGATATTTGACACTTGACACTTCGATTTTCAGCTCTATTGTATTAGCGCAGAGTTCTATTTACAGCGCAGTTTTTTCTGTTGCGACCACAAAACACTCTCGTGGGAACGTAGTCTCAAGGTCAGCTCCCACCAAAACGAGACAATACAACAATTTATCTTCATTCAGTACACAATAAATATAACGTTTCATTGCAAGAGCGGCGCCATGCGATGCATATCGGTCTAGACTCTAGATTGACATTCGAGCTCTTGCATGTCACGCACAGTAAAGAGAAAGATACATAAATAAAATAAACTGTTCAATAGTTTAAGAAAATTCAAAGTTATACTTATCGGGATGTAATGTATAATATCGACAAAGTTCCTGCTCGACCAGTTTTTTTATTTTATTTTGCACTTTTTTTTTTTCTTTTGCACTAGTTTTAATTTGTTTTCTTTTGCACTACAACACCTCACAATCAAAATTGAAACACAAAGTTAATGACCACAATAACTGCAGACGTGGTCGAACTATATATTACACGTGCTACACGCGCACGCACACATGTTACACGTAAGTGTGTGCGTGCGCCCTATTCAATGGCGCTGTTAGGCGATTTTACTGAGACTTCGCTGTCCGTCCGCCTGTCTGTCTGTCACCAGGCTGTATCTCCTTAACCGTGATAGCTAGACAGTTGGAGTTTTCACATATCATGTGTTTCCGTTGACGCTATATCAATAAATATATAACTAAAAACAGAATAAAATAAATGTTGAAATAAAGGTTTTTTGCCGTTTTGTACGAAACCCTTCGTGCGCAGGTCCGACTCGCACTTAGCTGGTTTTTTATTCAAGAGCACTATTTGTTTATGTACCTAATAAAAAAGTACACTCATGTATCCTATTGATAGGCAATTCCGTGTCAATTCGTCGCAGATGTATGGATTCCATTCATGATAAAAAATTACACATTTTTTCCTTTGATATTTTGTGGAAACCAACAAAATATGTTTGTATTGTCTTAATTGCTAATTTAACTACTCGTGTCTCTTTATTTACTTATTTGACGACCTCTGTGGCTCAGTGGTTAGTTAGGAAATATTTTCTATGTTCTTGGGTTTTGTATGTTTAATAAATATATGTATAGTATAATAAAAATCTTAAATATGGCTGGCACCTATGATACAAGTTCTTCGGATACTTAGTACAGGACCAGATTGACGTGGTGTGGAAGCATCCATAGATTTAATATTTTTTATATTTTGTATTTAGCATAAGTTGGTTATTATATTATGTTTAATGAGCTTTTGTCCGCGTGAATACCGCATCCCACGAGAGCAGTGTACTTTTTCGGGATAAAAAGTAGCATATGTGTTAATCCAGAGCCTAAACTACTACTATACCAAATTTTATCAAATACTTTCAGTAGTTTTTGCGTAAAAGAGTCACAAGCATCAATCCATCCATCCTCACAAATATTAACATCATTTTATGATAGGAGGAGGATATTACAGTACAGATTCCTTCCCCGTGACCAAAGTCACCAAACAGATAATTTGTTTTTAAGAAATTCCACTAACAGTCACGTCTTGTTGCCTTCCGATCTATGCGACCGCGACGCGAGACCGCGACCCGCGACCGCGACCAGCAAACCAACGAATCAGGCCACGCTCACCGGTCGCGCGACACCCGGTCGCGGGGATTGTTTAGTGCTTCATATAAATTCCGCAAACGTATTTCGGTCTCGGGTCGCGCTTCGCGAGTATAGAAGGCCTTTATGTTTAAATTTTTGAAATCCTAAATAATTATTATCTTAAGTTCAAACACATGAAAGTTTCCTACTTAAATCGCATCTATGTATATTACTCAGCTTACATAGCGCAATATGAAAAACACCATGTTACATAACCTTCAAAACTTAAAAAAGTAGGTATTCCTTTATATTAGGTAGGTTTGGTCCTCCTCTGGTTTTGCGGGTATCCATCGGCGACGGTAATCGCTTTCCACCAGATGATCCGTTTGCTCGTTTGCCGCCTATTTTATAAAAAAAATATTTTATATTAATAGCAGCCTTAACCATTGATAAAAATTTAAGTAAAATATAGGTTATGTAATCAAAATTTATATTTAATATTATCATTGATTGAAATTATAACCAGGAAACTAAGTAATTTGTGTCAATTTGGCATTTGCCCGTTGGAAAGCGATAAATAGTTAAGTTTGGAATAGGCCAATGTAAACAGGCGCCATTATAATATGTATAATTTAAATTGTTAATGTAATCATCTTATTTTCTCTAGAAAAGAGCTAAAATTATACATCTAATCTAGTGTTATCGTTAAGAGTAAAATATTTGTTTGTTTGTTTGCATTAAACAAGCTCCGAAATTACTGGACCGATGTTGATGAAATTTGCCTCAGATATTTAATACGGAGAAGGACATAGTCTACTTTTTATCATAGCAAAATGTACGGTGTCTGCGGTATTTCCTTTTGCGTGAACGAAGTCGCGGGCATCATACAGTTTATGATAATAATATTAAAATATCTATTTTATCTAAATTATAAAAATAAAAATTTTATAACACGTAACCAGACCCCGCCTAGATGTTCAAGGTTATATGTGGCTAGAGGATAATAATATTTTTTTTCTTTTTGGGTTAAGAGGAACAAACATTTTGTATGTCACTGGCCATTTACCCGTAGTCCAGCTTGCCCCATATGACCATAACACAAAATTTATAGCAACAAATGATTACTACAAGTGGTCGCCTATTGGTCGAAATTTGGGTCGTTAGGCGTTTCACACCGCGAGGATTCGAACCGCGGTGCGAATCACCCCAGAACTGGTTTTGATTGGGTCGATTCGCACCGCGGTTCGAATCGCCCATGTCGTTTTTAGGACGCGTCGATTCGAACCGCAGCAGAACGATTCATCTTTTTGGACGAACATATTTGGACGCTGCAATATGCATAGTACACCCACGCACAAAATAACAGTAAAGTACAAAATAATTTATCAGATACTCCGTTGGTAAAAATTGCGATATCGGTAACGATTGACTCCCAATAAAGAGATATGCCGTGGTTGGGTATATGGTTCTCTTTGGAAACCACCGTTCCTGAAATTTAACCATCCCAAAAATCAATCAACTTCGAGAAAGAGGGTTTTTTTTTCTCGAAATCAGTATTTTCGAATATCACCTTCTGGAAACTCGCACTGTGCTTCAAAACACGATTACTCAATATTACCTATTTTAATGGATTTCTCGAAATTTACAATGAAAATGTTCCAAATATTTACTTTGGCTTCCACACCATAAATCTTTACCTCAATTTTGGTGAAAGTCATGCGTGATGATGCGACTAATTTTAGATATTTTATCTTCGTCCTAAGCAAACAAAGGGAGAACACGGTTCAAAATATCAGCGGAGTCACATGTTTCTAATACAAAAGTCAATAACGTAAGTTCGATATAAAATATAGTTGTATTTTCCACCGCTAGCCCCGTGGTAAATCCACTTAGGTCTGTCCGATCCATTTTGCGCGGATAGAATATAGCACTTTAACAATTATAGTACTTTTACACTATCCGAGATTGAAGTTTACTTCTGTGAACGACCAACCATATAGGAATGATATTAAAACACAGCTTGAATCATAATAACACAAAAAGTCATGCGAAATATTAGGCAGTTGTTTATTTTTAAGATAGTTATTCAAAATTGAACTTTATTCACTACACAAAAAGGTACACGTTTCATATGACATCAGTCATAAGCCGCAGATGCGGCGTGCAGCGGGGTGCAACTTGAAAGAATTAGAAGTCTTATAATGAAACGTGTATGAATGAATGAAGTTCGATTTCGAGTAGCTATCTTAAAATGCAGCGCTGCGTTGCGTTGTTTCGTTTTGGTGGGAATTGACCCTAAACGTCCAAGTATTTCGTAATATTTTTAATATTTTATTTGTAGATTGGCATGATGACACGTTAGGTTAATTATCAAAAATACCTAGATCAATCAGGTCTGCAGACGTCCTTTGTATTTCAATGTTTTGTTTTTTGAGGTGTCCTAGTGCAAAGGTAAATGTTAAAAGACCGGTCGAGCAGGAACTTAGTCGATATTGTACATACAATTTCTTTTGAAGACCCTCATTCAGATCCCTACCTATTAATAATATACTGGCTAGGGCTTCCCTATGAAGGAGAACCAGCCCTCCCCATTGGTATAACGTGTAGCTTGGTGGAGTTACTTACTTCCTGTGCAACATAGGGTCAATTCACATTAGTGCAGAGTCAAAGCGCAGCGAAGCGAAATTCTGAATTGAATATAGCAAAATCAACCCTATGTCTACAACGTAATGCACACAATATTTTTTCTGAGATGAAGAGAACACGTGCGAATTCACGCGTCTGCGCATAAACATATCTTCTTTTTTTATCAGAAGGAATTAGGTGTCAACATAAGAGTGTATTTGCTTTATTATGTTTTCAGAGATTCGCTTCGACTCTGCATTAGTGTGAATTTACTCATAAGCGGTAGATCAGTGATGATGATGATGTTTGAGGTCACTGCACTGCACAGGTTCAGCGGATTCCAACTCTCTGAATACCTGCAAGATGTTACAGTAGATTTACATAATATTATGAACTAATACTAAACTATGAGATTTGATTGTAATTCACATTTCGAAATGTCCAACCGAACTCAACAATGTTAATTTAAGAGGAAGAATGTATATTGAGATTTTGAGTTATTGTAAACTAGTTACATGACTAACGGTCAGCTCACACCGCTACGCGACGCTATGCAAGGGTTCGAATTACGAGCTGCGCCGCTCTTGCAATAAAACGTGTAGCCTTTTGTATAGTGAATAAACTTCAATTTTGAATTTCTATCTAAAAAATGCAGCACCGCGTTACGTATCGTCTCGTATAGAATTTGCTATGTTAGTAGTTTACGCTTTAGATCTAAAGAGCAAACGACTGGCATAGCAAATTCCATCAAAATCCGTTTAGTAGTTTTTGCGTGAAAGAATAACAAACATCCATCCATCCATCCTCACAAAAAATCACATTTATAAGATAGTAGTAAGATTTACTACCTCCAAGAAGGACACTTTCCTGTGACATTTATAAATTTCTATTTATAAATGTCACAGGAAAGTGTCCTTCCACAATGTGATATCCTTGTGCCCTGCATCCACAAAACCAATGTGTCAATTTTGTGCCCCACATTCGTGTAGATTGAACTAAATATTATGACTTTTGAAGTCAACCTTCTTCAGCGGCTCTCTCAAGTGAAATTTTAAGGTCACGTCACATCACGACACGCATCACAATTCACAATTCGATTTTGTATATTACGCAATCGATATAATGCCATCTGTCGGAAGCTACTTATACTTATTACAAAACAAGTTAAGTTTCTTATGTACACAAATGGCGCTAGGTGTATATTTAAAAAAAAAATCCCTTCTTTTTACCTGAATACGGCGAAGCTAAAGGGAAGGGTAATGATGTTGGCAGTCATATAAGTATGTTTGTTCCACCGTAGCGTCTAAACTACCGAAATGATTTTAATTAATGAGGTATCAATAGATTTGTAATAATAGCCCGGGTAACATAGGCTATATAATTTACGTAGCCGGTTATAAAAAAGTTTTTCATAAAAAGTTATAGTTATTTTATATTGAAGTGCTTAAGACACGATGAGAGTGTTTTTGGATTTTAAGTGACGAATGTAGTTTCACTCCTGCCTCGTGTACCCATTTTTTGTGGAATACGACCGGGTAATATGATTGATGATAAGTGATTACCGTCGCACATGGTCACCCGCGGTAACACCAAACGAGTAACAAGTTGTCGGTATTTTGAAGCTCTCGCTTGGGCCTCGGGTACGCATTCATATTCATTACTACTGATTCTAGATCTGGCGTTCTTACCTTAAGGCGGATCGACCACTTGTTTGTCAGTCTTACTCAGGATATACAGGATATCTCGAAGAAATCTCCAAACTGTTTATAATGCCTCGCACACCCGTTCAATAAACTCAATAGCTGTAAACGCTTAAGCAATTTATCTAACTCGAGCTCTCAAGTTCGTCGCTTCCGCTGGGGCCTCACAAAGAACGCCCAAAGGCCCTAATTTCCGGGGCCGTGAAAGCCTACCCTTTTGTTCTAGAGGACTTGTATTTTCATATAGAAATTTCTAAACTCTTTGATTTAATTCAACCGAATATTACATAAAATAGAAGGAATTATTTGAACTATTTTTGGATTTATTATTTGTTTCACATCTCATTAAGGGTCGTCACGTATTGTCACACTATGACAATACGTGACGCTACGCGGCGCAATTTTAAGATAGCTATTGACAATTTAACTTTATTCGCTTCACAAAAAGATACACGTTTCACATGACATCAGTCATACACAGCACATGCGCGGTGCAACCTGACATTCGAACTCTTACATTGAAACTTATCTTCTTGTGTATTTAATAAAGTTCAATTTAGAATAGCTATTTATATAATAGCTATTTTAAAAATGCAGCGCCATGTCGCATATCGTTTCGTTTCGGGTTGAATTGACCCTAATATGTAAATTGTGACATCTATCTCCAATGATATTTAATTAGCAAAGTTGAATTGAATGCCTATACAATTTCCAAAGAATAATTCATTGTTATAATAATATTACTTTTCTGTACAAAGTTATTTCTGTTCTCTATCGGGCAACAACTTACAATGAAAGTTCGTAAGGAAAGATGAAAGTTACTTAGCCTTATAGTAATAATCTTTACAGAGTTATGCTTCGGCACTGAGCGGCCGGCCTATGTGGGGACTGATGATATATCATACCCTCACAGAAAACTGGCCATATGACAACATCACTAGAGGTCCATGAGAGAAATATTATGTTCTTGAGGAAAGTCAAGACCCAGCTTCAAACCGGCATTGTCTCGAGAGCGACTCAATCGGTTTACCCACTAGGCACTAGGCACTAGGCTACAGACGCTTGGAAAGTACACAAAGTAAATCTAAACTTCGACCGTCAACGTAACTTACACACAAAACTCGAGACCTGTAGCCCAAGCTGGAACATTTTGCGAATATCGTTACGTGTACGTAAACGAAAAAAAAATGAAAACCATAACAGCGCCTCTAGCGGACGTAAAGGTAACTGAATCGGTAGCAGGAACCTTTTTTGGATAGTTACGTAACATGGCATAAACGATACTCGACAATTTTGTATGAAAACAGCGAGCTGGAACACTAATTTGACGGACGGTGTAGTTACGTACAACGTAATATTACGAATACTCTATCACTTGAAATTTGTTGGTGACCAAGGTGGAGACTGGTTTATATCATAAAATTAAACATCAAAAATCTAATAATTCTGAGAAAAATGCAAGGCGCACCTCAAGAACGTAGCACCTTAAACTACTACCGTACCTAGCGTCGCGGTTGTTAGGGGATGTTATAAATAGTGAACGTGATACACCGTAAGTTTGCAACAAAGCAAAAAAACGCATTAATGCGATATTTCAGATTTTCTTAAATAAACACACGCCCGCATATTTAGCGGAACACAAAAAAGGTCCATAATTAAAAAAATATGGTTTTATTTTAAAATCTACTTACTACACTTCTTTTGTTATTTAAAGTTTCATTTGTTTTACTTAAAATGAGATCACATTAAGAACAGATTTTGCGAGTAAAGGCTATTTGTGAAAAATGGTACATTTTTGAACTTTTCATGTAACCGGGAAAAGTGAAAATTAATATTAAAATAAAAAATAATTAAATTAGAAAAATGGTGATTCATATCGCGTATTTCCTCCACGTGCTCTTATTAAAGTTTCTACCCGTCTAGGCATACTGAGAATGATGTTATCGATGGTCTCCTGGGATAGGTTCCGCCATTCCTCAACTACGGCGATTCGCAGTTCACCCACGTTGGCAGGAGCTGGAATTCTGGACTTAACTTTTCTTTTCAGCAAGTCCCAAACGTGCTCTATTCATTCAATCTTATGGTACTAAAATAAGAAATAAGTTAATTAAAAAAATGAAAAAATGATTGTTAAAAAATATAATATAATATAAGAATAACAATATGTAAAGTAAAAAGAAAAAGAACTAAAAATGATAAAAAATGAAAAAAGACGGGGGGACAAAAAAAAAAGAACTAAACGGGGGACAAAAAAAAAAAAAAGTGCTCTATTGAGTTCATATCCGGTGATCTCGCCGGCCACTCCATAACAGTGATATTCATATCATTAAGATAAGCTTAAGTTACCCGAGCGGTATGCAGCCGAGCATTATCCTGCATAAAAACAAAATCGTCACCGATATATGGGGAAAATGGTACTACATTTTCTTCTAAAACTTCTCTGATATAGCGCGGTCTGCAGTCAGACTCCCTATGTCAATCACTACCAAGTCTGTGCAAGCTCCCAAACAAATGCCCGCCCAAACCATTATTGATCCAGTTTTTGTCTGAATGTATCGTTCTCCTTTGCGTCTGTATATTCTTTGCCTGCCGTCTATTTGATTTAAGAGAATTCTGCACTCATCACTAAACAATACCTTACTCCATTGGTACGCGTTCCAAAGTAGATGTACCTGAGCAAAAGTTAACCTGTTTTTACGATGATTTACCTCGAGCCTTGGAGCCTTGGCGGGCACAAATGAACCCAAACCAGCTTCTTCGAACCTTCTTCGTGCCGTACGCTCACTTACGGTTACACCCCGCACTGCTTCTAACTCATGTCAGGCTTGGACGGCCGTCAAACGGGGGTTCCTACGTACACGAAGCCGAATGAAACGATCATCCCTACCCGAAGTGCGTCTTTTTCTGCCTTGTCCTGCTCTTATCACATAAGTACCGGTCTCCCTGAACCGTTGGATACTGCGATGGATCGTTGAAAGTGGTCGACGAAGATCTCTGGATATCACTCTGTAGGTTTGACCATTTCGTCGCATTTCGAGTGCCCTGGTAATCTCCGTTGGGGCTAAGTCAGGCATAATTCAGACCTCAACTCCAAAGATACGCGATTAAAAAAAACTAACAAAAAACAGTATTTTAATGAAATTTTAAATCAAACTCAGAAGGAAGAAATACTCGATACCTTATCTGGAGCGAACTGCTCCAGATAAGGTGTATTTGAATAAAATTAAAACAATTGCATAAAATGTGATGTTCAGTTGTTTTCTTAATTTGAAAATAATTCTTTTTAAATTAAATGACGTATGACGTAATGACCAGCCTTTAAGCGTATAAACCTTTATTTTATTGTTGTATGTTCCGCTAAATATGCCGGTGTGTGTACTCGTATATTGAAACACCTATTAAACATTTATAGTTCAATTATTGTAGCTATCAATATTCTAGCTGGTTTATAAAATAAAAAATGTAACTAACCTTACATAAAATTTTAGTACATTATATTGTTTTGTAATTTTCTTTCAAGGAAATAAGCCGAAGAGCGTTAAAAAGAAATCTCACTAATAATATTTTACTAACTAATAATGAATTTAAAAACCGATTTCGAATAAGCAAACAGGCATTTACTTTTTTGTGTAATGAATTGACTATACATACATCAATAAATGCTAGCAAAAGAGTCAGCTTGGAGCAGAAGGTACATTAATTAATTGTCATTAGTACGTACAAAATGCAGTAACATTAATTGTGAAGGATTAATTAAAATTAGTTCAATTTTATAGGTTCTATGTGCTTTGGCATTTTATGCCACTGGCTCTTACCAGAGGATAGTAGGAGTAGCCGAAAATATGGGGCAGACAACTATAAGCTCCTATGTTATAGAAGTGACGAATGCTATTATATCCCCAGCCTTTATAAATAGACATATTAAATTCCCTGAAACACAAGCACACAGGGATGCAATAAAAAATAAGTAAGTGTTTTGGCAATAGAAATTCAATGTTTTTCTAATATAGTAAAATAAAATTTAAGATGTTTACATGATAGGCCTCACATAGTAATATTTAAAATGTAAATACTAATATAAATCATACAATTATTATTGTTCACAGAATTAACTCTAGGTATGGTTTCCCTGGGGTCATAGGGTGTATTGACAGGTGCACCAAAAAAAGAAATTGAGCATCATTATTACTGTAGACAGCATTTCTATGCCAAAAATGTTCAGATGGTCCGTTTAGTAATTCTTTATTAAGCTTCTTTTTTTAATTAACCACAATCAAAATTATTTAATTGTATTAATTTACTTTCAGATATGTGACAGTGACTGCCGAATTTTGAGTGTGAACTCAAAATTATATATATATATATATATATATATATATATATATATATATATATATATATATATATATATATATATATGTGCACGGGAAAGCTAGGGTAACCGCTGGCGATGCCTATGTAAAGACCGTACTCTGCACTATGACCCAGAGACATGTGCAAAAATAATAATGGCATATAGTGTCCTGCACAACATATCCCTTGATTTTAATGTTTCCGATCCAGAAGACCAGATTGATGGAATGGAACAAAATTATACAGAAATGGGGCACATTTATCAAGAGGGTGATGTCGTAGATGACTTACTTCGAGGCAGAGCATTAAGAAGTAGTTTGGTATATAGAATTAATAGTATTCATCCTTAAAATATTAAAATTCAATTTTACATTTATTAACTAGTAATAATCAAAATGAAAAAAAAACTAGGCACTACATAGACATGTAGAGCATTATCCTAATGAAATATTTAACCCAACATTAGCTAACAATATAACATAAGTAATGACAGTGTGAAAAACTAATAATATTCGTATGTACCTTTTTAATCACCTATAATTTTTGAGTAGTTTCAATTAACATAATAGTATATTATGTGATATTAGTAAATATAAAAATTAAGACAAAGATAATTTTTGTTATAAATTTATTTTATTATTTTTAATTGTTACAAAATGTAATTTAAATTACACGATTGCTCAAATGGTTAAAGTGAATATTAAGACAAATTCGCACATGTTTGATCACAGATTGTGCTTCACACATTCTCACAATATACTTAAATATGTTGTGAGAATGTGTGAAGCAAGCACTTAAAACAGCCTTCTATAGTACTTACCATCCCATTCAAACCTATCTACCATACCCTATGAAACCTATGCTATAATTAATATAATGCTATATTGAGCTTGTAAATTTAGCTCTTGCTCACGCAACCGTAACCTTTCTCTCTCCAACCTTTCATTTGTCAAATCACGCTCCCTTGCATTCTCTCTTGCCATCCTGTCTGATTCCACAAACATTTTTGACAAATTGACAACTTTTTTCTTTTTGGTGCGGGTGTTTGCCAACTTTCCTGCAAAGTTGCTACTGGTGGTGTACTTGGTGAAGGAGTTGGCTGCCTTTCTGGGGCACAAATTGTGTTTTGTACGCTGGTGCTGGGGGTGTCCCAGTCTGCATCTGTAATTGATAAGTAGTTTTTAGGACAAATTGATAAGTAGTTTTTCATACAAATATTATATAGAAAATATGAATCTTTGTTATAGTTTTTCTTAATTAATAAATAACCCATACTTTTAATCTTACCTGTGATATCATCAAGGATGATTTCATTAGCTTCCCCATACCCGATGGGAGGAGGGATATGGGATTTTTTTTCAGTCTGAAAATGTAGTTATTGAAATAATTAGGACATGTTAAATATATGCTGCATACTGCATTATAATAAAACAACAAACTATATTTTTTTACTTACTAAGTAGTAATTTAAATAAATTAAACAAAATCAGGTTAGTTAAAATATATGAACAGAATGACAATTAAAATATGGAAAAGATTCTAGTAGAAAATACAATATATTATGTACATAATGAAGAATTATGATATCCCTTCACACCCTATCACAAAATTCTTTCTTAGGTAAGCAGAGGTCCAAACAATTTATTGCAGACAAAGACAATAGTTTAATAATTTAATTTATAGTATGTCGTATAGCATTATTCAAATTAAACATGCACAAAATGTAAGTAAATAAATATAAATGAGTATATAATGATTATAAATAAAATACACCAAATCGTTAATAAGCTATCATGCACACCTGTTGGAAACCAACTTCTTCCACCCCCATGCCTGTAGCTGCATGCACTCCAATTATTTGCATGACCCTGCTTTCAATATCATTTAGATATATGATTTGAAGTACAGGTTCACCACCAGTGCCATTAGCGGCCCTATTCATTTTTGCTACTTTCTTTTTTGTGTTGTTTTTTAAATCGCTCCAAGCCTGTGTGTAACAAAACACGAAGTAACACAATGTTTAACATTCAACATTCCATTAGCACAAAATTAAATAAAAGGCTAAGTTATCAGGTTAGGGCGAACACTTGAAAAACAAAAACACCTAAGATTGTAGGTATACCTTGCGCCATCTCTCTTCAGTCCGAGTTACTTCACTCCCATCACTATTAAGTATATTTGTTAACTCATTCCACTTCAACTGAATGAAATGACGTCCTCTAGGACCAACGGAGGGCTTGGATAAATCTCCATTTGTACAAAATAAAAAATTCATACCACATCTTTAACTCCATAAAAACAGTCAGGTAATAAAAACTTTTATCACATACTTATCTGTACATAAACAAGCATACAAATTACTCTACGTACATACCTTTCCATAAACTCGACTAATAATAAAAATTGGGTATAACTTGCCCTCAATATTACGATTTATACAATAAAACAAATAATTTTAAGATTGATCAATCTGAGTTTCGAGTTTGAATAGGAGTCAACTGCCAGATACAAAGTTGAAACTCAGTGTTGCCAGGTGCATTGCACAATTTATCTGTAAAAGCAAACTATTAAAATCTGTATAATATATTTATGCCATATTGCATATTAATTCATGTGATAAGCATTGTTTACAATTTAATCTCTCCAGTTTATTTATAGTTTTCTTAAAAGATTTTTCATTTTAACATTTGAAAGTGTGTACATTTAACAGTTTGTTACTGAGTTTCTATAATAATTGTAGTGATTTGTTTTTACTAGTGCGTTTGTTGATTTGTTTTAAATGTTATTTGATTGTGAGGTATGTGTTGAAAATGTGTGTTTATTAAAAATTAAAAATAACAAGTTCTCACAATTGTCATTCAGTGAAAAGATTCAAATTCTATCTAAAGGTAGGTGTGTACCCGAGTTACAACAATTAAACCAGCAAAAAAATAATGTAACTCGAAAATTTCATGTTAAAAGTTATGAAACGTATAACTGGCTGTGTGGTTGTGTACACACGATTAAATTATATTGTTTTCCTTGCATATTATTTAGTAATTTACATCGGGATATTAATAGTAATCTCAAGTAACCGGAACCTTGAATATGTGAAAATTGAAGCTGATTGACTGGTGAGTAGTTATAATATTTTAAAATATGCTTATTATTTTACTTATTAGAATTTCTTCCGCCGCGACGATCGATCGCTGTTTTGTCTGCGTTGCCGTAGAAGATGTACATGAATAGTAGTACATCTAAGACTTGCTCTGTTGGCATGGTTTCGACTTAGAGATCCGTCGCTTGGCTGTAGCCATGCTAAAAATCTATAAACGGTAAAGTTTTTGTGATTTGAATTCGCAATGGTCGTATATACATGAGAAAAACTAAGTCTTCCGAATATTTTTTTGTAAGAAACATGGAATGTGTAAATAAACTAGGACAGGGTAATATTATAAATTAATTCTTTAAAGATTTGGTGATTTGCTTGCGACTGTAGCTAAGTTTTACAAAATTCGCAGACTTAAATATATATTATCAGAACGTACGTGGCTTAAACACGAAAACTGATGAATTTTTTCACAATGTTACCCTAAATGATTTTGATGTCATTATAATAACTGAGACATGGCTGGATTTAAATGTCTATGACACTGAACTTTTTGATGAACGTTATGTAGTTTACAGAAGAGACCGTAGCTCAACTGGTTTTAACCCAAAAAAAATTTGGTGGAGGTGTTTTAGTTGCAATTAAAAAAACTATACCGTCAGAGAGAATTTACAATTTAGAGAGTAGATGTGAAGATTTATGGTTAACTTTAGAGATGGCATCAAACTCACGTTTATTATTATTTGTGGCTTACTTACCACCACCAACTCAAGCACACATTCTAGATGAATTTCTTGATCACGCCAATAGAGCTGTATGTAATTCAAGCCAAGCTATGACTATAGGAGACTTTAATAGGCCACAAATATCTTGGTCTACTGATATAGATATTAATATTGATTATCTGCATCCTAATTCTAATGGTAGTTCAAACGGTAACGAATAATTAATCGATTTTATTCACTTTAACAATCTTAAGCAGTACAATCATATTCTAAACTATAAAAATAACATGTTGGATCTTGTTTTTAACAATATTCCGGTAAGAAATTTACGTGAAAGTAATAACACTCTTGTTGGTAATATTGATCGAGCACATCCTGTACTAGAATTTGATATTTTCTCAGAGCCTAATAAACTTTTAAACAGAAATCCCGTACCTAAACATATTTTTTTAAAGCCGATTATAATAAAATAAATGATAAATTAGAATCAATAAATTGGGACGTTGTCTTTAGTGACTGTTCGAACGTTAATGCTATGGCTGATATTTTTTATAAAAAGTTAAAAGTAATAATCGAGGAATATGTACCCAAATATGGCCCAAAAAGAAATAGAATTAACTACCCCAATTGGTTTGGTTCTGATCTTATAAGACTTCTAAAGGAGAAACATAAATACAGAATTCGTTTAAAAAAGTATAATAATCCGCTAGATCGCATCTCGTTTGAAATACTCAGAGATCGATGTAAAAAATTACAATCCTCACAATATAGACAGTATATGCAGAGAATAGAAGTATCCATTCACTCTAACCCAAAACACTTTTGGTCATATATAAAATCTAAAAAGCACTCGACGATAGGTATTCCATCTTCCACGCATCTAGGCAATAATATATCCTCTAGTGGTTGTGATATTTGTAATCTTTTTGCGAGTAACTTCTCAGATGCGTACAATAATTCTATGCTAAATAATAACGATCGTGTTATGAAATCTAATTTCAATGTAGGATCCAACTCTATCGCCGTGGTGTCAATCTCTCAATCAAAAATTTATAAAACTCTAAAAAACCTCGACGCCAAAAAAGGCGCAGGTGCTGATGGCATCCCACCAATTTTTAAACACTTGTGCAAAAGGTCTCTCCCTGCCATTATACCATATTTTTAATCATTCTATACGTAATGGTCACTTTTAATTTCTGGAATTCAAATTCAATCACTTTTAATTTTTAATGTCTGGAAACAAGCACTTGTTTTACCACTCCACAAAGCCGGTGATAAGCACAATATTAAAAACTACCATCCCATTTCAATTTTGCCTGCCTTTGGGATGGTATTTGAAAAGTTAATTTTAGCCTATCCTATTTTGGTACGTAAAACCTTATATATCTGAAAACTAGCATGGATTCGTAGGCAACAGATCTACCGCTACAAACATGGTCACTTTTGTTGATGATTTGATGGAGTCCGTTGATGGCCAAAATTGCGTCGATGTTATATACACCGACTTCAGCAAGGGTTTCCCATGACGTACTTTTGTCTAAGCTGCATAGATTTGGAGTCGCAGGTTCTACTCGTATGTTATCTTGGATTAAGTCGTATTTATCTGGTAGAACATCAACTGTAGTGGTAAATGGTTTCACATCAGATCCTTTTCCATTTCTATCCGGAGTTCCACAGGGCTCTAGGTTAGGACCCTTGCTTTTTAATATTTTCATTAATGATATTTCTACTTGTATAATTCATACAGATTTCTACCTTTTTGCTGATGACCTGAAAATTAAAAAAAACTATAGTTAAAAATATTGTTGTAAAAATATTGTCGTGACACACTTGAACTTCAAAGCGATCTAATTGATTTAACTACTTGGTGTAGAAAAAATCTAATGGACCTAAATATTAGCAAATGCTACCATATCCGCTTTTCGCGAAAACGTAAGGCTTCCAGGGTTATAAATTATAATATTAACGGCAATACACTTAGTCAAGTACAAGAAATAAGGGATCTCGATATAATATTAGATTCAAAATTACAGATGCATAAACATATAGATAACATTGTGTGCCATAGTCTGAAAATGCTAGGATTCATCAAGCGTAATTCAGTAAGTTTTAAAAATCCCTTAACCACCATAATTTTATACAAAGCCCTAGTACGCAGCAAACTTGAATATTGCAGCACTGTCTGGAACCCTCTTTACGCTATTTATACAAATCGCATAGAACGCGTTCAGAAACGATTCCTATGGCACCTCTCTTTTAAACATGGCTTGGCTAAAAAAATACCACATTATAAAGATAGATTAACCTTCTTCAAGATGGAACCACTATTAGATCGAAGGCAATATTTAGATTTAGTTTTTCTGCACAAGCTACTAACAGGTGTCATTGATTGTAACCAACTACTTCGTAAAATATCCATTAATGTGCCAAGTAGGATACCCAGATAAAATTGTTACAAGCCATTCCACATTAACTTTGCTATAACTAACTTGGGGCAATCCTCACTGGTTAATAGAATGTGCAGGACATTTAACAATTATATATTATGTACGACCGAGGCCTGTATATTCTCAAATAAGTTAATTGAATTAAAAAAAATAATAAGACCGCAATAAAAATTGAAGTAATTGTCGAACAACTTTGTTTAGTTTCAACCATTTAAATTCTTAGTTTATTACTTAAGTGATTGATTTATTTATGTTTAATTTGTAAATTATATTAATTCATAGTAACTTAATCTTCCTGAAATTATGTAAGTACTTATAAAAGATGCAAGCTGTATTACACCTATAATTAAGGCAGCATTTAGATATGTAAACAACATGAATGTGCAATTTTAGCTTTTAATAATGTTTGTTCCTTGTTGGTGTATCTATTAAATAAATAAATAAATAAATATTTAGCAATGGGCTGGTTCTTCTCAATAGGTTAGGAATTAGGGTTGAACTTTGTTATAAATTGTCATAAGCATTTATTTGTTAAAATAAATGTGGAATAATAATTGATGCACATGCTTTTTAATACATCTATGTGCACATGTATGAAATGTAATGAATAAAACAATATTATACACATTTTTAAATTAATTTAAATTATTTAAAAGGATAGAAATAAATCTTGTCACAAATTTTATAATTGTTTTATTGACACCAAATATCTCTACTTTCATTTGAGCTTTATTGTGCTAATAATCTAGTCCTTGCAAATAAACATTGACACCTTCACTTGTTAAACAGTTTAACGGGCTGTAAATGATAATAAGCCTCATATATTGCTTTTCTTTTGGAACTGCTGCAACTTAACCCTAAACTTTGAACCGTTGAACTTTAAGTACCTACAAAGGAATAACACGACCTTTTGTTATGATTAGATCAACAAAACATACTAGACTTCATATGGTTGTGTCATACATTTTTCCAGTAATATGTTATAGAAATCATTTCTCTTTGTTTTATAGTAATAGTCTTTAGATTTTATCAACCATAGTGACTTTAAAGTTTTAAATACTTCAATGAACTTAAATAACTTTCTTTAGACCACGTGCCATTTTTAGGGTTCCGTACCCAAAGGGTAAAAACGGGACCCTATTACTGAGACTTTGCTATTCGTCCGTCTGTCGCCAGGCTGTATCTTAACCTTCTTATACCATGATAGCTCGACAGTTTAAATTTTCACAAATGTATGATGTAGGTATTTCTATTGAAGTTTTATCAACAAATACTAAAAACAAAATAAAATAAAATTTGAGGCTCACATACAACAAACGTGATTTTTCCATTTTGTACGGAACTCATCTTGCCGACTCGCACTTGACCGGTTTTATTTTATACTCGATTTTTATTATCGTTCAGTTCAATTTTATTGCCGTTCAGTCCATCCGTACAGGTCAGATTTAATGTTGCCAACTTAGTTGTTTTACAAAGTTTTACTACTAAATTATGCATTTTTTTTCCTTAGTAGGAATTTAATTGTTAGTAGTAGTTTTGTAGAAAATACCTAGACAGTAATCATAATATGCAAAGTGGCCTGCTTCTATGTGCTTTTATGACACCTTCACATAATAGCACATAGTAGCACGCTTCCGTAAGTCGCTTAAAACTACCGATTTAATTTCTATTTACATAATATTTCCTACTATATTTTTTTAATTTAACGATTAAATATCAAAATTGAAAAAGTATGTATGTTTGTAAACACAAAATCACCAAAAAAACTTTTAGGGATTCCTAAGTTTAGTGCCTTTTTTATAGTTATCGGTACTCTTTTAGTAGTATTTAGTAGAAAACGACGCGAGTTTAGTAGTTTCGCAAAAATAGAGTTGGCAACACTGGAAAGAATCGCTTCAGTCCATACAGCCGATTGATGCGATCTCGGAATTGCACACAGACGATACGATTTTGCATCCGTTCAGGCCGAACTGAAGGAAAACCGGACTGTGTATGGGCCCACTTGGTGATTGGCAGAACTTGTCCAAAACTTCTGATAAAACAAAATATGTCTTTATTTTGATTGATTTTTTTTTTTTTTTCAACGGGCAATTGGCCCACCACACTTACCCACCACTGCAACTCCTGTGTAGCCAGGATCGACAGTGGTAACCAACCGCAAAAACCCTTTGATATGATCTCAGGGGTGCCCGGGGGACATGCTATATCTGTCTTGGAACCCGCAACGAAATTAATCAGAAGATTGTAGGAGGAGTAGGAAGTACTCCAGTTTCCCTCCCCAAGCAAAGCGGGAGACAGCAAAAAATTGTGATGACAAAAATTCAGAATTAAAGGGGAAGCACCACGGGAATAACATGTTTTTTTTTTTTTTTTTTTTTTTTTTATGACTACAAGACAGAATGTAATTAAATGTTTTAATTTATAATATGACAATTGATTACAATGCATTTATAATGACAATAAAGTGTTGCATTGTTTCCAATAGCACTTATGACAAAAACGTTTGAAAGCTCGGAAGGTCTTCGCGCAGCCCACGAGATCTTCATAGTACACAACCCTAGAAACACAATGGACGCTGTTCAACATTTCGATTCTTTCGTCATACCAGAGATCACACTCCCAGAGTATGTGATGAGCAGTTTGTTCATAAGGGCTACCTTCGGTCGAACACTCGCATAGCGGAGACGAGACTAATGTAAATCCAAATAGTTTCGCTTTAAAGTTTCCGTGTCCTGTCAAAAATTGTGCGACGTAGTGGTCTATTTCTATCCATTGCTTCGAGAGTTGATCGCGTACCGAAGGGAAGAAATTATATTATTTTGATTGATTAACAAGTTTTCACACAATAATAAGAAAATGAAAAGGGCACAATCGCCATTATTTAGTTATACACATACGTCAGCTGTCAGTTATGCCCACATCTTAAAACAGTTTTCCTTAAAAAAATGCCATATTCCGTTTAAAATATGTTATAATAATGGATGCACTCGATATTTTTTCCCCCCATAAGTACCGCTATAGCATAATTAATTAAAGGGAAGTAATTTATATTTATTTCTCAGATATCTCCGAATTTTAGCTTTTAATTTTCTAGAAAATTAAAATTCGGCATACACATGGGCAAAACCCGTATATTTGGCAGCACTGTTTTAGTCAAACCATATGATATACCTTTCATTCGTTCATCATTCATTACGTAGGATTGCGTCGTCCAATGTGTTCACGATACGATCACAAAGCGCTTTGTGCTAGGTCCCTAAGAATTCCGCAGTATTCGTCTCGATGACACTTTACGTTACGTTACAATTTTTACAAATGTTCCTGCTTGCCCTAATGTTTTCTTTTCACTAGCGATACAGAGTACTGAGTAATTTAAGCGAACATATTAAGTAATAATTAGCAACTACAGTACAGTACATCGAAGACCAAGTTCAATAAAAAAGTATGTACAGACGCGTAATACCCTCTACAGGGCAATAGGCTGTCTCGACCGATGAAACACCACGTGATCGCGACGTGCTTTGCTAAATAAAGAAGGCCAAATGAAGGGTTGTGGGTTTTAAACACATTTGCAACAACAAAAAACACAAATGATCAATTCTGCTTAATAAATCCTGCAATCAATCAAAACGTCAAACCCAATTTGATTGGTCCAAACTCCAAAAACCAGTTTGTGATATCAAGACGATTCTCTTAAAATTCAATAAAACTAAATGAAAGTGTAAGTTAAATACGACACTTGGGGTTCTGGTGTTTTGGAATGGATCGCTTAGCATCAGGAAAACCATCTGCCCGTCTCCAAATCACTTCCATGAAAATACCACTTTACCATTATACTAATTTGATTTTATTGAACGTATATGGAGTAACTAGCTTTTGCCCAATGCTCCGCCCGTGTAAATACAGTATCCTAGGGGAACACTGTTACTTTTTCGGCATGAAAATTGGCCTCTGTGTTAAATTAGAGCTCAAACTACTACCATACCAAATTTTGTCAAAATCCGTTCAATAGTTTTTGCGTGAAAGATTAACAAACATCCCTCCATGATCCTCCAGAGTATGACGGAGTTGGGGGATCTAGTTTACTGACGGCTCAACTATCAATTAACCGTCCATTAGCTATGCAAGTACCAGTCTCAACCAGCCCGATGAGCAAACAGTTACATGGCTCAGTTTTAAAGTGCCATCTGCATAAATATTACATAAAAACTGATTGGAAAAAGTAAATCCCTGTTTTTGATGCCACATCGAAATGCCTGTATTATAAAATGTAATTTTAATTTCTGTATGATCGTGCATTCGTCAGATAAATACGGGTAAATAAACAGGCAACTTCCATAACAATATATTCCCCAATACACACAAACACTTAAACCCCCGATAGTTTGGGAATAGGCTTAGCGATTCCAAGAAAGCGAAGTTATCTTCCGACATTTCATGTCATTAGAAGTTATACCTCAATAATCGTTAGCAGAGATAAATTTCCGCAATTGTTTATAAAGTAAACAACATCAAACTTCAATGCCGTAATTATCGTTTCCCGATAGCAGTCCTGGAGAATCAATCAGCCTACGACGGCGGAAAAATTTCGTATCAATCTATTTCTATTTGGAAGCGTCGCCCAAGTATCCATTATCATAATGCGATGGGAACCCAATCCTATAATCAGATATCAGAGATCTTCTACGGTTATTTTTTATATAATATGTATATTTTTATTACCGGGAACGAGACGCCTTCGAAATATTATGGGCATTTTGCCGGCGTGCGGGCGTGCGGGAGCAGATACCGACTGATACATTGTTTATTCCTGTGGTGATTATGTTATAATAAAATATTTTGCCCCCTTTTATGATTGCATCGTAACGGTAACGATTATGTGAGCGATGTATAATTTTCGGGGAAAAATAACAATTTGAGGGTTACTTTCCTCGAGTTTAGTGGAGATGTTGATTCGAAAACCTATTGGATGTGTTGGCTTGGAGTTCTGTTGCGCAAATTTCTTTGAATCACCTTTTCGTTGTTTATCCTAAGTTAATGTAACTTTTTCTGGAATATAACAATATTATTCCTTGCGGAGTTCTGTTTAATGTTACACTGCTATGGTAATTCTGTTTTCACGTCGGAATACAAAAACAGGGATATTTGCTTATCGTGTTCCTTTTGTTCTTTAAAAAGCTTTGTAGTTTTAGTCAAATTCAGAACTTTTTAACTTATTACAATATCGAAATTTTAATCAAATCTAAATATAGCAATACTAGCTGTTGCGTGAATACAGTATCCCTCGGGAACACTGCCCTTTTTCGGGATAAAAGTAGCCTATGTTTTAAACTAGAGCCTAAACTACTACCATGCCAAATTTCATCGAATTCCGTTCAGTAGTTTGTGCGTGAAAGTAACAAACATCCATCCATCCATCCTCACAAACTTTTACATTTATTATATTAGTAAGATTATTATCAGGTAGGTACTAACACTAAATAATCTGGCTAGGGTCAGCTAACACGCGTCGCTGCATTTTTAAGATAGCGATTCAAAATTGAACATTATTTAGTACATAAGAAGATACAAGTTTCATTGCAAGGATGACGCCGCACTTCGCAGTCCAGTGCAGGTACATATTCAAATTCTTTGGGTCAATTCACACCGAAACGATACGCGACATGATTGAACTTTATTCAATTACACAAGAAGGTTACACAGCTATCCAAGTTAATATATAGAACATTCTAATAGAAAATAAACTGCCCTTCACGACACGGAATCCGTGTGCAGAGCAGTAGATAGACTTAAGATTTCATGTACTTTTTGATCAATAAACTTTTTATTTATTTATATATTACTTATTTATGAACTGACCCTTTGCGTCGCAACGAGTCATGGTTAGAACTGACACTTTGTCTAGGAATTTTAGATTTTCATCCTTTACTCACCATAATGTTATGTGATTTTTTCGGACTGAGACAAAAATAATGGTTGTATAATATATTGTATCTGTAACAGCAAAGTGTATCCCCGATTTTTATTATGGACTGATTTTAAAGACGTAGGAACTCCCCGAAGTCACGAGGAAGATGGCTGACTTATAATGCGCACTCATTATTAAGAATCGTCAATGGCTTTGTACTTGATCTCATCTAGAATATGCAAGATAATATAAAATTCGGTTCCCCCGGCCCAGGGCTACCTACAATTAGGCCCGGGGTAATTTTCCGCACCACTTGTCCTAATTAGGTCGATTGTCCCTGCGGCCCCGGACACCTCGGACCCAACTAGTCCCTCCTGCCGACCCTATAAGGATCTCCATCAAATCCCCGGAACACTCAATATATTCCCCTTGATTTTTTAAATTTTGTTACGATATATTTTAATATTTTGTTCTAGAATAATTTTGTATCTTTTTTTTTAATGTGTGTGCCTTTAAGAGTTTAAATTATACCTTCACAGAAGTTTTCTATAAATTTTAAGATCTTCTTTATATTAGATAAAGGCTGGCAAGTAGCATCGCGATGCGATTCATCCAGTGTCAATGGGCTACGGTTATCGCTTTTCATCAGGCGATCTGTTTGCTCGTTTGCGACCTATTTTTATATTAAAAAAAAAGATGCTTCACGGATTGCCTCATGATATTTTCTTCGCTATTCAAGTTTTAGTACGCATGAAATAACCGGCCAAGTGTGAGTCGGACTTGCGCACGAAGAGACTACAAAACGGCAAAAAATCACGTTTGTTGTTTTTAGTATTTGTTGTTACAGCGGCAAAGAAATACATCATTTTTGAAAATTTGAGCTGTCTAGCTATCGCGGTTAAAGAAATACAGCCTGGTGACAGAAAGACGGACGGATGGACATACAGACAGACAGATAGACTGACAAACAAACAGTAAAGTCTCAGTAAAAGAGTCCCGTTTTTACCCTTTGGGTACGCTACCCAAAAAAATAATTCAATGTCACACCCGGAATTGTGCGGAGCAAATCAAAGATTACATCATACTCTTACATTCCTGTTTCTAAGATAGCTTTAATAGCATGTTCCAATATGACTCCCGAGATCATATGATAGTTTAAAAATTATAACTATATAATATTGATGTAAGTATACTTAGGTAATAAACAAAACATTATCATAAATGTTAAACACCGAGTGAGAAATAAAACCGCAATTTGCGATTCAGATGATACACAGTACACTTCATTCGTGTTTGCACTGCGACTCCTGAAATCTCGACGCCAACTTAAGACGTTTATGAGGACGAAATGTGCTTTAACAGGGCATTGTATTGCTTACGTATTTATGACGATACGTCGTATTCATTTTATTGCATAAACCTATGCTAGTATTTTTGTGTCAATAGATGGAGCTATTACAATGTTATTGTTGTTTCCTTAAATAAGAGGTTTTTTACCCATGAATGGTGTTGTCACATATCTGCATCAAGATATTCTTCTTCTGGTGAAATTTATTTTGATTTTCGATTTGCTCAAATACCAGTGCTTTAAGCTAGTAAGCTGTGAGTAGGTTGAAAACTTTACCGTCAGATCATCGCTTAGACTGTCCGCTTGTATGAATTGACCCTTAAAGGAAAAGTTTTCACCGAGAAGTTTTAAGTCGGATAGAGGTTGAAAAGACGAACTTGTCATTCCTCTAGCGTTGCAGCGGTAATCCCTTAACATCAGTTATCGTTTGCAATAAGACCATTGCATTTATAAAATCTAGTAATAGTTAGACATTATATGTCAGTACTTCGGAGACTTAGTAGAGCTTTAGCAGAAGGATAGAATAGTAAAAAAGTCAAAGTCAGAAATGTTTTCTTTCTGATCATCGGTCTACATGATGCCTACCACCAGTTCGGAAACTAGCTCGGCGAGAATAACCGGTGTAAGAAACTCGAATGGGGCCACCTTTTAGCAAAAAGATGGGAAAATTGTTCTTTTCAAAGAAAATATTTTTACAATGTGTTAACTTAATCTATATAACAGAGTCGTAAGTACATAGAACATACTTACTTAAGTATGTTCTATGTATGACATAAAAGCAGTCTTGCAGGGGGACATCTTATTCCCACGGTGTGCAATCGTTAATGAAGTCACAACCTTATTATAAGCTTTAGCACACACGTTCTTTAACTACTTTTTTAATTTATTAATGGAAAGATTTTGAATGTTTTCTGGTATTATATTGTAAAGGCGTATACATTAACCTTTAAAAGATTTATTTACTTTGCTAAGTCTGATTACCGGTATTTCTAACTTGATCTTATTTCTAGTATTTCTAAAATGGTTGTCGCTTTTCCTTTTGAAATTATTAATATTCTTTCTGACATACAACACATTGTCCAAAATGTATTGAGAGGCGACGGCCAGAATACCTATTTGTTTAAACTTAGAGATTCAAAACATGACATCTTATAAATAGAACGTATAGCTCGCTTATGCGCCACAAATATTGTGTTAATGTCCGCAGCGTTTCCCCATAGAAGGATGCCGTATGACATTATACTATGAAAATAACTAAAATAAAATAGTCGCGCTGTGTCCTCATCGAAAATTTCTCAATTTTTTTTACTGCATATGCTGCAGAACTGAGCCTATCTGCCAGATGTGCAATATGGGGACCTCACTGTAATTTACAATCTAGTGTTATTCCTAGTAATACAGTGGTGTCCACTAAGTTCATTTTCTCATAGTTTAATAGTTATTGGTTTATGAGTGCCTAATATTCGGCAGGCATTTGGAATTTAAAAGTACATTATTAACATTAAATCAATTTACAATTTTTAAGAGAGCACTGTTTACTTCGTAATAATTTGACTGTCGTCGCTTCACATTAAAAATTAGTGAAGTGTCATCAGCAAAAAGTACTATCTCATGCTTATCTCTAACTAGATAAGAAAGGTCATTTATATAGATAAGAAAAAGATATGGGCCTAAAATGGATCCTTGTGGCACACCTAGTTCTATTTTGGTCCCAGCAGACCTTGTAGAATTTACTTTTCCTATCTGCGTCTGCGAAGATAAAAACTTAAAAGTTTAAGTGCAGTGTCCCTTATAACATAATGGTATAATTTTCTGACCAACGTAGCATGCTCGACACAGTCGAAAGCCTTGGATAGATCATAAAAGACACCAAGTGTATCATGCGATCCCTCCTAGGCCCCAAATATGCTGCAGAGAAGACAGATGCCTGCGTCTGATGTGGACCGACCCTTAGTAAACCCAAATTGATTCCTATGTAATAAATTATTTAAGTTAAAGTGAACCATCATTTGATTTAAGATTATTTTCTCAAAAATTTAACTGAAAGTCGTTAGTATAAATATTGGTCTATAATTGGCTGGGTAAAAAGAAATAAAAAAAGATTAAAAAAATATGTCTTATCGGTATTCGAACCCGAGATACTAATTGGCCAACAACAAAAAGTCCAACGCTAACCAAGCCGCCAACCGGAATTGACATTTAGAATTCGAAATCACTCATATCATATTGCGCGACAAAAGAAAAAACGTATTATATAACTTTAAAATGCGCAGTTTCCCAGAGACCTAGTCAGATCGATTTTTCTCCCCCAAAACCCCCTGCATTTCATGGAAATACTTACAGCCGTTTCCGAGATTCCAGTTCGAGATACAAGATTTTTGCTCGTTTATAGTATAAGATTGTGATATTAAATCTGAACTAGCACGAAGACAACCACGATTCCAACTGGCTTACTTTGACCGCTATGCAATAAATTATATTGTCACCTCCATATAGCTTCGAGCTGAGAACACTGCGGATATTAGGTACTTCAGCAAGATTCATGTCTGCGTCTTTATCATAACCGACGGCAAACTATGTAACGATTACATTAAGCTACATCACGGGAGCAGATTCATGTAGTAATAAAATCAATTAAAAAAAACATTATAAGGAAGGCGGATTTTTTATGGGTCCCGACTCCCGACAGTTAAAATCGTAATGTTCCATTATATGATGTTTTCTTTTTGAATGTATCGACCACGACTATTTTAATGGTAGGTATAGTTGTTCAATAATATTCGATAACAAAAGTCTCGATTACTGGACTTACTTGTTTTTTTGTTTTCAGTTTTTGTACGCAGTTCGTTTTTTTAATTAGGTTTTTTTTTACATTTTAAGTTCATGTTTGTCTTCCTATTACCTCGAGACCATCTGCAGTCAGCAGCACCGTATCGATATCAGTTCTGTCTAAAAGCATATAAGTGAGAATCGTTGCTAACCAACTTTAAATCGTTACAGATCCTAAACGGTTATTCTGATTTAAAAACGATATTAAAAACTAAAAAAATATTTTTAAATACCCATTCAACGACACTTGACATAGTTCGTCGATTTAATTTATTGTTAACAATATGGCGTTCAAAATCGGCCATTTTGATTTTTCCAAATTTTTATGCTTCCTATAACATTCGCGCCGTCATGACTAATCATTTATCAAAATCGACACCCGCGTATGCTCTAAATAGTGCTAAAAAGGTACAAACATACATACATGCATAGGCGTTTGACATTAGACAACTTTGCGTCACGCAGTCGGGTATAAAGCGCTCATATCAATACTTTTTAGTATTGCAAAACGTTGGAATTTGTCTGAAGCTCAACTCTCTTAACTACTTTTGATATAATCTCGGCTCGGTCAACGTGCTGACTCATTCTCTTACGAGTCAAATAAAGCGCGTGCGAGTAACACAGCCCGAAAATGTAAACGATTTTCAGGCTGTCCCGCTCCTATTAACCATTTAACCAATGATAGTTATAAATAACTAGAATTTAATGATTAAACACGCTCATCATAGTCCACTTACCGAAGCGTTGGGATTCAGGTAGGTAAGTAGTTAATTACTATTAAGTTTCACTCTGTGGTTTAGGCTAAAATATAACATCACGCTACGAATATCTCAGAAATTATTTTTTTTACTTCTCTTATCTAACTGGAAACTATAGGTTTCATATATTTGTACAATAATTCGCCCTGTCCGTCCGTCTGTCTATTTGTCTGTCTGTCCGCCCTTCTAACTTCTGTAATTATGAATACAAATAAATAGATGAAATTTGGTAAAATTATATATTGTGTAAACTTATAGTTTTAGATAATAAAATAAAATAATTTTATATTTTAGGGGTCGCACTCTATACAATATGTGAAGTGGGGATATTTTTTTTGTTCTACCCCATTGTGTGGGTTATCCGACGAATAGGTCTTTTTAAATAAATGCAAGGTTTCAAACATGACTTTTTCACAAAGTCAACGATTTTAGAGTAATAGGCCTCCAAAGCGGTTTATAAGTTGGTCCCCCCTGGAATTTGATATGAGATAGAAACTTGTAAGTTTCCATGCTAAAATAAAAGGATCATGATGAAAACTCTTCAGGAAAATTATTTTAAGCGAAATTCGACACTAACTTTTGAAGTAAAAAAGGAAATCTATTGCGCGTTGATAGCCACTAGCTAGCTCTTGGTTAGGTTTGTTTCTATTTGCTCAACCTCAATCCTTAGTACCTTATCAGAGCCGGACGCTTATAGCCAGATTACAAGTTATCCCCCCTCTTGAAATAGAAAACTGTAACTTTCCATGCTGATAGGTTCTACTCAATATTCTTTAAGGAATTTTGAGCGAAATCGGATACTAACTTTTTAAAGTAATGAAAAAAAAACCTGTTGCGCGTTGATAGTTAACGGAACCCTCCTTAGATATATTGTACTGACATGCTTATAGTTAGGTTAATATTTCGAAATACAATGAGAGTAATCTATGATTGTTCTTTATATCACATCAGCTTTTTGCCGCAAGTTTTAGCCGCAAGACAAGAAATTTAAAAAATAGATATCATCAATTAGTAAAAAAATGTCCCTCAAGTAATCAAACGCTTCTTAATGTGAGAGACTCTCAAGTCACAAAACCATTTGGATAGTATGATTATACCACGGCAAGACAGCGATTGACTGCAATTTCAGTATTATTCTGGAGCCCTCTACAGTAACCTAACCGCGTTAGTGTCTCTCGGCAATCACAGTTTTTCTATTTAAATGACAGAAATGTATGAAACACTATGATTCCCGAAAGACAACACGAAATTAATGGTGGAAATTAGCCGTCATTTGAAATTTCCAACGGACACTTCAATTTTATCTATATCGACGGGCATTAGGTGTCAATTTCGCTGCGGTCTCCGGGCCGAGTAGATAATGTATTGTCATATTTCAATCTATCGGCTCTCTGCGGGCGTATTGGTTAAACTAACCTGTAATGCCATTAGATGTCATCATTATTAATACGTGAAGCCAAAACTTCCAATACAGTTTTAAGAGAATTGTGTAACTGGAGGAGTGTGATATTTGGCGCAGTTAAAATTTATGTGAAGAAGAGTGTGCAAATATTCTGTAGAGGGCTACGACCTAAGTTTTTACGTATCATAAGTGGTGATAATAATAATATAGCAACAATTCTTATATTCTCCTTTATTGGTGCTTATGGGAGATGCTTAACATAGATACGTATTACATATGAGAGATGCCTCACACAGATACACATAACACTTATACCTAGCGGCACAGATACGTCTACACTATATATAGCCTTTTGGCTAACTCAAATAAACTAAATAGGCTGTGACATCTGTCAATATGACATTGACAATTATATTTCTTAAAACTACTGTTGACATTATGCAACATATTCTTCAAATAATGCTTAAAAATACATTAAATTAATAATAATAACAACCAACACAGTACCTCAGATAATTAACTCGCACAACCGCGCGTGTATATATACAATTCTGTTACACGTTGACGTTGGTCAATCTATCACTACATTCGCATTTTTATTCTATCTAGGATGTAAAAGAACCCATAATATAAAGTTCAAACTAAAGAATTTTTCGGCGCATGCATTTTGTCATGAACAGTCACCGGCAGATCTGGTGAGTCACTTTTAAGCCTTACTGCCAAGTAATAAGGGGCAATTAGTCGCGTAAATATTATCAGTTAAATCCCGTTTGGATTTTCAGGCTGTCCCGCTCGGGTGCGCACGTATTGACGCGTACGTGAATGAGTCAGCGCGTGGACCGAAATTGAATTACATCGAAAGTATAAAAGATTTACTGTGCTTAGGGTCGAAAAGTGGTACACCAGATCTATCGGCGACCGTACCTACTCGAGAAAAGCTCATTCGTATATTCGGGATTGAACCTGCACCCTCTCGTGTGCAAATGTGACCTACCAAAACCACCTAAAAGGTGATGTGACCTACCACTACACCATTAACGCTTAATTCAATAGCAATATTACTTCATATACCCTTCATATATCCCTTCATATACCACTGTATCTAAAAGAGTTCTACCGACAGGGATATATGAACATAATACCTAAATCCATTTTAAAACCCAAAATTTTTAATGAAAAACAAAATCTGAAAATAAAGTTACGCACTTTCCAAAAATTTCTACCTCAAATACACAAAATAAATCTTTATTCTCGTTAAAATATCCGGAATATTAATTAAACCTCAACGTATCCTATTTATTTAACGATAAAAAATATTATAAAAGTTTAAAAAAAAAAAACAAATAATATTATGAACACGATTCACATAATCCAACAATTTCCTCTAAAATTGTAGTCTTAAGACGCTTATAAAAATTTTCTTGAAAATAAGAGCACCGTGAAAATTTAATAAGAATGCTTGCGCCCATAATTTTAGAGATAATATCGTAAACTGAGCGAGGACAGGAACTGAAGAGGGAAGAAAGACGCTATAGAGCTTGTGGGATACTAGGGGGAATGTTATGTACTAGGTATTATGTGTAGTGAAATAATTTCAGTACGTAAAAAAATAAAAATATACTAAAATAAAAATCGTTTTAACTCAGAAAAAAAGGTTTTGTTTTCTGAACGTTAAACAAAGAAAAAAAACTTGAGAGGTGTCAAGGGACACCCGGATGGAAGTACCGATCATACTTTTAAATGCATTAATTGAAAATAAAAGCTGTTAATTTGAAATTACAAACAGACACTTCAATTTTGTTTATTTGTATAGATATAATATATTATATTATACAAAACAAATAGTTGAACTAAGTATATATAGTGCGCGCGGAACTAGTTGGCCGCGCCTTAGGTAGGGACAGGGGTGAGGGCGCGGGTTGCTTGCTGCTCGCATTGTTGCCGCCGCGAAGTCCGGCTCCGTACTGAGTAATAACATCAAGCGCTCGGGTAGCTAGTCACAATATGTAACAGTCAAAACAGTCACAATGTGTAATTGCAAAATTCTACATTATTGTCAAGGTAATAAGGTCGTTTTTTGTATCATTCTTAATAGTCGTTATTACATTGTGATTTTGAGTGGCAAAAAGTGTCGTGCCAATATAATCCGCCTAGCCTCAATATCGCAACGCGCCATAAGGAACTTCGTTCCAAAAAGTATTACAATTACCACCGGTCCGGAGCCCTAGCCGGCGAGAAGTACCTGCTCGATTCTGCTTACAGTTTCGATAGACCTTTATATTATAGACGAGGCATGTCGATGCTAAAAGTGTCCACACTTAAATTCCCAATTTTGACATTTTGATTTCTCTTTCCGCAATATAATCAGTCCGCATTTAATTGACGATATCCTATATATAGTTTAGATAATAATTTAGATATTTTAACTAGTTTTTAAATATACTTTTTATATTGTAATGTGAACCTTATGTTTTGACCAATAAGTTATATACTAGTTTGATTTATTTGACAAAATGTATTGAAATCAAGATGGCGCGGGCGTAACTTTTTCTTGCATTAATTTTTTTTATGTGAAATGTAGGTACGTCATATCCATCCTTAGTTTTTAAATCATTGGATGCAGTCTTGATATGTTAAAACAGTAAAATGGTATTCTCATAAACGACAACCCAACGTCACTTAAATGCACAAGATAGATAACCAACCTGAACTACCAGCTTGACAAACAACCATTTGAGACTTGAGAAACTAATTGTCCAGCGTCTAACTCTAGCATAAAACTGTGAAACAGCTCCTTCTGTTTGAAAAACTTAACTGTTTTCAAGTTTTAATTTGTTGTTATAGCGGCAACCGAAATACACATTCTGTGAAAATTTGAATTCAACTCTCCAGCAATCACGGCTCATGGGATCAGCCTGTTGACAGACTGACGGACTGACGAACAGACAGACAGACAGCGAAGTCTCAGTAATATGGTCCTGCTGTTACCCTTTGGATACGGAACCCTAAAACCCTTATATTAGATAACTCTGATGTCTCATTGGACCCCAGACTTTAGCTACGGAGAATTTCGTGGCGGTAATTATCCAAGCTCAGTTAATGTCGGACTTATGAATAGCTCTTGTTTATACCACAGTCCGTTCAGAGCTAAATCACCCCGGAGTTTCTAGGAGATGCTCCTTATGTCGTTAATTAAGGTTCTGTCGGAGGTAGAATAACTCTGAACGGACTGTACATAGACTATGTGTAGTACATAGTCTATGTACAGTCTATGGAGATAAAGTGCGGTCGCGAAGCACGTAGAATTCCGTACATTGACTCATCGCTACTTGTTGTTACATGCGCACATGAATTTGTGAAATTGCAGCTTTTGCGTTTACACAGGTACGCGATAGGAGCGCGATAGCGATATATTCGTTACTGTTGCCCGCGACTTCGTGCGCGTTAAAATAAATCTCGCAGGAACCGTACATTTTGCCGTAATAAAAAGAAGCCTATGTCCTTCCCCGTGGTTTACTGTATATTTGTACTAGATTTCATCAAAATCGGTCTACTAGTTTCGGAGCCTATTCGATGCAAATAAACAAAGAAACCTTTCGTCTTTATTATATTAGTATAGATAAAAGAGACAAGTAGCGATGAGTCAATGTACGTAATTCTACGTGCTTCGCGACCACACTTTTGTGTTCATGGTATAAATTGTCTTCTTCTGGCGTAGTCACGGTTGGTACCTAGCGTAGCTATATCAAAGAAAAACAGTGTCATCTTAAGCTGATGATGATGAATTATAGCTAAGAACAGTTTCGATCATGTCTGCTTGAAAAGAAAAAGTTTCATCCGTTTGGGAGCTACGATGCCACGGACAGACACAGACACGTAATACTCCTCTGTTATCGTCGGGGGTTAAAAATATCGTGCACAGCCGCAAAGACGATATCGATGACTTAAACGTGGAAAGTTTTACTATCTGAGAGTGGATTTTATATCCGAGAAAAAGATGTCATTCGACGCGCGACGCCTCAGTGGCTCATAAAATAAATAAGATATATTGAGACATACAGAAAAAATATCAACAGGAATAATAAAGAAAAAGTTAAGGCCTGCATTGTTAAATTAAATTAATAACTTATTTTGTATTGTTTCGTAAACTGTACATTTCCTTGAAGTTAATAATTTAGTTTTGTATTTATTTTATTTTATCTTTTTTTGTAAATACTTAACTACTCATAATACATAATAGGTTACAAATGTTATATTCGACGAGCGCGTCTCGCCGTCAAACAGTCGTTTGGCGAGATATAACTTGTAATTGTATTGTTTTATAAATTAATAAACATATTTTAAGAAAGTGGTTAGCGTGTCGGCGCTTAATCCGGAGGTCGCGGATTCGAATCCCGCCGAGGTAATAAAAAATCGGTTGTCTGTAAAGTCGGTTTACTGACGATAGTTGAACGTGACAACGTCATGTTTATAGTGCGCGCGGAACTAATTGGCCGCGCCTTAGGTAGGGACAGGGGTGAGGGGGCGGGTTGTTTGCTGCTCGCAAACCCACATGAGATTAGACAGTGACGACCAATCTCGAGATATTGTGAACAATAATTATTCAATTATTGAAAAGAATAAATTAAAGACGCATCTAAACTACTAAAATCGGCTTTCCGTTTTTTAAAAAACGTATGCACTTTAAATATTATTTCCTTACATTGTCTTTTTATCGGCGGACTCATCTTGCTATTGCAATCTCTTGTGCGTTTTGTCTAAACTAGCCAAAACTGTCAACGCGTGTACTCAGTTCGGGTTCGCGGTGCCACCGCGAAGTCCGGCGCCGAACTGAGTAATAACATCAAGCGCCCCCGCCTCTCCGTCCCACCGCTCACATACCTAAGTGCGGCCAGCTGAGGTAACGGCAAATGCGTCATATTTAGCGAGGTAACGCTGGTAACGGCATGAGTCATGTTTTTTCGTGCGTGCAGCCGGCTCCATCGAATTATAAGACGTTATCACGTCATAAATGTTTTGAATGTTCCTGGGTCATGACTCATGGCTCATGGATGTGTATTAAATATGTTAATCATGTAATAAAAATCTTAAATATATTATGTATAATAAAGAGTATCAAATATACTTCCCGTTGTCTGTCCCTGTAACACAAATTCTTCGGATACTTACCACGATTCTAAAATCTAGCCAAGATTGACATGGTGTAAAGCGTCCATAGTTATTATCTTATACTTTAAACGAGACAATCTTGTATATATAACTAAATTAAGTATTTGAGGGAAAAAAATACTTAAATCATACTCAATTTATATTTAAATAGTTATAATTACATCACAATATAATTAAATTAAGAAATTAATAAATAAATGACATTCATTTGATTCAATGTTAAACATTAATATGTATTGTAATATAAAATATAATTAAACTTACAAAATAGATTCACCTTCCAACTAACAAATATACTCCTTATTCCAAGAACACTTATGACAGTTCAGAGCAATGTCTTGCTGTGTCCAGAATTAGACAACTTCTGATCTGTCGATAATTAGTCAACCCCTTTTATAAAGCTGCACAAACGGCGTTGCGGCTGTGGGGATGGGGTGAGCCGAGTGGGGAGCGGTGAGATCGGCTATGATGCGTACAATAAATCGACTATCAAAAAAGTCTTGTGGTGGACATTTATTAATTAAATTATTAATATTTTCCACTCTCCCACATATCGCTGCTTCAATTCAAAACTACCAAAAATCAAAATTACCCTTTTTTACAGGAGAGCCAATCAAAGAATAAGAAAACTATTTATAGTCTAATACTTTCTTATTCTATATCTAATATATACATATTATACATCATTGGAAGCCTATTTTTAAGCACCATTAAATGTTGAAGTTAGTAATATAAAAAACTTAATACCAAAAGAGGTATAATTATACTAAGTGTGGAATAAAACCAACATAAGTAAATAAAATAATTTTAATAATCATGTTTTTTTAAGAAAGACGGTGAAAATCGCCATGCAGTATAGTAAAATAATTGAAATTTTGTCTTAAACTTAAATCAATTTAAAGTTTACTACAATTTTTCAAATAAAAATCTTCGAAATTATGTCAAAATAATCATTATAATGTTTTAAGTTCTTTTAAAACAGTAAAAAAGTAACGTAAAAGTAAAGTAATAAAATTAAACCAATTTAATTTACTAAATACTTTTTTACTAAAAAGTATTAAAGTTTTTCAAAACTTACAATAAAACAAAGACTTAAACATTCAAAAATTTTGAACAATATAATTTTAAACCACCAGATAGTTTTTATACTTTATAGAAATTTAAATAAAAATTACCATTTTAATGTTATCTATTATTACTATACAAATAGAAAATTAAATGTAATAATTTTTTACAAAAATTAAAAAAAAAAAACAAAATTTTAATAATAAATGGCTAATAATATGTTATTTTATAATTATAAAAAGAGATATAAAATGTTATAACTAATTAGGAACACGTCTTATGAGATCACAACATACAACAATTTCAAATATAAACTTTGCTAAAACGTTTGTTACTTAAACTAAGTAGTCACTTCGTTTCTCTTGATTATATATTTTATAATAAAAATAACATCCTCACAAATTTTCAAAAAACGATTCATAATATTTTGGAACAATATTTTTATGAATGAGATTAAGAATACCCTGTTTCTTTGCTTGCGTAACATTTGGTTTTTGTGTATAAAGTTTCTTTGGTTGACTTATATTTTTAGATCGGTTCGATCTCTGCTGCCTGCCTTTATTTTGTGTGGACACTGATTTAAATTCATTGTCTCGATATGAAGTTTTATATACGAACTTGTTCTTGTATATTTCATTATCACATCAGACCATTTAATTTTTTCTCTATCGTCATTAGTAGTATAGTTACTGCAAGCCAAAGGTTTTAAATCAACAAAAGTATCATGACTAAGTTCGTTAAATAGTTAGTCTTATATAGATAAGGTGGCCTTTTATTTTTGCAGTTTTAATTAGCGTAACATATTGATATTGATTTTTTTTTGGATAGTGGAATGAATGGCATGTCAGTCATTTTGTATGTGTCCCTTAATTAAAAACTTATGCTTGACGCTTCTAAGTTTCTCTCTTCTCTCAAGGTTTTCATTTTCAACACAAGGAAAGGTCGTTTCAATACTAGATAAACCAACGGCGGGAACCTGCGTGTTGTCGGTGTTTAACTGTAAGTCCCTTGGTTGACCATCAATATTTTCAGATTCAAAAATGTCTGCTAACGGATTACTACGCCAGATTCTGCAATCACTTTATTTAAATCAGAGGGTCCAGGTTCAGAAGATAATTGTTGTAAGTGATTTTTCGACAAGAGATTTACATTATCTTTATCCAAGTCTGAATCACTAAAAGTTATGTCTTGCCTAATTTAAAAATCCGGATCTTGAACACTATCTACACTATCATCCGAAGAGAAATCTGAACTAGAGATAGTGGAACTTGTAGACACAGAACTGTCGCTATCATAATCGCTTTCTGGAATAACTACGTTTGGTTTTCTTTTTAAACATGTTGAGACATATCAAGTAGAGATAAACTGTGCTGACTGCCAGGAATAGAATCACTATCAAAAGACTCATTCATAGACACATCTGATTTTTCTAACATTGGATAGTCAGTTTGCGGATATTTTTCAAAATATTGATCATGATCATTTTTACTACTACTGTTTTATTCTACCATGTTGAGTATTCTGTTCTCTTCTACTTATATTCAGTAAAAAATGTAAGGTCAAGTCAGAAGTTTATGTGTGAAGAGTAACAAACTATATAATATTATATTATATTACACATCCGTAAATTCATACATCCATATATCCATACATCCACACATCCATACATCCATTCATCCCCACATCCATGAATTCGTACAACCACACATCCATTATTATATTCATACATCCATAAATAGAAACTTTCGCGTTTATAATATTAGTAAAGACATAGTACATACAAATTTTGTAATTACCTACTTTGATTACAAAGGACAAAAAATTTAAAGTATATAATGTAGGTATATTTTCAAAACATGGCCTTCTCGATTATGCTTTAAATTAAAACAAAACTGTTTTAAAATTCAAAACGAGTGTATTCCTAAATAAGGTCATTTTTATTTGAAGTGATAATAATGGAAAAAAAAATATATTCAAAATAAACTAATTTTAATTACGGTACCTCATAATAAATAACTTAAATGCAAAAGTAACATATTGTCCATAAGTTTAATTTGATTTAAAAATTTAAGTTCATTTAAGTATATTTTCTGTGCAAAACAACCCGTTTGGTAATATGGTTCTTTTGATTTAATAATAGGATCTTACTTACATGAATCCTTTCGTCAAAACAGAAGTATTACAAAATATGGTTGTTTTCTATGTAAAATTATTCAGAAACACAAATTATGAGTTAGGGTACTTTTGCACATAAGAATCGTGCTTCCAGCTCGGCTGTCGACGCGCAACTCACAATATGGCGGTTTAGATTTATACTTCGCACGTTAAAAACAATAATTCAAATCAAATCAAATCAAATCATTTATTATTTTCAGAAAGCACTGTTACAATAGATGTTACAATAATTATACGCGGGTCAAGTTTTTCTACCTAATAAGTAGGCGTGCAAAATGTATATTATAGTTGTAGGTAACTGAATATATAATAATATGTAATTATAATTTAAACGTAATATAATTTAAATTGAAATAAATTGATAACATTCCGTTAGGATGAAAATATATTAAATTGCAAAAAATAAGATAAATAGTATAATTGAAATAGATAATTTTAATAAGAAAATTATAAAGGTTAATAAATTCAATTCAAACAGTTAAGTAAGTCAATTCAAATCAATGGTCAATATTATTACAAATCAATGTCATAAGTTTATTTCAATTATTTATTTTATTTATCACTAAATATCATTTAATCTATCATTTAAATAGTCAAATATATTATTATAACATTGTTTTATTAGAAACCTTATTAAGTTTTTCTTAAATAATTTTAAGTTCATTGCTTCCTTTCCATTCCTTTGGTAATTTATTATAAATTGCAGGAGCCATTTTTTTTAATTTTTTTTTAAACGGGCAATTGGCCCACCACACTTACCCACCACTGCAACTCCTGTGTAGCCAGGATCGACAGTGGTAACCAACCGCAAAAACCCTTTGATATGATCTCAGGGGTGCCCGGGGGACATGTTAAATCTGTCTTGGAACCCGCAACGAAATTAATCAGAAGATTGTAGGAGGAGTAGGAAGTATTCCAGTTTCCCTCCCCAAGCAAAGCGGGAGACAGCAAAAATTGTGATGACAAAAATTCAGAATTAAAGGGGAAGCACCACGAGAATAACATGTTTTTTTTTTTTTTTTTTTTTTTATATGACTACAAGACAGAATGTAATTAAATGTTTTAATTTATAATATGACAATTGATTACAATGCATTTATAATGACAAAAAAGTGTTGCATTGTTTCCAATAGTACTTATGACAAAAACGTTTGAATGCTCGGAAGTTCTTCGCGCAGCCCACGAGATCTTCATAGTACACAACCCTAGAAACACAATGGACGCTGTTCAACATTTCGATTCTTTCGTCATACCAGAGATCACACTCCCAGAGTATGTGATGAGCAGTTTGTTCATAAGGGCTACCTTCGGTCGAACACTCGCATAGCGGAGACGAGACTAATGTAAAACCAAAAAGTTTCGCTTTAAAGTGTCCGGTGTCCTGTCAAAAATTGTGCGACTTAGTGACTATTTCTATCCATTGCTTGTAGAGTCGATCGCGTACCGAAGGGAAGAAATTATATAGGTGACGCCCTTTGATAGTGTTGTCCCACCGTTCCTGCCACTCAGAAATTAGGTTCTGTATAGAAATATCTAATGGCTCGAATAATCTAGTTATCTTATTACTCCCTTTCGCGCTTAAAAACTCAGGGTTAGTCATTTTTTTACTTTTATAATATAGCGCTGCACGACGCTGTATCTCTAAATCTACTGGTAGGACTCCGGCTAAGACTGGGAGTGCTTCAGTACTTACGGTACGGTATGCCTTACATAAAAATATTAAGGCGAGGCGTTGGCTTTGCAAAAGTTTACGACGGGCCGCTCCTATTGTAGCCCTATCTGCCCAAGCCGGTGCGCCAAAGCAAATGCTGCCGAGGTACGTCGCATTATAAATTATTTTTAATGTTTTAAATGAAAGGCCCCATATCGACGTTGATATTTTTGTGAAACAATAGAAATTCCTTTTAGCTTTCTCACCGGTCTGTATTATATGTTCGAGGAATGTAAATTTATTTTCTAAAATAAGTCCTAGGTAACAAAGTGACTGTTTACGTTTCACATTGATGTTGTTCAGTTTAATGCAAGGAGTTGATATTAATGAACCTTTTAAAAGTACTTGAAAGGTTTTATGTGCTGCAAATTCTAATCGATTTCTGTGGCCCCAACTCGATATTACGTTGAGGCACTTGTTGGCCTTGTTTTCAATTTCAGATCGCGAATTGGCTTGAATAATAAGAAAACCATCGTCAGCGTAACCTATCAGAGAGCACAGAGGAGGCAAGGGAACACATAATAAATCATCAAAACTTATATTGCATTGCATATTGCAGGAGCCATATGAAATACACTTTTATGCATTAGCGTGGTATTGGTCATACGATTACATAAGCGATATACGTCACGTTGTTGCCTGTTGTTCGTTACTGAGGCTAACTCAAATAAATTTGGATTTAGTTTGACAAAAGTTCCAACTTCGTAGATATACAGAGACGTAAGAGTTAGGATTCTATATTTTATAAAAAATGGTTTTTGATAGCTCAAAAATAGCTCTTAAACACCGTTTCTGTGCCTTAAAGACTATTTCAATGTCTGTCGAGTTTCTCCAAAAAACCACGCCATACCTTAGTATTGAAACCACTAGACCATTATATGCAGTTACTGTTGTATTGACACCACTAGACCATTATATGCAGTTACTGTTGTATTGACATTACGCACGCGTAAACAACACAAAAAAAAACTTTTGTGTTGTTTATGCGCGTTTAAATGCAAAATCAACGAGTGTCTTTTTGAATATAAAAATATGAACTATTACAATTGTATTTTTGCAATAAAAACATTCTTACATTTTTTTACTTGTGGTACTTTTAAACTTTAATCGGTTTCTCGAAAACAGCTGCATGTTTTACGATGAAATTTAGTACACAGGGAGTTTTGGGGTTTTGAGTTTTGGAGAAAAATTGATCTAGCTAGGTCTTATCCGTGGGAAACAGCGCATTTTAAGCTATAATTGTTTTTTCTTTCGTCGTGCAACAAAATATCAATAATTTCTACTCTATTATGTCATTCCGATGGGCAGTTTTGTGTGCATATGTATGATTTTTGCTTTGTTCGAAAATTCAGAACGTGGTGGGTTCGTATTCCGGTCAGATAAATAAGTCTGTGATTTTTTTAAATTGATTAGAACTTCGAGCAAAGCTCCGTTACCCAGGTACTTATTATTACATAGCATCTCTCATTTGAAATACGATTCCAGTGGTGATGAAGATCAGGCAATAATTTCAACTACCCACGAAGTAACATAATCCCGACACAAGACGGGCTGGGTCTGACTTAAGCCGGGATGAGACAGGCCTACTTTAGTCTTAATTATATCACGCAATTATACTCTTTATTATATTATGTAAATAGGGGTGAGAATCGCACGGAGATTTACCACGAGGTGTTTGCTGTGGTGCACGTACTCTATTAATTGCTTTAGAAATTCATTAGCGCGATTAATCTGGTTGTGATTATTTGGGCATAATGAGTGTATTGGTATTTGAAATGAGGACAGGACAGACAATACGGCAGAACAGGACAGGACATACAATTTGGCAGAACAGGACAGGACAGACAATTCGGCAGAACAGGACAGGACAGGACAGGACAGACAATAGGCTAGACGACTGAATTTTTTTATTGCATAAACGATTAGTACACTTAAATATGAGTAACTTCTCAGAAGACAGTATCAGTAAATCATAAATCAATATTTTCATAGCTGTGCATCGATTTATTAACAAATAAATATAAATAAATAAATATCGATGGACGCTTCACACCACGCCAATCTGGCCCCGTGCTAAGTATCCGAGGACCTTGTGTTACAGGTACCAGTAAACGGGAAGTATATTTAATACTTTTATACTATACATATATTTAAGCCTTTTATTATATTATACACATATTTAATTTATTTAATATTTAATTTTTAATAACAATTTGTTAAGTCTCGTGAAAACGCTCGTACCTAACTATGACGTCACTATAAGGTAAGTGTATTAAATACAAGATATAGGGAAATATAAGAAACATATTTGTAAATTGTGCGCTTAAGTTCACACTTACTGATGATGTAGGTTCTTTTTGTAAATTAGAAAAACATTATGTTACATTTTTGTATTTCTTAGATATATCTAATTACTAAACTACACAAAAATTATATTTATTTACGATTATTAAGAAGTAATATTCAACATTTTTTAATATAGAAATTAAACTAAATATTTTACTTAACAGTCGTCTCCCCAAGTCTCCGCAGAACCAAAGAAGAAGCAGAAAGAAACTAGAAGACAGGATAGACTATAGGACATTTCTAGCAATTTTAGCTGCTACATAATATAATTATAGTGCGTAAGTGCTTGCGTAATACACAAAAGCACTCTCTCCTCCTTTACTCTCGTTAAGTACAGTAGAACGGATGACCGACACGACCGGCGAGAGATCAGGCGCAGGGCTGAGATTGTACATGCCCATCCGACGCATGGATCTCTCTCTTGTCAGACAATCAGGTGATCAGCCTGCATTGTCATGCCAACATATTTTGTTGTTCCAACGTGGAGATCGAACCCATGGATCGAGAGCCCAGTTCTAAGCTACGGTGTTATAAGTTTGACGTGTCTGTCTGTGTGTGTGTGTGTGTGTGTGTGTGTGTGTGTGTCTGTCTTTCTGTCCGTGCCATCGTAGCTCCCAAACGGATGAACCTATTTTGGTCAATTTTTTTTGTTTGAAAGCTGACATGACCTAGAGTGTTCTTAGCTATAATTCATCATCATTAGTGCGGCGTACGAAGTGGCGGGCAACATCTAGTATGTTTAAGTCGTAACCCTCCAGCGATAATCGCGTAACCCTGCATGTATGCGCTGCACGCATGGTCGTCTCGATCGATGCACTAATTACTCGCAGCCTCCTAACCCGTCGCCGCTAATAGGTGGTACAAATACTGATTAAATCTAAAATACACTAGCCTAGTGTGGGGAATGAATATCGGAGAGAAAACTTTTAGAGATCGCAAATCCTACTAACATTAAAATGTAAAAGTTTGTGAAGATCGATCGATGGATGGATGGTTGGATGAATGGATGGATGGATTGATGTATGGATGGATGTTTGTTACTCTTTCAAGCAAAAATTACTGAACGGATTTTGATGAAATTTGGTATGGTAGTAGTTTAAGCTCTGGATAGGCTACTTTTTATCCCGAAAAAGTACAGTGTTCCTGTGGGATACTGCATTTATGCGGGTGGGCCGTGGGGAAAAACTAGTCTTCGAAAAAGCCGTATCTTCATACAAGAAAAAGTTGCACCCCCTGGGATATGTATTTAGAAAAATCTTTTTTTAACCGATTTCTACGCCATAATCTGCGTGCCAAAATCATACCCCATCCGACCACTTGTTGATATTTCACTGTACAAACTTTGGACCCCTATTTAACCCCTTTAGGACGAATTCCAAAAAACTGTAAAATACATAGGTAGTCATTAGTTTTTAATTTATTATCTCGGGTATTAAAATTCATTGAAATCGGGGCAGGTTTTAAATATTTTTTATACAAACTTTTAACTCTCAAAGGGTTAAAAGTTTGTATGAAATTGGGGTGAATTCTAACAAACCCCGAAACACGTATTTAATGAAATGTATTTAAGAGCATGAATCTCAATTTTCATAAAAATTTTATAGGTAATATTTTTTTTATAGGCTAACCTGGTTGACTGAGGGTTATCCTCCTCAGGTTCTAACCAGCAATGGGACGTTAGTAGTACAGGTGCGTTTAAATACAGACAATTATTGAGCTGAAATAGTATTATGGACCAATCTGGAGTAAGCAGTGGAGCGATGTGGAACAATTTAAAATAAATTATTTTTAAACAAATAATTAAAACGGACTTCCAAATTAAAAATGCACAAAAAAGTATGAAATAAACTATTTTTTCTAAATGATTCCCCATTTTACTATTATATGTATTATATACATATATATATTACTATTATAATATAATACAGTTTACACTAGTGCAGGGGTCAGGGACTTCAGATATGTAAAACTCCTCTGTGTCAATAAAGAATTTATTTATTATTTATTATTATTATTATTTGAATCTGTCTAAAATTCTACTTTATTGAGTAGTCAATAAGAATGTAGAAAATAAGTTTTATTTCATAATTTTTTGGATATTTTTAATTTGGAAGTCGGTTTAAATTTTTCGTTCAAGATAAAATGTTACTCTTTTAGTTATATTAATTAATATATTATTATTACCACATTTTAAGAAATATATAAAAACATACAAGGCTCCGCTATTCTCACTCTCCCGACAAAACCAACTCAAGCGTTATTTTATGTCAGTTTTCTGAGAGGCCGTGGTATTACCCCAAATAAGCATTACCTATCTGTGGTGATATTGATTCGATACTTTATAATTTAATAATTATTATTATCTATTGTTATAGTCGAAAATTTAGCAGTAAGCATTAGATAAATATATTATAGTGATGATTACGAATATAAATTTTAGCAATAGCAAAATTTCAAAGACATTGATATCGATGTACAATACTCTGATGAGTAGTGAGTACCTATGTCATCATAATAATAATATGTTGGTGTTTCTTGTGAAGATGGTGGTGATGATGACTGTAGTGACTGACTAAAGTGGTATGATGGCATATGCTTGCAGTTCTTTAAACAACGCCAGAATGCCCAGATATGTATCTATAAGAGTTCAAGAGTTCTGTTCAGAATTTTTTGATCCAGGGTATACCTAGCACACAAAAGATTAGTTTTTGGTAGCATATGCTTGAAATATTTCAGAAAAAATCGAAATCACTAATGTGTCCATATCAATTTCGAAGAGTCCCCACGATTTATCATTGATAAATCCCTCATCGAGTCTCCACTTTGGTGACTAAGGGACAAACTACGAATTATAGCCTTCACAACAACAAAATAATTTTGAAAATAGGTTCACATACTGCAAAGTAATGACTAATGTTCAAAGATATCCGCGTCGGTGTAAAATACTATGAGAAATACCTATTAATATCATCATAATGTGATGTTGTATGGTGTGATAATGCTGTTGATGATGATGATTACCATAATTGACATAGTGGAATATGCTTGCAGTTCTTTAAACAACGCCAAAATACCCAAATATGTATCTATAAGGAGTCAGGAGATCAGTGCTTTTGGATCCAGAGTATACCTTGATGCATAATCTTACTTTTTGGTAGCATATGTTAGACTGAAGAAAAAGTCAAAATCACCATATTATGTATCCATATAAATTTCCAGGAGTTCCCTTGGTTCCTCATGAATTCCTCATCAAGTCACCACTTTGGTGAAAACGGGATCAACTTTGGATTATACCCTTTACATCAAAAAAATAATTTTGAAAATAGGTCGACAGAGGGAGGAATTATCGTTGAACGTATATATATATATATATATATATATATATCGCCAATTCATATCAGCGACATTGAGCAATATAGAAAATATGAAGCAACTAGAACCGATTTCCAAAAAGGAGTCGATCTATATATATATATATATATATATATATATATATATATATATATATATATATATATATATATATATATATATATATATATATATCGACTCCTTTTTGGAAATCGGTTCTAGTTGCTTCATATTTTCTATATTGCTCAATGTCGCTGATATGAATTGGCGATTTTTTTTCAACTGAATTGCTCGTGTATGAACGTATTGTCTAGTTTCTTGGAGTTGCTCCTTATCACCCACTATTGTAGTTGCATAACATTTTCCCAAATTAATGCTTGTTGCCGTTGCCTCAATATTGCTTGATATTATGTCGACCGACCATAATTGTGCATATTTATTTGGTAAATTTTTGATGCCTATGTAAGTGCACCTTAAGTGATGGTATTCAGCAATTGTAATTTAAATCGACAATATAAGTAACAAATAAACTAAAATAAACGTATGAAAATCTTCGCTCGCAATTTTCGAGTAACACGAACAAAATCCAATACAGTGTAGAGCACATTCCATTAGACTCCATTGGAGCTTGTTGACAAAGAGTTCACTTGGATACATTAAATCCTTCAACGAAATCAGGTTCTCGCTGTTTGGCCGCAGAAATTCTGTGAAATGTGGGAGTCAGATGTACCTTGTGAACTGTACGTTTATACAGAGTGCACGCTATTGTCAGTTATACCTGTAGACGCTTTTAGCGCCCATTGTGTGCGTTCTTATTTTACAGGAGTTTACATATTTTGATGTTGTTTTTAATATATATAACAAAATTATACCATGTCCTCAGGGAATACTGGCGTTTTTTATCTACAATTATATTATAAAGAGGAAAGAATTGTTTGTCTGTTTGTTTGCATTCCATAGGCTCCGAAACTACTGGGCCGATTTTGATGCTTGGCACTGATATAGATCAGACCATGGGAATGACACGGGCTACTTTTTATTTCAGCGAAATGCACGGTGCACAAGTTGTCATTTCGCGCGGCCGAAGACCCGGATATCATCATAGTTTAGTAATTCAACTCAACTAAAACTAAAAAAAAAAAAATCCGTATACGTTATTAAATAACACTTATAGAATTGATCTACACGATGCCTACCACCGGTTCGGAAATCACCCCGGCGAGATGAACCGGCGTAAGAAACTCGTGCGAGCCCACCTTTAACGAGTAAAAAGTTATAATTAGTTAGTAGTAAAAAGTTGGGGAAATTGTTATTTTCAAAAAATATATTCTTAAAGTGCATTAAGTATTAACTTAATATGACGAAAGTTAAGATACATTAGTACATAGAGCCACCTTATTCCCAAGGTGTGCAATAAATAATACTTAATGAAATCATTGACCTTATAATAAGCTTTAGCACACAAACGTTCTGTCACAACTTTTTAAAATATATTAATGGAAAGATTTGCACATTTTTGGGATACAGAGAGGCGTATACATTTTCCTTTAAAATATTTACTTACTTTGTTAAGTCTGTTCACTAGTATATCTAACTTGTAGGTACTTATTTCTACTGTTCCTACAATGATTGTCAATAGTGAAATTATTTAGATATAAATACTAAAATCTTAGGCCTTTTCATCCGTTATTGGATGATTTATACAGTATTCTCTGAGCGAACTTTACTTAACACTCTTGAAATACTGTAGTGCCTGGGACAGTCAGTTTTTTAAATGTCGTACGATTGCCCAAGCACATACGGCATTCCCACAACATAGTCAGCCTAGTCCTGACTGGCTGGGAATGACTGGTCAATACGTCTGGGGCCAACTGTGTGCGGGTTTCCTCACGATTTTTTGCTTCACACACTTGTACATGCCATAACCTGGGAATCGAACCTGCACTCTCTCGAGTGCGAATAAAACAGTCTACCCACTAGGCCACGGAGCTCTAGACGTGTTAGATTCATTAGATAAAATAAACGTATTAATAAATAGCAAAGAATGTATTTATGTGTGAGATAAATTTATGGGCATTATGCAGCTTAACAAGCTCCCTGCTTGTCAAGCTGCTTTTACGATGGGGTGAAGGGAGGCCTGCAGGCCAAGCGCACTATTGTTTATCATTTTACTAAATTCAGGTTCAACTCTGCTTTGCTTATGATTCAGTTTCGGTTCGATTCCGGTGCGGCTGAACAAATTTCAGTATCGCACTATCCTTCCAATCGTAAATAATTTTTACTTTTATTTTACCTCATATTCTCAACAATTTAACACACCAAAACAAGAAACGTTTCATAAACGTGCGAGAAAAGGTAGCAAAGGTAGCTGCGGTGCGTCTGCGTTCCAACTATCTGTCAAAACGTTAGCGCGATGCCGAATCATACAAAAAGTCGAGTAACGTTCACGGTTCGTTTACTGAACTGAACCAACTTAGCGCGATTGTGGACTTGTGGACCTGCTTGCTTGCTATTACCTGAACTGCTTGCCCCAGCGGTTGCGGCCGCCACGACGATTTTCATTCACTTGCATTTTTCATTTAAAAAAAAACTTTAGTCGCGGTATTCTGGAGATAATCGCGTCCGAACACACAGGTTTAGTGTAACGAATAGCCGAGGCCGCGAGCACGAATTAACGAGCGTCGTTTGTCCGGCTTACCGGATGAGCATAGTTGATCCTTTACAGTCCGTTTTTATCGCGTCATCGCTTTATCTTAGCAAAGGCCTTTAAAATGGCGGTTTTAAAATTAAGCTGTATTTGTGAAGATCACAATTTACAAAAATATTTTAGCTATCATTTTGCTTAAGTTTGTGAGATAGGTGTCTGTTGGTCTTTCCCGCTTTTCCTACTGGTTAGTAGATGAAATTCAGTACTAAGATAGTTTATATCTTAAATTTAGTTTATTTTACTATCGTGTCGGCCACAAGACGTGCAATGCACGACATAGGCATTCCCATAATTTGCCAGCGCTTGCGGCTAGCGTTGACTTATAATTCACAATCTACTGATAAGTGTCAGATAGTTTATATGCATGTTTTGTCTCTGTCGCTTGATATAATATAAGCGGCGATAAAACTTCCGAATACACTTATTTGAGAATTGTGAAACAGGCCCTAAGTCCACTAAACTAAGTCAATTCACCCTAACACTTCAGCCAGATCTTTTTTCATTCAATCAAATGCGTAAGTCTCAATCATAACTCCACTAATGAGTCCAGGTAAGTAACGATCATGGTAAGTAACTGTCGTGGTCAGTACCTAACTAGCAAAGCAGTAACTGATACTAATGAACCAACGAATGCATGTGGCACGTACAGCTCGGGGAGTGTGGACCAACTTTGTGTATAACAATATCGGGTTTGATTGTCGCCCGGGTGTGCACCCGGACTCAATGTACAATTGAAAGTTTATATAGTTTTAATATGCAAGTATTTTTTATTTATTTATTTAAATAGACGTATCCCTGTTTAATAAACCGTGTAGTGAAATCAGTTATTGGATACTATTGAAAAATTAAAATAACAGAGATATGGCCGTTTAAAGTAGTCAATTAGGCATAGAGATCTGATGTGTAACGTGACGTCACATTACACGACTTAGAAAGTTACCCTGATTTCAAGAGATGGAATAAAATTCATTTTTGTTTAAAAAATAGACTGAAAAATAAAAGATATGGCGATTATTTTTTTATTTTGCAGTCTAGTTTCATATTTTTAAGTAACTTTTCTGTTCTATTCATATTCCCTATTCGGTGAGGAAATATTTCGCAGAGGAACAACGAATTTTGATTCGTAAGAACAATATAGAAATGTAAAAGAAATGAAAATAAATATTGTGAGAATGTTTGGATGTGCGATGGTGTCTTTGTTACTTTTACGCAAAAACTGCTAAACAGATTATCTGCTATCCTAACCTAACTTAACCTGAATACAATACCTAGTTACAAATATCCATCCATCCATACACCATCCATCGTCACTACCTTTCACATTTACAACAATAGTAGGATATGATACATACGTACGCCATAAAGTACACTGAAATTTCGCTGAGTGTACATTACAATGCCGGATGGACAAACTTGTTACGTCTCCACTCTCCACGTTCGACCGCACCAAACTTCGGTCGTAATGTCACTTTAACATTGTGTCATGTGTGTGTCGTGATTATACAGACTCGTAAAACTATGAGACAACTTGCTTATTACCGGGCCAGACTAGAGGGGAATGCCGCGATGCTGTTTTATGCGGATCAAAATCAAAAGTAAGGATGTGCTATGAAGTGCACTTTACAGAAAAATCTTCTTACAAGAAAAAGTTACGCCATCTTGATTTCAGAAAGGCTTTTCTCGGCGGAAAGAAAATGTCAAAATGTCACGGTGACAAATGTCAAACCTCAACTGCCCCAAACAACCATAAAAGAGGGGCAGCTTAAGTGTGGACACGTCTCTTTGCCTCGACATGCCTCGTCTATAATAATAATATATGGGTCTATGGTAAATCCATTCCTATCAGCTTCACATACCACTTACCTTATCCAAATCCCTACTTATTAATTATACAGGCTAGGGCTTCCCTACGCAGGAGAACCAGCCTTCGTCACTGTGGTGTACCGATTTTATATTCTAGAGTGCGAGAGCCAAGCTTCAAGCGCGAATGGGTTCGATCGATCGGATAAACATCGCGGCCTCACAGAAAACCGCTTGAAAATTGAAATAACGCTCGCGTTGTGTTTCGGCGACCAGGAAAGCAAGTGCGCAATACCAGCGAGTGCGTGTAGAGATTGTAATCGCTTGCCATCAGGCGATCCTTCTGCTGGTCTCCTGGCCCATTTATTAAAAAAAAAATTCGATGTATGACTAATGACTATATCAACGTTGAACGTCCGAAATCGATACAGTTGGCGTTTCTCGTTAGTGTATGGCCCAGAATTATGTTTTAAATACATCGGGTCAAGAACAAAACCCACTAGGTATCTAGAAATCGAATTCATACGCAGGTAGAGTGTTCTCATAATTTATTTACAATGACGGCATGCAGTCACAGTCATGTCAGTTTGATATGATATTGATAACATAATACGAAATTATGACAACAGTCTACCTGCTTATAAATAAGATTCCCTAAAGACAGCCTAGTCATATGACTAGAGCACAATGTACCGTGCTATCCGAAAGTGATGTCAGTTACATCAGGGACTCACTCATCGAAGTATCTTTAGACATGGCTAGCTTTTGCCCGCGCCGCCGCCCGCGCAAATACTGTATCCCACGGGAACACTGTACTTTTTCGCTATTAAAAGTAGCGCGTAGAGCTTAAACTACTACTATACCAAATTTAATCAGAATCCGTTCAGTAGTTTCTACGTAAAAGAGTAACAATCATCATCTTTGTGTACAGAACAAGGAACATTATGTTACCCTCCACCTGCTTAGTGGACAAACAATGTTCATATTTTCTAAGGTAACTTAAAGCAAGCAACCAAAATGAAATTGTAACATTGCAGCTGCAGGGGCGTCTTACACAGATAGGCGGTGATAAAGTGGGCTACCGGCCGGCTACGCCCCTGAAATACGGGGACGATTCAGCCTCGGGAATTTTAATCTCAAGTTAAAATCCTCCGGGGATTTTACTGTTTTTGTTTCATTTGTTACAGTTTAAACTTGACAGTATCGAGTTTAAGCTTTTAAAACTAAAGAAGTGGGCTGTGACGTGCTATGTGCTTAAACAAAATAAATCGTACATAATATATCATATACGAGAAGCAAAAACTTAGTTCTTAATTTACGAAAATTATTCAAACATAGGAATAGGAAAATTGGCAGTTAAAGATTATATAATGGAGGGAGAGTGAACTTTAGTTACATTTTTATGCTTAAAGTACGTTAAATTTATAAAATAATGTTACAATCACTACATCAGATTAATAACTCGCACATGGTAGTGTTAGTTATTAATCTGGTGGAGTGAGTTGCGTTTATATAATAACAGTAGGTGTAAGTTAACACAATTTTGTCGATCTTTTTTCACATTGCGTAGACAACATTTAGGGTACCTACATTTTTTTCGTGTATCTAAGAGGTAAAACCTTTGACACAAGAACATGAGTTAAGAACTTATGGTCGTATTTTGACCCTTGACCGGCCACTAGTAACTTTAAATTAATATGTTTTAGAATTTCTTTTAATAATTAGGAGCCAGTAGATATATGAAGTAGAGCCTTGTGCCTGCAGACTCAAATTAAAATATTATTACTAAACGTAATATTTTATTCCTTGCATTTAATTTTACATGAACTCAATTGTATATTTTGTTTTGATGCAAAATTAATTGCTTCGAAAAAAAAATTAAGCAGCTGAAACCATAATATTATTAAAGCAGTAATTTTTTTTTCCGGTGGTTAACAAAAACCGCTTATAAATAATCTTGAGCTCACGAGAGCTCACTGAGACCGTGTCACGCAAATGTTATGGTAAAATAAACAGTATGTATGCTAAAAACGCTATCAGCTTAGCTGGCAGCGTTATAACTCATGAATTATTTACGCGGAATGTCGGATATCGCTCACCGTGCCATTTGCACTCTCAAAGGGAGCGGTTAATAAAAATACCTCAGTAGAAGTTATTTTGCAGTGGCCCCCGGGACTCTCGTATCAGAATCTAGTATAAAACGCCCGCTCGTGTGAACGTGTCGTCGCTTGGCTCAAGTTATAGGCTGAAGCGTCAATTTATTCCATTAGCTATTCAAACTTGTGTACGAAGGTTATCGCATCATATTCATCTGTCTATTTCTCAATATGTTTTATATATTATTTATTGTAAAGTTTATTTTCCGTTACAGAAGCGCCGCTGGAGTGAAGTCCATTATGCGGCTTAGCGGTCTCGGGTGAAATGTACCGCTGAGTGGTAATTATAGTAATAAACTCTAAAACAACAGTTTATACTGTAAGAATCTTAATTTTTGATATCATTTTGATTTTGTGATCAAGATATTTAAGTTTTATACGTTAAGGCAGAAAAATTTAAACGAGTATGTAGGTACTCGTATCTAAAATTGATTAAAATTATCTAAATATAAGCAAACAAAATTTCGAGAACACAAAATCGCTGCTCTTATACCATGAGCCAACACCCAAGACTATGAAATACCACTGCTCTAGGTGAGAATATGTTGTAGAGTGTAAAATTTCCCAAGGTGACAACCGGCGCATACTCCGTGTAACTATGTCTGTAATATGAATCTCGTGGGGGTTTCAATCGCAAGAATTTTCGACCTCGGCTTAGGTATATTGGAAAATGTCGGCTAATGGACATTTTATTCGAAGATATTTGATGTTTAAAGCCATAATGATCGGTTCATCGCCTTTCTTTTATAGATCTCGACATATTGTTGAAGTTCGAAGACAAGCACTGAGACAAATTATGTCGACTTAGAACACGAACTCAATGTGTGTTGCTCGTCTTTTCAGTGTCCACTTAGCGGTCCCGCTTTGTACTTTAGTTTTTATTCTACTTTTAATAAATTAAGGGAAATCCATAGACGTATGTATACAGACGAGGCATGACTCCCCACTTAAACGGCCCCACTTTTGGGGCTATTTTGTCATTTGAGGAATGGTGAAATCAAGATGGCGCAACTTTTTCTTGTATGAAGATTTGTTCTGTCAAATGTGACGTACATTATATGCAGCCCATCTTTTTAATTTTTTGGATTTTTATTTACTTTGCACACGATTCACAGTCACAAAATGACCAGTTTAATTAAAGCTAAAGTGAAACTAGTTCCTAGTATGTCGTATGTCAGGACGGTGCTGCCAACATAATCATATTTTGGCAAATCGCCCGTACGCCCGTACTTTGCGCGGTGTTAGTTTGGGCGTTACTCTTATTTTATTGCATCCGGCAAACGAGTGGCTGGAACGCCTGATTATATGCTTCGGCACGAAATTAAAAAATAACGCTTGCGTTGTGTTTCGCCGAGTGCGTGAGGTTACCGGAGGGCCTAGGGTGGTTCCCAACCACGGGTTTTATGGACCAGGAAAGCAAGAGCGCCCAAGAAGAGTCGATACACAAGACGATACACGATTCATTGTAATTTGCGAATGTCAATTTGCACCGCGCTGCAAAGCGCATGTGCAGTGTATGAGTGTTGCCATAATTATAAAACGTATCTTTTTGTGTTCTGAATAAAGTCAATTTTGGACAGCAATCTTAAAGATGCAGCACCGCGTCCGCCGTTTCTGTGTGAACTGATTGTTTACTGTTCGTACAATTCTCATAAAACTGAACTGACAGTTTTTGCTTCATGCATTAATATGTTGTATTCTTTTGAGACTCTACTAAATATACTGACAAAGCTATTGAAAGATAGTATTTGAAAAATTTACACGTACCTACATTACTATTGGAACACCTCCGGGCATCGAGAGGACACGTCAGGTAAGAGCGGGAACAGTCCCTCGCCGCCAATTGAAACTGTAAAAGTAAATTGGAGTCGTAGGACTAGAAGGTTAAGGATTTGAAATACGTGATTCTATGACTGGCTATTTAAAGTGCGGCCGCGGAGCACGTAGAATTTCTCGTAGAGTAATATCGCGTATTTGTTTAAACGCGATAGCAAAATATTCGTACGCGAGTAAATGAGACGAGTAGCATGAATCGATGTACAAAATTCTACGTGCTCCACGACCGCACTTTGTTTATACAATTTTTGTTAGTGCAATTAATATTGACTCAGTTTTCGCTGATTTAAAATAGATTTTGTAAGCGATAACACATATTCGGGTGTTAGCGATCTTAGAGATTCTACCAAATTCTATTTTGTCTCAACTGCTCGGCGGATATGACAGTCTTTAGCTCCGTGCGAGTGATACTCAGCAATTGTGCAATTAGAGGAGTATGAAATTTGGCCGGTAAATGAAAGCTTAGATGTAGGAAGGTGTGCATAAACCTATTAATGTTATTTTGAATAATGTTTAGAAATACATAAAATCAATAAAAATTACAACAACACACTATATCTCAGATTATGAACACACACTGCCGTGCATTTGATGGATACAATTTTGTAACACGTTAAAGTTTCTTAGTCTATCACCACATTGTAATTATTCTATCTTAGAGGCAAAAGAACCCTTGTAAAGTTCAAACTACGCGTTAAATTATACGCGACAGGGCGACCTCTAGGTACAATGAAAATGGGTAGTCCGTTTTTAAAGTATCGATACGGAAATAAAACCACGAGAGAATATTTTATGTAAATCATCTGCCAGAATGAAATTAATCCATAATTCAATTACCATAAAGCAACATTTATGTCATTTGAAAATAATTTTCAATTTCACTAAGGGCCTGTTTCACAACCTACGTATAAGTGTCATCTGACACATAGATTACTTGCATATTTTATCTCTGTCGCTCTATATGATCAGTGATCAGCGAAAAAACATCCGAATAACCTATCCAACATTTATGAGAAGGTTGTGAAGGTTGTGGAACTTAGTCGGATTATCTGACTAAGGCTGAGTCTTTATTATGATCCGGAATCTGGCGTTCCGGGGAAAATTGAGTTGATATCACTGAAAATAGAACTCTGCGCTAATAGAATAAAGTTTCAAAGTGCGAAGTGTCGACTGTCGAGCTGTCGTATACAATATTTGTCTCGATACCTGTGTGTTTATTTTTCATCTCTATTGTATTATTCCTTCCGAATTCAGGATCAAATAATCCTAGCCTAATAAATCGAAATATTTGGGTGCACCACCCGGCCCGAAATATTTTAATTGAATTATTTCAGGTGACGAAGCTGATTTGATTGAATTTGATTGGATGTTACGAACCCACAAATTTTTGTTCTCATTATTTGATTCAACTCCTTAGTATTAACGATCCTAACTATTTAAATTACACCTTGTTATACGTTACTATATCACACTGAAATAGTTTGTGCTCAAAGTTCAAACCAGTACAAAAACGAAGTCACGTGACACAATATCGCGTCACTCGCTAGTTAATGTCATTGTGTCGGCGCTAACTGTCACGGCAATGGTCGTTTACGAATCGTAGTTAACTGCGTTATTATTGGCCGAATAATAAGCTATTGCTCGCGGCTCCGTCCGCGTAAATACAGTATCCCACAGTTAGAACACTACTTTTTCGGGATAAAATGTATCCTATATTTTAATCCAGAGCTTAAACTATTACCATACCAAATTTCATCGAAATCTGCCGATCCATACATCCATCCATCCATCCTCACTACAAGGAACCTTTATAGTTTCGCTCTGTCCGTGCGCCGCACATCTACCCATCTGCTTATCTGTCCGTCTGTCCGTCTGTCCATCAGTCCGCCCTCCCATGCTAACTCCGGAAATTATGAATATAAATAGATAAAGTTTGGCATAGTTCAATTCTATATTATTCAATCTGTATTCTCATACCCCCTAAGCCTAGGGTTGAATAATTACTAGATTGTATAATATAGAATCAGATCAGATAGATAATATTATTCTGATATAGCGATATAGATAACATAGGGTCAGATCTGCGACGATACAGGACGCTACGCGGTGCTGCATTTTTAAGATAGCTAATCAAAATCCAAATTTATTCACAACACAAAGAGATCACACGTTTCATATAATATTATGACATCAGTCATACACTGCACATGCGCTGTGTAGCGCGATGCAACATGGCAGTCGAAATCTTACAATGAAACGTATATCTTATGTGTAATACATAAAGTTCAATTTTGAAGCACTATTCTAAGAAGTGCGCGCCGCGTCACGCACGGTGTGAACTGACGCTTAATCTCAATTTACCATTGGTCCATGGTCGCTTATCTTAAGTAATAAATTTATTATGTATGTCTTTTAAAATTTTTGTATAGCTACCGAACTCAATAGTGTACTTTAAAGTGTAAAATATAAGTGTTTATATTCTGGGAGCCGAGGTTATCGCGTTTACAGACAATTTAATAATAATTCTTTGAATTATTCCTTCTTTTGTGGCAACTTTGTTAAATTCAAGCTTCAGCAAGTTTCAAGAGAAATCTCGAGCGTTTCTAACGGGTGTAATAACTAGAGTGATGAGTGAAAGTTATTTGCGAAGTAATGACTCTATTTTATTTAAAATTATCATTGTAATTGATAAATACATTTTTATTTCCAACAAATAAATACATTTGTAGAAAAAAAATTATTCAGAATCCGTAAAATCATCTAGCCTATTCTCATTAAAGCAGTGAATCATATGTCTATGTAAACATAAATACAAAAGTACACTACAATGCTGCAAATTTAAATGTCTTCTATAATTAACCTTGTAATAAAGAAATTTTACGACACATTAATTTGGTCGAATTTAAGTATTTTTTAACAAACAGGTTAAATTAGATCCCAAAAGAATATAAGAAATTACGCAGTCCGATCACATAAGCCCAATTATTTTCCATTTAATATCTCGGTTCGGTCACTGCGCCGAGAGATTCGCATACGCGTCAAATCGTGCCGCGCGCGAGAGGGATAGCCTATCGATATCAATTAGCCGATAATATTTACGAGAATTGCCACCTGGTGTTGCTCCAGTATGGATATTTAAGCTACAAATGCTTAAACTAATATAGCATGAACACAGATACTTTTATTGCGCGGAACTAAACGAAATAGAATAAAAATCAAACGTTTCGGCGAGACCTGGACATAAATTCCGGGACTTACGCAGCCGCGACACGATCCTTCCCACTTCCCGGCATGATTCCCACTTCCCGGCACGATCCTTCCCACTTACCCGTCACGAGACCCACTCCTCAGCTCCCGCGGGAATGCTCTGTCGTCGAGAATTTCCAGATTGAAAGAGTAACGCTCAAACGATTTAATACCTATATTGTGTGGTTTCACGAGTCATGAAGCATAATACTTTTTGTCACGATTCTGTTGAAAATAATAGTAATAAGTAAGTATAATAGTTTAAAAAAACTAAAAAAAACACGCTTAGCAAATTTTTATCGGGTTATTGCATTGTCATCGGCCCTTAAGACGTGTGCAAAGTTTCAAGTTGATCAGACGTCTAGAAACCGGTGAAAATTAAGCTCAAAGATTCCGTTACATACATACATACATACATACAACCCGAGCTAATAAAAGCGTGTTAAAAATACACTGCTGCTGTATATTGACACCGAAGCGTGACGAGACGTGGCATTTTAAGATATTTAAGCATAGCAAGCAAGCATGTACAATATATTAAAAACAGGTATTAAAGACAGCGATTCAGATCGAACAACAGATAGGTTGTAAACAACATTCGAAGCGTGAAAGGAACACCAGCAAATAATTTTATTTTTCATATACCCTTCTATTGTTTTATAGAATATATTCCCAAAATTTATTTTTAATCCATGATGGTAAAAATAAATATGCAATTGGTTTTCATAAACGTCATCGTTCTTCGTTGTCATGTATGGAAATAAAAAGATATCCGTGCGTTTAAGTTTTGCTTTCGACTATGGTCAGTTTATAATAAGTCAAATTAAACATTTTTAACACGTGTGTGGTCGCGTGTGTAGATTTGGCCGCGTTGTGATCCTTGTTATCATAAAAACTAGTCTGGCGAGAAGAACTGAGGTACGAAATTTGCGCGAGGCCATCTTTTATAATTAAATTTCATTGAATCACCTTCGGCAAAGAATATAATATATTACTGACTGTCATTCAATAAAACCGTCATTCAATAGGCTTATACGAATGACAGCCCGTAGCTATGTGTGCGTGGCTAGATGTATGCGGGACGTGAGCACGGCGAGCGGGACGTGAGTTTTTCAAGCCAGGAATTTCGTTTCGACATAGGGCTGGCCGCTAGTCGTCTCGTGCTTTGACATAATTGACAATATAATTTCATAAAATCTATGATATATTTGTCTGACGCGACGTTTAAAAATATTTTTGTGTCAACCTTAGGCTTACGTCAACATGGCCGACATTCGCCGGTGCTCGAGCTGTCATTTGTAGAGACTGTCGCCCCTGTGCCTTCGATAACTTATAGTACAAAATTAGTATCTACCAACTACGGGTTTTGCTAAGTTAATCATACTCAGAAACCACACGACGTTAGCTGTTAGCACAATACTGGCACATACTCCAGTGCAGGTAACTCGGTTACTTCTAGCTCCTGAAAGTTACACTTCATGGAAATGATGTTACACCATATTATATCCAAGAAAGGAACATTATTATCTATACATATACATACATACATATAAATAAAATTGAAGTTTCTGTTTGTAATCTAAAAAAAATAAGAGCTACTAACTAAATGCATATGAAAGTTTGTACGGACAGACAAAATTTAAAAAAATATATTTTAAATACGGCAATAAAATATAATTTTTAAAATTTTGTCTGTCCGTCTGTCTGTCTGTTTGTTCCGGATAATCTTCCAAACGGCTGGTCCGATTTTCACGGAACTTTCACTGGCAGATAGCTGATGCTATAAGTTTAAGGATAGCATAGGCTACTCTTATCCTAGGGTTCCGTTTAAAAAAATAGGGTTCCGTTTCGGTTAGTTCTAAGCAAATGAAGTTTCGGGCACCAGCTAGAATTATAATAAATTATATAAGCACCAAAAAGGCCTTTGGTACTTTTCAATTATTTTCCCGCCTAAACGTTTTCACATGGGCAATAGATTATATGCCAAAAATATCCTTAATCGATTTTGGACAAGCCTATATATTAATTATTTAATGTGTACTGAATTTTTCATTCTGTAGCTATTTATAGCATATTTATTTACTTAGCTACAAGATTAAAAATTCATTACACTGGATGATTATTCATCCTATTACAGTCAAGTTACTAAGTTGCATCCCATCAGTTTTAGTAAGGATTTTTATCTATCTATGTATATTTAATAAAAAATAATTACCGAACTGTTTCGACGCGCATAACTTCCAAAGTCCAAACGACTGCATCAAATTGGCTAAATCTATCTTTTATGTGTTCGTTATTGTTGGGATAAGGTTTGTATGAAAAAAAAAAAAACAGAGAAAAAAATATGTCGGTAGGAAGTTCGCCGAGTCAGCTTACAGCTAGTAGTAAAATATATATCTTTGTTTGGTCCTTTGATGTGTGGTTTGTGCTCGCAATTGGGCGGCATTTGCATGACAATAGCACATGATTGTGTGCTGCGGACCGACAGGACAGGTGACCACAAAATACAGAGCGAGACAAAAATGATCACTACGTTATTACTAGCTGACCCAGCAGACGTTGTTGTTCCATAATTTTCACCTGAGGATGAAAAAAATTGTTTACGACTTACTCTCAGACCTACCGAATATACACAAAAAGTTTTATAAAAATCGGTCGAACCGTTTTGGAGGAGTTTGGCTACAAATACTGTGACACAAGAATTTGATATATTCGAAGATTGAACAGACACTTTACTGTAGGAGGAATAAGAAACATGCTTTGAATGCTTATTTGAAGTGTGATAAAATTAATTTACCCCTTTTTACAACAAACCCTTAGTGCCGATGCACACGTCCCGGTTGCCGGGAAGTCGGCGCGACTGTGCGGTATCGGTCCGGGAGACATTCAGCTTCCACACGGCCCGGTTTCCAGTAGCGTTCACAGTCGACGTTGGTACAGTCGCGCACTGAAACTACGCTTACATAATTCAATCTGAAGTACTGATCAAATACATTTTTTTCACTGTCGCCTATTTCTTCAAAACATTTTTTTTACAATGCGCAGACCTTATTCCAAGCTTGTTTAGTTTCATTTTTATCTTTATATTTTGCGTAGCTTTTGTCCCATAAAACTGGCCTATTCTCCACCAACGTTATTAACAGTTCAATATCTTTCCGTTATTTACCAAATTTTTACCATAAACAATAAATTAGTACAAATTAACGTAATAAGTAGGTGCGTGTATAGTGCACTCGTCGCGGTTGTACCGGACGACCGACCGCCCGGCCGGTGCGTATGAAAGCGTGCTACGTGTTCTATACACCACTGTGAGTCCGGTCGTCGGCTAACCGATATCCGACGATCGGACGCACAGTGAACCCGGCGGCTGCCCGGCGAGCACCCGGCGCCCGGACCGGCCGGATAATTGTGCCGGTACGTGTGAAAGATATCGTACATGGCCATACACTTCGCGACTACCCGGCAACCTCTGCGCTGTCTGCGCTCTGTGTGTCCGGCTGTCAGTCCGCCTGTCTGTCCCCGCCTGCTGACTTCAGTAATAAGATTTGAATATAAAATTTTAAAACTTAGTACACTTATGGATTGCGTATAGAGTTTTTCTTAAATTTAAGTATTATTATAGTAGTATCTATTAAAACAACAAATATATAATTAGCTACGTAAATGTCATGTCTCTCAATACTGTTTATGTGAATGTAGTACTTTTCTACTTATTACTCAATATATTATATTTTATGTATGTAGTCCATAATTGTTTTATAGCACTGATTACATAATATTTAACTAACACACAAATAAACAACTAACGAACGTCATAATATTGTCATCTTTTCTCACTTTTTCGTGTTTGAACTCGAAATAACATTAATTTTAAGTAAGAATTTTTATTTATTTTCTATGGTACTGTCTTATGTAGTTATTTCCCATTTTTTTTTCTACAGTTCCATTGTACGGGGACTGGGAACCACGGAAGACCAGGGACAGCGACGTTTCGTCGCTGTCATAACCTGAGGGATCCCCTTTTCCGTTTTCTGGGCATTGCACTGCCCAAATGGAGAATGTTTTTTGTTTTATATTTTACTATTGTTTTTTTTATTGTATATATTTTATTCATGGTTGTGTAATTGTTTCAGAGGAGAGGAATAAATGATTATTATTATTATTATTGCTTTTAGCAGCATTCAATAATAAAAAAATATACTTTAAGGGTGTATCCTCATACAATAAACATGTGGGAAGGTGGGGTGAATTTTTTTCTCATTCTACCCCTATTGTGTCGTGTATTTACGAATAGGGTTTTTCAAATTAAAGCGAAGTTTCATACTCAATTTTAAGTGAACTATTTTTGAATAATCGGCCTTCAAAGTGGTTAGCAAGGGCGTTAGGGCGTCCCTGGCGTTTCTAAACTATAAGACGTAGAAACTTGTAATATTCCATGTTGACAGTTCATGCTAAACACTCTTTAGGTAAATTATTTTAAGTGAAATGGGATAATAACTTTTGAAGTAATTTGAAAAAAAAAACTATTTCGTATTCATAGTTAAGGAACCCTCCTTAGACCAAAGATTTCAAAACTAAATATAGGTTATGACCTACATTTGACAGATCAAATCTTATACATACACGAAAAAGTTACGTCATCTTGATTTCGCCATACCTCAAATGTCAGCCATCTTGATTTCACCATACCTTAAATGTCACAATGGCCCCAAACAACCCTAAAAGTGGGACCATTTAAATAGGGTCAGTTTTTGCCTCGACATGCCTCGTCTATAATATATACGTCTATGCCTCAGACATGTCCTGACATGCTCCTGGTTTGGTTTTTTACTGCGATGTCCTACTAGATGTTGCTCGCGACCGTGCATTTTGCCGCGATAAACCTACGCGCCTAAGTCCTTCCCCGTGGTCTACTCTGTAATATCTGTCTAATTTTACCAAAAAATTTTCAGTACTTTCGGAGCGTATTCAAAGCAAATAAAAAAAAAATCTTTATATAATATATAGATGTATAATTTTATAGCCCTAGAAAAGAGTAGGTAAATAAAAATATTTTGTCGCCCGCATTTTTTCGTGTGGCTCGGGGACGTGTCCCTTAAAAGTTTGAACACTTAGAATTAATCAAAATACACAAAAATCTTTAAAAAGAATTTGCGAACAAACAAACAATAATTTGATTTAGAAATTAATTAAACATTACAAGGCCGTTCAGAAATAGGCAACATGCATTTATACGATTGTCCCAATTTACAAACACAAAGACGTAAAGGGAAACAAAATGAAATGTAAACAAAAAGATAAATAAAGATGTAAAAAGATAAATAAAGGAAAGATAATGGAGGTCTCTTGAGAGAGTAATTACAGGAGACGATGGAAACATTTTGGTACAATTTTAATGGACTTTTTTACTAGTCCGCCCCCTTGATGCTCGCTTGTAATTAACGTTAGCACGATCTTAGTAAAAAATTAATTTGGTTAAGCCTGGGGCAGAGCTATGCTTCGGCACGACTGGGCCGGCTCAATGACGGTACACGGAAAACCGGAGTGAAATAACATTTCGACGAAGGTAGTGGGGTTTCGAAGAAGGTTTATAAGGGCGGCATAAAAGTTGCGACTACTCTGGTGTTGCCGACGGTACACGCTTATCAGGCTATCCGTTTGCTCGTTTTCCGGGTATTCCATAAAAAATCTACTACTAAAGAAGGCTTATGTAGCTGATATCACATTGAGTTAAAATTACTGACGAATTTAGTTAAGTGTTCTTAAATTTTCAAAACTACGAATCTGTGTATTGTCCCTAACCTTATTATGGACACTTTTCACCACGTCAATTTGGCCCCGTGATCAGTGTCCGAAGAACGTGTGCTACGGGGACAGGACAACGGAGAGTATATTTAATACTTTTTTACAGTATAGTTTTATTACGTGAAACACGTCATATTTAATGCACAACCATAATCCAGGAACACTGAAATCTTTTGTTCCTACGGCGTACCTAGGCGGGATTGAAACCAGCTCCCTCCAGCTTAGGCGCCGACGCCATAACCACTGAGGCACAGAGGTCGTCGTATAATGGATCATAAGTAAAAAAGTGTAGATTTTTTTTTAAATATTGTAGCAAAAATGTTCACTGACTTTTTTATCGGAATAATTTCCTTCAGCGAAAGGTTGTATATATCACAAAGGCCATCAATACAGATTTAAAAGCGCCTCTAATAGCTTTTGGTGGGTAAATTCAAATAAATGAGGGTGCGAGGACTCTTATATAAATTGAACTTATGCGGGACCAAAGTGAACCGAAAGGTCTATTTACTATTTACTTATAAAAAAATTGGGCTAAATTGCAGCCGATACGCGTGTAAACGCTTTCGAAGTTATACTTATTGGAACAAAAGGAAAAATATGAGGAACGTATAAGATAATAGCAGACTATAACTATAAATGTGAAAGTTTGTGAGGATGTATAGATGGATGTTTGTTGCTCCTTTTCTTTCTTTTCGGGATTCTATTATTCCAGAGCCTAAACTACTACCGTACCAAATTTAATCAAAATCTGTTTAACAATTTTTGCGTGAAAGAAACACAAACATCCATATTTTATAATAGTAGGAAGAATATTGGCTATTTTACAATACAATGTTAAGCGACTACTGTTTTTCATTTTTCTAGTGAAAACTGCAAAGTATATCCTATTACAAAATAACCCCTTTAATAAAATATTCCGTGTTCAACACCCAGATTGTCAACCCCCATCCTACGTACCATCGCGCATCGTTATAAGGACGTGGGTTCAATATCTAGGGGTCGAACACGTAATAAACCGTTATAAAGTACTAATTCACGGCGGAAATATGAAGACATTAGCATTTCTCGTTCTCTCGCTCGTCAGCATTGGACTAATCCTACCGGAAGTCGATTAAAGGCCGGAAATGGACAGTAGCGCCCACCTGACTGACTGATGTCATCATTGAAATTAATGAATCCTGGGTGATTGGATTATCTTTGGAGACAGGAGAAATAAATGCAAGGATTATAGGACAACCAGTAGGCGTGGTGCACTTATATTACAGATTATAGACGAAATGATAAAAGGCTAGACAGTAAGCTTTCGATTTGATTGCTCTATTACAAGCATATGGTGTGTCCGTGTGTGGAATTGTAGACCGTTGTAGGGGACGTCAACATTTTCAAATTTAGATCTTTTGGATCGTTCTATGAAAGCTGTTTCTTTGTACGGAATTATATATACCATCTACACTGCGCTTACATGCTACGATATTCTGACAAGTTCTTAACTTTACATAAACAAAAGACAAGGAAAAGAATGAAATTTGGCACAGTGCCAAATTTTCGTTCTACCAAATTTATAATATAGAGGAGAGGTTGAGGGTTGAGGGTTCAGAAAGCTTATATTTCTTATAATTATTCCAAAAAAAATACATAAAATTTGTAAAAATAACATTACACACAATACACATTAACATGCGTTACACATTTTTAGCACGTCTGTTAATCTATGTATTTCACATTCAATAGACAACATTTATATTTTTACTTCGTATCTGAGATGACCTTTGGTAAAATATCCCTAATAATGAACTGTATTATGAAGGAATTTCCACCGCTGGACGACGCCTCGGCTGTCTAAATACAAACATACAAACATACACAGTAACAAGAATTTAAGTTTTTTATCGTAGCTTAGTTAAAACGTTAAAACTTATTTAACCGCTCAAAGTAATTTCCAGTGCACGGTCTCGAGTAAACGCGACGCTCGTACGTGTGTGACAAAACTCCAGCGAACTCCAGCGTTCATTCTTTGGTAGGAAATTAAAGCCAAATACCTAGTACACACATTTCCACTTTTCCTACCTAGAATATTGCAATAATATTTATGCTAATTTAAACCTAATCACGTCGTAGCAAAGTTTAAATTTGCGTGTATCTAAATTGTGTCGATGGCATTTAAAATTTATTTATATGTAGCTAAAATTTAATTTGCTGCGCATTACGTTTTCTCCGTATTTATTTATTGAATGGACTGTCTTAAATCAGTTCGTTAAGCGTACATTGGAACGTGTGGGGCAAAAAAGTCGCCATTTTGTATGTTACTGGCTGTTTCCCGCGACTTCGTACGCGCTAAAAGTAGCCTATGTCCTTACCCGTGGTCTAATTTATATCTGTGTCAAATTTTATTAAAATGGTTCCAGCAGTCAAACAAACATACAAACAAACCTCTTCTCTTTACAATATTTGTATAGACTAGACGTTTCCGTGACTTCGTGCGCGCAAAAGAACTGTACATTTTCAGGCGACAAAAAGTAGCCTATGTCCTTTCCAGTGGCTTACTCTATATCTGCGGCAAATTTCATCTAAATTGGACCGGTAGTCTCGGAGCCTATTCAATACAAACAAACGAACAAACAAACAAACAAACAAACAAACAAACAAACAAACAAACAAACAAACAAACAAACAAACAAACAAACATACAAACAAACCAGCACACTAAGAAACACAACTTTCCTCTTTATGATGTTAGAGTACATTTCGCTAGCATAGACGCGACAAAGCTCGACATATCCCTCGCGTGACAAATATATAACACGAATCTTAGAAACGGCTGCAAGTATTCCCATGAAGTTTTGTCGTTTTACTAAAACTTATTATTATTAGGTATATTGTTTTTTTTTTATGAAATGGTCCTGGAAACAAACATACAGATCGCCTGATGGGTGGAATCGCAACACCAGCGGGTTAGCGTCGCGATCCGAATAAATAAATTTTAAGAAGAAATATTCTATCCAAATATGAGTTACACGTCTTGTAATTCCTCTAGTGTTGCGCACTTGTGTTCCTGGTCCATAAAATCCCTAACCTCCATTGGGCCTTCGGTAACCCCTCTCACGTAACACAACGCAAGCGTTATTTAACGTCGGTTTTCTGTAACGTCGTGTTATAGCTCTCTAACGTATAGCTATCCGCTTCTGATTGGTCCGCCACATAATAAGGACACAAGAGAACTTTGTCGAGCTTTGTCGCGTCTACGTGTAAACATGCTTAGTCCACATTTTTTGCGTGTTATGATAAAAAGATTAATTATTATTTGGCTAATATTGTAGGCGGAGATGTTTATTTCGTATTTTAATTATTTACTTATATTATTTTTAATTATAATTTGTATTAGTTTAGTCTCCTTTTCGTCATGAATTTTTAAAGGGCTGGCCACAATATATTCTAAAGCGCTGGACAAAATTGAAGTAGAAACAATTGTATGCATCTGCGCACAGCGGCAATAAAATGATATTTGAGTACCGTCAGCGAAACGCGGAATGCTGGTACCGTCGGCAACACATGCAGAAAGTACCGTCGGCAACAGAATGCAAAATACGTCCGGTCGGAATATGATTTTTGCTCTTTGTAACTTCATGTTATTTGCAACACTGGTTGTAATTGTACTTTTTTTTTCTTTGCCTTTTATTGACTTCAAAAAAGGCAATTTGTTTCCGTTTTGAATAAAAATATTGGAGTTTTGCCGGGAATGTCAATGTGCGACATTGTTGTTTTTGTTTTTCTTCCAAAATGTGTGTTATTTCGGTTCTTAAATTGGAATTGGTAGAATATTGACCATTAGATATTCTTTGACGAGCACAAGTGTGGGCAAGTGAAACTACTAACTAAAACACAAAAAGCGTGCTATTTTGAGTTCCCTCCAAAACTCCATAGGAAGTTTCAGTAAAGCGTCTACCACTTTACTGAATCGACTGTCTTGTAATCTACTAGAGCTCCGAGCAAAGCTCGGTTACCCAAGTACTCTTCTATTATATAATGTATGCATGCATGTCCAGACTGACTGATTCATCAACGCCGAGGCAAAACTGGAAACGTAATATTTGGACCGTGGCATCTTTTTTTGACATATAGTTCCACTAAGAAGCGAATCTCACCCCCTAAAGGGGTAAAAAGGGGTATCAACTCTATACTGTACAAAACTCTAATTTAATATTTTCTAAAATTCGATCTATTATTTGGTAAAAAGGTGTATTAAACTTTGTATGGGGAAAAAATATTAAATGAGCATTTCGGATTGGAACTTTGTAAATGTAGTTCTAATTGTAAAAGAAAATAAGTAAGCATGTATTTCACGATTTTACGATATTCAACCCTAAAGGGGTGAACAGGGAAATGTATGTATTTTTTAGAGTCAGACTCATGCTTCACCATTTTACTATGTTTGATGTATATTTTTACCGTTGTTGTTATCGTCGAGATCTTTATTTTGATACCCGTAGTGTCCAGGAGCACACGAGCGGATTAGGTAAAGCCGTGTTTAAAGTCATCATACGAGTACATGTGGAGAAATACATAAAAAAGGTAGCTTTGAAAAAAAATTAGTCCATTTGAGAGATGAACAGTCTGCTGAACAGTTTTGTGAATTGTGGCTTAAAATACGAAACGGCGATTACCCTATTGGTAAATTACTATTCCTTATGGTGAAATTAATGTTCCGCTTTGGCAACATAGGTGACATCGCTTACTGAACTCACGCAGTGTACCCTGATGTCACCAATCTCACGACAAAGCCCATAAAATGGTTAGTTATGGTGAGCGTGCCATTTTGACACGACACAAAAATGAAAACGCAGCCACAATAAATGAACATTTATTTACTCAAGCCATTTGAAGCAGATGAAGTACAATATGAGTCATTGGATTCAGTAGTACAAACTGATGATGCAGTAAACTATCCCGTGGAGTTCCTTAATACTCTAAACCCAACAGGTCTTCCACCAGATAATCTACGTTATAATATTGGAGCACCAGTTATTAAGAAATATTAATCCCCCAAAATTGTGCAATGGCACCAGACTCCAGATAAAAGTTCTCCATCGCAACATTGTATTTATTGGATGTGCTCAAGGGGAACCTGTATTCATACCTAAAATACCATTGATCCCATCAGAGTATCTATTTGTATTTAAAATACTGTAGTTTCCCCTAACAGTACGCTTCGACGTACGACGTACGACGTACGACGTACGAATTCCGTAGATTCATTTCCAATGTGTTCGATAGTCGTGTGAGGAACAGAATCTGTGATCATTTTGGAAATACTTGTTTTTCTCATTGAAATAAATCTTTTATTATCATCATTCTTTGAATAGATAAAACAAAATATGAAAGTTTCGTTCATCTCCATCAGCTTTTTAATGCAATATATCTGATAGAGTTAAGTTTTCTGGGTGTTTTCCTCTCGAGGAAATTACACAAATAAAATTCGGTGACCCCAGGTCTGGCGGCGCGCCAGAGGTGGACTGATGTCTGATCGATGATTTCCCTCGCCATAATATGACGTCACCGGCCTTCGTTTTTACTATGAATATTTATACCGTAGGATATGATTATAAGATCGAGTAAGAAAATAATATGATCTCACTGAAAATCACCGTGAAATTAACTGAATTAGTGCGGGTAAAGGTAGGTAGCAAAGGTAAGTGGTGTAGCAAAAAAAATAATAAAGAAAAGGACAAGAAGTAAACTTTCTTTCTTCTTCTTGTAATCGGATTTATCTAAGTTTTTTTCTTTCTCCGCAAATTTTTTGTCTAAACCTCCTGAGCAGTGGCTTGGGTGACCTTGCTCTCTTTGTTTCTTTGAAAATGATTTGTATTTCACAATTGTAATCCTGTTCAAGTTGACAGAAATGTTTTATAATCTTATTAAAAATATAATCTTTTTATTATTACGTGTCTTTAATTATCAGTCAGTTTGACTTCATAAAAATATAAAATACACATAAAATAGTATTGCCAAAACTTGCCGATTATGTGTTGATTTTACACCATTTATTTGGTGGCTAGACATTATTTTTTCACCACTCTTTTAAAGACATCTTTAGGTACGCAACAATTGCGCACAAGAAATCTCAAACAACCACGCATGAAACTACAAATGAAACATTTAACTGCAGGGCATAGGGTTATCTCTTGTAACTTGTATGGAAAAATTAAAATCGCAAGTCAGCATGGGCTATCGTTTATCAATTGGGTTAATAATTTTTTTCTATAATAAAAATTATTCATCGAATATATCGAACTTGAAATATATACTGATAATTGTTTAAAGTTTATAATATGTTCCATTAAAATAAAATCAAAAATTCCCACTCAAAAGCACGTCCCGAAGTTATTCAGGAGCACAGAAATAACATCAGTAAGTAAAGGAGAATAGTAAGAAACGATAAATCAAACCTCCATACAATATCCACATCAAATGCCCTTTACCTAGGAGACTATTCGAAATCACTTACAATATTATAATACATACATTACTAAAACACTTTTTACATACAAATAAAAATATACTCTACACCCAGGTATTACAGTATAAAATTGAGTGAGCCGAAATGCGTAAAATAAAATTTGTGCTCTAGCGAAACTTACTAGCGGTCCGTTTTAATAACCTATCAACTATCGTCACACTTGTATCGCTAAAAACCCGGCAAATGATTGAATCACGTCGTTTTTAACAAATAGTTATTGTTAGATTAGGTTATTAAAACCGGCCGTAAGTCCCAAAGATTGAAATCATTTGATATGTCTTTGCTATGGCGGGACCAAGAAAATGTGTACACTTGTGTGGAATACTTTATATTATTTATATATGTTGCCCGTAACTTCGTGCGAGAAATGGGAAACCGTACATTTTGCCGCATTAAAAAGTAGCATTTTTGTGGTTTTAACTTATTCTTACTTTATCTCTTAGAATGAGGGAGCTCAGGAAACTAATTTTTAAAAGGTATTGTATAAAATATCTGAGGGTACGGCAGTGCCCCAACCAAGACGAGTCAGGCGAAGCGCAAGGGCACTACCAGACTACCTTTTATCAAAGTGCTTCATCGATTTCTTAAGCCCTCTTAACTTGGACTTAGGTTAGCCCAGATCAACGAAAATCTTTCCAGGAAGATCGACCTCCTTTTCTCGACCAAATGACTGGGTTATATGCATATTTAAACTTTCCAAAACGCAGTGTTATTTCAAGCCTATATTCTGTCTTTCTCTTCGGTTGAGCCAACCCATTCGGAGCATGACTCTCACGGTTACATTTTCAGTAGTCTAACACAAAATACCAGTTTAAATCAGTTACAGCTGCTCTGAACTGACAAACCGACTAAAATCTGCTCCGTTATAGATTGCTCTGAATATTTCATGGAGTAATATTCGTAGCATACACAGAATAGATATCAATACCGATGGACTGTTTACTTAGAATTATATTGATGCATAGGCACAATGATGTAATAATATGATATCTGCAAATATAAACGTGAAAGTTTGTAAAACTATAGTGATTTTCATCGACATTTTAAAGTTCCGCCATACTGTAGATTAAGGTATGTAGTAGGATAGTAGCTGATCGCAAAAAGCGATATAACTCATATCTTACTACACAACGAAGGAAAACATTTGTCAAAAACTCAAAAACTCGCAGTTTCCTGGGATAAGGCACAGCTAGATCGACTGGTCACCCCAAAACCCCAGCGCACTAGATGTCATGGAAATTGTTGAATCAGTTTCCGAGATTTCGATTATGAATATTATGTATTATGTCACCGTAAAATTGTAAATACCGTAAGATTTTATTATAACTAGCGACATTGTAAACTAAAATATTTAACGCATTATCGTTGCAAGCATTGACTAATGGCCCGTTTAAATAACCTATGTACCAATAACTATTTGTTAAAAAAGTCCAATTTGTATCGCAAAAAACCGGCAAATGATCGAATGACGACGTTTTTAACAAATAGTTATTGGTAGATAGGTTATTGAAACCGGCCGTTAAACGTACTTGGACTTGGTGGAAAACACTTGTCTGTATACTCCGTTCCTATTTACTGTGTAATAAAAATACGATGACACAATCATTTAGTCGAATTTCGTATTATTGTTATTTACACTAAATTCGAGCTCAACTGAGTATAGAAAAACGCACACTGAAATTACACGTCCCCGCGGCAGCTCGTCGTTTAATTTTAATAAAATTGTATATTATTATTCCATCCTAGTGATCTAGGATATCTGGATCAAGTTCAGTTCTTGGTAGCGGTTCATAAAAAATCTATTAATAACGTAATGATATCCCTGTAACTAATACCAAATGCCCAAAGCTAATATTTATTATTTTAAAATCGTACAAAATAAATATGGTTGAAAAAATCCTGTCTTTTAATAAAAAATACTGGTAATATTTACCTGACATGTAATAAATATGATACACGATCAAATACACCCATTTTATTTACATTTAAAGGGTTCCGTAGTAACTACAAGGAACCCTTATAGTTCTCTGTCAGTCTACCTTGCTAACTTCAGTAATCTTCTTCATTTATATAAAAATTAATTGCGATTTGTCTCGCTAAAACTCGAGAACGGCTAGACCGATTTGGATAATTTTGGTCTTGAAATAACTGTGGAAGTTCAGGCAAAGAAATCGAGCATAGTTTCATATCTTCGTTATAGAGCATAGTTTCATGAAACTATGTTCTGTTTCTTTGGTCTTCGTCTATACATAGGTTAAGATTCGTATTTTAACCACAGGACAGGACAGACAAGCACGCACTGGCAATAACATTGTCTCTGTCGCCTACCATTTGCATTTCGATTATTAACTTTATGGCACGCAAAATAGAATCAACTTTTTTACAAAAAGTTTTGCAGAACAGTGGACTCCACATCGCGCGCGATAAAGTCGATAATCGGAATGCAAATGGTGGAGGAAGGAGACATTTTTGTGGCCAGTGCGTGCACTGCTTCCGAGAAGCATGTTCAATCATAAAGAAACTCATCAGCTTTTTACTTTGTGGACGCTTCAGTAGTTATGGTAATTATAGCTTGGCTTACATACGATTAGATAACGTAAGATTTAGTTAATTACACATCCATAAACGCAGAAATCTCTTTGATTCTTGGGTTCCAAACCTGCGACTATAGACTCAATCCGTAGTTGGACTGAGCCGGAGAGGTCGTCAAAATACCTGGCGTATTTTTAACTTTTGAGAAGAATTTTTGTAACAAATGCTAATCCATTTAACCGCATCCTTCATCAAGCTGGGCTCGTGTATAAGAGGCGAAATTATGACCCGAATTATGACGTAATTATTCATGACGAAAAAATTACATGGGAGCTATTAAAATGAAAACCCTTCCCTTCAGCCTGCCCTCGAGCGCTGTGATTTGTAATTTGTTATCATACTTATTGCCATATTTAAGTCGAACTAGACTAGTCTCCCAGTGGTCGACATTAGCCCAAAATAATTCACATTATTTTTGACTTTGATCTTTATAAGGGTTATTTTGCCTATTAGATAGAAAAAAATGTCAACTTGTAACAAAATTGCATAGAAGGAATTGGAAGAAGAATATGACATGGAAGGAGTACTAAAATCGAAGCCGTAAGCAGCTATCTATCTCACAAAACATAAATAGCAAAACCTATAAGAGTGAAAGAGAAAGCCATAATACTTTTCGTTTCTTTCTAAGGTTGTCACGCCCTTGAGTTCTTTTGGAGTCCATTTTTACGACGTTGGAATTACGATTATGTGGCACTCCTAATAAGTTTTATCATATTATGGGATAAGGAAATATATTATTGTATCTTCTTTTATGTAACTATATTTCATTTTTATATAATATATTATATAACTATGCTATAGATATTACTCTGAGATATAGCTATCAAACGCACGGTAGTGTGTGTTTATAATCCGAGGTAGTGTGTGTTGCTGTTATATTATTAATTGTATGTATATTTAAAATAACGCACTATTAAAAAAATGGTTTTCTGTACACCTTCACATAAGCTTTAATTGTGCCAATTAGCATACTACTCCGTTCACACAATTCTCGTAAAACTGTACTAAAAGTTTTACTTCGCGTGATGATGTAATTTACCATATCTACATATTTTAAAAATCAATAAACTTTTTATTATTTCAGGGTGCAAATTTTTGGAAAATTAATCTAGGCACAGAGTAAATTAATTATAATATGTATTTCTAAGTACAATTTCCAGTTTTACCTATGATCGGCTCTCGCACCCTCGCAAACCTTTTAGAAAAAAGATGAAAAAATCGTTGTTTTTTACTATAAAAAATATTACAAAGTAACCACTAGCTTTAAAATCACAAGACATACAGCAATCTTATATTATTATACATAGAAGCTGACGTGCGGTGGCCATTCATAGGGTGTACATTTGTACAATCATTGAAAAAATCATTTACCTACATAAAAAGTTTCGTGTATAAAATATACATAAATAGTACATAAAAAGTGAAACTGGAATACTTCCTACACCTCCTACCTATCTTCTGATTAATTTCGTTGCGGGTCCCGATAGTCGAGACAGATTTAGCATGTCCCTCGGGCACCCTTAAGATCAAAGGGTTTTTGTTGGTTACCGCTGTCGATCCTGGCTACACAGGGGTTACAGTGGTGGGAATGTGTGGTGGGCCATTTGCCCGATAAAAAAAAGACATAAAAATATTAAACATACAATGTAACATCAATTGAAGCAAACAGCTGTTTGCAGTTTGCTTTTAATAGAATACTGATTTTATATTCATCATGTTTCTATAAAAGTGAAATGCTTTAAACTGATTATTTTTGCAAATAGTTGTACTGTTAATCTAATTACATAATGTCATTCGGCATTCTTCTATGGAAATGACATACGTTGTATGAAAAACGACGATTTCCGAAAGAACGTGGTTGAGATGTACGCTCTTATAATAAAATGTTTAAAAAATATTGTATTAAACAAGAAGCTAGAATTAAATATAACAATCTATCTATATAAAAGGCAAAGCTGATTGAATGATGTATCAACGCACAGGCCAAACCCTTAGGGCTAGAAATTTGAAATTTAACCTACTACAGCACCCCAAAAAGAAATTCAACCAAATGAATGTGTTATTGGATTACTTTATTGCACAGTGAATAAGTGACATTTAAATTGGAAGCTAAATTATAGCCTATATACTGAGCTTTGTTTACATTTTACTTTGTTTGTATAAACAGCAAGCAAAATTATCTAGAGCTAAAGTAATATCTAAATCCTAGAAATACAACGTTGTTTTATAGTACTGAAAAGATAAAGAAGCGTCTGAGAGGCACTCGATTTTAAAAACTGATTTTATTTTATAATATAATTTATTACTTTTTTTTATTACTGAAATGAAATAATCCATTATTGACGAGTTAATAAAATAAAGATGTAGGTATGATATTATATTTTTATTTGAATACAAAAATGTGGAATTTTACAAACCCTTTTTTTTACAACCAATGTTTGTAAAAAAATACTAAAAAAATAAAATAACTCCAATGAGTTATTTTTATTAGGATCTAAATTTTATTTGATAGTAATAGAAAAATATCAATAGTTTTTCTATTACTAACTATCAAATAAAAATAAAATCGGACTAAATTACTGAAAAAATCAATATTACATATATTTGTGCCAAACATATTTTACATGTGGTAGTTGGTGATCATAACTGAAATTTTCGAGAGGTCTTGAGGTATCATTCAGGTTTCCTTCAATAGCTTCGTCTACATAATCATCATCAGTATCTCTTCGAACATCGTCATCACTTACTATGGTCTTCCATCTCGCTGTTGCAGCCATCGTCAGTTCCATTCACCATTCATACAATAAAAACTATATCTCATTCTTCCAAAGCTCTTCTGCTGTCCATGATGTTAAACTATTCTAAAAATAATCAAAATGAATTAATGACAAACAGTATTTTTATAATTTACTTTTTATATGTAAAGAGAAATAATTCATAAAAAAAAGTATGACAGTTACACAAAAGATAAACATGCGCCTTTCGAGCGCACGGGTTTGCTATAAATACTAAACTGTGATACTGCTGCGGTTGTCCTTCGGGAGTTTTGACTAGCACATGAGTTGGCGCGGTAACACAAGATCATAAGCGCGTTATTTTAAAAAAGACAGCGATATATCTGTTTTGCGGGCTTTCTAGGGTTAAATAGAGCTTTAACCACAATAAGATTTATAGCAATAATTTCTAACCTAACTGAGCTCTGGATCCACTGAAGTTCATTTCAATGAAATTGAAACTATTCGTCAACCAAAAGCTGATTGTGGTAACAGATAATACCGCGCATAATTTCCCAATGCTAGGGCCAGACTAAAGTAAAAAATAATTTTGTCGCATTCATATTCATGTCGGATTCATAAAAAATCCTACTACTATTATAAATGTAAATATTTGTGAACGTGAAACATACTCGTACATACATCATGTTTGCGACTATTTAAAACTACAGAACGGTTTTTCTTTTAAATTTGGTATAGTCGTAGTTCATAGTACAGCAGTATCTGGATTAAAACATTAGCTACATTTTATTTAAAAAAAAATAATCGTCGCGGGCAGAAGCTAGCGGTGATTTAAACTTGTTTAACTAATTCGCAATTATAGAACATCAAGAAGGGAAAATAAGTTTTTCGCAACGAATAAAAAAACTACAGCGTAGCGTTACTGAGTCAAGAAACTGATACCACGAAAGAGTTGCGGCGGCGGGCGCTAAAAGGACACCGCACGGCGCGACCAATTGCTATGCAAGCGAGTACTCGGGAAGTGTGTGTTTCGTTGTCATTGCTATTTGTTTGTGTGCGTAAATGAAACCAAAATCAAAGCGGTAAATGTATGAGAGTTATGTTTCTGTAGTTGTTATTCGTAGATTTTTAGCGGATAATAATCGTAATGTGGGAAATGACTAAATCTAAAATATTTAGTTTCATTAATATACTCAGAAATACTCTGGCAATATTACTTGGGAAATTAAAAACAAATATAATATTTTATGTGTAGTTTATTGATAAGATTTTTTTTGTTATATTTGTAAATAAAACCTACATCTTTATTTTATTGACATCATATAGAAAAACATTCATTATGGTAATTATGAACTTAAACGCACAAATATCGAAGATATGTACAAATATGTTCCTGCGGCCATATACTTCACACACTTTTACCTAGGCGTGACGTCACAGCTAGGCACGACTTGAACATGGAGCGTTTTCACGAGTCTTGCGAAATTTTGTATACAAATCGCTGTACCTTTGAAAATATTGACTTTTGATATACTGTTTCTTCTGAGAAATTATTCATATTTAAGAGTACTATTTATTTATGCAATAAAAAAAATCAGTCATCTAGCCTATTTATGTATCAGTGAGAAATAACGCGTTGTTTTGCTGGAGGAATTGGATGATCAGTGGAGTTGCAAGAGCGTGAATTCTCTGATGTTTCTGGCGTAATCGCTTTCCTTCAGACTAGATGGACAGACATTTGGATGATTTATCCGGAATCTCTGAAGTAGGCACTGTTTATGAACTGTAGAATCAAGGAGGAGCGGTTCTAAATGTGCTATGCTTGGGTCCTGTAAAAATTCGCAACAATACGATTCTTCACACCACTTGGTCCTATCATTAGAAAAGGCTTCCCAACGGAGTCAGACAGGGGTATAATCAGATGTCAATACATTCAGATGAACGTAAAATATCTTCGCGCTTACTGTGATTTATTAACGCTATTTCTTCAGCTTTTTTCTTCGAAGACCAAGCTATGTTGTACGGATGTGAAAATTGTACCAGATGTTGTTTTCATTCGAATAATATATTCAACCCAACATTAGCCGACAGTACCGCTCAGACGGGATTCAAACTAGCAACCGGCTTGAGCGCCACGCGTTAACCGCTGAGCCACGCAGGTCGTTAAAATTCCGACGACAATCTTATATAAAACTAGCTGACCCCGACAGACGTTGTTATGCTACTATTTACACCTAAACATACTACCTACACCTACTAATTACACCTTAGATTAGGATTAGGATTTAGATAGCACAACCCCTTTCCAAAAAACGGATTTGGAACTTCGGACTTCGGTTTGTAGCAAAACTCATCTGAAACGGGTGGACCGATTTAATGAAATTTTGCAGGTACATTTCCATATATATATAACCTATTCTCATATCTACAGATATCTTTTAAACTATTTTTTATAAGGGTGGCCCACTCCAAAAATATTTTTTTAATTATTGACACATTTCTAAGAATAGCGATATATTGTGTACTAATATCGCTATTAAAAAATAATCTTCGACCTTTAGTATCATAAAGTGTCTCTTTCACACAGCCCCTGTAGGTTAAAGGGGTAGGTAAAAAAAGGTGTACATGTAGGTTGTGGGCAGTAATTAGGGATGCCAGACGTCCCGTATTTCCCGGTACTTCCCCTAATTTAGGTATTGTTTATAAGAGTGTCTTGTCGGGACAAGAGCTGTCCCGTAAATAGAGCGATCTAGGGTTAAAACACACACACAATTTTCGCAATATCCCATACACATAAGTATGGGTTTGGGCGCCCTAACACTTATCAAAAACTGAATCTCGTTCGATCTTCAGAAAAGTTAAAAAAAATTGTGGCAAATTATTTATTATTGTTTCCCGGGTTAAAACTGAAATCCCGTTTTGTTGGCTTATATAAACATTTGTCTCATATGGGCCGAAAAAAAGTGGCAACCCTAGTAGTAATTGTAGGTGTAGGGTAGTACTATTTCATACTTAAGAGAAACAACGTCTGTCGGATCAGTTAGTATTGCAATAATAATACTATGTGTAATTTAAACTTCGCCGATCCCTATAAAGTATCAACGCCGCACTAAGTTTTTCCTTTGATCGTCGCCCTTTGACGTGGCTATCGGTTCTTCGTGTAATAAACGGATTTGCATAACTTCAGCTTTATTAAGACTATGCGGTTGATGTCCTGCTAATAAATAGGAAACTTTGTGATATATGAGGCTTTGTTATGCTTAAATTATCGTGGGAGAGACATGCTTCTGCACGAATGGTCTTTACAGAGGAACGGGTCTTACAGTGAAATAACGCTTGCATTGTATTCCCCAGTCTTATTCTAAAAAAACCGGATAAGTGCGAGTGGGACTCGTGCACGAAGGGTTCCGGCAAAAAAACACATTGTTATATGGGAGCCCCCGTTAATATTTATTTAATTGCGTTTTTAAAATTTGTTGTTACAGCGGCAACAGAAATACATCATCTGTGAAAATTTCAACTACCAAGCTATCATGGTTAAGGAGATATGGGTGATAGATAGACGGACGGACAGACAGCTATCTGTACAGCGAAGTCTCAGTAAAATATGTAATACCTTGGAAACCCGTTGTGTTAGTAAATATTTAGTATATTTACTAACACAACGGGTTTCCAAGGTATCAGATAAAGATTGCTAGCAACATTGAATAGTTTATCTGTTGTGTAAACGTTTTATTAATAAGGGAGTTAGTGTATAATCAATGTAGCAGCCTTATTAGTATATTGTTAAAGATAATAATTTTTGTGAAAGTATACATAATATAAAATATAAAGTATACGACAATCTTGGTTTACTAACCCTCGTCTCAGATAGATCTCCGGAAATTGCAAAATGTAGTATACTCTGTCGGCTATATTGAGAAGTAATAAGGTATAAAGAACTTTATTTCTCAAAAAGACTAAAGCCACTTACATGAGAAAATTACTATATAAATGGTACAATATCGTGCTTATGCCTAGAATATATAATAAAAATAATAATGAAAAGGAACAAGTTATTGGTACAAAATGCTACATACAGCACAATAAAAATTATGGTTTGTAGGTACAATTTTAGCTCAACGTTCTTTGATAGAAAATATAGACGCGATTGTCTTAAAGTATTAGCATACTATATTATAATCTTAAAGGTAATATTAATATAATGAAAGTAATAACGTATTCAAAAAACGACGAAGCGCTTCGGAAAGGGTTGTGAGTGGTGACCAGCTCGCGCTTCGCTTGACTCATCTTGGCGGAGAACTACCGTGCCACCAGATTCAATATTATATTTAGTGTATTCTGCAGAAACATTATGATAATAATTGTGTGAATTTCTAAAATTGGATATTAATCTGGACATCGCAATATACGACAGAAATTGAATACACGTCATATAAAAAGGTATAATATTAATTTAATATAATATCTTATATGTAATAAAACATTGTTCATAATACTCGTACATAATGATACTATCACTTTAGCTGCGCAGCAAAGTCGTAGCACACAATAACTTTATAATATAGTGTTGTAATTATTATAATAATACCTATTGTGATGAAAAAAATAATACGAATAGTTAGTATCTATTCTATTATATCTATTACAGTTAAAGTTGATATGCAGTCTCTTCCCGGAAATACTACTGTAGGCCGGGGCTATATGATCAGGAATCCGGCGGGCCCCGGAAAATTCAGGGCACTGAAAATACAACCGTGCGCTAATACTATAGAGTTGAAAATCGAAGTGTCGAGTGTGGAGCTGTCATATATCACATTGACATTTGACTCGACACTCATGTGTTCGATTTTCAACTCTATTGTATTAGACCAGAGTTCTTATTTTACTACTCTGAAGTTTCATCGGCGTTCCGGATTCCGGAGCATACAGTCCCAGCCTTATTCTAGGTTTGACCAAAGCCTAGGTCTTCGGTTTTTTTGCGTGTACAAAGTCGCGGGAAACTACTAGTATATAACCAATAGGTTAACATAACATTACCTGAGTTACATTCCATCTAACCATAAACGATAAAGTACACTTGTAAAAGAACAGAAAAAGAAAAAAAAATCTAACATTAAAGTTGAATAAAGTGAAATTTTATAAATGAATTTTCAAATTCTGCGAGCGTTCCCGCTGAAATTAATTTTGGTAATACAAACACTCTGTGAGCAAATCGCCGAAGAATTTTCGGAAACTATTTTAAAATTAACATTGACTTAATTATATATTCAGGTTTTAAATATTTCTCTTACAGCTGTTTAATGCATTTGCAAAAGAAATATCGTGCTCTTTATACCGGCTTTTTGATGAAAAGGCAATTGTCAGGTCATGAGAAAACACTCAAAATGGTTTCACAATTTAAACCTAAAATCTTTTATTAAACGCTGTACCTACTTACAAAGTAACTGTATCGTCTGAATCGCACTTTAAAGTTACCGCGACCATACAATGAAAAATATGAACTAAAAAAAGATTTTTGAAATCGGTCCATAAACGGCAGAGTAAATGTTCAAAGATATCCGTGTCGGTGTAAAATTTTGTGAGAAGTACCTATTATATCATCATTATGTCATGATTTATGATGTGATGATGGTGGTAATGATGATGATTATTTTAATTGACATAGTGGCTTATGCTTGCAGTTCTTTAAGCAACGCCGAAATCCCCAAACATATATCTATAAGGAGTCAGGAGTTATGTTCAGTACTTTTTGATCCAGGGTATACCTTGGTGCAAAATCTTACTTTTTGGTAGCATATGCTTAGGTCACTTCAGAAAAATAAAAATCACTATATGTGTCCATATAAATTTTAAGGAGTTCCCTCGAGTCCTCATAGATCCTATCATCAACTCACCACTTTTGTGAAAACGGGACTAAGTTCAAAGTAAAGCCTTTACATCAAAGAAAGAATTTTGAAAAAGGTCTACAGACGGCGGAGTTATCGTTGAACATACAAAAAATTACATACAGCCGAACGTATGATATCTGAAAAAAAAAAACATAGATTTCGTGCCTCACACGACTATCGAGCACATTGGAAATTAATCTACGGAATTCGAAAAAATACGGTCGCTGAGCGACGAGAAGGTTACAAAATAAAACTACAACGTTAAATGATAATTATTTTATTCTTAGACTAGCTTCTGCCCGCGACTTCGTGCGCTTAGAAGTTGAGGTGACTAATTTCCTATTATTTTTAGAAAGAGACTAATTATTCTAAAATAAATTAAATAAAATGGTAAATGGTTTAAGACTATTTTATTATTAGAGTGTATTATGCTATTGAAGGACCTCTCTATATACAACATTAAGTGTGTTGCCGTGCGGAGCAAGGACTACCAGACTGCTAGCCGTACATACCCTGGAACATGCAATATAGAACTGTCAGTATAAGAAACAGTTCTCTCTTAGGTCTATCCCAGCCACTTTATCAGGTCATGGCGAAACATACTTTTATTTTAAACTTAATATAATCAAAAGATAATCATTAAATTTCAATCTATTTATTATATATTATATTATTAGGTCTTTACCTATGAAATTGCCGTTTTGTATGAAAAAATTGAAACGAATTTTTTTCATCTATTTTTTATTTGTATTAATCGATGTAATCACTCATGCAATCAATGCATATTTGCCAACGCAGTGGCAGTTTATTGATGCCCTTCTTAAAGAAATCAGCTGGACGGGAGGCAACAAATACTTCAAAGGTATTTTGTACTGCCTCTCGGGTATTGAATTTTTTTCCCCGCCAAGAAGTTATCCAAATTCTGGAAAAAGTAGTAGTCTATAGGCGGAAGGTCTGGTGAGTAGGGCGGATGACGGAGAGCTTCCAACCCCAGTTCTTGCAACTTGGAAACCGTCTGCTGTGCAGTATGAGGTGCACGTTGTCGTGCAGGAGCAGCGGAGACGAGCGATTGACCAATGCTGGTTGGAGATGTGCCAGTTTCTCCATCATTGTATTCAGTTATTTACAGTACACATCTGCAGTAATGCTCACCCCGTTTAGTAAGAAGCTGTGATAAATCACACCGGCGCTAGACCACCAAACAGTGACCATCACTTTACTAGGGGTAAGTTTTCGTTTAGGGCATTGTTTAGGTGCTGAACCAGGATCCAACCAACTTGCTGAGCGCTTGCGCTTATCAAACAGAATCCATTTTTCATCGCAGGTAATGCGGTTCAAAATTCCTTCACTTGTGTGTCTGTGGAGCAGTGCAAGGCACGTCTCGACGCGTACTTCGCGCTGGCGATCATTGAGTTCGTGGGGCACCCATTTGTCAAGCTTTTTTACCTTGCCAATTTGACGCAAATGGACCGATATTGTTTTGACGCTAACGTCGAAAGCTGCTGCTAATTCAGCCGTAGATTGTGTATCATCAGCTTACACAATTGCCTTTAATTCGTCATTGTCGACCAAAGTCTTCGGACGACCGCGAGGTTAATTTTTCAGGTCGAAATTTCCAGAACGGAAGCGAGCAAACCAATAACAGGTGGTGCTTTGGTTTGTAGTGTTAGCTCCGTAAGCGTCGTTGATGTTGCGTGCCGCTTGTGCCGCGTTGCTGCCACGACTGTACTCATATTCAATAATTATTTGAATTTTTAACGTATCCATGATGACGAAAAAGATAAACCAATGACTACTTTTGGAAAAAGAATTCTATGTTTTTAAAATAAAATTAATTTGAAATTAGAATTCTTAGCCAAACAAAAAATATTTTTATTTGAAATGGCCAGTACTGCAGAACGGCAATTTCATAGGTAAAGACCTATTATTAAAGGAGAGTCCCCACTACCATGAAATTTGGACAGTAGTTTTAATTTATAATGTAGACGCGCACTAAGAAGGGATTTTGAAAAATTCCACCCTTAAAGGGTTGAAATAGGGGTTAAAAATTTGCATGGAAAATCATTAAATCTTATGCTCTTTATTACTTTTAATTACATACGTGTTCCAAGGTTTTTATAATGATTCACCCGCTGAGGTGTATATAATAATATGTATCGATTTCCATGAAATTTAATATCCAACATAGTAAATACAAATTATTGAGCACGTATTTTTTAGTTTTTTGATATTTGTCCTCTGAAGGGGTGAAATGTGGTCTAAAGTTTGAATAGTGAAATATCAACAACTGGTCGGATTGCGTTGAATTTATTCACGTAGATAGTTATTATGACGTAGAAAAAAAGGATTTTTCGAAATACATACCCTACGGGGGTGCAATGGGAAACTAGTGTTTTCTATAAAGGGAGCTATACTGATGCAATCCGCGCGCCGGATTATAGCGCCGAAAAACACGCCCTAATTATGATAAATAAGGAGGATATATTATTTTCCTTTGTGAATAGAGGATATCTTTATCCCAATTTATTCCGGGCGTAGTAAATATTTGAAGTGCGGTAAATCACCGCTCACTGGCGAAGTTAAGTCATCAGGCATTCACGGACAGGATAATGTGCACTGCACACTTTGAGGATAACATCTAGCGCACACTTTTCAAGGTGTATACAGGATGTTTATTCAGTCAGTGTCCAAAGTTTCAGGAGTGAATATACTCTTGAATTTAAGCAACTTTTACTATGGGATCAACTTTCCTAATTAAAAAAATCTGCTGTTTCCTACAAAAAAGGGCTAGGGCATAGATAGCATTATACTAGCCCTTTTTTGTAGGAAACAGCTGATTTTTTTGTACGCATTACTGACACTAAATACAGGTATGGCGTACAGTAGGGGATAAGGCATGGGGATACGGTAAGGGGTACTCAATTCGTGGGTATAGGACATGAAGGCGTAACTACAAAGAAAATTATGTGTAGCAAAATATATAGATAAATTATTATATTTATTTTTTATTTTTTTTCGAACGGGTCTATGCTAAGGGTCGGGTTAAGACCGCTGTAGCTAAATCGGACTATGACTATCCTGGTGGCTAGTTTATTTGGTAAGAGTCCTCCCTAACATCACCCGGGTGATGTTCAGACCGGATATTGGGGACAGCTACGGATTGTGAGCTATTATTATGACAGGGGAGACGCGGGTCTCTCCTGCTAAGGGGTCCGACCCCTTCCTCACTCGTTGATGAGTGAGGTTTCTCGCGCGCGGTAGCAGAAACTAGCTGCGTGCGAGTTATCGCGATAGAGGAGCTCTCGTTTTGAATGGTATCGGTACTGCGAGGGCCGTCCCTCTCCCCTTCCGCGTACGGTCGGGATGACTCGCGCGCGTAAGTCCTAATGTCGATGAGGTTCGCGGTATTGGTAGAGCTCTTTATATCAATATCGCGGTCGCGGGTACTATTTAGAAGTGTACCTAGTCTACTGGGATGCGAACTCGAACTCGGGTTCGGGTCCGGTCCCGTGTTAGGGTCGGTCTGTACGTTTGTACGTGTTGTCGTGTCGGATGTGGGACCTCGGGGTAGGTGCCGGCGTCGACCCCGGTGCGATACTAATCTTGCGGGTGCGTGTGTTTTGTGTTTACGTAACTGTACACAGTACGTTACGTATTTTGTGATCGGGATCGGCTAAGATATGCTTAGGCCGTTTGTGCGGGTGTCGGAAAGTCTGTGCGTCGTGGTTATAGTCCAGTGCCTTTTTGATAAGGGGGTTTGGGTGATTTTTGCCTTTATCAAAGAATCTCTCTACGAGTTCCTTGATATAGGCTTTAATAGTGACGAGTTCGCAGTCCCTATACAAGTCGATGTTACTCATGTACTAGGGGGCGCCTGTTGCCATGCGTAGAAACCGGTTTTGGACTCTTTGCAATCGGTCCAATTGAGACTCACTTATCTGTGCGAAAGAGACGCACGCATAAGTGAGTATCGTCCTAATGCAAACCTTACACAGTAAGCTTATGTCTTAGGGACATTTTGCTTCGCGGATTAAGTAGCGGATATAATTTGTAGAGTACAAATTTCGCTTTGCGTAATGTATTACTAATGTGATTCGAAAACGTCATCGACTTGTTTAGTACTACGCCTAAATATTTGACCTGAGTGACCTCAGGGATTATGTTGCCGTGCAGGCTAATAGGGCTCATTAGTCTACGGGAGAAATTTAGCCTCGTTGCCCTTTTACTATTAAATTGGATGGCGTGACTTTTGTCGGGATTAACTTCTATTCTCCATTTGGAGAACCAGTTACCGAGAGCGGTAACTGAGTCCTGGAGGGATTTAGACGCGGTACAGGCTCGTATGTGGGAATAATCAAGGGCTGTGTCGTCCGCGAACATAGCTAATTGCACCTTAGCGTGTTTAGGGATGTCACTAGTATACAGGTTATATAGGGAGGGCGAGAGGATCGAGCCCTGCGGCACGCCCGCCTCCATATATCTTGGCGACGGCAGTGCGCCTTCAACGCGGAAATGAAATTTAAGGTTTTTTAAGAAGTTACTAATTAGTAAAACAAGATAAGCAGGTATTTCCATTTGATAGAGTTTGTATAACAGTCCGTTATGCCAAATTTTATCAAAAGCTTTTGCAATGTCAAAGAATACGGTGCATGTCGTCTTCCTGTCGTTTTTGCTAGATATTATATACTTCGGTAAGCGGTGTACTTGGGCGGGACAGCTATGCATTTCGCGGAAGGCAAACTGCTCGTCTGGAAGGAGTTTTTTGTCGGTTATGACGTCATTGAGGTGCCTTTTAATAACTCTTTCGTAGATTTTACTAGAGCTAATGAAACTTATTGGACGGTAACTACCAGGCACCTTCCGGGGTTTCCCCGGTTTGTGGATACCTATGACAATAGCTACTTTCCAAATGTCTGGGAATGAACATCCTACTAAGAGGGCGTTAAAGATGTTCACTAGGAGTTGAATCAGCTCGGACGGTAACATTTTAAGTGTTTTGTTTGAAATGCCGTCGAGGCCTGGGGCCTTTTTGGCATTCATACACTTAATAATGTCACTGACCTCCTCCGAGTCTACCATCCTCACCCTATCTACATCAGGTGGTCTCGAGAGTCGGCTGTCGATCTCGCTATTTACTAAGCTAAGGTGCACGGGATCAATCGGGAGAGTACTCGGCCGGCACTGTTCTGTTCGAAATTATCAGCTAGGCACTCGGCCTTGTCTATGTCTTCGAATGCAGGAGGACGGTTAGGTCTGTCCAACGGAGGCATATCGCTCTCCGTGTCGTTTTTGAGGGCCTTCGCGAGTGGCCAGTACGCCACGTGTGACGGTTCTAATTCACTGAGAAGTCGATCTCAACTCTCGGCTTTGTGCTCTTTAATTATAAACTTAACTTCCCTCTCGTAGTGGCGGAGGGCTTTCCTCCACTCTTCCGACGGGTAGCGATCATATGTGCGCTTAGCCGCATTTCGGAGTCTGATGGACTCCCTTATGTCCTCAGGGAGGGGCCAACGGCCCTTGGGGGTCGTTGGCACCTCCCTAGATGATTTCTCTATGGTCGCTACCAGGTGATCGGTCAAGTGGGAGGCGGCCTCTATGGCTGTCTCTTTACTATCTATAATATCCCCGATATTATCTAAGTGGCTAGATTGGAGGACTTTGATGTTCTCCGCTAATGATTTATAATCTACTATCTTCCTAGTACTAGAATTATTAGGGTTAAGACTACCAAGTGTAATCGTAACCGGTCTGTGGTCTGAGTTAAGCTCGTGAAGAGTCTCAATATAGATATTGAGAGAAACATTTTTAACTAAGGCTATGTCTATCGTACCTAGGATCGCGTATGACACCGTTGATGTTTTCATTGGTGTCATAGCGAGTGGGGTCCGTGGGAGCTAAAAGTGCAAAATTTAAAGTGTCGGTTAAACTACAAAGGATTGAGCCGTTCTTATTGTTATGTGCATTGCCCCACTCAGTGTGTTTACAATTTAAGTCGCCGGCAATGATGACAGCGTTGCCTAAATTGAATAGCGCCTGCAGGTCGCTGGAATGTAGTTCTTAGTTGCATGCCAGGTACGCGCTAACTATAACAATGGGTCCGTGACTGGACATACTAATATGGCAAACAGATGTTTCTAAAGTTAACAATGGCGGTGGCTCTAGGGGAATACAATGCAATGATTTTTTATACTAAATAAGAGTACCTCCGAGTCGGGATCGAGTTCTATCGTTTCTGACTATTTTGTAGTTAGCTATTTTGGGGCTCCTCATGCTAGGTTTTAAAAACGTCTCCTGCACTAGAAGAATATCGACATTTTGGCTGCTTTGGGTGCTTTTTTGCACCCTCTGTAATTGGCGGGGTGTCCTTGGGACTTGCAGAGAACACAGCTGGGGGTTTCGGACTCCTCAGCTGGGCTCTTACGGGGGCAGTCAGAGGTTCTGTGGTCACCGAGGCACTTAACACAACGCGGACTTGCTTGGCAATTCCGTGCCGAGTGGCCGTAAAGTTGGCATCGGTGGCACTGGCCAGGGATGCCCCGGGGGGCATCCCTGGCCAGTGCCACCGATGCCACGGGGGGCTCTAAGCGGATGCCCGTAATGTGGCAGATGGCTCGGATATTGAAGATATCCTTGCCCTCTGGCGTAAGGGGGAGGGTTACGAGTACCATATTGTACTCTATGTTATATGTCTACTATGTTTTTTGATAGGATGGTACATACGATGTACCTCTAATGCGGGATAACCCTGGGACTGGATGTCCATGAGTACCTCTTGTGCGGAGAGGCACTTATCGACTCCGGTAATGACGACGCGCGTCCTTGAAGGCGCACGCCTTCAAGGACGTACGTATGATATCCTATGCTTTTATTACGTAGGAACGCGGTGAGGAGGCGGTGGTCCTGTATGATTACAGGAGGAGGCATTTTAGGGGAACGGACGGCCTGAGGGGCCTGGGAGGCCTGAGAGGCCTGGGATGCCGGAAGGGTCTGGGGGGCCGGAGGGGCCTGCGAGGTTTGGGGGACCTTGGAGGCCAGAGGGTCCTGGGTGGCCAGAGGGGCCTGGGAGGCCAGAGGGACCGATGAGGTAACGGGGGCCGCGGAGCCATGAGCCTGCACGGTTTTCCTACTCTTCGGGACCGATTTGGTCGGGGGTGACAAGACTGGAGAGGAGGTGCCCTCTGGGTGCTTCCTCTTCTTCGACTTCTTAGATTTGACTGTAGTAAACTCGCCTTCACTACGGTCGGATTCTTGCTCCGAGCAAGACATCTCTGAGGGAGATGATTGGTCCTCTATTGGTATAGAGACTACGTAGCTATCGGGCGACGCCGGTGAGTCTGCTTCGCGCATGCACACGAAGCGTTTCCACTTGGCCGCGACGTCGGGGGATTCAAGTTTAAGGAACTCCAGGAACTTCCTAATCATGGCATCAGCCATAGTTGGAAAGTTTATCCCGGAAGTGGGGTTCTGCTAAATTATTATTGGGTATACAGCCCCTCCCGGCGACCGGGAGGGAAGGTGTGTAGGGAGGAAAAACTCCTCGTGTAGTGTGCCTAAACGTGTCACGGTACTTATAATTGTTCCTTGGGCGGCTGGAACTCACTCACTAACGTTACGCTAAACACTAGGGCGCTAGTGTTCGCGAACGAGACGCGGCGGAGCGCGAGCAGAAGGCTCGCGCTAGAAATGAGACAGACGATTCGACCGGTCGCACGCTCGTCCTAACGCGGTGATAACTACGCGGCGAATGTGCGAGCAGAAGGCTCGCACTAAAGAGCGAGACGGACGATGCGAGCGGTCGCACGAATCGTCCGGTAGGCGGCGGTCGCGGCGCGGCGCGAGACACGTTACGGCACGGGTCGGGCGGCAAAGGCGGTTGGGTGGCGCCTTTGTTTCTTCACACTTGCTGTTTCTTCACACTTGCTGTCTTGACTCTTGCTGTCTACTTTCTTCGGTCTTCCTTCTTCAGGTGGTACACACACACGCGAGAGCGCAATACTGCGGGAACGACGGCAACGATCGTAACGAGCGGAGCTGTTCATCGGACAGTGTCCGAGAGCAGAATGAAAATAATTATAAGTACATTCGTGCAATAAATATTTGAATTTGAAACACAAAATTGAAGGGTATGACGTGTATAGTGTGTAATGTTGATTACACACGTACCGATTTGATCTGGAACGGACGATTATGACAGCACGACACTCGTGGTTGATTTTTAGCTCTATTGTTCTATTTACAGTGCACTCTGATTATCGTGCAGTGTTCCAACTCTGAAAAAATATTTTACCCAAAACTTAAATAAACTGTTAAATAAATAATAAAAAAATATGTTTTGTAGTATTCTTTTGTCCTTTTTACAGGAAAATATACTTCCATAAGTTTATTTTCTACAGATTGACTTTTAAATCGCTTGTTTATAGTTAAAACAGTTCAATAGCTTAATTTAATTAAAAACAAGAAAATATTTGTATCGTTTGTATTGTACCTCTAAAAATAACCCCAAAAAATTCCTCCCCTCGAGGATTTTTTCCCAAATTTTAGGGAGAAACTCCTAAGTTAGCAACCAAATCCGTGGTTTGCTCCAGACCAAATTTGTACGTGTGTTACTATTACTGGAGTGACGACCTCTGTGGTTCAGTGGCTTATAGCGCGTCGGCGCTCAGGTCGCAGATTCGGATCCCGCCAGACGAACAAAAAGTTTTCTATGTTCCTGGGTCTAAATATGTGTATAATATAATAAAAATCTTAAATATAGATATAGTATAAAAGTATTAAATATCAACGGAAAGCCGTTGTCTGGTACCTGTAGCACAAGTTATTCGGGAACTTAGCACGGGACCATATTGACGTGAAATTTGTATAACGTGGAAAACATTATTCATAAATGATTTGCAGCAAGTCGAAATCTCGATGATTTCCAGAAAGTTCGTTAAAAAAGAACCTGAAAAAAACGCAGTTTTTTTATTTACGATACAGTTTAACAAATCGGTGTGCAGTAGCGGTTAGTTTCACGTAATACTTCTGACGCTTACGCTTACATTAGGACCGGCGCACACATTTGTAAAGTTTATTAATCATTAAACTTATGTAACTAGTTTTTTTTAATCCTACTCCTCTTATTATAAATGTAAAAGCTTGTGAGCATGTTTGGATGTTTGTGACTCTTTCTCGCAAAAACAACTTAACGAACTTTCATGAAATTTGGTATGGTTCAGAGTTCAAGCTCTGGATTAACACATATGCTACTTTTTTATCCGGAAAAACTATGGTGTTCTCATATAATAATACCGTTCAACACGGATGGAGACGCAGGCAAAAGCAAGTTAATATTAGGTATAATTGAATCGGTTTAATCTTTTATTTATTTTATCATACTTTGATTGTTTGCCATGGTGCTCGCCTAGAGTGAAAGTCTAGCACTACGAATAACTCGACAGAGAATTAATATTATAAATTTATTTTAAATAAAAAAAAAATCAAATGAGAGGACCTATGGGTCCGATATCGAAAAATATATATTATCAACCCTTAATTTTCATTACACATCAACTACTTATGATGTTTATAGTTACAATTTTAAAACATCTGCAGTCTAATCCATTAAGGCTTATAAACAAAAACATACCGGTTGTCTGTAAAATCGGTTTACTGACGATAGTTGAACGTGACAACGTCAACATCAACAACAACAACAACAACAACAACAACAACAACAACAACAATAATAATGAGGTAAAGGCAATGCGAGCTAACGCTGGTACTTGGTAACGGTACTTGGTAACGATAGCCGGTAACAGGTAACGCATGAGTCATGTTTTTTCGTGCGTGCAGCCAGCTCCATCGATTTATAAGACGCTATCACGTCAAAATTTAGCAACGTGGTATAATAAATTATATTTACAGCTTCCGATAAGCACAGAAACACGTTACAGAAGTTCTATGAAAAGCGTGCGTCGGACTTGTTGGCGGAACAAATTACACAGTCAACGCGAGTCCACTGAAAAATCTCCACGAATTTATTTTCGCTCGTCCCGCATCCGCGTCCAAACACGCGAATACTTTGACTATCTATATTTTTATAGGATGTAAGGGGAAAATGAGCAGGCGAATCGCCTGATGCCTACTGGTGCCCATAAACCAGAAAACTTTGCCGGTCCTATTAGCGAAACAAAACGCAAGCGTTATTTCAGGCTTTAGGCTGCGTAATTAGTGCCGAAGCATGGCTGTCCTATTGTAAATTCTGCCCAATATCATTACAGTAGACAGAGTTCTCGACCTTATGGCCTCTTCTAGCTGGAGCTAGAAGCTATCCAAATATTAGCATAATATTTTTTATAACAATAACTACTTATCTTATTTTCGATAACATAATTTATTCCGCAAATAGAACTTCTAAAAACTCCTTATATTAAAGGTATTCAAATTCCGATTAAATTTTACACTTAACCCGGGAGCACATGCGCTTTTGAAAGCTACATGAGCAGACGCGCATACAGCATTTCGCTCACGTTTTCTAAGCTGGCAAATAGTATATAGGACTTAACTAATTATATATTTTATTACTTTATTATAATCAAAGAATCATATTATATAATCAAATAAAATGCTTATTTAAAGTTTTCGACGTCTTTTATGCTTTCAATTTTTGAAAACAAACGTAGGAACTAAATTTATAAACGTTACTTTAAACTAAAAATAGTTAACTTCAATATATAAAAAAAAACAAAACAAAATATATGTTACCAGTCTTCATCATATCCTTGAGCTTAACATATATTATTGCTTCATTAACTTGACCGAAGACCAACTTAACAAACTTGAGCGCCTTCAAAATCTGTCTATCAGGTTCATCTTTGGCTTGCGCAAATTTGAACACATATCCGAGTTCCGTCACAAGCTCAAGTGGTTACCAATTCGCTTTCGCCGCAATGCTCGTGTGCTTTCGCTCCTTTATTCCATTTTATTCGATCCCAACAGCCCTCAATACCTAAAAGAAAATTTTAGTTTCCGTCTCTCCGACAGGCAAGAGCTACGATCATCCACAAATCTCCTTCTCGATATTCGTATCCACCACACCAAGTATTTCCACTCCTCCTACTCCGTACAATCTGTCCTACTATGGAACTCTCTCCCTACTCGAATTAGACAATGTAAAACATTAAATACTTTTAAATCTGCCCTTAAAGACCTTAAAGGTCTTTAAAGTAAAGTTAAAGTAACCTTAGTATGTGTCGAAAGTAGTTACGTGTGTTACCTATTTATCCATGATATTATGTAGTTATTGTTTAACATTGTATATATAATATTTTAAATATTAATTAGTTCTTATAATATTATGTATGTATGTATTATTTTTATTTTTTTATTTTTATTTACGTATTTTATTTTAATGTATACTCTATATTTATAATTTTTTAGATATAATTTTAGCACAGTACCCTTCTCCAGCAATTTAATCCTTTCTTTCAAAGGTTGTCTGGAAGAAATTGCTGTTTAGTAATAAGGCCGCCTTTGTGTAATTTCGTCTTATTCTGTGTATAGTTTATATTGTATATGTGTGTGTGTAACTGTTGATTGTGCACAATAAAGTATATTTTCATTTCATTTTTTTTCATTTCATTTCATTTCAAAGTAAAAGCATACATAAAATTTTTTAGGGGGTAATTCATGTTTTTTTTTCTTGCGATTTTTGACGTTTTGCACAGATTCCATCAGGTTTTCCATCAGGTTTTTGAGACTCTGAAACCGTCCATTTGTATGTTTCTTCCTAATTTTTAATATAAAACGGTTCACTTCGCAGTCATCGTAATCTAACCTTACAATATCAGTTCGAAAACACATAGTTGCCTGTATTGCATACTTATAGAGCCGCGTAATAGCTTAGCACATAATAGCTAGCTGTAACACATAGGCAGGGGTCAATCTCCAAAAAAATTCTGACCCCAGGACAAGAAATGTATATAATAAAGAATTGCTTATTTAGACAACTGGAACTGGGTGCTTAAAAACATGTTTTTTTTTAATTGTTGTGAATGAATATTTCAGATACAGGTTCATTTGTAAATCTATTGAGCATTAGCTTTGCTCACTTTTTTTTGGTTGTTTTCTACAATAAAGACAATTTGTTGCTGAAGTTGGATAGACTTATAGAAAAATGTGAAATTTTATAAATTAAGTTTAGTGAAATAATAAGTAACAATTATTTACTTGATAAAACAAAATAAAACCGTTATGTAATTTTATTTTTTCAAATCAAGCAAAGACAACAAAGAATCATAATATTATACTAACATCGATACTCGAACGATGAGGAAAATGCCGCGTAACACGCTGAACAAACCCCCTCCCCTGATGGACTAGGACGTACTACGCCGATGTAACTACTATGCGAGGGTCGAGGGCGTACAAAACTCAGCTATAGCGTGGACGAGATGCGTACGCCAATTTTTGACGAAATGCCGCGAGTTTTAAATTCGCCGTGAGGGAAATGCTCATAGCGCGAGTGCTTGCGGGTTAAGATGACGCATTAGTAATGGAGCCGGATGGCTTTGCGGGGCTTGCGTGGGTTCGATTTTTGCATAGAAACCGTCTCTAAATAGAAAGGACATAATATCATGCTTGGTGTATACAGTTTTCTTCTGTGTAATTTAAAAACTATAAATATATTGAACCAGCCAGCTGAACCAGCTGAACAAAAGCTTAGGAGGTCATGAGGTTATGAATCCCTACATTGAATTTAATTTTCTTAGCTTTGGTTAAAAAAAGGCCGCCCCGCACCTTACGTGATCTTAAATTTAAAGTATTTTTATTGTAATAATGATCATCAGTCTTGTGTAGACATCACACCAATAGCGCATGGGTAGGTTACGAATGAGTATTATAAAATGTGCAAAAGTTTACGAAGAAGTGTTTGAGAATATTACTCTTTCCTCTAAAAACTCTAACCTAGTTTTGGGGTTCCGCACCCAAAGGGTAAAAACGGGACCCTAATACTGAGACTTCGCTGTCTGTCCGTCTCTCTGTCACCAGGCGTATTTCGTGAAACGTGGTAGACGACGACGTGATGACACTTGAAATTTTCACAGATGATGGTATTTCTGTTGGCGTCATAACAAAAAATACTAAAAATGAAATAAATATTTAAGAGGAGCACGCCGTTTCATACGGAGCCCTTCCTGAACCCTCCGACTCCCACTTGGCCGGTTTTTGAATAATTTATTCAGATATCTGTCAGACTGTATTAACTAGGCTACTTTTTATTTTGGATAAGGTACGGTTCCTTGAGAACAGACGACTTTCTTCTGTGCGAGCAACCGCGAACAAGGTCGCGGCCAACAAGAGAATTTTATTTTACTTGTTCCTAGTAAAAAGTTAATAATTTGTATTCAAATTGTCCTCAAAGAAAAACGAAATAACTTAAATCGATTGTTCTTAGGTCTAAAATTTTAATTAGAAATTAAGCAGCTTCTGAAATCTCTAAGATGGATAAGGGCGGCATTGTACAATTGTTTTTATGCTTTTTTGTTAAAATTATATTTCGAATGGGAAAAATTATATTTCGGTTCGAATGGGCCACCATGGGCCTTCTATTCTAATTAAGTAAATGAAAGAAATTGTAAAAAAAAGAAAAAAGGGGTCATGTCATGCCCTTAAATAAAATAACATTAAAAAGTTATAATTTTATTTTATCTACGTCTAGCTGGTGACCGAACTTCGTTTGCGCGAAACTGAACTATAATAACTTTAGTTACTCCTTATAACATTAGCTATCTGCCAGTGAAAGTTCGGTCAAAATCGGCCCGGCCGTTTCAGAGTTGAGCCAGAACAAACAGTCGGACAGACCTACACACAGATTGACAGAAAAACAAATGAAATGTGTAGGAACCGTACATACTATCATGTTATGTATTTAGTGCAAAGTTGATTTGAAACTTTGCACTAAATATATACTCGTAATATGATAGGTTAGCCTAGTCCGCTCTCCGCTCGCGGTCGAGCCGAAACCGACTAGTACACCAGCGAGTCCGAAAAATGATTCCCGTGTAACCGCTGGTCCCACCGTATCCCCGCGGGCTAAGACAAAGGCAGTAAAGGAGAACCGCGGGCCTCACTCACACAGCCTCCTCGAACCGTCAAGGACGATAGCAGGAGGTGCGATGAGGAGGTCTTCATACTGGTGGAGAGAAGAAAGAAGAGGAAGCCCACCATCCGCAACCACCGCGGCACCGCACCCTGCGAACCCGAGCAGCGCCTATGGTGCGAAGCCACACCGCTGTACGTGTCCCGCCCGCACTGGCCCATGAAGGTCGAGGACGTCGTGGACTACGTCTTTCACCTTAAGGGTCGAGCGTCTGTAGTCTCGCCACAAGGTCAACTTCATTTCCCTTGTGGTAAGAGTACCAACGCATCACCTTCGAGGTGGAGTGTTGCATAATATAACAGTATTTTGAAGTAGAACTATCAATGTCATATTGACAGATTTCACAAGCACATTCTATCTAGTTTAGTTAGCCAAAAAGCTATATATCGTGTATTTGTATATGTGTTAAGCATCTCTCATATGTAATACGTATCTGTGTTCAGCATATCTCTCATTCCCGTACGCACCAATAAAGGAGAATTTATCAATTGTTGCTGTAATATTATTATCACCATTCAAGCGTAAGAAGGATATGTAAAAACCAAGACGTCGTAGTTCTGGCTGACGGACGTAGTCTACCGGAGATTTCGGGGAAGGCTCCCCAACGAAGCGCGCACCACGTCACCGGAAATATGTGATAAACTACAGTGCGCTTAAGAGTGAATGTCAATAATATAGATAATAAGATTTATGTATAGTATTGTATGGTATACAATTGTGTGTGTGTGTGTATAGTATAAAAATATATATCCGTTGTCTGATATCCGTAACGCAAGTTCAACTTAGCACGGGATCGGATTGACGTGATATAATATATTATATAATCATGTATATTTGTTTTTTATCTATTTTTATGTGTGTCTGAATAAATTGATTTAATTTGATTTGAAATTATTAACAAACACTTAAATTTTATTTATTTGTATAGATGTGAAATAAGAATATTTTATTTTTTGCCTAAGAGCTTCTCCGATTTTCAATTTTTTTGTCAAAGTTATCTAAAGGAGGCTCATGTCTTACGAATATGAATTATTATTCCCGTAGAAATAATTTAAATCACGTGGAAGCTTGAAATATATTATTTAAAAAAATACTCCATCAAAACATATTATATAATTCAACATTAACTTTGCCTTTTCAATGGATCTCAATAAAATTACTGGAGTGGAAATATTTTTTTACAACTCGTGGAGAAAAGCAAAAAATGTTTCCACCGCGAAAATGTAACCTCACAAAAAACATGCTTCTATTTTATTAAATTTAAGTTTTCTTTTTAATATCTTGGAATACATAATTTGTAAAAAGATTTACTATACAATATAATTCAGATTGGAAATTAGAATTGAGGTCTATTATAAGGCTCACCTTGTCGTGCCCCCAGATCTATACGATCTATACTAATTTTATAAAGAGGAACGATTTTATTATTTGTTTGTTTGCATTGAATAGGCTCCGAAACTACTAGACCGATTTTGATGAAATATGGCACAGATATAGACACAGGGAAGGATATAGGCTACTTTTTATCCTTGCAAAATGTATGATTTCCGCAGAATTCCCTTTTGCGCAGAAAAAGTTGCGGCCAACATCTAGTAATTATTATTGCTAGACTTTACTGTAGTATAATATTTGTAATATACGTTAAGTTTTCCTTGGGAAGCCAAGCTTGGCACTGTAGAAAACCGCAAATCAACGCTTACGTTGTGTTTCGCCTAGTGAAAACCATCTGAGGCACTAGGTAGCGGGGCTTAAAATACTGGCAAGCTCTTGTAACTCCTCTGGTATTGTGAGTCTCCTTGGCGCGTCATTTGCTCGTATCGTTCATTTAATCGACTAGTTATCTCATTTCTGAGTAACTACAATTTAAAAAAAAAAATGTAACCCGACTACGTAAATAATGTATTATGTTACCCGAGCTATTATTAAGAATCTATTGACACATAATTAATTAAAACCGGACCAGTAGTTTAGGCGCTACAGTGGAACAGACACATACATAGACTGCCAAAATCATTACCCTTCCTTTTGGCTTCGCCGTAATCGGGTAAAAATCTCTTTCTTTATTTACGTTGGTAATCCGCCCAACTTTAGTACTTCAGCAATGGAACAAAGTTGGAAAGTAATAAACAATGTATCTTTATAAACACGAATAAACTTCAGCGGTAACACATTATGCAACATAATATCGGACAAATTGGGCGCACCTTTGGAATCTTTCTAGTTTCTGGTTTCATCGACTTCAGCGCTGCAGCGCGTTTATAAAACGGTGTTCACGCGAGCGGTTTAGCAGCCTCTAAAGCGCCTTAATCCGGCTAGCATCGTTTTCATTAAACAGCGTGTAGTTATTTATTAGGCTTTAAATTTCACTTCCTGTAACATACTGGATGGCGAAGATGCAAATAGAGACTTTAAAATACATTACATTGAGATTAAATTGCAGTGAAAACAGCCAATCTGTTCTCCAATCTCCATCCAAAGGTCCTGTAAATAAAAGTAACTACAAGATACAAACTATCCTATAAAAAAGTGGCCAAGTGCTAGTTGGACTCGCACACGACGGGTTCCAGTGAAAACGGCTAAAATTATTTTTCTGTATGGAATATCGTTATGATATGTTTTAGTATTCGATGCTATAGCGGCAAACACTTGTGAAAATTTCAACTCTATATTACTATATATTTAAAGTCTATCTATCACGGTTCATGGGATACAGCCTGGTAACAGATAGACGGACAGACGGACCCTAAAAATTATTCCAGTGTGAGACGTAGTTTCGAGATGCTGCTGGCGCTCCCGCGGTACTGTAGTGCATTCGGCATATTTTCTGACGCCAGAACTGATGATTTCTCGTCAATTATACGTAAGCGTATCGCGTCATTGATGTGCAGGGTTCGCGGCGACATCAGCATACTGAGAGCGATAGGTGGGCCAGCTGACGGCGCGATAGTGGGGCACTGGGAGCACGGCCACGCGCATGTGCTCAGTGCGCCGGGAGCCGCCATCGTTCCGAAGATACGCCAAATAATAATAATATCATTCAAAAAGGTAATCGTTTCAGAAAATATACTGTTACTAACAAAGGTGTATGTATGGTTTTAATATAAGTACTAACGCTACGGTCTGCAATAAACGTATTTCATTTTACAGTATTTATTTCGTAAAATACGTCACTTTACTAGAAGTAAGCAAATATTATATTAAAGCCGTCTTTGATCAGCATATAACTGCAGAGTACAGACTCGATAAACAGAACTATAATAGTTCTCAGAAGCATGATAAATTACTTCATGGAACTTCAACCGGCATCCGTCTCGCACAACTCTTGTACAATTTGTTTATGAAAACTTTGGGACTGCAAGCGAAATTTCTGAAGTATTAAAAGTTCAACTACTAAATAAAATGATTACACGAGAATTCTTCACCTCAGATCCTCAACAAACTTAGGGAATTCTCACACTGACAACGCGCAACGCGTGTAGGCATAAATTATATTAAGTATATCGCGCCGACAATGTACTTTTTTTAATCTATTTTTATTTAGGGATTTGCATCTAAAGATAATAATAATTATGTCGATCCTATTGTATATACTATCGAAGATACTGGCAAAAATTCTATAGAGCATAATAGCTTGTTGTGCTTTGGTATTGTCCATTATGTGACAATAATTGCCACTCATCAGGCGATCTGCTTGCTCGTTTGCCTCGTATTCTATAAAAATGCGGCGCAAAAAATCCGCATTATCGTGCAGGGTCGCGGATTTTAAAATTGCATCCAATTACTTTAAAATGAGTCACCATATCCTGTAAATGCGTCACCATATCCTGTAAATGCGTCACCATATCCTGTAAAAGCGTCACCATATCCTGTAAATGCGTCGCCATATCCTGTAAATGCGTCACCATATCCTGTAAATGCGTCACCATATCCTGTAAATGCGTCACCATATCCTGTAAATGCGTCACCATATCCTGTAAATGCGTCACCATATCCTGCAAAATAAAAAAGTCCCGCGCGGTGATCTTGTGATGTTTTCCGCGTTTCGGTGAAACAAATCTGCCCGCTAACCACGCGGTGTAGTGTGTTTTTCGCCTTAACCTCAGAAAAGACTTAAGTCCACAGAAACTGTGAAGCACACGCGTCTGAGTTTGCTACAATCCCCGCTAACGAGCTCTTCTTCTAATTAACTATTTGTTTCGGAGTCAAAGAGTTCTCATTTTTTGATTAGCGCAAGTTTTAAGCTGAGGTGTTTTAATGGCGAGCAACTTGCCTAGTTAACTCTTTACTCTGTAGTTCAAGCGCGTTCCTTTGTTTTAAATGCAGTTCATTTTGCGAAACAAGTAAAACAAGCTTCTAGTGAATAATCAAATGGTTTAACTTGGCACTTTGCTGGTAGCACGCAAGGTGGGTTCCAGCTTACTTTTCCTCGCAGCTGAAATATTAAAGCACCAGTAGTTGAAATATTAGATATCGGTGACGAAGAAGACTGAAGCTTAAGCTGCCTTTACCTGACTTGTACTTGGTACACTTTCACTCCGCAACGATATGCGACGCGACACGGTAATGCATTTTTAAGATAGCTATACAAAATTGAACTTTAATCACTACACAAAAAGATACACGTTTCATATGGCAGTCATACACAGCTTATTTGAATAATTAACCAAATTAAAAAAATTAAGTAACCTATACGTCAAGCAGTGAGCGAGTTGACGATGATGAATTATAGCTATGAATACTCTCGATAATGTCAGATTTCAAACAAAATAAAACTAGATCATAATCGGTGCATCCGTTTGGGAGCTACGATGCCACGGACAGACACAGACAGACAGACAGCCGGTCAGACAGACAGACAGAATACACGTCAAACTTATAACATCCTTCTTTTTGCATCGGGGGTTTAAAAAACAGCGTCGGGTCGCGCATCTTTTCGTTTTGGTTAAATTGACCCTATTTCTGTAGTTTCTAACGCTTCATCTTCTGATTTATCTGCTGGCCTGGGCCCTGAAGCGCATTTGAGAACTACAACAGCGAGCTTAACGTCGGCTTAACTTGATAAAAACGCAAATAGAGAAAAATAGATTTTTTATAAAAAACAACCCCGGGCCATGTGTCAGTTGTGTGTGTGGAATTATATTTAATATTCGTCGGACATTTTTTTTTCATATTTACGTTCGTACTCGTGATTACTTATCTGTGTGCTTTTAGATTATGTTTTTCGTTCGCGTTGAAATATATTTTTTAAATATTCGTATGTGACAACGTGGCAATAGCCGAATACGTAATAGTTTTCTCTGTTTATGTTATTTTAACGACCGGTTTTTATGCAACAGGGATTCAACACTAATTTTTTGATTAACAAAGGGCCTGTTTCACGATCTAATAATAAGTTTCAGATAGCTTATTTGTATGTTATGTCTCTGTCGCTCTATATAAAGCAAGCAGCGATGTCCAATGAATCTATCCAACACTTATTAGAAGATTGTGAAATAGGCCCTTACAATCTGGGAGCACGGGAGTGCCCCCGCTAAGACGTGTCAAGCGAAGCGCAGAGACACTACCAGACTACCTTTTCTCGATGCGTTTCATGGGTTCATCAACATGGGTTTGGATTAATATTGTACACCTATAGTTTGGACATTAGCTTGTTGAATTTATTAATATACATGTCATCAAAAAGTTATGATTTATGATAAATTTAAAGACTTAGTAAAATTACTAGTAGTGTTACTTATGTAATATAATTGTAATAAGGTGGGTGATCCACGGATCTATATCGGTACGTATAACCTACCTAGTTTTATGTGCTTAACTAAATACATTAAGTATTTAAGAAATAAGATTTTTTTTTATTATATTATATAGCGGATTTAACAGCATTGTAATAATATAAACAATACTGCAAAAGTAGGTAGGTATAGTTATTTAATTTTCAAGTTGACTGTACTTCTGCCAATCTTTAAGCGATTCTGTCCCAAAAGGTAAGCGGGTATAATTATCTTCCCACACCGATTTCGGTGAAGGTGGCCGTTTTCTTTGAAACCACACCAGCTTCGCAGGAGTTATTTTATACTGCCCAAGTGTATGCATACACACAAGAGGACTCTCTCTTCCTTTATTCTCGTAACCCGGACGGATGACCGACACAATTGGCGGGAGATCAGGCGCAGCGCCGACTTTTTACATGCCCATCCGACGCAAAGATCATCTTTCTTGACAGACAATCAGGTGATCAGCCTGAATTGTCCTAACCGGACTTGAAAACTGCGACTCATACTTGTTAAAATTGGAATGCAACCATAATGTAATGTATTTAATCTGTAATATTTTAACATTTTTTTTTGAGATATTGCCTCTACATCTATGATCTATTCCCGCCTTTTTCTCGATGTAAAACTAATATTGCTCGCTCCAATCAACTACACAATATTGATAATACTTGTTTTAATGAAATAAATATATTAAAATATAGAAATAAATTTTAAAAAATATATTTGGTAAGTGGGGGTGTAGAGTTAAAAAACATTATCATGTAACATCACCCCCATTCCCCATACATCCCTCTATTAAATTTCGGACAATAGGTAGGCGGCAGGCCCAAACCCTATCTAGATCGAGGCCCAAGTCATAGGAATAAGCGGTTCCGCAAACACCAGTGACCTAGTTCTGTGAGGTCTCAGATAAATCGATGAGGCAGGAAATAATCCGACTTGTTCTGCCTTGGCTTTGTTTATCTTGTGCTTCGATGATAAAATGTTCTAGGGGTCTAAAAAGGCCACTTTAGGTGTTTCATATTATGTTTCATATATTTTTTTCCATATCAAATGGAAAAAAAATAAATGAAAATTGCTGTTTTCTAATATGATGAAATCAGATGAATCATGTAGCCATTTTACCGTTTCACGGTTTTGTTATGGAAAAAAATATATAAAACATAATCCTGTTTCTGTTCTGCATGGTTCTTTATTATTTCTTCTGATATATACTTTATATTTATTAATTCTAGCTGGCGTCCGCACCTTCGGTTACATGGAACTATCAAAGGAAATGGAACCCTAAGATAAAATTAGCCTAAGATACTCCTTATAACATCAGATATCTGCTAGTGAAATATAGATGGACTGAGAAAATTTTTAAATATACCTAATATTTTTTAGTGTTGGTACCGTAAACTATCATAATATTATCGCAAAACAATTAATTAAAATCACAATCAGACACTTTAATTTTATTTATTATAAGCAGATATAAGATTTTTATTTTTATTGACGTGATAACGTCTTATAATTTGATGGAGCCGGCTGCACGCACGAAAAATTATTGTATTCAAAAGACGCTTGAAAGAGCACTACCTCGAAATTCAATCCATATAAATACCGTTATTATATACACATATAGTATTTATCTATTATTGGTATAATATAATATTATTTTATCGTATTAACTATGTGTTTTATATTTGTTAAGTAAGTATATTTTGATAGTATACACCACACATTATATTCTTTATTTTAGTAAGGATATAATAATATGTAAGTAGTATATCTGTAACTGTGCCCGTCCTATCCGCTGTCTTTTATCCCATCTCTCTCCGTAGGGCTGCTCTAATAAATTCCTTTTTAGAAATAAGCAGTACCTTTGGGTCGTCTTTCTTTGTTTAATTGTATGTTATACATTTTTCTTGTGTGCAATAAATTGTTAAATAAATAAATATGAGATCGTCTCATACCTACTGAACACCTGCAAAATTTTATCAAAATCCGACCAGCCGTTTAGAAGTTCATTAATAACAAACACACATAGAGAATATTTAAATATATAAATATTTATTTCTCTCCTTTAGTAAGATGTAGGTAATTAATTCTTTCAACAGCAGTGTACTAACTTTTTTTAAAAACTTGCCTAATTATATTATGATAAATTTTATGTAAACACTTAAAAGACTAATTTTGGTTATTCTATATTGACACACACATATTATAACGTTATAATTTCGTATTACGAAAAGTGTTGGCTTGATAATATTACTTTAAGGTTCCACTTTATAACATTGTCGGAGGCAGTTGGAACATGCCGTTAATATGAAGAGATATTTCATTAAGCGGAGCTCTGCGGAGTTCTTTTGTGCTCGTGTAAAACTACACTCTGGTACGGGCTAAGGTGAATTTTTAATAACAGCACTTCCACGTGCGGCAAAATTATTTTTATTGCTTCTACATTGAAAGGTATTTTTTTATTTAAGCCACATGTATTTCATTTTTCATTAATTTATATTTTGCGGCTCAGAAATGTTTATAAACATATAAAGAATTTTCTTTATTGTTTGTTGAAGATGTTCAAATTGAGCAAGCGTTCACCGTCGAATAGGGAGGTCATTAACAAGCATAGGGCTATTGTAGATCGCTAGGGACACAGAAGTTTGATATAAAACAGTCGATTTAATTAATATTATAATATTAATAGCAAAAGATATATTGCAATAAAGCTCCGTGGCCTAGTGGGTAGAACGTTGATTCGCACTCGAGAGAATGCAGGTTCAATTCCCATGTTGTGGCGTACCAATTGAGAAAGAGACTTTTAAGATCTCAAGTACATTATACGGATGCTCCAACGGTGAAGGAAATTATCGTGAGGAAACCCGTACATGGTTGGCTCCAGACGTATTGACCAGTCATTCCTCTGGACTAGGCTGACTGTGTTGTGAGAATGCCATATGTGCTTGGGCAACCACACAACATTTAAAACCCCCTATCCCAAGCACTACAGTATTTCAGGAGTGGTTACTTCGCTCGGAGAGTACTGTATAAATCATCCAATAACGGATGAAAAGGCTTAAGTTTTTTAACTATCAAATACCCACAACTTGCAAGCAGAATATGTGTGAGTGCGCGCATAAGCTTTACGCATGCTTACTCACACATCTGCTTGCAGGTTGTGGGTATTTTTTCGCCGGATGTTGCTATATATAATACTAATGAAATTGTATGCTATGGATTTCCGCAAACTAACGCCTGATTCCATTAGCTATAAAACAGTCAGTCTGTCGGTCCTAAACTTGCCAGTTTTTTTTTAGTTTACTCCTTAAGAATCGATTTTCATATAAGGCCTGGCCCGGTATGAAAAAAATATGAGGAGTAAAATCTACTGAACGAATGACCTCGTTACGTTTTCGTGCGCAACCTATTCTGCGCACCTTTCACTTTTTTTCACATGGCGCGAATTTTTGAACTCAAATCGATCGCTAGTCGCTTGCATTGCACACAAAATTTTACTTTTTAGAGTAAACTCCAGTCGTGCGTCGGAGCTGACACACACTTTTTTTTTTAATTATGTGTGTAGATATTTGGAATAAAAAAGGTCATAAAAAAGGAACAGGTTATCGGTTTCGATACATATCTGTGCACTGACTAGAAACCCAGATAAGTGCAAGTCTACCATTATTACTCTTGACCAGTTTCCAGACAGACCGCCCTGGACGTGGAATTTTTTTCAATATATTAAGCTATAATGCTTTCTTAAGCTATCCTTCGGATCTACACGATCGCGACGCAAGACCGCAACCCGCAAGACCGGGTCGCGCGACCCACTGCTTAGTATGAATTTATATGGAGCAACCGCGTCGCTGGTTTACTGATCGCGGTCGCGGGTCATGGTCTCGCGTCGCGGTCGCGTAGATCAGAAGGTTACCTAGACCCAACGTTCACTTGAATTTTTAGTTAACTTACACTATAATTTTAATTTTATTAAATTATAAATGAATCGTTTTGATATCATAAACTAGTTTTTGGAGTTTGGACCAATCAAAACGGGTTTTACGTTGGTTTGACGTTTATGAGAACATAATTTTGCATTTTTAATACATCAGGGGGGGTCTAAAAGGCCGCTTTAGGTGTTTCATATTATGTTTCATATATTTTTTCCATACCAAAATCGTGGAATGGTAAAATGGCTACATGATTGATTTAATTTCATCATATTAGAAAACTGCATTTTTTTCAATTTTCAATAGAAATGCGTAAAATGGCGCACACAAAGTCGCCTTTTTAGATCCCAGAAATGGTAACTGTATTATTTCAGAATTTAATTAGCAGAATTTATTTTTAGTATTTAATACAGTATAACTTTGCATTTTACGTCTTGTGCACCACACACACACACATACCAATACAGTATTACAACATTGGACACAGCCTCCAGTACACTGTATACACATGGACAATTATACAGCAGTAAACGATCCCGTTTTACCCCAGCAGTCCTTTATATTGTAATGTTAGTCTAAAACAGAGCTGGCAGCTTAAAGCCCCCTCATTACGAGCTGCGGCAAAACTTTTCTTATCCACAAAGTGTTTTCGCTGCGAATTGAATTATCATGCACGTTCTGTTTGGACAATTACTGAACTACTTCGGGATGTGTTTTCTGTTCATTGTTGGAATCTACTTCATCATTGCGAGGTTTGTCTTTCTGTTTTGAGATTGGTGATTTGCTCAGTTGTTTTTTTTTTGAGTGATGGAGCCACATATACTTTGAGTATTGCTATCGTTCCAGGAATTTGAATCTTCGATCCCACTCACATCAAGTCTGTATTTTACAATATAAGTTAAGTTGTTGTCCCTTTAAAAAGTTAAATGCATAAGAATATAGTTAAATTTCTGCTCAAGTAACAAAAGCTTTCACGTGAAAACTACTAAACCGATCATCATGAAACTTGGCACAGATATAGAGTAGGCCACGGGGAAGGACATTTTACCGCTCGAAAATATATGGTTCCCGTGGGATACTGTGTTTACGCGAGCTAGTATTGCTTATACCTACTTTAAACGAGAGAATCCTGTATATTATATATAATCGGTTGCTCGAAAACGGCTGCAAGTATTACCGTGAAATTTAGTTTACAGGGAGTTAAGGGGGAGAAAAATCTATCTGGCTAGGTCTTATCACTTGGAAACTGCGCATATTAAAAAATATATATTTTTTCTTTCATCGTACAACAAACAATATATCAATATTATCGACTCTATTATGTCAATCCGATTGGCAGTTTGGTATGAGTATGTTTAATTTTTGCTTTGTTCGAAATTCAGAATATTATGGTGGTTTCGAATCCCAGTTGGATATTTTTTTTTATGATTCTTTCTTTTTATTTACCAAAATTCCGAGCAAAGCTCGGTAACCCAGGTACTGTTTATATAACAGTGATTTAAGCAATAGAACGGATCAGACAGACAAATCCAATCAGAAAATAAAGCAGAAGACCAATTTCTTATCAAAAAATCGAGAAGTATTACAGATCATATGTACGCAATTCGAGTCGAATAAATGCGTCCATATATGTTGTTTATTTATAAGCTTCCCTACCTGAAGCAGATAAGGCCCGTCGTAACTCATACTCCGTACCTCATACTCCCTTCGTACTCCCAGATTGCACGATTTATATTGCTGGAAGATGTTTGCGGGTAATTTTTATCAGCACCTAATTTGACTTCATAAATTCTCATCCGCGCTTATGATGTTTTATATTTGCGAGAACATTTTTATTTTATGAGGGTTGGTAGGCTGGTATGTAAGCTTTTAGTCGTTTTCTTAATATCAGATTCCCTAGATTGATGAAACAAAATTAAAAAATTCAAGTAACACTCGACCCGAAAAACTAATTAAATACAAAGTAAATAAATAAAACATTTTTTTTTTAAATTTCTAGGTATTTAGGACCTTCTTATATTCTCTGTTTGCTTCTCCTTAACGATAAAAGGCCTAGATTTTTTATTAAGAGAAAAATATTGCAATTTTAACGTAATTTTAATTTAAGTTATATAAATAAATGTGTAAACATGTATTTTATTACTGTTTTAGCCATTTATCGTTGCATCATTTCAGAATCTTTTTTTATAATAGTGTGGAAAATAACTTTTATTTGCTTATTTCCTCTGAACTGAATCGCCGCAACTTCGATGTCACAAAAAATATTAAAATATGCACGTTTGTTTCAATCTACTGCGAATCAAATATTTTTTCACAAAAAAACGTTTGGCGCGGGCAAAAAATTCGCTTCCATCCTCTGTTTCTCTGTAAAAGAAATAAAATTCATATTTATAATCAGCTGTAGGATTCACGACAAGAGGTACTCTTTTTCCACAAAACAATGTTTGGCTTCGACTTACTGGTTAGCGGTCAAAGCGATGTATATTTAATGTGTTAGGTTAGTCATGCGTTCAAAAATTTCTAAATAACTATTTTTTCTACATTTTGGGTATATAATAAGTCCGCGTAGTGTATAAATAAGGGCATCCTCATCAATCAGCCTGCAAATCCAGCGCCAGTACATCAGGACGTAATTATTGTCTATCCTGTCAATAATTTTTATATCTTGTTTACTAGTCCGCTTCAACTTGACACTATTGACAGGATGCTGAATTTGCAGACTGGATGGTCTGGATGCCCCTTACAGGGCCATACTGACCATCCAGCCTGCTAATTAAGCACCAGTTCTAAAGGCAGTCATTAGTGTCAATAGTGTTCTTACTTTATAATTTTTGCCTAAAAGTCCGCGTCAAGGCCGCGTCATTAAATTTGCAGTCTGGATGGTCAGAATGCCCCTTAACATAAGTTTTCATGTCATTTCAACTTCTCTAATACTGAGCAGACTGACGTGGTGCGGTAAACCACGTAAAATCATTGTATAAGTTTTAGTTTAAGTCTGAATTTAAATGTTTTAGTTATATTATGTTGTGTCTTTGTGTGCATTGCCCTATCTACTCTACTTGCATCCACAATTATAGGTTTGCTGGAAGAGATCTCTTAAAGAGATAAGTGCGCCAATGTATTGTTATATCTTTCAAATGTGTCTTTGTTAATGTCTACATGAAGAATAAAATAAAAAATAAATAAAAAGCGTTCCATTATTATGTAAAATTCTCGAGTCTTAGCTCTTCAAATCCTCGATACCACCTAAATCATTATAAATTAAGCTTATAAGGCATCTGACGTGACAAGCAGTGCTTAGCGAGTTAGCGAGTAGATAGGGCATCAGCTTATAAATCTGCGCTAATCGGTCTATTGCAGCTAATGCGGCTAACTGAACTTCCTGCCGTTATCTAAGCTTGCACCGCTAGTCGGTTAACTTTATCATTTTGTTTTGTAGGCCGTAATATTGTGCCGTTAATTCTGTTACCTATGCTTTGAGGTTTATATTTAAACCCTTGCCTTAAGGACGGTTCAATTTTAATGAAACATTTTTTTGCGAGTAACATGGATATTACGTTACAGTTGTGCAATTATAACAGTAGCTTGTTAGTAGATATCACATTTGTCGGGCACATCACAATATCAATTGGACTTTAAATATTATGTTAACATAATTATGTACGCTAACAGAAAACAACGGCTTATGAAATCAAATAAACAATTGTGAAACATTTGCTTTCGGATTAACATGCAATTTTATTTAAAACATCACTCCGTCGTATCAGTATACGTATCGGTGGTGAGCTAAATAAATCCTCTCACAAGGGAGCAGAGAGACCGGACGCTCTCATAAATTTGCCTACTTGTAAACGTGTGTACATACTGAGCGACGTGTCACATTTGTTGTATGTAAGAAACCAACAAATGTAGAATTTCCGCGTGATTCGAGCTGCAATGCCTTTTTGATTAGCGAAATATAAGTCAGCGACGGAGTTTTTCCCTTGCCACGGTTCCATTCCGAAATAGCTTACCTATAACTGATGTGTTTACACTAAGTTTTATTAATATCCTACTTTACTAATTATAAATGTGAAAGTTTGTGAGAATGGATAGACGGTTGGATGTTTGGTACTCTTTTTATATATAAAATTTGGTATGAAAGTAGTTTGAGCTCTGGATTAACACTTTGGCTATTTTTCATTCCGAAGTACTTACTGTATTTACGCGGGCGAGACGCGTACGGTCGGTCATTGCCACTGTGCGTGTTGGAAAAAGCAATAGCTGTTGTCGAATTGGTGGCAACACCAGCGGACACCAGATAGGCAGCCTGTCATTTAGCTTTTATTAACTGGTGTCCTGGTTGCGCAACTGTGGCACAGGGTGGAAACTCTCTACAAGTTAGAGCACCGGCGAATGTCAGCCATGTTGACGTAAGGTTGACACCGAAATAATTTTACGTCGCGTCAGACAAATTATGAAATTATATTGTCAATTATGTCAAAGCACGAAACGACCGGCGGCCAGCGTCGTGAACGAAAGTCCTGGCTTGAAAAAACTCACTCACTCCCCCCGCATACGTCTAGCCACGCACACATAGCTGCGAGCTGTCATTCGTGTAAGTGTTGTTTGACGGTTCTTTACGTTAGTATAGACTAAGATGATAAATAGGAAAGATTTAAAAAACTGTGTTTAAAAAAGTTCAAACGTCAAAATGAAGCCCATTCCCACTTGTCGGTTGAAGTTCATTATAGGACAGCCGGACCCTAATAGACGTATTTAATTGATCATCAAACGTGTCGCGACTCGCAGTGCGTACACTCCATAAGTTGAAAGGATCGGTGATGTTTTATTCATAATGCGAATGGGTGTTTGTCTAAATTTGACGTACTGTAGCCGGATCCCCTGTCAGCAGACTTGGCTCCCCGCTGCCCGCACATCGGCCGCGACGCCACTCAACAATTGTAATTTATTCGATTTGAGTGTGTAGATGCCTCGAGTATCATTTAGTTAGTAGAAAACAGTATTTAGTTTTAAAATTTTAAACTATCAGATTGATTCTGGACAAGGAAGTTGGAAAACTGATATGCTTTGGGAAATTACTTTTAGGTACATATTCTACTAGATATTTCGGCTTTCAGGACCGAATTAAATAGGGGTACGACATATTTTGTGTACTTAATATATACATGATCCGCGGTAGAAAGAGATAGTAAGATGCGTAAGCAAATATCTATGAATGATTATAAAACAAAACACGATTTTTTTTTCTATTGCGCTTAGCGCCATATGAAATCTAAAATATCCTTGAAATAATAAAAATCCAATATTTATTTCATTATTCATTTGATTTTATTTCTATCAATATAAGGTTCATACAAGCTGGCAAAATAATATAAATATATTATATATTTATTATAGATAAGTAATATTCACAAGGGAGGCCGGCTTTTACTCGCATGCTCGTCTCGCCTGTGATGGGTATATGGGTGTCGATATCTTCGAACACTAACACTCGATGCCAATTGTACCTAATATTTATGTATCGAGCTAAGATTCAATTTATTCTCCAGTGTTCAGCGATCCACGTAAGAATTGTGGTCTAAATATTCCGCCAACATCAAACACCGAACATTTTCCGGTTGCGGATTCGGATATCTCGAGAAAGTGAATTTTGATGTGACCCTCTTTATCCGAATCTCTTTGTTTCCTTCAGCTGAAATTGCGTATTCCTTTTTCGCTTACACTACTCGGAATATTTAGATCCCTTCAACGCAGTAAAACGATTTAAATAACGCGGAACACCCCCGGGATTCGCGGATGATGATCAACGGTGAAGTCGTATATTATACTAGCTTTATCCCGCGGCTCCGCCCGCGTAAATATAGTACCGGGTATCCCATGGGAATACTGTACTTTTTCGGGATGAAAATAAGCCTATGATTAATCCAGTCCCTAAACTACTACCATACCAAATTTCATCGAAATCCGTTCAGTAATTTTGCAGGAAAGAGTAACAAACGTCCATCCATCCATCCTCACAGACTTTCACATTTATAATAGTAGTAAGATTCGATGGAGCGATCTGGGTATTTGTTTCAAGACAATAGCGGTATGTTCTTAATGTTGCTACTCATACCAGCTCCAAAAGTAGATCACTGGAAACTAAAAAGCGACAGAAGATTTAATGCTTAAAATAAATTTTATTTATCTACATCAAATAGCCATAGTATCCTACTAATATATATAGATGGATGGATGGATGTTTCTTACCCCTTTACGCAAATACTATTGAACGGATTTTGATAAAATTGGGTGTGGTAGTAGGCTCTCAGGCTCTGGATTAAAACATAAGTACTACTTTTTACCCCGGAAAAGTACAGTGTTCCCGTAAGATACTCGATACTATACTCCGCCGCGGGAAACAGCTAGTAATATATTATATCAATACAAAGTATATTATATTAATACGTGAAGCAAAAACTTTGTACTCCGTTTCACAAAAAATATGCGAATGGAAGAGTATGAAATTTGACACAGTCAAAGTGTATATGGAGGAGGAGCACTAATATGTTTTTAATAATAATTATCAAAAATATATGAAATTAAAAAAATAACGTTACACACACAACATTAGTTACTCACACTACCATACGTATGGTACAATTTTGTCTCACGTCGACGTTTGTCAATATGTCTCTCACGTTCAATAAACAACATTTACATTATTATCTCGTATCTGAGATGCAAAATAACCCTGAAAAGTTCACTCAAAAATTTTATGAATTATGGTGAAAGTGTGTTAATGTCTTGTGCCATACAACTAGTAAAAAATGTGAAAACTGATAGAAGACATTAAATTGGATATTGAGTTCAAATCTTTGAGAGGGTATTAAAACGTGATTAGTTCTTTTTGTTTCATATAAAAATAACTAGCAGATGGTGCGCGCTTACGGGTCTGGTTCGATTTAGTTGTGACCCTCAAGTTTTACGTGCTCCCGGAAATAAAAACCGAAAATAAAACCGAACGATGCATTTCGTTTGCGCCATTCTGTAACGTCCCTGTAATAAATATTCCCTTACCCTACATACACCCTTCATAACTATTATGTTTTTGTACTTATAGGGCATGTGAACTTCGCATTATGTCGCATCAACTGTATTTCAATTTGTTGTTGAATTTTCTTGAGGAGTTTTACAACGTACTTTGTAGCTTTCTACAAATAAAATACTTAGAATTGTCTTTCCCAAGCGTCAGTTCAGAACGAGACGTGACGCTGCGAATTTTTTATTTGACAATAATTATATTTTATTATTAGTATTTCATAATAATTTATTAAAGCCTGTTATCACAGGCTACGGAAGCCATGACAGGCTTTAGTTTGATCGATTTTCAACAGACGACGGTACTATTTCCTTGTTTCAAGTTTTTTTTGGATAAATGTATACAACGAAATACAATAGCATGACCTGTCTATGTCTATAAACCGCGTACGTTTGCGAGGGCGACTGCATGAATTGTCTCTCAAGCCATACTGCGAATTTAATAGTTTTAATTACAAAAATTGGGTTACTAGTGTCTACTGTCCGTCTCAAAGATCTCAAAATCTATTATTTGCTGCTACATTTTAATACTAAAAGTAAGCCTCCCCAGATCCCTATCGTTCGACATCGTTCAAATCCTTTTCTAATGAAGCGTTCGATTCGATTTCTTTACTCATTATAAAACGCCAGTGAACTCCATTCTCATGCAAACATACTTTAAACCCAATATCATCAGGTCTGTTGGTGGGTTACATTTACTTCGAATTGATCAGAGAACATATATCAATTACGTCAAAACTTTATTTCCCCATCATCAATATCTGGAATTGGGTCAGTCGGAGCATGCAGCCCCAAGTCCCCAGTGACCGCGCATTTGCCAAATGCAGGCCTGTATTTGTCTTCGTGACGTCACCTCACGTTTACAGAATTCAATTCCGAACGCTTTGAATTTCAAACAAAAAGTCTTTAATGAAATGTGGGCGCAGTAAATGTGGACGCTTGCCGGTGGGAGAGTGGAAAAGTGATTTCATTTTCAATGGTTACTATAGTCTTTTCGCGTGAAGTTTGCTGTGAGTCATCTTTACAAATTTCAAAATTGCTTGCTTTAACTGGTTTTAAATAAAATCTATAACTACACCAAATTTCATCCTTGAGTACTACTGAACCCTAAAAATTTAATTTTTTTATATTTTTTTTATATTTTTATACTTTAAATTATACAGACTAAATATGAATAAGTAATAATAACATTGACATGTTTCTTCACAAAATATTTTAAATATTTCGAGTGAATGGCTATTACCACTACCAGCCATTTCTTTTCTCGAAGCGTTTCGTCGATTTATTTAACCCTCATAACTTGGGTTTGGATATTATATTGAGCTACCCCATACAATCAATATTGAGTAAGCTGGTATTGCTGAGGCATATCTCAGCAATGCGAGCTAACTCTGAGCTTTAAGTCGTAATGCCGAATATTTCGATTCAGCGAGTGAAATACTATAAATCTAGTATCACTTTCATGTAAAAGGCAATTTTGATGTAGACTATTGTAATTAGGCTAGCTGAGCAGCTGCTGTGTCTCAGATAATTTCATTTGTTGAATGTTTGCCGAAACAATTGCTCGCGATAAATTGTAACTTGTAACTTGGACTTTATTTACCAGTTTCAACCATCTTCCATTTTTTAAATTAAATCCCACATCCCCATTCGATTGTCGATAATATTACCACGTTACCACGTGGTAATATGCTCTAGTTTTGAGTGTATCGATATCGTTGCAACTCGAAATAGTTTACTCAAAAGGAATTAAAATGTTGTTCGATGGAGCCGGCTGCACGCACGAAAAAACATGACTCATGCGGCGTTACCGGCGTTACCTCGCTAAACATGACTCATGCGGCGTTACCTCGCTTTGAGGCATTCCATTTATTATTATGACGTTGTCACTTCAACTATCGTCAGTAAACCGACTTTACAGACAACCGATTTTTTTTTATCAAAGCTTAATAATTCAGCTAATATGTTTTGCTGCGCGGTATTCACTCGCCGCATCAACTTTTTGCACCTTGTATTTATTTAAAAAATCGTAACTTGTGGCATGAAATTGAATTAACTTGAAGCTTTTAGAGTCAATTCACACCGTAACCAAACGATACGCGACGCGAGCGCTGCACATGCGCCGTGCAGTTAACTGCACAGCGCATGTGCAGTGGATGATTGATGTCATATCACCATACTTTTTGCTTTGTTATAAATTTTGATTTTTGGGAAACGAACTGAAAATGATTCCCATCTAGCCCAAACTTTTAACCGTGCTAAAACATTTGTTGTGCCTTATTGTGTAAATAGAAGTTGTTTTTGCATATATTATGAAAAACAGTGGGCCCGTGTTCAGGGGCGTATCTATAGCCCGTAGTCGGGGCGTAACGAGGCCGGAACTGCCTTTGTTTTTGTCCCACGATTTATAGCCTAAGCGGGGATGAAAATATCAAGTGTTATTATTATTGTTTTCACCAATTTGGTTAAAATTTTTAGATAACATTAATAAATTACCTATTGCAATTAAAAAAAAACTACGGCCTCGCCGAAAACTTTCGTGAAATAACATCTGAATTCTATATTTTGTACCGAAAGCCCAAAGTGGTGTTAAATATCACCATCATTCAACGCACAACAAAGCCTCATCTTGTATTATTATATTTCGCGACTTCATTCTTAGCGATTTATGTTTACTTATTGTACAGTGGCGCCCCCATGCGTCACCCTTGCACGTATTTTAGAGATGTTAAAAAAAAAGTACATGTCATCTTCTCTATGTTGCCTGTCACGACTTGTTAGGTGCTTAGACGCGGGCTTTTCATTACGAGTTTCCGTGCCGAACTATTCGCACGTTCGCAACTTTCAACTTTCATCGTTGTGTGCTCTCAACATGGGGAAGAAACGCAGAAGTCCGGATAAGGAAGAAAATATTCGAAGGAAGATAAGAAGATTGGAAAGAAAATCGAAGAAAGAAGCAATTTCATCTTCGTCGAGTAGTACAGAAAGTAAGTTTAAAGTCGATGCGAATAGCTAAAATTATAATTACTAATTAATATTATAATTATAATAACCAGGGCTATATCCATCGATATACATCACCGATTTGTAAAAAGTCATAATGTAATGGAAAACATTGCACAATGGCGACGTACCGCTATGACTTTTTTCCATCTACGTACATATAATGTAAATTACGAATGCGCAACTACCAGGGTTTTTTGCTGTTTAGAAATGTACCTATAATTTCAATTTTGGTTATTAACAGATCATTAATATTCTGCTCTAGAGAATGAGCGGGTGCAGGCGATGTCGCCGCAGTTTCCAGAAGCGTACGCGCCAGAGTTCCCCGTCAGCCCTGCGGTCATGGTTCCGACGGAACTATCGCCGTCTGCAGAGCCTGGCGTCATTGAGATGCAGGAACCGGTGAATACTGGAACACCAGGTGAGCTACTTCAGGCTAATCTGGATGAGGAAGTATTGCAGCATCTAGGCGAGGCTCCAGAGCCGGAAATAATACTCGGCAGCAGTGCACAAAGGTATTGTGGGTAGGTGGCACGAGGTTATTAAACGAGGTTTAAAGAAGGACACGAAAGAAAAACTATCGGATAGTCTCATTAAAACTGGAATAATATATATTTTTATGCCTTCCCACCATTTTCCTTAATATTAAAAATACTAAAAAATATTTTAACGGATGAGGCAGAAGGTGTTATTGTCGTAACTTACTGGCCAACACAGCCGTGGTTCCCTTTATTTAAAAGATTAACAAAGAATCAAAACTTTATTTTTTTTTAACCATCATACTAATTTGATAAAATCTATTTTCAGAGTTCCGCACCATCTCCATCTCACGTTACGCCTGCCTAATTGCCGCGAGGTTATCCGGGAGAAGTATTCAAAGACGTCACTGTCGGAGGAATGTGTGGAAATCATCTTAAATTCGTTATCTGATAACACATATAAACAGTATGCTAGTGGTATAAGACAATGGATAATGTTAAATGTATTGCAGGAGCCATAACTATGATTTTTACGATGTTTCTGTGAACAGGGTTGTAACGTAGTTACATTCCCTTTCAATAAAATCGATTATTTCGGCGTTACTCGCGTCATCTATGATTTGTATAATTAATTATTTAGTCATTTTTATAGGCTTAGAGCGCCATCTATCGGCGCACGTCCTTACTAATACGGCGTTAGCCTTTCTTTAATATTCGATTCATAGATCGATTATACTTTCGTCTTAAATCTTAGAAAAATAATAATTTAGTTTTTTAATAATGAAAAAACAGTAAATTTGTAATATTATATTACATAAATATTGATTATTGATATAATATCTTCTTATTTTGATTTCTGGATTTCTTATCTATACGCTTTAGTTTATAGTTGTCAAAAGTTTAAAAAAGAGGAAGGAAGGGTATATATGGCACTTCTTTGAATGACATGTCCTTTTTGAATAAAATTTTCTATACTCAAGATGTAGTCGTTATAATAATTATATTTTAATCCCGTGTTCCACGGGAACTTGGTTACGGGCGCAAACACCGCCAACTACAGCATTCGAGGCACCAATTAAAAGGACTTATACCTAGCTGGAGTTCTGAGTGCTTATAGATATCGGACTGGGACTTTTTTGGACGATTGAAGCTACCAGAAGTTGGAGCCCCATCTCTCTCGCCACGTGCTAGACTCTTGGACTAAGAACCGGGACTTCACAGCTAAGTTCCCACGTGGTTTAAAGCCCCTTCAGACAGCAAGAGGCTAGACCAGACCGTACGGCTTCTGCCCACGACCCCCTTTTCTTTTGTTTATATAATATAAATATTGTCACGGAGATCTTCTTTTTATTTTAATTCCCCCTTAACAGGGTAATTGATTTTTTAACTGATAAATTCAACAAAGGTGGTAAATATGGTACTCTAAATAGTTTTAAATCTGCATTGTCTTTATTGTGTACTGATTTAGAAAATGATTACAGATTAAAGAGGTTTATGAAAGGAGCTTACAGAATGAGACCACTTGTACCAAAGTACAATGTAAGTTGGGATACCAGTGTTGTCTTAGCGTTTATATCTGTTCCTTTAGGTACCCAACGAGGATCTCAGTCTAGAAACTCTTTCTAAAAAGACTGCTTCTTTGTTGGCTCTCGTTACAGCACACATGGTACAAACTTTAAGTTTAATAAAGATATGTAATATTAATTTGAATAACAAAGATGTGATTTTTATTTACATACCAAATATTATAAAAACCTCGAAACCTTCGAACTGTTTTCAACCGGTACCTAAACTTCCTTATTATTTGAGACCCAAAAATATGCCCTGCATTATGCCTTTTAGAACATTTAAGTAAAAATAATGTATATCGTAAATCTGATTATCTTTTTATTAGCTTTAAGAAACCATATAATAAGATTTCTACTCAGACTTTAAGTAAGTGGGAACTTTAATAGAAACTTTAGGTAAGAGTGGCATTGATACCTCAATTTTTGGGGCCCAAAGCACTCGCCACGCTGCTACAACGAATGCCAACAAACTAGGAGTTAATCTATATTAACTCCTGCAATTGTCTCTATAGACAATTACAGGATGGAGTAATACTTCTATTATATTTGTAAAATTTTATAATAAAGACATTGCTGCTTCTGATTTTGCTAGAAACTTGTTAGATAATTACTCATAAGAAATATGATTATATTTATATAACATAATAAATATTATTATTGTTAAATAAGGGTTTATAATATAAAAAAGTAAGAAAGATGTTACATAAGTTTAAGATAATTAAGATAGATAGTGTAAATGTATAACATTTTGTATGGTAAATATAGTATGATTTAACATCTTACATTTTATATTTGATCTACTCTAAACATCATACAATAAGTAAGCTTAAATCGCTAAGAATGAAGTCGCGAAATATAATTGAAGATCAAACGAACTTGCCTTAAGTGAAGTTCGATCACAATTATATGAGCGACTTCATTCTTAGCGATTTATCCAAACCCACCCCGAATAGACGAGACTGTTAAGTCTCTCCCTTCCCAAGAAATTACAAATATAAAATTCACACCGTAGGTAAGTTTTTGCTATAAACAAAATGAAATGCCCGCGTCTAAGCACCTAAAAAGTGCAACTTAGAGAAGATGACATGTACTTTTTTTTAACATCTCTAAAATACGTGCAAGGGTGACGCATGGGGGCGCCACTGTACAATAAGTAAGCATAAATCGCTAAGAATGAAGTCGCTCATATAATTGTGATCGACCTTTACTTAAGGTAAGTTCGTTTGATCTTAAATAAATTTATATCAGTTTTAGAAATGATTTCAAACCTAAAGGAACAACTGAAGGCAGACCGGACCATGTATGGGCCATACATGGTCCGGTCTGCCTTCAGTTCGGCCTGAACGGATGCAAAATCGTGTCGTGTGTGTGCTCGAATCCGTTCAGGCCGAACTGATGTCAGTTGGGTCGGATGCGATTTTTTCCGTGTATGGGCTCGAATCCGTTCAGGCGTCAGTTCTAACTAAACGATCGGCCTCTCGTCTGTGGCTGCCTCATGGATGGGCTATGACATACATTGGACAGAACAAATCTTCATACAAGAAAAAGTTTCGCCACCTCGATTATATATTGATATTGTTTCACAATACCTCAAATAACAAAATGGTCCAAACAAACCCAAAAGTGGGGCCATTTAAGTTGGTATAGTTTTTGCCTCGACATGCCTCTTTTATAATATATACGTCTATGAATTTTAGACTTTACAGCCCAATTATATTTTTTTATTTTGGCACTCGCTAAAGTATAACAAATAAGACTCAGGACTTAGGAATCAGACCTTTTAAAAATATTCCCATCCTTATGCCTAAAGGTCAAGAAGTTATTTTTAGTTAACGTCCGAAGAATCAATTGGACGGTGAAACTATTTTCTTTTTCAATCAACGGAGCTCCCTCGGGGTCGTAAATAGTTGTATCTGACCACAGAGCGGAGTGTCCACTGTCTTCTTTCTGGATAGTTTTTACCTGACTACGTCGAAGCCAAAAAGGAGGATAATGATTATGGCAGTCTATGTGTGTATGTATGTGTGTTTGTTCCACAGTAGCGCCTAAAATACTCTGCCGATTTTAATAAATGAGGTGTCAATAAATTCGTAATAATAGCCCGGGTAACATAGGCTATGTTATTATTTAAACTACCATATCGTAATTATATTGTAATCATGCCCCATAAATCACAGGCCATTAACTTTTTAACCGAATTCAAAGAAGGAGGTCCTCAGTTTGACCTTATGTTTGTATTTATGTATGTTTATCCGCGATTTTCTGAAAAACTCCTGATGCTATTTGGACGAGGGTTTCACTATTAAGGTGCACATATTTTATTAATTTAACTATCGCTACAGGTTTATTCACAATAAAGGGTTGAATCGTTCACTGTAGTCCACGCTAGTCTGATATAAGTTTGTAGACTTTACAGAACTTTGAAGATCAGTGCTTGTAGGTCACGGACAGAAGTAAAAGTAGAAAAAATGTCGCTTAAGTTCAGTTTTCGGGATCAAGCCTGCATTCTTTGCATGTAGGTAACTCAAGCGACTAGCCTAACAGGCATTTGCTTAGACAAATATTTTAAACATTTAATATCCCAACAAATTAATCTAACTTGCTTCCACGTCGTTAATTAAAAAGAGAAATGTGATAATATTTTTTCAAAACGTATTATATTACCGAAGCCCGCAACAAACCCCATTACGCGGTCTGTGAAAAGGATGTCCGGCGAGAAAAAAAAGAAATACATTTAGCAAACGAGTTACATTATAAAGAGATACTGTACATTCCCAGACTCGGCGAGAAGCTCCTTCGCACGAGCGCTTCATTACCGCGCAATAGAAAAGCGTTATAATTGAACAGCGCTGGAAATAGAACTTTGCGCTAATTGAATAGAGCTGAATATCGAACACACGGAAGCGCTTTACAAACGCGACGCTCATGTGGACAGATAAATGGAAACGCATATTTTGTTCTATTCGAACGCGCGAAAAAAAGCACTCGTGAGAGTTAATTCATACCAACGCAGAGTCAAAGCACAATGAAAAGAAATCCTGAAACCAAAATACCGCAAATTCACTCTTATCCCCCCACGTCGATTTTCGGTGACGATGGCCGGGTTCATTGAAACCAGGCCACCTACGCAGCAAAATATTTTATAGTACTCAAGTGTATGTGTTCTACACAAGAGCACTCTCTCTTCCTTTACTCTCGTAACCCAGTGGGACGGATGACTGATATGACTGGCGAGAGATCAGACGCAGGACCGAATTCTTACATGCCCATGCGACGCGACGGATCATCTTTCTTGTCAGACAATCAGGTTTAGCTAGCATTGTCCTATTCAGGCTTGAAAACAACATTTTTATTGTTCCAACGCGCGAATCGAACCTACGACCACCAAATCGAGAAAAAAAAAAAAAAGAGTTTTTCGCTTTTCTTCGCTCTCAACCATCAACCATAGGATTTTACTACGGATGAGGCATGGTTCGGCACGAAATAGCCGGCTACATAATATCACGGCCTCATAGAAAAACGGGATAACACTCGTGTTGTAAATCTCGTTAGGAACATTTGGGGTTTCAAAGACCGAGAATGAAGCTAGTTTATTATATTAAAAAAAGTGACTTCTCGCAGTGAGTCTGGATACCGTATAAAACGTAACACTGAAATAATTATAGCTTTATACTCGTATATTTGCAGTCTTAAACAGCTACATCTTCTTAAGATTTTAATTTACAATATACTCTTTATTGTATATTTAAAAAAACAAGGGAATTTTTGAAACGCTGTTTAAAACCTGTACAATTTACTTTCATATTTGATTTTCCGTAATTATTTTAATTCAGATCCAGAAGTACTTGGGTAACCGAGCCTCGCTTGGAACTCTAGTTGATTAAAAAAAAGTATCACAAAAATATATTATCTGACCAGAATACGACGAACACAACCATATCCGAATTTCCGAACAAAGCAAAAATAATACATACCTACACGTACCGAGCTGCCAATCAAACTGACATAATAGCGGCGAAATTATTGGTGCACGACCAAAGAAAACTATATATAGCTTAAAAATGCGCAGTTTACCAGGGATAAGACCTAGCTAGATCGATTTTTCTCCCCCAAAACTCCAGGGGCATACTAAATTTCATGGTAATACTTGTAGTTGTTTTCGAGAAACCGATTACATAAGTATACAAGATTGTCTTGTGTAAAGTAAAATATAAATTGAATGTAATATATACAAAATCATTTATGGCTAAAAACTAAAAGAACCTCAACATTTTATTTTTACCAGATTATAAGCCGCAATAATTTGTCTGCAGACAACCGCGGCAGGTTAACGTAAACTTCGTAGAGAGCTGAATATAGTAGCCGCTGCTAGCTGGAGTTTGCAAGGAATTTTCTAGACCGAACATTTCTCAAGCACCATCGTGCCGCGTTCTATCACAATTACAATATATCTTGCTGTAGACGTTTTAAAAATTGAGATACGAAAAGAAATCTGTGCATTTTGGCAACTGGTCTATATATACAACTATAGACAAGGCTTGTTGAGGCAAAAACTATCACCGCTTAAATGGTCCCACTTTTGTAGTTGTTTGGGACCATTTTAACATTTGAGGTATGGTGAAAAGAAGATGGCGTAACTTTTCTTGTATGAATATTTGTTGTGTCAAGTTTCCGCTGCCGACGGAAGACCGAGTGGCCAGTGATACTGTCCACTGGCATCGCTAAAGCGCCCTGCTTTCGTGTATTCCCTGTTAATGTTGTATGCGTTCAGATTAGGGACCCCTCTTTTTCACCGAAATGTGCGTCATAGCCTATCTTTACTTTTGAAATCTTTATATACAACTCAATATATACACGGATTTCGTTGAAGTTTGCCACGTAGCCACGTAGATTATGCACGCATCTTTGTGCGCTCAAAAGAAATCTCGCGGGAATTGTACATTTTGCCAAGATAGAAAGGAGCCTATGCACTTCCTCGTGGTCTACTCTATATCAGTGCCAAATTTCATTAAAATCTATTCAGAAGTTTTCGAGACTTTCCAATGCAATGAAACAAACTATAACATCTTTCCTCTTTATAATATTAGTGTAGACAAACAACTATACTAAAATTACGGTGGTGCCACCAGAGGCTGTGAGCAATCCTCTAAACATAGCTTGGTACATTGTAAAATATGCAAAGCTATGTTATGTTGGATTCACCCCCAATGATGTCCTAGCGAATGAAGGCACTCTTCAGATGAATTGTATAAGCTTTATTAAAATTACTATATTCGTAACTAAAACGATTAATTCCATGTTCACTGAATATTAAACACTGTTCAACCCTTACGCAAAATAAAAAAAGTGAAGACAGCTCAACAAACAAAAACGTCATTTAAGTCAAGGCTTGTACGACTTCCAGTCCAGTTGTATTGCAGTTTTATAATAGTAGTGAGGTGACTAATAGGTCCTTTAGACGTCTATAATTTAACTTTTTAGTCGTGCGACCAAAAAGTTTTAATAAACAGGTCATAGCAACGTCGGCAACACTAAACTACACGATGTTTTATAGTTTTAGCTAAAACGTTTGTACGACAACGCAATAGTCTTTCTAATTTCAACTGACCCAATTTGGTAATTGAAAAACCTATATATGACGTTTATATATTGAAGCAGTTGTATAAACGTTTTCATAATGACGTTTGTAAAACGAACCCCATCTTGTTTTACAGCAGTCAATTTGAGACACTTGAGTTACTCGGTTGTTCATTTGCGACTTATCTTATTATGTTTTATCATGTTTTCACTATTTTATCACCTTTTATATTACAGGTTGTAAAAGTCATGCCCTGACTTTAACCAACCGTGTTATCATCGCATTTGAGTCAAATGTTTACTTTATAACGCCATATTAATGGAAGTTTGATTTATAATTTAATTCTAAAAATTATAGTAATGTCCTTGAATATAATAAAATGTTTTGTAAACTGCATTGCGCTTTTACTATCATCAGCTTTGCCTGAAATTAATAAAAATATAAAAAATAATAATTCTTTTTAATTTGTCAATATTTGCACAATATCGATTATCTTTTCAATTTTAAAGATAATTGATATTGTGTTATCAATTATCTTTAAATTTAAATATAATTGATATTGTGTGAATATTGACAAATTAAAAAGGATTATTAATTTTTTGAGGAACCCTAATAGTAATGGTGGATGGCGTAGGTATTGAAATAATCTTAAAACAACTTACTGTCTTTACAGCTTCATACAGAGGTAAGTATGCGACAAAAGCAACATGTCTTTACATTTTTAGAAATAAACATATTTTTAATAAAAATATCGTAATGTTTCTAACACAAAACTACGAAGGGGCGTGTGAATTCGAATAGTATTTACATAGGTATATTATCATAAAACTTAAATTCTCAGTCGAACTAAATGGTATTAGATACGGATAGCAAGATATTAGGAAAATTAAATAATCTATTGTTTTTTGGAAATACTTATTTTCCACTCAAATCTCTTGCCAAAAACCACAAGTAACCAAGTCACCAACAAGAGAGAAAAAACAGTCATACAGGTGTTGATACTTGACTCAAATAAACCGTTTTAGTCATTCAAATAAATAAACCGTTTTAGTCATTCAAATCAATTATGATTATCGTTATGATTAAACTACTGTGCGATGAAAGTGGTAATTTCTTAACGTTCACACGACTTTTGAATGACTTCAACGAAGACACTTGTGACTTTTGTGTGACGATTATACAACGACGTTAGTCGTACAAATGAGGCCCTTTTCGCGTTTAATAAACGTTATTAAAACGTTAGTGTGACTTAGCTGTGGTAATGTAATAACGTTAAAAAAACTATTGTACGCTGATAAATTGTTACTTGGGAGAGCTTTGTCAAACAATAACTGCCTAGTACGCGTGTCGCTATAAACATAAATAACTACAATTTCAAAAATCTATAACTACGAAAATCAAGCTTATGTTACCCGGGATATTATTACGAATCTATTGACACCTCGTATATGAAAATCGGACTTGTAGCTTAGGCGCTACGATGGAATAAATACATACATAGAGTGCTATAATCATTACTCTTTCTTTTGGCTTCGGCGTAGTCGGATAAAAAGCACACACCGCGACAGCTTGCCTTATAAGATGAGGCGTAGTTTCCTTACATGTGTGTGCGTGACACTATGTAATTTCACGGCGAGGCGTACTTTAGGCCGGCCTCACTGTGTCGTTGTCGTCTCGACGGGGATTAAAAATGGGTTAACAGTTTTAACCCCCGTCCAACGCAACATCGTTATAAGGAAGGGGGTAGAAAACCTAGGGGTTAAATACCGTACAAACCTCTAAGGCCCACTTGCGCAGATCTGGGATAAAATTAACCCTGGGTTAAAATATCATGCTTTCTCATTCATAAATACGAAGAACGAGAGAGATAACATGATATTTTGATCCAGGGTTAACTTTAACCTAGATCTGCGCAAGTGGGGCTTAAGCTCCAGCATTACAGCTATTCCTCAAACTAATTTCCTTATTCGTCTTACATTCAGTTTTTCAGCTGACAGAAATCAATTAAGCAGGATTTCGCCCTTTTATGTTTGTATAATAGGAACAAATACTCCGAACGTAATTCCGTCGGTGGGCTCTTTGTCTACGTCCGCCGCCGCGCCTTCACCGGCTTCCCGACTACAATTTAATAACGGCCGCACTTAATTGGCTAATTATAAATTTTGCCTTTACTCGCGATTGCCTCAATATGAGCTAAGATTCACCCGGTAAATATTTATTAAAGTAATTCGAAGCTGTAAGACTTTACTTTTCTTTTGAATCTTTTTATTAACATTTCTAATTTCTTATTTTTAAAATTCTTTTTTTTATCAAAATTACTTTTTGTATATAATAATAAAGTGTGCATTAAAGTTATGAATTTTATTGAGAGTAATAAAAAGTAATGAGCAAAATGTATTTACTTATGCTACTTACACACGTACAGATTTGGTCTGGAGCGGACCATTATGACAGCACGACACTCGTGTGTTTGATTTTAAACTACTAAATACCTGTGTCCGTGGCTAGACGTGTGCGAAGGTCGCGCGGCGCGTGCGGGCTACGGGTTTACATAGTCATCGATTTGGTTTCACGGGATTGGTCGTTTCGTGATAAATCATAATTGACAATATAATTTTATCGTAAGAAATTATTTCGGTGTAAGCCGTAGGCTCACATCAACATGGCTGACATTCGCCGGTGCTCGAGCTGTCATTTGAAGAGTGTCGACTCTGTGATATACGACGCTATTGTTTCTTTGTTTATGTTTATATTAAATTGGATCTTAATGTAGTACCTATAGCGAATTTTAAGGCTTTGAGATGAGCAAATGAAAGCCAATATCATTTCAATTGCACCTTAAACCACATAAACTTGATACATATTCTCAACTACCTACTCAAATCTACCCCCGAACTAATATGACGCGGCGCTGCAGAGAAGATAAAACGTTTTTACTGCCGATCCGATAATTCCGCTTCGTAAGTACATTTCAATCGAGCCCTCGTAAAACTAATCATCATCATCACTATCATGTGAAAATGTCGGCTTATTTGTTACTGATAACAGTTACAGTGCTTAATCACTATCAACCAATTTTGTACTGATACTTGAGAGAATTGTAGTTAAGCAATTTCAAAGTGTTATTTCTCTAGTTTCAGTGTTTTTCCTGAAAAAAACATATTTAAACCATTAAACCATATAATAGTTAAGTTTATATTTCCTCTAGTTATGTAATATTGTGTTGTGTATTTTACTATTTGTGTCTGTGTAAGTACTTTTGCAACATAGACCCTGCAACATTTCATGAAGGCTATAAATAATAAACTAAGATCTATACGATGTATCTACGCATTACCTGCTCAATATACTTTAAAATTGTTGCCAAGGCTGGTACTGTAATATGCTCCGGAATCCGGAAGGCTGTGGAAAATTCTGAGCATTGAAAATAGAACTCTGCGCTAATACAATACAGTTGAAAATGGAAGCTTCGAGTGTTGAGCTGTCATATGACAGTGACATTTGACTCGACACACATGTATTCGATTTTCAACTCTAATGTATTAACGCAGAGTTCTATTTTCAATGCTAATAACTTTCTACGGCCTTCCGGATTCCGGAGCATACAGTACCAGCCTATGTAGTCTAAATAATCAGAAAGTAATCACTTGAAAATAGTAAGGTATGATTATTATTGCCAAGGGTTTGTTTCAGAACCTTCTATTAAGTGTCGGATAGCTTATTCGGAAGTTTTGTCGCTGCTTACCTTACATCGAGCGACAGAGACAAAACATGCAAATAAGCTATCCGTCACCAAGATTGTGCAACAGGCCCTGTAATACTTAGTATTTGAGACTACTTGAAGACTGAAGTTGCCCGAATGAACTATAATAATCTAGTGAGCTATAAAAACGCCATAAAGTGTCGACACTCGAGTCTCCACATTGATGGGACATAAAATATATAATGTGATATCTGGTTCCAATCAGATTAAGGATTACCAGGCCTGAGGAACGCGATAAAAATATCTATCGAAATTCAAATCCGTAAGTGGTTGTGTAAAGATTTTCTAAATATTAAAATGATGACTAACGGCCGAATACTGACACGCTAATCTAAATTAAGAGCCTCCTATTCACAGGCTGTCTCTGTCTCTGCTAGCCGAAACGACAAGGACAGCATGTGACTTGAGCGTCGTTTAATTTAAATATCGTTTCAGTATTCGGCCGTTAGAATAGTTGTTATTAGAAACTGTAACAAAGAAGCAACAGTAAAAAATGACAACAAAATACATCGATATTAAGTGCAAGAGGTAAAATTTTTTTTATATACTTCTTCGTCTATCGCATTCAAACTGTACTTACATTTTATATGAAATAGACCAGGAAATGAGCAGATGGACCGCCTGATTGTGAGCTATTACTGCCACTCATAGACAATGGGCAACACCAGAGAACGCCCGGAAAAACCCAGAAAACGGCTGAGAAGAAACAAACTGGAAACGCACTTGTTACTCACAAGTGCTTTCCCGGTTATCAAAATCCGGAACGAAATCTGTGTATTTTGGCAACTATTCTTCATCTCAATCTCCACATGGATTGCGGTTAGGTTTACCACGCAGATTATTCACTATAGACGTTGCGAAATCTCCCAGGAACCGTACACTTTGCCGCGCTATTATAAAGTAGTCTATGCCCTTCCACGTGGTCTATATCGTGCACAAAATTTAAATGTGATAAAGATACACGTAAATTTAAACAAATTCATTACAAGTACTTATAATATTAAATATGTCCTAATATTTCAGGGCTTGTCATTTGCAAAATCAGCATCCGAGTAATATGACCTATCGAAAAGTAGCAATGACAGACCCTTTTACTGACTATGCTTGACTGCCAAAGTCTTCAAAACACCTTAACATTAAAACCCCTATAGTTTAACGTCCTAGACTCTAACGAAAGGAGGCTAACCTAACCTAACTGTAAGTACCTACTCACGAGCACGTAATAAGCACGTAGCGGTATGAATATGAATGCGGCACAGTTATACGTGGTGGGCCAACGTAGTGGGGCACTAGGCCCACTTGATAAGCATGTCGTGTACCGGTTATGTTTTAAGGAGCGATTTTTGTTGTGTAACTACAGACTTCTGTATGCTACAGAAGCGTATCCACGAGGCATGAATTGAGGCGCATGTGCGCAATGTTTTATCCCGCCATGTTTCAATCTAGAGCCTTAACTACTGCAATATCAAATTTTATCAATCCGTTTCCGTTATCCGTTTTAGTGTGAGAGAGTCACAAACATCCATCCATCCATCCTCACAAACTTTCACATTTATAATAGTAGGCGGGGCTGTATTCCAATAAAAAATGTGGACGCCATGATATCTGCATATCCGTCCCCATATTATATATATATATATATATGGGATCCGTCCATTTTGTCAGTTTATATCCGTTCACACAACGGTAAGCAAGCGAAGCCGTGGACAAAAAGAAGTTGAGTACTTAGGGCCAGTTCACGAGACGATATGCGACGCAGCGCTGAATTTTGAAGATAGCTATTCAAACTTGAAATTTATTCACTACACAAAAAGATACAAGTTTCATGACATCAGTCATACATGCGCTGTGCAGCGCGGTGCAACTTGACATTCGTACTCTTACAATTAAACGTGTATCTTCTTGTGTAAAGAATAAAGTTTAATGTTGAATAGCTATCTTAAAAATGGAATGCCATGTCGCGTATCGTTTCGTATCGGTGTGAATTGACCCTTATAAGTAATTTTCCGTAAACTCTTCCTCTATATAAAAGTTGGCCAAATATTATCAATTATGTCGCCAAGAAGTTACGTCCCCGATGGCACAAGTTATATTATATCTCCATCAGGAGGACCGAGAAGTGGAGACACATTAAGTATTAAGTGGGCAGAAGTTATTGGCAGAGGGTTAGGTGTGTGTTAGAACTTGGCATAAAGTGAAAAAAATATTTTTAGGTTCTTGTAAAAGTTACATGGTATGTAATGTGCATGCTCTTGGTTCCAAGTCATTTCATTATTATATTTCTAATGTTAGTGTTAGTCAGTCTTATCTAGGGTTTGGATCCCGGGACGTGTCGTGTATAGAAGTCCCGGTACATTTTGTAATTTTTGTTGTCTCGAGTCCCGGAACTTTCGGGTCGAGGCTCGAGACGAATTGCGGAAGAACTGTATTGGCTTTGGCTTTTCGTAAATATCGCTAGTATCCGGACACCAGATATGGAAATAATGGGCGCTGAACCTAGTGCCAGTAGCTCGTAAGTACACAACGAGCCTAAATAAAATAGAAAAATAGAACGAGCAACAAAAATATCCTAATATATCCAAAATATAATAAATAAGAAAATATACCCGAGTTTCAGTTGTTTGAAGCAAACGGAAAACGTTCAGAAAGTTTGCAACTACTGTATAAACCCTTAAACACAATTATACCGTCATCTGTTAAAAACGTTCTACTTATTCGGTGACATTATTACAAAATTCAGAAAAAAAATCAGACAGTCAGACAAAGCTGTTGATGCTCAGAATTATTTATAAATTGTTTTTATTTTCAAAAGTCTCGAAGGCTCAAAAAAAGCGCACAATTTTTATACTGGGGGACGAACCAATTCATGGCCTTTCAATAGAATTGTCGAATGCGAGACGTAACCGATGGAATGACATATACAAAGTCACATCTATGGCCAAACCAGGAGCCTAAAGTGACCATATTTTAAGTTGCTGCGACACCATCTGTAAAGACGTGATGAAAGATGATATTTTAATATTAGGACTAGGAAGTAAGGACAAGAACGCTTTTGCTTTGTGCGCGATGTTATGCAACATTCTGTTTAAATTTGAAACCAACAAAATTTATTTGGTAAATATAAAATCAAACAAGTTCACTAGACTAAATTTTAAAATTAAAACATTTTTTATAATTTTCGCATAGAAAATTATAAAAAATGCACGTTTGTTGACATCTATAATTTTGACTATTACTACTTTAGCAAAACGAGAAATATGAACGAAAAATATATGAATGCATTGGTCTTTAAATTAAATATAGAAATAAATAGTAACGACTTTTTTCTTAACTTATCGAATTTCTATATTTAATTTAAAGACTTTTTATTATATTTATAGCTATATATATTGGCTAGAGAGTAAAAGAGACTACAGTCAAGATAACACAAAAAATAAATTCTTAGAATGCTTGAAGTCACAATCACTTTGCCACGTTCTACGCGAACAAAATGCATAACGGGCCTTTTCGTTGTTTTATGAAGATTTTAAGCTATTTTATTATTTATTCTTCCCGATTATAACTGTCAAAAAAGTTTAAAAGCCTACCAAAAATAAATGGATAACTTAGGGTCTCAAAAATGCTGTGTGAAGAAAATAATTTTGTATTTACGATACCGTCATCAAAAAAATTATGGTCATCGAAATAAATTGCAATATAAAAGGTATTCTTTGATCCTAAATAAATGTATATTGCAGTCTCAAAAGTTATATGACTATAAATATATTTTACAATCAAAAAACCTCGCGAAAGGTACGTGGGATACAATTAAAAAATGCAAAGGCAACTCACAAAATAATATCTAAAATAGTCAAAGACGATAAAGTGATTACTAGTACTATATATAGCTAAGACCTTTAATTATTTTTTTAACGATATGACAAATAATAATTATAATATAAATTCTACTGACATTAATTTAAATAACAAAAATAATAATACTAAAAATCATAATAAATTATATATTAACGTTAATAATAATATAAAGACAATTTACTTGACACCAATATCTGACGCGCATATATGCAAGATTATAGATGAACTAAAAACTCAAATTCAACAGGATACGATGAAATTATAACTAACATAATAAAACTTTGGAAAAATTTCTTTACTAAGCCACTTACTTACTTATCAACCTATCAATGTCCCAAGGTATATTCCCAACGGCTCTGAAATACTCAATAATAAAACCAATCTTCAAAAAAGGTGACCATACGAATTTAAACAACTACCACCAATAACACTGATACCAATATTCTGAAAAATGTTTGAAAGATTATATAGTTTTTTCACAGAATGTAATATATTAAAGCCGGAACAATTTTACTAGCAGAATTTCTTTAGACATGACAAAAGCATTTCACTTCGTATCACATAATATTCTACTTAAAAAATTACATCGCCAAGGTAGCTGAGGAGTAGCTTATAAATGGATCCAAAGTTATCTATCAAATCGCCTGTTGTTGAAATAATTGATTATAGCACAATCTTCGATACAATTTGTAGGTCGCCGTACATAACAAATGATGTCGGTGTGCCACAGGGCTCTATATTAGGGCCTTTGCTGTTCCTGAATTACATAAACGACCTACCAGATGCATTAGAACACCATTTTATATGCTGATGACACCACAGTACTCGTCGAAGGAAAGAATCCACTTCATATTGAGGTCTGCCTCACTGAACTAAATAAAGTAAAATTGTCAGTGCAATGAATTGGCTAAAAATAAATAACCTTAAAGCTAATATAATTATCTAAACCAAAATTGTAAACTTTAAAAGTCGAAAACAATCACATAGCAAATTAAAAATGCTATGACAATTCTGATATAGAGGTAGTAGAATCTTTTGTATTTCTTGGTATCACTGTCGACAATTTATGTAACTGGAAAGAACATATAAACAAAATTTGTATAAAACTTTAAATATATAATTAAGACTACAAATTAAAAGAGTATTAAGACTACAAAAGAAGTGCATTGGATGTATTTCCAATGCCAGTTACATCGAACCCCGTAAACCCTTATTCGAACTGTATAACATACTTAACATAACATAACATACCTCTACCCTGTCTGTACAATATACATCTATGAAATGTGTTTATTAATGAACAAAAATCTAGATATTTATTTTATAAAGAAGACAGAAGTAGCCACCAAGAGCTCTAGACATGAATATAAATTAGTTGTGCCCAATCAAAGACTAGGCATTTGTAGTAGAAATGCTTACTGTATGGCCGTGTCGATTTACAATAAACTGCCTGATTACTTCAAAAACCTTTCTGAGAGAAAACTCAAAAGTGAGATAAATGGAAGGTTTAAACATATTATACAATCTGATGCTATTTGTAATAAATGAATCATGCTAAGTCTTTCTTAAACTTATTATAAACTTTCAACACTGTATGTTAGCTACAACAATTTTAAACCGAGGCGTTTTCCATTGAAGAGTATTTGTAAGTTGACACAACCGTCACAATAGTACCAACCTAATATTATAAATGTTACCATGTTTATGTAACATTGTCATGTTATGTACATTTAAGCTTAAATTAAATAACAAAATAATAAACTTTACTTAGAAACTTACTCTACCATTGCAACACCACATTTTTTTAAGAACTAAATATTTAAATATTTACATAAATATTTTGTTAACATATCTGCTGGCAGATTGCAAGTTCTTATATATTTAACAGAAATCTTTAAATTATTTTTAATAAGGTCTTTAATAAACTGATGTTTGATATCTACATGCTTCAAATGTTTTACAGAATCTGTTTGCATTACAAATTGCCGATTGATTGTCACAAAACAAATTGACAGGGCAAACATTTTTAAAATCAAAATCATGGAGTAGATTTATTAGCCAACATGCTCATTGAAACATACTCAGCTTCTGTCGATGACACTCACAGATTATTGTTTCTTAGTACACCAAACTATTAGACAATTGGCAAAGATAAAAAAGTACCCTGAAGTAAACTATCTATCCCTATCTCTCTGGTTACCACTCCAATCAGCATCACAATACCCAAGCAACATTGTATCATCACACTTATACACTAAATTATAATCAATGGTGTACTTTACATAGCGTAAAATTCTCTTAAGGGCACTCAACAATATATTACTAGCGCAACTCTGATATCTGCTTAGCATAGATATAGCAAAACATAAGTCAGGCCTTGAACCTGAAACGGCATACATAAGGCAGCCAATAATTTGTCTACATATCACTTCAATATTTTTATCACATTTGGAATTCATATCTAAATTAAATATCTTAGTATTAAAATTTTTAACCATAGGGATGACCATTGGATTACAAATTTTCCATGTTGTATCTTTTAATTACATTTTCTAAATAAACTTTTTGTGACAGAACAGTTGTACGGCTTTGCAAATCTTGTTTTATTTTATATTTTACATTTATACCTAAGAAATCAGAAATTAATTCAAGATCTTTCATTTTCAACTCGTTATTTAATACAGTTTTACCTGTTCATTTGTACCAACAATTAATAAATCATCCACATAAATTAATATAAAAGTTTTGTCTCTGCCATTATACTTTTTGTACAAACATGAGTCACACTTTGACCTTATAAGCCCTTCTTTTGTTACTACATTACTAAACTTTAAGTTCCAACACTTAGGAGAGTTTCTCAAACCATATAATGATTTCTTTAATTTTACTATTCTATTGTCTCCTGTATAGGCTCCTTAATCAGGTAACCTCACAAAGACATCCTCTTTTATCTCCCCATATAAGAAAGCCCCCGTTACGTTCATTTGATAAATAGGCACATTTTATTTAGTTGTGACTACCACAAACAATCTAAATGTAGACAACTTCGCAACTGGAGCATGAATATCATTTAAATCAAAAATCTCCTGCTGTTCAAACCCTCGGGCAACTAACCTGGCCTTATATTGCTTTACATTATTTACATTTTTAATCTTAAATATCCAATTACTGCTAATTGTTTTTACGTTCAATAGTATATCATAAATCCCGTGTATCATTGTATTTTAATGTTAGTAACTCTCTAGCAATAGCTTCAGTCCACTTACTGCCATCACTTCTTTTCATAGCGTCTGTGTATGTAATCGGCTCACCCTCATCCATCTGGACATTATTGCACTTATAGAATGAAGTCTTCTTCCTTGTACGCCTGCTTCTATTTTCCACCGGTAAACTGGTTTGTTCTTCCTGAACCTCTTTGAACCTCTACTATGTATTTCTCATCACTGGATGGGACATACTAACTGTCACTCTCATGTCCTTCCTCATCAAGAAGCTCCTTCTAAGAGTAGTTAAGTCCATTGTCTCATTTTAATAACCAGTTGACTATTCCATTTCTATCTCCGGGATTAAATCTTGCACATCTTCATCTTCCAGGTTTATTGTCATCATAGATTTCTTATCATTTCCGTCCTTCATTTGAAGTTTCTCCTCGTTGCCAGAGACTTTCTAATTTAAGAAAACAACATCTCTCTTTACTTCCTCTGTATTCCGTTGTGCAAAATAGATTCTATATCCTTTTACATTATCTTCATAATCAAACTTTTTCACCTCTCTGATCCCATTTCCTTCTTCTTTCCTTTGGGATGTGAGCATAGACTTCCCTACCAGATTCTCTCAATTGGTGTATATCAAACTTTTCATTTATCGATACCTCAAACGGAGACCTTCCATTCTATTTACTTTTCCCAGTCCTGTTCAAACAGAAGCAGCCGTATTTATCGCTTCTGCCCACAATTTGTTTGGTAAGTTTCTTTCGTATAAAATTGTCCTCGCTGCTTCTACCAATATCCTATTCTCTCTTTCAGCCGTCCCATTTTGTTCGGGTGTGTACGGTACTGCTGTTTGGTATTATTTTACGTCTTGAAAATATTTTCTTTATATTCATATTTATAAATTCCAAACCGTTGTCACTTCCAAATAATTTCACTCTGTTCTTAGTTATATTTTCAGCTTTATTAATGAAGTTCTCTATGCAATATTTAATCTCATGTTTTGTTTTTACAAAGTAAACACACCTGAAGTTGGAATAGTCTTTCTTCAATATAACAAAATTCCTCGAGCCACCCCACAGACTTCCATCGGCTCACAAGTGTCAGCATGGATTAGGTCGCATGGCCTGGTACTCTTTTTCTTTCTTTTAATCAATTTATTTGACGAGGCTTATGGTGCACTTGGCATCTATGTCAGCCTCATAGTTTTATTCAAATTAATAAAGGACATATTAAGGTATTCAAGTGCGACCCTGGCTCATTATTCAAAGTCCAGATACCCTTGGAGGTTGAACAATCAATAAAATTTTCCCCCACATTTAGAGCTCAGATCCTGGCTAATTTTGATCCATGGAATAAACTTATTTGCAGCACATAGTATGATATTGATAAATAAATCATAGCACTCCTGAACACTTGGGACACATTCCCGATCTAAGAATCAATCTTTAAACATGTCCCATTCTGCCTCTTTATAATTCTTCTTTTTCACGTTAAGTCTAGTCCTCTCAAAGCCTAATTTAATTTTTTGAAGAGATACTATTTACATACACTAAAGAATATTCATGACACCATCTAGATTCTTATCAGGTGTAACTTGATCCATTATAATATTCAGTTATCAATTTGAAAATAGATTCTGCATTCAAAAAACTTCTTAAGTACTTTATAATTATTTTTTTAACAATAGAAAACAACATATCAATTTTTGTTGAAGTATCATTTTCTGATTTAATTATTTCATAAAAACGATGTAGAAACTGTGAAAATAAAGACTTCTTTGGCTCTTTATTTTTGACATTCATACTTGCTTCATCTGAATCAGTGCATTTATCTTCATCTGTGCTTAAGGTAACTTGAAGCTCCCAGGACTCAATCCTCTTTTTATTGTTTTTACCACTCGCCTTCTTTTTACTCAATGAATTTCTACCCTTTGATGTAGATGGTGAAGGCTCATTATGATTGGCAACATCGTGAATCTCCATGTCTTCATCAACTTGGTTTCTTGTTACATCTGCGTAGGTGGCATTGATACTACTTCTTTGTGTTAATAAATTTTGCACTGGATTTATAAAACATTCTCTATTATTTAAATCTCTACTTTCCTTTTCATTGTTAAAAGAGAGTAAAGCCACCTTATATGTGGTGTTGTATTGAGCCATATGTAATTGCTACTCCGTTCACGTAAGAATGCTGGACACTCACTCTTAATAAGAGGCATATGTGCTCCCTTACAATTTACACATTTTAAATGATCAGTAGTGCAGTTAACATGTTCACTGCCAAATTTCGGACATATTTGTAATTTAGCTGTACAAAAATGTTTCATATGACCATAAATCCAACATTTTAAACATTGTGTAAAAGGAAAAATGAATGACTCCACTCTCACACGGCAACCATATGCTTTAACATATGATGGTAGAGTGGCTCCTTGGAAAGCGATTCTAATGGTCTCAGATTTTACCCATTCACCTTTCTCATTCCTTTTTAATAGTCGCTTGACTGCTAATATCTCCACTTCACATTCCAAAATTTCTTTTATTTCCTTTTCATCCATATCAATATCTATGTCTCTAATTATACCATAAGAATAAACTACTTCATTTGTTCTTCTGCATATCCAACCTCTTTTCTTATTATTATCACTATTAATAAAACTTTCTGCTGCACCGCTGGATTTAAAGCGAATTAGAATTTTGTAAGGATTTTTATAGGAAACTTTCACAATATCCAATACATTTTCCGTTCTTAAAAGCTTCGCAATAGCCAGTTGTTTTGGTAATGGATCCTGAGAAGAAACTGCAACTTCATAAAAGCTAGGTACAATCTCCGTCACCTGAGATAAATTTCTATCTTCATGTGATGGTGAACGCCTCAAATTAAGTTTCTTCTTTCTCGTAACCATGACAAAACCCTCATTATCTTCTACAGCACTTGACCTTGTTCTCTTCAAATTAATTGGTACACTACAATTTTTTTCACTCGTAACCTCAAAATTTTCATCTTGATTTAAAGGGTTATGTAATGGCGAAGATCCAAATATGGTTCTGCGCACCTCTCTAGCATTCATATTAGTAACATCCATACCAGGAGGAGGTTTAAACAAAAGTTTTCACACACAAAAATTGAGGGTAGATAAAAACAAAAGTCGTCTTCACGCAATGACAACTGATGTGAGACTGTGGCCTGATACTCACATATTCACTTCTGCTGAATGATAATCGATGTATCTTTCCGACTAAACAGCTTTCAAACTCTGATTGAGAGGTTTGTTTCACATTGACATTGTGTTTTTGTAGAATATCTTTGACGTATACAAAGTTTTGATGGGCCAACCTTTTGTGCCAGTTATTTAAATCGTTCTGCACAATTGATGCGCTATGTGCAATATCGTTCTCACATTTATTACGTAATTCTAAATAGTAAGAATTTCCAATTATTCCTGCTACTGCACACACTTTGTTTGGTTTTAAAAACTTACAGGAAGTGTCATTTGTCATAGTGACATATCCTTTATCTGTGGCACGATTAACAGAGAACAAGTTACTTTTCAAATCCGCAACGTATAGCACATTGTCTATGACAGTATCAATCCATTCTTTTCAATTTGAAACTAGCACCGCCACCTGTCCGACACCTTGAGCACTAATTTCCGCGCCATTTTCAATAACTACTGATTGTCCCGATAAACTTGAAAATGATGTAAATAATGCGCGATCCCGATACATATGTTCACTAGCGCCCGAATCCACCATCCACTTAGATTTATGCAGTTTATTTGATGAGTTAGATACCACAAACGCGTTACTCTTCGTTTTGTTCATAGATTTACTAATTTTTTGTTTTCTAAACCTTCATTGCGCCCTGTAATATGCGAACTTCCCACAATAGAAACAGTAATTAGAATTGTTCACACTTTCTTCTCAATAATTTTTATTATTTATGCACTGGTGGTAATGGTAATGTCCTATTTTTCCACACTTATAGCACTTTACTTGTCTTTTATTTTTCACAACGAACGCAGAGGATGACATTTCTTGGGACTTCTCACTCTTTCTTATTTCAGCCTCTCCTCCTCAATTATTAATAGTCTGGTTACCAAGTTGTCCAGAGTTTGTTTGTCGTCAGGTGCTGACTCCCGCGCGGATAAAAAATGCTTGTATTCGTTAGGCAATGACATTTATATATTTGAAATATCAAACTTCTCCGTGATCTCTTCATCCATTTGTTTTAGTTGATTCTGAATTTCTTGAATCTTTGACAAGAAAACAGACATATAGACGCCTTTCTCGAACTTATATTGAAAGAAGCGTTGTTGTTTTATATGCATACTTGTTTCCGTCTTTTGTTCATATACACTTTGGAGTTTTCTATACATCTCAGCTGAACTAGTACATTTTATAATGTAAAGCATCACCTCTTCTATCATTCGTGTGACCAATCGTGTTTATGCTTCTTCCCATTTCCAAATTTCAGCAGCATTGTTGGGCTTCACACACTTTCCCTCAACAACATCCAGCCACCCTTGGCCCCTCAACAAGACCATTGTTTGAAATTTCCAAATGTTTCTATTCTTGGAACCCTCCAGTTTGATGATATGGGCGTTATTATTATTTTCCATCTTCCGACTTTATTCAAACCCCTGAACAAGTACTCCTTTTCGACGAAACAGCTTTGCACGCCGTGCACGTGCTTTGCACATATATAGGAATAAGTGACCTGATGTGTGACCCATGACCAGATGCTATTTGTAATTCTTACTTTCTTAAACTGTATTATAAACTTTCAACACTTTTCGTTAGCTACAACAATTTCAAACCGAAGCATTTTCCATAGATGAGTATCTGTAAATTGACACAACCGTCACAATAGTACCAACCTAATATTATAAATGTTGCCATGTTTATATAACATTGTCATTTGCCATATTAAACACAATACAATCAATAAATATTTTAATGATCGAGTAGTATATATCAAGTAACATTCAAACGTTAAAAAAATTATATTACATTATATTCTATTTACCACAAATTTGACATGCATTTTAATTAAATTAATTGTATCTTATTGTTAAATCTGACCCTTTATTTTGACGTTTTTATGATTTTGACTATATTATTCATTAATGTCATTATAACAACCCTTTGTAATCTATTGATTATTATAATCTAAAATAATTTTTAAATACCTATGAAAAACTGAAAATATTTTCACACTATTTATGTAGTAGAATATGTCGAACTCAATAAAATATATAAACACCTACATATTCTTGGCAAATAAATTATATTTGAATTTGAAGTCCCGGGAAGTTCCGGAACTTTGATTGCAGGCTGTCTCGTGTCCCGGTACACAAAAAACCACACACCGGGACAACTTGTCTTACAAGGTAAGGCGTAGTTACGTGTGTGCGTGACACTGTGTTATTACTATATATTTATATACTCCTCACTTAATTTTTGTAAAACTGTGTACAAAGATCTAAATGGCTAAAATTACTTCAATTCATGAATGTGAACATGGCATAATCGTCATCGAACAATTATGACATTTGGACTGATGACTCACTGCAAACTTATCGTGAATGAACTATAAGTACCTCTCTCTTTATACTCATTAATCATAATTTTAGACATTCTTACGTAATCAGTAGAGAAATATATATTTTTTTAATTTTTTAATGTCTTGCATGAAAAATCAAAGTATAGTAGAATATAATGTGTGTTTTGTCCCTATATCGTTTACTTTTTATACAATTTTGTTGGATGGAAAATATTGTAGCAAAACCGGATTAAATTTAAAAAAGAAGATTATGTTACAAAGAAAAACAGACTAATACAGTTACAAATTTTATCTTAACTTTTCTTATTTGCGTAATTTGCGGGAATGAAAATTGTTTGATTAGATTACCTAACCGACTTGTAAATATCACTGTGCCCACTGACTCGAGTCGAATCTAACTTTGTCGGCGTAAAAACGTAATTTATGACGGCGTTAATGTAAACGGGCACCACGAGCCTGATGATAAGTGATCAGAAAGTGCTGGATGGATGGAGCGTCCATCCAGCACTTTCTGATCACTTATCGGGGTTCGGGGCGAAACGCGTGTCGAGTTTCGCAATCTGCATGGTGGTGTGCCTTGCACGATCTTGCTGATATTGTTGCTTGTGTGGTGGTGGTGTTTGCACGATCTTGTTTCTGAGTGTAGGCATAAGCAGTGTGGGAGGAGGGAAATCCTTTAGGTATGCTTATGGGTGCACTCACATATTTGCTTGCAGGTTGTGGGTATATTTTTTCGCGCGATATTGCTAGATATAATATAAATAAAAATTGTATGCTATAGATTTCCGCAAAGTAACGCCTGATACTATTAACTATTGATCAGAAAGTGTTTAGAGATTAGACATAATCGTGGTCGACACCTCCGTGGTCCAGTAGTTTAGCTTTGATAGCTTAGCTATTGACCCCGGCGGTCGTGGGTATGATCCCCGCGTTGGAACAACAAAAAATATTGTTTTCATGTCAACTCGTTAGGACAATGAAGGCTGATCACCTGGTTGTCTGACAAGAGAGACGATCTATGCGTCGGATGGATATGTAAAAACTCAGTTCTGCGCCTGACCGTCGTGTCAGTCATCCATCCCACTGGATTACGAGAGTAAAGGAAGAGACAGTGCTCTTGTGTATTGCGAACATACTTGGGCATTATAAAATAACTCTAAAATACTCCTGTGTAGCTGGGTGCTTGACTGGTTTCGACAGAACCGGCGATCGTTACCGAAATCGATTTAGGGAGCTATTATTATCGTGTAGTGCTGCAGAAAACAATAGTATTAAGGTAAATGTTATGTATTAGTAGGTATTATATGAGATATATTATGATAATTTTACAAATTCGGAAAATTCTGTTTCCTCTTTCATCTGTGAATTTAAAGCCATGAATCTTTTTTCATATTTTTCATCTAGCACAGTGGGCTGATCTTTACGTTTGTGGACTTAGCTCGAACAATTGGCAACAACGTATTCGTAACGTTGTCGAATGAAAATTGTATAGGCGCTGTCATGAGATTCATTCGATTATAATTCTCATTCGGTAACGTTCGTTCGATACGTTCTTGTCAATTGTTCGTGCTAAGCTCATTGGTCGTACGAAATGAGGGTTTTCGATATGTTTCCCGATTCACACAAAGCGTCATCTGGTGGTAGATGTGATTTCTTGTCTTATTGATATGTATGTTTTTGCAAGACGAAAAAAAATATATAGCTTAAAAATTTGCAGTTTCTCAGCAAAAAGACATAGCTAGATCGATTTTTATCGCCTCTCTTCTTAAAATATTATAGTTAAAAAGCTTATGTTGCTCAATAATATTTAGAAGTATATCCTCTGGAGTCTAGTTTCTCTTATCTGTTTCTGTATTATAATTTTAAAGCCATCGTAGCATCGTCGGAAATGAGGTATTTTAATGAAATTTCATTTAAAATAATGTCCAGTGTTCGCCAAACAAAGCGGCGTTGGGATAAGATATTTTGATTAAAACTTTTCCGCCGTCAGTCCCGGCACCGATGAACGGTGTCAAACTCTGTGGTAAAAAACCTTTTTTTATTTTACCTAGAGATTTTATTGTACAGAATTCATCATCATCAGAATTACCGATCATAAAAGTGCCTACTGGTGGAACTCAACTTTCTCCGGAGAAGCTTAAGCTCCAATGTGAGCACTAACATAGTTTTCGAGTGAAATTTGTATAGGCGCTGCCTCGTTGTTGTCAATTCTTCATGCACTTTTGATAATCTTCATCGCAAAAACATTTCGTCATCCTTTTTTCCAGCATGCTAAAATTCTTGCATCAATTACAAGTCTTAATTCAAATTTTACAGTACTTTCACAAAATTTGATTTACGCTTGCATATAAAATATTATAGTTCATACACTATATAAAATAATTCCGCTAGATCTCATATCTTGTGTCTAGGAAATAAAGTGTCGGATACTTTTCAAAAATTTTCAATTTAACTTCTCCGTGAAAAGTGGAAGCTGCTGCTGACCTTTGACTGCTTAATCCCAAATCACGCTTATTAATAGAGATAGTTGACAATAATTATTATAGCACTTATTAGGATCAGTACATACCGAAACGAGACGATACGCGACACGGCGCTGCATTTTGAAGATTGAAGATTTTGAAAAAGCATCTGATTCAAAATTGAATATTATTCACACAAGAAGATACACGTTTAATTGCAAGAGTTCTAATGTCAAACTGCACCGCTCTGCACAACGCGGCGCCACTCTTGCGGTGAAAATAATATTTAATTTTGAAACACTATTTTAAAAATGCAGCGCCGCGTCATTTCTAATTATCTTTTCAATCTATCCGGCTTACCCCAACATTTTATTTATTGAGATTCTTATGATATTGTCTTCAATCTAACGTAAAACTCAACATGAAAAGTTTCACTCAAACTCAAATTGATATCAAATATATTAAACGTATTATTATTATCATCCGCTGTTAAAATATAAGAGGTATTGTGGGAGTTCGAGCACGGACTATAGGTAAGGATTGACAGTGCTAAACGAAAAGTTTGTTTCTCTTGTAATTGTAATTATAATAATAATAAAACGTTTATTCAATAATCACATTCACATACACTACTTTTTTTTAATATCTATGGACGTTTTCATACCACATCTAATCCCGTGGTAAGTTTGACTTGTGTTACGGGTACCAGACAACGGAGATATTATATTTAATAATTTTTATACTATGCCTACTTATACACAGAAAATGCGCTAGCCACAGAGGTCGTCAAAACATTTATCTACAACACAAATTATCGACATTACAGATAAACAATCACGTTAAGGTGCGTGCCTACTTACAAAACAGTAATCAACCTTGCCGAGCCACTTAGAAAAGAAACATAGATTACTGAATACTCATATGAGGCATCTAGATCCAGAAACCGCCAACTCAATTTTTAAAAGTTTTTTGACATTTGAATGTGGTTTAAAAGAAAAAAAACATAGTTTACTTGTCTCTAAGTACTCAGATCCATACCTCGCCAAATCCAATACAAAAAGCTGCCTAAATTAAACGGTGAATTTCAAAATCCGCCAGCTCCAGATCCGAGCTAGTTTCAGACCCCGCCACCTCCTGTCGACCAATCAGTGAGCTGCTTTTTTAATACAAATCATTATGGCGGCGGAGCGTCTTGCGTGCGTTTTAGTTGTGTCATTTTATTTTGATATTGGCGAAAATAATGTGCGATTTAGTGAAAAATGTGGAAAAAGCCGAACCTAATAAAGGCAGAAAAAGGAAAAAGCAACCAGAATTATGGGAAAAGACCAAAAAGCGTGAGAAAAGGTAAGAGAAAATACCACGCTTTGTATGGCTAATCGTTTAAAATGAAAGTTGGAATAATATACAGGTTGTTTTTTTGTTTCTAATGTTTTATGATTATGGCATGTTTTTTATCCCGAATGAAAGTGCGGCGGATCGCTCATTCAAAGAATTATTAATAAAAAATTTGAACATGTTGGGTGCAGTATCGATGCCTTTACAGGCAACCATTCTTGAATAATCTAATAATGAAAAAATATATTATAAGAATGTGCCTCCACAAAGAGACTGAACGTAAAAAAGTAGGTAATTACTCAGAAAATGTGATTTTGAAACCTAAAACTATCATACATTTCGTCATGTATTGCATTATTTTATACATTTTTTAATTTTTGCAGCGTTGTGGAGGCATTTCCCAACATTTAATATTTTAAAATATTTTTTACCCTATTTATTTTTTATATTATATTATATATTATTTTTTTTGTACCCTAAAGAGCACAGAAAATGTGAATCCTAAAATGATAAGTTGAATTTTTTGAGTTTTCGGCCAACCCGCACTAGGCTAATATGGGGGACTATGGCCTAGACCATTTTTTCAGAGGAGACCTGTGCCCAGTAGTAGGACTTACATGGGTCAACAACAACAACAACGTTTTATTCTTGCTGAATAGGTGGGCAGAAACCATTGAACCGTACTGCCATATACTTAATTAATACATCTTTTATTCCAGGTATACGCCTACAGATTTACCTACACCACCGACGTGCAGACATAATACAAAAACACTTAAATGTGGTAAATTGTTAATTGACAATGGCAGACCTAGGAAAAATTCACGCAGTATTTTATGATCAAAAAAATAAAATTTACCAAGATAATTTTATTTTGCAACATTGCATCCACAAAAACGTCAACCGACATCGGCCTAAGAATTCGTCACGTGTACCAAAAAAGATGAGCGTGGAGTACATACTACCAAAACCAACGAGTGGAGCTGGTCAAGTGCGTGTTTGTAAAGCAGCATTTCTGTCTATATTAGGCATGAAGAAAGACAGAGTATCCGGAGTTTTAAAAAGGTCATTTGAATCATCTGGAGCTCCTGCTAAAGAAAACAGAGGAGGAGACCGAAGATCTCAAGCAAATGCAGAAAAGTGTCTTGCTATTTGTTCATTCATCGAATCACTTAAGGGCTCTGAGTCTCATTATTGTAGAGGAAAATCTTCTGGTCGTATTTACCTGTCGAGTGAACTCAACATAAAAAAGTTATGGCGGATTAATAATGAAAGTGCAGAACAGACAAAAAAGTGAAGCAGTCATATTTCAGAAACATATTTAACACAAAATACAATTTTGGATCACCTAGAACTGACGTATGCTCTCTTTGTACTGAGTTAAATGAGAGGATATAAACAGAAGTTTATATCCTCTCATTTAACTCTTCTTCTCTTAGATCTTTAGAAAAAGATCCTATGCAAAAACAAGAGTTAATAACGCAGAAAAAAATTCGCTCTTTGAGAGCGAAAACCGAGTATAATATGTTAAAAACAGCTGAGGACAACGTGACAACAATTTCATTTGACTGTCAGAGGAACATGATGCTGCCTAAATTACCAGACCAATCTGCTTAATTTAGCCGACAAATCAATTTTTATAATTTACGATTGTTGTTGGTACCTCAAAAAGTCAATTGTTAAAGGAAAAGGTTTTGATGTATTATTGGAATGAATCAGAAAGTCCCAAAGGATCTAATGAAATAGCGAGTGCCGTATTTCACGCATTGAACTCAATTGATATTCAGCAAAACATAGATACAATTCGATTGTTTGCAGATGGTTGCGGAGGGCAAAATAAAAACAGTACGATGATTGCCATGTGTAGTAAATGGTTATTCACTCACGCTCCTCGACACGTAAAAAAGTCGAGATTATTTTCCCCGTAGTTGGCCATTCCTTTTTACCTGCAGATAGAGTTTTTGCCAAAATCGAAAAAGAATTACGTAGAATTGAAGTAATTACCAACCTGCAACAATATCTAAATATTTTAAAAACACATGGAACGCCTTACCATTTGAGTCAAGAGGTGCCCATTTATGATTTTAAAACACAATGCACCAATATCCTTAAGCCTCCAGGAACATGGCATTTCAAATTTAATTTATCAAAGAGGTTTTTTATTACTCGTGGTCAAACCAATGTATTCGTGCAAGGAGAAGAGAATTACAGAAAAGAATTAAATGAGCGAAAAACTATAACTAAAAAATCAAAGACCATATGGAAATATTTTGAAAAAGGAGAAAGTTAATGATGTTACGAAAATGTTGGCCAAACATTATGGATCAGCATGGAAGGAATTGAAAGATCTTGAATTTTATGTGTACATTTTTAACCGAAATAACGGCGATGTTGAGGCAGACGTACATGATCTCGAGTGTGAGCCCATTGAGGAAAATTAAAATTTCATTTAGCATTGAAATTGTTTTGTTTACGTGAGACATGTCATGCAGTTTTTAACTACATATTTTGCTAACAAATAAACTGTTCTTTATTTAAAAAATTACTTTTACTCGATAATACAAATAGAACATCTGTATATTTTTTAAATTTATATCAATCAACGCCATCTCCAAAATGATTGAGTTCCAGAACCGATAACTCCGTCGGTAAGTTTCGAATTGCGCTGTCTCCAAACTTCAATGCCGTTTTTTGCTCGTTTCGAAAGATATAATATGACATTTTTTTAAAAACACTAATATTAAAAAAGTAATACTAATACAGATAACAAGGTACTAAACTCCCTCTCGTAAGCTCGTAAAAAAGCCTTAGTACTATTTTCAAAATACTGAAACCTACTTGCGTGCGGAGCTGACGGCTTTTGGAACTAGACGCCTCATATTGACAAACAACAAAAATATTAAGTCTCATGCCATAATATAAACCTATAATTAAATTTGACATTACAAAAAATTATTTTAAACTTTACATAATGAAACTTCTTATCGTGCTCCTTCTCGCAGTTTAGATTACAAGATTAGTTTTCAGATTACAAAGATAATATAATGTTCTCACTGTAAGCTAAAATCCTGCAAAAGGAAGTGTTACATTTTTAAGCTTTTAAAATGTTCTCAAAGCTCACTATTTCAAGCCATTAATATACGCTGAGAGCTTTCAAATAAAAAGCTCGTAAATCAGCAGACTTATACATTAAGTTCTAATGACGAAATAATTTGTTCGCAACTAGCTTTTGTTCCCAGAAACTGTAAGACGTCATGATAGTAATTACAAGCTTTTGTTTATGGAGATAGGTGTAATATCGAAGATTGGTCAAAATAAATTACGGATTTTTGGGCATATGATGTAGATAGATAGATAGATAGATAGGTAGATAAACTCTTTATTGCTCACATTAAATAATACAATATATGATAATAATAAGATGTACTGCTTATATTAAGACGTTTAGGCAGAAAAATCATTAAAAAAAAACAATTAAGCTACATAAAATTGCATTGCGTCCTCTAAGGCACTGACCGCAGCGGTAAGGTTAGTGACCACGTAAGCCTCACAGAAACAGGTGATTTAAAGAGGAAGCAAAGACGTTACCTAAATAACATCAATACATCAGCTGCGTGAAGTCAATGACCTTAACAGCGTCGTAAAGAGCGTAATGTATTTTTTTTTTTATTATTTTTTTTCTGCCTAAACGTCTTCACATAAGCAGTAGATCAAAATATGTCTAAAATATCCGTAAGTGACTTTCAACAACTTTGAATATTTGATGCATAGAATAATCATTAGTGGGCGCTCTACCGCCCAGCGAGACTAATGATTTATCTATGATTTTATGTTTATTTTGGTGTAAATATCACAGGAAATGAAGCTAGTCCTCCCATCATCTCCAAATACCTATATTAATTTTCTACACTAAATATAATAAAGATGTTTTTTTTGTTTGTTTGTATTGAATAGGCTCCGTAGCTACTAGACTGATTTTGATGAAATTTGACACAAATATAGATAAGACTACGGTAAAGAATTTAAGCTACTTTTTAGTGCGTCAAAATGTACAGTTTTTGTGGGATTATCTTTAACGCGCACGAAGCGCACGACGAATATCCCGTATGGTAATAAATACGTTCTACGTACGTGATTAAGTCGCGTTTATGTCAACGAAATACAGAAAAAGACCAAAGAAGCATCCAGCAGCACCAAGCACCAGCAGAATTGGCCCACTTGTGTCAAAGCATTCTACCACCGTAGACAAAACATATGAGTTATTAAATAGTATTGTGTGTACTTGTTAGATTTTTTTTTTTGTAATCTGAAAAACCTGATAGAATTGGAACGCAACCGGATTAGCTATGGTTTATTCAATACCTCTCTTTTGGAAATACTGTTTGTTCCATGGCACTGTTTGTGTGTTTCAAAAGAGGCTTATATGAACAAGTATAAGTACTGACTTGTTCACATAAGACTCTTTTGAAATAAAACTAATTACTGATGAAATATATAATTATTTGCTAAAAATCCTACAAAACCACATTGTAACTGCGTAAACCGAAGCAAAATATTGTATCGCAATTAGGATACAAAGTGGAACACAAATTACAAACCCGGGAGCGCGATCAGCGAACCGCACGCCTGATATTATTGTAATACAATATAGTGAGCGTACAGCCAGAAGATACACCTAAGTCATATTATATTAACAATTAGATGTTATGTTATGATGCCTGCGACTTCGAGCGCGCTAAAGGAAATCTAGCGGGAACCGTACATTTTTACCAATGTAAAAAGTAGCCTTTATCCTTCCCCGTGGTCTAATCTACATCTGTGCCAAAGCCTATTCAATTTCTGGGCCTATTCAATGGAAACAAACAAAAACTTCCTCTTTATAATATTAGTACAGAAATATAGACAATCAAAATACTCGTAGATAAGCAACAACTTGTTCAATACAATTATATCAGCAAAGTTAAACGAGTTAAAAGCTCACCTGTTTCTAAATATTTTCCTTTGCATAGTGGATGCCCAAAATATTTAAAAACAAAGGGAGTGACCACATCAAATTCAGACGAAATTCCGTAATAATGAATGGCGATTAAGCGAGGCAGTTAAGCGACTTTGATTTAATGCCTAGGACACGATTCTGAGGTAATAGAGAAAAAGTCATAGTTCGTGGTTCGAGTTCCTTTAGAATGTAAAGATGTTGATGTTGATGTTTTCTGTTCACTGGTCTTATCTATCGACCGAATTACGAACAGAACAGTTGGGAATATTTCAGATTGAAGCAGGGTGTAATGCATAGTCTTATAAATCACAGTACTAATGGTAAAAAAAATCCCATTAGTTCTGCCGACAGAACTACTCAACAGAACAGGTGGGAATAGAGGACACAGTTTGTGCATTCCCAGAACTTCATATTCGAAATACATATTGAACAAACCTCACTCGTTTTCGATTATGAAGTTCTGAATTCTAAAAAAAAATTATTTTTAGAATGACGTGATGAGATCTATTCAATCAAAGATTAAAGATCATTTCATTCTAAAAAAGAGGAAAGTCCTTTATTTTTTTACTTTTATAGTTTATTTATGACGGTATAAAAGGTAATATTTCACATGACATTTGTATCTTGGAATAAAGATAATTTGATAATATATTATACTTATAAATAATAAAGCAAAATTTTATTTATTATGTGAATCTCACTGCTTTTTGCTTCGTTGTTAGTTATTGAAATAAAATTATTTGATAATTAACCGCGGTAAGATTAAAAAAGTACCTATGTAATAAATGAAATCGGTTAAAAAAGCGTCTCCTCAACCTTTAGTCTTTTAAAATATTCACGCGCCATATTTTCCAACCGTACCGCGGCGACTTTGCACGCACTTATGAATATAACACGCGGACTATCACGAAAATGTACACACCCGATAATTACCAGAGAGTCAACAGATAATAGCACTCTGAATATTAATCAAGTGCCATATTTGAATAACGTCTAATGCATGTCACTTTAACAGATGTCAGGCTGATGGTTTTCACGCCCTACAAAGGTTGTCTTTTAAAGAAGAAGAAGAACAAAGGTTGTCGAATTTAGAAAACTGGGTTTGTGTGGCTTAGTTCTTACTTAGGCTTTGACGATCCCTGAGGCTCAGTGGTTAGTTCCAACCGTATCCCGCCAGGGTAAGTTTTCTGTGTTCCTGGATCATGGATGTGTATTAAATATGTGTATTTTATTATAAAAATCTTAAATATATTATGTATAGTAAAAAAGTATTAAATATATTTCCGTTGTCTAGTACCCGTAACACAAGTTCTTCGAGAACCTAACACGGGACCAGATTGACTTGGTGTAAAAAGCCTCCATAGATATTATTATTATCAGTTTATTGGCATTTTTATTCGTAAGCATGGTAATCAAAGCACGAAACGACCAGCGACCAGGCGAGTGAACGAAAGTCCTGGCTTGATAAAACTCACGTCCCGCTCGCCCAACGAATGTCAGTAAAGTGAATGAAATCCGCAGTGTAAACAATTTTTTTTTAAGGAATCACACTTAACCTAGACTCTTATTTTCTTTTTATAGAGACCGCATTCACAAGTATTGAATAAATGAATAGGCGCTAATAAACTGGCATAATTGTCGGCACCGAGTGTAAGCGGATTACGTATAATGCCGTCTGAATGCTCTCACGCTTTCATGCCAATAAGGCTTTTGGCTCAATACCGTCGAGGTGGTTTTATTATCAGACAGCCATAATTTGTTATATACCTCATATAACCGGTATAGCAAACCAATCGGCTGATAGTAAGCTATTCACACAGGCTATGGTCATCTACAGCGTGGAGTTTGCTATAAGAAAAATTATGATTGGGTAGACTACATGTAAAATATTTAGATAAAATATTAGTAATTAGATCCATCTAAAAATACCTACTAAAAAGATTCATTTTTTTTTCTAAATTAGTAAAAAAAAACTACACTATTACATTAAAAACATTCATTAAGGTAAGTAAAAAGTTAAACGCACAAATTTCGGAGATATTTACAAGTATGTTCCTGCGGCCGTATAATATTTCAGATTTACCTAATATGACGTCACAGTTAGGTACGACTTTTGTATGGAGTGTTTTCACGAGACGAGCGAAATTTTGTGCAAGAGCACTGCATATGACATATGACTGATATCATAATAAACGTGTATCTTTTGATGTAGTGAATAAAGTTCAATATTGAATAACTTTATTATTGAATAGCTATCTTAAAAATGCAGCGCCGCGTAGCGTCACGAATCGTCGCAGTGTGAACTGAGCTTTACAAGGAAGGTTATGGACACAAGTTTTTGATTTTTGAAACTTTTATTACATCGTCTCAAACTTTTTCGTCTGTGTGTTGCATGTCGCGTGACGGTCGGCCGTGGAGTAGGGATAAAGTGAAAGGCGCTCGTCAGAGCAGCCGAGGCCAATATGGCGGCGCCTATAGTTCGCATCAGCTGACCGTGTAGTGTATAGACTAGTACTCATTTGTGCCAGTGCTCCACGCTATTTTGTTATTAAGTTTCACTTTTACCGTGGTTTCATAAAACCACACAATCTTTTTTCTTTTAACACTTATATTTTTAAGAAAAGCTTTAGTTACAAAGCAATAACTTCATTTTAGTTAGAATGCAACATAAAACTATCTTGCGCATAGGTGAATATTTCTTAACTAGCTCCCTGAGTTATTTATCTTGGCTTAGCGTGACGTGAGCGGTTCGAAACAATGCTTTTAATCCTTAGTTACGTTTTCTTTCTGACGCACATTCTCTTGCTTAGTACTCTATTTTATGTGGAAATTATTTGTAAATACGATTAAGATCTTAAATGGAGAAGATAAACCTTCTCTTTTCTATGACACACAAGGGTTCCGTGCAAAACGGCAAAAAAAAAACCACGTTTGTTGTATGGGAAAAATATTAAATATATATATTATTAAATATTTATTTTCAGTTTTTAGTGTTAGTTGTCATAGCGGCAACATAAATACATAATCTGGAAAATTTTCAACTATCTAGCTATCACGGATAAGGAGATGCAGCCTGATGACAGGCATATGGACGGGCTGACGGACAAATAGACAGCGAAGTCTCAGTAATAAAGGGCACGTAACCCTTAAAACACCCAGTAGGAACATTCATATTGGAACTGAAGGTGCTAATCAGTGGGGTAAGCACGAACAATTGACAATTACGTGTAGCTAGCCACGGTAATCTAGTATATATCTGTACAGTGTATAATTTATGACGGCAGTTGCCACACTTAATAACACACTTGCAACCATAACCCCAAAAATCGGAGTAACTTATAATCAAACTACAATCAATATACCTTGACGTGTGAAGGTCGCTCGGCGGCTTCGTGACCGTGGCAGCACTCATGTGGCTTACTGCCTTCCCGTCATCCATCATCGGAGGTGTAGTAAAAAAAAACTATCATTTCCCTACGTGACGCGCATTTAGTACGTGTCGTGGGCCACGCAAGCGCTGTAGTCTATAATTATATTATAAAGAGGAAAGATTTGTTTGTATGTATGTCGTTTGTTTGCATTGATTAGGCTCCGAAACTACTGGACCTATTTCGATGAAATTTGACACAGACATACAGACATACAGTAAGATGTAGGCTACGCTTTGATTGCAGCAAGATGTATGGTTCCCGCGGTATTCCATTTTTAGCGAACAAAGTCGCGGGCAACCATTAGTTACAAACAATATACAACGCTTCAACCAACTTCTATTCGCTTTCATCTATTTTAATAAAAAGTAATTACATAATCCGATATTTAGGGGATAATACTGTATTATGCTGTCTGAAATCCTGGATTATTTTCCCTAAGACGTCAAAATTTGCCAACGTCTTGACGTGTTCGTCTTAATTGTGTCTATTGTTGCGTTACACGTTACTTGACGTATTAAGTAATAATTAATTTAGCCGTTGTATTTAAAATGAAACTCTATTTCTGTTACTCTTCTCAGATCCAATTTCATATAGACGTAAATAAATAGACAATAGTTTACTATAATGCTACCGATTTAAATGTCACTTATTTATCGTACAATGTAGAAACACATGAATTTGGTTAAATATAATATTTTTGTTAACATTTAGATTCAATGGGAGTGTACATTATACATTTACCTTCTTGTTAATAAAAAATATTTACACCACTGATACACTTATCCATGTCGCTGTGTTTTTCTGATACGTTGCAAAAGATACTTGATAGAGAACAAGAACATGGTGTAAATATCCGTGGTGTAAATATTTTACTTAATAAGGTGGTAACTGAATAAAATGTTTTACTTATTTCCTAATATAATTTCAGTACTACTCGGACAGTAAGTGAAAAATTAGTGCATTTCAATACTTGCGTCGCCAAGCGTACCCTGTCACGCGATACCCCCATCTCGTTGTTCGTTTCAGCTGTAATTACAGTTGCTGGCGTCGATCGCGGTCGCCTGCACCTATCTGTTACACAACACTCACTACGCCACCATCATCAGCTCGTTTCAGCTGTAATTACAGTTGCTGGCGTCAATCGCGGTCGCCTGCACCTATCTGTTACACAACACTCAATACGCCATCATCATCAACTCATTTCAGGTGTAATTACAGTTGCTGGCGTCGATCGCGGTCGCCTGCACCTATCTGTTACACAACACTCACTACGCCACCATCATCAGCTCGTTTCAGCTGTAATTACAGTTGCTGGCGTCAATCGCGATCGCCTGCACCTGTCTGTTACACAACACTCAATACGCCATCATCATCAACTCATTTCAGGTGTAATTACAGTTGCTGGCGTCAATCGCGGTCGCCTGCACCTGTCTGTTACACAACACTCAATACGCCACCATCATCAGCTCGTTTCAGCTGTAATTACAGTTGCTGGCGTCAATCGCGGTCGCCTGCACCTATCTGTTACACAACACTCAATACGCCATCATCATCAACTCATTTCAGGTGTAATTACAGTTGCTGGCGTCGATCGCGGTCGCCTGCACCTATCTGTTACACAACACTCACTACGCCACCATCATCAGCTCGTTTCAGCTGTAATTACAGTTGCTGGCGTCAATCGCGATCGCCTGCACCTGTCTGTTACACAACACTCAATACGCCATCATCATCAACTCATTTCAGGTGTAATTACAGTTGCTGGCGTCAATCGCGATCGCCTGCACCTGTCTGTTACACAACACTCAATACGCCATCATCATCAACTCATTTCAGGTGTAATTACAGTTGCTGGCGTCAATCGCGATCGCCTGCACCTGTCTGTTACACAACACTCAATACGCCATCATCATCAACTCATTTCAGGTGTAATTACAGTTGCTGGCGTCAATCGCGATCGCCTGCACCTATCTGTTATACAACACTTACTACGTCGTCATCATCAGCTCGTTTCAGCTGTAATTACAGTTGCTGGCGTCGATCGCGGTCGCCTGCACCTATCTGTTACACAACATTCATTACGTCATCATCATCAGCTCGTTTCAGCTGTAATTACAGTTGCTGGCATCGATCGCGGTCGCCCTGCACCTATATACTACACAAGACATAGCTTGTTACTTTTTTATTTGATTTTGAAACAGTACAAATTCATTTAATATAACTCACCCACACCGATTTCGGTGACGGTGGCTGGTTCCATTGAAACCAGGCCAGTTACGTAGGAGTAGTTTTATAGTGCCCAAGTGTGTGCTCAGGCACGACTTTTTACATGCCCATCCGACGGATAGATCATCTTTCTTGTTAGATAACCAAGCTCTAACCACTAGACCACAAATTCATTTACCTAAATCTTATCCAGGAGCGGCCAATTCGCCGCTATACATTGCGTCCAGAAGCTACGCGCGTTTGTCAAAATACCTGCGTAAATTGCGACCACTACGACATTGTTCGGTGCGCGTGTAGTAACTACGCGGGAGACAAGGCACTAGCACAGATTAAAGAAAGCTAAGACCAGATAAACAGCTACATACAACATTTTCGATTTTATTGCACTACTACAAGCATACGGTGTGTCCACAATTCTCTTATCGCGTACACGGCAATAGTGAAAACATCCGGTTAAGATTGTGCATCGTCGAAAGGACGTCTAAATTTTTGAAGTGAAAACTTCTTTTGGCGCACCGCACACACATTTTTTCGTAGGCTGTAAGAGAGGCTGATCCGTCATGCTCTGAGGTGAAAGGCTCGATCGGGTGAGCGGTACTAATATTATTTACTTTATTTACACGTAAATTGATTACGATTTCACGACGAAGCTTTCACTTCTGCCGAGTGGTCTTAGCACACACTGTACATTTTTTTTATTTCGTGTTGGAGTTTTTATGTCATGTGAGATTGAGAATTGTGATGTCTGTGTTTGTGTCCAATAAATGTTTAAACTTTATAGTATAAGAATATTAAATACAAAATATATCAAAAAAAAAAGTTGTTATTTACTGACGCTTTACTAAGTTTAATTTAAAATTTGGATCGTTCTATGAAAGGTGTTAGTCAGCACGTAAGTATTTTTTTCTAGGCCGCCATACATTGCGTCCAGAAGCTTTGCGCTTTTATCAAATTTATACGCGTATATACGCGATGTACACGCGTGTATTTCGCGATTTAATATTGTCTGGCGAGCATGTAGTTAATGTGTGTCTACAATCAGTGTAATGTATAATACGCAACATTGCATATGCCGACTAAGCACCCTGTAAGTGGATATCAAATGACATACAATGTAGTCCATTGCAATATCTATTATCAATCGATGACGCCATTAATCATTTAAACAATAAGACAGACAGCACTAGTCGACGATTAATAACCGATTAATAACGAATTATTGCACCTACTTAACTATCACTTACACACACAGCTAACCGAGTCCCATTTGTTAACCATCCACGGTAATATTGCTTAAGAACGTCCTTGAGCATGATTTAAAGTAGTAATACCACGGCCTCACGGAATAACGGCGTGAAATAATGCACACTTGCTAAGTATTTTTTGTTGCTGATGTCCAGTTGTTCCAATAAATATCTTATGAGATTATAACGTACTAGATGCTGCCCGCGACTTCGTTCGCGCAAAAGGAAATCCCACGGGAACTGTACAGTTTGCCGCGATAAAAGTAAGGCACTTTTACATAGGCATGTTCTTCCCCTCGGTCTACTCTATATCTGTGCCAAACTTCGTCAAAATCGGTCAGATAGTTTCGAAGCATATTTAATGCCGACAAACAGACAAATAATCTTTTATATAATACGTCTAAACTTAGGCCTTTTCATCCATTATTGGATGATTCATATAGTATTCTCCGAGCGAAGTAACCACTCTTAAAATACTGTAGTGCCTAGGACAGTTGGTTTTTAAATGTCGTATGGTTGCCCAAGCCCATACGGCATTCAAACTGTCACACATTCTCGAGTGCTAATCAAACGGTCTACCCACTCGGCCACGGAGCTCTATATCTATTAATATAATATTAGGTCCTTACATATGAAATTGGCGTTTTGTCGTACTGGCCACTTTAAACTCAAATATATCTTCTTTGGTTAGGAATTCCAATTTCAAATTTATACCGCTATTTACTCATGCAGTTGTGTTTCGAAAACAGTAATTCATTTGTTTTTTCCTCTTTTGGTTTATTTATTTGCGTCATTGCTTACAAAATGGAAAACTTTAAATATCGTATTATTTGCGAGTACGAGTTCCACCGTGGCACCAGAGCTGCAGAAACGGCTCGAAGGATTAATGATGTGTATGGCAGCTGTTTCGCAAAAGAAAATACAGTGCGTTTTTGGTTCCAACATTTTCGTTCTGGAAATTTCGACCTGCAGAACAAGCCCCGGGGACGGCCGGAGACCAAAGGAGACCAAAGTTGATAATGAAGAATTGAAGGCTATTGTGGAAGCGGACCCATTGCAAGCCACGTCCGAGTTAGCTGCAGGCTGAGGTGTTAGTGATAAAATGTTTTAATCCACATGAAGTAAATTGGGAAGGTGAAAAATCTTGAAAGGTGAATACCTCATGAATTGAGTGCAGCAAACTGACAAATGCGCGTCGACTGCTGCGTATACGTTTGTCGTATAACTCAACCGGCACAATAATGAAGGGATTTTAAACCGAATCATCACCTGTGATGAAAAGTGGATCCATTACGATGGGAAATGCTCATTGCAATAGCTGAACGCTGGCGAACTAGCCAAAGCCTGCCCAAGCGAAATTTGAATTAAAAAAAAGTTACTTGTGAGCGTGTGGTGGACTAGTGCCAGTGTCGTTCAATACAGCTTTCTTAAATCTGGCTAGACGACTACATCATATGTCTATTGCCAGGAACTGTAAATCATGATGGAATAGCTAGCTGCTAAACAACCGAGGTTGGTCATTCGCTCTAGACCACTCAGCTGCTTTAGGACAACGCTAGACCATACACTAAACAACAGACGGCTATCAAATTAGAGGAGCTTCAATAGAAATGTCTAAGACATCCACCGTTCTCCCCGTACCTGGTTCCAACAGATTACCATACTTTTCGTTTGGATTACTTCTTGCAAGGGAAAAAATTCAACTCCGATGAGGCAGTCCAAAGCGCCTTCAAAGATTTGATTGATTTCTGTCCGATTGGTTTTTTTAGTAAAGGAATCAATGAACTCCCTATGAGATGGCAAAAGTGCATAAATAGCAATGGTATATACTTTGATTAAATAAATATGTTATGTTTATAAAAATCGACTTTATGTTCCTCCTTTACAAAACGCCAATTTTATATGTAAGGACCTAATATATACAAGCCTAATGTCTACAAGCAGCTATTAACTCCTTTGTCGGGATTATATTAAAAACGATAATGCCAAAATAATTTACGAAAAACGCAAAGATGTCAAATTGAGGATGAGTTTATCGAAACAGGTATTAACATGTCCCAAACGCGCGGATTACGGACAAATAATTTACGAGTTTTTGCGGAATTCTGTATAAAATGAGGAGAGATTCTTGCGGACTCGTAATTTAATTTTTTTCTTAGGCATGGTGCAGACGGGACACAAGAGACGGTGACCTGTTGACGCGTTTTTTAAAAGGACGTCCTCTGTGGCTCTGTGGTTAGCGCGTTGGCATGTAAGCCGGAGGATGCGGATTCGAATCCCGCCAAAGGAATAAAAAGTTTCAATGTTCATTGTTCGGGTCATGCATATTGTGTATTGAATATGTTTATAATAATATACTAAAATCTAAATATTAGTATAGTATAAATGTATTAAATATACTTCCTGTTATCTGGTCCCTTCCCTCCCTCCCTAATACAAGTTCTTCGGATACTTACCATGAGGCCAGATTGACGTGGTGTGAATCGTCCATAGGTATTACTAGTATTTTACTCGTACAGTCGCTGACAAACTCAGTGTACCACTATTAAACCTTATTGCCATAGTAATAAGATCAAAATACGGTACTCCGTGTCTGTCGGTCATACATAGACTCGCAGCACACGCGTGTCGCGTTAAGAACGCAGTGAGTCATCAGTGCAAATGTTACAATTAACCAATGACGCTTAAGCCGTGTTGATATTCACCAATTGTAGTTATCAGACACAAAAAACGACCACAAACCAAGATGTATTGTTAACCTAACCTCGCAAGGGTCGTATACTACAGCGATCGGACGCGGCATCTGTCCGTCTGCGCCGGTTAATACGAGCCTCTTTTTACATTTCCTCATAAATTGAATATAACTCAAATGAAGCACTCGCTATATAAGCTAAGTGACACAGACTTAGAAAAGCAATGCGGGCTGCTCTGTATTTTGATAACGGTTCCTTTACAGTGGGTATATTGTTATCCATATAATAGGTCTTTACCTATGAAATTGCCGTTCTACAGTACTGGCCATTTCAAATCAAAATTATTTTTGTTTGGCTAAGAATTCTAATTTCAAATTAATTTTATTTTAAAAACATGGAATTCTTTTTACAAAAGTAGTTATTAGTTTATTGATTAGTGTTACATTTTCATCGCATTTCAATCTTTTTCGTCATCATGGATACGTTTAAAATTCGAGTAATTATGGAATATGAGTACCGTCGTGGCAGCAACGCGGCACAAGCGGCACGCAACATCAACGACGTTTACGGAGCTAACACTACAAACCAACCCACCACCTGTTATTGGTTTGCTCGCTTCCGTTCTAGAAATTTCGACCTGAAAAATGAACCTCGCGGTCGTCCGAAGACTTTGGTCGACAATGACGAATTAAAGGCGATTGTGGAAGCTGATGATACACAATCTACGGCTGAATTAGCAGCAGCTTTCGAGGTTAGCGTCAAAACAATATTGGTCCATTTGCGTCAAATTGGAAAAGTAAAAAAGCTTGACATATGGGTGCTCCACGAACTCAATGATCGCCAGCGCGAAGTACGCGTCGAGACGTGCCTTGCACTGTTGCAACTGCAACAGACACACAAATGAAGGAATTTTCAACCGCAGGTAACAACCTGCGATGAAAAATGGATTCCGTTTGATAACCGCTAGCACTCAGCAAGTTAGTTGGATCCTGGTTCAGCACCTAAACAATGCCCTAAACGAAAACTTACCCCTAGAAAAGTGATGGTCACTGTTTAGCGCCGGTGTGATTCATCACAGCTTCTTACCAAACGGGGTGAGCATTACTGCAGATGTGTACTGGGAAGAACTGAACACAATGATGGAGAAGCTGGCACATCTCCAACCAGCATTGGTTAATCGCTCGTCTCCGCTGCTCCTGCACGACAACGTACGACCTCATACTGCACAGCAGACGGTCTCCAAGTTGCAAGAACTGGGGTTGGAAGCTCTCCGTCATCAACCCTACTCACCAGACCTTGCGCCTACAGACTACTACTTTTTCCAGAATTTGGAAGACTTCTTGGCGGGAAAAAAATTCAATACCCGAGAGGCAGTACAAAATGCCTTTGAAGAATTTGTTGCCTCCCGTCCAGCTGATTTCTTTAAGAAGGGCATCAATAAACTGCCACTGCGTTGGCAAAGATGCATTAATTACATGGGTGATTAGTTCGATTAATACAAATAAACTTACATGAAAAAAATTAGTTTAAATTTTTTCATACAAAACGGCAATTTTATAGGTAAAGACCTAATATTATTATTTATACTAATTTTATAAAGAGGAAATATTTGTTTGTTTGTTTGCATTGAACATGCTCGAAAAGTACTGGGTTATTACGATTGGATGAAATTTGGCACAGTTAAAGACTACGAGGAAGGACATCGGTAATATGTTATCCCTGTGCTCCCGTGGGATACTGTATTTACGCGGGTAGAGACGCTGGCAACATCTTGTAAAATTATAAAACGACAATCTGTACTCAATAGACATTGTTCCGTCTTAACTATGAACTGGATAATAAATAACTACCTTCATACACCTGCTAGCTACACCTACTCCTACACCCATTACCTACATACACCTGATAGCTACACCTATTACCTACACACACCTACTCCTACACCTACTACCTACATATACACAGTCATACACCTACTATAAACACCTACAAACTACACCACTAACTACAACTACACCTATTACCTACACCTACACCTTCACCTACTAGTCTACTACCAACCCTAAAAGCTATAAGTGCCCGGTTTTTGGAGATATTATGTAAACTCTAAATAAACTAAGTTATACTGGCGCCGATTTACCGAATCCCAAAAGATTAATCCAGCGGCCAATAGTTTTAAGGCCAATAGTTTTAACATTTACAGTATGACCACGATCTTAATGTCTTCAGGAAATCGACGTTATACATCGTCTGTTGTTTTCATAGACAAAGAAGATTGCCGAGGGCCATTATGAACATGGTTTAACTATACAAATTTATTTAGTAAATTGAAGATAATATTGTGTTTATCCAGTCTTGAAAAATGATTTAGAGAGAAAACAAAGCTGTCTTAGATTGAGAACGACGATTTGTGTGTGTAAGAAGCCCTGTAAACAGAAATCAGGTTAAATAAATGAAAAAACAATTCTGTTTATGTTTTTATTTATTAACATCCCCTTTCCAATGTATTTACAAAACAGAGGGACATCGTAAAAACTTGTACACCATACAAGAGCACGACTACCGAGGAACCTATAACGTATGCTACTCTATAGCTCGCGACCCACGACCGCGAACCGCGACCGCGACCAGCTAACCAGTGAATCAGGTTCTCTAGCCACGCCCATTGGTCACGTGACGAAGTAGCGGTATTTATTAAGTGCTCCATATGCATGCTAAGCAGTGGGTCATGCGAGACGGTCTCAGTCGCGGGTCGCGGTCGCGCATCGCGGTCGCATAGATCGGAAGGCTACCATAAATCTTACTTTACAAGAGTGGGAAATACCAGTGGCTGGAGTAATAGAAATATGGAAATTGAAAACATAATAATTTTAAATACATCTAGGCCTACTTGCACAGATCTGGATTAAAGTTATCCCTGGGTTAAAATATCACGCCTTCTCTTTCATAAATACGAAGAATGAGAGTGGTGAGAGGTAACATGATATTTAACCCGGGGTTAACTTTAACCCATATCTGCGCAAGTGGTTACACAATTTTCATATACACTGGCCTGCAAATGAACAGCACTTCTTTAATTTGAATTAACATAACTAGAGAAGTTAGAGTTTTTTTAAGGGTTTCGTACAAATCATTTAAAAAAAACCTGTTTTTAGTATTTGTTGTTAGAGTGGCAACAGAAATACATCATTTGTGAAAATTTCAACTGTCTAGCTATCACGGGTAAGGAGATACAGCATCGAGACCGACGAACAGACAGACAGACGGACAGCGCAGTCTCAGTAATAGGGTCCGTTTTGGATACGGAACACTAAAAAATATTTTTGAGGAAAATTCTTTCTACGCTTAAAAAAGCCGATAGAATTTGCTGTAAAACTTTTTTAACCAACACTCACTTCTTTAACTTTGAAAAAATTAAAATTTAAAACAGGTACTACTGTCTTTTACGGGCCAGTGCAGAGATTCAAGATGTTTGTTTCCCCGTGAAACACTATAGTGGCTTTTTGAATAAGCTATTCGTTACCTCAAGGTTTGAAACAATTGTCGCATCGTAAATCGTAAACATCTTTCACAATACGGCAAGTAAAAATAAATTCATTCGATAAACAGTATACACCATCAAGAAACTATTGACGTTTTTACATTGGCCTCTGTATTGGATATTATAAAACAACAGTTATATCCATAATTCGCGTATGGATATTATTCCAACGCTTCAACAGGAAAGAGAAACTTATATTAAAATATATAAATAAAAACAGTATAGAATCAATTTATTTGTCATTATTTACTATAAATTTACGTATATAAAGACCATCCTTTGTTGGAGGTTTCTGCGCGAATTTAAACATTAATTAGCGAAATATTTTCACCATTACAATGTGAAAGCCTGTTACAAAAAACGTTCTATCATTTAATCGAATTGAATTTTTGTAATTATGACCACCTATGTGGCTCAGTGGCGGGGCGCGGCGATGCTCATGCCGTAGGAAGGAATACAAAAATTTATACCTCAGTCATGGATGGGTCTACTTACATATACATATATATAGTACAAAACTGTTCAATATTAACCGTATATAACCGTTGTCTGGTGCCCGTAACCAACACAAGTTGCACAACGTAGCACAAGATCTTTGGGAACTTACCACGGGGCCTGATTGACGTGGTGTGAAAGCGTCCATAGATAAATATACTTAAATACAATACAAAATTCAATACAATTTCAAATACAACAAAATAGCCCAGTACAAGATATTTAGCTACGGCGCTACGCAATCTCGTAGCAACGGGCTACGACAGTATATATAAACGTAGCACGGCTACGCGATACGGTGTGGTTGCATAATACGGCCATTAGTTCGGTTACGATTCGCTACGATACGGTTGCGGTTGCCGCAAATTACTATCGCAGGCTGAGACGCTCTAAAAATTAAAACTACATTGTCTTTTACCTCCGGATACTCGTGAGCGAAATGAGGATGGGATCTGAGGGTCAATTCTGCTAAATAAAACCTGCAATAATACAATTACAATCAAGTCCCGACACGCTAAATCTGTCAAACCGGTATTCCCGTTAACGTTAAGGCAGCGTCTAACGCCTCCTGATTGGTCCAAACGTCACAAAATCAGATAACGATGACAAGTCGTCTCACTTATAATACAACCAAAGTAAAATGAAAGTCTACTGTAAATACGAAAACTGTGATTACGAACCACAGCTCTTGTAACTCACTTAGTGTAACTAAATTACGAGAGTTTTTGAAATTTTGCTTCAATTGAATTGTAAATTAATAGTAATGATGTAATAAACAGATTTTTGGTGTTTGGACCAATCAAAATAAGTTTGATGTTTATGAGAATACCATTTTGCAGTTTTAACATACGAGTATCGGGACTGGATCGTAACTGTATTATTGACAGATTTTATGAGAAGAATGGACCTTCTGAGATACTAATGGTAGGTCAAACCCACTGTAGACGTGCGACGTAGCGATGTGACGTGCGATGTGACGTGCGATGCGATGTAACGCGTCGCGCTCGAATAGCGGACAATTAAAAAACACACTTCACACCGTTCCGCAACTATATACTAATAATTTAATTGTAGCTAAAATATTTTTTTGTTGTAAACCGAAACTATTTTAAAACTAGTTCATCGTTTAAACTGTAAAAATCCAGTTCATTGAAGACAGTTGAACAAATTCATGAATAATAAATCCTTGTTGTTGCGGAAGGAAATATTTTAACATTTCCAGTTAACGAGTGTAAACACTATTGTTACTTCTTCGACAGTTGTTGGCCGTTGGTACATTTTTGTTGCATGCCTTTGGTAACCGACGTTTGACTATTGTTTTATTAGAAGAGCAACATTTGTGTGTAACATTGTAAGGATAAAAATTTACAATATGACAGGCACCCTTTTTAAAATTTACGGATTATTCGTGCAAATTTTCATTAGGAAATTGAAATATTAACAATAAAATCAGCTGATCATACAATGGCTGACGGGCTGAAAAATAATTAAAAATTACAACAAAAAACAAAACTTAATAAAATTACAATGCGCTCTCTAAGGTGCTGAGGTTACACCTTACAGAAACAGTTGATTTAAATTGAAAGCAAATACTTTGCTTCAATAACATCAATAGATCAGCTGTGTTAGGTCAATAACCTTAAAGGAAGCAGTAGATTATATGCCCAAATATCCGTAATTGATTTTGAACAATCTTATATGTATTTTCTATTCCATATACTGACGTCACGGATTTATTTAAAAACCGGCTGACTCATGGTAGTGGCACCGGCTAACACGACCAGGTCATGGCACCGGCTAACACGACCAGGTGGTGGCACCGGCTAACATGACAAGGTGATGGCACCGGCCAACACTACCAGGTGGTGGCACCGGCTAACACGACCAGGTGGTGGCACCGGCTAACACGACCAGGTCGTGCCACCGGCTAACACGACCAGGTGGTGCCACCGGCTAACACGACCAGGTGGTGGCACCAGCTAACACGACCAGTTGGTGCCACCGTGGTTGCTCAACCATAAAGTAATATAATAATAATAATATCTATGGACGCTTCACACCACGTCAATCTGGCCCCATGATAAGCATTCGAAGAACTTGTGTTACAGGTACCAGAAAACGGGAAGTAAATTTAATACTTTTATACTATACATATATTTAAGATTTTTATCATATTATACATATATTTAATGCACATCCATGATCTAGGAAAACGAAAAAACTTTTTGTTCCTTCGGCGGGATTCGAGCCCGCGACCCCCTGCATGAGCACCAACGCGCTGAACCACTGAGCCACAGAGGTCGTCTGTGGCTCAGTGGTTCTAGATTAATGTAGATCATCATCATCATCCAACAAAGGAGGCCCTCAACTAACAGCGTTCTAGGAACAAAATCCCACTACCCCGTAAACTCATACAGTTCAAATGTATTTACACGTCCTATTTACAAATATGATATTTTATTACGTATAGGGTTGTTTATTTACAAAACGAATTTACATTTACATTCAGTTAACAAATGACAACTAATTGTTATAATTAATGGAAATTAACGTGCAAATAGACACTGCATACAACATAAATTGTATTGTTCATTTGCATTAAATAGTTTATGAACAATGGGTTTCAGAAACTTTATGTTTCAGCAATGGAATGTTCATTTTCTATAATGTTTTTTTTCTTAACTTTATCACCGATGTTGTCTTATATAAATGAAAATTAAAAGTATTTTCTTTCAAAGTCGCACATTCTCTTAATTAGCTTATGATTAATTTCTTTGATGAGGATATTTAATTTATACCATTCTAATATAACATTATTAAAATAAATAACTTGTACAATGTACATAAAAAACGTGAACTTTGTCCAACAATATCCACATCGGATAGAAATTACGCTTAGCTTATTATTATTTTCATTCGTAACCACTAGTTTTAATTAATTGTTAAACTAACATTTTACTTCATTTTATTTGCATTGGAGCTTTTGATAAATGAAAAAATATACAAAAGTACAATAATTCTATTTATTAACTTCGTTTGGAATGTAAAAAGTTGGCTCGCTAAATTGGAATGCTGATTTGATCGTGGATTTTATTTCAAATTGTAGACCAACATTTTGGTTAAAAACCAATATAGGCACATATTTTACATAAAACTAAATATGACATTGCTAAAACATTTCAGCTTAACTTTTTTCTTCTGTTGCCTAAGCGTAAAAGACTCATTGTATCTGAAAGTTTCTATATTGTATCTACATTTGTTATAAATATAATATAGAAAGTCTGTAGTACCATGCTACCATGCTACTTTTATTATTTTGAAAAACATGGCAGTGGTTAATAATTATAAATCACAAAACGCAACTGTGTTTAACAAACTTTCGTGTTAATAACATATTACATTAAAATCAATTCAATTAAATTATAATTTTGTACCTATTGTACCGTGGAGAAAATTGAATGCTTAGCAGGTTCACATACTTCTCAAATTAGACACGTAACTATTTCTTAACGGTAAGCGACCACATTATAATACGAACAAATAATGTCGACCAGACTGCGCAACATTCATTTTGCCCGCCCCCAATTGCGAGTAAGCGCAACGCGACAACTATTCTCGTTGTCGTCTTCGAAGCAATGAAATGTGAAAATGAAAAAAAAAACTTATGAATTGCATGTGCATTTACATGTGCTCGTATCTATTTCCTAACGTTAAAGCCAACACGCGTAACGTTTTATCGCTGAAATTAAGTGCAAACTGGGTTGTGAAGATTTGACGAACGTCTGAATCAGAGATGTTAAAGATATGACATTTAGGATCTGTATACGGATACGGAAATTGGAATAAAATTACATGGCTTTCGGTTACGGATACGGATATTAAATTATTTACGAGTATCGGTTAGTTTCGGATATATTTTCGGTTACGCTCATGAGGTTTACGACGAATGTAAGTAAAATGCAAATACTTATTGGCATTTTAAATGTTTAGGTAATCTTATAAATTATATAATTTGGTCTAAAAAGCTAAATAGACGGCAAGGCTGGCCAATTAAACATCATGACATATTATACTCCGTCAATATCCGAAATTATCCGAACCTTTTTATCGGGTTCGGTTACGGTTACAGATAGTTTATTATTTCGGATATCCGATAGTTTCGGTTGCGGAGCTCCATAACATCCCTGGTGTGACCGACATATTTCAAATTGTCATTCATCGTTGACATACACACAATAGACATGACATCGCTAAGCTAAAACGTTACGTGTGCGTTAGGCGTTCACATTAAAATACGAGTTACGACCTAATTATGAAAATCATCAAACTGTGAAACATTTTTCTCGAATATACCACATAACTGATACTAACAAAGCTCCAACGTCGGCGCGGTTAAGCCAATCATCTGCAGGCGGCGGTGATGATGATGATAGCGCTCAGCGGAGCGGTGAGAGCTGCCGAGTTGCTCGTCTGCATGGCCGCTGGATGCTCTCCTGGTGACAATATAAATTAGTACATGAATTATCTTACTACTATTATAAATGTGAAAGTGTGTGAGGATGGATGGATGTATGGATAGATAGATAGATAGATGGATAGATGGATGTTTGTTACTCCTTTACGCAAAAACTACTGAACAGATTGTAATGAAATTTGGTATGGTAGTAGTTTAGATTCTGTTTTAAAACACAGACTACATTTTAGCCCGAAAAAGTACAGTGTTACCCGTGGTATACTGTATTTACGCGGGTGGAGCCGCGGGCAAATGCTAGTGTAGTATAAAGGGTAGTCGTCACAGACGGCGAAGATACTATAATATTTAATCTTAAGATGCCTGGATATATTTCATGTTACAGTACGTTATAAAATTTGCCCAAAAATGAAAAGCACTTTGAGCAAAAGTAGTTGGGTTGCTCTTCCTTAGCTCGACGCGGTGAGATACTCCATCAAAAGCCCAATTCTCTTCAATCTATTTTCTATAAAGTTCGGTCCACGCGCTGACTCATTCCCGTGCACGTTAACACGTAAGCGCGCGACACGGGTTTGGATTTTCAGGCATTTAACCAAAATTATATATACGAGAATTGCCCCCGAGATCTAATCTAATCTAAACACAATAACGTACTTTAGTACGTTACTGTGTTAAATTAAATAAATAAATAATTAATTAATTACTAATCTAAATTTCACTTATTTATCCTACAAGACAATGACAAAATTTTGATCGAATTGAAATAAAAAATAAAAATAAATAAATAAATAAGCATTTATTCCACTTTTTCAATAACTACACTACCACATACAATCAAAAGTCAACATTTTTAATCGGTTTGGTTTAAAAAACGGAAAAGAGACCCGTCTTGTTATGTCAGCGGCTGTTGCCACTGTCCCTGGTTCTCCATGGTCCCCTATCCCCGTAACAAGGTAAACCAACAAGGTAAGGGACCAACCCCGTAAAAATCGGTGACATACGTTTATTAAAAAATTTGTGTTAAAAGTTAATACATACAATTTTTTGTTTACGTTTCGATTAAATTTTACCAGAACAGAGATTTTATAATAAGATGGTAGATTCTTGGATGGCACGTACACTAGAGGGGGATAGTTTTTGACGTGATAACGTTTAATAATTTGATTGAGCCGGCTGCACGCACGAAAAAACATGACTCATGCGTTACCTGTTACCAGCGTTACCTCGCTAAATATGACGCATTGCCGTTACCTCGGCTAGCCGCGCCTTAGGTATGTGAGCGGTGGGATGGAGAGGCTTGATGTTATTACTCAGTTCGGCGCCGGACTTCGCGGCGGCAACACCTAAGGCGCGGCCAATTAGTTCCGCGCGCACTATAAACATGACTTTGTCACGTTCAACTATCGTCAGTAAGCCGACTTTACAGACAACCGATTTTTTTTAATTGTTATTGACTTGCGTCGACATTTTATTTTCAATTATGACAGCGGATACTAAAATCTCTTAGTTATCACAAAGCTAGTTTTCTACATGACTGCCCGTCACACAATAACAAATTAAAAAGCTTTCATAAATTTATTGCTTCCATAATATTATTTTAACACCCGACACAAACAGAGGGGTGTTGTAAGTTTGACGTATCTGTCTGTGTGTGTATTTGTGTGCATCATAGTCCCCAAACGGATAGACTGATTTTCATTTAATATTTTGTGTAAAATTTGACGTGATAGAGAGTGTTATTAGCTATGATTTAACATCATCAGCCACTTACTGCTTAACAATATATTATTAATAATAAAAAAATGACTAAATTTGGTTTATTAATACGAAAATATTTATATTAAATATTAGACAATATTTTAACAGATGTATTAGACAGAATTCAACGTTATCACACATAGCGAATTTTATTTTGCGTTAATAAGTGCGTTATGTTTTCCGATGTATTTTGTATCGGGGCTGTTGTGTACAGCCTATATTTGCTCTTAGGTACTAGTTATTAAGGTACATTATTTGTATAACCTATCTTTGGTTCACTGATTTTTTTTGGCAATTATGGCGAAATATCTTATTAAGATCAACATTATATTGTATTGATCTAACTTGAAAGGTTACATCTAACTTTGAAAGTCAAAGCTAAATTAACCTTCATCTGTTTAATCACCAAGTTCTGCAAGAGTGTGAAGACCTTAAAGGTAGTATTAATTTCGTGTCATCATAGGGGCGAAAGAGCTGCCAAATCATTTGATAGTAAGCGATTATCGTCGCAAATATCAGGATCGTAAAACTTTTTGATAGATTTTTGAAGTCTGTAGAAGGACTCATTTCCCCTAACAGAATCGGCCAAACTCAACGCTAACTAGCTAGCTATTTTCATGTCTGTTTTCTATGGGGCCACGTTACTACTCACCGTTTAGCACGTGTACGCTGACGCTCGCGGGGTGCGCGTTGTTCGGCACACACGTATAGTTGCCAGAGTCTGACAACGCCGCTTTGGTGACGAGCAACTTGCTAGTAGTGCCGCCTTCCGTCTTCTCGGTCTCCAGGCTAATACCGCCGCGTGGCGAGTCGAAGTCGATCACTGTGCTGCCGTGGTACCTGGATTAAAAAGACATTGCTAAGATTATACAGTAGACATTATTCAGTATTCGTAGAATATACAGGGTTTTTATCCGAATTAAATATTTAAACCAACATAAGGCTACAATTTTACGTAAGTAATGTCAGTATACATAACTAAAACTTTGCGTAATATACAGAAAAATAACATGATCATATTTCCTGATATATGTACAACGCACCGTCTTCGAAGGTCACGCGCCCATCGCGCTGTATGGACTGCATTAAAAAGAGACAGACACTGCCTCGCTAGGCTGTAAGCAAGTAGGGTTACAGCTAAGCGGTGGTGAAGTTAAAGCATAACCCTTTTGGAAAGGGATGCTTGAGTAGTCTGTAATTATTTTAATGACAGTGAATTAATGCAAAAATCGACAATATAATATTTTACAAAAACTAAGACACATATAAAATCAAAGGTGAATAATAAAAAATCAAATTATATAAAATTGTCTTTCATTATTCAAGATTATTTTATTATATATATTTAGAATAATTTTCTAATCAGTAAATTATAGTTAAAAGAAGAAAAGACACCTTCATGAAAACTATTTTCATCCATTTTATAAGCGAAAATTAATTACCATTATATAAATATGACAAAAACAACGGATCTCTCAGAAGTATATACAATAATAAAGGGTCTCAATAATACCAACTCTGTAGGTGTCGATGAAATTAACACTAAAATTATTAAACTCTGTGCAAAATGTATTTGTAAACCACTTAGTTTTATTATTAATCTTTCATTTCAAGAAGGCCGCTTTCCCGATATATTAAAGAAATCAATTAAACCATTGTTTAAAAAAGGAGATACAGCTAATAATAATAATAATATTATCGACCTATCACACTAATCTCAATTTTTTCAATATTTTTTAAAAAGCTATGCTAAAGAGGCTTCAGGATTTCATTATTAGGCAAAATATTTAAACAAATGTACAGTTCGGTTTTTTTCAAAAATAGTACAACTTCCCTAGCATGTTTAATCTAGTAAAACTAATTACGGAATCACTTGATAACCGGGTACCAGTAACCGGTATTTTCCTTGAGGCCCTTGGTTTTGTTCATCATGGACTCCTACTTTATAAATTAGACAAATATTGTTGCCAATGATTGGAACAGTAGCTATTTGTCGGGTCGCTTTCAATGTGTGGAAGTAACAAAAATTTACGAAAATACTAAAGTTCCTAGTAGATCCGATTATAAGCTGAATGAATACGGAGTACCACAAGGTAGCTTACTAGGTCCTAATCTATTTTTTGCTATACACAAACGATCTTCCTTATATAACTCAACACGAAACAATTTTGTTTGCCGACGATACGACTCTCGTCATTAAATGTGATGATAGAGAAACGTACGAACAATAAATTAATTGAACACTTAAAAATATAATAAAGTGGCTTGTTACGGCATAGCGATGACCTCTATTGATGATGATGACGAGGTAGTCATACAAGCGTAGGGAGCTTAGAGGACAGCAACCAATCACAGCAGCTTGAAATCACGTCATTATTACTACCCTATATATACTATTTATAACCAATGATATTGTGCCAACTTTACCCCTTCCTCACTGTATTGCTCTCTCTTATAAGCATGTACATTTTTTTTTTACTTGCCGAAAACGCATGCAAATAAAATTTACGAAGAGTCACAGTCGGTTCTTTAATCACATTTTTTTAAAGAAGGTTTGTATCAATTTTAGTAATATAAGTTTTTTTTGCGATTTGTAATGCATGATTTTTGTTTATTTTAATGTTAATTCTTTGTAATGTGTTTTAATTAATTATGCAGGTTATGTTTGACTTTAAGAAATTGATATACGTTTCATTGTGATTTTAATTGTATTTTTAAATGTATTAGGGTAGACTGGGTACAATTGAAACGCGTTATGTTTGAAACAACGCGTTTTTCTAGTAAACTAATGTACTTACGATGTTTAACCGACACTTTTTCGACGCACCGAACATGTCCGAACTTCCTCCAGTAGCGTCCGCAACATCGTGCGAAGTAGTCGTGCACAAATGAGGTTTAATGATTTTTGACACCTACCGTGAGTATTTTCAATCATTTGGATTATGTAATATTTTCGTTATTATGGTCATTTTTGCTGGTTGATTTATTTTAGTGGTTTGTTTGGTTACTTGGGTTTCTTTTTATATTATCGGATCCACTTTAAATTCAGTATTTATTTCAATAAAATACCTACAAATGCAAAGTCTCGATGCAAAGTCTCGTATGGGGACATTTGTTACAACGGTTTTGGGGATGATTTAAACGTTTCAATCGTCCACGTGTTTCAAACGTCCCCATCGTACATATTATTATATTGTATGCACTTTTATTAATTATAACTAGCTGTTCTGACAGACATTGCTCAGTATATAAAGTTATAAGCTACCTACCATCTACTTACCTACACCTTTCAGTCACTTCATAATATTGATTGATAATTTTAATTTTAATGAAGACAACGTAAGTAATTATTAACTTAATAATTTTCAGATGCCACGAAAACGTATACTTTCGACGAACAGAAGCTCAAAGGACCTATTTGCCTATCAACAGGCATACGAAGAGGTTTTGGCAGGGAGATCATTAAGAAAAGCTGCGGATTTTTTTAATGTGGATCATGTGTCTCTAAGTAGGTACAAGAAAAAAAGAGAATCTGCGTCAGAAGACACGCCAATCGCTGAAATTAAAATGGGGTACAATTCGGCAAAAAAGTTTTTACAGCGGCTCAAGAGGCTGAAATAGCAAGATATGCCATAAAAAGTGCCAATATATATTTTGGACTATCGACTAGAGACTTGAGAAAGTTAGCCTTTGATCTAACAGTAAAGTATAATTTAACAAGACCGATTTCTTGGAACGACAATAAGCTTGCAGGTGTTGAATGTTTTAAGAGTTTTCTAAATCGTCACCCAGAACTATCGATTCGCTGTGCTCAAGCCACAAGTTTAGCCCGGGCGATGAGCTTCAATAAAACTAATGTCAATGAGTTTTTTGATAATTTAGGAACAATAATGGATAGAGAAAAATTTGAGGCCAAAGACATCTATAACTTGAAAAACCATCCAACCGGCAGTATTGGCTCGGCAAACAAATCAGGTTGGATGCAAGAGGAAGATTTTGTTAACTTTTTGAAACACTTTCAAAGATACACAAATTGTTCTTTGGAACACAAAGTGTTATTGTTACTTGATAATCACTCTTCACACGTTTCAATTCAAGCTATTGACTTTTGTCGAGCTAATGGTATTATTATGCTCTCTTTTCCTCCGCACTGCAGTCATAAATTGCAGCCTTTAGATCGCTCCGTGTTTGGACCTTTTAAGAAAGCTATAAATACAGCGTGTGATGGATGGATGAAATCGAATGCAGGAAAAACGATGACTATTTATGATATCCCTGGCATAGTTGCAACTGCTATGCCAAACGCTATAACAATAAAAAACATTCAAGCTGGTTTTAGATGCTCGTGGATTTACCCATTTAATAGAATAATATTCAGTGACTCAGATTTTGCACCATCATACGTCACCGATCAACCAATTGCCAATATTGAAGTAGAAGATAGTGTTAGAGAGTCTATTCCGCGAAACGAAAATTTGGAAATTGATTCTGTTCAACCCATAGATTTTATCGAAGACATTCAAGCGAATCCTTCTGATGTACCTCAACCAGCATCGGACATTACATGTGACAAAGATTTAAATCCATCTGAATTACAGGCAGTTTCAGAATGCACTGAATACTTGGTAAATACTTTTGAAAATCTTATTGATTGCCGTCCAAATACTCCCCAACCACAGTTCTTGATCCTCTTAAAATTTCTCACTCCAACAATCAATTTTCACCTATAGTCGTAAGACCTTTCCCCAAAGCACCGCCAAGAATAATGGCAAAGTATACAAGAAAAAAGAAATCAACTATTTATACAGATACCCCAGAAAAAGAAAAAATTCGGTTGCTAACTGAAGAAAGAGAAAGAAAAAAAAATGCTGTTAAAGTAAAATGTAACCTGAAAAATCATCAAAAGAACATAAGGTCAAAGAAAGTAACTAAGCATAATATTGAGAAAAAAGAAAAACAAAGGCGAAAACATAAGTATTTTACTGGAAGCTAAGAAGATGAGATATCATCAGACGAAGATGTTGAGGTCAATTTTCATGAATCTTCAGATTCTGAATACGACGTTGCCCAAGATATGGTTAAATCTGATTCACAGCTAAACGAGCATTTCGATTCTTCTAGTTGTGAGTCAGAAAGAGATAATCAAAGTATCACAATCAAAATGGATTACTGGGTTATAGTTAATTTGACCTCAAGAACCTTGTTCATTGTTATGTCGGGCAAGTAAAAAATGTTTCAAGAGATTCCTATGTTGTACAATTTGCCAAGAAAATTGATAATCACAGATTTAAGTGGCCTATAAATGATGATATCTCTGAAATTGCTAAATACCAAGTGGTAAAGAGAATTATCCCACCAGTAATAAAAGCCAAAAGCAAACGTGTGACCGTATTAGAATTTAGAAAGTCTTTCAAAAAGTTTAAGATAGAATAGATCACCCATTAGGTATTTTAAAGCTTTAATTATTAAAAACCTTCATTCTATGCTTGATAAGCGAGAGTTGCAGGCTTTCTAAACCTTTTTATTTATATTTTGATACTGTGGGGTTCCTAAAGTTCCTATTAAAACATTGAGACTGATAGATAAGTGCCATGTTAGAATTTTCTTATGTTTTTATTATAATGTTATATTTTAAATTATAAAATAGAAGTCAAATACTCGTTAAGTTCTTTAAAAGTCTGATTATATACCTAGATATAAAGAGAAAATATTATTCGAGAATATTTTTGTTAAGAGTTTTTGCGCCTTCTCTAACAACAAAATTGTTAGGTTAGGAGAAGGCGCTGTTTACATACATACATATGTTTAATACAAATTTTATATTATTTTAATTAATAAAAAAAAACATATTGTTATGATTGAAACATAGTCATGATTGAAACTTACCATTTTGTATGAAACTATTTTTAACTTATTTTAGCCATAGTTGTAGGTTCTATGATTAACATTCGATTACCTTTCAATTATTTATGTTAAATGAAAGCATTGTGTGTAAAAAGGACTATTGTAGCTTGAATAATTTTCAAGTTTTTTAAAATTTAAAAAGTAGTTTGTTTTTTGTTGAATCATTTTGGAAAATGTGGTCCAATTTTGCCTGTATTTTTATGATATCGTTGAAAACTATTTCTATAACATGTTCTAATAAATAGCAATTAAATTCTTTTTTTGTTAATTTTTTATTAAGTGTTTTAATTGACCCTACCTATTGTTTCAATTGACCTCCTAGTGGGGTAATTTGAAACATTTTTTTTCCACTTGGTTTTTTTAAATTTGTCGTTTACCTGATACAATTTTATTATTGCGATGTACTACATTCGATAGCCAGATATATTATCTACAAATATAATTAGTTTAAATTGCATAAATATAAGTAGTATGATCAATACATAAATTTAAAGTAAAAGTGTTTCATTTGTACCCAGTCTACCCTACGTGTAATCAATTGTTGACAAAACTAATAAAAAAAAAAACACATATTTTGCAAATCCATGTTAGGGATTTCTAGTTAGTTTCCCAACCTATTTTGATCCTTCTTCGACGGATACTATACAAGCGGAACCAGTCAAGATGAGCGTTGGCATTTTTGGAGGGCGCGTATGCACAGTGTATCTCAAGATCATACCAATTTCCACAAGAGAGGACATAAAGAAATCATTAATCGCTAAGGATTTCCTATCTGTCATAAATGATCAGCTGTGTGCCGACGCAAGCATAAGCTGTGGTGGTAGACTCATATTTGCATTCACGTAAGTTCTCCTTCTTTATTTGACTACTAGGGGAATAGATGATGAGAAAACGGAGCTTTTACTTTGCGAGCTCATAAAAAAAAACGTGGCGTTATCAAGGCTAGGCCTAGAATCGAGTAAATTGTTCCCGATTATAACCTCGAAGAACAGTTAATGCAACGCGAGCAATTCGAGAATAGTTATTATAGTGCACAGGCTCGCGCCGAGTCCCTGACAAATGTAAAGGTAACCCCTACAAGCTCTCAAGGTCATGGCTATAATCATAACGCATTTCAATCTATTAGATTACCTGCCATCACCTTGCCTGAATTTGATGGTTAGTATGAAAATTGGTTGGAATTTAGAGATACTTACTTACCTTTCATTAGTTCATAATACGTCAGAACTTAAGAACATTAAAAAAATTTATCATCTAAGATACGCAATTAATACAGTCTACTCATGAAATACGAGGCGTATGGAATTCAGTTACGCAATCTAGTCAACTTTGCGAAGTGATATTACATCAAAAATGTCCGTATACAATCTCACACACAAAAACTTCTGCATTCCAGATAATATTGAGCTGGCGGATGCCTTTTTTCTCAAGTCTCAGGATATATATATTTTGCTTGGCGCTGAGATGTTCTGGGACCTACTCACGCATGGAAAAATAAGGTTACCTAATGGTATGTTACTTACATAACACTTTATTAGGCTGGATAATATCAGGTTCTATATATTATTATATATAATAACATATAGCGCTATAGCGGATAATGATTTTGGACATATCCAATGTAATTATATAAAATATAAATAATATATATAATATAATATACACAAACAACAGATACGTTATTGCGGAAATTCTGGGAACTCGAAGAGCTACCCAGGCGTCAGGGCGCGCAGACTGATGAGGATCAGGCATGTGAGAATCACTTCGTCACTACAACTACGCGCAACAGTGACGATAGGTTTTGCGTTTCTATTCCTTTTAAACAGTCGCCTGAGGTTTTTGGATACACGTTTCCTCAAGCAGAACGACGTATCTTAGCGTTAGAAAAGCGACTTCAACGCTCTGAAACATATAAACAAATGTATACAGATTTTATTCACGAATACGAAAATTTGAGCTATATGACTAAGATCTTACGCTTACGGCAACCCACACTATTTTATGCCACACCATGGCGTTCTTCGTGAAGCTAGCTTAACTACACAGCTACGTGTAGTATTCGACGCAAGCACAGCCTCCAGTTCTGGACTATCTCTTAACGATATACATCGGGTAGGACCGCCCATACAAGTTGACTTATTAGCCATTCTTTTACGCTGCATCGGTATGTGGCGTGTGCTGATGTTGAGAAGATGTACCGCCAGGTCCTGGTTGCGGAACAGCAGCGCCACTTACAGTTGTTTCTCTGGCGAGACAGTCGTCAGGTTTGTGTCGTCACTAAGCGTTCTTAATAATATACGAGTGCCGCGCTATGTACTAGGCGATAGTTGTAATTATACGCGTACTGAACTACACATCTTTACAGATGCTTCACAATTAGCGTACGGTGCTTGTATTTATATTCGTACTGTAAGCGATGATTTCATTATTTCTGTGCGTTTATTATGCGCTAAAGGTAAAGTAGCACCTCTAAAACCGGTAAGCTTACCGCGCTTAGAATTGTGTGGTGCTGTTTTAGGGGCTAGATTGTACGACAAGGTAATTTCAACTATTCGTCGTAAATTCGATGCTATTGTTTTCTGGTCGGACTCAACGATAGTATTGGGATGGTTACGCATGTCTCCCAATTTATTACAAACGTTTAACGTTTAACGTCTAAAACAGAGTAGGTAGCAGAAATACCCGAACTAACGGGAATATTGCCATGGTGTCATGTTAGCGGGAAGCACAACCCAGCCGATCTAGTCTCACGCGGTATAACACTAGATGAGCTCGCTAATCTAATTTATAGTGGACAGGGCCGGACTTTCTTTACGATTTTTTGAAGAGTATTTTATCAGCACTAATATATCCCAGCCACCTCATGTCCCACCTGAAGACTTGCCGGAAACGAAACGCAACTGCCAACTGTCATTTGTAGCAACAAATACACAATTGATTAATTTTGAACGGTTTTCGAATTTTATGCGCATGATACGCGCTGTATCTTACGTGTTGCATTTTTTACACAATGTTCGCAATAAGAATAATAAGCGTAGCGGTATTTTAAGCGTTGATGAGATTGGAGACTCTCAAAATGTATTAGCCAAAATATCACAGTTAGAAACATTTCCAGAGGAATATAATTTATTTATTAAACAAAATAAAGTTAAAAATACTCACTATTTAGCCAAACTTAATATTTTTATTAATAAGGATAAAATATTGCGCGTACGAGGCCGATTAAGTAATTCGCATTCATTTTGTTATAGTAAAAGGCATCCTATTTTATTAAGAAATAATCATAATTTTACTAAATAGTTGTTCCGTTATGAGCATATTAAGTTATTACACGCAGGTCCTCAAGCGCTGTTGTTTAAGATTTAAGTTGTTTAGGATGTGTAAGAACTATGTACAATTATTGTAACCACCATCACTACCACATCTGGTGAATAAATGATTGATTGATTGAAATCTAAAAATTGGATCCTTGCATAAAAATAACTTAAAACTGAATACTCTATTATATAGAATATTGTTCTCACAGGCCAAATCTAGATAGAATACTAAGTACTTCGGTCTTATGCCTAGGCTTTTGTCATGAGCCTGATAATATCTACAGACAGGTCGTCAGACTGGCATCTTCACATTCATCCAGGTCAAATAAAATATTTCACCATTTTTGTGGAAATTTGGACAATTAGCTAAATTGATCTGAAATAAATAATTTATTGTAAGTGGTCTTATTTAAAAAGGTAATAAAAACGGCAAAAAAAAATCACGTTTGCTGTATATTTGTTATTATGTTACTCGGGCTATTATTGCGAATCTATTGACACCACATTAATTGAAATCGGATCATTAGTTCAGGCACTACAGTGGAACATATATAGACTGCCAATGTTATAACCCTTCCTTGTGGGTCGCCGTAGTCGGGTAAAAAAAGGTGTTTTGTCTAGCCTGAATGAAGAGGTATCTTTCTATTTTCGTATTTATTCTGTATCTAAGAATGAAATAAATAGATATATTATTTTGTTTCAGTATTAGAAATATTTACGGTGACCTGATTAAAATAATGGTGGGTATCAAAACTTTTGTCTTTGGGCTTGTGCAGTTCACACACATTCAACTTTAAAATGTTACTTTCTATGTCATTCTCTTGCATTTTAAGTTATATACTAGGAAGAAAAATAAAACATGGAAGGAGTACTAAAATCGAAGTAGCTTTTCTGTCTCACAAAACTTCAATGCGAAAAACTAATAAGATTAAGAGAAATCAAATCCACGCCATTTTATTTTTTTCTATGGCTGTGTCAGTGTTGGTGATTCTTTGGAGACCATTTTTATTACATTGGAATTTCGACTTTATGGCACTCATAATAAGTGTTAGCATGTGGGATATGGAAATAAATATTTTTCTTCTCCTACTAAGTAGCCGGGTCTCTATGCTATAGTTAAATTATTACTCCGAGGTTTTGTAGATACATACTTATATTATCACATCCTCTCATATGAGGTTGCCTCTTTCTGTATTTTTTTCTTTTACCATTTTAATTTTTCACTTTAACCGACCACTTAAATTGAATGAAGTGGCTATTTAGTCTCTAAATTATGTAAAATGATGATAAGCACTTAACTCAGCTATTATAACAAGTCTAGACCGAGCGCTAATAGCCGCTGCTATGTAAATGTTTACGAGTCATGGGCCGGCCCCTGGACTATGTCGCGATAAACATCACTAATTATACTGTAGGAGCCGCCCTGATTTGTCCAAATTAAGCTGTTTTGGTTAATGGTGACAGTTACTGCTGTTAATTTCAAACACAATATACTGCTCTTAATTTCAAACATAATAGCTAATACAAAATTTTATGTACTAGCTTACGCGTGCCCACTTCGATGGGCCTTAAACATTTTATTTGTGATGATGAGGATAAAAAGTATCTTAAGTTACTCCTTATAACATCAGGTATCTGCTAGTGAAATTCTCGTCAAAATCGGTCCAGCCATTTCAGAGATTAGCCGGAACAAACAGACAGATAGACATTTTTTTTCATTTAAGTATACCCCATAAACTTTCAGTACTTGGGTATCCGAGCTTTGCTCGGAGCTCTAGTAGATTTTAAAGAAATAATAAAAAGCATTATAAAATATTTTACCAAAGTTTGAACCCATCACATACCGAATTTCCGAACAACGAAAAATTAACCAAACTATCAATGAAACTGACATTATAGAGTCGAAGTTATTGATATATTGTTGCACGACGAAAAAAAAAACATAATATATTACTTATAAATGCACAGTTTCCCAGCTGAAACCTAGCTAGACCGATTTATCTCCCCCAAAACTTCCTAATTTACATACAAAATTTTATGTAAATACTTGCTGCCATTGCTGAGATTACGATTACATATAATTATACAAGAATGTCTCGTTTAAAGTATAAGATATCCATTTAGTGTAAAGCTTTTAATTTGATGTCACTAACAGACACACGACAAGGACACGGACAAGCTTCCTGTTCCTGTGAATACAAAACGCATTAAGAAATTTAGAAGTAATTTAAATTCCAATATTTAATTGTTAGATGGGTCAAATAGCTCAGATGTAGCTTTTAATTAATTATTTAAGATAATAAGAACCCAATTGAATTCAGTACTTACTTCTAAAACGGTTAGACTCAATAATAGAAAAAGTAGCTTTATTGAATGGGAAACTGCAGGAATTAAAAAAAGCAGGCAAATATAATATGAATTATATGATGAAAAATGTATTAATAATAGTGAAACCTTTAAAACATATGTTAAAAATTATTCAAAAACTTTCAAAAGAGTATGTAAAGCTGCTAAGGCTCTTTATATAAAGAATAATATTAAAAAGACGTGTGGCACTCGGGGACTGCCGCGGTAAAGCTATTGCATAGCAAGCATTTGTGATAGTAATAAAATGTATGTATATAGAGTACTCACTCATTTTCTTTCACTATTTTTTCGTGACTTTCTTCATTAATAATAAATGCACTTTGTTCATTCATATTCAAAACACTTTATACACAAATTTTACAAGTACAGCTATCACTGTTGTACATAAATACCTATACACCTATATACTTTCTCATAAACAGCTGCTTATGTATTCGTCCGATTTCGGAGCAGCTCGTCTCGATTCGTGCGAGTTTCGTAGAGTCGTACAATACGTCTAATCGCACGCACACAATGCCGTGTCAAAGATTGCTGAACTGAAACGACGTTAGACGATGCACGGAGCGTTAGGTTTTTTCGTTACGGAATTTCTGGATTCGGTCCCCGCGCTTAAGGCCCGCGATAGAAGCTATGCAATAGCTTAAAAATCTAACACTAAAATTTAAACTACATGGAAGGTGTTAGCAAGTGAGACTAGAAACGTCACTTGTAGCCCTGATTTTGAACGTTAATTTTTAAAAATAAAAAGATCACTACTGACCTAGAAGTTGCGATGGTCTTCGAAAAATTTTTTGCTGACATTCCGGTCTCAACTACAAAAAAATTAAATTCACTCACCTGCAGCTGCTGCAAAACTACTCAGAGACAATGTGTCAAATGACAATTAAGTTTAAAGAAATCGACTCCAGTGACATTATTAACACATTTAAGTTGTTGAATAAAAAGTTAATAAAAAGTTGTTGAAGCGACAACAGTTCAATTACGACGAGGTAAATAGCGCTCTTTTTTTTAATTTAATAAAAAAAAAATTAATGTTAATAATTTACGTTTAAATTAAAATGAAACAAAATGTTTAAAGTTTACTTTGCCCAATGTTAGGCAAGTACAAACCAATATACTATTTAATGATGAGAAAATGAACTTAGTGGACACCACTGTGTTTCTAGGTATAACACTAGATACTAAATATATATGTATATATGATGTATTATATCTATACAGATAAACAAAATTGAAGTGTCTGTTTGTAATTTCAAATTAACAGCTTTTATTTTCACTTAATGCATTTAAAAGTATGATCGGTACATACAGTAAAATATAAACTGTTAACATTTTTCTGTCCATCTATCAGTCTGTGTGTTTGTTCTCTGTTCTCTGTATATATACAGAGGTTAGCCAGACTTTTAAAATAGGCTTCAATTTTTCATTATCAACTATATATTTATGTTATAATATATATATTATAACTTCGTTCCATCAGGGTGTCCCTTGACACCTCTCAAGTTTTTTTTAGTTCTTTTCATAGTAGAATGTCTTACGGCATTCTTTTATAGGGAAATGCCGCCGACATTAATACAATAATTGTACTGCAGAAGCGAGCAATACGTTCGATTTACACAATGTCCTGCTTTGAATCTCCGAGAGAAAAGTTTAAAGAAATAAGAATTCTGAACGTCGCTTCTCAATAACTTTTGGACAATGTGTTGTGTGTTAGAAAAAATATAAGCATGATCAATACGAAAAGCAATAACCACTGTATGAACACTAGAAATAAACACAAACTAGATATACCGGTGATCAGATTAAGTAAAGTAAATAAATCTTTTAAAGGCCAATAAAGTATACGCCTATACAATTGAATCCCAGAAATCGTTCCAAATCTGTCTATTAATAAACTTAAGAAAGTAGTTAAATAACGTTTGTGTTCTAAAGCTTATTACAGGGTCGATGATTTTATTGACGATCGTACACCATGGGAATAGGATGACCACCTTCAAGGCTACTTCTATGTATTATTGTGCTCTTGTTATGTATTGTATATACCTTTTTTATTTTAAAAGAACAATTTTTTATCTTCTTGGTAAAAGATGGCCCGGTCCGCGCGAGATTCTTACGCCGGTTCTTCTGGCCGGACTAGTTCCCGAACCGGTGGTAGGCATCACGTATATCGACGTTCAGAAAGTGTATATCACAATTTGAAAAAAAAAAAAAAATCTTTTGACACATACATTGTATGTATTTGTTTATATTAGACAGCCTTTATATCCGTTTTATTTCAAAACCAGGTTCGAACATAGGATTTTAATGGCCAACTCTGACATAATATTGTTTTCCTAATGAAACCGGGATAAGTTAATCGAAACCGTGTTCATATACAAATTATTATAAAAACCTAAATAAAGTGGAAAAGTGTATAAAAAAGTTGTGTGATATTATTATGAACATGAATTTCCACCAAGAACCAACAGCACACTCAATTATACAATAATAATTACCATCTTTCTCTATAATCTCTTTATACTAATTACAGTTTTATCGCAGTATAACTGACGCATGCCAACGCGTCTGTGCACTAAGGGCGTTACGTCATTTTTACCCACAAGTGTCTCATGGGCGCATGAGACACTTGTGGGTAAAAATGACCCAGAAAACTTGATGATCAAAAACAAGGCTTTTATATCCAACCTTTATAAATACAAATTAAGTGGAACCGTCTCCCATGGGAATCTAAGCCTCATCCCGTAATCAGCGATGAAACAATAACTCAATAATATGGTTGTAGTGATTAATTCCTGTAAAAATAATGGCTTGTTTGGGCTGACAAAATCCGTTTTAATTATGTAAAGTTTTATCAAATTTTAAAAACATAATATTTCTTTAGTTATTTAATTCTACTGGAGGTCGCCCTGTAGTTGAATTTTATTTAATTATAATAATTCCTATAATTTTAAAGTTTAAACTCTATACGGGTTTCATTTTAGCTAGGTACTTTATAAGGCCTCTTAGATAGAAAAAAAAATGAAAATCTTGTGACAGATTGACAAACATCAATGTGTAACAAAATTGTATCAAACGCCCGGTAGTGTGTGTTAATAGTCTGAGGTAGTGTGTGTGGTTGTTAATTTTTATTAATTTTGTGTATTTGTAAGTTTTTTTTTTCTATTTGAAAAACCTTTCACACCTTCCACCACATAAACTTTAATTTACCGGCCAAATTTCATACACCTCCGGTTGCACAATTCTCTTTAAGCTGTACCTACTGAAACTTTCTGAAAGACTTGACTACGAATAACGAAACAATATTTTGCTTTCTTTTTTGACTTTGTATAAATAACGAGTCGGTAACACTTTGACTCGCTATTTCGTACGCATTTTAGAAAGATTTCCATTATTATTTTAATGAGACAAATTAATATAAAGATGTTGTCCGCAACTTCGTGCGCACAAAAGAAAATCCCCCGGGAACCATACATTTTGTCGCGATAAAAAGTAACCTATGCCCTTCCCCGTGGTCTACTTTTTATCCGACCTAATTTTCATCAAAACAGTCCAATGGTTTCGGATTCTAATTAATGCAAACAAACAAATCTGTCCTGTTTATAATATTTGTATAGATTTTTAAACAGTGTGGAATAAATATATCACAATTAAAGATAGGTTATGACGTACATTTGACAGAACAAATCTTCATACAAGAAAAAGTTACGCATCTTGATTTCACCATTCCTCAAATGACAAATTGGCCCCAAAATACGCTAAAAGTGGGCCATCTAAGTGGGGACAGTTTTTGCCTCGACATGCCTCGTCTATTATATTATATACGTCTATGGTGTGGAGCGAAACCAGTCTACATCGCGTCAACCTTTTTTTTATCGCCTGATTGCGAGTGTCCACGGGCGACAGTAAGCGATTACCGCCTCCCGTGGACACTCGCAACACCAGAGGAGTTAAGTTAAGTTGTAACTCCCCTGGTGTTGCCACTTGCGTTCCCAGTCCTCGAAATCCCCAACCCCTTGGGCCTCCGGTATAGGATATTATATTATGTTAATACAGTAACACTCAAGGACAATTACTCGAGTTACGAGTTGTATTACCTTGTGCAATACTCGCGTGGAGCTGCGGGGTTAAAACTGTTATGTACTCCGTTTAACCCCACAGAGCTCTGCTCGAGTGGCCGCGTATTATTTTAAGTTTCTGCCACTTGTGAATTATTATGTTAACTAAAAAGTTTAAATTTTCCTCGCGTTACTTGTGGAAAATGTGTTGTGTTTCGTTTCTTTTTTGCAAGATTTCAGTTAGGCGGTAATGTGGAGTTAATAGTAGCAATTCAGTTTGAGCTTTTTCTGTAGCGGACTTAGAAATACAGGTTTGGGTAAGGCTGGAACTATATAATCCGGATTCCGGAAGGCCGGAGAAAAGTTAGAGCGCTGAAAATAGAACTCTGGGCTAGTACATTAGAGATCAAAAACACGAGCGTCGAGCCAAATGCCATTGTCAAATTTGACAACTCGATAGTTCAAGTGTTCGATTTTCAGCTCTATCTGAATTTTTTCCGGTCTTACGGATATATATATATATATATATATATATATATATATATATATATATATATATATATATATATATAAGCTTAATTTATCTTCTCACACACTGCACTTGTATCGTTAAGGCCTAAAACGGCGTGGCAGTTCTGACCCGTGGTGACGACACCGAGTACTATTTGAGCGTTGCAGTCTAAGGGTTAACTTAAGCCTCATCTACACTAATCGTTCTTATTGTTGAGTATAATTTCTGTATCTAGTATCACATACTAAATTAAATAAAAAAAACTCACCACAGAACGGAGGCGCTGGAGGGCGGGGAGGAGTGCACGTTGACGGAGCACGTCAGGCTGATGGTGCTGCCCTTCTTCACGTAGACGTCCTGAGAACCCCAGATGGTGGCGGCAGCGGCTGGGGGAAAAGCGCCTTTATTATCATATTTAATTATATTTAATTTCACTTGGCTGTCACCGAGAGACTACATGTTATCCAAGAACTAGAAAAAGTCAGCTTAGTGTATGGTGATAGAGTAAACATTAATGGAGCGGTTAGTTTTCATTGAGATCATAAATAAATAAAGAAAATCTTTACGTCTCAAAATATCAATTACATCGTAATCGTGACGCATCCCCATTAAGTAAGAGATTACTTGTGCTGTCTCGCTCATTCCCTCAGTAACTTAACAACATTGGGAAGCTAATCATAACATTGTATCTGGCTACTTGATGTACAAATGAACAAATTGCAAATAAGATGCGCAGGAAAATGTTTAGAAACTGGTCGAGCAGGAACTTCGCCGATGTTGTGCCTTTGTGTGTGCTTAGTAACTTAGTAGAACAAGTTAAGTACAACTTAGCTAAGTATAGGAAGCCAACTTAAGTGTACTTGCAGAAACATTGTTTTCGTAGGCCTCTATAGTAGTTTTTTGTTAAAAACCTAAAGGTTTTTTTGGCGTTTCATTTCAATATATCTGTTGCCATTCGTTTTGCAACATGTTTGTAACTGTGCAGTAACGTAATAATGTTACTTTATACTTATTAGCTTAAATTAAATAAAGACCGCTTTTAAAGGGCGTAAATACCGTATCCCACGGTAACCTTATTCTTTTCGGGATAAAAGTAGCTCATGTGTTAATCCTGAGACTAAGCTCCTACCATACCAAATTTCATCAAAATCCGCTCAGTAGTTTTTGCATGAAAGAGTCACAAACGTCCATCCATCCATGTAACCATCCGTCCATACACCTATCCTCACAAACTTTCACATTCATAATAGTACTAGGATTACAAATCTAAAAGGGAATAATGTGAAACAGATTTTAAAGACCGTCAATACCTTATCCCACAGGAGCCCTGTACTTTTTCGGGATAAAAAGTAGCCTATGTATTAATCCAGAGCTTTAACTACTACTATATTAAATTCCATCAAACTCCGTTCAGTAGAGTTTGCGTGAAAGAGTAACAAATATCCATCCATCCTCACAAACTTTCACATTTATAATATTAAAAGTAGCCGAGACGGAGTTATGTTTTGACTGGCATTTTACCGGCTGACTGATCTCTAAATCAGAATTTCCCCAGTCGTAGGATGAGAGAAATATTTTGATCTTAACTATCACAGAATGTATTACAGTTATGTATGTACCCACACTCTATGTCAGGTGACACTTTACATCAGGTGCCAACCCTTTCCGCTCACAAAACACGTCAGGTATGTTTAACCTTTGTGAAATTTACACGACAGTAAAAACGATAATGCTTATCACGTATTGAACTAACTGGAAAGTTAGCATAGTTCTCAAATAGTAATTTAGATCGTTTCGTTAGTAATTCTATTAACACTAGCTTTTGCCCGCGGCTCCGCCTGCGTGTAATTGTGTTCGTGTGTGCAAAAAAGATCTGGGCTAAACTAACCCTGGGTTAAAATATCATGCTTTTTTTTCATAAATACGAAGAACGAGAGAGATAACATAATATTTAACCAAGGGTTAACTTTAACCAAGATGTGCCCCTTAAACGTGAAAGATAAGCGGTCAAACAACACATAAATACGGTATCCTACGGGAACTCTGTACTTTTTCGGGGTAAAAAGTAGCATTTGTGTTAATCCAGAGCCTGAGCTGTATTCAAATTCTATATTTCATATATTTTACTTGTCATTGGCTATCAATACATATTATAAAATTGTAACTGGTCGCTATCTCGTACATGGAAGATTTATAAGAAAACCTATTTAAGTTGATGAACGAAATAGATATATAGATATCGATAGAATCCAAAACAATCATATTAAGAGTCTGTTTGTCTTTACGTTTGTACATGCTAATCTCATAAATTACAAAAATTAAATATGTTATGGTCGTAGGTTAAGCTCTTTACAGACTAATTTTTATCGCACCAGAATTTACTTTATTTTTCTTTTTGCGCGTATGTAGTCGCGGGTAACATCTTTTTATATATTAAATCATAAATTCCAAAGGGTGTCCGTCTGTCTGTTACCTCCTCACGCTTTAACCGCTCAACGATTAAGATCAAATTTAGTATGGGCAGCCCCGGGAAAGAACAGAAAATAGTTTTTATCGTGGCGAAATTGGCTGTGCTATATTCTAACGCAATTCTGCGTGAAGTTGCAGGCAACATCTAGTCTATTCCAATAAATAAACCTAACCAAGAGCATGTCAGGATATGTTTTAGGAGTTCCGTAACTATCAACGCGCAATAGGTTTTCTCTGAGTTAATTATAAAGTTATTGTCCGATTTCTCTCAGAATAATTTTCCTAGAGAGTTTTTAGCATGATCTATCAGCACGGAAACTTAAAAGTTTCTATCTCCCGTAGTTTAAAAATGCCAACGGCGGGGACCAACTTGACCACTTTCGACGCCGATTACTCGAAAATGGTCGACTTCGTAAAACAGTAATATATGAAACATTGCATTGCCCCACAAGATGGGGCAGAATGAAAAATTCACATGACGTGTGGAGAACCACCCCTTAAATATAAAATTCTTATTATTTTACAATGCCAAAATCAAGATCTATCGATTATATTCATATCTATCATTTATATTCATAATTACAGAAGCTAGAAGCGCGGACAGACAGTCGGACGGACAGAGCGAAACTATAAGAGTTCCTTGAGTATTACGGAACCCTAATAAAATTGAAGTTTCTCTTTATACCTTTAATTAACAGCTTTGTTGTGAATTTAGTTATACGACACTTACATTAAAAATCAATTTTAAATTTTTCTATCTGTCTGACTGACTGTCTGCCTGTTTGTTCCGGCTAATCCCTAAAACGGCATGAGCGATTTTCACGGGACTCTCACTGTTAGATAGCTGATGTTATAAGGAGTAACTTAGGCTACTTGTATCTTAGGGTTCCGTTTCCGTTAGTCCTACGTACACGAAGTTGCCGTCACCGGCTAGTAACAGAACATAACCCCAAACATTACGCACGTCAGCATTCACAAAACCGCTAAGTGCAAAACGACATTCATCTTAAAAGCGCGAATTCTTAAGTTCCGTTTTAAAACTTCAAAATGTACATTTGCAGAGACAATCTCTGCACAAATGTACAAAATATTCTGTACATTTGTGGAAAATTAAAAGCGTTTTCAATCGCGGGACAGTTTAAAAGGAGCGACAGTCGGTAATGGGTGTTCAGTTAGCTTGACTGATGATACTAAAAGCCACTTTGTTTTTTAACGTCTCTGGTCGAGTCGATTCTCCAATGTCGCAGTTTTCTCTTATACCTTAAACGAGCTAATCTTATATATGTAAAATCGGAATCTCGGAAACAGCTGCAAGTATTACCATGAAATTTAGTATACAGGGAGTTTTGGGGGAGAAAATGCCCTGCTAATCTGCGCTTTAAGCTATAATAATGTTTTTTGTTTCGTCGTGCAACATAATATATTGTTGCATATTATGAATAATTTCGACTCAATTATTTCAGTCCGATAGAAAACGATCATAGAAAACTTATTTTGTTCCTTTGGGGGGATTCGAATCCACGACCTCAGGCTTGAGCACTGACGCGCTGATCCACTGAGCCACAGAGTTCTCCTAAACTAGGCCGATTCGGTTGAAATTTGGCACAGATATAGAATAAGCCACGGAGAAGATTATAGGCTACTTTTTTCTTGGCGAAATGTACGGTTCCTGCGGGATTTCCTTTTGCGAGCATGCAGTCGCTGGCAACATTTAGCATTTAATTTGATTTTCATAGTGCAACATTGCCCAAAAAACCGAGTTAAATTGTTTGTCTTTGAATTCGAAATACAATATCTAAAGACTTTTTTTAGTTCGCTTTGAAGAAAACAGCAATACTACCTATCTAAAATATATTTTTAAGTCAATAATATTTTAAGTGGCTCAAACCACTGGCCTTTAAGTGAAGAATAGCGAAACATACACAAACAGCAAAAATTACAAGTATAAAAAAGGTAAATTCACACCACAACGATACATTTTTAAACCGTTTCATTGCAAGAGCGGCGCCTTCGGCATTGACTTTGATTGACTTGACATTCGAACTCTTGCATTGAAACGTTCAAATTCAAAAGTTCAATTTTTTTAGAGCTATCTTATTAAAAAATGCAGCGTTGCGTCGTGCGCTCGGTACCTGGGAGTCAAAACGTCCCATTAAAACGATAATTTTAGCTCAAAATCACTCATTCGGATGAAGATGTAGGTATATAAACGCTTAGATTTTGTTCACAATAACATAATATATATTCCATTCCATGCCCACAAATCAACTGCTAATTTGGATGAAAATGTATGGAAAACTAAAATGAATGGAAACGAGTGTAGGTTTATCGGGTCGTCGCGCATCCTGTTCTAACAAAATAATAATTTTAACAAAAGAAACTGTATGGTTAAATAGCTAAAATATAAAAGCCAGCATACTCTTTAATTATATTCGCCAAACCAGTATAATATAATTTTATCCCATAAACCAAGCAACGCTTATTTGGATGAAGGTGCATGAAAAACTAAAGTTGACAATGAAAGCGTCGGTACCCCAGGTACCAATTGGTAGTCAAATCTATGTAGCCCACAAATCAAGCGCTAACTTGTATGAACGTGTATGGGAAACTAAAATTGTATGGAAAAAGCTTGGTACCTGGGAATCGGACCGGAGGCTGAGGCGCGGGGGTGTGGGACTCATCTGGAAGTAATACAAACACTTAGGATGGGGTAGGATCACCAACTTAACATAAACAATACAGGGTGAATTTTCCATGTGTCACAAGCTGTAGACCTGCACTAAAAAGTAAATAAATACTATGAGTTTGGTTTTAATAATTTTGGCGGTTATCATCGTCGGCGCCCTGCTCTATGGCATTCGCATGCAATGTCACCGCCGGGCCCGGAGCTGGCTCCGCAAGGAGATGCGATCCAGCAGCGCGAGCGTGCTGCCCACCGTGGTGCGTGTCCCCGCCGCGCCGCAGCCCGCCGCGCCCACGGTGCAATAGGGATACGTGTAGATTTAGATTTAGATTTATATATATTTTTAAGGGGTTTGAATATACATTATACAAGAAAGTAAGCAGTAATTCTAATTTATAAGCTGTTTAGTTTAATGTTGTGTCTAAATGCGCATTACTTTGCCTATTTGAATTTATAATGTTATGAACAGTTTGGCAATTCAATTATTTTGTAATAATAATTATTGATAATTATTTTGTATAAACTTTGTTTGTAAATGTATTTTTTTGTTTTACTATAATGATGATTTAGGGACCACACAAAAGTGCATGCTTGCACTCTTGGTTCCAAGTCATTTCATTATTATATTTTGAATGTTAGTTAGACAGTCCCGTCCTAACCTCCGACCTAAATAGTATATTAAGCTAAACGTTGTATGTGCGTTATAAGTGACAAGACAATATAATATTATCGGGACTCTACTTTTCATTTATCTCTCCAACATAAAGTATACCCCACACGGGGTGAAGATTTTTAGTTTTTAAGATTGCTTGAAGCCTAATGTGAATGAAAAGTGTGAATATATGAAGAATAAATATCTCTAGGTAGATAATAATCTGGCTGATTTTTAAACTAGACACACACTGTATTACACTATTCGATAAGAAACACAATATTCTGGAAGGTCATGACGAGACGCCTAACTTAATGCGCAATAGGGATGCCTAGTGTGGAATATCACATTTTTATAAATTAAAATTTAATTTTCATTTATTAAAATCTGATAAAAGATATATAAATCTAAAGGAAGGAGGTATTTAGGTTGACACAATTAAAAATTATAAGCAAATAAAAATATTGCCCATCTCTTTCTCGCAAAACGATTTGTTACGTCACAAGTTGCTCCCGCCATAGATTTTGTTATGACAAATGTATGGCGAGTGCAACTCGTGACGTCACAGGCAGATATATCACTCTCTTTCATATTGTAAATTTAAATGGTTTGTATCTTCGTTATTTTTTAAGATACACGAAAATGGGTTCTGTATTGTTTATTAACATGTTGTCTAACATCGAATAGACGAAAAAAAATTTTTTAGGCAACATGCCTATTGGAAAATTCACCTGTATATTATAATATTACTATTGACTATCGCGGTCGCCGTTGTAAGATCCCTAGCTTCGTACATGCTTCGTACTTTTACCGATGTAATGACCAATGTATAAGGGCCCCTCGCTCGGTACTACCAGCACCTACTATCTCAACAGCTACCAGGTTCATTTTCCAGTGGTCGTTTAAATAAATATTTGGCTTATATGAAATTGAAAACCCAGGTATGAAATAATATGTTAATGCGGAAAACATACAACATATTAGTAGGAATAATAGAATGAAATAGGAAATTTGGTGTAGATAAATTACTATTCATTTTTTTATCATAATATTTAAATTCACTGTAATGTCTAACTTCAGCCTCCCGAGCAGAACTCGCTACGACACTACCAAAGCCCAGTTTCTGAAGATTTTAGATAAACTCTAGATAAGCCGAGTTTATCTGGTGCAGAATTCCAATATATCCATCAAGTGAACACTAGGTGAATATTTTAAATTTGAGGTTAAAGTTATTTTGATTGTTCGTCAATATAACTACTATTCTGACAAACATTCGTCACATTGGGAGTGCAATGGAGCTTTAAGCTGTTTTAACTATCAATCAATAAATCATTCATTTAATTACTCTAAAAGTGGTACAATAGATGTTCATAATATATATATAAAATACATACTACATATAAAATTATTTGAAACAAAATATTAAACCGACTTCCAAAGTAAAAATGCACAAAAAATTATAAAATGAAACTTATTTTCTAAATAATTCCCCTTTTAAATTCGGCAAAATTTTTAACTATTTCTTAATTTTGAAGTTGCCACCAAGCGCACCAGCCCAAACAATATCCCACAATATTTTATAGAACTCACGTTCAAATTTGCTAGTACCGACTTCAAAATTAAGAAGAGTGAGTAGAAAAAATGTTTAAATAGTCGAATTTAAAAGGCTAAATATTTAGAAAATGAGTTTTATTTCATACTTATTTTTGCATTTTTACTTTGGAAGTGGGTTTAATTTTTTGTTTAAAAATAAAAAAAAACCCTTTTAAGTGATATTTGTTAAATTATTATTAATACATTTTTAAAATGTTTAAAATAAATGATCGAATATAAATAATTGAATAGGCGCCAAGCTTCCATTAGGTATTGTAAATAAGACGATGATGATGATTACTGTAAGTAGTGTGATGGTATATGCTTGCAGTTCTTTAAGCAACGCCGCAATCCCCAAACACGTATCTATAAGGACTCGGGAGTTCTGTTCAATGCTTTTGGATCCAGGGTATACCTTGGTGCAGAATCTTATTTTTTAGTAGCATATGCTTATGTTTCTTCAGAAAAGGTCAAAATCACTATATGTGTCCATATAAATTTCGGGGAGTTCCCTCGATTCCTCGTGGATCGCATTATCAGGTCACCATTTTGATGTCAAAAGGAGCAATTTGGGATTATAAGGTAAGGGAAACATCAAAAAATGAATTTTGAAAATCGGTCTACAGACCGCGGAGTAATCGTTGAACATACAAAAAAAATACAGCCGAACGTATAACCTCCTCCTTTTTTTGGAAGTCGGTTAAAAATACACAAATACATACTAAGAAACATAATCGTTTTCTGTAAAGTTTTTAATTCTTTTCTGGGTATCGATAGTCAATTACGAGTTATGGAATCGATAAACGGACACATTGATCGGATAAGTTAATCTTAGTTCGTATTTGTTCACTTTTTTGTTTATAAACATGTTTTCGGATCAATAGCGATAATTAATAGATAAACTATCGACAAATTTACCTCAGAAACCGTACATAAATCCGTGTTGTTACGAAACTTTTCGATACCTTCTCGAGTGTCGCGCTTATTGCGAAATGTGCTGCGGTCAAAATAGAGTTCCAAATGATGGCTACAGTTTTGAAATACACATATTTTGTGAACGTACATGTTGTAACAATCTTGAGCCGTGAAGCTGGCTGCATATCGAGGGCGCCCCGGTTGTGACGCGGCAACGTGACGGGAGGGAAATGAGTGAAGTTCTCATTTGCGAATATTGACGGCTTAAAAAGTAGCATTTGTTCATAATTGAAAGTACTAAGCCTTTTACACTTACGGCCGGCTTCATCAACTTACTATGTGTTAAATGTTAGTAGCGATCTATGGTTAACAGTTAACTGTAACCTTTATGTTACCGGTGTTTCAATATTAAAAACTATGGTGGGTTATCTGAGTTATAAGATAGATAGTGCTTGAATCCTCAGTAAGTGCTTCTCCCTGGAGCGTTTCGTTGTTGCATGTGCACAAAATGGCCTCACCTTGTAATTTTATTGCAAAAAAGTTAATTTTACCTTATTTATTACGGTGTTTACATGCATTATGTTTTAAAGTATAAATTCCCTAAAATTACCTATATCTAGTTGGTAAAACTACATTGATTAGATATAAGACAAAAAAATGTGTGCGGGTCATATGAGATAGAAGTGAAATCATTAAAGTAGGTACAGGGATGCTAAAAAAGTGTATGATATTGGTTAAGTATGCAAATATATTTCAATAGAGTTTTTCGGATAGCAAAGGGTATGCAGTTATGATGTCTTTATTTTTTACGTGATTGAAAAACGGGCGTATGGCATCATGACATTACAGAACGACGCCGCGGATAAACGTCACTCGACACTGCAGCGATCGCGTATTTTTCACCGTAATTGGCTGAAGCTGAATTTGAGAGGCGCTTGATGTATCTGCTCCCCCTGCACTCCCTAGGGGTGCACCCCCTGGTGGTCCCGGGAGGTGCTGCAGTGGCTGATAAATGACGGTCCCGTTGCAAAACAAGTGGAAACACTTTTTATTCATATTTTTTTGTTAATTAACTGTCGCCGGATTGCGCGTTTATTTTCAACTTTACAGTGTGTTTTATATATTTTTAACTGAACAGTGAACAGTTCGAATTGTTGTCCATAATTAGTAAGAATTGTCAGGAAATATTGCTTAGTGGCCTAATAATGGACTAAATATAAGTAAATAATATAATCATTCAGAAATAAAACACACTCCGTATCGTGTTTATAATACACTGTCATACAAATAAAATAAAAAGCATACCATTTAATACTAAGTCTTAAGTCTAGAAGTCTAGACTCATTCGAAACAAGTAATTTGAGTGAAATGTTACGCGACTCACTCGCCGCGAATTAATACTTTACTTAGACTTAGACTCTGATCAATTATAACGTGATAAGTAAGTTTCCAAAACTTAGCGATGGATAAAATATTAAGTGTCTTTTGTTTCGATTATTCAGTTCAACAATAACAATTGAATAGCGAAAATATCCAATAACACAAATATACTTAAAACCTCCTACATTTTGCAGTCGGTTAAAAATAGAAGGTGAAAAGGGAGACCCGCGACCGCAACCGTTTATTGATGACCTGTAGCGTCATTGGAAAAGGGAAGATGCATATGTTTTCTCTGTAAAATTCTTATATTTTCCTGAAAAATGCACAAAGTACAGTAATCAGTTGCTAAATTAAAAAGTTACAATCGTGCGCACGCACACACACTCACGTGTAAATGCGGATTTCAGCCACGTCTGCAGTCGATGTGATCACTTCCTTTGTGTTTAAATATTTTAAGGCGATTTAGTGCAAAGGAAACGTTGAGCAAGAACTTTCCTGACACTTAAAACTGACATAGGATTTTCTTCAATCATAACAAAAAAAAACCTAATCAACCAATAACATGTCAGGACATGTCTAAGGAGGTTTTCTTTGAACTACTTCAAAAGTTATGGTCCGATTTCGCTCAAAATAATTTTCCTAAAAGATTTTTATTATACCATACATATTATATTAGGTCCTTATATATGAAATTGGCGTTTCGTCGTACTGGCCACTTTGATCTCAAATATATCTTCTTTGGTTCCAATTTCAAATGTATACCGCTATTTACTCATGCATTTGTGTTTGGAAAACCGTAATTCATTTGTTTTTCCCTCTTTTGGTTTTTTCTTTGCGTCACTCTGTTTACAAAATGGAAAACTTGAAAAATCGTGTTATTTTCGAGTACGAGTTCCACCGTGGCACCAGGGCTGCAGAAACGGCTCGAAGGATTAATGATATGTATGGCGGCGGTGTCACAAAAGAACACATAGTGCGTTTTTGGTTCCAACGTTCTGGAAATTTCGACCTGCAGAACAAGCCCCGTGGACTGCCGGAGATCAAAGTTGATAATGAAGAATTGAAGGCTATTGTGGAAGCGGATCTATCGCTAACCGCGTCCGAGTTAGCTGCAGGCTGCGATGCTAGTGATAAAACTGTTTTAATTCACTTGAAGCAAATTGGGAAGGTGAAAAAGCTTGAAAGGTGGGTACCTCATGAATTGAGTGCACCAAACCGACAAACGCGCGTCGACTGCTGCGTTACTCGACCGGCACAATAATGAAAGGATTTTAAATCGAATCATTACCTGTGATAAAAAGTGGATCCTGTACGATAATCGGAAACGCTCATCGTAATGGCTGAACCCTGGCGAACCAGCCAAAGCCTGCCCCAAGCGAAAATTCACTCAAAAAAAGTTACTTGTGAGCGTTTGGTGGACTAGTGCCGGTGTCGTTTACTACAGCTTTCTTAAATCTGGCCAGACGATTACACCAGATGTCTATTGCCAGCAACTGCGAATCATGATGGAAAAGCTAGCTACCAAACAACCGAGGTTGGTCATTCGCTCTAGGCCACTGGTGCTCCAGGACAACACTAGACCACACACTGCACAACAGACGGCTACCAAATTAGAGGAGCTTCAATTGGAATGTCTAAGACATCCACCGTACTCCCCGGACCATGCTCCAACAGATTACCCTTTTGTTCGAAATTTGGATAACTTCTTGCAAGGGAAAAAATTCAACTCCGATTGGGCAGTCCAAAGCGCCTTCAAAGATTTTATTGATTCCTGTCCGAATTGTTTTTTTAGTAAAGGAATCAATGAACTACCTATGAGATGGCAAAAGTGCATAGATAGCAATGGTATATACTTTAATTAAATAAATATATTATATTTAAATTACTTTATGTTCCTCCTTTACAAAACGACAATATCATATGTAATGACCTAATATTTAATACACATCCGAGACCCAGGAACACAGAAAAACTTTTTGTCCCTTCGGCGGGAGTCGAACCCGCGACCTCCGGCTTAAGCGCCGACGTCGCTAGACGAATCGTCAAAATGGTTGACTTTGTAAAAAAGTCGTGTATGAATCCTTGCCTTTATTTCAAAAGACATTTTCAACGATACCCCATACGATGGGATAGAATTAAAACAAAAATTTCATCCCCACTTCACATATATGGTGAGCCAGACCTAAAATATAAAATTATTATTATTTTATAATGCCAAACCGAGATCTATATATATTGTATGACTTTACCAAATTTCATCCATTTATATTCATAATTACAGAAGCTAGAAGGGCGGACAGCCGGCGACGCTGCTAAGCTATTTTGATCTTATGCCTGGTCGAGCGGCAACTAGTTCGATAGTACATTACATTATACACAGCGTTCGAACATGCCATAAAAGATTTTGCAGTGTTTACTATTTGTTTAACTAATAGGATTACTCTTGAATGATAAATTTTGATACTAGTATAATAATCATGTTATTTATACAGTTGTTGAGAGAGAGTGATAGTTGAGAGTGGAGTTGGTATTACTAGAATAACGAAAAGTTTCACAATCGCCTATTTAGTATCAAATAGCTTATTCTGAAGTCGCTGCTTAGTTTATATCGAGCGACTGAGACAAAACGGAAAATATTTGTTTGTACGTTTGTTTATTTTGCATTAAATAGGCTCCGAAACTACTGAGCCGAATTTGATGAAATTTGGCACAGATTTAAAGTAGATCATTGAGAAGGACATAGGCTACTTTTTATTGCGGGTAAAAGTACGGTTTCCGCGAGATTTCCTATTGCGCATAAGAAGTCGCGGGAAACATCTAGTAATGTATAATTTGCTAATTTAGATATTAAGTTTTACAAGGTATGTTTTGATTTTGATTATCTAATTCTGATTTCGTTTTGTGTCTAGATTTAGCAGAATTCTGCGATTTTAGCAGAATTAGAGCCTAATTTTAGAGTTTAGCAGATTGTATTTTAGCTGAATAAACTATACAGTACTATAGAATTATATTAGACCTAGGTGTGCCCTGTAAAATAGGGCTAACATAGCCAACACAGCCTATGCCAAACAAACATAGCCACGGGTCACCTAATTCCTTATATTAATACTGCACAATATATCCGAGGGAATGAGATACGTGCGTTGGCCGTGGACCAGGTTCACCCGCCCCCCTCAGGGGGGTGAACGACCCCTTCCGAAGGCTTCCACGATCTTAATATGACTCGGGATAAATTGCACCGCGTGCCCGTCAAGGGTTATTTGTTTTGTGGGATTTTTGGTCGAAAGCGGGATATTAATGTCTCGTGCGTTGCCAGAAACCTGATGAGGTTTGATTGTGTTACCCTAATTTTGCGAAATACGGTCTAAATATAGGTCGCGAAAATTAGGGCCCGTCACACGAACAGTTCTGACCGCGGAAAATGGCACGCGCCGTTCCAATCCGCGCTTCGAATCGAACGTGTAAATGCGCGGGGCCGACAGTCTGGCATGTCGATGGCAGTGCATTTTCCAAATTTTAAATTGCGTGCTATGACGTTTGTAACGTGCAACATAAGCAATTATGCACATAATATGCATTTCTATGTAGCATATTAGTATGTATGTTGTCTTAAAAGAGTTAGTTCAGTAAGGAGTTATTAATTAGCATCCGTAAGGGTGTGTTGCCCTGTCGGCACCTATGTATGTACAGTGTACACGCGCTATTTAATTTATAATATAATTATGAAGTCTAAATTACAAACCTTTAATTTATTTGACGTGTTATGTAAGATGCCGGCATTCCAAACCGTAACGCATTTTAGTCCTAATTAGCACGATAGACACGCAGTCCAAGCCGCACATATACCTCTACGGTTTGGAACGCAGTCCGATCCGCGGTCCAAACTTTACGTGTGCAGGACGCAATCGAATGTTTAGCGAGTTGAATACTGAAATTGGTTGTATTACTGTTACCCGACATAAGGCGACTTCAATGCCACGTAATTATGATACGAACAATTTATGCGGACGAACAAACGGCGAAACATTAATTTTGTTGTATATTTTCAGACGGATAATAATTCAAGCCAGTAATTTTATGTGCGGTTCTAAACTTTCGTCGATAAACGAAATGGCAAACAGGCGTTGAACGTTCAAAAACCGTTAGAAGTTTTATTTTGAATATTTTATTACTTTAATATAGATGGCGTGTCATCTAAGGATAAACGATATTCAATATGGAACTTTATTCATGACATAGAAGATTTCATAGTAAGAGTTCAAATGACAGGTTGCACCGCGGCAAGTGTATGACTGATGTCATATGAAACGTGTACGTAACGTCGTACGTTCGTCGCGGTGAGATCTGACCCTTACTCACATACGACGGCTTATAATGTGAATATAGTGTAGATATACCTGAAGCGACCAACATAAATAATATGTATGAACAATGTATTTTTAACCGACTTCCTAAAAAGGGGGCGGTTATACGTTCGGCTGTATATTTTTTATTTTTATTTTTGTATGTTCAACGATTACTCCGCAGTCTGCGGACCGATTTTCAAAATTCTTTTTGTGCTGTATAGGGTATGGAGGACATAATCCCAATTTATGATGGGATCTATAAGGAATCAAAGGAACTCCTCGAAATTTATATGGACACATATAGTGATTTCAACTTTTTCTGAAGATACCCAAACATAATATGCTACCAAAAAGTAAGGTTTTGCACCAACGTATACCCTGGATCAAAAAGTACTGAACAGAACTCTTGAGTCCTTATAGATACATGTTTGGGGATTTCGGCGTTGTTTGAAGAACTGCTAGCATACATCCTCAAACCAACCAATCCATCCAACTCTCCAACTTCATCCTCCAAAACATCCAACTCCAACCATCATCACACCATACATCATCAATTCATCATATTATAATTAAAACAGGTGCTTTTCATGGTATTTTACATGGATACATATCCTTGAATATTACTCTGCCGTTTGTGGACCCATTCGGAAAATTATTTTGTTGTTGTAAAGGGTATATATAATTCGAAATTGGTCCTTTAGTCACCAAAGTGGAGACTTGATGATGATTTGATGAGGAATCGAGGAAAATCAAAATTTATAGGGACATCTATAGGAATTTGACATTTGTGAAGTAAATCAAGCAATCAAGCATATGCTACCAAAATGTAAAATTTTGTGCCAAGGATGTTGTACCCGGGATCCAAAAGCACGGAACAGAACTCCTTAGTCTTTAAAGATACACGTTTGTAAATTTCCGCATTGTTTTAAGAATTACTGCAAGCATATGCCATAATGTAACTTACAGTAATCATCGTCATTCTTTTATATACAATACCTAATGGAAGCTTGGCGCGTATTCAATTATACATTCGAATTAAACTCTCTTAAAATGTGTTTTTAAAAATATAATTAATATGACTACAAAAGGGAAAGAATATTATTTTTAAAGTAACAATTAAACTGACTTCCAAAGTAAAAGTGCACAGAAAATTATGAAATAATTCTTATTTTCTAAATTGTTCCCCTTTTAATTTCGGCTAAAATTTTAACTATTTCTCTACTCAATCTTCATTATTTTGAAGTCGATACAAGCCCGCACAAAACAATATTTTGTAGAACTCACATTTAAGTTGGCTGGTACCGACTTCAAAATTATGAAGATGGTGTAGAGAAATAGTTAAAATTTTTGCCGAATTTAAAAGGGGAATTATTTAGAAAATAAGATTTATTTCATAATTTTTTGTGCATTTTTACTTTGGAAGTCGGATTAATTTTTTCTTTATGTAATCACATGTAGCACAAACTCACTTGGTCAGAGGATAAAAATTGAAGTAAAAGGCAATCATTTGGCACCGCCGCTATATAACTTTGATAGTTTTCTGTTCGATTTAACGACCAACACACGTAACTGGTTTTTCTATTTAACCTATAATTGTTTGTACACACGTAGGCAGTGACGAAGGCAGGGTCTCCTTCATACGGAAGCCCGGGACTATATATTATGTAGGGATTTTAATGAGGCCCTTCAAAAGGTAAGTGGTAAGTGAATCCGATAGGAATGGAGTAATAGGAACCACACGCCACTGTAGTTATAGGAACGGCCGAGTACTCAAACGCTAATCAATATTAGGTGCCCTCCTATTCACAGGCCATCGCTGTCTCTGCTAGCCGAAATGAGAAGGACAGCATGTGTCACTTAATATAACTATCGTTCCAGTATTCCATTATTCCAAACACTACGTTAGATACGTAGATAAGTAGGTGAGGCAGTTACCTTCGACGCTCAGATACACGGCCATGTTGATTTTGGGTTCCGTATTTATTTGGCACTCGTAGACGCCCGCGTCTCGCGGTTGCACGTAGTCCACCTTGAGGTCCCAGTCGTCCGATGGTTCCGGATGGAGGACGCTGAACCGCGCGTCTCCCGTGTACGTGAATATGTGAGAGGTGAGTATATGTAGGTCTCGCTTGCGCATCCATGACACCTGCGAACAGAGTTACGACTAGATTAATATCAAAGTTTATCTCAGGGTAGCCTACGTGGTCCAGTGGTTTAGAGCTTGGCTCTCGACTCGGAGGTCATGGGTTCGATTCCTGCTTTAGAACAAAAAAAAATTGTTTCCCAGTTTGATTAGGACAATGCTGGCTGATCACCTGATTGTCTGATAAGAAAGATGATCCATGCGTCGGATGGGCATGTAAAAAGTCGGACCTGCGCCTGATCTCTCGCCAGTCGTGTCGGTTATCCGTCCCACTGTGTTATGAGAGTAAAGGAGAAGAGTATGCTCTTGTGTACAACGCACACAGTTGAGCATTATAAAATAACTCCTACGTATCTGGCCTGAAACCACCGTCACTGAAACCAGGTGCGAAGTGGACCGTTTGAGAGAATGATCAGTATGAAAAAAGGCATATAAATAGCTGTAGGCTTTCTGTCGATTTCAAACACATTTTGGTTTACCCAGCCGTGTGAGCTGAGACCTACTTTCGGTTTACCAGCTCAAATACGTCCACATTTCAGTATAAATATTAAAATGTCCTATTATCACGCCTACCAATAAATTCTTTGGATGTACTAATTACATTTGTGAATATTTATATTATCACACCTACAAATTTAATGGGTTTGGAATAGCATAATAAAGATATGATTATTGGAACGTAGTTCCTTATGGCGCGTTGCGAATTGTATGGAAGCTAGACCGATTATAGGCACGACACTTTTTGCAACTCGAAATCACAATGTAATAACGACTTTTAAGAATGTTACAAAATAATGTAGAATTTTGCAATTACACATTGTGACTGTTATGACTGTTACATATTGTGACTAGCTAGTCGAGCGCTTAATGTTATTACTCAGTACGGAGCCGGACTACGCGGCGGCAACACTGCGAGCAGCAAGCAACCCGCCCTCTCACCCCTGTCCCTACCTAAGGCGCGGCCAACTAGTTCCGCGCGCACTATATATACTTAGTTCAACTATTTGTTTTGTATAATATAATATGTTATATCTATACACATAAACAAAATTGAAGTGTCTGTTTGTAATTTCAAATTAACAGCTTTTATTTTCACTTAATGCATTTAAAAGTATGATATATTTATATTATAATATATATATTATAACTTCGTTCCATCCGGGTGTCCCTTGACACCTCTCAAGTTTTTATTTGGTACTGCGGAATAAAAGAAGGTAATAATTCATTATGTTACTATCAAAAAGTATTTTTAACAATTGTTTCCTTTTTTTTAGGGTTCCGTATCCAAAGGATACGCTGTCTGTCTGTCACCAGGCTGTATCTTATGAAACGTTATAGGTAGACAGTTGAAATTTTCACAGGTGATATATTTCTGTTGCCGCTATAACAAAAATACTAAGACCAGAATAAAATAAATATTTAAGGGGGGCTCGCACAAAGTAAACGTGATTTTTTACCGTTTTCGGAACCCTTCGTGCGCGTCCGACTCACACTTGGCCGGTTTTTCTATGAAATAGGAGCCAAACGAGCAAACAGACAGAAAGCGAGGCCTTTCAAAAAGAAATACTGAATGTTTGAAAGTTGTAATGGTCCAAGAATACCGCTGGCAATTCATTTTAATGTGTGCGGCAGAAAACTCCGGGAAGAGCGCACCGTGGAAGACTGCTACTCATTTAGGTGATGATGAGGTTTAGAGAAAACCGTTCTCTATAGTTTAAGACGTGCTCAAAATGAGGCCACCTCAAAATCTAGAAGTAATATATTGAATAAACATAAATTGTATGGTTTGTGCTCATTTCGGCCGCATGTTCGTTCATTATTTCAAACTTTTAATAAATATTTTGTGAATAAAATAATTAAATTAACAGTTAATTACGCATAATGAAGATTATTTTATTTATAAGTAAAGTTTTTGAAAAGGAGTAATTGGATGTCTTCATAATTTAAAAGGCTTATGATAACATTTTAAGAATTGTTTAATTTTAAAATAAATGTTTTTAAAGCGTAATTGGTCAAATTATTTTTCTGTTCTGGGAAGTTTTTTTTGTCGTAATTAAGCCAAAGCTTCCAAGCCTCGTAATTAGCCGAGATGAAACGATCAGCCCTAAGTAATAACATTAAGTAATGAAGGAAATAAATACAACTAAAACCTCCGTTTCTCCGAAACGTGTGAGTAATTCTTTATAGGGGACAAAGTAGTTCGATGGTTTGGGCTTCTGTATCGCCAGTTTATTTAACGTATGTTTATACAATGATTTCAAAACTAAAGATGGGCTATGACGTACATATGACAGTAAAAATCTTTGTACAAAAAGTTACGCCATATTGATTTCAGAAGACTACCACATCAATATGTATGAACACTTATTACCAAATATATCAGAAGATTGCCAAAAAACTACAACTAATAACGCCCACGGGAATATCTCGAAAAATATTAGATAATACGAGACAATAAATAATGCACCACGGGATGTCGCGGCTATTTGAGGGTCGAGCCATTAATATGGTGGCCACCGGAGCGCGGCGGAGCGACTTTGAAAAATTGTGTGTTAATACTTGATAATGTCAAGTTTGCCCAAAATATTTAGCCTGTGCCGCCATGACTACGGCGAAGCCAAAAGGAAAGGTGATGATTTTCGCAGTCTATGTATGTACAATACCGACAAAGTTCCTGCTCGAGACCAGTTTCTAAACATTTTCCTTTGCACTAGGATGCCTCTAAATATTTCAACACAAGGGAAGTGACCGCATCGACTGCAGACGTGGTTGAAGTCCGTATTTACACGTGATTGTGTGCGGGCGATTGATTGGCGCTTTTAAGCGATTTTGATCTTATGCCAAGTCGGGCGGTATGTATGTTTGTTCCACCGTAGCGCCTAAACTACTAATCCGATTTTAATGATTGAGTTGAGATTCGTAATAATGTCCCGGGTTACATAGGCAGCTATATAATTTACGTAGCCGAGTTTTAGTTTCAACTTTCATTATTCCGATATTATGTAGCTACTCGTACCTAATGGGTAATTTAAATAAATAATTGTCTGTTTATAAAAAATAAAATTCTTGGTTTGTTATGCCGATCTGTATCTGGTAAGAAATTTGTAACAGACACGTCGTGTTCAATAATATAGTAGCATTCATCGATGACACGTCAGTTCGCTTGCAGCAAAAGGTTGAGGGGATTACAGTCTCCTTGTATTGAGGAGAGGTGAGTAGAACATGCAGTGAAGACAATAGTAGTCAAGGAAGATGTTATAGGGAATTTACAAACAAAAATAATACTGATAATAGGTAACCGAATGGAAAAAAGGAATACGGTCTTTTCGACCCAATACCGCATCGGGCTTAATATAATTATAATGAAAGCAACATTGCAATATTAATTGAGGCGAAAATTTCAATAATCCAAATTGTGTGACGTCACACCGACCCTTTAATTAACAGATTGGATTTAGAAATTAATTAATTTGGGACCTGAGACGACATTTTGAGTGACATTCATTAGCACTGAAATCTTACAGCTGTCATTTTATTGAGAGTTTTGAAATTATTAATATAAAACAGTGATACTCCCGCGGGAGTGCCGACAGAAGAATAGGTTACAAGCAAGCATGGGGTGCGCCAGCCGCCCGTCTCGCCCTACCTCAACTGAACCGGTGTTGGTATACTACTGGTAGTATTGCGGGCTCAATTCTTTTTTCTCATCTCAAAAAATGCCCAATGCGCCTGAAGTAGTTTTAACTTAAAAAACAATGCAATTAAAAATACAGCAGCTTTATGGACAGCTTATAAGAAAATAAATATTTAATATTATTGTGCCTTTGTAGGTATTCCTTAAGACCCTCTCTCACTACATCACGGTAGCGTCACCAACAAAATATAATATGGAACTACAATTATAAAGTGGGTTGCTCACTTATCCACTGGTATCGTCATCAGTTTAATAGTGACCATATAAAAAATAACTGATTGCGCCACCGCGGCATTGGACTGTTCGAGGCATAATTTTAATATTATTATTTTAGCAAGATAAAAATATAAAAAATCTATTTTTAAACATATCACATACATACGTTAGAATTTATTTTAACTATCTATTGCATTTTCGTCTATCCACCACGTTTTATGAAATTAGTGAGCTATTTAACTGCGGGTAATTATCGTTAATAATTTAATTACGTAAGTGGCTATTATCATTGAGCTGGAAGGAATGAGCGTTGACGTGATATCGGTAAGTGTCGACAAGTATCGGCCATCTTTGTCGGCGAATTGACGATGTCATAAAAATACTGCTAAGAGATAACTATCGTGGATACAAAAGGCAACGTCACCTTTGAATCTGACAATGACTCTAGAATTAATTAAAAGGGTTTTATTTTATTTGGGATAACAACAGCCATCATTTTTACAAAGATACTTATGCCTAGTTACATGCATTACATTACAATAACAGCTATCCACAAATTAATACAATATTGTAATTATTGAGTACCTACTTGAAGTATTTTTTTAAGTTAAAAGTTTACATAAAGAATAAAAACATTATGAGAAAAAGAATTAAAAACAAGTTTATCTTGTTACATTTTGTAGTAGTTATATTAAAGTCTCGAATTTTCTCTATCCCAAGATAGCCCAAATATTTTTGATACTAGAAATTTTGGTATTAAAAATATTGGAGCTAACAATTGCATATCCTTACTATTATTATAAACGCGAAAGTTTGTATGTATGGGCGTGTGGATGTTTGTTAACTCATTCACGCAATAACTACTGAACGGATTTTGACGAAATTTCGTACGGTAGTAGTTTAGGCTCTGGATTAACACTTAGACTGCTTTTACTCGCAGCAAAACGAACGGTTTCTTCGTTCTTTTTGCGCGTACGAAGTAGTAGGCAACATCTTTAAAATATATTTTAATATCAAATTACTTTAATATAATAAAAATATAATATTACACTCCTACGCAATGTCTGAGAATTTGACAAGTAAATAATTTAGAAAGACATATTCTATAAGTTTTCTTATTTTTCTTTTGTCTTCAAACGTTTATATTGCCCGCGTATATATACAGTATCCTACGGAAATATTGTACTTTTTAGGGATAAATGTAGCCTATATTTTAATCCAGAGCCTAGAATACCTACTACCATACCAAATTTCGTCATAATGCGTTTTGTAGTTTTTGCGTGACAGAGTCACAACATTGTCCTACTAATTTTATACAGATGGATGTATGGATGGGGATGGATGGATGAATGTTTGTTACTCTTTCACACAAAAACTAATGAACGGATTTTGATGAAATTTGGAAGTAGTTTAAGCTCTGGATTAAAACTTGGGCTACTTTTTATCCCGAAAAAGCAGTGTTCCCGTGGGATACTGTATTTATCCGGACGAAGCCGCCGATTAGGTTAGGTTAGGTTAGTTATATATTTAAGAAGATAGTTTCTTCTATTGTGGTTTAGATGTCCTTGGGCGGAAGTAATCGCATACTATCAGGTGACTCATTAGCTCGTTACTCACCGTTCTGTTGCCGATCTGCTTGGCCCGGCAGCGCAGCACGGCGGCCTGGCCCATCACCGCCGTGACATTGCGCGGTGACACGTCGTCGAAGTACGGCCGCCCCTCGCCTAGCCCCGCGCCGGCACCTGTGAATACGCCACTGGTTACTCATCATCATAAAAAAGAAATCCTTGGAAAATATGGAAGGAAGTATCAAAGGCTGGGACAATATTATGATCCGGAACCCCGAGGGCTGGAGAAAATTCAGAGCGCTAAAAATAGAACTCGTGTTATTATATATATTACAATAGAGCTATATATGACATATACATATGTCATATATAGCTATATATATGACATGTCATATATACATGAGCATATATGACAACTGGACACTACACTACGATTTTCAACTCTAATGTATTAGCAAAGAGTTCTATTTTAAGTGCTCTAAATTTTTCCGGGCCTTCTGGTTTCCGGATCATATTCATAGTCCCAGCCTAACTTGGCGTCATTTATACTTGGGTCATACTGAATAGCAATGGCCATTGTGGCGATGTTAGATAGGGATTACCATAAAGATATGTCACTTGTAATTGTCGCTAATATTTGACCCTAAACAAACGGTCAATATTTGGGGTCTGTTTCATAATCTTCTAATAAATGTTAGCTTATTCGGATGTTTTGTCGCTGCTTAGGTACTGTGTGTCAAGTGACAGAGACAATAGACCCAAATAAGCTATCTGACTCTCATCAGTAGGTAGACTGTGCAACAGGCCCGTAATATTATAAAATAACCTACGAATTCCGCAAAGATGGTCCTAGTTTTTGAAATAGACACAACGCTCAGCTTTGACATACTAGATTCGTTATAAGGGTTAGCTCACACCGAAACGAGACGAAACCGACGCGGCGCTGAATTCTTAAAATTGTGTTTAAACATTGAACTTTATTCGGTAGGCACACAAGAAGATCCACGTTTCTTTGCATGGGCGGTCTAGTTTCACATTCGAAATATTGCAATTAAATGTTTATGTTCTTGTGTAGTGAATAAAGTTCAATTTTCAATCGCTATCTTAAAAATGCAGCGCCGCGTCGAGGTTCGTCTCTGTTCGGTGTGAATTGTAACACCCTAACATGTTCAAAAGTTCCAGCGACGTAATGCTAATCATCTAACAGCTAATTACAGTCATCTTCATCGCCAGACACAAACGCAGCTACACACTACACAGTTATGTTTGCAATAACAAGTACAAGGGTGCTCGATGTCGCCCGAATCTTTGACATTTCTCCTCCGTACACATGTCGTCGACTCATTTCCAAAGTGTCGGGCTGTTGGGCCGCGTGCACACGACACTTGTGCTTCTTATGTTTAGGAGACTGCCATTGTTAACGCGATCCAATCCATATTATTATATTATATTACATAGCTTACATGAAGTCAAGAGTACTGATTGTTGACGTGATTTAAAGGAACTAGAGTGAAAACGGCATAAAAAATTATAACTTAAAAAACATGAAATATTTACTGTGATTTAGTTAACTTAAGGGTCAGTTCAAATCGAAACAAAACGATACGCGACATGGCGCCGCATTTTTAAGATAGCTATTCAAATTTGAAGTGTATACATTACACATTAATATACACGTTTCATTGTAAGAGTTCGAATGTAAAGTGGCAGCTCGCTGCACGGTGTCGCTGCACGGTGCATGTGCAGTGTGACTGATGTCATATGAAACGTGTATCTTTTTTGTAGTGAATAAATTTTGAATGCAGCATTGAAATCTTAAAAATGCAGCGCCGCGTGTCGTTGCGTATCGTCGCGGTGTGAACTGACCCAGATAACTAAAAGTAGCGTCTAATATAATGAATTTATCTGGACTGGTAGTTACACAATATGTTTACTCCCTCAAGTGGTTTGGTCCATAAAGTTGTAAGAATCATGAGTTTCAACGTAAAATGCTCTGTATGCCTCCATAGGCATTCAAACAAAATAAGCGTATGTTTGTGTGTACGGAAATATACACACACCCTTACTACGGCGGAAGCCGCACGTCTCCGCCGAACCGGAAATAGAGCCGAGCCCTTTTTTAAAAGGGCTAAGTAGGTGACGTCATAACACCACTGTCATATGGTGAACGGGGAAGTATGATGTTTGCTATTGATGATTTGCTAAAAGGTGGCCCCGTGCGAGTTTCTTACGCCGGTTCTTCTCGCCGGGCTAGTTTCCGAACCGGTGGTAAGCATCATGTAGACCGACGTTTAGAAAGTGTATAAAAATACCAATTTTGAATAAAAATTTTACTTAACTTTACAATCGAAATTGAGTGACATCAAACTATTTCGATTAAGAAGTTATTCGCTATCGCAGAATACAATCCGTGCGAATAAACCGCGTGGTGAAAAACAAGACAAAGAATGAGAAAAATATATTGTTAAGTACCTAACTACCGCTAATTTCATTGAACTGGTCTAAACTCAACATTCTCTAAATAATAAATTCCGCAAAACAAGCTAACCCGCTTCGACAGTAGCGTGTACTGCAGAACAAATTCGTTGGTTGGAATAAATAGCGCAGTGTAGGGTTATACGGGGTTGTATATACCGACCGGCGCATTCGTGTTAACGCTCAACCACTTTCGGGTTAATAGCACTCTGCATCGCTAATAGAAATACGCGGAGATTTATTCGACAGAAATATGAGCCGAAAGCCTTTGACTTTGATGTGTCGAAGATATGTGAATTAAATTTATTGTTATTTAAAAGCTTTTGTTATTAAAGTGCTATTTATAGGTATGGAATAATTAATGTAGCCACAATATTTTTATTTTAAAACCATATGAAAAAAAATTATCATGGTAAAAAAGGCCTCGAGGCCCGCCTCTGTATCTACTACCTACATATTTTTTTATGAATTTAATTAAATTTGCATATAAATAAATAAAAATATCGATAGAGATACATTTTAAATACTTTGGTAAAATAAAATTCTACCCAACACTTTAAACCTCATAAAAAGCACATAAGTTATTATAATTGCAATGGTAAATCGTGGAAGAATATTTTACAGCAAAAATATGATAAATAGTCTGTCTGGGAGACTATTTGTAAGTGTCAAATGTGTGACAGGGCCAGAATACAAGCAATTATAATTCCGCTTCTGAACTGCTCTGAATAAATGTTTCATTGTTTACATATTATAAGCTATGCTGTATTCTCTGTGGCGCAGTGGTTAGCGCATCGGTGCCGGAAGTCGCAGGTTCGAATCCCAACGAAGGAACAAAAAGCTTTCATTGTTCCTGGGTCATGGAAATATGTCTTAAATATGTTGTCCCGTTGTCGGTACTACGGGTACGTACAACACAAGTTCTACGAGAACTTACCACGGGACCAGATTGACGTGGTGTGGAAACGTCCATAGATATTATTGTAACGCTTAACTTTTTTTAACTCCGCAACAGCATCTTTAAGGTAGCCTTCCGATCTTATATATTTAATACTTTTATACTATACATATTGCATTTAATATTTTAATTATATTATACATATATTTATTTAATACACACCCATGACCCAGGAACACAGAAAACTTGAGAGGTGTCAAGGGACACCCATGGAAAGAAGTTCCTTTCGATTAATTAGTGAAGGAATTGTAATCAATTTTTTTTTAAGTTATAATATTTTTTTTATTATTAACAAATATAATGTAATATATACTTAATCAGTAGGCTCAATTTTAGTAATAATTGAGAGAGAGAGAGAAGGAGAGACAGAGAAACACGCGCACGCCGCACGGCTTACAACGATAGCAAAAAGTGTCGTTACAGTCTTAATTTTTTCCGTCTAGCCCCCTTTCGCAACGCGCGATAAGGAACTTCGTTCTAAAAACTTTTTGTTCTTTTTGGCGGGATTCGAACCTGCAACCCCGGCTTGAGCAACATCGCGGCGAATCACAGAGCCACGGAGGTCATCTCAATCACAACTAAAAGACATTTTATCTCTAAGCACACAAAGCCTCGAAAAGTCTGCAGTTAGTTTTTGCCTTCAGCATATTTACGTAACAGTTTAGTTTGAAATTTGAGACTTGTGCGCGATCTACTTATTATTCCTAGCATAAGTGTACCTTTTTAAATCAATAGCTTGTCCGAGGGCTTAGTGGTACGAGCTTACTGTGTGTGTCTCAATCAGCATATTCACAGAATACAGTTGACAAAAATATATTTACCTATTATTATATTAAGTCTAGTTCGTGCTTATATTCTCCCATAGTGCGTCTCACATTGATAAATATTATTCTGATATTCTGTTCTTGGACCGATGGCAATTTTAATTTGGGTATCTGTATCTAGTCCTGTATTAAAAATGGTAATTTTAAGTTTTTTATTGATTTTACTGTAGGTTCTTGGTGGAAATTCACGTTTTCACAGTAATGACACACAGGACTTCTTGCACTATTTCCACTTTAAATAAGTATTTTACATTAATTATAATACAACACGACCGATAGTATTAATATACTAGTCAATACAATTGGTAAATATAAACATAAGCTATGCGAGCAGATTTGAAACACCGAAATCCTTTTGTACAAAATATAATCTGTTATACATTGCCGTTGATATCGAGCTACGCGGGCATAGAGTAAAATTATCGATACCCTTTGAAGTAGGTGTCTGTGGAAGTGTAGATTTAGGTGTAGGTGTAGGTTGTAGGTGTAGTTATTAATTTATTCCATTCTATAGTTAACACACAACAACGTGTTTCGGAACAGACAGTATCGAATAAATTATAATATAACGAAATATTATTTAGAGATATATAAATCACAACCACAATTATTACTTAGTTTAGTTCCGCCGGAGACAATAGCTTGCTAGTTCAGATGGCTCATTACATCTACACAACAATTACATACGAAATAATATGTCGTCCCCAGCGCTATTTCTTGCTAGGAAAACATTTTTATTATTATATACAATATGAAAAAGAGATTTCAACGTTGATTATAATGTTAGGGCATGCTTCATTGTAATTTCTCTAGGGTATGGCACAGATATAGATGAGACCACGGGGAGAGCAACAGACTACTTTTTACAGCGGCAAAATGTACGGTCCTCGCGCGATTTCTTTTTGCACGCAACTATCGCGTGTGGCCACGCGACATCTAACAATAATATGAACAATAATTAATAACAATCATCAGATTTATTTTCAGACTTGCATCCACAGTTATTTGTAAGTACATAAAATCAAAATACATAGATAGCGATTAGAATAAGTAACAAATAATTATTACTTATTCTAATCGCTACATATTCAATTTCACTACAATTACATTAATTTATTAAATATTTTTTTTAAAACTAAACATCCTATTTTCAATCCCATTAAGATTTTAATCCATGATAAATAATATGATACAAGACTGAATATAAAGCCTCAAAATAAATTTAAAACGAGCACATAAAAAGAGGATTACGGTATTGTTGGCATAAAGAATTTTGTTAATTAAAATATAAAGCGAAAACTCGTAACCCCCATTAATTAGTAGAACAAAAAATTTAAGTGAAATGTTTAGTACTTTTCGTTTGACATTTTAAGAACCAAAAGCAATTTAGTCACGCAAGGAAAAGCCTTCGTACACTATAGTCAGGTAGTGAAACAAACTGTGAGTACTATGGCACCAAAATCACGCGAAAGTCTTGTGAATATTAAAAATGCGAAAGCTTGTGTAAATGTGGCTTTATTTTTCACGCAACAACCGCTGAACAAAGATATTTTGTAATTTGGAGAAATAAATAGGCTACTTTTTATCCTGGAAATATGTACGGAACCCACAAGATAGACAGATTTTCTGTCCACGAGTCGACGCATCAAAAGAAGTAAAGACTGAGTGTATGAAAAACAGAAAATTATTGGCGTACACCTACTTATATTATAGACAGGTTTGTTTATTGGTATGTTTGCATTGAATAGGGCCCGTAACTACTGGACCGATTTTGATGAAATTTGGCACAGATATAGAGTAGACCACGGGGAAGAACAAAGGCTACTTTTATGGCGGGAAAATGATTTTATTTTGCACGTCCGAAGTCGCAGGAAACATCTAGTATAATACTAGATGAAAAGTATTACTTGAAATGTAAATGTAATATTCTTAATGTCGTTAGTGCAGTTTGGCCCTTATGGAGAGGTTTTATGCATTCCGGCACTTAAATCATGACAAAAAATGGATTAATGTACTGGTAAATATTACTGACTACTGATTAGAATAGTACTTTTTAAGAACTGCCACCATGCCACACGTGAACACAAGTGCGTGGAAGTGCGTTCCGGGTGCTTGAAACCCGCAACCTCTCCTGCGCCTCTGATAGTCTCACTTACGATGCATAACGCAAGAGTTGTTTTACGCCGGTTTCCTGTGAGGCCGTGGTATTTGTCCGGCCTAGCCGGACCGCTCTCTCCGGATCGTGGCCCTCCTGTAAATATTTGGCACCCATAGCTTAGTGAAACGTGTTGCATTTGAATGTTTATTCCGTATTTGACCCCTAGATTATCTACATATATATATATATATATATATATATATATATCTTACATAACGTCGCTATACGGACGGAGGTTGAAAATAAAGGGGTTGAACACGGAATAAAACATGTCCCGGGCTGTGGCGGTTACTCTACATATCTACCTATTCCGTTCAGATCCAGTTTAAGCTTTTTGTAATAATAAAATATACTATAGTGCTTTATAATGCTGCCAATTTAAATGTAATTTACACGGTAAACAGAGAACAGTAGGACATCTAAGGCCGTCTGGCGAGTTATTTGCCTACTCTCGCGTTGGCGCAAGGGCTGTCAAATAAATGCTAAAATAATGCAGGCTAACGCGAGCGATATACTTCAATACGCGTGATCACGGTACGTACGCAATCGGTCACCGCACCGCCCCCGCTGAGAGCGCCTTATCATTTCTTATACGACGTGTGTGCGTGCGTGCGGATAGGGGCCCGGCGCGCACGCACACATTCAAACCGATCGCGGCACGTTTGTATGAAGATGTTTTACTGTTCTTATAATCTGTCAATAATTTGGTCGAATTCAGTGTTTTTGATATTAAGTTTTTGATGTAATATAAGTAATATTTTAATTTTATTCGTCCATTTGAAATAACCTATCGCGTTCTTTTCAATTAATAGTCGAGTAATTGCAAATATGTAAATTAATTATTTGTGTACAATATATATTATAATACACTTCTCTTCTTAAATTAATACGCAGAAAATTATGTTTTCCATTGTCTGACTAAACCGCAAACGCTCCCACGCAGACCTTTTGTAGGTCAAATAATTATTAGATATTTCGATATATTTCACTGATTTAGAAATGCGGCGTGAATAACGCTTAAGGTCAGTTCACTCCGCTACGTGATACGAAAATTGAACTTTATTCACTACACAAGAAGATACACTTTTAATATGACATCAGTCATGCACACATGTGCTATGCAGCGCGGTGCAACCTCTTATCTCAAAACTCTTACAATTGCTGTGTTTGCTTCAAGTTTGTGAGACCCAAATACCGACAACGCTCTTCTAGATCCTCCGGTGATTATTGAGTGGCGGCTATCTGTCACCATCACGTGATCCGTCCGCTCGTTTTCCAGTATTTCCATAAAAATGTTTACTTAATACGGACGATGGGTGTTTTGTTATCAGAGCCATGTGTCGCGACACATCGATTTTGCGAGCGCCTTACGAATATATTGTACAGTATGTGCATCTATAAATAACCTCCTCTCGATAGTGTACTGTATCGAAAGGGGGTTATTTATACAATGTACGTGTGTATTTATTGCACGTGCCCGTATTTGCATGCGGCGTCCGTCCGTCTGCCACGCTGATGTATGTGTGCTGGGCACGGTTTTTTGTTTGCGCCGGGTTTCGACACTGGTGTCACTTTATGTTTCCCTGGTGGAATCGCTTTAAATTCTTTCCTATGTACGCGGAAAGTCAATGTTTAATGTATGGCTATCAGTCCCTTACTGTTGCGAAATAGGTACAATCAATGAATCTAATTGTTAAGCAGGTAGATTAATAAAAAGTAGATAATTTATTTGCATTATAATAACGGCACGCAGTCACAAATCACAAGGTAGTCTCAGTCTGATATCATAATATTCTTAAAGTACAGACAAATTATGACAACGGTCAACTTGCTTATGAATTAGATTCCCTGAAAGTACATGACCAATGTCAGTAGAACGTCATCTTTCTTTAAAACATCCTACCTCCTTTTTTATTGTAGGTAAAAATATTTCAAACTATTTCTTTTGTAGTAGATACAGTAATAATTGATCCTATTGAACAATTTATACTAGCTGTCCCGACACACGTTGTTCTGACTTAACTAGGAACCAACTGGAATAAATAAACAACTACACCTAGACCTACAACCTACACCAACACAAGACACAAAAACACACACAATGACAAATTGAACACAAGAGTTAGTATGGGCAAATTCTATCGTTATTTTTAGTGTTCTCTTCCGCGATTTTCCAATATTTATCACCGTTTCAACCTTCTTTGAACTTTCATTATTATTTCAAAAGCAAAATAAGCCAAATCAGTTCAGCCGTTATCGAGTTTCAGCGTGACATTGGAATTGCAATCCATTTTTATATACAAGAAAAAGATACGAAGTAGAAGATTTATACATGCCCAGTGCCCAATACGAAAAAGGTAGGCAGATACCATCTAACCTCATCAACCCTATAATCGGCCAAATAGCAAATCTGTATTCCACGACGCTGTCGTTAATAATGGATGATTAATGTATATTACGACGACTTAATCATAATCTATAAACAAGGGGTGTCACGAGCTACCCCCAGTGCACGACCCTGTATATAAACGGACAACCGGAGACAGTGACCCGGACGTGAGCGGACAGAACATTGGGTAATCAGAGGGTAAAAATAACCAGATGGACCTATATCGGGTTGTGTGGTACTATTATGTTATAGATCCTGGCTAATCATATTAGGTACGTACATAAAGCAAAAACTTTGTACCGTCTCCGTTTAAAAAAAAATGCTAGCGAAGAAGTATGAAATTTGGCATAATTAAAGTTTATATGGAGGCGGAGCGAGTTGCGCCAATTTAAAAAAAATGCATAAAATAACGTCACACATTACCTCAGATTAAATACTTTCATAACCATGGGTATAATACAATTTTGTCCCACTGCACCGTAACGCTTTTTAATGGCTTACATATTGAATAGACTTTTTATTTTCGTATCTAAGAGGAAGCAGAACCCCTAATATAGTTCAAACTTAAACCACTCGGGAACGATGAAAGAAATGCCTCATTACAGCAGCTATGTGGGCTGTCTTATTAAGCATTAATTTATATAATACTTGATGTTGCCCGCGACTTCATTCGCGCAAAGAGAAATCCCATGGCAACCATACATTTTCTGTAATAAAAAGTAGCCTAAGTAAACCCTAATCTATATGTGTGCATGAAATTTGGCACAAATTAATAGAGAGCACGGGAAAGATCACAGGTTACTTCTTATCGATGCAAAATGCAAGGTATCCGCAGGATTATCTTTTACGCGCACGAAGTTGCGGGCAACACCTAGTAGATTATATTTCTATAGGTTAAAAATAAAAATAGGCTTGGAGCAGAAAAGCGTCATACTTTTTGAGTTTCCACTGTGCGTTTTCAAAATGTATGAACGGCATGTCGTCCGCAGGTCTCCGTTGCGCCGAGTCTATTTTCATGTAAGTTTGTGTTAAAAAATCTATCAATTCATGGCGAAGCATAACCATTAGATATGCTTCGTATCAACGTCCGATGAATTCAAAGCTCCACAGATGGCGCCACAGTATATTGTAACGGCCCAATTCGGGCCTTCCTATTAAAACTTGCCAAGATTACACCGCATTAGTTCGAGAGAAAAATTTAACTTTGCGGCACCCGAAAATTTTTCACTCATTGTGGTGATTGCGGCTTTTGTCGGAGATGAGAGTTCTTTCCGTATAATGCGCATTGTTTGATGAAATTTGTTAATTGGGAGCTGGATTCATTGATTGACGGTTAAAGAAAAGTGTTTGTAGATTTTATCGCAGTCCGTTTTAAGGTTTTATAATTTTTTTCTGCATGCCATTATGCTGTAGAAATTTCGTTTTCATTTTACTACGTTTCTGTATAACATTTACAAACAAATTTTACAATAATAGTCATATATCTGTGTACGCTTTCACACCGTCGTCATACTGCATTTGAAATATTGATGAATCATACTTATTTGAAATATTGATGAAAACCGCATAGAAACCATTAGAATTTTTTTGGTATTCTATGTTGTTTTTTTTTCTTCTTCTCCTTATATATGTTTTTTATGGCGATACTGTCTTTTTTTGTCCTGTAATGTCTAAAATTTTCGCATAAAGATTTATTTATTTATTTTAAATTCTATGCGTACGGCGGTAAAGAAATACCTGGTATATCTTATGTACGGAATAAGGTAGTAATAGATGTATTATTACACAAAAAACTTACGACCTTATAGATTTTTGTCGCAGGACTTAATAGTAAAAAAACTGAAGTAGTAAGCATTTTCAAGCAGTAAGTTGAGCGAATTGTCAAGCAGTAAGCGAGCAGATGATGATGAATTCTATCTAAGAACATTCTCGATCACGACAGCTTTGAATAAAAATGTTAAGATGTGTTCATCTTAATCGGATCTTTCGTTAGGAGCTACGATGTCACAGACAGATAGACAGACAGAGACTTGAAACTTATAACACCTCTCTTTTTGCGTCGGTAGTTAATTATGATAAAATACACACAAACCATAGTTACTAACATACAACGACTAACATTTCACTATGTTTAAAAGGATTAACAGAATGTACTGAAGTACCAATACAAAACCACGGGAAAGGAACCAAAACAATTTGAAAAGAAAACAGAATAGTTAAAAAAACATTAGCTGTCTCTCTGAATACCGGCCATAAACGTGATGAAAATAAAACGCATTCAAAAGCAGAACTAAAGTCGGAACAAATCCAAAGAATGGCGAAGCTCATTTCAAATATTAAAAGCTCTGCCTCTAAAGGTGTTATGAGTCTAATTTGTTTTGTTTCGACACTGTACATTTAATAGAAAGACTTTTAATAAAGCCGGGATTGAAATTACAGAATAACAATTGGTCTAGTCGTAAATGAAACTTTTGCTAAAATATGAAGGAATGAAGATCTTAACTATATGACAACAGCTATAGGGAACATCGAAAAGATACTCAAGACTAAAAGGTCTATAAACGACGTATTTATTCGATATGATTGAAAAAGGAAAATTACTGTTCAAATCCTAATTTCTGACCTTTTTTCTTATAACAACGTCAATATACATAAACGCAGTAGCAAGTTAATAAAATCAAATTTGTATTTATCATCATACATTTTCAACTGCTGTGACGTCATTGTTTGTATAGACTATAGAGCTTTTAATTAGGTATTACAACTTGATAAAAGTAAAAAGAATTAGGATTTTATGTGTAGTTTTGTAATTATATACATTTCGAAGTTACAAAAAAGTTGAAATTACAACATTAGTCTAAAAAACCTACATAATTAGTTTACTTACATGAAATACAAAAGATTTACTTTGGTATGTTTGAACATAAACGCGCAAGCTTCGGAGGTAACTGAAATTTTGTGCATACATTTCGCAGCAACATTAGTAGCGTGTGACGTCACCTACTTGTACGACTTTATATAAAGTCGTACAAGTACGTGTTTCACGAGAATCACAAAAGTGCTTCAAACAATCCGCTATATCTTTGAAAATATTGATTTTCAGTATACTATTCCTTTTGTAAGCTGTCTGATTTTTCACCATACCATTTATGTAATAAATAAAATAAAAGGAAAATTCTTCGATATTGCTTATAATACAATAATAATTTACACAATTTATGTTACATATTCGAATCCTTTAAAACTTTTTATGGCTACTTTTTAAACTTCGTAGCAGCAAGTGAGCATGAAAACACTCTTACTTTTATTTTACTAGAGTAACATTTGAATACTTCAAGCTTTACAAAAAAGTTTACTACCATTTGTTTCATGTTCCAAGATCTCCAAAGTTCTGAATGCATTCTTGTTTACAAAATATGTACTTACAATTTTATCTTAGTTCCTCCCATTTTCATAATAGTTTTACGTCCCCCGTAAAAGTAGTATCGCTCGTAAAACGCGTTATTTCGACTCATATCGGTGGCAACATTATGTTAATCTGAAGCGCTTTTTAAGCACACAATATAGGTGGTAATCGCACGCGTACGTTGTTCCATATTTCGGTCTTAGTACTATGGCAATAAGGTCCAAAAGTGACACACCGGCCTGTCGATGATTGTACCGAATACTGTCACAGATAACATAAGTTACGAACATATTTTTAGTTGGTGCCTCTTTGTAGAGAAATAATGTGTTTTATTTCGCTTATTATTGAAGTAAAAACTTTAGCGTCGGTGTGATTAAGAATTAATGAAACGCGATTAATGACGATAGAAAACGATATTCCTAGTGCTGCGCGCCATCTATCCGCAAATTAATGAACTAGTTTTTGGAAGATTTACTCATTTCGCGTGCCAACCATACTGTATGCTTTTTTTCTTACAATCCTGAATAGTGTATGGAAATTTTCATGATCGAAATCAACGAACTTCGATTTTTTTGAACTTAAAACAGATTTTATTTGTTTCATTAGAATATTTTTTTAAAGAAAGGCTATTTATTTTTAATACACAAAAAGACAAATGTAGCAAAAAAAAAAACATAAAAAGTATAAAAATAATAACAAATTGTGACATAAACAATAAATGCAAAAAAACATGTGAACCCACAAGTTTATTATAATAAAATAATTATTATATATTAATCCAAATTCAAAACAATTTTGTAACGTTAATAGAAATAAATCTTAGGTAAATTAAATTAGGTAATAATTTATCCTGAGTAGAACCTCAAAGCCGCTAGACGTAGTAATATTATTTATGGTAAAATATTACGTGAAATTCAGTTATGACTTCTATATTTTATCTCGTGAATGTGAGTGCTTCACAACTTAGCCCGGAATTTTCACGAAATACATACACTCACAATATTCATGTAACGAATATTATTAAATGTATCTCCCCGCTCCCGGATCTCACGACTAGAGAAGGGTAGCCATACACCATAATGCCTATCGTCACAGGGCGATACTCTCTACAAATGATAGCTCGAACAGCCATGTTGCCAGCCAGTTGATGTAAACCTAATGTTGACACCGAAATGATCTAAAACGTCACTTCAGACAAATATTTCTTATTTTGAAATTAAATTGTCAGTTATGTCAAAGCACGAAACGACCAGCCCCGTGAAACCACGTCACCGACTATGTAAACCCGGGGTCCCGTGCGCGCAGCGCGGACCCCGCAGATGTCTAGCCACACACATATAGCCGCGAGGAGTCATTTGTGTGAGTCTACCGACTGACAATTATTATATACGTTAGTAATATATTCTGCTAGCTATCGTCCAATCGGCAACCAACGAATTTGTTCTGCAGTACACGCTACTGTCGAAGCGGGTTAGCTTGTTTTGTGGAATTTACTATTTTGAGAATAGTTGAGTTTAGACCAGTTCAAGGAAATTAGTATTTTAGTTAGGTAGGTACTTAACAATATATTTTTCTCATTCTTTGTCTTGTTTTTCACTACGCGGTTTATTCACACGGATTGTATTCTGCGATAGCGAATAACTTCTTAATCGAAATAGTTTGACGTCACTCGATTTCGATTGTAAAGTTCTGAGAATGCACAAACTGTGTTACATTATAAAAACCGGTCAAGTGCGATTTAGACTCGTGCACGTCGGGATCCATACCATTATACGAATATTTTACATGTTTACTTATTATTTTTGTATTTGTTTTCAAGTGTTCTTAATGTTCTTAGTCTTCAATATGTAATTTTATATTTTTTAATAATGTATAAATAACTTTTCAATTGCTTATATGCTACCTATGCAAGGTATGTATTATGCTTACACTCCGGACAAATCGTAGTGGTTTATGGAGTGTACAATTTCATTAAATGTATGTTTCTTTATGAAAAAAAAAATGAAAAAATATATTTCTGTACATAGTTTTCCAAGTAAGCGCCATTTATAATTTAGGCATATATTACTCCGAAACTAATAAAGTTATCTTAGCTGTTATAGTTTTCCTTTAAAGTATATTACATGGACTACCGTCATTATTTTTTTCAGATTTTAGAGGGTCGCTGTTAGAGAGTCGAGTCAGAGTTTAGAGAGAGGGCGCCCCGTATCAACAAAAAAAATGCTATTTAAACGTGAATATCTCGCAAATCGATATCTAAGTCAAAAAATCGTTTTAGCAACCGCAACTCGATGTTTTTAAAAGACACCACACTATGGGCTAGACGTGAGAATAAAAATCATCTCCACTGTACGTGTAGTCCCCTACAACCCAAAAATATTTTTCGTGATTTAATTTTAGCACCTCGTCGACGTAGTAAATACACAAATCCACGCAAAGTTTCATCTTTCTAGCGCTAACCCTTTGTACGGTAAGACGGACGGACGCACGTGACGATATCACAAGGGTGCCGAGACGTGTACTACGGAACCCTAAAAAACGATTGAATGAGAACTTTTCTCTATGGCATGAGAACCGTGCTCCCGGTCTTTGTTATCTAGGCCGAATAAATAATTTGAAGTTGTAGCTTTGTGCGCGTAGGCATATATAGCTGTAGGCTTTCTGCCTGATTTCGAACACAATATTTTGGTTTACCTACCCGTGTGAGCTGAAACCTAATTTCAGTTTACGAGCTCAAATACATTTCAGCTATGCCTACCAATAAATCCCTTGGATTTATTAATTACATTTGTGGATAATTATATTATTATCGCACCTACAAATTTGATGGTATTGTAATGGCCTTTAGAAATGATTATTATTTTGTACTGCGGAATAAAAGAAGGTGACATTAATTGTAGCAAATTTAAAAGGTATTATGTTATTATTATAGGTAAGTAAGTATTTTTAACTTAGTATTCCCTATTAGTACCCAAAGGGTAAAAACGGGACCCTATTACTGAGTACGTCCGTCTGTCTGTCACCAGGCTATATCAGATAAACCGTGATAGCTAGGCAGATGAAATTTTCACGCCTTAAATATAAAATAAATATTTAAGTGGGGCTCCCGTGTAACAAAATAGATTTTTTTGTCGTTTTATACGGAACCGGAATTGTGTGCGAGTACGACTCGCACTTGGCCGGTTGTTACTTTAAATTTCATGTGAACAATTTCAGCTGCATACTTTTACCAAAACTCTCCACAAAATACCCCTCAAGAGAGCGAGGCGTTTTTAATATATAGTCTAAGAGCCGAGTGTTCGTTAGAGAGCAATATTTACACGGTGACGTATAATATCGCCTTCGACGTATGTAGGTCGAGAGCCCGCGTCTGAGGTGTCGGGGCCAACCGTTGCCTCCCGTACGATCCGTCTTGAGTCTCGTCTGAGAGTGCTAAATTAAAAATTTTAATGAACACCTTTTCTCACCTAAAATTACGATTTTATTATAACGTATGGAATTTAATAAATCGCTTGCGTTTGTTATGATTGTATCTCAAACATTTATAATACATATGAAAATCTGTTTATATTATTGGGGTTATACATTATTTACAGTGGATTGTCGCAATAGTAAATAATATGGCAGTTATTTTTGTGTCATTCAGTTTAAAAAAACATCGTCGATAAGTTGCTTTTTGTAAATTTGGGCCTAGTAATAAAACAGTATAAACGTAAAATAACTATAGTATTTGTAAAAAACTATAACCCGACTAAGTAAATAAAATGTCAATGATACCCGGGCTAACATTAGGAATCTATTGACACCTCACTTATTAAAATCAGACCAGTTGTTTAGGTACGGTGGAACACACATACATAGACTGTCAAAATCATTACCCTTCCTTTTGGCTCCGCCTTAGTCGGGTAATAAAATACCGTCATAAGACACTTGGGATCCTCGTCTATACCCAAATTCACATCAATAAAAACTCCATCGTTGTATTTAGACACTGTGACCACTAACTCGTATGGAGATTACAGATTGCGTTCACGGTAAACGTTCACGGTAAACGTTCACGGTAAACGTTCACGGTAAACGTTCACGACACCGCAACTGACCCTTTGACATGGGACCTGAGGGACCTCACTACGATCACCTCTCGTATAAAAGGGTCGGAGACCAGTGGTTGCAACTTGCAACAGATCGGAGGTTCGGTTCTAAGAGTTGAATAGAGTAAGACAATCGTTTTAAGAAAATCTGCATATCACAAAATATAATATACCTATGCCAACACTGCTCGTAGACAATTCTCGACATAAATCTCGCGCGACAAAGTTAAATCGCGGCTAATGGCGGTTGGCCTGTTGCGAATTAGTATAAATTTTATTGGAAACGCGTTCCAACAATTTCGCTAAAACATATTATTATGTCCTCGTACCCGTAGTCTATATCAAAAAACGCGAGATAGAATAATTTATGCAAACAATAATTATCTGTCAAAATGAATAATATAATTCTAAACTCAATCGACCCAAAGTAGAATACGTGTCCTTCGAAACTAATAAGCAGTTTCAGTTGGTCGGATTATAATCCACCTGAGACGTTAACTGTCAAATTTACTCTCGTAACCCAGTGGGACGATGACCCACGCGAATCGAGTGAGATTTTACATGGCCGTCCGACGCATGGATTATCTCTCTTGCCAGACAAGCAGGTGATCAGCCTGCATTGTCCTAACCAGGCTTGAGAACAACCACTGGACCACGGAGGCGTTAATATTATCATTCATATATTTGGGTCAGCTTACGCTGCATCGATACGTGATGCGACGCAAAGCTGCATTTTAGCTATTTTAAATTGAACTTAATAATTCACTACACAAAATGATACGTTTTATATGACATCATTCATAAACACATACACTGCAGATGCGCTGTGCAGTGCGGTGCAACATGACATTCGAACTCTTACAATGAATCGTATATCTTCATAAGTAATGAATAAAGTTAAATTTTGAAAAGATGTCTAAATATGCAGCGCCGCGTCGGGTATCGTTTCGTTTTGGTGTGAATTGATCCCTAAGATCCAGGCCACGGTAGTGGGTAGGTACGTCATGTGGTCGGTGATGATGACTTCTCAAATATAAAGTCTCTAAACCAAGGCACTTTTCGGCTTCATATTTTACAAAGTTGGTATCTGGTAGATAATTTGACTTTTTATATCTTGGGGAATTCAAATAAATTTGCACTCTACTCGGCGATACATAAAGTTGTTTTTTCCTCAACATGATTAATGTAATTATGTGAAATGAAATAAAGGAATAAAAAATTCGCTATGAAGGATGAAACGCGCCATAATTTTTGTAATTCGGGGCCAACGAGTCCCGTTGTCCCCTTTTCGCCCCCTCTCACCCTCTTTCACCCCCGCAGGGTTATGGTCGAAGTTTTCATGTTCGAGTTTTATTGTATCAACTTTATGGATGTATTTAGTTGGAATTATTGTCACACTATCGCTACAAAATTTTTTATTCCGCAATAAAATTTCGTACGATTTGATTAATGATTATTTTTACTGTTTATGTGCTTAGGAATTATCCGATTACATTTAGAGTTTTCACACCTTTTATATGTAAAGTTTGTATTATATAAAATTTGTATATTTGTACGTACTTAACATTTCAAATATTTGTTTTTTTATCGTCGACAATTTAAAGATTTAATATGTCATTTTTAACGAGTCACATATTACTAAATAGTTTTGTAATCTACCAAGCAAAGCTTTCAAGAGGTCTATATAGCGCAATAATATTATATCAAAGAGAAAATATTTGAATGTTTCATTGCATTTAATAAGCTCCGAAAGTACTGGACCGATTTTGATAAAATTTGGTTCAGACATAGAATAAACTACGGGGAAGGACATGGGCTACTTAAATTTTGCGGCAAAATGTACGATCCCTGCAGGGACTTCCTTTTACTTGTCGGGCACCATCTATTTTTTTTTTAAATGAAATTAACCAGGAAACGAGCAGACGGATCGCCTGATGGTAAGCGATTACCGCCGCCCATGAACACTCGCAACACCAGAGGAGTTACACTAGTAAGTTGTAGCTCCTCTGGTATTGCGACTTGCGTTGCCAGTCCATAAAATCCCCAACCCCCTTGGGCCTCCGGTAACGTCACTCACTCGGCGATACACAACGAAAGCGTTATTTCAAGCCGGTTTTCTGTGAGGCCGTGGTATTTACCCGGTCGAGCCGGTGCATTTATGCCGAAGCGTGGCTCTCCCACAGTTATTTTTTTTCTAACAGCAACAATGGCCCAATTTCCTTAGTATTCAAATGATCCCCTTACAGCTGCGTTATTTGTGATCCGAAAGTGCGAACAAGGTGATAATCGCCTCTTAACGGAGAACTTCAGGACTTAGATGAAACTTCCTCCAGTATCAATAGACCCTCCTCCCCTATGTATGCTATCGACATTAAAGGGTTACTTGGGTGGTCGCGATATCCACACGTAATAGGGACTTGATATTGGTCGGCTTTTAATTATTCAACATCATCATCATCAGTGTACGTCAGGCTGTTTACTTACAATACCAAAAATCCGGATCGGCTGGAGGTAAGATTCATTGTTCTGATGTATAAGAAATATTACTGTTAAATGTTATCTAAATCCGTTCGGAAGTTTTTGCGCGAAAGCGAAAGAGTCATAAACATCCTCACAAACTTTTTCACATTTAGAATAATAGTAGGATCGTCTTATTTTAACACAGGCTTACATCAAGAGTTCGAACGTCAAATTGCACCGCTCTGCATAGCGCGGCGCCGCTCTTGCAATAAAACGTATATCTTCCTCTATACTGAACAAAGCTCAACTTTTAATGACTATTTTTAAAATGCAGCGCCTCGACGCATATCGTCTCGTTTCAGTGTGAGCTGACCCTTAGGGGATTTGTCTTAAGACGGCTTATTTTTCAAACTCCTAAGGAGATTAAATTTCCGATTATACAGACTACTTATAGATCGACGTCTTAAGGCACTCGAGTGTTCAGGCGTCGGTTTTTCGCATTGAAAATGTTTTTCAATAAGGAAATCATATTCTCAATAAATAAACGGTTTTATTAATTGACGTTACTTGAATTTACTTATTATAACACTAGCTTTTTCCCGCGACTCCGCTTGCGTGAATACAATATTATCCTGAACTTTCAGATAAAAGTAGCCTATGTTTTAATCCAGAGCTCAAGCTACTACCATACCAAATTTCATGAGAATCCGTTCAGTAGTTATGGCATTAAAAAGTAACAAACATCCATCCATCCATACATAAATCCATCCATCCTCACAAACTTTGGCATTTATAATATTAGTAGGATAAACAACAAAAAAAAATTGTGAACATTAGTGAAAAGTCTTACTAATCCTACTACTACTACAAATGTGAATGTTTGTGAGGATGGATGGATGTATCTATGGATGAATCGATGTTTGTTACTTTTTAATGCCATAACTACTGAACGGTGCTACTGCTTGATGATGATGACGTAACAAGTACTGAAACTTTCCCAACATGAAAAAAGATTGTGATATGAAATTTGAAAGAATCTCTTTGAAAGCTCTTTATAACTCAATATGAAAATGAACATTGCTTTCATACTTTTATTTTGAATTAAACATACCCTGCGGTGGATGCATGGATGGAAGGATATTTGTAATTCTTTCACGCAAATCTACTGAACAGAATTTGATTAAATGTTGGTATTAATACCATATCAAAATTTCAACAAAGTTTAGGCTCAAGAGAGTGACAAAGACATCATGACCTGCGTCACGTAATGCTCCTATTCACAGACAACACACAACGTAACATGTCAATGTCTTGCACGCGCCAGCTGTTAAATATCGTCTCAATGCCTTTAATAGTCCTTCCTGTGAGATAAATTCATTAAATCCAAAAATATTTTGAATTTAATGAATTTATCCTAATTTATATTTAAAGTATTTTGACCTTTCAAGGCAAAAGTGCGACATCCGACGTGATTTCAGAGCCCCATTGAGCAATTGAAAAGCAACAATTTGTTCCAGGGCCATCACCTTACGAATTTAATTACGAATAAATAGCCTCAGCCCTTTAGCAAAGTAAACCCGACTATTAATCTTTTCCTTGACAGCCGGCGTCACCTCACCCGGAGTGACAGTCGCTGTCACGTCGCTCTGACAACCGAGTCCTGATAACACTTGTCAATGGGAGAATGAACGAATAAAAATGATAATGAAATTTTTTAAATACAAGATAAGGATTACTTACAATAGGAAAAGAGTCTCAAGGAAAAAGGACGAGTTTCAGCCAATTTTTGGCTATTGCTTTTTGTAACCGATACAATTTATGTATAGTTTACCTATTTTTAAGTTAATTTTCATACAAGGGGCAGATGGTCATATTATAGCACCTATAGAAAGCGGATACCATTGCGGCTCTTGGACTAGTGCAATATCCATATTTTTTTTATTTTTAATAAAATATGTCCTCTCCTATCCAAATATATTTGGTACACAAAAAAAAAAAAATTAGTCCTCCGCGATATATGCGGTACATTGTACATCATTGTATATATTATAGTTTATGCAATACATACTTACTTATATATAATATAATATAAATATAATATATACATTGCATATATTATAGTTTATACAATACATACAATACATACTTCCATTTCAAATATTACATATTTTAAATGAAAGAATAAAAAGTTTCATTTGCGATAACTAGACTGTAATAAATGCTTAATATGCTTCATCTGATCGTGACAATCGATAAAAATGCAGAAACAAGTGAAGCATTAAATATCGGAGAGGCAAATCAAAAACAAAATAGCTACAGTGGAGACTTGGGAGACGGCGTCAAATCTAAAATCAATACCAACCCACTTAGCGCCGAAGGCAATATTCAAGGAGCGATAATTTTCATTGTACATTACGCACGGAAGCGCTTACAAAAGTGCCCCGGACAATGGGACATCTCCAACTACTATAAATTCACTATAATGGTTCCATTTGGAGCGCCCATTGAAAGCCAATCGAGGCTGATACGTCTGATAATGTTCTGAGATGTTTACGCGTCACTACACTAATGAATTGAGGTGTGAGGATTTTAGATAAATGGCTCTAGCACAAATAAAGGAAACGCGATATATATTTCTATATCGCAGCTTCGACGAAGCAATCTATAATTTTAGATAAATAGCTGTCTCTCTAGCATAATTAATGAAGATGAAATGGGATGCGAGATATAAAGACATATTATACCTACAGCAAGTCATCGATAAAGCTTTGTCGCGTCGACGGATTTGTTTCGCGCAAGAAAATATCCCATCGCTCCTTAGGCACTTAATACTAGTCGGGCTGATAATATTATATTTTACAGCTGAAATGAAGAAACAGTGTTTGAGGTTTGAAGACTGAAACTTCGGAGTATTTGCTATTTATACAGCGAAAATTCTATTTTCCAATATTGGCTATATTTATAATGAGCACTATAATGTTACCTGTATAATTAATGATACTTATTTACCCTGCGATAATGAAATACACAATTGTTTTGTTTATACGTTTTTACATAACAAAATATTTATAAAAGCCTAAAGCTAAACGGCTGGCTCTAAAAAACAAAAAATCATGATGGTACCTAGTCCATGTGATGAACTTCGAAGTTCGAAAAACTAAAATGGCTTAAAATTATATAATTTTGTTAGTACAACAATAACGAAATAATATGTAAAACATTGGTTACAATGGTACGGAACTCTACGTACGAGAGTGCGACTCGCACTTGGCCGGTTTAATTTGTCTTCTGAACTCGACAGTAGTTGCCCATGATGGCAGTACGTCATAAGGGTAATATTGCTGCCGGCGCGGGCGTGACGCAACAGTCCAGGGATTTATGGCCATCGTCCGGGCGCTGGAATTAATGTGTCCAGTCCACTTCCAGATAGATCGCTGTATCACGGACCTATCGCTCATAATTGGGGAGACGACTACGTGTAAAATTTATACTCAGAAATATGTGGTATTACTACTTGAGTACCTGGGTAACTGAGCTCTAGTAGATTAAAAAAAATAACAAAAATATTTTACCCACCAAATTCCGAATTTTCGAACAACGTACAAATTAACCAAACTGCCAATTGGACTGACATTATAGAGTTGAAATTATTGATATACTAGCTATTGCCCGAGGCTCCGCTCGCGTAAATATAGTATCCCACGGGAACACTGTACTTTTTCGTAATAAAAAGTACTGATTTTTTATTTCAGAGCCTAAACTACAACTATAACAAAATTTGCCGAAATCCGTTCAGTCGTTTTTGCGTGAAAGAGTAACAAACATCCATCCGTCCGTAGTCCATATATCCATCCATCCATCCTCACAAACTTGCACATTTATTATATTAGCAGAATTGTTACACGATGAAAGAAAAAACATATAACTTTAAAATGCCCAGTTTCTCAAGCACAAAACCTTTCAAGAACGATTTTTCTCCCCCAAAACTCCCTGCATACTAAATTTCAAGTAAATACTTAAAGCCGTTGCCGAGATTACGATTATATAATATACACACGGTTGTTCAAGTATAAGATAACAGTTATGAGTGGTTTAGTAATTAGATACATCTAAAAAATACAAAATAGTTTCAAAAAATTTTGCTAAATTTTTTAGCAAAATAAAAAAAAATATATGTTTAAAACTTTGTAAAAAACCTACCTACATTACCAGGTTTGAAGTTGGTTTGACGTTTAAGAGAATACTTTATGCAGTTTTTACATATCGGGACTGGATCGTAAGCAAATAATATTTATTACTAACGTATAGAACCGTCATTCATTAGACTTACACGAATGACAGCTCACACCTATGTGTGAGTGGCTCGACGTATGTACGTATGTGGAGGCGGCGAGCGGGTCGTCAGTTTTTTATGCCAGGACTTTTGTTCACGGGGCTGGCCGCTGGTATCGCACCAGTGGCGTGACTTTATTATTGCAGGATTTAATTAGCAGAATCGACCTTCTGGTCGGACTTCAATTTTTGCCACCTTTCTAAAGCACGCAGACCCAGAAAATTTGTTTGAGAAATATTTACGCTGAATCGCAAAACATTCACGGAATCGGGAACACGTAAAATATTTCAATCAAGAATTAAAACGAGCACATGGTCATTTATTTTGACGCGAAACTCGATGGCTGTTACGCGAAGTGATCTGAAATTGATTTAGGTGTCGGAGCTCGGACGAGTGTCGGGCTGTCGGACCGGAGTCTACATATTTACTGTCTACCTGTCTTGACTCACTGGCGACGTCCGTCGAAACAAAGGAATTTCGTCAATGTTGTGTGAACAAATAAGTCTAAGGCTGGGACTATATGATCCGGATAGATATGCACTAATACAATAAAGTTGAAAATCGAAGTGTAGAGTGTCGAGCTGTCATATATATTATTGACATTTGACACGACAACTTGTGTGTTCGATTTTCAGCTCTATTGTATTCTGAATTTTCAACGGCCTTGTGGATTCTGGATCATATAGCCCTGGGGCTATATGGCTGGTTAGGCTGGCCTAACTTATACCCGCTACAGATCACAACGATAAAACTGTGCAGTTCGGTCTCGGTAGACATGTTTAGTATGTGTGCGTGCGCCGATTCGGGTGGTGTAGTGTGAAGATGTAGTACTGTATACGTGTACTGTGACCGAGCTGAGCAGTATTATCGTTGTGGTGTGTAGCGGGCATCAGTATGTGTGCGTGCGCCGATTCGGGTGGTGTAGTGTGAAGATGTAGTACTGTATACGTGTACTGTGACCGAGCTGAGCAGTATTATCGTTGTGGTGTGTAGCGAGCATCAGTATGTGTGCGTGCGCCGATTCGGGTGGTGTAGTGTGAAGATGTAGTACTGTATACGTGTACTGTGACCGAGCTGAGCAGTATTATCGTTGTGGTGTGTAGCGGGCATCAGTATGTGTGCGTGCGCCGATTCGGGTGGTGTAGTGTGAAGATGTAGTACTGTATACGTGTACTGTGACCGAGCTGAGCAGTATTATCGTTGTGGTGTGTAGCGGGCATCAGTATGTGTGCGTGCGCCGATTCGGGTGGTGTAGTGTGAAGATGTAGTACTGTATACGTGTACTGTGACCGAGCTGAGCAGTATTATCGTTGTGGTGTGTAGCGGGCATCAGTATGTGTGCGTGCGCCGATTCGGGTGGTGTAGTGTGAAGATGTAGTACTGTATACGTGTACTGTGACCGAGCTGAGCAGTATTATCGTTGTGGTGTGTAGCGGGCATCAGTATGTGTGCGTGCGCCGATTCGGGTGGTGTAGTGTGAAGATGTAGTACTGTATACGTGTACTGTGACCGAGCTGAGCAGTATTATCGTTGTGGTGTGTAGCGGGCATCAGTATGTGTGCGTGCGCCGATTCGGGTGGTGTAGTGTGAAGATGTAGTACTGTATACGTGTACTGTGACCGAGCTGTGCAGTATTATCGTTGTGGTGTGTAGCGGGCATCAGTATGTGTGCGTGCGCCGATTCGGGTGGTGTAGTGTGAAGATGTAGTACTGTATACGTGTACTGTGACCGAGCTGAGCAGTATTATCGTTGTGGTGTGTAGCGGGCATCAGTATGTGTGCGTGCGCCGATTCGGGTGGTGTAGTGTGAAGATGTAGTACTGTATACGTGTACTGTGACCGAGCTGTGCAGTATTATCGTTGTGGTGTGTAGCGGGCATCAGTATGTGTGCGTGCGCCGATTCGGGTGGTGTAGTGTGAAGATGTAGTACTGTATACGTGTACTGTGACCGAGCTGTGCAGTATTATCGTTGTGGTGTGTAGCGGGCATCAGTATGTGTGCGTGCGCCGATTCGGGTGGTGTAGTGTGAAGATGTAGTACTGTATACGTGTACTGTGACCGAGCTGAGCAGTATTATCGTTGTGGTGTGTAGCGGGCATCAGTATGTGTGCGTGCGCCGATTCGGGTGGTGTAGTGTGAAGATGTAGTACTGTATACGTGTACTGTGACCGAGCTGAGCAGTATTATCGTTGTGGTGTGTAGCGGGCATCAGTATGTGTGCGTGCGCCGATTCGGGTGGTGTAGTGTGAAGATGTAGTACTGTATACGTGTACTGTGACCGAGCTGTGCAGTATTATCGTTGTGGTGTGTAGCGGGCATCAGTATGTGTGCGTGCGCCGATTCAGGTGGTGTAGTGTGAAGATGTAGTACTGTATACGTGTACTGTGACCGAGCTGTGCAGTATTATCGTTGTGGTGTGTAGCGGGCATCAGTATGTGTGCGTGCGCCGATTCGGGTGGTGTAGTGTGAAGATGTAGTACTGTATACGTGTACTGTGACCGAGCTGAGCAGTATTATCGTTGTGGTGTGTAGCGGGCATCAGTATGTGTGCGTGCGCCGATTCGGGTGGTGTAGTGTGAAGATGTAGTACTGTATACGTGTACTGTGACCGAGCTGTGCAGTATTATCGTTGTGGTGTGTAGCGGGCATCAGTATGTGTGCGTGCGCCGATTCGGGTGGTGTAGTGTGAAGATGTAGTACTGTATACGTGTACTGTGACCGAGCTGAGCAGTATTATCGTTGTGGTGTGTAGCGGGCATCAGTATGTGTGCGTGCGCCGATTCGGGTGGTGTAGTGTGAAGATGTAGTACTGTATACGTGTACTGTGACCGAGCTGAGCAGTATTATCGTTGTGGTGTGTAGCGGGCATCAGTATGTGTGCGTGCGCCGATTCGGGTGGTGTAGTGTGAAGATGTAGTACTGTATACGTGTACTGTGACCGAGCTGAGCAGTATTATCGTTGTGGTGTGTAGCGAGCGAGAGTGTGTAGTGTCAGTTCACACCGAAACGAGATGCTACGCGACACAGCGCTACATTTTCAAGATATACAAGACACTTGCCTCGTACCTATTTGCCGGCGCTAGCATTGGCTTACACCGGGCCAACATGTATAGCCGACTTTACAATGTTCTCATAAGTGTCGGATAGCTTATTCGGAAGTTTTGTCGCTGCTTACTTTATATCGAGTGACAGAGACAAAACATGCAAATAAGCTATCTGACACTTCAGTAAATTGTGAAACACCTTATTGTCCTACACTAGTTACTCTACTATTATAATATCAACTGTGACGTTTCCTTTTACGCCACATGCTATTACAGCTAGCTAGTCATAAAACGCCGCTACAATAAAAACACTTTAAAATCTCTATCGGGTGTGCAGAACGAGCGGCTAATAAAACTCTTATAAGTTCAGCGAAACCTTTCCCCGGCCCGAGCCAGACTATTACGTCAGTAGTCTCAATAGTCGAGATTGCGAAATTGACTTTCTTTCTGGAATATTCCAGATTTGTCCGGAATAAGTGCGATCGAGCCGCTCAACACGTCGGAGGTGAAAGGACCATAATCTATGTGCGAAGGAATTCGAGAGACGTTTTTGTGTCTTATGCTAGCATCTAGCATTGGTTTTTACCTACAGCAAGTTTTTTTGTATATTTTTCGTAAAAATACGGAATGTATTAGAAAAAAAAATTCAAGAAAACTTACCTAAGATACTTTCTAAACATATTAAATAAGTTTATTTTAGTAACGACGAAAGTATTTGAAACAAGACTACTAGGAATCTTTTCGCTATCTTAAACTAATTACCAGATCGAAATCGACGTTAAAGCACTAAATATCACTAAGAAAACGCTTTGTTGTTCTCACCTTACAGGCGTCAATAGAAAAGCTTGTGAACTTTAAAGCTCAACGTCGAAGGCAATAAATAACAGCGATTAGAAAGTGCGATAGAGCCCGTACATGCCGCAAAAGCACCGATAAACTTCCAACAAAAGGAGCTTCGAAAGCTGTTAAAAAGCTTATTGCCGTCAAATTGGCCACTTTTGGTTTTAACTAACGTGAAAATATCAAGGTTTAAATTTTTATGTGAAATGTCGTTTATAGGTTTCCTTGTCAATTTATTGTCGTCCTACATTTGATATATAAGAATGGATTATCATTATAGTTGTGAGTATTGTGAAAAAATTCGTTACATCTAAAGTCATTCAAAAACTTTTAGCTAAATACAAGATTTGTCACAGACAAGATAAATAATAATTTTAAGTGGTAAAACACCAAATGAGTGGAAAATTTATTTACACAATCGCGGTTTATTAAGTTAAAATTGCAAAGTATTCTGAGCCTCGGGAAAAATTAAAACTTTCGGAGTCGGCTGAAGACTTACGAGGGATTAAAATTTTATGCGCGCTGTAAAATTTTCACGTCATCGCTTTTTAATTGGCTGAAGAAAGGCGGCGTAATCATGGCCAGCTTCACCGTGCCGATGAGCCATGAAATTGATTCTTTTCAGATTTATTTGACTTGATTTCAATAGTTTTATCAAAGCGATTTATAACTTCAGTTTCAACTCTAAAAGTAATGCTGTTTTACTAATAAGTAGTCCGTTCTTCCGTTGCAAACTTCTGCAAACTCAACATCCGTTAAGTTTGCAGGTATCAAATGCAAATGTTAAAATTGTCCAATGACGCTTAAGCCGTTAAAGTATGCCATTTTGGTGTTGATCGTAATATGCCATCAGCCCATCACAAGGAAAATATTCCCTGGCTAATACTTTTCGAAAAGCCAGTGATAAACTATGCATGTTCCCGAATACGTGCTCCGCGACCGCACTTTATCAAAACTTGGATTGATGATGTAGATTCCAGATCATTAATTAAATTATTATTTTTCTTTATTTACTTTTTCAGGTATCCGTAGTAACTACAAGGAACCCTTATACCATCCGTCCGATGAACAGTGCAAACTGTCATACAGTCATCCGTCTGTATGAATAATGAATATAAATAGACAAATTTTGTATAGTTATAATATATTGCATAAATACACCTTAAATACACAGTTACAATAATAATTGTAATTATGTATTTAAGAGGTAACCTCCCCATATATGTGGGGATGATTTTTTTATTCCATCCCATCATGTGGGGTATCGTCGAAGAGTAAAATTATTTAAATAAAGGCAAGGTTTCATACACATAGACGTATATAGACGAGACATGTCGAGACAAAAACTGTCCCCACTTAAATGGTCCCACTTTTGGAGTTGCTTGGGGCCATTTTGACAATTGAGGTGGGTATGGTAAATCAAGATGGCGTAAATTTTTCTTGTATGAAGATTTGTTCTGTGTGAAATGTACGTCATAGCCTATCCTTAGTTTTGAAATCCTCGTTCACACATGACTTTTTTATAATGCAAACCATTATCGAGTAATCGATCTCCAAAGTGATTTGTTTCATAAGTTGCATCCCCCCTGCCGTTTATTTACTATGAGTACTTAGTAACTTGCAATTTTCCATGCTAATAGATCATGCTAAAATATACTCGTCAGGAAAATTATTTTGAACGAAATCGAACTTTTGAAGTAGTTTACAAAAAACCTGTTACGCGTTAATAATTACTGAACCCTCCTTACACATGGTCCTGACATGCTCTTGGTTAGGTTATTTTTGATAGGAAAGAAGGCCATATGCCTCGGCGCTACTAGGTTCACATTCTATGTGAAATATCAAAAATGTTGTTATTTTGAGGTCTGGTTAATAATCTATACATACTAGCATAGTACACGACACACTAAAATAATTCTCTGTTAAAAACAACCTTTTTTTTACGAAAAACGTATTTAGTGGATCGCATAGAACGTAACGTAGCCCTTAACGTTAGTCCTCTGTCAAATTTTTCCCTATTGTTCGGTCATTCCATTGAATTTAAAGAGCGGAAAGGAGCGTTCGCATTTGTAAAAGGTATTCTAAATACTTTATATAATTTTGCAGCTGGCTTTAGATTTCAACAGTCTTAGGGTCTTTCCACACCAAAACAAAACGTCTAATATCATGGCCATGATATTTGACGTAGAATCCTACTACTATCATAAATGTGACGGACGAGATGGACGGATGGATGGATGTTTGTTACTCTTTCATGCAAAAAATACCAAACTGATAGTAATTAAAAGTTGAAGCTCTGGATGGGCACATGCTACGTTTTATCCCAAAAAAATGCAGTGTTCCCGTGGGATACTGTATTTACGCGGGCGGAGCCGCGGGCAAAAGCTGGTTATAATATTTATACCCTCATTACTCAGAAACTATCTTCGGGGGCTCAAATTCTCCATTCTCTTTAGGGGCTCTCTTGGACGCATCATTTTCAGTGCTCGTTTGAAATAGGATAAGTGCCTACACCCAATCCTCCGAGACCGAGGGTTTACTTCAACATAAATCCAGAAAACTATTCTAGATAGATAGAATCTGATATTTTATAGCGGACTTCAAAAAGTTAAATAGAATTTCAAGAAATACTGGATGTTGGAAGCGACTTCGTACGCGCAAAAGAAAATTCCGAGGGGATTATTTCGGCGCATTAATAACTACAATTTTTATAAAAACTATAACCCGGAAAAAATATTTTTGCCACAGCAGCATCTAAACTGGTCCGATTGATAAAACTTCTTCTATGCTACAAGCGGACAAGCTGAACCAAAAACGCTTCAAACAGATACATAGAAATACACTCGCAAAGGAAGGCTAACAAGACACTAACATTTTTGCCAGTATGTCGGAATATTACGAAAACTAATTAAAGGAAAATTACGAAGTCTTAAACTCAACTCAACGCGGTCTCAATATTCACGGGTTTTTCGGGTATCCGAAACAGATTTCTCCGAATTCCGTTCCGTTAACGTTACGCACTGGATCCTTCACAATATTCAAGTAGAAAGGTGTATTTAATATATAAATTAGATGTCAATAGATTCGTAATATAACATATAGTTAACATAGGCCATATAATTTGTTTTAATAAAAGAATATAGTTATTATTTGGATAGAGTCCCCTTAGACTATCCATATCAACCCCATGTATATTCCACGACTTTCTAGTTTTAGAGCTATGATGGTGAATTACGTGAAATTTTGAAAATTTTCGACCAAAACAACTTCAAGCAAATGTTTAAAATGTCTGAAAGACTTAAAGTTTTTTTTGTTTGTATTAGAAGCTATACAAAATATACTTCCATACATAAATAAAATATTTAAGCACAGAACCCCCTGGCACGGATGAAAATGTTTGTAATGCAATGCATTTTTTACTTTATATAATGATGATAGCATAATTATTTCGCAGACGTGAACTTCACTTAATTAATACGATTAATATAATCCTATCAGAGACAATCCTCGCCCGAACAGTTTCCAAATACTTTAGTTCATTTCGAGTTTCGAGAAACAATTTCATTAATCTATTAGAAGTATCTTAGTTAATAGTATTATTGCCCTCGCATTGCGAAGACACTGTTTTCATTGTATTATGCTTCGTTTTGTTTATAAATTCTCGGAATCCATCTAAATGCATCTCACTCCGTGCAAGAACCAGCCTGGGGTTTGAGAGATACCGGGGCCTCAAAGAAAAGGGGCTTTAAACAACGTTAGTGTTGCGGGTGATCATGGGCAGTGATCGCTTTACATCAGGCGATCCGTTTACTCGTTTAAGCCTTGTAGCAAAACACTATCAAACTACGCATCCTGTGCAAAGTTAAAAAGCGTCATCGTTTTAATCAGTACAAGTCACATTTGACCGACTCGTAGCTTGAAGTTTCGGTTTAAGGGTCTTTATTCTCAAAAAGATACTGTCACTTACATAAGAACATACAATATTAAAAAGTTAAAACTAATAATTAATGTTTACCCGATTATGTAAGTAGACTGAAAAAAAGTATATGGAGACGTGTCCATGATGCGAGTACGTTGCATATTATTAATATAAGCTGGTGGTCCAAGTGACAACTACAATAAAATATATGATCTGCGAGTTTTTTTTTAATGTTGAACGAAGTCGTCTCTTTGTTAACTTTTGAAAGTACGTTCTATAGCTGTGCTTCCCTAATTTAACAAAGAAAAACTTCTAAACCAAAACGAAAACGCGTGAATTCGCGTGCATTCTACTTTATTTGCGCGTCTGTGAACAACGCTTTATGTATCAAAAGGAATAAGGATATACTAAGGGTATGCACACACGAAAAAGCTATTCAACATTAAATTTCATTCACCACTCAAGAAGATACTCGTCTCATTGCAAGATCAGCGCTGCGCTACGCAGCTCGGTGCAGTTCGAAATATTAACTCTTGCAATTAAGCGTGTATATTCTTATGTAGTGAATAAATATCAATTTTGAATCGCTATCTTAAAAATGTAGCGCCGCGTCTAATCGCGTCGCATCTCGGTGTCACGCAACTCGCGACGCGAGATCCCGACCTGAGAACGAAATAGGGTCGCGGAGCCACTGCTTAGTATGAATTTATATTATGGAGCACTAAAAATCATCTCTCACAGAAAATCTGATACGCTTTTATCGCGCTTTTAAATCTGATACGGTTTGGTGGTCGCGTGGTGGGTCACGGTCTCGCGTCTCCGTCGAATAGATCGGAAGGCTACCTTAAAAGTGATTTGATAACGCTATCACAATGCCGCTTCGCTGCGCTTCGACTTTGGGCTAGTAGGAATCAACTATTAACTATTAACTATTAGCTATAATGTAAACCAGTTATTAAATCACCGTGAACGCATTCCACATTTCACAAATGTAAATTATTAATTCGTGTGCTAATGGATAACCAAATTACATTTAATTGCAGCGAATAAATCGTAATTTAAATTTATGTGTAAAGTTAATGTTCTCGTATTTTTGTTACCGCAAAGTTAGGGTCAGTGCAAACGGACTACACGTGACCGCGGCTAGCCTCAGCCTTTTAACACGTTTCTCATTTTGTATCCAGATTCGCCAGTACACAATATACACTAATATAAAAATGAAGAAATATTTAATTGTTTGTTCGATTGCATTGAACAGGCTTCAAAACTCCTGGATAAATTTTGATGGCATAAATATAACAAAGTACATCACGGGGAAAGACAAATGCTACTATTTATCGCGGCAAAATATATGGTTCCAATTGTAAATAGCGGACAACGTCTAGTATATAATTATATTATTGTTTCTGCAAAGTTAGTACATTTACACAAGCGCTGCAGCTCCTGTAGTGCCGTCGCCAGATTTTGTCGCCGTACCTGCTCTAGACTCGCCACACATATTGCGTAGCCGGTCGCTGCTTAACAATCATGTAGCGGTAGTACGTGACAGCTAATCGCCGGTAGCGTTAGCCTTTAGAGAGGCTTCGACTCCATATCTATCCATACTATCGCCGCACATAACATAGCCGATTGCAACCAAAAAATTGTGTAGCGGTAGAGCGTGTCAAAACGCCCGTTTGCGCCTCGAAACCGTTGAAACGGAACGCGCCAATTATTCTCAAATTCTCATAATAGCCAATAATGTCTATTTTGTTAAATAAAATAATAATTGATCCCGTTTCACTGACCACGACCGCAGTGACTTATGATCCGATATTCAAATCAGTTATGTAAATGTTACACTAGATTTTATATTCTCAATGAAAACAATTTTTCATAGTGAAAACTAATTCCTTTATTTATATAACTTCTTATTCATAAAAATATTTACACCACGATAAAATATTTAGGTATAGTTATTTAACGAAAACCAATAATTATTAATATTATCTTGACTTCCTGTAGCCTCGCTAGCTTACTGCGGGTTGGCATGACGTTGGGTTACAAATTAATTATTTATGTTACTACTTTTTTAATTTATCGTAAAAACTTGACAGTAATTTTGTATTTTTTTATCTTTAGCAGTGGCGTGGGGTTTCTATAACTCCATTCCTTACGGCTTCACTTGCCACATTGAAGACCCTCGTCAAAATCTCTACCTATTATAGAGGCTAGGGCTTCACTATGAAGGAGAACCGGCCTTCTTTAGTACATTATACTACAAATCACTAATTAAATGTATTTGTGGGGTAAATAATATATCTGTCTAGCAACAATTTAAAGTTGGAGTTAAACGCCAAGTAAATTACGGTAAAGTCTTAATTACAGTCAACTATTTAACGGAACTTCGTAACTTTTGCGAGCAGAATTTGTGTTTAGATTTAACTTGAGACTATTTGGACGTTACCTTTTATCCTTATAAGTACTATGTAAAGAATATTTTTATAATCTAAATTAATAAATAATATAAAACTAATTATAATAGTAAAAAAATGTTTTCAAAAGTAATTTCTTCTTTTAAGTCCAGTTTAAATATTAATTGATTGATTAAAATACCGATATTTAAACTTCGACGCTAAAAGTGGGGTCTTATAAGCTTGACGTCTCTGTGTATCTGTGGCAATTCATGGGCGTGCGCTCCTTGTAGGCAGAAAGGCAGTGCTTTACTTGTCATTCACAAATATTTTAATAAAATGTTCGTACGTTTTAGATGACTTTATTTAATAGTAAATAAATTAATTAAAAAAATATAATAACTTAAAAACGCCTAATATTTTATAAATAGCAACTAATGCCAGTGCGTGCTGCAAGAGAAATCATCGCATGTGTGTGTAATTTTCATACTTCGCAAATGCACACATCCAGGAATATCGATATGATAATATAGCGGTAACTCCCGCGGCAGGCTATCCGATGGCTTCCGAAAACCGCCGAACGCCAGTTCGGCAGTTGTCGGAAATTATTCTTTGCCTATAAATAATCCGACTAAAAACAATATGACTTGAATCTAATGAATTATCTATACACAAAATGTATTTTTGTTTAGTAAGGTTTTATTTGTTTAAATAGAAGAAATGTTTTGTGTTTGCGGGGGCCATATTGCATATTTCATGTGATAAGCATTGTTTACAATTTAATCGCTCCTGTTTATTTATAGTTTTCTTAAAAGATTTTTCATTTTAACATTTGAAAGTGTGTACATTTAACAGTTTCTTACTGAGTTTCTATAATAATTGTAGTGATTTGATTTTACAAGGCTGATTGTGAGGTTTGCGTTGATAATGTGTGTTTACTAAAAATTAAAAAAAACAAGTTCTCACAATTGTCATTCAGTGAAAAGATTCAAATTTTGTCTAAAGGTAGGTGTGTACCCGAGTTACAACAATTAAACCAGCAAAAAAATAATGTAACTCGAAAATTTCATGTTAAATGTTATGAAAGGTATAACTGGCTTTGTGGTTGTGTACACACCATTAAATTATATTATTGTTTTCAGTTGTATCAGATTTAAATAATTTCTATTCCGCGGCCAAGAACTGATATATGCCCGGTTCCTATAATCAACGGATCGTCATGGTATAAAAGTTACTATCCGTTTTTCTACAACCGACTACGAGTCGTAAGTACTGTTCCACAATAAACTTTCTATACCTGCTATCGACGAGCGTCCGTCGGTCGTTCAAATACCGAGCTCTCCTCACTCTCAGTTGTGCGTTTCGTTATAGGCAAAATTGAAACCGAAAATAGCACAAAATTCAAGACATAATAAATTAGATTCACACATATATATATAGATAGTAATTAATTTTTTTATCGTAATAATATTATTATTATCGTACAATCGCAGGTATCTGCGTGTTCTTTTATTTTTTTCTTACCAAATACAGTAGAATGCATACACATAACAAGAACGGGAACGGAACGTAAGCGCCTTTTTGTTTTGTTTGACTGATGACATCCATCATCTTTGCAAAATAAAAGTAACGTATATAGTCTCTGTTATTACGACTTTTACAAAAGAAAGTATAATAAAGTTTCTAGTAGTGTTTTACGTACAACTTTTGAAATGGATATTACGCCGGTGAGTACAGATAACATCTATAATTTGATATTTTTCTAAAAAACTGTACCTACATGTTTGCCGCTTAAAATATTGCAACGTTTTTGAAGATTTACTTTATTTAGGTATATTTCTGTTACAGAAAACAAAGAAGCCTATGAGCAAGGATGATGTTGCCCTGCTTGTGGATTTCATACAAAGCACCCAATACGTACAACAAAAGAGGCCAATGCGGCCACAAACAAACTAAAAGAGGAATGTTGGACTACTTTGACCAACACATTTAATTCAAAATGTGGTCAAATACCACGGCAGCGAGAGCAACTCAAATTGAAATAGGACAATTTGAAAAAGGCTGCTCGTAAAAGAGCTGCGAATATCAGAGTGAAAAATTTGAAACTAATTTTTTATTAAATTAAATTAAATTAAATATCGTTTTATTCAGGCTGCATAGGCCCATATTATACCTTATAGACTAACATACATAATATAATGTAATAAACACTAACATTAAACACGTATTGTCTGCGACGTGGGGCGCGAAGTGTTCGGGAGTCGTCCTCTAAATCTTCTGTAGACGACTCCAATCGGCAAGAACTCCTTCTTCTCAAAACTCGTTGGAACTCTCACCACAAAAGAACTAAAATTCACTTTATGACGAGATTCCAAACGTTCGACCCTCAAGGCGAAGTTGGTTCTTCTCCTGATGTAGCAACATTGTTACTAAAGCATAGAACCTTAATGTCAACAATACCTGATGTAGTGGAGATATCCCATGATTTCTGAAATAACATCAATAATTTATTTCACTATAATGGAGTTTTTACTCTTATTTTAGGTAGGTATGAGGTTATGTTTTCATAGTATATATTTTGACGGTGTACAAATGCCTCCAACATACTAACCTGGGGCTCCTGTTACTCTTAAGTGTGGATAAACTTCAAGTAGTAACTGTTCAACAGATTCTTTATCAAGTCGAAATCTCCTTTGAAATTCTTACGAATCCAGCGTCGCTAAATAATTCACTCTTTCTTTATAGACTCGATCACGCCTATTATCTTCTGAATCAGTCTCACTGGAGTCCGTGGTGATAATATCGAACATTTCCCTATCACTGTCTGAACTCAACATTTCTTCAAATTTCTTGCAGCTTGCAGCGAAAACAGTGAAATAGACACTAACCGACCGAAATCGACAGGTAACCGTATGGCATTACGAATGGTAATCTTGACAAACTACTGACGTTTAAAATATTTATAGGAACGGCCTAAACTGTCTTCTTCGTACATTACGCTTACCGTCCGTTACTATGTAACCCTCCCTTCCGTTAGCAGCAAGACGACGGTAAGTTGCTTAACGAGACGTTTTTTATAGGAACGGTTTAAGCTTACGCCTCGTATAATATTCCACCATTCGTAACTAGAACGGATCGTTTTTCAAATATAGGAACCGGGCAATAGTAATCTCAAGTAACCGGAACCTTGAATATGTGAAAATTGAGGCTGACTGACTGGTGAGTAGTTATAATATTAAATAGAAAATTGTTTGTAGATGAGCCATGCTTCGGCACGAACGGGCCGGCTCGACGTAAAAACCATGTCCTCACAGAAAACCGGTGTGAAATGTCGCTTGCGTTGCGTTTCGCCGTGTAAGTGAGGTAACCGGAGTCCCAAATTAGGGATTATAGGGACCAGGAACGCAAGTGTGTGAGTTACGAGTGTCAATGGCGGCGGTAATCGTTTACCATCAGGCGACGCATCTGCTCGTTTCCTAGTCTATATATAGTATATTTCATTCTGTATATAGTATATTTCATTATAGTCTGTGTATAGTATATTTCATTAAGGCTGGTTTTCCTGTCGCGCTGACCGCTCGCTGGTCGTCAGCGCCGACACCGAAATGTATGAAATGTCCGCGCTGACCGCTTTGCGTTATTCGAAAACGCTTCCTAGAATTACATATATTCCGACCTGTCGACGCCGACCGTCAGCGCGCGATCAGCGTAACAGGAAAACCAGCCTAAAAAAATCAAAAGCGCTACATAAAAATGCAAACATCCATAAAATGCTCACATTGAGTTACGCCAGTAAATTTATGTGTATTTTAAATGGCCGCGCTATATTCGCGTGCAGTATTTACATTCTCAATTAAACGGAATAAAAGGACAACACAATAAAAACATATGTTGAACGAGTGATGAACTGTTATAACATACAATTTAATTAATATTATATCTAGCAATATCCCACGAAAAAATACCCACAACCTGCAAGCAAATGTGGTGGTGGTGTTTGCACGATCTTGTTTCTGAGTGCAGTGTGGGAGAAGGGAAGTGCTTTACGTATGCTTATGTGTGCACTCACACATCTGCTTGCAGGTTGTGGGTATGTTTTCGCGGGATATTGCTAGATATAATATTAATTAAATTGTATACTATGGATTCCCGCAAAGTGACGCCTGATTCTATTAACTGTTATAGCAGTTGGAGAAGCATGCTTCGGCATGAATGGACCGGCTCGCGAAACACATGGAAATTTAACGTGAAATAAGTCTTTTGTTTCGATAAGTACGCTAGGCCCTTAGATGCTTAGCTTTCTAATGAACGGCTCAATACACAGACGGCGCTAAGTGTACTAATTTTAAATAATTTTTCTATTCTTTTTTGAAGTGATGTCTGTTAGCACGATGAGAGTATTTTTGGATTTTAAATGACGAATGAAGTGTCACTTTTGTTTTTTTATAGGGAGGGGGGGGGGTGAAACTGAGCACTTTATGGTAAGTGATTACCATCGGGTACACTGCGACACCCACAACGGCCGCATGGTTGCCGGCCTTTAAAATTTGACGGGATTTTCATAACCGACAGTCACTCGTAGCAACTCCACTCACCGTGTCTGGAATCGCTTGCCAACAGACTATCCGTCTGCTCGTTTGCCAGTTATTTTCCGTACAAAGGATAGGGCAATAAAAATGTACGTCGAACTTGATGTAGTAGTGAGTGTTGTGGCGCGAATGGAGTGCTAATGGTCGTCTAATACTCGACTGTGCTTAATTACACCGATACGGTTACCTTGTCTTTGAAATGTGTGAGAGTCACATTGAAATGTTTAAAAAAGTTTATCTATTTCCGGCCTATAAAAAAAGTTTTATGTGTTCCTGGGTCGTGGGTGTGTATTAAATATATGTTTAATATAGACTTAAAGATAGATTAAAAACTTTAATATATGTATAGTATTAGAGCATTAAATATATTTCCGTTGTCTGGTACACGTAACACGGGGAAGAACCCGTGGTCTCATAAAAATCGGCCCAGTAGCTTCGGAGCCTATCTAATGCAAATAATTAATAATTAAGTCTTCCCTCTCTATAATTGTAGTGTAGATTTAATATACAATTAATAGGTGTGTATACTGAATAATGTTTCTTGTTATCGTTCGCTCTTTAGTAGATCTCTTTCAATAGATGTTTTTCTATAAATTTCATTAGCTATCTAATATTATTACTTTGAAGTTAGTGTTACAAAAACTTCAATTCTTCAAAATTTTCTAAGAAACTTTTTCATGATATAAATTATGAATTTAGATTACCTACTAATAAAATTATTTTTCTACTCATCTTCTAGTTTATAATATGAAAATCGAATTAAATTTAAATTTAAATCAAAATGGCGAATTTATTGAGAGTCGTAACTCCCTAGTTGGTACTTACTACCTAGCGCCACTTGGTTCCCAGTAGGAGAGTAAGAGAATTCTACAGCTTCAATAAATGAACCTTCCTTCGAGAAAATTCCGTCAAGAACGAGACAAGAGCAAATAAATCACACTAGGAACATTTCAAATAGCGCAGCACCTAACATCTAACTTAATTTCTTTTGGATTGCTTTTGTAATACGTAATTAGTTAAAAATTTATTCCTCCAAGGGAACAAAAAGTTTTCAATGTTTCTGGGCGATGGATGTGTATTAAAATGTGTATAAAGTGATAATAATCTTAACAATGATAGAATAAATAGAAATCAATAGTAAAGTATAAAAGTATTAAAATCATTTCTCGGTGTCGGGTCCCCCGAACACAAGTTTTTCGGATAATTACCACGGGGACAGATTGTCGTGGTGTGAAGCGTCCATAGATATTTTTATTTTAGTATACCTTATCACCAGTATTTGATGTAGATTATAATATCTATAAAACCACACATGAAACTCTGTGAATTTATGTAGATGGAGACAGCTCGCCAAAACCTACAGTAATTGATGGGAATGGAACGAAATTTGCGCGGCCAATAAACTGATTTCCCGCCAAATTTGGCACCTAGGGCTCAAAAATAGTTTAAAATAGGATCAACTTTTATTCGTATTGATACCGAGCGAGTATTAGATTTTTTGTATTATTTAATAATACACTGTTTTTCACTAGTATTTATTATATTTTCTTCTGCCCGCGTGGAGTAGTTTTCGTTAAAAATACACACATTATCTCATGTCGGGAACACTGCACTTTATGGATTTCATCGAATTGCCTTTTACATGAAAGTGTGTTAGATTTCTAGATTTTTCCCTCGCAGAATTGAACTTGTAGTTTTTAATTATTTCGCTCGTATTTTAAGTTATAGTTTATTGAAGATTTATAGGTGGCGACATACAACTTACAAATTTTCCATTATAAATCTATATTTTGAAGAGCTAACATGACCTAAGATGTATGTTTCCTTATTCACATCAGTATAAAAATAGCGTTTAATCAAAGGGCACACGAAATTTGTTTTTTGTCGAACGGTGCTGCTATCAGTAGAATAAACTTACAGTCCCTAGTACGTTGCTGAAATGGATAAAAAATAAATAGATAAGGTATAGGGTAAGTGATCAACTCTAAGTCTTAATTAAAGAAAGTAAATCAAAACTTGTGAAACGTACTATTTTATATGTTACTTATTAAAACTAACATAACATACCCAGAGCAACCTTACTCGAACGGTCAATTTCAATATCATGTCCTTTCTTGACATTGCATAAAATATAGTATACTTACCTTAATATTGCTTGATAATACTTGGCGGAAATATGGTGCCATACCTTAATGTTTCTTGGTAATACCTTGCGGAAATAAGTTTTATGTTGTCGTAAGCTGTAATCTGCAAATACTTATTTTAAATCTCAGTTAAGCTCTTAACCCGTTCAAGTTGTTTCAAGCCGTTCATTAGGTACTTAAGTCCGGTTAAATTCGGTTCCCAATAAGTTTACTATTTCGGTTAAATGTAACTCCAATGTTTTCTATTATTCCATTAAGCTATTTCGATTTCGCTGATGACTATAACATGTTAGAAAGGTGAGATATTGGTTAGGAGTTTATTGTATATTTTGGGAATCCTACTACTATTATAAATGCGACAGTTTGTTAGGATGGATGGATGGATGCATATTTGTTACTCTTTCACGCAAAAACTACTCAACGGATTTTGATGAAATTTAGTATGGTAGTACTTTAAGCTCTGGATTAACACATTGGCTTTTGTTTATTACTAGTAAGTTATATTGTCGTACATTTATTATTGTCGAATTCAGTATTTATTTTAAGATTAAAAATATCGATTCAGAATACAAATTAAAATTACATTTACAAAATATTCTTCTTGTATTTTCCTATTGTAATTCAATAGATTCTAAAATTTATAGACGATTACCACACAGTCACTCTGTAATGCCGCGCGGTAGTGTCGAGTTCACCCACTTCATTAAGCTAATCCATATTGTGAAGAAACTTTGAAGGAAAACTGTAACGGCTCATATAATTTTGTTCTTCGGGAGTTACAGAGGCTTATAACTTTTAAAATGCGCTTGCTTGGAAAACTTCGTAAAAATTGCGAAATAATAAGTAAACATGTATAATATTGGTTTATTGGTACAGAACCCGACGTGCGCGAGTCCGACTCGCTCTTGGCCGGTTTTTTATTTGCTTTTTTGGCTCTTTGGTGTGATAGCTCTCTGTTAAATAACCTTAATCCTAACCTAAAAAACCGTACTCGAGGTAAAGTTAAGACGAAATCTTGTAGAGAGTACCTATTCATCATCACTTCGAACTAAAAGTACCTACTTGCCATCACCTCAACCAATGAATATATAATACGTTGTTGATTATATGTACTTCATACCTACTACAAAGGGAATGAAATCCAAACAGCTTATCGTCGAACTATTACGAAAAACAAATTTATAATATTATAAAATATCCACCGAATTGTAGCATAATTGTTAATTTAAAATGATCAGTGAATCTCCCAGAGGCGCAACCCCATTAAAAATTAACCAGTTTCCAGCGGAATGATTATTTATGCAGGATGATAAAAGTTAGCGGAATATATTGGGCCCGCGAGAGTGATACGGTTTAAAACTAAAACTAACGCGGCGTTGCGTTTGTTATGAGGTTGAGTACTGGTCGGAATTGTTTCGATGCCCTCTCGGCTCGCACGCCGTGTACTCTGTGTTTGATTATATTATAATGAGAATTATATTTCGTCGCTTCATTCTTCAGATACAGTAATTAACAATGTAGTCCTTTAACCTAACAGGCATTAATCCGCACGTTTAGAGAATCGATTTTGAGGGTAATCGAAAATTTTTATTTTGCTTACCACCATGTTGCGCTAGCCGGTTTTAAAGCTTTCCAATTATAAAATCACACCGAAAATACTTACGTTTTCATTTTGACGGTGTTTTATACGAATTCAATGTCATGCCGTACGGAACTAATGAAGGAAGTTATGAATTATTTACGTAATCAGGGTTTTATGTCGGTTATATATCTCGACGACATATTGTGTATCGGACAAACATACACTGAATGTAAAGTCAATGTGCAAGAAACAATAACTTTGTTACAGTGTCTGGTTTTTGTTATTAATAAAAGTAAAAGTAACTTCGAACCCCATCAAGTCTGTCGGTTCTTAGGTTTTAATTTTAATACAAAAGAAATGTCTTTAAGTTTACCAGTCGCGAAACGTAACAAAATCTTGCAGTTAGTAAATAAGTTTATTTTATTACCCAGATGTTATATAAGAGAACTTTCACAATTTATTGGTATCCTCGTAGCCGCTTGCCCAGCGGTCAAATACGGTTGGCTTTATACAAAGACCCTAGAATACCAAAAATTTTTAGCATTACAGAAATATAAAGATTTTGACGTAAAAATTAATGTAACGCATTGTATATTACCGGACCTATTTTGGTAGAAACAAATATTTCGCTAGTTCATGTTTCGATTGTTTGATACTCTTAAGGATTGACAACACGACAGCTATATGTTATATTAACCGGATGGGTGAAACGCAGTTTCCCCATTTAAATAATCTAGCAAAAGAAATTTGGCAGTGGTGCGAGATGCGACAGATATTTTTATTTGCATCTTACATTAGTACATCTGAAAATGTGGAGGCAGATCAAGAATCACGAAGAATAAATTTGGACACAGAGTGGGAACTATCTGAGGAAGCATTCCAAAAAATAGTTCAAACTCTGGGCCAACCACAAATTGATCTATTCGCATCACGCGTCAATGCCAAGTGTCGTCAATACGTCTCCTGGAAACCGGATCCTGATGCGGTTTTCAGTTGACGCTTTTACAATTAGTTGGCATACTACTTTCTTTTATTCCTTTTAGTCTCATTCTAAAATGCTTAAGAAAAATTATTTGTGACAAAGCCACCGGAATTTTGGTTTTTCCGTACTGGCCTGGGCAACCTTGGTTTCCACTCCTCAAACGAATGCTCGTATCAGACTTAATTATATTTGAACCTAAAGATGAGCTTTTGTGTTCAAATTACAGATCCCGTCACCCACTCCGTCGCAGCCTTTTCCTGGGGGCCGCGACGCTCTCAGGGAAGCATTCACTAGATTAAATACACCAGATGTAGCGCTAGATCTTATGCTAGCTTCGATTTCAATTAATACCATGAAACAATACTCGGTGACATATAAATTGTGGTGGTCTTTTTGTGCCGATAACTCTCTAAATACCTTTGAAGCTTCAACGTCTTCAGTTATTAAGTTTATTGTGGATAATTTGAACAAAGGCGCCTCGTATGGCACTCTTAATAATCATCGGTCTGCCCTATCTTTACTCCTAGGGAGTAATGTCGGTTCAGGCGAACGTATAAAACGGATCCTCAAAGGTATTTATAGACAAAAGCCTTCTCGTCCTAAATATATTTCTACGTGGGATCCAAAAATTGTTCTAGATTATGTATCTGCATGGTACCCATATAATAACTTAAACTTGATACAAATTAATAAAAAATTTACAATTTTATTACCTATTTGTACTTCTCATAGAGTGCAAACGCTTGCATTGATTTAAATTTCTAATATAAGTAGGACAGATTCAGGTATAAGAATACTAATAAGTGATATAATTAAGACCTCGGCAGCTAATCGCGACCAACCTATTTTGTTTTTGCCTTACTTTAGCAGTGACCCAAAAATATGCCCGGCTAAGGCTTTGGAAGACTATTTGTTGGCTACATCAAATTTAAGAAATGATGAAACAGCAGATAATCTTTTAGTGAGTTATAAAAAACCTCACAAGAAGGTGACGTCACAAACGATCAGCTGTTTTATCCACATGGATAAAACAGACACTCGCGGAAAGCGGCGTGGACGTGTCCATGTTCAGTGCACACAGCACTCGACACGCCTCCACCTCGGCGGCAGCCTCCGCAGGTGTCTGCATCGACACCATCAGGAGGACGGCCGGCTGGACCAGCTCGTCCGCCGTATTCGCGCGCTTCTACAACCGTCCTGTGGTCGATGATGGAGCATATGCTCGATCCGTTTGTGGGGTTACCGATAGCACTAATTGAGTGCCATATTTGTTGATTTTCACATAAGGCTGATTATTATTAATTGTACTTATAATGTTAAATTAAGTATAAGAGTAATAAAAAGTTTTTTTCCTACTTTGTATCTTACTGACTCTAAACATCTACATTGTTAATTACTGTATCTGCAGAATGAAGCGACGAAATATAATATAAGATCAAACGAACTTCTTGAAGTGAAGTTCGATCATTATTATATGAGTCGCTTCATTCGAAGATACAATTACTGTATCTTCGAATGAAGCGACTCATATAATAATGATCGAACTTCACTTCAAGAAGTTCGTTTGATCTTATATTATACTTAGCACTAGCTATCCCAACACACGTTGTCTGAAATTAATCATTAAATTGATGAAATTATAAATTTTACACCTGAAATGAGTTAGTCTTGTATATATATTGTAGGAATCTCGGAAACGGCTGCAAGTATTTTCATAAATTTGAATGCAGCTGGTTTTGGGCAGAAAAATCGATCAAGCTACCTAGCTTGACACCTTTTCTCTTTCGTCGTGCAATAATATAATAATAGGTCTTTACCTATGAAATTGCCGTTCTGCAGTACTGGCCATTTCAAATCAAAATAATTTTAGTTTGGCTAAGAATTTTAATTTCAAATTAATTTTATTTTAAAAACATGGAATTCTTTTTCCAAAAGTAGTCATTTATTTATTGATTAGTGTTACATTTTCATCGCATTTCAATCTTTTTCGTCATCATGGATACGTTAAAAATTCGAGTAATTATGGAATATGAGTACCGTCGTGGCAGCAACGCGGCACAAGCGGCACACAACATCAACGACGTTTACGAAGCTAAACCAACCAACCAACGCACCACCGGTTATTGGTTTGCTCGCTTCCGTTCTGGAAATTTCGACCTGAAAAATGAACCTCGAGGTCGTCCGAAGACTTTGGTCGACAATGACGAATTAAAGGCGATTGTGGAAGGATTGTGTTAGCGTCAAAACAATATTGGTCCATTTGCGTCAAATTGGCAAGGTAAAAAAGCTTGACAAATGGGTGCCCCACAAACTCAATGATCGCCAGCGCGAAGTATGCGTCGAGACGTGCCTTGCACTGCTCAACAGACACACAAATGAAGGAATTTTGAACCGCATTGTTACCTGCGATGACAAATGGATTCTGTTCGATAACCGCAAGCGCTCAGAAAGTTGGTTTGGATCCTGGTTCGGCACCTAAACAATGCCCTTAACGAAAACTTACCCCTAGAAAAGTGATGGTCAATGTTTGGTGGTCTAGCGCCGGTGTGATTCATCACAGCTTCTTACCAAACGGGGTGAGCATTACTGCAGATGTGCACTGTGAAGAACTGAACACAATGATGGAGAAACTGGCACATCTCCAACCATCATTGGTCAATCGCTCGTCTCCGCTGCTCCTGCACGACAACGCGCGACATCATACTGCACAGCAGACGGTCTCCAAGTTGCAAGAACTGGGGTTGGAAGCTCTCCGTCATCCGCCCTACTCACCAGACCTTGCGCCTACAGACTACTACTTTTTCCTGAATTTGGATAACTTCTTGGCGGGAAAAAAATTCAATACCCGAGAGGCAGTACAAAATGCCTTTGAAGAATTTGTCTCCTCCCGTCCAGCTGATTTCTTTAATATCAATAAACTGCCACTGCGTTGGCAAAGATGTATTGATTATATGGGTGATTACTTCGATTAATACAAATAAAAAATACATGAAAAAAATTCGGTTAATTTTTTTCATACAAAACGGCAATTTCATAGGTCTTTACCTAATATTATCAATAATTTATACTGTCAGTCCGATTAGCAGTATTGCTATATGATATGCATATATGCATATATGATTCACTACAAACTTAGCATGAAAAGACTATAATGTGATTTTGATGCAATTCACAAAAATACTCTATTCTATTTCAATATTATATTTTATAGCTCCTGTTGTAGTATTTCAAATTTCATGGCGTGAAAGCCATGCAGCACGAGGGCAATAATAATAAATACCATATTTTACAACGTGTTCAAAAACTTTCACCGAGCTGTCGTCGTTCAGTTTAGTTATGTTCGAAAATTCCATTTTGAAAATATTATGTTCGCGCGTTAATAGATGTAACACCCGGTGGCCGGAATGCTATCTTATGCAGATCAGTCTATAGGGTACTATAGTAGTGTAAAGGGGGGAAAATAAATGTTCAGCATTTTAATTGTCCTCTTAGGGTCAGTTCACACTGAGACGCAACTCGACGTGACGTGATAGGAACAAAATATAACTTCATTTTCTCCACAAAACGATACAAGTTTCATTGCAAGAATTCTAAATTGCACAAGGCGTCGCGCTACACAGTACGACATGTGACATATTATTGCAGCATCTTCAAGCATCATCGGATCGCGCCCTGGCCCTTAAGGTTGTTCGTATTATATTGCCATGTCGTCATCATTCGTTTATGGGCGGCAAATAGGGCTACCATGGTCAATTCCAGAGAGAATGTGACTCTGCTTAAAATTAAATTTCCTCGACTATCCATTGGCGATATTTCAGCGAGGTAACTAAATTTAACAGTGTCGTTGTGCGCAATGGTTCACCGCGTTTGGTCGCCCAGGTGTCGGTACTTTACGGGATTTTAACCGACTTCCGAAAAAAGGAGGCGAATATACAATCGGCTGTATATATATTATCAACAGACGAAAACAGGAGAGTGTAAAAGTTTGACTTGCATCGTAGCTCCCAAAAGGATGAACCGATTTCGATGTAGTTTTTTTTTGTTTGAGAGGTGAAATGATCTAGACTCTAGATTCTAGTGTTCCTAGCTATAATACATAATTATCTAGCTCGCTGCTTTGACCATTAGGGGCTACTTAAAATATTTAATTTAGTTTAATGGTGCCAATATCGATAAGAATATGGTCAGCAACACGGTCAAGAATATACAAAAAACCCAAGTGCCTACTTCATAATATAATTAATCCTACTAATATTATAAATGTGAAAGTTTGTGAGGACGGATGGATAGATGGATGGATGGATGTTTGTTACTCTTTCACGCAAAAACGAATGAACGGATTTCGATGAAATTTGGGTAGCACTTTGGGCTCTGGATTAAAACAAAGTTTTTATCCCGAAAAAGTACAGCGTTCCCGTGGGGTGTAATATTTACGCGGGCGGAGCCGCGGGCAACAGCTAGTAGGGCTATAAAAATGCTTTCGATAACATTTTAATACTTCATTACCGAGGCTTATAGTTATATCAGTCATTATTACATACGAAATGCGCAGTCTTCTCTCGTCTGCATGCTTTATTTAAGAAATAAATAGAATATTATTTTACTAGCTTTTTCCAGCGGCTATGACGCGTGAAATCGGATTTTAAACGATACCTTTATAATTTATAGCCTATTCGTAATTCTGATGTACCTACTCGCAATATGGGTGCGAGCTGAGTACCTGGGCTCTGGGCTATTCGATCATTTCGAAGGCGAAGTTCGAAATCAAAAATGTATGGGGTTTGACATAATTAAGTCATCGCTAAGTGACATGTCGTTTGCTATACCTTATGTGAAATCCCATACATTTTTGATTACGAACTTCGCCGTCGAAATTATCGAATGCATCTTGACTAAAGGCCCTGCGTCGTGATAGTGCTATTGGCAGTCGTAGCGCCGCGCGACGTCTACGGCTTGAATGAATTATTGCTGGCGTACTTTTTGCGTTTAAGAAATATCCTAAGACATTAATTTAAACTATATGGTGTAAAGGGCAATAATTGCAATGTGTATGAAATGATAAGGATTGTTTAATTTTATTGTTGTATCGGTCTAAAATACGGATGCCATTATATGTAATAGCTTCTAGAATTTAATTTTAATTTAAATTTAATTATAACTTTCCTTAAAAGATAGTTAGCTATATGCCATTGCGTACTTTTTTGTAGACCGTGTAAAAGAGAAACAATCCCGTCATACATTGCTCCGTAATACTCCAACGGGCTTAGCAGCGTTTATCATGAAAGCTTGACAGCTTGATTATTTTCCTATATCTCCTATAATGATCGTCATGTTTGAATCAATTTCCACAAAACGTTAACAAATTATACACCTTAACATCTCTTAGGATCCACTCTGTCGATAAATGAAAACTGCATAAAAAAGTTTTTTTTTTTCACACACAGATGCGGTGACAGACAGATGCGGTGGGGTACTTTAATCGTAACTCGTCGATATAGTATTTAGAGAAAATCAACAGGACGTGTCATCGGTATAGCCACAGTGAATGGTTGCATTATTTAACTCCGAATACAATGCCAATCATATGCTTTAAAACTAATCGCGCTATAAAATACTTTCGTCCAATAAGTTTGAATATCTGCGCGCGGAACAAATTCTGTAGTAAGAACACCATTACTTGGCGCGCGGCCAACTTGCAGTTGATGTTCTAATGAACAACTGTCTAAAAGCATATACACGATACGACACCCTCTTGTGCTACGTACGACACGACTACGATGCGACATCACGGCATAAAATTCACGACACGACGTTGCAACGTGCCGCATCGCATAACATTATCGCTAAAGGACATGAGACATTTTATTTTGTAACAATTATTTGTAGCTACGGCGACAAAAGATAAAATCCGGTTGGATGTAAGCGTGATTGCATCTGAAATACAAGGGCATAAGTACTATATCTGCGGCGGTAAGGTATATACTATTAATATAATAATAATAACTCCCCACACCGATTTCGGCGACGGGGACCGGTTTTATTGAAACCAGGCCCGTTACGCAGGAATAATTTTATAGTGCCCAAGTGTGTGCCGAGTACACAATAGCACTCTCTCTTCCTTTACTCTCGTAACCCAATGGGACGGATAACCGACACGACTGGCGAGAGATCAGGCGCAGGTCCGACTTTTTACATGCCCATCCGACGCAAGGATCATCTTTCTTGTCAGACAATCAGGAGATCAGTGAATATTCATATAAAATATGATTGACAATTATTTATTAATCAGCTCAAATTCTTCATGGATGTGAATGAAAATTTTACAATCTTTCAAAATCTGAAAGGTTTTGAAAGATTGTAAAATTTTCATAATTTAACTTTTTTAACAGGGCGGATAAGAAACGCCCGTTGTCTTTTATAATACGAACACAATATTTTCAATAATGATAGATGTCGTGTCACAAACGTACGACCAATCGCATCGTGTCTCAGAGCTCTATGTATATGGTCAAATACCAGGCGTGCAATAAAACAATTTGCATTAAACTATAGCAGCAAGATAAAACTACAAAGCGGAGTATAATGAAACAAGCGCCTGCATTCACTGGAATACTTCTAACTTCAGGACTATGATGGCCAATTTAAAGTTTGTCTTGCACCGCTTTTGAACGCTCTATTGGACTGCTCATATGTTTTATTTTTATTTACATTTTGATGACGATAAAAATGTATCCAAAGGTGAAGTTATTTTAATAACTACAATTTTTATAACTATAGCCCGACTACATAAATTGTATAGTCTATGTTACCCGTCCTACTATTATGAATCTATTGACACCTCATTAATTATAATCGGACCAGTAGTTAAGACGCTACGGTACAACAAACATAATATAATATACATACAAACAAACACTGCCAAAATCATTACCCTTCGTTTTAGCTTCGCCGTAGTCGGGTAAAAAGGGGCAAAATATTATGAAAATGGCAAATCCCGTCTTTCTTTACAGTCCTTGCCGTAATTAATTATTTGAATCTTCACACTTAATGTAGTGCGATTGGATATTTGAAGTGTAAACTTTTATTGACGCACCGCACACACATTCCTTCGTAGGCTGTAAGTGAGGCTGATCCGTCACGCTCTGAGGTGTTATTTACGTATATATATGTATTAGAGCATTACATAAGAAATAGGCGATTTGTAAAGGAGGAACATAAAGTCGATTTTTTTAAACATTATATATTTATATAATCAAAGTATATATAATATATATACACGTAAATTGATTACGATTACAAATGAAGTTTTCACTTCTGGCGTGTGGTCTTAAGCATACTCTCTACTTTTTTGTATTTTATTGTTCATATTTTATCCGCACTCAAATACTTTTAAGTAACATTAAACACTAAAATTTCTTTATAAACTCGGTACGGTTAAGGAAAACGAAACGTATAGTATAGTACTTAAACTGCTCCATGCGTTTCGGCGCCTAATTTATACAAAAGAAATAAACGTACAGCGAGAACGTAACTAAGTTACACGAGAAGGGCTGAACTGAGTAACTTAAACAAATTAAATTCAAAGAACAATTACTGATACATTTGTTTCTATAATACACATGGCTTCCAAGTTAGCGAAATTGGTTCCAAAGCTGTGTAGCTTTTTTTTATTTTATATTAAAATACTATTTTTTGCCCGCTACTTTACCACCATAAATACAGTATGTCACAGGAACACTGTACTTATCGGGATAAAAAGTAACCATTGTGTTAATCCAGAGCTTCAACTACTACTATTATACCCAATTTCATCACAATTAGTTCGGTAGTTTTTGCGTGAAAGAGTAACAAAAACAAACATCCACCGACTCGTACATCCATCCATCCTCACAAACTTTCACATTTATAATAGTAGTAGGATAGGACTAGCGAGTCGATCCGCACGGGTGCAATTTTTACATATTATAAACCTTTCTCTTGAATCACTCTCTGTCTTCTTGAAAAGTGCATTAAATTCCTTTGAGTTCTATTAAACCACTATTATAAATGTCAGAGTTTGTGAGGATGGATGGATGTTTGTTAATCTTTAACTCAAAACTACTAAACGGATTTCAATGAAATTTGGTGGAAAGTTAGATGTTAGTAGTTTAGGCTCTGCATTAAAACATCTCTATGTTTTTGTTTGTTTGTTTGCATTGAGCAAGCTCCGAAACTGCTAAGCCTATTTTGATAAAATTTGGCAGATATGAAGATTAGACCACGGGGTAGGACATAGGTTACTTCTATCGCGAAAAATGTACGGTTTCCGCAATATTAACTTTTGCGCGCACGAAGTAGCGTGGAACATCTAATCTAATATAAATTGATGTACTTTTAAGACAGTTATATGAAAACACATACTATTTAAATATGCCGTATGCCTACAATATCATGCTCGTAATAAATAGAGGCTATTTATCGAACGGTATCGGAGGGAAAAAGATAAGATACGGAACAAAATTGCGGGGTCTGATGAATATTACACCACGCGTGCCGATTGACTCCGATGGCCGAGCGACGTGACTATGTGTTCATTCGAAATGGGTATAGTGTGCGTTGTAGATGTCTTTATAGATTTTGTTGTGGCGGCTACTGAATGATTATTGATTCCGTTTGGTGAGAAACCGTGTGTTTTATATCAAAAATAGAATACAGGTTCTTCAATGTCAATGTCGCATATTTTGGGTGTATAATCTACAGCTTATGTCAAGACGTTTCGATAGAAAACAAACTCAGTTTCGAAATAATAAATTATATTATAATATAATTTATTATTTCGGATATAAGGATTTTTCAAAATTCAACCCCCAAGAGGGTAAAATAGGCGATAAAAGTTAGTATGAATTTTTTTATTCCTTAAATCTTTATACCCAGTCTTGCCATAAATACTGAAACAAAGAAAAAAAAATTCTATTGCAAATAACATTTATAACTTTTACAGGATGTCAGTTTAATACACAAATATAAAACAATTTAAAATATAAAAAGCTTGTTCTAAGTGGTCTCCATTGGCTGCAATACAGTCCTTTAAACGTTGAGGCCAGTTATCAATAGAAGCACGCACTCTTTCCATGGGGAAATTCTTCACTGCCAATCGTACAGATTGTTTTAGGGACTCCAAATTATCATAGCGTTTAGAGCAAGCCGTACTCTCTAAAACTGGCCATAAATCATAATCCAGCGGATTAAGATCGGGACTAGACGACGGCCAGTCTTTAGCTCTGATGAAGTCAGAAACGTTCGTTTCCAACCAAGACTGCGTAGACCGAGCTTTATGACCCGGCGCCGAGTCTTGCTGGAAGGACCATTCTTGGTTTTTGAACCTTATACCTTTTCAAGAATGGTATCTTGATACACTTGTGACGATGTTTTGATACCTTTTTCACAAAAGTATGGCTCAGTCACTCCTTCATAGCTAATACCCCACCAAACCATCTGTGACGGTATTGACGCGGTATGGATTGGTAAACGGTAATACGTCAAATCGCCACTCTGGATAAAGATCGTTTATAATTCTCGCCGGTAAATACGATACACAATACGACAAATAACCAAGAGAAGCAAAGCGTTAGCACTCACCAGGTCTGATGGAGACGCCGTTGAGTAGGGTGGAAGGAGCCTCTCAAGTAATGTCGAATTGAACAGTGTTCTTGTTTTCTTCTTTATACACTGCAACTGGCCGGCGCTTTGATTATTAATGAAAGAATATAAGATTCCACACGCGGTAAATCGGTAAATTCAGTAACTTTAGGCTGCGGCACCTTCGCCGCGCGCGCTTCGTTTTTTCTTTTTTAGACTGCGGGGGGCGCCAGAGTCGCCCGGCTATGTGCTACGCAATGCGATTGGCCAGAATATCAGCATTGTGTATCAATCGGAAGCGACAAATTGACGCGCAGTAAATTTAAACGTTACAATAATGTTTAAAATTTTAAATCGATAGAAACGGAACACCATCACTGAAGTCGGATAGTGCCCACGTTGCACTCTGTCGACTAAATGGGAAGCTTTCTTAGAGCTTTGAGTAAAAATACGGTCATTTTGTTTGTTAAAATGTTGCTCAATTGTAAAAAAATTCTCATCCGTAAACAACATTTTTCTGTGACCTCCCTTTGCGTACCGCTTCAGTAGTTGTTTCGATTTTACCACCCTTTCTTTATTAAATTATCAGTTAAGAATTGACCAGTACGTCCCTTATAGGCTGAAAGTCTTAAGTCATCTTTTAAAATACGCGACATGGTTCTAGGTGCTATCCTCATCTACCGAGATAAAATCTTTTGCTTTCGGACAGGATTTATTTGAATTCTTTCCCTTACTGCTTTGACCACCATTTTCGTACGAACACTATGTGGACGGCCAGATCTTTTTCTGTCACAAACAGAGGAGGTCTCATTGTACCTATTAATAGCCCGGTACATAAATATTTTACTAATACCAAGCGTATGGAGAGTTTTAAAAATTGCATTTCGCTCCATACCTACTTTGTGTAATGCAATTACAGCGATTCGGTTCTCTTTATCACCCCACTCCATTTTAATATCGCAAAATTTTGTACAATGTATTGGCGCCAAAATGAAAAAACACAATGAACAATCATATAAAAATGACAGATTCCAAATTCAAATGTAATATTTTGTTTATTTTTAATTGTAACAGTATTATATATATTATGTATATGTATTACTAAGTATATTTGCATGATATTTCGTATGAATTGGGAACGGAAAAAATAATGAATTACGTATTTCAGCGTTTTCTAATATTCAGTCACTAGGTGGGTAAAATAATTATGAGAGTTTAAAATCTAATTTCACGCGTGCGTAGCCGCGGGCAATTAATGTTAGTAATAAATAAAATTAAATTGAGCTCTCATAGGCGCTGAGCTTAGGTTATTCACAGAAACAGGTAATTTAAAGATCAAGCAAATACTTTGCCTGAATAACGTCAATACATCAGCTGTGTGAATCAGAATCAGAATATTTTATTCCAAGAAATTGGTTACATAGATGTTACATTTTTATAATTGATCATAATTTCGGCCCTTATGGACATGCAATAATATACTAATATTTTTATAAAAAAATACATAGTTTTATAAAAAAATAAATAGAATCATATTCCCAGTACCATAACAATCAATTAGTAATAATAATGTATTGCAAATAATTAAACATTAAAATATTCCCCAACGGCCAACAGTCATGAAATATAAGAATATACAAACATAAAAAGTCCACTTATAAACTACTTATACTTATAGCTATTATGTCATAAGAGATTCATTATAAAAATATTTTATAAAAAAAAGATTCATAGTGTGTAGCTGCTGTCAGTGTCAAAATAAAAAATAAAACTACAAGAGGTTTTAGCATCATGGCTTAAACGGCTTAAACGTGGCGTGTGCACAATATTTTAACATTGTAACCCTGTAGGAACTAAATATAAATTATAAGCAATTGAGAAATCTATTTGTGTCACATCTTTTATTCTATATATATATATATATATATAAATATAAGTTATATATATATTTCAGCACCCCAAGGGATTTCTTCTAGAAGTTACTGGCGAATATAAAACAGTTTCATTCTATTCATATTAACACCATATATCATATTTCAAGCCTAGCAAACAATAAAAATAATCCCTCTTATTCAACATTTCATTAAAAAGAAATGTCATATTAGTGTACCAATTTAAAATACTTACATACAACTTTTGCTAATTCTAATACATATAAGAAAGATAAAATCAATCATAATATTAAATCACAATCACACACTTATTAATTAAATTGGATATAAAATTAGATGTCCTACAATAATAATTAAAATGTCAATATATGTAAAACAAAGTCATCATAATAAATAATATCATCAAATAGAATATAGATAAAATGTCTATTAAAGTTATTAAATTAAAAATGTCATATAAGTTTATTAATATTAATCCATTTTAATTCTTATTGTAATAATAGTCATTCATGATGTCCTAAATATCCTTTGTAAATGTCCTTTTCAGTAAGCCAATTGTATAGTCTTCTTATAAATAAGTTACCAGTAAGCTCTTTTAAATTTTCAGGCAATTTATTAGGTATATATTTTTATGGACATACAATAGCTGTTTTTACTTAAAAATGTTGTTTTTGTAATTGGTAATACTAACTTGTTCGGATACATAGTATTGATCTTAAGGACTTCAGATTTTTTAATCTAAAATTCAGCTATATACTTTCGAACTAACATATTACTTATTTCAAAAATATACAAACATACTGAAGTAAGAAATTTTAATTTTTTAAATAGATGGCGACCTTAATCCATGGGTTTTGCTCCACACATAGCCCTGATACACTTTTTCTGTTCAATGAATAATCTAGTTATAATAACTTATAACTGACACGTATAAATAATAAGTGTCAGTTATATTCAAGTGTGAGTATATGTCACTTATATAGGATTCACTGTGAAAGTCGCATCGCTGAAAGTGTTACTTTTGACTTCCATACCTACATTTTTGTTTCATTAGCGTATCGTGAAAAGTGTTGCCAACCCTACTAACAAGTGTTTTACTGGCTAGAATATCTTATGCCTTGCCTGTAAAACCCACACATTTTATTTTTTTCTCTTTCGTCGCGAAACAATATATCAATATTTTCGACTGTAAGAATGTCAGTCCGAATGGCAGTTTGGTGTACGTATGTATAATTTTTGTGTGGTTGGCAAATTGCTGTCTCGGGTTCTAATCCCGGGCAGACAATATTTTTTGTTATTCTTTTTTTATTATTATTCAAAAAGACACTTCTAATGGATACCAGTGAAAATTACTGAGAAGCACAGCAACACATAATTCAGAATATAGTATTATATCAAGTTAAAAATAACACAGTGAAAATAAATTATTGGATACCAGCAATATTTTAAAAATGAATCAAAATGTTAAAGTAACTTTCCCGGCGTAGAAATTATAAACTCCAGCTGAAATAACAGGGATAACCAAAAATTATATACAAACCTTTAAAATTATTGTCGTAAGGACAGGCCCTGTGTAAGCGTTAAAATGTCTCCAACGTGTGTGACCCATTTGACCCGCGAATCTGCGAATGTGATGACAAAACAAAATGTCGCTTTACTTGTATGAATAACGTTATATAATAATCTGTCCCCACTGGGACCTTTAATCGCGCGTCGGTAGTCTTTTATATTTTATTTTATTTTGCAAATCTTTGTTATTCAAGAAAATTTTGTCAAAATTGTGGAAGCTACTAGCGAAATAAAATGCGCGATAAAATCTGTGATTCGATACAAATTGTAGGTGATACGAAATTCACGATTGCGGAATATATTCCGAATGGTGAAAATCCGTTATGTGGACAGGTCCTAAGGTTTATCCAAAATATTCGTACGGGCTTCATCCTTACTAGTGATATCTATAATAGTGTATAACATTTTTCGTCAGGTGTCCATAGCACCTTACGTCAAATAAAGGACCTTTTTAAGGGCATTATGTTTTCATATCTCATTTACGGTCATAATCGCGCGAAGTTTATGTGGAATTTTATGGACTTAAAAGATTTTGTAGGTGCCATGAATATATGATTACACACACTTGAAGACCGAATTATGACTTAATAGACGTTTTCCTGATGGAGTTTAACCATTTTATTCTTAGCCATTACATTTATAGGCACCCAGTTAAGTAAATAGTGAGGTTTTAAGGCAAAATATATTATTTATTTTAAAAAGTTTTATTTATTTAATATTATAATGACTCCTCATTATAATATTAAATAAATAAAACTTTTTAGATTCGTTTGTTTGTATGTTTGTTTGCACTGAAAAGTCCCACGAAACTACCTCACCGATTTTGTTGAAAAGCACAGATATGAAGCAGACCACGGGAAAAAACTACTTTTCATCTCAGGAAACTGTACGGTTTCACGGGAGTTTCCTATGCACGTTAGCGTACAATATTTTATAATTTAAAAGTGTTCCGAATTCTTAGCGTGATCCTGTCTTAATTCATTACTATAGTGAGAGCTTGACGTCGATGCTAGTTTTTTTTTTATTAAATAAGGGGGCAAACGAGCAAACGGGTCACCTAATGGTAAGCAACTACCGTCGCCCATGGACACTCGCAACATCAGAAGAGCAGCAGGTGCGTTGCCGGCCTTTTAAGAGGGAATACGCTCTCTTCTTGAAGGTTTGCAGGTCGTATAGGTCCGGAAATACTGCTGGTGACAGTTCGTTCCAGAGTTTTAAAGTGCGCGGCAGAAAGTTACGCGAAAAGCGCACGGTGGAAGACTGCCACTCATCAAGGTGATGAGGATGGTATGTTTTTCGCGTGGGACGATGGCGAAAAGTTGCAGGTGGTATGATTCCGAACAATTCCTCAGAGCACTCCCCGTGATACAACCGATAGAGGATGCAGAGTGAAGCTACATCTCGGCGTAATTCCAAGGGGTCCAAGCTGTTTGAAACACTATGGCAGTCAACAATTCGAGCGGCCCTTCGTTGGATACGATCCAGAGGGAGTAGTTGGTATTTTGGCGCCCCTGCCCAGAGATGAGAACAATATTCCATATGAGGCCAAACCTGCGCCTTGTAGAGTTGTAGGCGTTGGTCCGGACTGAAGTACTGTCTCGCTCTGTTAAGAACACCAAGCTTCTTCGAGGCTAACTTGGCCTTACCCTCTAGATGATATCGGAACTGGATATTCGCTCGATATGTTGACGCCAAGTATCTCAATGCTAGGGGAGATGGTTAGTCTATATAGTGGTATAGTCAACGGAGATAGTCTAAGGGCCGTATTAATTATAAGACTCAGCCCCACCTAACTTCGACGTTTTCTGTGGCCCTTTAGTCAAGGGCTCTTCTCATAACGAACGTCGTTACGGCGAATCTCTCAAATATTGTCATCGTAAGATGACAAAAATTAATTTTTTCGTAAAAGTCCTTTATTTTTTATTTATTACTTGAAAATTTTGTGACTTGACATTTTTAATTGTATGTTTTGTTTATGCTTTTAGCTAGACGTTTAAAGAGGAAAACCATTGCTATAGATGGACGGATGCTTGTGACTCTTTCAAGCAAAAATTGCTAGACAGATTTTAATGAAATTTCGTATGGTAGTAGGTTAGGCTCTGGATAAAAACATAGGCACCATTTTATCCTGAATAGTGCTCCCGTGGGACACTGTATTTAAGCAGGTGCAGCCGTGGGCAAATGCTAGTATTGCATAAGATAAACATTTTATCCGCAATAAGAGCTTGTTCGAACATGCTACTTCTAAGGAATAGCTTCTAAAATACAATAACATTCAAATAGAAACGATCCCCATAACCATAACTTACAACTCAGATGCAGCAACAGCTGAAAATGTCGCGGTGACTACTTTGTAGCTGAGATTTATTATATTGACGTCATTAAGACTAGAATGGTCTACAAGTTATGGATGGTTTATGAAACAATTTAAAAACATTTTTTCATATTCATTTTGCATTGAATACAGAAAATATTGTTGTATATGAAGAATAATCATAGAGTAGAAAATATATATACTTACGTACAGAGAAACAGCTTTCATAAACAGAGCCTAATTGATCCAAATTTGAAAATTTTACCGTCCCCTTCAACGGCCCACAATTTTTCCACACAATCGTGGACACACCGTATGCTTGTAGTAGTGCAAACAAATCGAAAGCTAACTATGTAGCTGTTTATCTGTTCCTTTTTCTTTAATTAGTTTTCACTAATTAAATGCTCGTCGTATGCTATTTCTAGCATACGACATACATTGAAACATAACTTTACACATAGCTCTAGCCATTTTTGAAAACCAATGTCAAGTAGATGAAAAAATACTATGCATTATGTACCTTACATTCAAGGAAATTATAAGGTTGACTTTCCTACTCGTATTTCTTAAATGTTTTATCTAATATAGGGGATTTACACGGGTGAATAAGGCCGTAAGGCGAAAATCGACCGTCTAATTGTCATTTTTGACGGTCGATTTTCACCATGAATCAAAAATGTAAGGCTTTAGTCACGTGTGTAAATCCCCCATTACCCGACGCTAGCGACTGACTGACTGACACACCACTATAATACTAACGAATTACGATAACGATCAAAATGATAAACATTTTTGGGAATAAGTGGAAGCCCCAAAGGGAGATCTCCGACCGAGCGAGGTGTCCATTCTCGTTCTATTATAAATAGAACAGCTGCTCTTTTCAAAGTACTAAAAGATCCCACAAATTTAATGCACAATTTAAAATATAATATTACAATAAAGATATTTTGTTAATTTCATAGCACTCTATTCAAATCAAGGCCTATAAAACAGCCAATTTATCATTCCATCTAACAATCGTACTCACAATATTTTTACGATGAAATATAAAATGATAATAAAGTTACTTGCGTAGTTTGCAATCGAAAGTTTTGCAAATGATTTCTTTATTTCATCGTCAGTGAAATTGGAAAATAAACTGTAAAACTTTCAAAGTCAAAAATTTTTATACACTCTCTGAACGTCGATCCTACACGATGCCTACCACCGGTTCGAGAACTAGCCCGGCGAGAAGAACTGGCGTAAGAAACTCGTAAGTAACGCGGGGCCATCTTTTATCAAAAAGATGGAAAATTATGCTTTTCTAAAAAAGGCATATATAACAATGTTATGACTAAAACTACATAACAAGAGTACAATAATATACCTATGTAATTTAGAAGTAGCCTTACAGAGGGTCACCTCATTCCCATGGTATGCTATAATTTATAAAATCATTAACTTTATAATAGGTTTTAGCACACAAACGTTCTATAACTACTTTTTTAAATTTATTGATCGAAAAATTTTGAACGCTTTCTGGGATCTTATTGTATAGGCGTAAAAACTGGCCTTTAAACGAATTCTTTACTTTACTAAGTCTAGTCACTGGTACATCAAGCTTATGCTTATTTCGGGTATTTCTATTGTGGTTGTCACTTTTTTTTGAATAGGTCTAATTTTTTTAACATATAATACATTTGATAGAACATACTGAGGAGCTACAGTTATGATTCCAGTTTCTTTAAACTTCTCTCTTAATGATGTGTTGGGGGCCAGCTTATAGATTGACCGAACAACTCGCTTCTGCAGCACAAATATCGTATTTATATCGGCAGCATTTCTCCACAGTAAAATGCCATAGGACATTATACTGTGGAAGTAACTAAAATATACAAGCCTTGCTCTGTCTTCGTCTGAAAATTGTCTTATTTTACTTGCTGCAAATGCGTCTAAAGTTATACCTAAATTGAACATTGGTTTCAGTTTGCCTTACATTTGGTAACGTAAACTTTATACATTTAGTTTTTTTGCTATTTAACAAAAGATTATTAACACTAAACCTGTGTAATATTTTTGAGAGAGCATTATTTACTTCGTCATAGCCTGAGTTTTGGCGATTAATATTAAAAGTAAGTGACTTGTCGTATCACGTTTTTTCCATTAATAAGGTATGGTAGGTCATTTATATAGACCAGAAAAAGAAAGGATCCTAAAATGGATCCTTGTGGGACCCCTATCTCAATTTTGGTACCTGCGTATCTTTTTCATTTATCTCAACCCTCTGAGTCCTATTTGATAAATAAGATTTTAAGAGGACGAGTGCTGGACTCCTTACTCCATGGCATAGTTTCCTGATCAACGTTGTGTGCTGCATGCAATCAAATGCCTTAGAGAGATCGCAAAAAACTCCTTCAGCATCCTGCGACCTCTCCCAAGCATCAAAAATATAACTAATCAGGTCAACGCCAGCATCTATTGTAGAGCGACCCTTCGTAAAACCAAATTCCTTATTATGTAAAATGTTATTTATATTAAATTGTGCTAGTAACTGAGTATTATTTTTTCATATATTTTACTTAGTGTTGGTAAAATAGATATAGGTCGGAAGTTAGATGGATCCGACTTACTACCAGACTTAAACAGATGTTAAACTTTACTATGTTTCATTAGATCAGGAAATACGCCACTTTTTATACAATCATTAAAAATAGTTGCTAAGTAAGGTCCGATAGTATCGATTATAGATTTAATAAATTTCATTCATAGCCCATAAATCTGCACTATTCTTAATATTTAATAAATTAAAATTTTTAATAATGTCTTGCGGTCCTATTTTCTATATTTGTAAAGTGCGGCCGCGGAGCACGTAGAATTTCGTATATTGACTTATCGCCACTTGTCTCTTTCACTCACGCACGAATAAATTGCTATCGCGCTACAACGCGCGCGAAAGAGACAAGTAGCGATGAGTCAATGTACGAAATTCTACGTGTTCCGCGACTGCACTTTACAAAGTTTTACAGTTTATTTTCCAGTTTCACTGACGATGAAATAAAGAAAAAAATTGCAAAATTTTCGATTGCAAACCACGCAAGCAACTTTATTATCATTTTATATTAGTTATATGTAATAATAAGAATATTATGAATACTAGATCTTAGGGCGGACAATACAGGGATAGATTAGATCTCGGGGTAGGACGCAGGTTTGTTTTTATAACGGAAAAATGTACTGCGCTAACGAAGCGATTATTCTATATGTATCTATTTGTGAAGAAAAACATAATATGTCATTGTTTTTTATACAGTAAATAAGAGACATTTGAATTGGTAGTATTATACTTTTGGACTTAAATATATTAAAACTAATAGTACTTAGTACTTAAGTATTGTGACAATATATTGTCCACATAGGGCTAAAGGGCGTCACAGACTACGAAGATACTATAATATTTTATGTTAAGATAAAACATCGCTTGCTATTCGGTTTGTATGGACTATCACAGACGGCCAAGATAGGTACTAGGTATATATTATTTTCATATTACGTACTGTGATTTGAAATATATCCAGGCATCATAAGATAAAATATAATAGTGTCTTCGCCGTCTCGTCTGAGACGCCCTATAATAGTTACTACTTACATAATAGGACATATTGTATTACGTATTATTTTGTCCTGTCAAGTACACAAAGGTCGAATATTGTGACGACTGTGTCGCGTTTGTAAGAGACATAACCTTGGAGATATTTTAAATGTCTTCATTCGTAAATCTACGAAATTTTTAGATATTAAACAGTAATATACACGAAACTACATACTCAGCGTTTTAAATTTAGGTAACTTTGATGATTTCTAAAACTGTGTTTAATTTTTTGTAAATCCTACTACTATTATAAATGTGAAAATTTGTGAAGACGGATGAATGGATATTTGTTACTCCTTTATGCAAAAACTATCGAGCGGATTTGATAAAATTTGGTATGGTAGTAGTTTAAGCCCTGGATTAACACATAAGCTACTTTTTATCCCTAAAAGTATAGTATTACCGTCGGATACAAAAGCTAGTATTATACTATATCACACATATTATACAGATCAAATATTACGTCGTCAAATAAATACATTATCAAGTTTCAAGTTTATAAACTGTACAGTGTGCGTGAAGGAAAATATACAAATACACCGCGTAACAAAAAAAACATTTGATTTTCGTTTCGCAAACTGGAAACAGGCTTTCGCGCTGAAAATCAAGATGTCGATGGGCGCGTTTACTATGAATAATGATGCCTCGCCGAGGCTGAATACGACCCTGAGGGGGGCAAAAGGGGGGGGGGGCAAATAGGGGTGAGTGGGGTAGAAAGAGTGTAAAATAAACTGTAATATTTTCCAACTTTTACCTTCAATTTTTATAAAGCAATTGATATTTTATGTACGCATTGCGGATTTATTATTATATGTAGCTTGATATAGTTTTATACTTTTATTGTTATTTTCTTTGATATTAATATCCATAATAATATACAGATTTTTTCTAAATCGGTGTTTCAAAGGCAAAGTAAAATAAATCCTCGAATCACGCTAGAGATAAAGGAAAAAAAGGCCATTCGAATGGCCATCTCAAATATCGTCGTGGTGTGAACTGAATAAATAGGCCTTGACAAAACTGTTTAAAATTGTGCTTACTACTGCAGGCGTTCGACGTCTCTTCTCTCTCTCTCTCAATCTCTTTTAAATATGCAATTGGCCTTCCACTTCTCGCCATTACGACTACTGTGATCAGGGCCCTTAGTCAAGATACATTTGATAATTTCGACGGTATGGGATTTAATATAGGTCATCGCTAAGTGACATGTCGCTTGCGTTGCCCTATGTCAAATCTCTTACATTTTGTTTTCGAACTTCACCGTCGAAATCAGCGAATGCTCCTTGACTAAAGGCCCAGGATCGAAAGCGAAAACTAAGAAAATCCTTTACAATGATCGCAGGAATAAAACCAGGTTTACCTTTAAAATTATTTCAAAATTAAGCGCTACCATAACATAAACACTTTAAACATTTTACGTACAAAATGGAAAATGTAAATGCATTATCTTTCTTTATCTTACGGCATAGAATATTGCGCTGGCAGCGTCCGCTGTAAGCGCTCCAAATTGTTTAGAAGCATAACGATTATTGTTATATTCAATACGGGCAATGTTAATATTTTCCGAATCACCGTAAAACTTTCCGAATCCCAAAGACGTTCGGACTTTATTCGTCCGTAATGGATGTTTTTTATTTCGACATTTCGAGTAATTTGTTGTATAAAATTTTATTGCGTCGTAATCTATACAAGACGTTTTTATTTCACTCAAACAATAGTAATATCGAGTTCAGAAATTCTTTTCGTGAAATTCTCCAAAAGTTCTGCGAGATAACGATACGAATTATTTTGTATTTTTCCGTTGGAATAGGTGATATTCCGCTGCGTGTTATTTTTACTTTTTTATTTTATTTACAAGACCCGCAATGTGCAAATTAACCCAAGTATTAAATGTATGTACTATTTATGTTACTAAATCCATATCTGAGCACTTTTATAGCACGCTAATGAGAAAAAGTTTAGATATCTACACTTGTACTATTGAGAGGAATGGTTTGTTACTTTGTTTGTTTCCTTGTTTGTTTGTTTGCAATGAATATGCTCTGAAGCTACTGGACCGATTTTGATGAAACTTGGCTCTGATAGAGTTGACCACGGTAAAGGATAGGCTACTTTTTTAGATTTTTAATTATTATGTGACGTATAATTACGTGCATAAATATCATTATACTTACACGTATTATGTATGCGATATAATAAGTATGCTTAGCAATTATTATGCTTAATAGTAATTATGCTTTAAAAATATACCTAAACTGTTAAGTTTAATTAATATTAATATGTTATACTTTAAATAGGACAAGTAAAAGCGTACAAAAATAAATAACAAAATATAATGTTTTTGCAAAAAAATTATAGAGAACCAATAAAACCATATTACATCCTATAGTTTCTACGTTAATAACATACTATTATATAAGTCAGCATCTCAAAAATACTTTATCCAACTTATTTTAGAATTCTCACATGAGCACGTAGCGAAAATGAATTTTATCACACAAACATTTTAAAACGTAACTCGCGGAAGTATATTAAAAATGTTAGAGAAGTTGAGTAATTGAGCAGATAGAGAGAGGTACGACCGAACTTGGACTCGACTGCCACTCGTTATTGAATGGAAACAAAAATAATATCGGGGGAAATAATTTCCACCATTACTCCTTACACAACTTCTGAGAAGTTCTCAACTTATTTTGATTTCAATTCCGATCAATTTTAAAATTTCCCAGATTTTGCTACAGAAATTTATGTATTAGAACATGTTTTCATTTATAGAATTTTTTGACAGTTTTGATACATATTTTGCTATGATGGCATAGCTTCGAATCTTCCTTGCATAACTGTGCCGCTCATAAGAATAGCTACGATGCTTTGTAGCTGTGCCACGCCAATTTGTAGCATAGAAACGCCGGTTCCTAGCATAGCTACGCCACGCCGCTCTTTAGGATGACTACAATGCTTTGTATCCGTGCTACTCCGCTTTGTTGCTGTGATGCGCTACTATGTAGCTGTGCTACGCTGCTTACAAGCATGTTAGATATGTTATTGATTGTACTGTAAGTTCTTGGTGGAAACTCATGTTCCACAGTAATGATTTCTTGCACTTTTTCCACTTTAATAAATATTTACATTAATTTTAATATATAACACGACCAATTTCGACAAATTCATCATCAGATGTAGGTAGATTATTTGTTTTTTTTAATTTGTAAGCATTGTGTTGTGGTTGCCAGCATCATGAAGCTTTTACAACTTTGTGCAACGTTATTTAAATTTTTATACCACCTTACTAAATTTATACTGCATATCACAAATTAATATTAGTATAATATTATAACACATTAGATTGATAAATTAATAACTTATTGCTTTGTAATGTCATAGAATTATATGATTAGATAGAATGGATGTCAGAATATAAAATTAAAAATACAACTATCACCAACAATTCAATTAAATTAAAATATTCATAATACTAAAGGATACTATGTATTATAAATAATGGCAAATCAATTATATAAAATTAAAACATCACAAAATTCAAAGTAATAAATTTTGTCAGAAATTAATCCAAAATTAATACTAATGTTAAAATTCATAGAAATTGAATGAATGATAAAATGTAGAACATCGTATAAACTATAAATAATAATTAAATTAAATGTCTTGCAATTTATATTTTATCAGGGTCAAAGTTGTGTCCATTACTATTTAGATGTTCGGCAAACGTAGATCATTCAGTTTTCTTCTTCCAAGTTGTTATAATATGTTCTTTACTAGCATGTCACTCCGTTCTTTAGACTGGCTATGATAATATCTTGCAGCTGTGCTACTCTCTACTTTGTAGCTGTGCTACGCCACGTAATTGCAAGGCTACTCAATAATTTTGTTACATAGCTACGCCGCTACCTAGTATGGTTACGCCGGTCTTTACAATGGCTACGAGCCTTTGTAGCAGCACCACGCTACTACCTAACATGGCTACGCCGCTCTTAAGAATGACGACGATGCTTTGTAGCATGGCTAAACAGCTTCCTAGCATAGCTACGCTTTTTCCTGAGATGTCTTTGTAATAAGACAAAGCAACATCGTTTTCCTACTGCTTTTCGTAACAACACTTTGCTGTCTGGCAGAATATATATCCTTGGAATAGTAGTTAGCCGTAGCCGTAGTTAGCCGCGTAAGCAAATATCTATTAAAATACAGAACAACGATACTTTGTTTTAGTCGCGCTTAGTACCGTATGAACTTTAACTTATTTGAAATAACAAAAACCCAATATTTATGTTATTTTTCATATGTTTTTATTACTATCAATGTAAGATTCAATTTTTTTCCGTACAAGCCTGCGAATATAAAAAGTTTTTTAATTTATTAATCTCGGCGTTTCTCGTGCGTCGAACAATCAATCAAAACAAACAATCCCGTTGTTTCGTCACAAGGTGTTAGCGCATCACATTTATTGAGTGCATTAGGCGTATAGCAATATTTTGATTCAGTAGTGTATTTTCAAAATTAGTATATAATATTATATTATAGAGATTTAATTTTCCTAACGGAAGCCGGCTTGTATGCACGCCTCGCCTGTGTTGGCGGACACAATAATAATAAATCCGCATTTCTATTTTGTGTGCATTGTGCAATGATGTTCATTTTACACTTAAGGGCTACTCACTGCTCACTGCTCACAGCTGCATACATCGACCGAAGCTCATTACTGCTAATGAGTTGGGCACAAAGAGGACTATCCAAAACAATTGAAATTAAATTAAACCCCCGGCTCCAATCCGGACTGACTTACCTGTAACAATAGGTATTGTTAATTGTATAATGGATTCTGCGAAATAATTTGTAACTTTACAAATTGGTATCCTGTTAATTTGTAATAAATCTATAGTCTTAAAAATGTACAAATAAGAATGTAATTATACAGAATATGAGAAATCGTTGAATGTGTGCAATATTTTACCGACAGCAAAATTTTGAGTACTTAATAGGCTGTCAGTATTACAATAATAATGAATATAAAAAGGTACCGCTTAATATACATTACTATGGTAAATATAATTCTAGAAGAGTATCAAAGACTGATTAAGCCTAAAATAAAAACTACTTTGGAGAGAGAACAAGAAAAAAACAGAGGTGTGAGATGTAGCTGTAAGTAATGTGTATTCCTTGTAATTTATTGGGTTGTTAGTTGTAGTTGTTATTTATAAGGTGATGAATAATCAAGAACCAGTACCGACTGTTACCGACAAATTTTGGACCGTGACTTAAATAACACAAATAATTTAACCGACTTTGTGCCAAAGGGAGGTGGCGAAATGATTGTGCAATAACATTTGAAAAAAAACAAAAAATAATCAAATTACAGAACAGTTTTCTATAATAAGTACGCGTAGCATAAATATTGGTAGTTTCATTAGAACTAAACGAAAAAAATGTAAATAGAGGTCAGTGTTTTCTGCCCATATAGGAATTAGCATAATAATTTATATGATTGTACAGTCGCGGACATCTACTACTTTTGACTCTCATTGTCATAGCAATAAGGTCGAGAAGTGGCACAGAAAAATGTCCTCATCTGTTCAACGTAACAAACAATACAATAAACGTGAGTTACGCGAATAAGACCCAAAACAGTGACATTAGCGGTAACGTGATGCCATAGGTCGGCCAGATCATTTGTGTAGATATGTCTTGACCCAAGATTAGCGCAGCTCGCTGAATACTACTATCTTACTTCTATTGTAAACGTGAAAGTTTGTGAGGATGGATGACGCAAAAATTACTGAACGGATTTCGACGAAACCACCCGGTTTACCATAGTAGTATTTTAGACTCTTGATCAAACATAGGATTCTTTTTATCCCGAAAAAGTATAGTGTTCCTGTGAGATACTGTATTACGCGGGAGGAGACGCGGGCAAAAGCTAGCAATAACAGTAATAGATATTTGGATGCCAACGCAGAAGTTGTTTTGTAGTGCCCAAGTGTTTGCGAAATGCTCTCACTCTTCCATTACTCTCGTAACCAAGTGAAACGGATACCGACACGACTGGCGAAAGATCAGGCAAAGAACCGATATTTTATATGCCCATCCTACGCAGGGATCATCTTTCTTGTCAGACAATGTGGTGATCAGCCTGTAATGTACTGACTAGACATGAAAACAACATTTTTATTGTTCTAACGGGAGTTACTTAGAGTTAGTATTTGCCAATAGTTCAAACAAAAGTACTCACTCAAACTATTTATCGGCTAAGATATTTTGCGATTTGCCTAGATATTCCTCGTGATTTAAATCAATTACCTTATTATAAACATAAAGCTACTCGAATCACAACTTTAACGTTTCTCATTTAGAGACAACCATAGATCGTGTAATTTGTAGATATGCCTCGTTCTTATTCTTCACGGGAGCTCTGCCAAGTGCGGACAAATGCACAGCACGCTGCGAATATATTTGCATGTGATCAGCGCTGTGCTGAAAGCAGCTAACTCCTAAAATACGGATTTAACATGTTAACAGGATTCACTATTTTATTTATTTATTTATTTTCTACATTTTTATTAGTGTAACGGGTTGCATAAGCCATTTATTATGTCATTTTTATTGTTGTTGGTGTCGCCAACATATCTCTGAGTTAATATTTTAAATTACTTAATATTGTGTCAATACAATACTTGTTAAACTACAATAGCTCATGTCTACTAAGTACAAAACTACTTCGTACATGCAAAAGGAAATTTCGCAGGAACCGAAGATTTTTTTCGCGATAAAGAGTAGCACGTGTCATTCCCGTGGTTTTCTCTATATCTGTTGTAAATTTCATCTAAATCGGTGCACTACTTTCGGAGTCTATTCAATGCAAACAAACAATAATATATTATAGCAAAAATCAAGTTTACGTTTCTCAATAAAGTGACTTAACGAGTTCTCCATAAAACGTTACGCCCGCATTAAAGTATAAATCAAAAAGCAATTTAATCAGCAAATTATTGTGTACGTTAAGATTTTGCTCCGAGATTATACGTACGTTTGAGTTAGCCGTCACATAAATACAATAATGCGCCCCCACGCCCGCCGAATACTAACGAGGAACGAATGATAACTCGGATAAGTTTTATTTTATATTCGCGTAAGTTTTTATACATATTTAGGTTATGTGACTTTGCCGACTAGATACTTTTATTAAGAATTTTGTAATTATTGGATATTCTGTTCTCGTTCACATAAAGAAAAGTGTTGAGACAAATGAAGCCTGCACATCATCTGGAGTTGAGTATGTGATTATGTGAAGACTTCTTTTTTATTTTCATTGATTTCTTTTTAGAATTGGCCTTAATTTTTACTATTTACTTTTTAACTAGATGTGACAACGACTTCCTATGCGCATAAGTCAATCCCACGGGAACTGAACATTTTGCTGTAACAAAACAAGTAGCTCATGACCTTTCCCGTGGTCTACTCTATATTCTGTAGCAAATTTAATCAAAATCGTTCAAGTAGTTACGGAACCTTTTCATTGCAAACGAACAAACAAATATTTCCTCTTTATTCTATTAGCCTTATTATTTTTTTCTTTGATTTGCAGTCAAAGCATACTATTTTAATAAAATTTTATTATTAAGGATATTCTAAAGCCAAAGGCTCCATTGACGGGAATATCTGTTAAAAGACTTCAAAGTCAACATATTTCAATATCGTGCCCCATGAAAATATTTCGTATGAATATTTTACGGAAGAAATGCGAGCGGACAAACATTTCAATCCCCCAAACAAAATGGCTCGAGAATTTCAAGAATCACAAAGATTCTAAAGTCAGTTCACCCCGAAATACTGGAATTTTTATTTTATTATAGCGATTCAAAATTGAATTTCATTCACTAAAAAAAATATACACCTTTAATGGCAAGAATTCGCATGTCAAACTAGACCGCTGCAATGAAACGTGTATCTTTAACGTGTACTTTTGTACCGAATAAACTTCAATTTTGAATCACTATTTTGAACATGCAGCGCCACGTCACGTAGCGTCTCGTTTCAGTATGAGTTGACCTTAATGTATGCTCGTTGGTTTTATAATGTAGAATCATGATGGCAATAACTCAACAACGTGTATAAATATTTTAAATTTACTAGCCTACTGCTGGGCAAAGGCCTATCATATTACTATTGAAACACGTTGAAACATAGCAATAATGTTAAACTTTATCGTGCTACACAATGTTATATAACCGCTATGTCGAAGTACCTTTAGCATCAAAGTCAAAGATTTTTATTCAAAGTTTGTATTTTTGTACACTTCCTGAACTAGCCCGGCGAGAAGAACCGGCGTAATAAACTCACGCGGGGCGATCTTTTAACAAAAAGATGGAAAATCGTAAAAGTATTTTTAAAGCTCATGATGATGGACGACGACGGAAGTTTTTAGAATTTACTAGATTGTTAAAAAAGGATTTTGTCCGTCAGTAAATACTACCAGTTAATAGATAATGCATCGATTTGCAAGATTTCTAGATCTTATTCTCTCTCTCTTGCAATTAAACGAAATGTCCTAATTACGGCCTTATTGAAACGGTTTCATGGATATAAAAGTCCGATCTCTCCTGCGAATATGACCTCTGTATCAACGGCATAAAGTTTTATATCGCTCGCGAAAACCTTTTGAATTCCGCGAATAATACCATGTCATTTGGCTTATAGGTAAGTCATTAGCTTTAAAAATAAAATGTTTCCAGAGCTGTGCGTTAACTGCGAGTGTACATGTTGAAAATATGTTATACAATGTTGGATTTTATAATAAAAATGACGGAGGAATATTCCGTAATTACTTCTATGCTGAATTTTAAACGCTAAAATAAAGCGCTTCACCATATCTCGTTTATTTGCAGCATAACCCTGTTAAAACTCTATTCAACTCATAACAGCACAAAGAGAAATAAAACTTTAAACCCAGGTGCAAAACGCGTAGCACAGCTACGAAATAATCCGTAGCCGTGCTACGGCGCTACGCCATAGCCCTGTTACACCTGTAAGCAAATTTTAGCGAGCGCGATTTAAAAATTAAGTCCTAACCATATTCGAAACTGGGTAACTCGATAATAGTTTGTATGGGGTAAATAATAGGTGGCATTTTTCAGTGGCGCGCGCTGGATCGCTCGCAGGCAAAGGAGTGCCATTTTAAGTGCATTCATTTTTCTACCGAAATGCTCTCTTAACGACACGTGCTGACATGCATAACACGCTTTTATTATTGTACTATTGAAAAGCGGGTTATAGGTGTTTTGTGGCTGCGGGCGGCGGAATAGCCGGGGGATTTTATCTCCCCTATGTTGGGTTGTTTTATACGTTGCTTTTATGCGTGAATATAAAGAATCTTGACTATGCTTGAGTATAAATGGCAAGTGCCCTAGACAAAATTAATATGCAGATACCACTAAAGGGATTGAAAGGCACGACGATATTATGAAGTAAGCATTACTCTTACATCACCAGAGGTTCTATATGAAAAAAAAAACTTGAGAGGTGTCAAGGGACACCCGGATGGAACGAAGTTATAATATATATATATATTCAATATGTATATACAGGATGTCCCGTAAATCGACGTTAAGCCGTAAACCAGTGAAAGGCCAAGTTACAATAGTTATCAGAAAAAATAAAAAAAAACCTAAATAATGTGTCTCAAAAAATACAAAGCTTTTCAAAATCTCAAAATTGGAAAATCAACATGTTGTGGTGGTTTTTTAGTTCTCGGCACTACAAATTTCTACTTTTTTTGTAATTTTTTTGTATGTAATCCTGAATAATGCTTTAGTAAACTGGTGCCTAAGATTTAAATCAAACGACTCCGACTTGAAAGGAAATAGACTTTTTGCCCAAAACAATGATTCGAATTAAATAGTTTGCTCGATTTTAACTGACTGTACTGGAAAAAAATGTACTACGCATGTTTGGCAGGTAATTTTAAAAGTTGGCGCAGTTAATAAGGATTCCAAAATGGTATGACACTTGCTAGATTGTTTCTTAAATTTTGGACAATATTGATTTTTGTAAAGGAAGTCAGTTTTCGACAATTTTTTCTTACTTACTTAAAATGATTCAAGTGTACCCAGGACTTTCTTCTAAGTGATATCCTGATTTGGATGAGACGGAGAGAAACATTCAATGAGTGTAAGAGAGACAGATATTGACGTACAGCACACAAAATACAATAGATCAGTACGTTACTCTACTTCGTTTACTGCGCACACCATATTCGTTCGTCTTGATTTCGTACCACCATGTCGGTATACACCGCACAGGAATGTGCCAACATGCATCTCATATATCATCATCATCATCATATATATATATATATATATATATATATATATATATATATATATATATATATATATATATATATATATATATATGCTGGACCTTGTTAACTGGAAATTACAAACAGACACTTCAATTTTGTTTATCTGTATAAATATAATATATTATATTATACAAAACAAATAGTTGAACTAATTATGTATAGTGTGCGCGGAACTAGTTGGCCGCGCCTTAGGTAGGTACAAGGGTTAGGGGGCGGGTTGCTTGCTGCTCGCAGTGTTGCCGCCGCGAAGTCCGGCTTCGTACTGAGTAATAACATCAAGCGCTCGTCCGTCCCACCGCTCGCATACCTAAGGCCCGGCTAGCTAGTCACAATATGTAACAGTCATAACGGTCACATTGTGTAATTGCAAAATTCTACATTATTGTCAAGGTGATAAGGTTTTTTGTATCATTATTAATAGTCGTTATTACATTTTGATTTCGAGTGGCAAAAAGTGTCGTGCCAATTTAATCCGCCTAGCCCCAATTCGAAACGCACCATAAGGAACTTCGTTCCAAAAAGCTTTTTTATGTTCTAAGAATAATTACCTCACTTGACAACCTACTACTGGCTCGGGAACTAGCCCGGCGAGAAGAAATGGCGTAAGAAGTTCGCGCGGGGCCACTTTTTAGCAAAGAGATGGGAAAATTATTCTTTAGATAATAATTTAATAGATTTGTGAGACATTTTTTTTTTCCTCCATTGTTTGATGACAATATCAGTATTGAAGGTTAATGTTCCAACTACAGTGGTCGACAACTCTTGTAATTTAGGTATAGCATTGTGTGTACTCTTTCACAAATCGCCTGTAGGTTGCAGCCTTCTAGGGGTAGTAAGTGTAGGTTATAGTTAGTAGGTGTAGGTTGGAGGTGTAGGTAGTAGGTGTAAATGTAGGTTGCAGGTGTAGTAAGTAGGTTGTATGTATATTTATTAGGTGCAAAAATTATGTGTAGGTGGATGTAGATAGTGTGTTTTGGTTGTAGATGAATAGGTAGGAGTTGCAGGTAGACGGTAAATGTTGTAGGTGTATATTTATTATATATTTATCTATTCCAGTTCATAGTGAGGCAGAACAACGTCTGTCGGGTCAGCTAGTTTTTGTTATATTATTCACATCCACGACATAGGAACACAGAAAACTTTTTGTTCCTTTGGCGAAATTCAACCAGCGGTTGCAACCAGTGAGAGTAGAAAATAGAATAATGTTTTCTTCAAAGTATGAAAAATGTTTCAATTTATACCTGTCCAAATAACCCGAAGTGAGGTAACAATCGCAAACACAATGATGTTAGTTTTAGTAGTTACACAGTACCAGACCGTTCACATCCAATTAAATATTCCAATTAATTAGCAGAGCAATCAATTAATATTGCACGAAGATTGGGCCTGGAACGGCTTGTAATAATTGATGTCACTTAGCGTACATACCACCCCACTATCTAAATATGAATCCCTTAAAGACTCGTTCAATCTGTGTTCGTCATACGAAATATGAATTTATTCGACATGCACCATACCGCGACTCTACACCTTATGCCGTACGTAATAAAGACACGCTTTTAAAGAATATAATATCATGAATTTTAAAGTGTTCCTCAGTCAGTTGGTGCTGTGCCAGGATGAAATAATATTAAGCTACTGAGCTTTAGACTTTAATGTTATTAAAAATAAATAGACATTATGTGTACCGCGCTTATGGTAATGATGATAGATAGAGAAAATGTATTCTGCGACCTATTTCGCTATCTCTTGTTTTCGCAAGCAATTTTAGAATTGCAAAAGATAAAAAGGATCAAAGGTTTAAAAGTTGCGTCATTAAAACTTATAATTTATTCCGAAGATAACAGGATACATAAAAATACAATAAAAATCGTTAAATTTATATAAATATTTCCTAATAATAAGAACTTAATCAAACTGATCTAGATAAATCATTTGAGCAATGATGAGATCAAGCTTAATTAAAGAGTTGAATTAAACTCCAATTCAATCAAAGAGGTAATTTCTACATAGTGAAAGAATAAATCGTAAAAGTTGGTGGACATGCCAAAAAAACAAGCCTTATTAATTAAACTGAATTTCAAACAAAATATACAAACCAATAAACCATTGGAAAATAAAGCATAAGAGAAACGTTCTAATAACAGCGTAATAAATGGAAACGAAACAATTGGGCTGTCACGTGACGTCAGCCAATGGCTGTCAACTGTCTTGCTGTCCCGGATAGCCCCGTCATTTGCCCCGGATAGCCGGATCCCGGACAATTAACCACCGAATAGACGTCGAATGGTCGTGGTCGTCCATTTTTGAGCTAAGCGGTTTCAATGTTTCTAATTGACACTTGACTGTCGTTTGCGATACGATGTCTGTGTCGTTTTCATCGCCGTTTGCGTTGTTGTTAATTATGTATTTTTAATTGTCATCATCATTACTATCGCTACCGTCATGTGTCACATTAGTATCTTTATTGGCTTTTGTCACATAATGTATTGGCATGTTTTTCACTTACCAGTACTGGACCCGGAGCCGGCGCCGGTGACCGTCCGGCTGCCAAGGAAGCGAAAATGGCCCGTGTTTTGTCTTACCGGCACCGGGACGGTTGCTGGTGCCGGTAAGTGGAAAAACAGCCATTATAATGAAAATATAGATTTGCTTCTCCATTGCAATTTTAATTTTGTCAGCTGATGTTTGATGCCTCGTAGAGAAGCCTTATTAATTTTGATTTAACAATACTCGCATTCATTTATTATGAAAGGTCTGTCATCTTAACGTTCTTTTGAGATAAATATAATGAATTTCATTATTAATATTTTGGAAGCTCATTAAAATAATGTTTTACACAAATGTATACATGTAACAAAAAAATAAATAAAAATAAGAACTGTGTTGGCTGTCATGTCACAGAATTCTTAATAGCTATTGTTGCATAAGAAATTTTCTAAGAGCTGCTGGCACCAGCAACACCAGGGGAGATACAAGTGCGTTTTCGGACCTAAAAATCCCCAATCCGCATTGGTCATACGGTATCCTCACTTACTCAGCGAAACACACATCTTTTTTGTGAGGCAGTGGTGTTTATTCGGTCGGGCCGGCCCATTTGTAAAAAATGTGAGTTTCTTAAGTTTCCTGTAAGACCGTCTGCATTCGAGCCAGCCTAGTAGTTTCGAAAGATGGATAGCTAGAAGGCTAATTCTCGCAATTAAAGATGTTCAATTCGCAGCGTGACTCCAGTCTCAACATATTTTGTCTCACTCCCACGCGCACAATTTGATGCGAATATATACGACTAATTTAATTTAACCAGTTTTAACTACGAGAATTGGACTGAGTTTTGACGCGTAAAGTCTTCGTTGCAAGTCCGACGCAAAATCAGCGCGGCCTACCTCCCGCATACTCTAACGCTCCTAACTAACTACTCAGTGCTCAATAGACATTAGAACTGTCGATGTCGGCGATAGAGATTGCAAATCACAAAGTCACTGTAATGTGACGTCCTCAGTCAAATGTCAGATTATAGGGAATTTACATGGGTTATAGATTTTGTATACTACTTGTTTGTATAGATTTTGTACCGCAGCGCCGATAGTGATATGCTGCAGCTCATATGGGACTGGAGTCATAACTACTGGGACTGCCTAGATTTTGTAGCGCATCTAGTGTGTCTGCGGAGGCGCGGGTCGGCGACTTTCACGCGATTGTCAGGAAGCGGTGCGCTCCCCTAATGAGCAGGCTGCAGGCTAGCCCCAACACTATCCTGAACGCGTTGGCAAGCAGATGGGCCTCCACTTTGTTAAAGCACTGGATTGGTCTACTTGCGCCGATATTGAGATACAATATAATGTAAAAAAAAAGAAAACTAACATTACTAATTTAGAATAAGGAAAAATTGTTACTAATTGGAATTCAAACACTTATGGATGTACTTTATTACTGAAAATAAATGATTATTATTATTATATGATTACTATTACAAATGTGAGTTTGTGAGGATGTATGTATGGATGGATAGATGAATAGATGTTTGTAACTCTTTACCGCAAAAACCACTGAACGGATTTCGATGAAGATTGGTATGTTAGTAGTAGTAGGTAGTAGTTTAGGCTCTGTATTAAGACTAATAGTAGTTTAGGCTCTGTAATAAGATTAAGGCTCCTTTTTATCCCAAAAAAGTAAAGTGTTCCCGTGGGATGCCCGATACTGTATAAACACGGGCGGAGCTGCGTGAAAAGGATAGCTAGCTATAATTATAAAAATTATGTCATATTTAACACTTTAATTGCAATGCCAAAATATTTTGTAAGGCTGGGACTATATGATCCGGAATCCGACGGGTCCGGGAAAATTCAGACCATTGAAAATAGAAAGAACTCTGCGCTAGAAAAATAGAGTTGAAAACCGAAGTGTCGAGTGTCGAGCTGTCTTATATGACACTAACATTTGCCTCGATGCTCATGTGTTCGGTTTGCAAATCTATTGTATTAGCCCAGAGTTCTATTTTCAGTGCTATAAATTGTCTTCGGCGTTCCGGATTCCGGATCATAATAATATAGTCCCAGTATTAGTCACTTTAATGTTGCTCACGGGCTGTGTTTGTGGTTCCCGAGGTTCACCAACAGCAAATCTCACCCAATATTGTTACGGAATCCTAAAACCATATTTTAACAAAATTGTGGTTTTAGGGTTCCGTAAATACCGTACCACAAGGAACATACAAGGGTTTGCTCGTTTCGCTCTGTCCGTCCGTAGTTTATCATTCTACCCCATCCTATGAGGTATCAACGCCTAGGTATTTTTAAATTAAGGTAAGGTTTCATACATAACTTTTTTAGTTTAACCATTTTTCGATTAATCGGCCACCCAAGATTTTTTTTACAAAAAATTATCGATGTCACACTTTAACTGCATTAGTATAATATTATTATATACAACAAAATCTCGTTAGAATTAATTTTAATTATTAATTATTTCAAATGAACACACGCCTACAAACTAGTATATTATTGAAAATCACGCAATAGGTACTCAGTAATTATGTTGACAATTAATTAATGTTTTGTTGTGTTATTCTCATTAGTCGCAACAAAACAGGGTATTTCGGCAAATTACAACAAAATACGTCATAAAGAGGCTCGAGCACTAATAAAGTTTACATCCCACGTTTCCATGGAAATATACACATCATTAATATCATATTAAAAATAATAGTAGCTCCCTACACCAATTTCGGTGACGGTGACCGGTTTCATTGAAACTAGGCCAGCTACGCAGGAGTTATTTTTATAGTGCCCAAGTGTGTGCGCAGTACGCAAGAGCACTCTCTCTTCCTTTACTCTCGAAACCCAGTGGGACGGATGACCGACACGACTGGCGAGAGGTCAGGCGCAGGTTTTACATTTTACGGGTATGGTGGGTCCACGATCCATGCGTCGGATGAGGCATGGATCGTCTTTCTTGTAGGACAATCAGGTCATCAGCCTGCATTGTCCTAACCAAACTTGGAAACAACGTTTTTTGCTATTTTTAATTTGCATGATTTTGAAAGTTTTTAATTTGCATGATTTCTATTCTTTTCTATTCCAACGCGGGAATCGAACCCATGACCTCTGAGCCGAGAGCCAAGCTCTTAACTACTGGACCACGGAGGCTGTCAATATAATATATGTATCAGTACAGTTTTACGAGAACTGAGCGAAAGGAGGAGTATGATATTTGGCACAGTTAAAGTTATTGTGGAGAATGGTGTGCAGAGAGCTAATTTTTTTTGAAAATAATGCTTAAAAATACATAAAATTAATAATAATAACATGGACTAACTCAGATTATTAACACACACTACCGTGCGCTCGATAGATGCAATTTTAAATAGATAATAAAGGCAGCCACAGACGAGAGGCCGATCGTTTCAGTTAGAACTGACGTCAGTTCGGCCTGAACGGATTCGAGCCCATACACGGAAAAAATCGCATCCGACCCAACTGACGTCAGTCCGGCCTAAACGGATTCGAGCACACACACGACCGATTTTGCATCCGTTCAGGCCGAACTGAAGGCAGACCGGACCATGTATGGACCCCTTAGTAAGATCAGGCGTTACTTTGCGGAAATCCATAGCATACAATTTAATTAATATTGTATCTAGCAATATCCCGCGACAAAATACCCACAACCTGCAAGCAGATGTGTGAGTGCACGCGTAAGCATGCGTAAAGCACCTCCCTCCCTCCCACTGATTATGCGTACAACTCAGAAACAAGATCGTGCAAACACCACCACCATGCAAACAACAATGTTAGCAAGATCGTGCAAGGCCCGTTTACGATTGTCAATCTGTCTGATACTTTACATTTCTTCTATCTACATAAGAGGCAAAAGACTCCCATAAAGTTCATTTTTTTCTTTTTTGAACAAATTTGGACCAATCAAAATCGGTTTTGGTTGGCGTTTATGAGTTATGCATTAATTATACCATTTTGCAGTTTTAACACATCGGGACTCGTAGCAGAATCGACCTTCTGTTTAAACTATCGCGGTAATTATATTTCAAACTTTTCACTAAAGTACTGCAAAATATAATCTAGAAATGCAAAATAAAATTTTCTTTTGTCGCTGTAAAAAAAATTCAGTGCAAAAAGAAAATCTTGTAATGTTCAATTCGCAAACGCTTAGTACATATGTAGGCTAACACTTTGTTAGTCATAAGTAGAATGTACAAAGCGAGGGAAAAACGCGGCAAGTGGAACACGCACAAAGCGGCGGCGCCTTTGACGTGAATACACCGATATGTGCATACACCGATATGCGCTGGCCCTTAGCTGTGATTTGTGCTTCAGTTGTTTTCCGGAATCAAGTGTCTCCAGTGGAGACACTTGAGAGCCGGACCACTATGACTTTCAAACCTTCAAGAAATGGGCGTATTTCTTTTTGAAAGGCTGGAAAAGCGTTTACGTCTCCTCTTATTTTGGCAGGTGTCCATGGGCGATGTTAATCGCTTTCCATCCAGGTCCAGTGATTTATTTTTATTCATATATTTATTTACACTTAATGCACAAAAACAGGTACATAGGCGGACTTAATGCCATATGGCATTCTCTACCAGTCAACCTTTAGGCGTACAAAAGCAAAATTGTGCAGGCGCTAAGAGAGTTATTAAATTAAAAATTAAAAGTAAAAGAGTAATATGAATTAAGAAAAAAAAACAAGTTAATAATCTAGCTCTAAATAAAATAATAAGATGTAGCTAAAACACATACATAAAGTAGTATACTATAAATACACAAAATATATGAATATAACTAACAAATATAAATAATATGCTATATAATATTAAAAATATAAATACCATACTATATAATATATAAATAATAATAATATAATATACTAAGGTTTAGAGCTTGGCTCACGACTCCGTAACGTAAAAAGTCGGTGCTGTGGGTGATCTGGCGGGTTACGAGATTAAAGGAAGAGAGAGTGCTCTTGTGTATTGTATTTTAGGGCAGGCTTCCGAAGTGGGGATGATTTTTTCATTCCAATTTGATTAGATACACCCCATCGTGTGGTGTATCGTTGAACAGGTCTTTTTAAATAAAGGTGAGATTACATACATTACATTTTAAAAATAAAAACCATTGTCGAGTAATCGACCTCCAAAGTGGTTTACAAATTTGATCCTGGCATTTTGGCATTTTTAAACTTTGAGTTTTAGAATATTAAAATTTTCTATGCCAATACTGTTAAATTTTTTAATTTGAAAAAAAAAAACGTATTGTGCCTTGATAATCATGTTACCCTCCTCCACATCACATGTGATGTGATATGCTCTCGGTTAATTTTTTTAATAACTAAATCGACCAGGAGACGAGCAAATGAATCGCTTCATGATGGTAAGCGATTACTGCCACTCACGGACACTCGCAACACCAGAGAAGTAACATTTGTTACTCCACTGGTATTGCGCACTTGCGTTCCTGGTCTTTACAATCTTCAACCCCCCTTGGACCTCCGGTAACCTCACTCATTCTCAGTAATGGCATACAGGATTTCTTGCACTATTTCCACTTTAATAAGTATTTTACATTAAATTTTACTAAAGTCACCATCAGGTGTCAGGTGTAAAGGGACTTTGTCGAAACCGGTCGTGTTGTATTAAAATTAATGTAAAATACTTATAGTGCAAGAAGTCCTGTGTTTCATTACTGTGAAACATGAATTTCCACCAAGAACCTACCACCACCCACCCACTGGGACCCACTACCCACCAGTACAATCAATAACATATCTCACTCATTTGTTTCACGCCAGTTTTTTGTGAGGCTGTGGTATTTATTCGGCCCATTTGAACCAAAGCATAGCTCTACCACGTTTAATAAACCATGGAAAAATTGGCGAATTCACGTTAAAACTACTTTATAGTAGTTTTATCGTGAATTCGCCAATTTTATGGAAACATCGAGTGTTTTATCAGCAGCAGTAAATTTGTTTTAGAATTGAGGAAAGAACATAATAAGGAATTGTGTGACACTTCTAATTCAAACGTAGATGGACACCTGCCCGCCGCAGCCGTCACTGTGACAGCCGCGTGACAGCTATGATCTATGACAGTACCTGTCAAAGGAAACAATTTGGTGAATTGCCTCGGTTTTGCCGGATATTACACTGACTCGATTATAAGAGCTATTACAGGTGAAATTGATCTTGCAATCACGTTTGGAATTGAGCAAGCCTTAGGTACCTACTATGGTAAGCAGATATTAAACTGATGTAATATTGAATGAAGGTATTAACGATAGTATAATTTTTGTTAGTTTTTTGTTACCTAAAATTGCGAACTAAGTTATAAAAAACTTAGAGCTACACCACTCAGCGCACCACTATTATTGTCTGGTTCACACAGATGCATACTACATTACGTCTCAGTATCAACCACGATGTACCGAAATTGCCACCATCTCCCTAGCTATAATCGTTTTAAAGGAGAGATATTTTTGACAAAAAAATAAATAAATTCCAGAACCAATTGTAAAATGTATTTTGTTTGTGATGATTAACACACGTGCATTCCTGAAATTTCATCATTTATTGTTGGGATCTGTCGACCAACCGGCGATTTGATTTCGCACCATGTTTTGCTTTTTTGTGAATTCTTTTTAATCCTAGGCGTTTTGTTTGTTTCCACATATTTCGTTGTTTCCTACTATTAAATCGAGAGGAAACGAAATAATTCCCACGAGCGACATTTTGTGGTCGTGAGAGAAAAAACTATTTTTTTGTTAATTATATTAACAATAGAGCTAAAAATCGAAGTTTCATGTGTCAAATGTCAGATTTGACAGCTGTACACGATTTTCAGCTCTATTGTAATAGCGCACAGTTCTATTTACAGTCCAGTTTTTTCCGTCGCGACCACAAAAAAACGGCCGTGGAAACGTAGCCTTAGGCTAGGGCTATATAATCCGGAATCCGAAAGGCCGGGAAAAATTTAGAGCATTGAAACAGAACTCTGCGCTAATACAATAACGCTGAAAATCGAAGACACACGTGTCGAGTCAAATGTCAATGTCATACATGACAGCTCGACACTCGACAATTCGATTTTCAACTCTAATACACTAGCGCAGAGTTCTATTTGTAGTGCTCTGAATTTTCTCGAGACCACCGGATACCGGATCATATATTCCCAGTCTCAGATTATTATAGACACGTCCACGTGACGTAATAAAAAAGTATTGAAAACGGAATAAACCAGTTTCGAGTACTTTGACGTTTTACGTGACGACACCCTGTGGATATCATAGTTACTCAAGCGTCAGTTCACACCGAGACGCGACTAGACGCGGCGCTGCATTTAAAAGATAGCGATTCAAAATTGAACTTTATTTACCAAACAATAATGTATACGTTATATTGCAAGAGTTCATAATTCGAGTTGCAACGAGCTGCGTAGCGCGGCGCCGCTCGTGCAATGAAACGTGTACCTTCGTGTGTAGGGAATGAAGATCAATTTCGAATCGCGATCATAAAAATGCAGCACTGCGTCGCGTCTCGGTGTGAGCTGACCTAGCTAGTATTACTATATCCAGATAACTAACTACGCCTGGATGCACTGTTATTGTATTGTGTTTACAGTGTTCTGATGTGGCTTTGTGAGTGTAATTACGGTATCGACAGACAGATACGCGGATAATTGAGTTGAGAACGCTCCTTGATGTAATTATCTCTAATTTAATGTATCTGGCGATGAACTGTATTTAGACTATAACATGATAAACTATGATAGATAGTATTATAACGAAGCGTTGTGATATAATTGAAAATCTTGCAGATATATAAAATCCCGGCCTACACTAGGCCGGGATTTTATATATCTGCAAGATTTTCAATTCTTATCTATCAATTCAAATAAATCGTTAGAGAGTCGTACTCGCTAACGAAGGGTCCCGTACAAAACGCAAAAATCACGTTTGTTGTATGAGACCTACTTATATTATTATATACTTATATTATTTCACTTTATATGACATAATATAAAAACAACAATGTTTATAAATAAACAACACTGTTCTTATGGCGGCTACAAAAATACATCAGTGAAAATTTCATCTGTTTAACTATCACGGTTCACGAGAATATACAGCTTGGTGGTAGGCAGACAAGCTGATTGCGAAGTCTGAGTAATAGACCAAAATCCTACTCTTTTACCCGTTGTGTAAGGAATCCTAAAAATAGGAGATGGGTACATTTTTCTCAACAAATCGCTTTGCGGAATATTTTAAAACGACCAATTCCGCTAGTAGATTGGTAATACTTTATAATTTTAAATAAAAATCATATATTTCTATTTACTTTTATTTAGTTATAACTATTCATTTTTACACTAATAGAAAACATCCTACACACGAAAGCCATACCAAGCAAGAGGGCAAGTCCGAACATGTTCTCCTACTTCTTTTTATACTTTAACTTTTTAATAACAAAATATAAAAGTATACATTCTAACACGCCTCCTTACTTTTATATTTTGACAACAACTAATAACTTATATAACATTTTATTTAGTAACATAAAATCCTTAATTTTAAACAATATCTTAACTTTCTTAACAATATATAAATATTTTTTTTTTGTTTCCTTAGTAACAACAAACTATATAATTAACATAAAATTTTGTTTTACAAACATAAGTTTAAATTATCTCTTAATTTAATAAATTTAACATAGCCTAAAGCTTTAGTTAACAAGTCAGCAATATTATTTTCAGACTCTATTTTAAGAACTTCAATTATTCCTTCTTTTACATGTTCATGAATAAAATGGTATTGTACTTCTATATGTTTTGAGTTTTTAGTAAAATTTCCATACTAAGCAATAGCTAAAGCTCCTGAATTATCCTCATATATTTTAATCGGATTACAAACATTTTTAAAAGCATCATAAACCAAACATATTAAAAAATTTATTTCTGTTACAGCTTCTGAAAGCGCAACATATTCTGCAAAAATAGAGGATTTTGTTACACTATTTTGTTTCTTTGATTTCCATAAAAGAACATTACCAAACAATCTAATTAAATAACCTGTGGTTGACTTTCTGTCCAATATATCTCCTGCCCAATCTGAATCAACATAAATAGAATAGAATCTAAGATATCAACATCATTCTTATAATACTTTAATTTTAAATCTCTTGTTAAATATAAATATTTTAATACTCTAAGGACATAATTAAAATGTGTTTTATTACAACAATTTTGAAAACGACTCAAGTAGTTTACACAAAATGAAATATCTGGCCTAGTACTTTACTTACATTTGCTATCATCATTTCTTGACTAACATAACTTTTCATTTTATATAACTTTTCATCTTTAATTGCAATAGCTAATATTGTTAAATGTGAATTATATATTTTTGACAATCTTCCTTTTGACACAATGTTATGTTGATCCGTAATTTTTGCATAGCTCAATAAATGTGCTTTCATTCCTTTTACAAAAAATACATTGCTTATATTTATTTCAGATTTTTGTCCATACACAGGGAAATATGTTTTAATATCACCAACTTTAACTTTTACAGTTTCTTTTAGGATTTCAAAATTTTCAAAGTATTTATCAGTGTTATTTATATGATCAGTACAGCCGCTGTCAAGTAACCATTCTATTTGACCAGTGTTTGTTTTCTCTGATGTGTTAATTGTTGTGCTGTTAGCAATAGTAGTATAAAAATTGTTACTCTGACTTTGAAAACGTGGATATCCTCTGCCTCTTTGAAAATGATTACTTTGAAATTGATTAGAATACCCACGACCTCTTGATGTATAAGTCTGGGTGCAACAATCTTTTGATAAGTGTCCAATTTTAACACATTTAATTCATTTGTATTTCTTATACTTTGGTTGTGTGTGAAAAACATTTGATGATTCATTTGTCTTTTCAGGTGTACATTTTAACTTTATTTTACTCTTTAAATAATCAACTGTTCGTTCTGTTTCAGGTAACACATCTATAAGGTCTCAGATGTAGCTGTAGTTTTGTGGGAGCGTTTTCAACATGTAATTTAGTTTTTCGGCCTCAGTTATAGATGCTCCTGCCTGCTTTAACTCATTAACAGTTTTCTCAAAATCATCAAAAAAAGACGACAAGTCCGTGTAGTTCTTTAGTCTTATATTTTCAAGGTTATGGCGACATATAATTTGTAATGCCGTCGACCTTTTTTGGTACATGTTATCAAATTTTTGAATTATTTCATAGGCCGAATTTAAATCACTAATATTATATACTAATTGTCGATTGGTAATGGCGCTATAAATGTAATTTGTCACTTGAATATCGCGATCATCAAATTTTTCGTCATCGGTGGCTGTCTTTGGCCGCATCACCACATCTTTACATTTTTTGAATTGTAAAAATTTTAGAATTTTTATTTTCCAGTTAGTGTAATCAGTCCCGTCAAAAATAGTAATATTAATATCACCTTTGGACGCCATAGTTTTCTGCATGCAATCTTAATCTTGAATTTTCTTTCTTAATCGAATTTGTTTTCTATTTTTTCTTTCAACCACGCTCTGCTACCATGATAATTTTAAATAGAAATCATATATTTCTATTTACTTTTATTTAGTTATAACTATTCATTTTTACACTATACTATTTGCGTCCTAAGAATCTTCTTCACGCATATCTATGCGTGACAGATAATAATTGACAATCGTAGTGAAGTTACCTAACGAAAATTAATCGATTGTTTAAAAGTATCGAATTAGTTCGTAAAGGAAATGATATCGAAATTATCGATTTTAGATTTGTGAAATAAATTGCTAAGAAATGGGTAATTTGTAAATAAATAATAATAAAAGAATAAAAACTATTCGAATCATTTATTTTCTTATTCACTGCAGTCGGAACTCGAAGATTGCGAGATCGTTTCGGAATCGGAAACAAAAACAATAACAAAAAACTCAACAAAAAACAATAACAAAAGTCAAAATCAACAAAAACTCAAAGCAGACGCAACGAAAACACAAATCGCATACCTACAAGGCAGATGCACTCGTACTGACATTTCCGAGTTGCAATACGATCACAAGATGGCCGCTCCTATTCATCGATTTGATGTCGATTCAACAGTGTCAATCTCTATTGACAGAAGTTCCGTTACATGCATCTGCCATTTTTATGACATATTTTCTTAATTTAATTTCATATTTATATTTCACAATTATTATAAGATATCAGAGTTAATAATAAGAATAATAGCAGTTTCATTTATAATTAAATAAATATTATTTTTTGTCAATGGAATATAATTTATTTCGTTTTCTTTTTTTTTGTTTTCTTGTAAGAAGTTTGCGTAGCAAGGAATATAAGAACTGTCACCCATATCATCATACGACGCACGAAATATAACAGAAAACATCCTACACACGGAAGCCATACCAAGCAAGAGGGCAAGTCCGAACTTGTTCTCCTACTTCTTTTTATACTTTAACTTTTTAATAACAAAATATAAAAGTATACATTCTAACAATACTAGGAAAGTAATTATGTAGCAAGATAGCTCAAAAACAATATAAATTCCTGTAGAAAAATATGGCTTCAAGAGTTACTAACGAAAAGTCACTTAACGAAACCTTACCAGTTGCCGGGTAGACGCAAATTCTAAAAGCATTCTCAAGTCACAAAAAGTAACCGGGGTGGAATCCGGTTAGGCATTATATAGCGAGCTGAAATCGAGCGAGCCGTTGCCATGGTAACGACAGTCATTGTCAACAACAACCGATACTCGATCGGCGGAACTTTTGCCGTTTCATTTCATCTAATTGACAAGCGCTCGGATAAAAAGTTGGATTTTCCCGGAACATTTTAATCAGTTTTGTCGCTATTTTAAACGTCTGCTGGAGCGTCAAGTGCTTAAATAAAACATATTGAGTTAGTTTTGTACGACTTTTGTATGGAGCATTTTCAAAAAACTTGCGAAATTTCGTAAACAAATCGCTGTAATTATTCTGAGAACTTGCTCATATTGAAGAGTACTATTCAATTATAGAATAAAAAAATATGTCGTCTAGCCTATTATATTATTTAGATTTTTATTAAAGTAGAAATACAAAAGTGATGCGATGAGATTTAAGATGTTCCATACCCAGAGCACTCGATACACACTTGACACAATACTCATTTGAAAATACATTTCATAAAATAAAATTGTATCATACATCTGAACCTACATTTTACATGTAAAAACATCGTTACGCTTGCCGGCCAACACGGCCGACACAATGATGATCTATACGGTGTATTTGCATGTCCGCATGCATATACCGTTATATAGCAGCCGTAATACAGCGGTGAATTGATATTCTCTATATAAATAACCTAACCAAGAGCATGTCAGGACATTTCATACGGAGGATTCCGTAACTATCGACACGCAGTAGGTTTTCTTTGTTTCAAAAGTCGCTGTTCAATTTCGAACAAAATAATTGTCCTTAAGAGTTTTTAGCACGATCTATCAGAATGGAAACTTGCAAGTGTCTATCTCTTTATAATTCTCTGTTAATTATTTGAATTGGGGATCTCCTAACATAAGTCCCCTGGTGGTAGCAATGAAATCGAAAATGGCAGCTATTGAACTTCAGGACTTCTCAGAAATTGATAGTATTGGTTTATTCCAAGTTCAACCAAAGATTTTCCCGTTATTGTTGAACCTAAACATACTTAAAAATAAGGGCAAGGGCTGAAATCTAGGGGTTGAATATGGAACAAACCGTTAAACCGTTAACCCAGTGTCTCATTTCTAAAATCTAGTAATTAGTTTAAAAGTTTGTTCACCCATACGACACACATTACTATCTACGTAATTATCGACTCGATAGTATTTAGATAAAACATTGTCTTGTGATTACCGCACTAAGGGCCTTATGATTACGATATGGGATGCGATGCGGCGCTGCATTTTTAAGATAGCTATTCAATATTTAATTTTATTCAGTCATACACTGTACATGCGCTATGCAGCGTGTGCAACTTGACATTTGAACTCTTACAATGAAATATGTATCTTCTTCTGTAATAAATAATGTTCAATTTCGGAAAGCTATCTTAAAAATGCAGCGCCACGTCGAGTATCGTTTCGTTTCGGTGTGAATTGACTTTATGTTCGGTGAAGTCTTATGCAAAATCCCAAACGATTTTTTCAGTTAAAATATCCAAATTACACGGGCACATAATAAAGAGATTTGATCAATTTCTGAGCTTATGTTTTTTAATGAAACCCAGTCTTGACTAATTGCTTGCTAGCGGTAGCGTTCTGTAATCTGCAGACCTCCTCATTTACATATTGATGTGTTTATAAATAAAGTAATTAATGTTTCAATTACAAAAATTTCTGTGGTAAATAATTTACAAGTCTTTTATATTTTGGATCGTTTGCGTACTACTATTACAAATGGGAGAGTTTTTGAGAAAAGCCTAAATTAAAACAGTTTAAGGTTTATAATGATATTACACAAACAACATACACTTTTGTTGATCTCTGTGGCCTAGTGGTTAGCGCGTCGGCGCTCATACCGAAAGTCGCGGGTTCGAATCCCGCCGAGGGAACAAATAAACAAATATAAACTATAAAAAATAAATAACTGCATAGGGGCCTATGCAGCCTGAAATATTATAAATACCTTACAGACTAACATACATATTATAAAAACTACACTTAGTCACGTGTTGTCGGCGACGTGATGCGCGTGTTAAATTTGATATAATATATTATATATAAATAAGAGAAGCTTTATTAAGATAAGAATGACCAAAATAGTTATTATCAAAAATAATAAGTAAAACCCAAAAGCATTGTTAAATAGTTTTATGGTATTAAAGGAATAAGGAAAACTTATTATAATAGTAAATACTAATCGTTTCAAGTTAAAACCTTTTATCATAATCTTAAACCAAATATAGGTAATAAGTAAATAAAGATAAAAATAAAGAAATACTAATAGTAACATGCTTTAATAAGTTGATATTTATATTCTGTTTGAATTATAGCATAATCAAACCATTTCGTAATTCCAGAATTGACACAAAATATCCAAACAAAGTAATAATTATAATTAAATTGATGATAATAAACTAATGAATATTAGAAAATCAACAATAAAGATAATTACTTAATAATTTAGCTATAACTTATAAAATAGGCTTAGTCAATGTTACTTATCTTATCTTGTGTGATTCCTCTAACGGCCAGTTCAAGACAACTAGCAATAAAATACTTTAAATGGTTATTTAATTATTTGACAATTTAAATAAAATATTTCATATTCAATAAATTTTAAACTCTAGATTATAGAACAGAAAATAAATCAAATTGATACTTGACTTAACTGTCAAAGTCTAGGCGACGCGGAGGGGTACCCTAGCCGGGAAAAAACGTCCGTAACGTAAGATTTTTATGTATAGTCTTTATTATTTTCTTTATAACTCGAATAGAACATAAAATTAATATTTTTATAATAAGGAACTTCGTTCCTATCCGGTGTCCCACGACACCAAATGGCTTTTTTATGAAATTACCAATATTCTAACACACGCTTCGTTCCGAAGTCTCCCCCGGAACCTCCGGTAAACCACACCCGTCGGCCAGAAATCCTCCACCTCGAAGGTCGACAAAAAGTTTTTTGTGTTCCTGGGTCATAGACGTGTATTACATATTATTATGAGTATAAAATAATCAAATCTTAAATACCTACGTACCTATAGTATAAAAGTATTAAATATACTTCCCGTTGTCTGGTACCCGTAACACAAGTTCTTCGGATACTTACCATGGGGCCAGACTGACGCGGTGTGAAGCATCCATAGATATATTACTATCCTCACTAATATTATAAATGTGAAAGCGTGAATGTTTGTTACGCTTTCACGTAAAAACTGCTGAACGGATTTCGTCGAAATTCGGTATGGTAGTAGTTTAGGCTCTGGATTAAAACATAGGCTACTTTTTATCCCGAAAAGTAGTGTTCCCGAGGGATACTATATTTACGCGGGCGGAGCCGTGAGCAACAGCTAGTACCTTATGAAGTCCAAATTGTACAACGTCCGGTGACAACAATGCCTGCCAAACGGGACAGTACACTTTGTAGCATTTTCGGGATTTTCGGCGGGGTTAATTTGGTGGTTCTGACATTATTGCATTCTCAGGGTTACGTCAGTTGCGTCAAGGCATCACGTTGACAATCGCTAATTAATTACAAAGCGCCCGCGTCATGTTACGTCACGCCGCGTCACGGCTTTGTGTCACCACCTAATCACCCGATATTTACGAGACTTTGCGAGGGAAATATTTTTAAATTGTTGAACGTATAATATGAATAGAATATAATGACATATACATACCTAGTCTGCTACTTATATTACACATTCGAAAATTTTAAGAAAGTCAGTTAGAATGTAGGTACACGTATGTTTACTTTCATACCTAAGCTCATATTTATAATAAAATAGCTTTGATTTTGTAATGTAATTAACGATTTCATTGGACTTTCGCGATCGGTGTTGCGCGATTCGCCAATGCCATACATTTTTCATTTGTAACTTAGCTATCGCAATTAGCGATGGCATCAGATCCAAAAGCCCAGGAAACAAGCAGACATTATCTAAATGCTATAGTATACAACCTCTTCTAATAAATATGTTACCTTTTATCCCGGTAAAATAGAGTGATGGACACAATAATATTTACTTTGACATCTAATTGTTTACATTTATGTGAAAATATACGAGACGCTAGTTATGTAACACGAGTATTTACTGTTGCAACTCTGGTCAGACGCTGCCATTGTATACGACTTTAATGGTGTCGTAACTTTGCGTGAATAGAGTTAGAATAGTTAAAGGCTAGGGGCCCACCGGCTACAAAACTGTTTGTTTTCCCTCACACATCTCCATGAACTTGATAAGGATGACAAAACATCATGATAAGGATGAAAAAAGTTTCGGCGACATTTTTTGTCCCTGAGCGTCAGTAGAAATCATCATACCAATGGTCGCCCTGTCATAGAAATTCGACCATAATTCATATTTTGCATTTTAAGTGTCAACTTTATTAGGGTTCTTTTGTCTCTTAATTAAATAATAATCAAAATAATAAAGTTAATTTTGTCTATGGAATGTGAAAGAAAGATTGACAGTTGTGTCAACCAACACCTGCTGTTATTACACATGCACGGTAGTGTGAGTGAGGTTGTGTGTGTAACTTCATTTTTACTAGTTTTATGTACTTCTAAGCATTCCTTATGAAATATTAGCTCCACAATCACTTTATGCCAAATTTCGTACTCCTTCGTTCGCGCAATTCTCGTAAAACTTAACTCTAAGTTTTTTCTTCGCGTATTAATATAATATAATGTATTAAGATGATTTGTTGTGATATTACGAAAATAAAGGATGAAGATTCACTCCTACATACAACGCAACATAAAATCGTATTTAAATGAACCAAAACCAACGGCAATTATGTATGGCGATTGAAAAAATCTTCACACAAGAAAATGTTACGCCATCTTGTATTCAGAAGACTGAAGAAATAGTGGAAAGTAAATATCAAAAAGCCAAGATGACAAATGTCAAACCTAAATGGCCCCAAACAACCCTTCGTTTGGGGCCATTTAGGTGTAGATACTTTTCACCCTGACATGCCTCGTCTATAATATGTACGTCTAAGACCAAAACAAATCTCCCGAAGTTGACCTTAACAATTTTATTGACATTTTGTGAACAGCTCGAGAGCTAGTTGACGCTCGTTCGGGAGATGACGCCAATAATCCTGTCATAAAACTCTCAGCTCATAAGATACAGTGCTCATCTTAAAGACTCGCTACATGTGCTATAATAATATCTAACCAAAAGAGATTTTACATGCCTATCCAATTGCCCTGTCCGTCTGAAGCAGACTTTTTACAGTCGCGTAGTGCACTTAGGGCACAGTAGTGGATTTAGGGGCAGACCGAGCAGTAGGGTGTAGAATTTTTTTTGGAATGCCTCAACAAGTACAACGCAAAAGTTTTTAGTTACGTTTAGTTTAAGTTTTAAATTACAAAATTCATCTTAAGAATTAAACAAAACTACATCTTCAGGGCTCACTTCATCACATTCTTTGAAGTTATGAAAAAATGAAAATTTTCGTTAGTTTCGCGACGTCTTGGTCGAAAAAAAATGATATTATTTAACCTTTTTCTTCTATATTTTACTTACAAATGGATTTTGCTCGCGACTTCGTACACGCAAAGGGAAACCTCGCGGGAACAGTACATTTAACCGCGATAAAATGGGGTCACCGCCCGTTCGTCACCCAGCTTATGGAACCTGGAGCAAAAACCGGTATTTCGTCACCTAAATAGCTACCGATCGGTCACCCGACAGGTGACCAATGGGCGACTAGCTAGTATTATTGTATTTTGGAACTGCCCATACGTCATCTGGTACAAAAGTATATCAAAACTAAGTAGATTTATAATCGTTATAGTTTTATAGATTGAAACTATGTTGCTAATGTTCTTTGTCAATCCTAGTTTTAAAAAAACTATTTGATTGACATTGACTTTTATTGACTTGACTTATGAAATCTTGCGTGTATCTTCCTATGTAGTGAATATAGTTCAATTTTGAATAGCTATCTTAAAAATGCAGCGCCTCTTCGCGTCTAGTCACGGTGTGAACTGACCCTTAGCGGTCAAATTGTCGGTAGGTACATTAATGCCCGGTTTTTGAAGATTTAACATAAACTCTAGATAAATTAAGTTAAAATAGCGCAGGGTTTTCTTTCAAATACGTAATAATAGTTATGGAATCGATAACCATTTACCGGACCATAATGGTTAGTTAAAGTTAAACTGAGTTTAATATTGTATATGTTTGCTTAGAAACAAGTTATCGAACCAATAGCACTAATGATTATTAAATATAAACTAACGGCAAATTCACTTCAGAAACCGGGCATAAGTCGGAGATCGCGGTATCAGATTCGAAAAATATAACCCTCCTTCTGACGCAGTCGGGTAAAAACTCAACTAACATTACTTGAACACCATCGCTTACCTACCACCAGGCGATCCAACTGCTCGTTTTCTCGTTCATTTAATAAAATAATAAGTAGTGTTTACTTACCTACAATGTCTAGAGTTATAGGTACCTATTATACGTAGGGCGGCCGTAATCGCTTACCATCAGGCGATCCTACTGCTCGTTTCCTCGTTCATTTAGTAAAAAAAAACGTTTTTTTTTGGTGGTAACTGCAATTCAAAAAGATAAAACAAAATAAATTAATATTATTAATACCTTAATATGCTTATTGACTGATTTTTAATTGCATATTGCATATAATCTGAGTAAACTTATGAAGTAGGTTTTTTTTACTAATATAGAAAAACATTTTGAAACTTTTTGTAATTTTTTGGTTTATCTTATTAGGAAACTACACATAAAATTTTGTATTTTTTACGTTTATGAAGTAAAACCCTCACCGACTTTTTATTTATTTAGAAATATAGACCTCAATATTTCTAAACATAATATAAAAAATTAAATTGAATATTTTACACGAATCAAGCAATAAACTACCGAGGTACATATTTGTACACTAGATTTTATTGGAATCCGTAAATGCGCTTGTATTAAAATACATTTTCCATAGAATTCCAATAAAATCTAGTAACAAAATAATGGGTAGCAAAAAACATCATCACAAACTTTTGCATTGATAATTTTTAGTAGCATTGGCATTATTATCGCTTGTATAGGAGTTAGCCGCCATTACTATGTAAGTAATGACAATTTTATACAAAAAATCTCAATTAAGAAATAACAATTTAACTCGTCTAGACTGCATACTACAATACACCAAAGCAGTGTGATATTATGAGTCCGTTATTAAATTCTACAGACATCAATTTTAACTTTTCTAAGCGGGTAAAGTTTCGGAGTATAAAATTACAGAATGAATATTATATGGAGTGCACTCACAGCTTTATAGTTTCAGATTTATGTCCGAACGTATGTAAATACGAGTAATAACATTTTTAAATTAGGCTCTTTTTAACAGCTGGAAAACATCCATAGACAATATTCCATTATAGCTTTTTTCCCCGACCTCACCCGCGTGGAAGAGTGTTCTTGGCAAAAATCTTTTAATGTGTATTTTTTAATGTGTAAATTATGTTAAACACTCAATTTCGTTCAAATTCTGTATTCGCTAAATTAAAAACCGCAGCAAAATGTAGTAAACATTTGAAACATCGAAACAACTCAATAATAATATTATTTTGTACGATCCGATGAATAGAAATTATTGTTTCGCGCTATGATCGTGTTGAGGAGTTCTAAATTCAAATGATTGGAATTAAACAGTCCTGTTGGGTTCCGAGCCAGGACAAATCCTTTTTATTGGCCGGTTACAAACCCATCCGGAACACAAACTATGTCTGAAGTCACGCAGAGAAGAATTTGAAGATAAATAAATATTGACTTACACAAGAATTTGTTCGGAGAAATCCAGCCACAAATGCTTCAAAGTATAATATTTATTTTGGACTTTGTTCTTTAGGGTGAGGGTAAATTATAATAAGATAGTAGTTAGTTATCTGATGTTTTAATATTAAGGAAAAGCAATACCTGTTGTCGCTGTTGCAAAATACAAAATAGTTATTTAAAAAGTGCATTTCTTGAGGACAATGATAATATCAAAGTAGACAGAGGACGTCAGGACGCCCGCCCTCAAAAATTAAACAAAGCAGAAACAAAGGAAAGCAAAACAAAAGCGTAATTGAAATAAGCCATGAATCCAATTGAATTTTAAGATGATTTAGCCAGTGAGCAGTTTTAATTAATCAAGTCAGAAGTCACAACTGTATCGCAAATGAGGCTAAGCCCGAACGTCCAATATCTTCTGGCCGGGGGCCAACTTTTAATGAAGTGCCGGCAAATTTAATTCGTAGTGGAATAAATAATGAGGATAATCACAAGCTCGTATGTTCCGCGGCTTAGCGACTACACGGTAAAAATTATTCCGCTTAATGAAACGTGAAAATTTATGAATGCAATTTGTTTTTTCCTAATTATATACTGGGAGTTGGCATACTTAATTTCATGTAATATTTAAAATTTGCTCAACATAGTTAATATTAAAAAATACAATCAGGCAAATATTATATTTTATATTTAGTTGAAATAAAATTTTACGATTTCAATGAATCTATATCAAAGAGCAACCGATTGAAATTAACTTTTATCGTCACATAATATGAACACTGTATTCTATGATAAATGTGGCAAAACTATTTTTATTTGTAAATAATATGACTCATTATTGTGAGAGGAAAGAAGATTAGCTTTAATACTATACAGAATCACTTCTAAATGATGCGTATATAACGTACATCATGTAGACAATCCATTTGGTAGGATAAACCTTCAGCTAAATAGCCAAACCGCCATCAATATAATCCGGTAAGTTAATTTGGGCATGAACATCCGACGGTAATCATTGGAAGCCAACATATTACAGGCAATATCCCGGATAATGGCAACAACGATGTAAATATCGCTAACACAACGGCATTAGCAGACGGGCACATATACTATGTAAAGGAGAGGAATTTGGATTGATGATCAAATCAATAAATAAAACTGCCTACGCTCTGTTCAGACCCTAGTTATAAAAAAAAACATAATATGTCATTGTATTTCTATTGTATGATAATGAAATAACAGTAAAATTATCATTATGGTGTACTATTGTCTTTTTATTTACGGTGAAATTAATTTTGATCTGAACAGAGTATGCCAGACATGGCAAAATGTTCTAGGTAACGGAGAGAAATTCGAATTTGATACAAATTCAATATATAAAACTACCTACTTAAAAATAAAATGGATTTATTCTAGCTCCGAACCAAACAGTACAGTTTAACTTGAATTTAGAAGCTCTTAACTCGAATAAATTACAGAAAATAATAGTCTCAATAATTATTTATACATTATTTAAGGTGGTTACTGCAAAATAATATTTAATAGCCCTTAAATTAACCATTCAAACGCGTTTAATATTATAACCGTAACTAAATTTAGGTAAATAATAGAAACAAAAATAATTTAGTTAGTTATGGAAAATATATTTTCAGAATATCCTCTAATTGTACCAAGCGCCATCGTTTCTCATACTAAAACATAATATTTTCATCATCTGACTCAGCCATCTCTTTAACAGAAATTAATTGCAATTCACACAAAACCTTCAAAACACTTTAAACTGTCTACACCACCAACTTGACGTATACCTATCTAAACAGGAATCCAAAATCCCCATTCTGATCGGGGCACTCATGTCTCAAACACAACATAAACCCACACATGTCAGATTTCACGTAACTCGACGTGGGTTGACCTGGATGCTGGCTCCCGTAATGTCAACTCTATTACAGGGACCGATGATTCACTTTCAAATGGGAGGAGATAATTTGCATCAGGAAACATCAGAGTTGTGACCGGATCCCGTCGGCGCCTGGCGACGTTTTGCTGTTTACCTTCTACCGGGTCTCGATTGTCACTAACTTTGACGAAATAATGGAACTAATTGCTATCCTCGTACTCCCGAAATTTTCCGTAACAAACTCGTGCTCGACGTTTGGAATGTTCATTGGGAACAAAATTGGTTTAAATACGAATATCCACTGGAAACAAGACATGAAAATTTAACCCTAATGGAACGGCTATTTCCGTAAGGGTCAATAAAATCAAACTCAGCGTTTCAATTATTCACAAATTAATGCAGAGATTGTTAAATGTTTGAGAGTTTCGCCGCAGAGGCCATTCCGGGACATTATCGATCGCCCTCGGGGGGATATTGAATATAAAACTGATAGAGGCATCATATTTTAAAATTGAGACGATATATGTTGCACTAAATCTTGAACGTGCATTTGAATATTCTCGGACGGTGCTTTCAAATTTTTATAAGTTGCTTCTTTGTTTTCTGTTTTAAAACTATTCTCTTGTACATTCGTAACATATCGATATGATCGCTTTAGATACAACATCGCATTCTAAGAGCTTTCAGCTTTATTTCATTTCGATACGTTGCTTGGACGTAATATTGATACAAAATAGTTTCCTTTCTGTTACGACTTGTTCATTCAAATTATTTCATCCTTTATTGTGAAGCGTCGTAAACTACAATACAAACTTCCGAAATATATTCAACATGCCAAGCGAAATTTGGATGCATTCAAATTAATTTTAGTTGTAGGGCTTAATGTACCTCATAAGTTGTTTGAGTCTCTGAAGAATGCCCGAGTAGGTGAGCTCGTTAAGAACACTCTCAGTCGTGTGCTTATGTAATTGGAAAGGTTTCTTGGCGACACTAACGTGGAATGTCTCGCTTTTTAACATATATTTTATTACATTTATGAATTATGAAGAGGGAATGTAGGTCAGGTGGAGAATCCCGGGCAACCCAAACCTTATGAAATAACATGGAATTTCATTATTTCAAAAGTAGTTTCTTCGAGTGACAAATAGATTCAAGAATATGGAGCGCTGAAATTATTCGTTACTTTTTTACTCAGTAACAAAAATGGGTAGATTACCACTGCGCCGAGGAATATTGCAAATGACAGTAATAGGAAGAAGAAATTTAAAAGAAGATTCGAAAGCCTGAAATGCAATTAGTCCCAATTACGAATAAAAGAGAAAAGAATTTAATGAAGCCACCTGCGTAGACGGAGAATACAGTACAATTACTGAGCCTAGTGCCGCTGCAGTCACAAAGACGCACTTTGACGTTGCCAGTAATTAATTATTCCCGGAGTCAGGTAATTCCGCGTTATTTATCGACGGAATTACTCCGGCAAACGAATTGCAGCCAAATTAATATTAACGATCCTTATCCATTAATTGAAGTATTAAAACCGAATCAATTTCTGTGTGTTTTTCGTTTATACCTGTAATAATGTACGCGATTCCAGCTCTTGATCCCGTAACACCACGGGCCATTATCGCTCGCAATATATTTTGCATATTTGGTAAGTTAGATGCGAAATTATTTCCACTTTAATGACCTTATGCTGTAATAATGTTAAATAACGAGCAATTGCCTGCAGCGACTCGAATAAACGTTTTATACCGAGCTAGTTTTGTTTTAATTTTATCAAACAACGTAGCTATCACTGCACCATATTTTATTATTTAATTATTATAACCGTAATAATAACCGTTTTAGATTGTGTTATATTGTTTGCAGTGAACCCTTTTTGCGTTAGTTTCTACTTCCACAATCCACATGCTTTGGGAAATGTAAATTTTTTAACCAATGGTCACAATGTGTCATAAGGATAATTTAACGTAACTTAGTACTTTATACTTTACAGCTTAGAAGTATCGAAACAATAATTGTCTATTTATACAATATAAGTTACAAAATTAAACTATAAATTTTATTTAAAGTAGGAAAGAACACATACAAAATGATATTGACTAATGAATGAAACAATTACGAATAAAATATTATATAAAATTACGCCTATCAAATACTAAACCCTGTTTATCAATCTATTGGAATTTAATCACGGAATGAAATTGTTAATCACTCTAGATGAATATCAAGGACAAATGTACACAACCTATCTAGTTACTAGTCGATAGCTGTTTGGGTGTTTGGATATAATATCCCAAAACTAATGCAAATATGGATTAGGACTGGATTATTTGCAATTTCGTTTTGCGCCGTTAAATATTTTATGATTAGTTTCATATTGGCATTCGGGAATTTCCAAGCTGATATATTATTGAGATATTGTGTTGTATCTCTAATAGCTAATAGTCTCTGGCGCTAGAATTCCATGAAACCAATAATATAATGGTTTATAAAAATTGTAGTATTCTCAGAATTGCGTATATATTTAACGTAAAGGATTCCCGCGCAACACTTTCCGCAGAATACAATCTGATTCAAATATATATTTGTAACCAGAATTTAATTTTTTTCACGCGCTATTGTCTTTTTATGGTTTCCTATTTTGAGACATATTTATATGCTTTCAAAAAAACATTTTATGATATAAATAATTTACATAGCTGAAAAAGGGACATATATATATATCAGAGTTACAACTATTTATTAATTTATTTTTTATATTAATACAGAAACCTTAATAGACGTTATTACTTACGTACGTACGTACGACGTCTCTTTTTTTATTGACAAAAAAAAAAAAAACTCCTCGTGGGTGTATTCTTATTTCATTTTCTATCAAGTCGTGTCAGTGATGTCTTCTACCGAAATTACTTTAGATTGAAGAGGGTTGTTCTGGAGTGACACTTAGATCGCTGTTACATTTACTGCGTACGAAAAGATCGGCACTAAAATATTATATTATAGTGACCTAAGCCTACGTGCTTGTAATATTGTACACCTGTACACCTGTATTGATCAGCGTAAAAATGTCTCCAGCCTGGACTCTAGGGGTCATATAGTAGCGCTCTGCACACGTTAAGTTCGGACTGCGAATCGAACTGTCGTGATAATTACGTCTAAAGATGCGTCTAAGGTATGGACTGCCAGAATCCTACATAATTTAGGCGAGTACACGAATAAAACTGTGGAAAATGCTGCCAGATTGGACTGTCAGCCCCGCGCATCTACATGCTAATTTTGGAGCGAGGGTTAGAACCAGTGCGCGGATAAAACTGTGGAAAATGCGGTCGCATAGACTTGCTAGATCGGACTACCAGCCCCGCGAACCTACATGTTCGTTTCGGAGCGAGAGTTGGAATTACGGTGCGTGCTGCGTCCCGCCGTCCGAGCTTTACGTGTGGAGAGCGCTATTGAATCACCTTTCCAATACGAAATAGGCCCTATTCTTTGACAACATAATATGCTGATAAAAATAAGTATTTTTATCAGCATATGATAAAAATTAGTATTTTTATCAGCATATTATGTTGCCTGTTGATGACAAATAATTTTGTCATTAAAATAGAGTCTTTATTGATGACAAAATTATTCAGATGAGATACATTTTGCACCTGCAGTTTTTCTGATTTGAGAGCAAATGATAAAATATTATTTTGTTATAATTATTCGTAATAAATTATACGCATTAAATTGAAATCAAACAAGACAATTACAAATTAAGAGAGATATTAAAAAATCTTGTCAAGCAGCGCTGCATGCATCTAATTAGCCAACTGTTCCACGTGTAAGTATAAGAATATTCCAAGATTTACAATTCTCAAAGGGGAATCTTCTTAGCGAGTCGAGAGGCAAGAAACAAGTACGGGAAAGCGCAAAGCTGGGATTGCCCTCTCGACCCCGCCGCGGCCTTTGACAGCCGCAGCATTAACCTGAACTTTAAAATAAAATAAACGTATTTTCAAAGAAATCTTATCTTACATACCGTTGATATAACCGTACTTATGTGCTGAAGAAAATCCTTTGTGAATTTTGAAATATTATTCAAACAAATTAATTACATATGTAGGTTAGTGCACATTGTTAAAAATAATAAGGAAGATTCGCCATTGACCACATGTTCAAGGAGTAAATCTTCACAATTTATACAAAGGATTAAATGTGATGAGAGGAATGAATTTAATAGTCTCTTAAAATAGACGTCTTAAAACTACTATAATAAAGATTAAGTTCTTATAGTCAACTATGGAGGTTGGGGTCAACCATGGGGTTCAGTGGTTTAGAGCATGGCTCTTGAATTCGGAGGTCATGGGTTCGATTCCCGCATTGGGACAGTAAAAAAATTGTTTTCAAGTCTGGTTAAACCAATGCAGGCTGATCACATGATTGTCTGACAGAAAAGATAATCCATACGTCGCGGCGTCGCATGGGCATGTAAAAAGCAGGTCCCGCGCCTGACCTCTCGCCAGCCTTGTCGGTCATCCGTAACCGTAATCCGTGGCGTACTGCTCACACCCTTGGGCACTATAAAATACGTCCGGTGTAGTCGGACTGGTCACCATGAATCCAGCCACCGCCATCGAAATCGGCGTGGGAGCTAATTTAAAAATGCCCTAAAAGAGAACTACATAAATCTTTAATTGAATGCCTTCATAGCGGAGGTATTTCCTAATGTAAATCCTCCAGCTCACTCCGGAGTACAATGTTAAGCTCCGACAGAGGCGTAAATACACCAATATAATATTGAGATCGAAGTGCCCAGACTTATGCCGGCGATACATATTTATGAAGCATGTCCGACACGGGGTAATTTATACCATCTCTCTGAATATAGGAGCTCATATTGCTTTTGCAAAGGGTAAAGATTATGGGAATTTTTTTTCCATTGAACGTTATATTGCTGGGGATTGTTTGTGGAATATTGAAGGGTTGAGTTTAATAAGATGATCAGGGAATTTGTAACTCGTGTAATGTTATACGGAATCAGTTCGGGTCATGGATGTGTGGAAGTTGCAAGGTTCTTCTCGAGTTATAACTTTTGCGCAATGGAGATTATTTCACAGAATGAATGGGTGTTATAGATTCTGTTTCAAGATAATGATTTCCTTCGCTAAGTTTTAACAAGGTTTTGCATTTACGACGATAAAAATTTGTATTTCCATTCAATGCAGGCTGATAATGTAAAAGCATTTTAAGGTTTTAAAGTTTAATATGTCATTAAACTATGAAACAAAAGCCGAATGGAAAAGGAAAAAAATAAATAATAATCAAATCGTAGTTATTTCCTTAAGTTATTTGTCAAAAGATAATATAAACAGGCTAATAGAAAACAATAATATAAACCATTGCTTAACGAACGAAAAATACTAAAAATGTGAAAGAGATATCTTCATAATTGAATAGAAAGGGCTATCGTTCAATCAATTCCTTAAGTATCTATAAAAATAATCCCCCCCGTAATAAATAAGCGATTAGAAGTAGTGATAAATTTGAGGCTAATAGCGAAAAAACGGGCGAACCAATCTAGGATCGTTCATAAAACTTCTGAAAGAATGTCGTCACACAAATACCACTTATACAGAATTTATTTTGTGAGGAGGACATAAATAAGACGGAGGGTTGAGGAGATTGTGAGCAACAGCGGAGACGCCCACGACTCACGAGCGGGTTCGCGAGACAGACGGACGGAACTAATGCGGGCGTAAATCTTTTGGGTCACTTACCGGAGGCTAAGTGCTGCTCTTTATTAGTTTGTGTCAGAGGGTCATCTACATAATCTAATCATGGTGGATACGGGAGTTTTTGACGATTCTGAGAATTTACCATTTTTCGGGTTCCGTGACCAAAGGATACAAACGGGACCGAGAACGAGCGAAGTCTCAGTAGTAAAGACTTCGCTGTCTGTCCGTTCGTCTGTTACCAGGCTATATCTCATAGCTAGACATTTCAAATTTTCAGAGATGATGATGTATTTCTGGCGCTGTAACATAAAATACTAAATACAGTATAAAATAAATATTAAATGGGGATTAAAGGGGATCCCATACAACAAACGTGACATCTACTGTTTAGTACGGAAACCTTTGTGCACGAGTCCGACTCGCACTTGGGCGGTTTTTAATGTTTCATTGCACCAATCCCTACAAGTACGTTATTAATATAATTAGTTTAGTTTTGTTGCTATTTAATTAACAATTCAGTCAAAGAGTATCAAATTGACTTTTCCTTTAATTTTATAACTTAATTAAATAAAACCTAATATGACGAGGTTTTTTAATCCAATACAAATGTCCTTCGTAATCAAAACCTTGGTCCTTTGGAATAAATAATTTTCTGGAAATGTCTTGTATACGAGTGTCAAATAAATTGCTCACAATGTTGATGAGCGCGAAGTAATTTCATTCGAAGTGTACTTTCTGAAAAGATTGTGTTTGTGAGGGATTTTATTCCTCGAGCAGGTGAACGAGAACACGTGGAGCTTTTTATTAAATTGCTTTACTTTGGGGTCTACTCATGAATTTTAGCCCCGGCCTATACACACGTGATTTCCTTTTTAAATATTCACCACTACAGCAAGCACCTGTGCCTTTATTCCTCGTTAGATATGTATTAGGGATGTGCGTTCGTGTCGATAAACTTTTATTATTATTGAAATTCTTTCAATTCGAGGATTATATTGAAAAGATAAATTAAATTGAGGATCGCAAACTAGCATTATACAATTTGCAGTAGTACACAATGAGATTTAAATTGTTTGTATCTTCGTTATTTTTTAATTGTTCATTATCATGAATAGTGGAAAAATATTTTTTAATCAACATGCCCATTTATTTCATAAATATTATGTTAAGGCTCCCACAGACGAGAAGCCGATCGTTTCAATTAAAACTGACGTCAGTTCGGCCTGAACGGATTCAAGCACATACACGGAAAAAAATTTTTTTAGTACTTTTAGTAGGAATGAGTCAGACAGTAATTATATGCAAAATGGTCTAGGTTAGGCACAAAAAAAAAACAAAAAAATTGACACCTTATCACAATAATACATCACAGTACATAATACAGCATTCGTTCGTAATTTGCTTAAAACTACCCGTTTAATTACTAAATACGTAATATTTTCCAGTATATTTTAATTTAACGATAGAATTTATAACATAATTTAATAAATAATAAAAATATAACAAACCTAAAATGCAGTGGTTTTTGGGGGGCTGCAGGGATTCCTAAGTTGAGTAGCTTTTTAGATAGCTTTCAGTATTCTTTTAGTAGTTTTAGTAGAAATCGACGCGAGTTTAGTAGTTTCGTAAAAATAAAACTGGCGACACTGGAACGAATCGCTTCAGTCCATCCGACCGACTGATGCGATCTTAAAGTTTCACACAGACGATACAATTTTGCATCCGTTCAGGCTGAACTGAAGGAAAACTGGACCATATTATATGGAGCCCCTTATGTTGAAATGAAATTTTAGAATACTGATGAGACTTTCACGTATAATGGGGTAAATATTTGATGTATAAAATAACATAAATTTGTATGTGAAATCATCAAATTTTCGCTTTTGATAATACCATGTTTCACTGTGTATTGAAATTTTGAATACGTTTTGACGATTACACAAAATTATTTTGCATAATATTATTTATTTATTTATACACTTTCTGCACAATGTACAATGGCGGACTTAATGCCATAGGGCATTTTCTACCAGTCAACCATAGGGTGGTGACAGAGTCAAAATACCAAGGTGCTTTCCATCTAGAAAAATACAAAAATTTAACTATACGAAAGGTCGTGTAAAACTTATGATAAAAATAGATACAATAATATTCGTAGCAAACTATATAAATTTTACTAAAATAAACATAATACATATCAAACTAATTATACCTACATACTATACTATAATATACAAGTACATAAATTATTTAATAAACATAATATATATTATACATATACCATACTGCATAATTACACGATACTAACCAACCAAAAATTATAATAAAAAGTTCATGATTCTGCCAAATACTTCAAATACAACTGTCGGACTCTGCGCTTAAACGTATCCTGGTTGTGGACATTCTGATTTCCGTAGGAAGAGCGTTCCATAGTAGAATAGACTGGATGTGGAAGGAGGAATAAACTAAACTAGAACTATGTTGGGGACAAAGGAGGAGTGCATTATTTGAGGAGCGGAGGGATTTCTCATGACTACTAGAAAGATATTGGAAGTGGGACTTTAAGTAAGCAGGAGAATTGGGTGAGTTAAGGAAAGAGTAGAGCAAACACAGGGCTCGCACTGTGCGACGTTCGCGTACAGGCAACCAGTGCAGTTTGGAGCGAAAGGAGGATACGTGGTCGTATTTCCGGAGATTGTAAATAAATCTAATACAGTTGTTAAGTAGTCGGTCATATTTGTCGAGCTTGTCTGCATTGAGGTCAAAATAGCACACATCACCATAATCGATGATAGGGAATATGAGAGACTGTACCAACAAGGTTTTGATATGTGTCGGTAAAAAGTTTTTATGTCGATAAAGGGAACGCAATGTGCCGGTAACTCTTTGACATACGGTAGCTGTCTGTGTTTGCCAATTGAGAGTACAGTTGATGTGTAATCCAAGATCTTTCAAACAGGAGCTGTAGTTAATTATAGAGCCGTCGAAGATAACTGGTGAAAGCGACCCTACATCAACCTTGGCCATAATACGAGGACTGCCCAACAAAATAGCCTGACATTTACTTGGGTTAATTGTCAAACCGAAGTTTTTACACCAGTCCTTTATGAAATTAAGATCATAGTTAATCTCATCGATAGCACTCGACACACTATCAACTCCTGCTTGGCTATAGAGCTGAAAGTCTGCAAACAAATGATACATACTGCGAAGTCTGAGAGTAACATAATTAATGAATAATGAGAGGAGCAAAGGAGAAAGAATACCGCCTTGAGGGACGCCAGTGTCTAGATTACACCACGAAGAGGAGGACTGATCCGTGCGTACCGACTGTTGACGCCCTCGAAGATACGAAGAGATCCAATTTAAAGCCTCAGGTGAGAGCGGAAGTCTAGAAAGTATTGTTAACAAAATGTCATGATTGACATTATTGAAAGCATTCGAGAAATCTATCAAAACAAGTACTGTTATTTTAGAGTTCTCAATGCCTACTCTCACATCATTAAGAACCTTTAATAGTGCAGAGGTGGTGCTATGTCCAGGTCTGAAACCCGATTGTAGTGAAGTCAAAATATCGTTTAGGTGAACAAACCTGGACAGTTGCTTAAATACACAGGCCTCGAGCACCTTAGATAGGTAGGGAAGGATGGAAATGGGACGAAAATGTGAGGCGTTAGTGGGATTGGTAATTTTTGGTAGGGGACGAACGTAAGCTTTACGCCATTGATTAGGAAATTCGGACGTTTTAAGGGAAAAATTTATATTATGTGAACACAATTTTAACAAATCAACATTAGGACGTGTTAACTGTTTTCATTTCATAATTATAATTAACGTTTTGAATTTTATTCAAAATTATTAATAAGGTCTTAGAAATATTTGATGATAGACGCACCAGAGTACGAACAAACCCATCAGGTTTTTGTGATACCAAGTTTGTTTTGTACTTTGTTTAAGCTTTCTGAAAATTAATAATAATAGCTCCCCACGCCGATTTCGGTGACGGTGGCCGGTTTCATTGACACCAGGCCAATCACGCAGAAGTAATTGTATAGTGCCCGAGTGTGCGAGTAGAACACAAGAGCACTCTCTCTTCCTTTACTCTCCTAAAACAGTAGGACGGATAACCAACACGACTAGCGAGAGGTCAGGTGCAAGTCCGACTTTTTAAAATGCCCTTTTGAGGCATGGATCATCTCTCTTGTCAGACAATCAGGTGATCAGCCTGCATTGTCCTAACCAAACTTGGAAACAACATTTCTTGTTGTTCCAATGCGGGAATCGAACCCACGACCTCCGAGTCGATAGCCAGGCTCTAACCACTAGACCACGGAGGCTATTTGTATATTTATAATATTACGATATTAAAATATAATATTATTATGTTCTTCACATCACTAGAGGATAATGTTGTTATCATTTCGGTTTCGACGTAAGCAAATAACTCAAGCTTATAAATTTGTTACAAGAACATTTAATAGATAAAAAGTATGATATTAAGTAGGAACCTATATTTATATTTACTTATCAGTTTTGGGGCCTGACCCACAATCTACTGGTACGTGTCAGATAGCTTATTTGCATGTTATATCCCTGTCGCTTGATATAAAGTAAGCAGGAACAAAACAATTTATGAATATAAATTGATATATTAATATATATATATATAATCGGAATCTCGGTAATGGCTGCAAGTATTACCATGAAATTTAGAATGCAGGGAGTTTTGGGGGAGAAAAGTCGATCTAGCTTGGCCTTATCCCTGGCGGATTTTTAAGATAATTCTCAGTTATGTTATTACATTTCGTAGTTAATATTCAGAAGCACCAACAGCGTTACAAAAATATACAACGCTTTTACTTAATATAGTCTTATTCTAAATTATTTATACTATTAAAATATATTAATCTTAGTAGCATATTCAATAATACTACGAACTAAAGCTAGACAGGTTATGAGGTTTTAAGAAAACAATCCAAAGTGAACGACCTTCTTAGTTTATTGATTATCCGGTCTACATAATCTAACAAGAGTGTAATTTTGTGTTAATATAACTTCTTTTCCCGTGTAACAATACATCAATAATTTCGACTTTATTACGTCAGTCCGATTGGCAGTTTAGTTGGTATAATTTTTGCGTTGGTCGGAAACTCGTAATGTGGTGGGTTCAAACCCCGGTAAAATATTGTTGCGACTCTTTTTTTAAAATCTACTAGATCTACGAGCAACGCTCGGTTACCCAGGTACTTGCCTTTAAACTTTAAAGTTATAAAAAGCTAACCAAGAGGATATCAGGATATATCTAAGGAGGGTTCCGTAACATGCAATAATTTTTTTTTTAATTACTTCAAACATCACTGTCCGATTATGCTCAAAATGTATATTTTTTAAAAGTATTCATGGAAAGTTACAAGTTTCTTATTATTCTTATAGTTTCAAAATGCCAGGGATGCGGTATAATTGTAAACCACTTTGCATACCGCTTACTCGAAAATGGTTTACGTTGTAAAAAGTCATGTGAGTATGGCACCTATCCTTTATCTAATAAGATGTATTCGACGATATCTCACACAGTGGAGTACAATGAAAAAAATATTCATCCCAAACTTTACATGTTTGGAGAGCCATCCGTAAAATATAAATATATTATTATATATAAAAAAAATCTCTACATAGGCTATATATTATATAACTACGCCAAATTTCATCCATTTTTATGCATAATTACAGAAGTTAGAAGTGCAGACAGACAGATGGACCAGCGAGATTATAAGGGTTCCTTGTAGTTCTACGAAACCCTTTAAAATGGGATTTACAAGATTAACGTTTTAAAATCAAAACAGAAATTAATTCGCCAATATTTTAAATTTTCAATATCAAGTCTTATAATTTGAGTTGAAAAACGAATTAACAAACTCCAATTTTATTCCAAGCTGAACATTCGCAGCCTTTGGATTAAAAACGCAAACGAAACCACCTGCCAAGTCCGAGTCGGACTCAAATGTGTGTACGGAACTCAGGTTCAGTACAAACATATTTTTTACGAGGCAACCACATTCAACTATTCTTCTCTTCCTTGTGCTACGACATGATACTGCTCCTAGCCAATTTTTATGTTTCTATGGCAACGGGAAGAACCTATAGGGTTTGATTTTTTGAAATGCTTTATTCATGCAATGCAAATCAATAAAAAAAAGCAATGCAATCGAACCCACCACATTTTGAATTATCGAACAAATCAAAAATTATACATACGCATACCAAACTGCCAATCGAAGTGACGTAATAAAGCCGAAATTATTGATATATTGTTGCCAGACAAAAGAAAAAACACATATAGCTTAAAAATGCGCAGTTTCTCAGAGATAAGACCTGGCTAGATCGATTTTTCTCCCCCAAAACTTACTGAATTTCATGGTAATACTTACAGCCATTTTCGAGAATCCCATTATATATTATAATATACAAGATGATCTCGTTTCACTACATAGTATAAAACAAAATTGCTTTTTCTGTCTGTCCCTATGTATGCTTAGATCTTTAAAACTACGCAACGGATTTTGATGCGGGTTTTTTAATAGATAGAGTGATTCAAGGCTTATATGTACATAACATGCATAATATAGTAGAGAAACACTGATAATTTTAGAGGTTTCTAATGTTGTAAAAAAACACATTTTTTGCGCTTACATTGCAAACGCTGGCTTAACATTACGAGATAGATCAAAATAATGTAGTACAGTATTGTGTACCTTAAAAAGGTTTACAAAAAATCCCGAATGGCATATGTCTATCTCTTAGGGATAACCCACAATAACCATTTTTTATCCTTTACTTTTTACGAGTAATAATGGCTTATTTACGAAGCGATTTTAAGCAATACCACATTAATCCTTATCCAATTAAGTACATACCTTAAATACATTGTGCATTTAATATAGATCAATATGACCCTTCACAGCATGCATAATTTGAATGCATGCTGTGAAGGGTCTAATGCATGCAGAATTTCACAACATGCATACTTCAGTGTTTGATATTAATTTCAACTTGATACCGCTACGTGTTCCTGAGAAAAGGCCCTTGACAGACTATCGGACGGACAACAGAGAGATTTTATTAGGATTCTTGAAACGGTGAACGAAATTCTAAAAATCAGTTACCCTGGTTTTATATGAGGTCGTATCCACCTCGTAAAGGGACATTGTTTAGCGAACAACTATATATTTTATGATTGGAAATAAAAAACTTCTTTCGTTTTTATTATCTGCATACAACCTTCCGGAGCTATTATGTCCTGTTGTTACGGTAAATAAGGAACCTCCGTTGTCTACAACTTGAAATATTTAAACTGAGAATATAGCAACACTAATATTATGAAGTCGAAAGATTTGTTTGTTGGTCTACATTGAATAGGCTCAAAAAATACTAGACCGATATCAATGAAATTTGCCTCGGTTATAGAGAAGACAACAAATAGTAATTGAATAATCTAGTAGCTACTTTAAACAAAGAGCACGAAATATCAAGAAAACTAAAAAATAAAGGTGCATAAAATCTAATTTTAAGATATTAAAATATAGAGAAAGGTGAGGCAAGAGAGAAAGGTGAGGCAAGAGAGAAAGGTGAGGCAAGATGAAATGGAGGTAATATTGAGTACTAGTACTGTCACGTGTCGTGTCACGTCCAATAGACCGATCACATGCGTTAGACAGCATACAGTAAGACATACGAGTTTTAAATCCGACGTCACTTGATTAAATTATTGAGAAAATAGTGATTTTAGTTGATACGCTTCAAATTTTACAAATATGTTATAAGTGTATTGAAAAATTAGCAATTTATCCTACCAGTAATTTTACGTATGATGGACTAACGAAACAGGGGATCATTTAAATTTAAAAAGAGACGAGACTTAAAAAGTCCCGGCCATGTGCGAGTCGTATTCGCGCGCGAAGGGTTCCGTACGAATATGCTAATATTTTAGATGTTTACTTATTATTTCGTTATTTTTGTACGAAGTTTTCCAAGTTAGCGCATTTTACCAGATACATGTCTATAACTCTTAAACTAACAAAGTTATATAAGCCGTTATAGTTTACTTTTAATGTTCATGATATGGACTACCATCGTGATCATTTTTTCAGGTTTTCAAGCCAGCCGTTTAGATTTTAGAAGGGGGACGCCCTATTTTTACAAAAAGAATGCGCTTTCAAGTTGATCTCTCTCGATCAATCTCGCAAATAGATATCTAAAACAAAAAAAACCTGTTTTAGCAAGCTCTTAATATTTATTAATACCTTATACTAAGGGGTAGACGCGAGAAAAAAAAAACATCAAACAATTTACATATAGGGGAGGTACCCCAAAAAAATATATTTTCACGATTTTATTTTAGCACTTTGCCGACGTAACAAATACACATTACCATGCAAAGTTTCATCTTTCTAGCGCTAACCGTTTGGACGGTAATCCGAAGACGGACATGATGAAACCATAAGGGTTCCGAGACGTACTCTACGCAACCCTAAAAAGGGCAAAATGAGCTATAGTATACTGAGCACATATTGCTAAAGGACAAAGAAGCAAAGATTTCATCAAAATATATAAAAAAAAGGGTGGTTATAGTAATAATATTATGATATAATCTGACGAGACAATATACTATTATAAAAAACTACCAAGTACCAACTAGTAAACCCAAATCTATTAAATTCAAAGGGTTTCCACCACGCCACGGGTTTCCAAGATGATTTTTCCTTTTCCTTCATTTCGCAATATTACGACTATTTCATTTGACTAATAATGTTCATTGATCCTGATTATATTCCATATTAATAGTCACATAACTAAGCACCACGCTTATGAAAATATAAAATTCTGAGATATTTTGCTCTGAACCTTAAGTAGGTACTGTCCCAGCCTCCAATACTCATTATGAGTTTTACACTCGCACATGAGCACATTTTTGCAAAGTAAAACATTATGGCGTTACCATAAACTATAGCTTTTGCCCGCGCCTCCGCCTGACCATACCAAATAACATTAGAATCCGTACAGTAGTTTTTTAGCCAAAAATATCCGTCCATCCTCACAACACTTTCACATTGTTATTATTATTAAGATGTATCTTATTAATCACAAATATTTCACGTAAAATCACGTGTCGGAACTATTCGTTAATTTTAAACGGGCAAACAATTTCCCAACAATGTTCGTCGCTGCAATTTTAATTGCATATTTTAATTTAATAAGCGAAGCCTAATTCTTTGTTAACGTAATTAAATTATTTGTAACATTTTAATCATTCATCGCACCGATGTGGTTTTCTACTTTACGGCGAATGAATAGCGTTGTGGTCGATCCCAAATGTAAACGCTTCGATTATTCGGATGCGTATTATATTTATTTTATTAATGTTCAATAACGTACAGTATAGGTGCAGTCACGTGCAATACTTTTAACGTGGGATGGTGGGACAGCTACTACTGTACTGTACTTCGGTAGTACTGGAATCGCCAACAAGAAAAGCGGCGCGAAATAGCGCTAACGCTACGGCCTGAGACTTGCGGCCTGGGATTGCTTTGTAAGACTGACTGACTAACAAAAGACTGTTTAAATTTTGAAATAAAAATCATTAATTTAAGCCACAAATATTGACCATATAATTCACAAATTACACATATTTACTATACCTTGCTACACAATATACCCTATACAACACAATCATTCACTACCTGGGTTATGCGAACGTCATTTTTCATTTTGTTGTCATTGATCCTTTGTTCCTATAAATTAATTAAATACAAATTAAACAAATTTTACATTTCTAATAACACTTAATAGTAAGTACCTAAATAAATAAATAAATGTCTATGGACGCTTCACACCACGTCAATCTGGCCCCGTGCTAAGTATCCGAAGAACTTGTGTTACAGGTACCAGAAAACGGGAAGTATATTTAATACTTTTATACTATACATATATTTAAGATTTTTATTACATTATACACATGTTTAATACACATCCATGACCCAGGAGCACAGAAAAACTTATTGTTCCTTCGGCGGGATTCGAACCCGCGACCCCCGGCTTGAGCACCAACACGTTGAACCACTGAGCCACAGAGGTCGTCAAAATAAAATAAAACATACATACAAAAGATAACTAAGTACCTAGATAATAATATCTATTAGATACAAAATATCTTACAATTTTTCATCATGTGGTCCATGTCTGTCAAAACGTTGCCGATTTCTAGTTTATTGGATAAAATATGTCCGGATTTCTATACCGCATGAGCGCCGAAAGTATAAGGGTCAATTCACACCGAAACGACAAAGCAAAATGCCGAAAATAAAAAAAATACCTGTGAAAGGATTATTTCGATACGTCAATTAGTTTCCAAGTTTTAAAGTGAGCGCGCACCGACCGCGTTAAGTAGGCGATGACGTCATGATTAACACTCTGCCCCTTCTCTAAACAAAAACGAGTGTATACCTATCTATACATTATAGCTTTCGCCACAACAAAGTTTCAAGTGATTTTACATACTAACATTCAAAGTTAAGCAACTTGAACCTCCTCCTTTTACAAATCAGAAGGTCGATGCTGCTAATGAAATCGTGCAATAATACAGATTCAATCCAGTCCCGATGTGTTAAAACTGCAATTCGTTATTCTACGGTTCTTGGCACGTCAAACCCGTTTTGATTAATCCAAACTCCAAAAATCTATTTATGATATCAAGACGATTAATTTATAATTCAATAAAAGTAAAATTAATGTGAAATGCGAGAAACGGAGTTCAGATCTCAAATAAATGCGGAGTAATCAGAAGTTAAAATATGAAATCTACATTTTGTGACAAAATTAATGATTATTCTTCATTAGGTTCACACATAAGAAACACAACTTAAAACTACCAAACGTTCAAACAAAAAGGCCAGCTTTAATGCCATCCAGCAATTTCTTCCAAGCAACCCACAAGAAGGAAAAGATTTATATAAAATAACATAAAACAGACTTTTATGTTCTTATTAGCTCTGAACTGACCTGTTCTAGACTAAAGCGAGCTCATGATGATGGTGGTACTACAAAACAAACATCCAGAAGCCATGCTGTAATCTGAAAGTAAATTATTTGCCCCAAAGTGGCCCGCTGCCAAACACCGTCCGTGTATGCGCGCGCATATCTTCGCCTACTTTATGAGATTCTTCATATACATTTAAATAGATTTTTTAAATCACAGCGCCTACGCTTTTCTCGTTTTTAATAAATTTTCCTCTCGCATCTTCGTGTCGAAATCCGGTTTACCTTTTATTATTTTTTTACGAAATAAAAGATTAACTGCAATTGAAAATTGGCCGATTCTTTCATATTTTTAAGACATTATTTAACTACCATGATATTAAAACACGAACAAATTATAAGGACAGCAAAACTAATAAACATGAATATTTCTCTTTCCTTACAGGTCGGGTAACACTAAGCTTACTAACTACAGAATTCTTTTAACTTTGTTATATCGAAAAATTCAATTCCTTCGACTGTGCAGTATATCAAAGACATACCTTATTTTGACTGCTTCAACAAAGGGCTTTTAAATTCTGTGAAGGAACGATATATTAAACATATTTCACGAGATTAACTTTAAGGATTATCTGGGGCTCGCATTTATAAACCAGACGTGCCGTGTAATGAGAAATAATCTAGATTTAAGTCTCAAGGTCGGGAGAAACCTAGATCTCAGGCATAGTCAGCCAAAAATGTTTATAACCTATACAATGTAGGTACATAATTTTGATATACAAAAGTATTTGAAGTTATACGGTCCAAGTAAGTTAATACAAGTCTAGTCCTATTATTCTACTAATATGCATGTGAACGTTTGTGTGTATGGATGGATGTTTGTTACTCTTTCACGCAAAAACTACTGAATGGATTTTGATAAAATTTGTACGTAGGACGGGTCTGGAAAATCCATGCGTTGAACTCGGTATACTTAAAAACTTATTTGGACGATGAAACCAATTATATGAACTTTTCATTGTCTGGCTGAACCTATTTCCATTCAACGAATGCAAAGGAAGCCGTATAAAATGAAATTCTAAGCACAATGATGCGCAATAAAAATCTAAATGTTTCAACAACGATATTACGGCTGTAGCTGATGTCAAGTGTATGATGGATGAGGCCTGTCACCCGGGAAATAACTGTGCTCAATCCATCTCCGTGTTAGTTGACGATATTTGGGTAGTGCTTTAATATAAGGTGGTTAAGTAGTGAGTACCAGCAAATGTTATCTTATACTTGAAACGAGCTAATCTTGTATATATACTAGCTGGTGCCCACAACCTTGTTTGCGTAGAACAAACGGAAACGGAACCCCATTTTTTGAAACGAAACCCGACGATAAATGTTGTACTATGGCCTATGTACCTTAAATATTAGCTATCTGCCCGTGAAAGTCCAGTGGAAATAGGTCCAGCCGTTTCAGGGATTACTCGGAACAAACAGACAGACGGACAGACATTTAAAAAAAAATCTAAGTACCGTCAGGGAGGTGTCACTACGCCGTTCCGCCGCCGAGCTACAAGTACATACCGAGACTCCCCAACGTTGGGGCGATTCAATGGTTGCCACTTGCCACGCACTGACCGGCCGTGGCGCACGCGCGCGCCTCTTACGCAGTACGACTCACTTTACGTCGCAAACGCGTGTCATGTTTTAATTGGCAAAAATATGTATCCAAAAAAATACTGCATTGCAGCCTATTGTCGGAACAATGAAAAAAATAGCAATTGTCAGTTTCTCTCGGTTCCGGCAAGTGAGAAAGATAGCGAATGGTACGATAATCATTACTCATTTATATCTACTGTCATGGTACCTAAATCTATAACAATAATTATTAAATATACACACAAAAGTTTTATATTATATGCTTATGTATAGGTGGTAGGTAGCTGCATATACATACATATAATCCATACCTACATCAAAAGAGAATCACGTGTCGTGTCTGTGTAAACTGATTTATATGTTCGGTATTCATTTACCTAATATGTTCATAGGTATAACAGTTTCCGCTTGTATACCTTGCGTGGTATTTATGTTCGGTTGGTATGTTGTATGGTATCTATATAATATGTATTATATCATTATTATATATTATATCGTCGTCTAGTATAAATCTGATAGTATAATCTAAGATATTTAATAAAAACTATTGATAAGTGACAACCCTATTTTCGGAATATCTGACAAGGTGTGGAATAATGTCGACCTTCGCGCGGCGCCAGAGAGCTCAATTTCGGCTGCTGGCGTGCGGTCCGTTTGTTAATAATAATTATATAGGCACATAAATAGGCGGCATTTGTGAAGATCAAAACAGAGAGACTTCTGTACCTTGTACTATTATCTATTCTGTGGTACCGTATATACTTTCCAATGAATAAAAACTGAATGAATTAAGTGAACAGCTGTTGATTTCAAATTACAGACACTTACATTTTATTTATTTGTATATCTAAATCTCTCGCAAATAAATCGCAATCTCGGAAACAGCTGCAAGTATTACCATGAAATTTTGTATGCAAAGAGTCTTGGGGGAGAAAAATCGATCTAGCTAGGTCTAATCCCTGTAAAACTGAATTTTTAAGTTAAATTTTTTTTTTCTTTCGTCGTGCAGCAATTAATCAATAATTTTGACTCTAATATGTCCGATTGGCATTTTGGTATGCGTATGTATAATTTTTGCATTGTTCGGAAATTCGGAATGTGGTGGGCTAAAAATATTTATATGATTCTTTGTTTTTTTTTTTAAATATTTGAGAACTCCGAGCAAAGCTGCCAAGTACCATAATATTATTGAAGCACACGCCTCAAGTCACATGCCGGCACTTGCGATTTAAGGAGAGGTTGAGAAATTAGCTTTTAAGAGTCAATTCACACCGAAACGAAACGATACACGACATAGCGCTGCACAGAGTATGTGCAGTGTATGACTGATGACATATGAAACGTGTATCTTTCTGTATTGAGAATAAAGTTCAATTTTGATTAACTATCTTAAAAAGTGAGAACTTACCCTAAAGATCTTCAAAAGGCTTCCATTCCTCAACCCTCTCTTGCTTCTTCTTTTTCCTTTTCAAAGTTACTAAGTAAAGTAAAAAGTACAGCAAAAATTATGATTCCGCAAACCCATTAAAAGATTATCCGCATTGAAGATATATTTTAAGAAAAAATAGAACGCGGAACCTAATCGTTATATAGAGAACAAAGTAGCTTAAGTCCGGACAAACACAGGCCCCGAAACCATTAATACTTATACAAACAATACCCGTACCATTAAATACAAATCTCAAAAGTAAACGGGCGGTAATCGATGAACTATACTCGGGCCTGATACGCCAACATCGACTCTATTTTCATACTTACACGTCACGTAATCCCATATCACGAATATCAGGGCTATCAAATTATTATGTGATAGGCATTAAAGTGTTTGAATAAAACTTGGAAGAAGAATATTATACTAAAGTCAAAAAGGTATTTTTCCTTTGATTGTCCTACAAATTGCGAGATTATTGCAATGTAAATTGACATCTTAAATTGATATAACATCAATCTCATTCGTGTACGGAAAGCTTCAAAAAATCGTGGGATGTGGATGGATAGACCAATTTTTTTACTAGACATCTCTTTCTTTTGGATTAGAATTGTGTCGAATGAGAGTAAGGAACGATATATTTCCACTTCTCTTGCTAATCACCGGGTATCCAAGCTATTTATACGAGTTAATCTGATGAATTAAAGTGGTATTTGTGACATCGATCCACATGATGCTTCTCGTGAAAATATAACAGGATATTATAAAAGATTCGTAGAAAAAGACAATTCACAAGCACTATGATAAATACGCATCGAATTCCAAATAAATGTAAACGATACAATATATCGTTCACATTTAATTGGATCATCGATGGAAATATTTGGCGGCCGTGAACAATGTATTTTGTATGATCATAACATATTATTTGATTTGATTAAAAATCAAATGAACTGAACTCAAATACCCAAACGAAATAGCGAAAAGAAATTACTGCTAATTTAAATAAGGTCCAAACGCTGTACACCTGCTTTGAATCCAAATGAGATTTACGTGGAAATGAAAAGCGAAATTAGATTTAAACTTTTGAAGTAAGTTAAGAAAATTATCTACAACAGAGTTTCGGTATGAACATTAGAAAAGAACATCTATTTAGGTGAGTATTATCTTTAATTATAAAAAAGATTATAGAGAAACGAGAAAAATTTAAAATTGGCTAATTCATTAAGGTGCAAAATTCTTACATTTTTTTGTTTTTTTAGGTATCAAAATTTTTTAATTCTCTGTTACAAATGAACTTTAAAAAAACATTGTTTATGTAAATAGATATGGAAACATAATAATATAAATATATTATTATGTTTCTATATAATATAGAAACATCCTTTTACTACTATAAATGTGAATCTTTGTGAGGATGGATGGATGGATGTACAGATGATTGTTTCACGCAAAAACTACTGAACAAATTTCAATTAAATTTGATATGGTAGTAGTTTAGGCCCTGGATACACTTTTATTCCGAAAAGGTACAGTATTCCCGTGGGAGACTGTTTTTCGTGGACGGAGCCACGGGCAAAAGCTAGTAATTATATAAATATATCATTATATTAGGTCTTTACCATTTGCCATTAAATTGCCGTTTTGTATGAAAAAATTTAAACGAATTTTTTTCATGTATTTTTTATTTGTATTAATCGAAGTAATCACCCATGCAATCAATGCATCTTTGCCAACGCAGTGGCAGTTTATTGATGCGCTTCTTAAAGAAATCAGCTGGACGGGAGGCAACAAATTCTTCAAAGGCATTTTGTACTGCTTCTCGGGTATTGAATTTTTTTCCCGCCAAGAAGTTATCCAAATTCTGGAAAAAGTAGTAGTCTGTAGACGCAAGGTCTGGTGAGTAGGGTTGATGATGGAGAACTTCCAACCCAAGTTCTTGCAACTTGGAGATCGTCTGCTGTGCAGTATGAGGTCGCGCGTTGTCGTGCAGGAGCAGCAGAGACGAGCGATTGACCAATGCTGGTTGGAGATGTGCCAGCTTCTCCATCATTGTGTTCAGTTCTTCACAGTAGACATCTGCAGTAATGCTCACCCCGTTTGGTAAGAACCTGTGATGAATCACACGGGCACTATACCACCAAACAGTGACCATCACTTTTCTAGGGGTAAGTTTTCATTTAGGGCATTTTTTAGGCGCTGAACCAGGATCCAACCAACTTGCTAAGTGCTTGCGGTTATCAAATAGAATCTATTTTTCATCGCAGGTAACAATGCGGTTCAAAATTCCTTCATTTGTGTGTGTTGAGCAGTGCAAAGCACGTCTCGACGCGTACTTTGCGCTGGCGATCATTGAGTTCGTGGGGCGCCCCTTTTGTCAATCTTTTTTACCTTGCTAATTTGACGCAAATGGACCAATATTGTTTTGACGCCAACGTCGAAAGCTGCTCCTAATTCAGCCGTAGATTGTGTATCATCTGCTTCCACAATCGCATTTAATTCGTCATTGTTGATCAAAGTCTTCGGACGACCGCGAGGTTCATTTTGCAGGTCGAAATTTCCAGAACGGAAGCAAGCAAACCAATAACAGGTGATGCGTTGGTTTGTAGTGTTAGCTCCGTAAACGTCGTGGATGTTGTGTACCGCTTGTGCCGCGTTGCTGCCACGACGGTACTCATATTCCATAATTACTCGAATTTTTAACGTATCCATGATGACGAAAAAGAAATGCGATGAAAATGTAACACTAATCAATAAACAAATGACTACTTTTGGAAAAAGAATTTCATGTTTTTAAAATAAAATTAATTTGAAATAAGAATTCTTAGCCAAACAAAAATTATTTTGATTTGATATGGCCAGTACTACAGAACGGCAATTTCATAAGTAAAGACTTATTATTTCTATATCCATAGAAATAACAAACCATTTCACTTTCTCGAGGACAAGTGAGTTAACAAATAAAAAAATAAGAAAATCATAGCGGAGACAACCCTACACCAGTCCCTTAGCCATTCCCAAATATAATCAAAGTTTCAGGGCGTTTAAACACAGGTCTGTCAGTCCCCGGCAAAACTCAGCACAAGTGCGATTGATTTTTAAGATTTTATTACATTGTTTATCTCATGTTTTGTAACTATATGATAGTTTTTGTACAAATAAGATTTCAGTGACATCATAAGAACGGTCGTATCTTTTGGAATTTAATTTTTAGCTAAAGCTAACAATTTGAATTGAATACGAACGTAATTTTTAATAAGCTATTAGCTACTGCAGAAATCGTACACTTTGCGGAGATAAAAAGTAGCCTATGTCCTTTTTGTCCTGTGGTCTACTCTTTATCTGTGGCAAATTTCATCAAAATTGCTTGGGTAGTTTCAGAGCTGATTCAATGCAAACAAACAAACAATCAAATCTTTCCTCCTTATATTAGGGTAAGGGCAGCAGTAGTCAGCCCCGCACCAGTAGTCAGCATTTTCTGCGTTTTAAGTCAAATAAATAACGGTATTCTACATCTTGACCTTTAACATAAAGTTAATTCGGTTCTTTGATCTATTATTGGCCAACAACACTTTTGCTTGTGTGTGTTTTAAGCTTCAATTAACAGCAATTCGCGTCTAGCACGAAATTCTCGACCAAAAAGTATGAAAAAGTGATGGCGGCCATTTTTTTCCTAACTTACTGTAAGTTTGCAAAAAAAGTAAATATTTTTCAGTTATTTTAATTGTCATATTAAAATCCTTGCTTTAATATCTAGACGATTACTTTCTGATTTAGCATAGCTAAAAGTATTATAGCTTTATACTAAATTTAAGTGCAATTTGAAATAGTGGAGTTACTTTTTTCATCAATTTGCCAGCCTGGCCGAGTACTGGATTATATCCATATTTTTATTTTTACTAGTAGTCTGCCGCCTCAAATGATGTGAAATTGCAAGTGGCCGACTCCTAGATGTTTATGCTTCAGTTGACAGCCATGTGACAATTTTTAATAATTAATCTAGTTTTGAAGTTTTACAGTCCAGTTCATAATGTTCTAAGTAAATATTAAACTTTAGTTATTATATTTATTTCTGGATGATTATATTGCAATTAATTAGGAGGATGAGTACTGGGCCCAAACACTGACGAGTTATAGAATTTTGAGCCCGAGCACTGGGATAAAGTGTATTATTTTTTTGTCATAGCTTTTATTTTCTCTTTGGGAATTAAACAATGTTGATTTATAAGAAACTTTTATACATGACTGATTTACTTAACATATATTACTTAATACTCTTATTAGCGAAAAAATATACGAGATTATATTTTTGATAACCACTAAAAGTCTGACAACTGGTGCCGTTACCCTACTCTTACTCAGGTATATTTATTCTGATTTATTTCATTCCTGTTTCTAAGATAGCATTAATGGCATGTTCCAATATGACTCCCGAGATCATATGAAAGTTTAAAAATAATAAATTGATGTAAGTATACTTAGGTAATAAGCAAAACATTATCATAAATGTTAAACACCGAGTGAGAAATAAAACCGTAATTTGTGAATCAGATGACATACAGTACACTTCATTTATGTTTGCACTAAGACTCGCGAAATCTCGACGCCAACTTAAGACGTTTATGAGGACAAAATATGCTTTAACAGGGCATTAATTGTACCTATGGATTTATTTATTTTATTTTATTTTATTTTATTTTATTATTTTAGAAAACCAACAGCTTATAAGTATTACAAATATAGTCTAGGCATAGAAAAAGCGAAGCCAATTATAGGTTTTCACAATTAGTGATTAAAGAAAAGTATAAACAAGCAAACACTTAAGTATTAGCAACAAAATTTGAAATCAAAGTTAATGAATGAATTAATTATTTATTTATTTATTAAAGTTACACAGACTCATAATGGTTAGTCAAAATTATAATCTATGTTAGTAATATATATAAAGATAATAAACAATGTGACAATACATTATTATTATTTTTTTTAATTACATGTATCACTTCTGCACCATGCCGTTAGATATGGCACAGCAGTGACGAACGTAAGGGCAGTCAAGCCGACCCGCAATCATATTCAGAATGCCGTTGGCGCTTCCCTGCACCCTACGCACCAGAGATGCACATCTTTTGCGCATGATAGCGTAAAAGCAATCCACTTGTGCTTCTGCAAACATCCCCTATGCACAGCAGTAGCGAGGAAGCCCCAACAGCATTCTGAATGCATTATTAAACTGCACGCGAAGGGCGCTGTAGGCTCTAAGCGTGTATGAGACCCACAGGCCGCACAGGTAGAACGTGGTACAAAACGCTCTGAAAAGAGTAATTTTGAACACTCGTGAACATCGAGCAAATCTGCGGACCAACATATTCGCACGAACTGACAACGCCCTTCGTTCTCGTTGTATTTCGTCATCATCCTTGAGGTCAGTCAGTCGGAAGTCAGCATATGTCCTAGATATTTGAACTTCTGTACTCTCTGTAACACCCAGTTATTAATAGACACAGAGGGCACATCTGACCAGCGTTTACTTCCTTCCTCAAAGACCATGACCACACTTTTTTTTACATTGTAGGCTAGTCCATGTGCTGAAGCATATGCTACACACATGGCTATCAGCCTCCTAAGCCCACATACTGACGCACTTAGCAGCACCATGTCGTCCGCATAACTAATGTTGTTAACACTAACGCCATCTATATAACAATCGACTCTGGTGCTGCTGAGATCTCCAATGAGTTCGTTAACATATATGTTAAAAAGAGTTGGTGAGCTCAATCCCCCCTGTCTCACACCACACTCCAAAATATGTGACTTTATGGACATATGATGATATGATATAATATCCCAAGAGGAGACTTTATTATAAAATGATTTGCAAATAAATTTGCTATTTTATCAGGCTCATTTACCCCGTTAACTCCAGTCGGCAGGCCTGGCCTAGCTTGAAGCCTATTAGTGTGTTTCCAGAAAGATCGAAAATCATTTTTAGAGTGGTGAGAGGCCAACATGTCCATTTTAATTTGTGTCTCGTAGTTTTGACACCACCTCAGTCTAGATTTAAATATCTTTCTAGATAAACACATTTCATCATAAATTTTACCATACATAGGTTTACCACACATATCCCACAAGTTAAACTTCTGTTTAACTTGGTGCGACTGCGCCACGTGCCTATTCCATCCAGCGACAGTTCTCCTAGGTTTTACACTCCTACTGCTTATAATAGAAGATTCTCTTAGGGCGTCTACTATCTGCTTATACAGACCGTCTATAACAGTTATATGGCTTAAATCACAACATATTTTATCCTTACATTTTTGAAGCTCATATGGGAAGTCGATAATTCTTAACCTTTTATAGCATTCATTTTGATAAATTGTAATTCTATTTTGTGACCTATCTCCCCATATGACCTTGTTTTGAGAAAAAGTTTATCAACTTTGATTAATAGTACATTATTCAAATTACATTCAATTACAAGTAGTATATAGTCTGACCAATAAACATCATAAAAAGCATAGACATTTTTAACAACATTTTTTTTTCTAAAGTTAATACTTATATAAATCTAAATTTAAATAAGCTATTCAGTGTGTATGGATCAAAGGAGAATTTTTTACAAGTATTGTTAAATTCAATGCTAGCTCGCACCAAGCAGGAGTTACGCCTGTAGTTTGAGTTGTAACGTGGAATAACCAGTGGCGGATTAAATCGGCGTTGCCTAGTAGGTACATAAAGGTTTATTTTACTAAGAAGATCTGGACAGTCAATAATTACATTGTTAATTATTTTTAGTAGAAATATAAAATCTGCAATATGTCGCCGAATAAACAAAGGTTGAATGTAGAATTTCTTGCACAGAGACAGATAATCATTAGAACTGTAGGGTATTTTTAGGCGGTAGCATAAAAATCGTATAAAACGCTTTTTAATGCTTTCAATTTGAGTTATGTATTTATCATAACACGTACGTACGTACGTGCAGTATAGTATTTTAAAGGTTTTCGCAAGTTTGAATGGGAGCTTAGTCTCATAATATATCCCAAGGCTCTTGAGGTTTTTTCAATAATATGGTCAACGTGAGAATCGAACATCAGCTTAGAATCATGAAAGACACCCAAGTCGCACACAGCGTCGGATCTTTGGATTTCAAGACCTTTCAGATAGTACGTAGTAGTAATAATATTAGGTCTTTACCTATGAAATTGCCGTTTTGTATGAAAAAATTTAAACGATTTTTTTTCATATATTTTTTATTTGTATTGATCGAAGTAATCACCCATGCAATCAATGGATCTTTGCCAACGCAGTGGCAGTTTATTGATGCCTTCTTAAAGAAATCAGCTGGACGGGAGGCAACAAATTCTTCAAAGGAATTTTGTACTGCCTCTCGGGTATTGAATTTTTTTCCCGCCAAGAAGTTATCCAAATTCTGGAAAAAGTAGTAGTCTGTAGACGCAAGGTCTGGTGAGTAGGGCGGATGATGGAGAACTTCCAACCCCAGTTCTTGCCACTTGGAGACCGTCTGCTGTGTAGTATGAGGTCGCGCGTTGGGGTGCAGAAGCAGCAGAGACGAGCGATTGACCAATGCTGGTTGGAGATGCCAGCTTCTCCATCATTGTGTTCAGTTCTTCACAGTACACATCTGCAGTAATGGTCACCCCGTTTGGTAAGAAGCTGTGATGTTTGTCACTGTTTGGTAGTCTAGCGCCGGTGTGATTCATCAATCACACCGGCGCTAGACTACCAAACAGTGACCATCTCTTTTCTAGGGGTAAGTTTTCGTTTAGGGCAATGTTTAGGTGCTAAACCAGGATCCAACCAACTTGCTGAGCGCTTGCGGTTATCAAACAGAAACCATTTTTCATCACAGGTAACAATGCGGTTCAAAATTCGTTCATTTGTGTGTCTGTTGAGCAGTGCAAGGCACGACTCGACGCGTACTTTGCGCTGGCGATCATTGAGTTTGTGGGGCACCCATTTGTCAAGCTTTTTACCTTTCCAAATTGACGCAAATGGACCAATATTGTTTTTACGCTAACATCGAAATCTGCTGCTAATTCAGCCGTAGATTGTGTATCATCAGCTTCCACAATCGCCTTTAATTCGTCATTGTCGACCAAAGTCTTCGGACGACCGCGAGGTTCATTTTTCAGGTCGAAATTTCCAGAACGGAAGCGAGCAAACCAATAACAGGTGGTGCGTTGGTTTGTAGTGTTAGCTCCGTAAACGTCGTTAATGTTGCGTGCCGCTTGTGCCGCGTTGCTGCCACGACGGTACTCATATTCCATAATTACTCGAATTTTTAACGTATCCATGATGACGAAAAAGATTGAAATGCGATGAAAATGTAACACTAATCAATAAACAAATTACTACTTTTTTAGTAGTAATTTGTTTTTATAGTTTTTTAGTACTTTTATTACTACTTTTGGAAAAAGAATTCCATGTTTTTAAAATAAAATTAATTTGAAATTAGAATTCTTAGCCAAACAAAAATTATTTTGATTTGAAATGGCCAGTACTGCAGAACGGCAATTTCATAGGTAAAGACCTATTATTAGTTTTTCTACTGTAGGTTAATAGGCATTTCTTGGGGTCGAGGTCTCTAGACGAACTAAGTTCACTTAAAGTGCATCAGCATCCTTAAACGACGATATAGGGTAAAAAAAATTATGTCATTTTTATGATATAACTTCTTCACACTTCAATTTCAGTGACTTCCTGTCACTGCGCGCTGGACAATGAACACTCGAATATTTCATTGCTGAGAGATCCGTGTCCTAGTCATAATGATCAACTAAGTTTGAGCAACCTTTAAGCAGTCTCATATAAAACGAAGCTAATTCCACGCTACATAAATAAAAGCCCTAACGTAAGTCAGTGTGAGTTAGGGTCTACAAGCCTATTACCTCGTAACGGTTAAAAGCTTTTAATGTAGGGCCACACCCAGGTGTAATGATGCGTGCGAGGGACACTACTAACGCAATTCCTTTTACACATAAAATGGGGCACCCATTTCGTTCAAAGTGAGATGAACAATTTCCAATGAAACATTTCCGATGCATTGTTGCTGACTATTTGAAATAGAGTGATCATTATTGTACTTAGAAATAGGAATATTTTCTTTGATAATTCTTAGAACCTAGAATAAACTTTACTTTGTGAACTACACTGGCCTGCAATAGAACGACTACACTTTAAAAATTTCTTGTTTTATTTTAATAACAATAGAAGTTATAATTTTTAAATTAAAAAAAACTTTTATATAAAATTTTATCAGCTTTCTAAAACTAGTAATAAACCAATAAAATTTTCCTTGAAATATTTTCTTTTTTTTTTCCTTGAAATTTTCTTGAAATTATTGGAAATCTCTAGCTTATATAGTTTTGAAAATTTCAAAATTGTTGTAGGTACTCTCTTTTGCAGGCCAGTGTAGTTCTAACAATGCCAATTAAAACGATTGAAGTATTTATAATATGAATTTTTGAAGCAGTGGAAAATTTCAACACGAATTCCAAGACAATGTTGTTAATAATGTATAACGCTGCATAGCTGAAGCTAAATGCATACATACTTTAGAAGTGAATAAAACTGGTTGCAAATTATAATGTTTACGTATTTCAGATTGCGTCTTTGAAGTACAAATTAAAAGTAATTAATTTGAAGTACTTATTAAGAAAATGAATCAACAACCTGAAAAAGAAAAATCAAATAATATTCAAGGTCAGCCAACAGTGGCGAAGGTTGCTTAGTTGGGAACAGGGAAGCCCTAGCCTGTGTAATAGGTAGGGATAGGAAAAGGGTATTAAAAAGATAAGTGGTAAGTGAAGCCGATAGGAATGGAGTTACAAGAACCACAAGCTAAGAACCGCTGGCCAATGATAAATTATCCAGGAAGGTAAATATTATTGTATATTTCATACAATAATATAACTGTATATCTGAAAATTTGCTACAATTTCCTGACAATTCTACTGCAGTAGTAACATCAGCGATAGTACCTATAGATATCATCTAACATAATTGGCGAGGTGTATTAATGTTACCCACATTAATACACCTCGCCAATTACATTGAAATGTGCTCCCGACATTAAAATATAAATTAGTTGCATTTATTAAATGAATCCGGTGAACGCAGGTAGAACTCATTTCAGTTAGTGCTCCATTTCAGACAGAATAAAGCTTGGCCTACATCAAACTAATAGAACTTCTGTTTGTAAGACTCATTACTTTAAGTTCTATTGTGAGTGAAATAATATTTCTAGGAAGATTTTATAAGTTCGAAAGCAGAGAGTGAAAATCAGGGAAACGTTACAATTTTTAAGAAATTTGTGATTATCTCGTTATTTTTTTGCACAAGTTCTTGCAAAACTAAATTATAAAGACGCAAGATTACAATAATTATAGCGACGACCAAAATAATTTAAGAAAATACTATCTAAGAATATTGATAAATATTTTGTGAATAATATTGAATTAAAAACGAATAAACATCACAAGTGATTTCAGTTCCACAAAATTCGACACTAATGTTTGCGATGTTATCAAAAATATACGATGCTGAAGAAGAAAAAACGATATTTACCTTTTATCAGTTATAAGCGTTCGGATTCCGCTAGACGAGTCAATTTTATTGAACGTACTATCTTCGGAGGTATTCGCAACATTAATGGCGGTCCTTTGAAGTCTCGCAGGAGTAGTTTATTTGTTCGCCCTATTCACCTGCCTTTGATCGCTGATATTAATTTTGTTTTCGTAAAAAACTGAAACCATCCGATTTGCTTCCTCATATTAGGTCGCTAATCGAGACTTTCCAGATACTTTGTTTCGATTTAGCTTTATAATCAACACATTAACTGAACCACGACTACGAAATTATATTTCCTAAACCTAATTAAATTATGATTAATTTGCTTTTCAGCCGTCTCCGATAAGGACGCGGACGAGAGAAAATATTATTATAAACATGTCTCAAGTAATGTTACTCAAATATCGATATTGAAATTTTAACTTCCGGTTTACTGTACGAAAGAAATTTTAAATTTAGAATTCGATAAAAAATTTAAAATTTCAACTTTTTAACTATAAGAAACAATACTTATTAGTTTTTGTTACAAATTAATTGATGAAAATATTAAGCATCCAAAAATAACGGACTTCACTTTTAGTAATTTTTTAAAAGCATATAACTCAGCAATAAAGTATGATACGAAAACAACATTGTGTGTACACATCCACGTCTACTAGAAATATAACTGACCAGAGTATAAACAAAATTCACTAGCTCATTTTTTTTTTGGTTATCCGCTTGACGTGAAATGCCCCGTATATTACTTTAATTAAAGTCAAAATACACAACATGCCTGCAAAAGAAAGTACAAAACTTTTAAAATTGCATTTTTTTAACTGTAGAAGTTCAAACATTTTATACCTGTCAACTTTCTGAAACTAGTAGAAAGCCGATAAAATTTGTTATAAAACTTTTGTTATTTCAAATCTTTAATCTATAAAAGTTTTGAAAAAATATATATATTTAAAAGTGTAGTACTTTTTTTCGCTGGCTAGTACGTAAATTGTGGTCGAAATCACTATTAACTTATAATACCTTTTGCCTTACCTCTTTTGAACATCACACAAATTTGCTTGCGAAAGTAGTTTTTATAATAATATCAGACAATGAATTTCTCTAAAATATAATCTAAAGGCCGTTTGACCTTTTTTGTTTGGCCACTTGAGATCGTTTTCTGAGAAATTCAGGACCAATAGAGGCAAATATTTATGAGGGGTTTTCGCATATTTAACTTACAAAGGTCAATTCAATGTCTATTGATATTTAAGGAGTTTCGGTATAAGAAATGCAAGGAACTTTATCGATAGAAACTTCTTTGAAAGTGGATTGTTCTCGGTTGATTAAATTTCAACGCTACAAAGTTGGGAATAAAATATAAACTCGTTCAACCGGCGAGGTATAAATGTATTTGAAGAATCCTTGATCGCTCCACCTCACATTTAACCCGTTAATTTATTACGTATCAGGGATTGCTGTCTCATGCATGTTAATAATTAACTTCCTGCTATAATTGCTTTCTTTGAAGATAATGTTATACGTACCGATAAGATTAAGGAGTTAAGTTTCGTTGTTAATCAGTAAACTCGTCAAACAAGTATTGATACGATGCCAGAAAAACTAATTCATAGGCCCACAATGAATACGGCTAAACTCGTCCATTTTGGCAACGATCTATTGAAAGACGAAAACGTTTTATACCGAACTCTGTGAAAGAAAAAAAGTGGGAAAACAATCTCGATCCCATAGAAGTCGAGTATAAAATAGAAGATTTATTTGCGTACACCGAGCACAAACACGTAATATATTTATGGAGGAGCGACACCATGCAATATCGTAATATATTTTTGTCACATCACCAAACTTATGGCTTTGCCGAATAATAAATTTAGAGAGCAAGCGAACTGTCGGGAATAAATAAACTCTCTCGATATTACTTGAACTGATTTGACAGCTGTCAAATTAAGTTACAGGCGAAAGGTTGAATCAACGGAGGATAGCAGAATAGCGTTTGCCGACAACCCTTTACTTGCTAGTGATGTATCAGGTACGTGACTGGAAATAATCGATTAATAAAAGCATTGCCAAAGTAGGTTAATGGTGTCAACAGTATAAATTTATCTATACTTTACGAGTAATTATTGTATAATATAAGGTTGTGTAAAATCAATTGCGGATATTTAGAACGTTCAGAGAGAAAAATAATTTAAAAAATGTAATAAATAAATTACATATCACGCTCTCTGAGGCGTTGATGACCTCAACGAAACAGCTGATTTTAATGGGAAGCAAAGACTGCTTAATAAAATCAATACAATCAGATGCGTGAAATCAATGAACTTAACGGCGCTGTAAAGAGCGTACTGTAATTTTATTTCATGTTTTATTTTTTTTCGATTTTTTTCAATTCTTATCTGCCTAATCGTCTTTACATAAGCAGCAGGTCAATTTATGCCCAGAACCTCAGTATTATTATTGTCAACAACCTTACTTAATAATTTATAATCAGAATCTCGAATATTTTTTAATTTTTCCGTACTACTGAAACTCCGAGCGAAGCTCGGTCTAACTAATAACTAATATATCTGAATTTTTATGTTGATTAATGCAAGAAGATGCAGATTCGGTTCCAGGGCACAAAATCACACTCGTCACAGGATTTTTGGTCATAGTTTTGATAGTTAGTGTAGTAATTATATTGAAGATATGCTTAGGAATAGCTTGTATTGGTGGCTGAGTAATTAAAACTTTTTCACCTCATTTTTTATATGATCCAATTTTTATGGCTCCAATGAATATATTATAAATGCATATTGCCTGGGTCAAAAGGGTTTAAACTGCGTTTTTTTTTATCGCTCGGTATTGTTGTTTTTAACACAGACAGTGTTTCTTAATATTCTTTATAAAATAAAACTTATAAAATGGTCGTAGGAATTTTCTCGATAAAATTACATAAAAAAATTAAGGTTGAAAAGTTTGAACTACTCAGTCGCCGATACAAGTTAGTATACTTAATTCTGATGACATCATTTTATAAAAACTTATTTTCGAGGATATGCAACATTACACACCTGCATGGGTCTACTCTAGGATAAAACTTCTCATGATATTTTATGATATTTTAGATAACCTCTTTGCTCTGCGTTTGCTCAGCTCATGACATTCAGCCAGTGTCGAGTACCTATGTTCATAACAAGATATGTATCTAAATTGTTACACGCTGCAGCCGGGCGCAGCGTGAATTTCAATACGTGTGTTGATTTAGCAATAAGAATATATGGGAAGTTTCCTTTACCGTATTCGTGTTATCTCTGGCGGGAATATCAAAGATTTTACTTATGATTCCTTTGTTTGATGCGCCATGTTTTATGCATAGATTTATTTCCTATTTATTATTTTGTGGCGGACCGACCAACCAACCTCTCAACGCACCACGGCTTGGTTGAACCCTCATCGGCTCCATCGGACACTCTCACTACAACGACCGGTCTGCAAGCAGAGCACATCTCTCCTGGTCAGCACGTAGCATCGGCCCCGCACGGCAGCACTCAACGAAAGACTCAACGAATGGTTCGACCTCCGGTTTTGGGAAGAGTGATGTGGCGGACCAATCAGCACACAGAGCTGAATATTATAGTATTCTCCAAGTAACCACCCTTGAAATACTGTAGTGCCTGGGACAGTTGGTTTTTAAATGTCGTATGGTTGCCCAAGCACATAAGGCATTCTCACAACTCAGTCAGCCTAGTCCTGAGGAATGACTGGTCAATACGTCTGGGGCCAACCATGTGCGAGTTTCCTCACGATGTTTTCCTTCACCGTTATATACATATACATATATAAATACAAGTATAATGTACTTGAGATCTGAAAAAGTCTCATTGGTACACGCCGCAACCTAGGAATCGATCCTGCACTCTCTCGATTGTAATCTAACAGTCTACCCACTAGGCCATGGAGCTCTTATACAACAGCTATCGGCGCTATATACATCAGCTGAAATGACTAAGTGGACTTGAGCCTGACCGATATCTCCCTTTGGGGTTTGCCATCATAAGCCCACAATTCCTGTAAAGTAAAGATCATTACAACATTTCACTGCATTACCTTAATCTATCAGACACTTCTTTTATTTTATTGAACAAATCAGAATTAAATCCGACCGCTCCTGATTTATACTTAGATGCTGGAACTAGAGTGATTTTATTTATTTAGATTGCTGCTGATTTTCCTGTTAAAGTCGAAGCAATATAACACTGTCCAAGTGCATTCGAATTCAGGGAACGACTTTTATTCCAAGGAAATTGGAGGGTACATAAAAATTTCAAGCGCCCAACGTTTCCTAGACCCGTCTGTTACTGTCGGCTGTCCGAACGTCTAACGGAAAGCCCTAACTTAACATTTTAATTTAAGTCCAAAATATTTAACTTTAAATTAGGCGGCGAATTCTCGGTTTTTCATGAAACTCCAAAGTTTTGCGAAATAATAGCAAGTGGGTGCGAGTTTATATTTTAACTCGAATTATCTTTTGCTAACTTTACAAGTTTCAACAAAATTGAAAACGAAAGAACATTAATCAGAATTATTCGGATTTAGGTTGGAATAACGGCGCGGAGGTTCTAATTCAGATATGAAGAGTACCTAACTTCTTTTGACAGCTCGTTCGATTTTTTGTTTTATTAAAATTATGAAAAATCTTATTGTAGGTACATCTCCATCATCTGATCTTATAGAGACTGGTGGGCTGGTGGGCTGGTGCTGTGCTTTTTTCATTATATTTGTTTTGATTAAAAATTGTTAGATGTTTATTCAAAACAAATCATACTTCGCCATCCAAAAGTATTTAAAAGTAAACATCGAAAGGTTTCGATGTTATTAAAGTCTGCTGGACAATATTTATTCTGCACTTTTAATTACAAACAGAAATTCATGTAGCAACTAAATAACAAATAATATTTGGTTTATATATAAAACAAAACGTTTTTCCTTTTTACGCAAAGAAGTAAAAACGTGTTCCATCTCAATCTTCCTCATAGCATTCATTGTTATTGTGATGTAACAATTAAGTGAAGATATCGATAAATCGATGAGCTGTCATCACTACAAATGCTTGTACATTTGTCGGGTAACCCGTTACTGGCGGACCGATGATACGGAGTATATTTCGCTGTCTCGGCACTCCCTCGACGCCTACCGATTCGTTCCAATCGATTTCCCCCGAATGCCGATGGAAGCGCTCGCTCGTACAAGATTTTGGCAACTTGTGTATTTGTGCGCGTTTTTGTGAGATTTCTTAATGCTCGTGAGTTTATAGGATTAGTGAGGTCACCCGGATAGCGCGCCGGATATAGTTTTGTTATTTTTTGTCACGGAACTCAATCTTGTATCCCCGTTATATTTTTATTGCGATGAAAACGCTGTAATACTATAAGCTAGTGACGGCAAAAATGGGTGTTAAGAATTATTAAAGAACTAATTTTTGATAATTTTACTCAAAATAAATGAGAACCTTTGATAATTCGATGGATCTTAGATTTTTACGCAAAGACATTATTTTGATCTTTCGCAGTAGTCAGACCATGTTGTATCTAAATTTGTCAATAAATGTCGTTATCGGATACTACCGTTGCCAGGACAGATGCAACGGTCCATCTTCAATGCGATATTATGCTAGGATCAGATCATACCGAAACGAGATGATACGCGACGCGGCGCTGCAATTTAAAGCTAGCTATTTAAAACTGAACTTTATGCACTATACAAAAAGACACAAGTTTTATATTACATAAGTCGTACACTGCACATGCGCTTGCGGCGCGATGCAACGATTGATGCGATGCATTCAAACTCCTACAATGAAACGTGCACCTATCTTAATGCAATAAATAAAGTTCAATTTCGAATGGCGTCGCGTATCTATCGTTTTGGTGTAAATTAACGCTTAGACTATAATCTATCATTATAGATCTCTATCTCTCCAACTATTGTTAGCTAACGCCCGAAATTAATAATCAATCTTAATCTCATTTTAGCTATCTGAGACCAAGATTTCAATTCATTTCAACTCTCGTAGGATTGACTTCACGTCAATTTACGTAAATTTTTGTTTTGGAATCTAAGAATGAAGTCAATCTAAGATTATAGATACGTTATTAATTTCGGGTGTACCTAAGTCAATATAGATATTCATGCTAATATTACAAATGCGAGATTCTTGAACGTGCTCGTTCCTACCTTATACGAGTATGCCGAAATATTTATATAAATATAATTTATTATTACATATGGTGCACATCTAGTATCATAATATAAATTATATCAATGTAATACGAAATGGGTAATTTGTTTGTCTGTATTTACGCAGCTTGTAACACCTGTTAAGTCTTTTGGCACGTCGAGCAGGTTCCTGATTGCTGGCTCCAACTTTCGCAATTTGTTATCGACTCTTCAGATTTGTGTTCGCCGAATTTAGCGATGACATAGGGTGAATGAACAAAGCATCTCTAAGCCAAAATTCCCAAGATATTATCAGTCGAATTGTAAACACTTAATTCTTTAAAATTTATTTAATATTGATTCAAAGAATTCTTTGTAGTATAAAATATGAAATGGTAATCCTAGCATTAATTGCACACATATATTAAAATGTAAAGATCCTAGAATCCAGATCCAAATATCCAGATAAAATCCTGAACAAAGCACATCCCTAACCGTTAACCCGTACTAAGAATGAAACCGCCATTCATTTATAGAAACATACATAATACATTGCACTCGCGGAACAATTCCTCATTCGGAATCAAGTTTAAATATTCCCTCTAAAGCCTGCACCTCCCAGTATAAGGCGCCCCACGAATCTGCCCTTTCACACCGTGCGATGCGATACCTGAGCGATTTTGCGGGGCATTTCAATCATCTATTCTCGATGTGCCCAACTATTTGCCCACTGGTGGACATCGGGAAAGAAGTAGCTAAGTTACTAAAAAATTTCCTTTTTTTCTCAATTTACATCAATGGTGGACAAATAGTGGCGGACATCGGTAATAGGTAATTTCTACATGAAATGAATGACATTTTACGACACTATGAAACTATGTTTATAAACTATGTTTATGAAACTAACTCTTACGAGTTAGTTTTATAAGTTAGGTTATACGCTTTAGTGAGTTGTTTCACTATATCCCCACGTAGTGAAGTAACTGTGTAGTGACACCGTGGCAGGATACTGTAATTAAGTGAGTTAACGAATGTATCAAACTAAAAAATATTCTAATATTATGAGTTTTAGAGAGTACAAATTTAACTTTTATTTTTACCCACTACTTATTAGTATTTCAAATTTGGTCTTTAATCTTATTTGTTTTGAGTTGCGAGCTGCAAAAGAAACGGCAAAAATGTGAATTTTGCAAACAAAATTACTATGAAGCATGGCATAGCATGTTCCATAGTATCGCATCGGAACCGCAACGCATTATGTGAAAGGTCCTTAACTCGCTCTACGTTTAATATGTAATGTCTTCGTAACATACATTCTCTATTTATACTTTAGAAACAATGTTACATTTATCCGAATGTGGTGAATATATTCAATGATACTTTCCCCATTTGAAAATAATATTTATCTCTTATATTTTCGTAATAGGTATAACTTTTTTATGTATTTTTGATTTTAATTTTCAAATATTTGTTGAAGGAAAAAAGTATTTTTATGAACATAATTGCTTAATATCATTCAATTCAAGTCTCATAAAATATTATTAAGTAATTCAACAGAAATTGGTATCGATACAATTTCATGCAAATTCTTAGAAAAGGAAACTCCGAGGTGTTGCAAATAATATTATTTGCATTGGTTATTTGTGTGTGGCATATTTGCAAGGTGGCAATCCAGAAATATGTTTTAAAAAAAACAACAATTTACACTTGAATCAATCCATACTTAAAATCTGTTTGCACTTCACTAGATTGTAGTCGGTTGTAAGGAAAGTTTCCTTGTCTTTTAATTAATGGGTCGTGGACTTAATTTATTCCTCTCGTTACGTTTCTTTTTGTTTTATAGCTAGGGAGCTGGTGGCAATTAAGGTATATTATTTCATCGTCGTTGATACTAAGACGTAATGTAGTCTGCAACTATGTGAACTAGACAAAAATAGTGGCGAGCTGCTACCTGAGCTTAACTGACTTTTAAATGAATAATTTCGAATGTTTTGATAAAAAACTATCAACAATCAATACTATCGTTTCTGCCATCTATACTAAATACATTAAAATCTCTTTTTTATTATTTTTAAAAACATAAAACTAATAAAATAAAAGACGATGAAGTGGCACTTTAAGAATCTTTTTAAAACTCACATAATCTTGACTTTAAAATATCAGACCAACCTGACCTTGTCTTGCCTCTGTTTTTTCCTTGTCAGATAGTTGTAGACTTACGTCTTACGAGGGCTGCACTAAAAGTATCGGGAATGGAATATTTCCACTGTTCCTGTCATATTAAAATCTTTTTAATTTAAAACTCCTTGGTTTTAAAAATCGAATACCGTTTATTTATTTAGAAAAAGATTCTCGATCTTGTCACAAGGTCTTGTCAAACTTGTTTAGTCGTTGTGAAAATGTAATTGACTCGAGAAAATTCTAGAGCGATGATTTATTATGACTTTCGAAGTGGTTTAACACAAAAACAGTGTGTTGACCGGATGATTTCTGCATTTGGTGATGAAGCCCCATCCAAAACCACAATTTATCGCTGGTTTGCTGAATTTCAACGTGGACGTATCAAGCTCAGTGATGATCCCCGTCAAGGTCGTCCAAAAACTGCAGTCACCCAAGAAAACGTTGATGCTGTGCGTAAGCTGATTGAGGAAGATCGACATGTGACATACCGCGAAATTCAGGCAACTTTAGACATTGGCATGAGTCAAATAAAAATAATCTTGCATGAACAATTAGGTTCAAAAAAGTTGTTTTCCCGATGGATACCGCATTTGCTCTGTGAAGAGCAAAAAGCGGCTCGCGTTACTTGGTGCGTCAGAACTCTCGAAAGATTCCACGCAGGATCCTCAAATGCTGTATACAACATCGTATCAGGTAACGAATCCTGGATATACGCGTACGAACCCGAAACAAAAAACCAGTCACGAGTTTGGGTGTTCGAAAATGATTTAAAGCCAACAAAAATTGTTCGTTCACGGAGTGTTGCAAAAAAAATGGTGGCCACGTTTGTCTCCAAAATCAGCCATGTTGCGACTATTCCTCATCAACGACGATGAAATCATATACCAGAATTGCCACCGGCTCTTTAGCTATTACAGCATCGGAGGTTTATTCTTTTTAATTAAATCAGAGATTAGATAATTATGACCTATTGAAGTGATTTTCTGATAATAAAATTTTTTACGCGAGTTTCTTGCTGGCTCTTCTCGCTGGGTTAGTTCCCGAACCGGTGGTAGGCATCACGTAGTAACGACGTTCAAAAAGAGTATTTAAAAATACCAATTTTGAATAAATTTTTTTTGATTCTGATTTTGATTTTGATTTTAGGCAGTAAACGATTCTCGAAGCATAGCCTGATTCAAGAAGAGTACTCAACTCGTGTTTATTTCGATGAATTGGTTTCGCTGTACTAGAAAGGCACCTTCGTCAACGGTAAAATATTGCTCGTCTGTAATGAATGATACTGACCTGCAGGAAGCTCAGCGGTGGTGACGCAGAAGCAGTGCAACAGCAGCGCTAGCAGCATAGTGGTGGTGGTGCTCATCCCAGCTCCATGTGGTGACCGCGCATCCTACCGCTACCTACATGCCACAGCAAGCGCGCTCTGTAACAAAGAAAGGTACAAATTTTAAAATAAATCCTTTCCAACAAAAACAATGACAGAAGTGAAACTTCATTCATCATTTAATATCCAAAAATACTCTCATCGCGCCTAAAAAACATTACATAAAAAAAATAGAAAATAAAAATTTGTACACTATTTGTATAGTTATAGTACTTACCATACAGTAGAAAGTTAAGTCGTTATGTAAGAAGTCATAAAATATTACATTTACTCTCAAATCAAAGGGTATAAAGCAATTTTATAGAAATGGTTATCGACACAATTTCATGGCAATTCTTAGAAAAGGAAATGCTTAGGTGTTAAAAATATTTTTTTTTGTTATTTAAAATTAATTAATCGTGTTAGATTAGGTAAGGGTCAGGTACCTTAAGACCAAGGCTGGAGGCTCCGCATACCTGTACGCTTACGGTGGTGGAGGCTAATCCAGACAATAGTATGGGTATAAAGATAATAAGCATTAATATACTTAAAGAAACGTATTTTTAATATTTTTCTTAGGAAATAAAATTTCCTTTCACACCGCGACGATACGTGACGCTACGCGGAGTTGCACTTTTAAGATAGCTATTCAAAATTGAACCTTTTTATTTTCATTGTAAGAGTTGAATGAGATGTTATGCACCGCGCTGCACAGCGCATATTGTGTATTGTTCAGCGTATGACTTCATATGAATGTATTTTTGGTGATGTCATCCTGGATACAGGTGATTTAAAGAAAAGACTTTGCCTAAATAATATCAGTGCATCAGCTGTGTGAGTTAGTGTGTGTCATCCGTAACAGCGTCGTAAAGAGCGTCGTTTTTTCGGAATTTATAAACAGTAGATCATAATATTATGTCCAAAATATGCGTAGTTTGTTTTAAACAACCTTTTATTTATATAATCATATTTTCATAATTCATGAAGAATCACTATACTAGGTCATAGTTTTGTCACATACTGCTTATCGATTAATAATAATAATTACTATACAAAAGGATTTAAAAACGATCGAAAAAATATATGACGCTCATAACAATCGGCCGGTTGAAAAGAACCACCGCGAAACCTTCATTAGTATCGCCATTACTGATAACGACCGTAAAGGCTCGTGCACATGAGCGCGAAATACGCAGCGATTAGCTATTATACTTTGTACACATCCAATTTAGTCTAAACGTAAAAAAATATTAATTAAATTCAAGCAACACAATGTGTCATTGCTCGTTTTTGCTCGCTTAATAAGTGACCGTTTATGGATAAATTGATAGGAATAAAGTGTTAATTTTTTGTTTACGTTAGGATTGAATTGGATGACTTACTATAATATGACTGTATGACTTAACCCACAACTGAACCTTATTCTATGACGTCACAAAGACTGTACTATGTTATCACATACCAAATTAATTAAGATATTACAGATAAAGAGTGAAATAATCAGATACCTTGTTATGGGTAATTTAAATGAAACTAGGTATTACCAACGTGACAAATATATTAAAAAAGGAGACGTGGGCAGAAGGCCGAAAGATCTGGTTTAGCCTCTCTCTCTTGGTGTCTGTGGGAATCGGAGGGGCTTAACCATGCCGGCACTTAGCTGGGTCCAGGAGTGTAGTCAGCACGTGGCGCGAGGAGCCCAACTTCTGGTAGCGTCTCTCTGTCGTTCAGGCCGGTATATTCACCGCGACGTAGATCGTCCAAGGGGCGGTGCAGACTGGGTCCAAAGCCAGTCAGTTCAGTCCGGAATAACTAGCGGCACTCAGAAATCTGGATGTCTGGAAACTAACCATAAGTCCATGCGAAACGGTGCCTTGAACCCGGAGTATAGGTCCCTGGAAAATCCATACAAAATGTGGAGTAGGAGTCCTACAGCCGGCATGATCTTAACCCCAAACAATCAAAATTACGTGACCATCACAAAATAAAGGGTAAGCAAAATAAAAAATGATATAAAGAATAATTAAAATATGGATACAAACATCCTAATATTATATCAATTCAAAAACGGAAAGAATAAAGTAATCTAAAGTAATAAAAAGAGAAACATCATTCAACGAAGTGCGTTATATACACTTCTCGTCTTCTTTATTTAAACATTTGACTACTAAAAAACTAAAGCGTTAAAGCGTAAAGCGTCTACTAAAAGAAGTTCACAAATCAAATAAAATATATTATTTTATTAATTAATATATCATATAATATTATACTACTGTATTTTAATTAGTATTCAATGTTTAATTTTTTTTTTGATTTAAGACAAATTCAAGAAAAGTAAAATCGATCTAAGAACCAAATATTAATTGAAAGGCTAACGCCGTTTTAGTAAGGACGTGCGCCGATAGATGGCGCTAAAGCCTCTGAATAACTAAAATAATTAAGCATACAAAACATAGATGTCGCGAGTAACACCGAAATAATTAATTTTACGGAGAGGAAATATAACTATGTTACAACCTTTATTAGTGTTTCGTATAGTTTACATCTTGTGACAAAGTTGTTTGCATCTTTAATTAAACTCGATGCTAAGTCAACATACTAAAAGTTGTGTAAACTTGCAAAAAAGGCTTGAGAAGGCTATTGGTAAATCTATATTGTATTCGTTAAAATGAAGTTATTTTTAGGCATTATAATATTAGGTCATTACATATGAAATTGGCGTTTTGTAAAGGAGGAACATAAAGTAGATTTTTTTAAGCATAGTATATTTATTTAATTAAAGTATATACCATTGCTATCTATGCACTTTTGCCATCTCATAGGTAGTTCATTGATTCATTTCCTAAAAAAAAACCATTCGGACAGGAATCAATAAAATCTTTGAAGGCGCTTTGAACTGCCCCACCGGGGTTGAATTTTCTCCCTTGCAAGAAGTTATCCAACTTTCGAAAAAAATGGTAATCTGTTGGAGTAAGGTCCGTGGAGTACGGTTGATATCTTCAACATTAGCCGTCTGTTGTGCAGTGTGTGGTTTAGCGTTGTCCTGAAGCATCAGTGGCCTAGAGCAAATGACCACTTTTCATCACAAGTCATTATTACCTGTGATGAAAAGAAATAATCGAATCATTATTGGATTTAAAATCCCTTCATTATTGTGCCGGTTGAGTAATGTAACGCAGTAGTCGACGTGCGTTTGTCGGATTGCTGCAATCAATTCATGAGGTACCCACTTTTCAAGTATTTTCACCTTCCCAATTTGCTTCAAGTGGATTAAATCAGTTTTATCACTAACACCGCAGCCTGCAGCTATCTCGGACATGGCTTGCGATGGATCCGCTTCCACAATAGCCTGCAACTCTTCATTATTAACTTTGGTCTTCGGCCGTCCACGGGGCGTGTTGTGCAAGTCCAACAGGTTTTGGTTCCAACGTTTTCGTTCTGGAAATTTCGACCTGCACAACAAGCCCCGTGGACGGTCGGAGACCAAAGTTAATATTGAAGAATTGCAGGCAGAAAATAATACGATATTTCAAGTTTTCCATTTTGTAAACAGACGAGTGACGCAAAGAAAAAACCAAGAGAGGAAAAAACAAATGAATTACGGTTTTCGAAACACTTAGATTTTAACTCATGCATTTGCATGAGTTAAAATCGGTATACATTTGAAATTGGAGTTCCTAACTAAAGTAGATTTATTTGAGATCAAGGTGGCCAGTACGACAAAACGCCAATTTTATATGTAAGGACCTATATTATAAACGTTTTTGTAGTTTCTTTTATCTAATTAGACCTTATCCATCATAATATTACTATGCGGCCATTTAGAAGAGGTTATATTAAAGCGCCTTAGATTTCCTTGCATATTTTTATAAAACGCAGCGTTTCCGGTAATGTGTACGTAACATTACAATGAATCAGTCGTTACACATAACAAACGCGGCTAAAATGACCCTCGCAATATCCAAAAAATATTGCTTTACAAGATGTTTATGATTTTGGGGCAGTAATTAAAACAATTCGCCCCATTACGATTGTAGCTAGGTCTTTCTTAATTAGAAATTATGTATTTCATAAAACTCTCACTGTATAATAAAGATTTATTATACAGTGGCTAATTTATAAAATAATAGATGACGCGCAAAAGAAATTTCCGCAGGAAGAGTACATTTTGCCGCGTTAAAAAGTATGCTTGTGTCCTTCTCCATGATCTACTGGTAAATTTCATCAAAATTGGTCGAGTAGTTTCGAAGCACAATTAATGCAATCAAACAAGCAAATCTTTCCTCTCTATAAAATTAATATAGATAAGAAAGAGTTATTATATGCTAACAAAAGAAAATTACCATTGTTAAAAAAACACAGATTATTAACCCAACAGTAGGACTAATCTCATTCCCACAAAATCAAGGATTTATTTTTTTATTTATTCCTGCAGCCCTGCCCTTACTGTGGCAGCAATCCTCGATTTTGTTCGACTACACCTTTTGTTAATGTTTTATTTCTCTTATTCAAGTCTGTTCTCTATAAACAAATGCCGTTCGCGATCAAGCTTCATCCTTTATCACCGACGTTATCGGGTCTAATTCCTCTGGCGAGGCACTCCAGGCCTCGTTAATATGTCCGCTCCCAATCAATGCCATTAGCGAATTTTCCCGCGCGTGCCGAATGCGGAAAGTGGGTCAGACTCCCATCAGAACATCCGAACATCCGAGACCCGTCATCTTGATCATCACTATTTCAGAGAGAATTCAGATACGGTGTATTGCGCTCGTGTAGTTCCTCTATAACATTTCATCGAACACATGTCCCTAGTAATCATCATCACCGACAAACTAATATATTCTTATAATTTAAACTAGTAAATCTTGTACATAAATCGAAATCTTGAAAACTGCTGTAAGTATTACCTTGAAATTTAGTATACAAGTCTTATCCTGGAGAAGCTGCCCTTTTAAAGTTGTATATATAATTGTGGCAGTTGGCGGCTTGGTTAGCGTTGAAATTTTTTGTGTTGTTGGCAACTTGGTGTTTCGGATTCGAATCCCGGTCTGACGAATATTTTTGTGATTATTTTTCTTTTATATTATGTTGTATTTATTTTCCATTATTTTATCGTACTACTAAAACTCCGAGCAAAGTTCGGTCTCCCAAGCACTACCCACTGTGGGATTTAGCTCATATTTGTAGTTTATCTACGTTATCACTTATCACCATCACCACTTACGCGTCTACTACGGTGTCCTTAATCACTTCAATCATCAAACGATCAAGGACATCAAACGGTAGCACGCTAGCCAACTGCGATTTTTTGTTTAACATTCATACCTACGTTTATCGTAATTCTGTATCATAATTCTAGTTCTACAGATTCTGGGATCACACAATTCCTTTGTATAGCTAATAATAATATTAAGTTTTAGTTATAAAAAGTAAAGTTTAAAAAAGTATGTTTAATATGAAGTAATGTTTATAAATATAATCTCTAATAGTTCTATAGAACTAAATCTATTTCAAAATACAAGCTAAGTATTGTAAAGAATATTTTTTATATAACATTGGCCAAGGCATAATAATGTAGGTATTCACATTATTTTAAATCGTATAATGTTTCTTCATAAAAATCATTCTACCCTCTTCAAAATACGAAATAAAAGGACCCTCGGCCAATCATTTGATACGTCTTTATAAAATATTGCCGATTATGGCCGCGCTATCCCGAAACACACTTTATATTTTATAACAAAAAATGTCTGTGGCTATAAAAACCATTTAAAGTTATGTGGGTCACATTTATTTAATATTTATACAACGTTTACGATGTGCGACACTTGTGACGATGTAACGCATGATATTTTTTTTTAAACTAATTTGGATGCTGCTCACCTGCCAGGCATTTAGCGAAAGCTTTTCGTTGTCGTGATTTATGTTTTCAATTCGTGCTTCGTAAGGCTTACTCCATTATTGTCGATTTCTGGAAGTTGATAAGAAGATCTCGAAATATAGTCATAAAGTTAACGTTGTACCTTCTTAAATGTATATGACTGTACTTTTTTAGTACTGTAGCTATAAAAACAGTACAGTACAGCACTGCCCCACCTAAAAGCCCCAGAAAACCTTACTAAACTTACCCAATAAAAAAGTGCGAAATAACTCTTAAAATTCGGATTACCGTAATAAACGCTGCGAATCCAATATAAATTATAATAATGGAGTATATTGAATAAAATATACCGCAAACTTTCATTTCCGAATAATAAAAATAAATTATAGTATACGCAATAACAGAAATCGTAAAACAATACGGCGATTTGTACATTCCCAGCGCATTACCTGCCCATTACATTATCGACGTTATAAAGTCCCGCATTACGCCGAGTGTTCGCAATTTACTTTATTGCTGCCCGACCAGTGTACCTGGACCCTTCGAGCAGAATACCTCAGTTAAAATCCCGGGCAATCTTGTAAATGCTTGGTCTACTCCGGCTCAGCTTAATCTGGTTCATATGAGTAGGGGTCATAAGGATATTATTTATCCTTCGCTACTGTTATTTGCTGCTCGTTCATGTATTCGACTTATTGTTTGACATGTAAGGCGGATTAGCTGGAGGGCTACACTGTTGCTATTGTTAGCAAATTATTTCTATTTACTCTTTCAGTTGTGAAGTTTGTACGAACATTTTCAACATTGCAGTGCATTTAATGTTTTCATTCCTTTTTTTAAACATTTGTATTTATACAGATGGGTTGAGTACATTTATTATGAACCGTCCCTTATCTTACGAAAGTTGGAATAGCTGAGTAATAGATATTATGTATTTTAAAACTAACTTCCGGTTGAAATTATAATGTGACTCTGTTGTTCAAAACTGACTCGGTTCAAAACATGACCCATTAGGTGTAACAAGTTTTGAACATGTTAAAACACAGAACGTTAAATTTAATACCGAGTAAGAGTTAAGCGTCGCAACGTATTGGACAAGTTGGAAACTTTAATAGACCAAGATAACTTATTCGAAATTGAAGTTGGAGCCATAATTGCGCCGAAGATCCCGTTTTCCTTAATCATTCGATGGATTCGAACAAGATAAGTCCCTCCCGATTGAAACTCATCCATTGAGCCAATTAAGACCAGCTGCTACAATTACGTTTTATTTCAAAATTAATTTGTACTTTCAAGATAAATGTTCCAAGTTAATGGACTTATACAATAAGTAATTTCAACCAATTGATATCAGCTGTGTGACCTTCTTCTAAGCCTTTAACCCAGTGAATCTGGAATCTTCAAAGCTGTACACGTATTTGAGAGATTTAGAACTTTTAACGATATTATCTTCGCAGTGAGAATTATAAGTCCCAATATAACTACTATTCAGGGCAGAACAGGCAATACTTTTAACACTATACAAATAACAATAACACTGTAAACAAGGAAAGAAATACTGAATGTTTACGTAACAATAATTATAACAGATCTCAACTCAACAGATATAGAGTCAGAAATACACAATACCCTTCCCATAGAACCACAGAAAGATATCAGATAAACGTAATCCGTTATGGGCAAGTAAATAAACACATTAGTTACATCGCCGGAACCGCAGCACATTCTGACTGATCGGAACTCGATACGATATCATCTGAGAGACATTAGTTTGCGTATAATCGAATTCGGCCCAAAGTGATTCAGTATTCGCCCTAATATGAATCACTAACAGGGCTAGGAACACATCAAATGAATTAAAAGAGCTGATCACTTTAGTGCGGCGTGGCTTAGCTCTGGAAAACATCATCTGCGGAAATGCAGTCGTGAAAAGCGATTAGAGTTTAGATTTATTTGTGTACTACAATACTGTTACATATTTTCTTCCAAATTCAATAACGATAATAAATTTAAGGGTGTCTATAGAAAAATAGATGAATTAAATTTGCAGGATATTAAGGACCTAATATTAGGGACAGCACACTTTCACTTGCAATATCGGAAGCGTGAACTAAAGTGGAGAAACGAGTTTATTTAAGCAGCGTTATTTGTAAGCTTATAAATAACGGTACAATAGCAGAGCGCGCGCAGACTTAATCCTGTTATCCAAACATTGGTGAGTCCAATCGTATATCCGAAGCTTCGGAAACTTGCCAAAGTGTGATTATCGCCCGTCGCCACTGCGTCTCCGATACACGACTGTGCCAAATTCCTGTTTTTTTATAACATTTTGGATTCACCAATCAATAAACGAAATTGAATTTAGCGCGCCTAATGCATTTCGGCCCAGAGGCGTCGTAGTCGTACCTAAAAGAAATAATGCTATTTCCTAAAGATTCAATATAAGAGATAAAGGTCAAACTCAGTCAGAGTCATCAAGAACTATATAATAACTATATAATAACTTAAGTCCAATAAAAAAAACTCTTTTAAAATCAATTCACTAGGTATATTTTATGCCAATCGTTTTAAGTCACAAAAAACAATAGCAGATTTGAGCATCAGCATAAATACCTAATGATACTCATATTCGTTAGGTACGATAAAGGTGAGACCGCATTAGGCCTAACTACGCGGCAGAGGAGCTACGCGACACGACATGGCCAAATATTCTTTGTATGAAATTGTATGAGATACAATGCACTATGCGGCAGCGGAACTACGCGACGCAGTACTGCGCGACAAAGTTGACCAACTCACCAACTTTGACGTGCCGTGGCGTGTCACTTCGCTGCCGCTTAGTAGTGCGGAATAGCGAGCGGCGCGACCCTTCTCATTTCAACAACTTGACAAATAGAGTTTATTCCGAAATGTAACCCCGCAAATTGGCAACATTTTATTGTATTATTAATTCGCAATAATGACTTATCAGCAATATCACTAATCATTTATAAGATTAATTTATCGTTACGCTAAGTTTTTAGTAGACGTAGACGTCAATATTTCGGAACGAATAAACAGTATGGCGTCGATTCATGACGTCATTAGCACTGGCCAGTATGCTGGGTTATATTATGGAATGCACCTATGATAAGTCATATTATGTAACAAGTTTGTTTTGATGGGAAAGCTTCCATCGTGCTCAGACGCCGAAATACTGAGAAAATTTTGCCGTGTGTGACATATGTGTCGTTCTAGTGCGGTATAGCTAGAAGTGTCGTGCCGTGTCGCGTCGCTCCGCTGCCGTGTAGTTACACTACGTGCGGTACCACTTTAAAGTAGGTTAATAAACTAAATAACAGGTACAAACAAACGCGATCAGTCGTTATCGGTGCGCCGCGCCGCTAGGTTTGCACGTTCGCGCATTATTATAATATCGACTACGTGTATTTGTGAGTACCTATTAGAGTGGACTGCGCCCGCGCTTTTGCGAGGCGGTGCGAGTGTTATCTATAATAATTATAAATACCTCCGTCGTTTCTGACTACAAGGATGATGGAACCTAAATTTAGTTATTCCTCTGTTACCCAAGCTGTGATCTTCCCCAGCAAAGAACAAGCCGTTATTATAGATGCAGTTGATGACACCCCAATCAAAGATTATGCTTATGCCTTTGGAAAAAAAAATTGATTGTACACAAATTAGATTCCTCAGTAGAATGTCGAACAATAGAATTTGCGTGTTTGTATCTACGAAAGAAATTGCTGACGAATTAACAGTTAACATCAATGTAACATAAATAACAAGAAAATACCTATTCGGCCGCTTATTACAAGAAACAAACGCATATTTTTTTCTAATGTTTGTCCAATTATACCACACATTGCACTAGAATACAAATTAGCGGAATAACAAATAAAATTAGTTTCTCCAGTAACTTTTACTAAGGCTGGTATTAGTGAATCCGGCTTCAATCATATTTTGAGTTTCCGACGTCAATCCTACATATCTCCGGAAGATTTAAAAAAGATACCCGATCGTATGCAAATGGATTTTAACTGCAGCACGTAATGGATATATGTTTCCACAGACACCAAGACATGCTTTATATGCAAAAAAGAGGGACATATAGCTAAAAAATGCCCAGACAACTTAAACGCCGCCAATAAAACTATTACCAGCGATATCCGAGACACAATAAATACAGTCCTTCAATAGACCGCACGCACCTACAACTGAATCATCCGAAAGTATTGTAATACCATCTGAAACTTCAGACTCAGAAGAAATTTCAAAGAGTGATGCTGAATCGGGTGAAATTTCAACCGATTGCTCTGTAAATACTTCTTCAATTATAAAGGTCTCTCCCGTCTGTCTATGGATGTAGAGTTAGTTTAACTCAAAAAGAATACATTTTATGTGCTTTCACGGATAAAAAGGATGAGTATAACGGCGTTTCTGTGGAAGTCTTAGTCTTACTGAACGTCTTATTGAGTACGGTGTCGATATACGCATTTGTAAATGTATAAGAGAATTTCTTCAGTTCAGAACCATTATTTTTGTGTGTTCGAGTGGTAGAGAGATTTGTAGGATTTGTCGTGATGCTTTGGCACAGGGCGATCCGATGTCATCTATATTGTTCAATATTGTTAGGTGTTACGTTACATGCATGTAATCTGTATGAAAATAAACAGATTATATGCACCTAACATAACAATTAACCAATATGCTGATGACTTTGTTTTTTATTGTAGTAAAAGCGAAATAAATGAATGTATTTTACTTATGCTGAAGAAACTGACATTTTCAACTATTTTTAAACGATATAGGTTTACAGTTAGGTTTAAGTAAGATTTAAATTACGTATCTTTACACGAAAATATCGTATTCCTAACGTTGACATTAAATTAAATAATGTATCCCTAGAGGTTGTAAAAGTTGTTAAATTTTTAGGCGTGTGGTTTGATCACAAGTTAAGTTGGAACAAACATGTAAATGAAATTTATCAAATATGTTCCAAATACATTAATATTCTAAGTTGTATTAGCAGTTATAAGTGGGGTGTTCATCCTCTACATTTGAGAAGGCTGTATATAAGTTCAATAAGAAGCAGATTGGACTACGGAAGTGCTGTATTTGCCAATGACAATCCGAATGTTCTCAAAAGACTAGATTATATTCAAAACCAATCACTTAGACTATATGGTAGTTTTATTAAATCTACTCCGTTACACGTGGCGAATGAGCTATGCATACCCCCTTTAAACGTTAGAAGGAAATATTTAACAGAGCAGTTGTTTTTGAAAATATTTTCGCGGCATAATGACTTCTTATTAAATACTAATAATAGGTCTTTACCTATGAAATTGCCGTTCTGCAGTACTGGCTATTTCAAATCAAAATATTTTTTTTTTGGCTAAGAATTTTAATTTCAAATTAATTTTATTTTAAAAACATGGAATTCTTTTTCCAAAAGTAGTCATTTGTTTATTGATTAGTGTTACATTTTCATCGCATTTCAATCTTTTTCGTCATCATGGATACGTTAAAAATTCGAGTAATTATGGAATATGAGTACCGTCGTGGCAGCAACGCGGCACAAGCAGCACGCAACATCAACGACGTTTACGGAGCTAACACTACAAACCAACGCACCACCTGTTATTGGTTTGCTCGCTTCCGTTCTGGAAATTTCGAACTGAAAAATTTCCCTCGCGGTCATCCGAACACTTTGGTCAACAATGACGAATTAAAGGCGATTGTGGAAGCTGATGATTCACAATCTACGGCTGAATTAGCAGCAGCTTTCGACGTTAGCATCAAAACAATATTGGTCCATTTGCGTCAAATTGGCAAGGTAAAAAAACTTGACAAATGGGTGCCCCACGAACTCAATAATCGCCAGCGCGAAGTACGCGTCGAGACGTGCCTTGCACTGCTCAACAGACACACAAATGAAGGAATTTTGAACCGCATTGTTACCTGCGATGAAAAATGGATTCTGTTTGATAACCGCAAGCGCTCAGCAAGTTGGTTGGATTCTGGTTCAGCACCTTAACAATGCCCTAAACGAAAACTTCCCCTAGAAAAGTGATGGTCACTGTTTGGTGGTCTAGCGCTGGTGTGATTCATCACAGGTTCTTACCGAACGGGGTGAGCATTACTGCAGATGTGTACTGTGAAGAACTTAACACAATGATGGAGAAGCTGGCATATCTCCAACCAGCATTGGTCAATCGCTCGTCTCCACTGCTCCTGCACGACAACGCGTGACCTCATCCTGCACAGCAGACGGTCTCCAAGTTGCAAGAGCTGGGGTTGGAAGCTCTCCGTCATCCGCCCTAGTCACCAGACCTTGCGCCTACAGACTACTACTTTTTCCAGAATTTGGATAACTTCTTGGCGGGAAAAAAATTCAATACCCGGGAGGCAGTACAAAATGCCTGTGAAGAATTTGTTGCCTCCCGTCCAGCTGATTTCTTTAAGAAGGCATCAATAAACTGCCACTGCGTTGGCAAAGATGCATTGATTGCTTGGGTGATTACTTCGATTAATACAAATTAAAAGTACATGAAAAAAATTAGTTTAAATTTTTTCATACAAAACGACAATTTCATAAGTAAAGACCTAGTATTAAATTTGAAAATACTATTCAATCAGGTAAACGTTACTGGAATTATAAACATAGTCATTTTTATCTCTTTCATAGTTAGAAATACCTTAAACACATACGAATCTCACAATACATTATTTGGCCTTCATAAAATCTTTCCATACAGTCTTTTGAAATACTAATAGAAGGCATATGTTTCACAGAAATTCCTGCTATTACTCAATCTCACAGAAGTATAGAGAATAATATGTATGTCTTCGCTTGAACTCAAAACTGCTAGCAAATAATTTCTGGCCACTAAATACATTGATTACGTTCATATTTATACTGATGGTTCAAAATCTTTAGGCTATGGGGGTTGCGCCTTTTATGATTCACGACGTAGAATAAAATCTCAATTTCTGATTGATAGTGAGGATATTTCGATCATGAGCATAGAATTAATAGCTATACTAAAGGCACTGGCTTATATTGAAAACTCTGATTACCAAAACGTCGTTATTGAAACAGATTCTCAAAGTGGCCTTCATCATCTGGTCTCTTATATGGTAAGGGTAACATGGGCAGGGACGAAGCTTTCCTCATTATTGAAAGTATTTACAAATTAATACGTAATGGGGTTAATGTTCGCTTGCAGTGGGTACCTGACTGGGTAGCTGACTCTTTGGCAAGTGCAGCACGAACCGAGGGTACCTTAATCAATGTTATCTCATACTTTAAGGATTATTTAAAACTGATAAAAAAAACTTGATAGGACGAATGGGATCAGCACTAGCAACAAAAGTCACTGACCTCTGGCATTTGGTATAGAACCATAGTGAGTAAACCACCCAAAAAACCTTGGTTTTTGAATGTAAAACTGAAGAAGAGAGATTTGTCTGTTTGTTTTCGAGTTCGCGTCAATCACATTTTTTTTAATAATTTTCTTTTTCTCATAGGCAAGAACAATAGCCCTAATTGTACAGTATGTAATCGATATGAAGATTTACATCATGAGCTCTTGGAATGTGATAGAAACGATTTTCTCAGAAATGAATTCATTTTGTACACCAAATGCAGTAAATTGGATTTTCATTTCTTTATACAGTATATTGCTGTGCTGATTTCAAGATAGAATATAGTGATAGGTTAATAAGCTTTATTACACACTCAATACATTTAAGAGAATATGACTGTGTACTTGATTTAAGTTTGTAAAGATGTAATTAAGGCCGGCTCAATCTAATGATGTATGGCCTTTATGGTAGTAAAACCATATGACCTATCATTCATAATTTGGTATACAAATTATGAATGATAGGTCATATGATTAATTGTAGACTACTTACTTTCATACTTGAATATCATTATTATTATAATTTTTTAATTCTTTGTAAAATTGTTTTTGGTGGACCTGATTTATTACCCAGACCTGTTGGTAGTCTTACAATTTTTTAATTTACAAATAATACGTTAAATTTCAGTTACGGTAAGGTTGGGTTGTTTTCTTCTTCTTCTTCTTCTTTTAAACATGGCTCCTTAGTGAATCGCCAATGTCAGAGTGTGATGGCGGAGACTCTGCCTTAAGAGTAGGTTTATGAAAAAACAAGGGTACGGTGAACTGAAGGAAGTCTGTTGAAAGATCTCTAACCTAGAACAAGCACAAACATTTAGGGTTAGTACCACATACCTTACAATTTTATTTTGTTAGTAACAATATATGTACACAAGATTTCAATAAAAGGGGTATTTACAAAACATAGAGCAGATTTAAAATTGATAGGGCGGGGAAATGTAGGAGGGAGGTTATCATATAGTGACGTTTGGACTAGAGAAGAAGATATGGTCTAGAGTGCCCTCATCTAGGCCACACTCGCACAAAGAGCTATCTCTTACCCTAATCTTAGCAAGAAAATCAGGCGAGCAGCAATTACGCAGTCTCATACGGCAAATAGTTGAACACACTGTTTTACTTGCTTGTTTAAATTTAAAAACCATGGTCTAACTGACAGGGATGCCATTTTGAATATCAAAATAGTGTTTTCCCTTGTTTGTACTAGTTATGGCCCACTCATTGTGCCACCTGATATTCATGTAATTCTTAGCTAGGGGAATTAAATCCTGGCAATAAACCTTATATTGACTAGTCACACCTGATGACATAGCGTCTTTAGCATAGACATCCACACTCTCGTTGCCAGTGATTCTACTATGTCCTGGTATCCAAGCCAAAACTACTTGAATACTTTTTGTGTGACACTCAAAGAGAAGCTGTCTTATTTTGAGGATTAAGGGAATTTTACATTTGGAGCGGAACTGATTAGAGTTAATGGCGTCCAGGGCACTTCTGGAGTCCGAAAGTATGATGGATTTGTTGAGGTGATGGGACTCAACCAAGGTAAGTGCCTCCAAGATAGCCAGAGTTTCCCCTGTAAATACTGATGACTCTGGAGGTAATTTGAAGTTTAAAATCACATTAACTTTCGGAATCCATACGGCCACTCCAATACAGCTACTCTCCAAAAGCTTAGGGCATCCGTAAAAATAAGCAACCAATCCTTACAATGTTGATTAATGATATATTGAAACTGAGTGTTAGCTGCAGCAGAGCCCTTATCAATTGCAAAATTTAGAAGCACTTTTGGACAGAAGGTAAGTGCATTATAGGAAGTGGAAAAAAGAGGACTGAGTCTACACTGGAAAATAGGGCAAGGAAGACGGGTAATTGTATGGTAGCTGATCAACATACAAGGCAGTTCCTTATGTAACCAGTAGCTTGAAGAGCTAGGCTAGCTGCGAAAGGGTGTGGAGTTTTTCAATGAGTGGATGGGAGGAATTTTGTAACAGTTTAAACATAAACCTATCAGACAAATACTGTCTCCTGATGTTAAGTGGTGGATCTCCACACTCAACTTGGAGCGCATTTATTGGTGATGATCTCATGGCCCCAATAGTAATTCTCAAGGACTTTGACTGAATTTTGTCCAGACTCTTCAGTGGTGATTTATTGCAGGGTTCCAAAAGAAAAGAGCCGCAATCTAGGTGACTACGAACCAGCGAATTATACATCAGCTTCTGCGTGTAAGGATGTGAACCCCACCACACACCAGAGAGTGATCGGAGAATGTTAATATTTTTCTCATATTTCTTCGCCACATGGTTTATGTGATGGACGCCAGTTAGTCTGGAATCCAAATATACACCTATAAACTTCACCTTATCCTTAGCCGGGAAAACCTGTTGATTGGATTGAATGGTGATGGTTGGTATAATTTTGGAACGAGTGAAAACATCAACAGAGCTTTTGGCAATAGAGATGGACAACCCATGTCTATCCATCCAGTCATTAAGATGAAGAGTGCCAAGCCAATGGCAGAGTTTATACACACATACACAGTATTAACATAGAGACATATTTTTAATAATTTCGTATTTAAAACACCGATAGCCACAATATTAAACAAACTACTATGTACAGGAAGAGGGAATAAAGAATATGTACATTGACTGGAGACCAAAATGGCTACTCCAGCCTTACCATCAACTTTGTCATCCCGGAAACATGAGTAGCCCGGGACACGAAACCGAGAACCGGGCTTTAACCACGTCTCCTGTATGGCAATAATTGATGGCCTAAAACAACTAACTATGTTGCAAATTTCCTACTTTTTATTTCTTATGCTACGACAGTTCCACTGAACTGAAAGAACTGATCCATTGTTGAGTACAGTATTAAGAACCTGAGTCAGGTTAGCACGAGTTTTGTTCGGTAGCCCGGAGTCACTAAACCGGGAGACTAATTGGATGAGGGTGTTAATGAGGGAATCAATAAAGTTGTAGTTGGGAGAGATATATGTACTCTGGGGGAAACCACTCCCATTCGAACATGCATTGGAATTTAATGTGCCCAAAACGACAACACTTATTGCACTGGATAGTTGGAAGGAGGTATGTTTCAACAGGTAATGATGTAAAATAATAATATACACGAGGAGGGAGTTTTTGTCCTGAGAAAGTCAGGACAACTGATCGGGTTGAAATCCATATAGGTTGTTGTTGGTCATTAAAAGTCTTCCGACTTAGTCTCCGGGCTTTGATAACCGCCCCATAACCTGAAGGGACATTCAAATTATCAACGAGTTCCTCCATGGACCAGTCCACGGGCACGTCGCGTACTATACCCATGCGAGATATGCTGTACGACGGAATCGAAACAACATACCCGGCATTGGTAGCATTGGCAGCATTTTCTGCGGAGTTAAACTCTATTGAAATGCGATTTCTACCAATTTTTTTAATCTCATCCATTTTTACATTTTTTATGTTGTTCTTGTATAAAAACTGTCCAAATTCCATTGGTCGTAGTGTAGGTCCACTGTCAGACTCTGTTTTCGAAACATGTACCAAAAATGGTGTGACATCATTTGTACTATACACTTTTTTGCTATCATAGTCGGGACAAACATAATTTAGAAGGGATGGAATGAGCATTATCGGTCATTCTTTTAGCGGTATTGTTAATGCTATCAGGGTTAGCACGTTTTCTTGAGCCTATATTGTCACATTCCATCGATTCTTGCTGGCGTACCTGGATATCAGGACTCCCTCCGCCCGGGGCAGGCGGCTCGGCATCCATGCTGGTAACACTGAGGTTATAAACTAACTAAGACTAATTAAAACAACACTTACACTAAGACGATCACAAAATTAGACACCCACAACCAATACTAGAAAGTTCAACAATAAAATCAAGCAAGACAATATAATAAAATGCACTAATAAACAAAAATATAAAAAACACTTGTTTTTGCTCTACTTATAGTGTTCTCTATCGGGAGTTCCAAAAAAAACGATTTTATTTAAAAGATTTATTGAAGTTAAAATTGCAAACTATTTTACATTTAAACTTAACAAAAATGAATCAGATCTATGTTGGATCTAAACTCAAGAATTATAACTAAATTAAGACTACCGACTATGACCGATGTAAGCTCTGAAGTGTTCAACTTAACTCCAAATTCACGGTCACCACGATGATGCGGCGACAGCATTTCCAGTATACGACGATTTCTTTCGTAATTTATGAAGAAACTGCACGACAAGTATTTTCTTTATAGTCCAAGAGGCCGCTTCAATTATTATACGTTGTATGTTAATTATAGTCCAAGAGCATGTTCGACTGCGACTGACCGATGATGATGATTCCCATATAATGGTATTCGGCAATTCGGTGCTAAGTCCATATTACATAGGGTGTACATACGAGTATGTAACACACTCGACCGAAAAAGCAGTCCATTGAGTTGGTTAAAACTTCACTTTACTGTGACGAGTGACAGATGACATTAGCATTTTTTTTTTGGTTTTGTTTTATTACTCTGGAGTACAAACTGTTCACTGTTGTGTTGTCTCATAAACAACGACTGTAATTCTTGCTGTAATTTTAATTTATAATTATAATAAAAATTTTAAGGTCTGTTAAAACTAAAATATCGGCTGACTTGATTATTATAGATTAAGAAAGTAAATTTCATTCATTCTTAGATATTATGTTTTTTGTCCTTGATGATGTTCTGGATTTTATGTTCTCACTAAATTTATTGTAACTTTGTTGTCTTATTGGCACTACTGAATGTAGGCGTTTATAATTGGTTATTTTATTTATATAATATAGATTAGGAATTATTATTACTATTTTTTTGATATTTATATTATTATAATAATAAAATATTATAATAATATTATATTATACAACATTAGATAGTGATGATTATACTGTTGCAGACGATTTCTACTCATTTTCGTCTAATGACAGCGAGGATAGTTACCTTGGTGCATCATTTGTTACTCTTAATGAAAATCTTGTTTTAATTTTTGCAAATTTAAAGAAAAACTTTTACGTAGTACATATTAATGCCCAGAGCATTCCAACACACTACTCTGATTTACTGACTTCTTTTCGTGTAGCTCGTCATGTTGATTCGATCCTTGTATCGGAGTCGTGGCTCAAGCCATGTCTTCCGTCTTCAAGCTACTGCTTGCCTAGATTTAAGTTAATCCGTAGTGATCGCGTTGGTAGGGTTGGTGGTGGCGTCGTGATGTATCTTAGGTCTGATTTAACGTACACACTTTTTAGATCGTCTATACAACCTCCGCCTCCTAACTCACCCGAATATTTATTTGTTGAGGTACAATTATCATTTCATAACAAAGTTCTCCTTGGCGTCTGTTACTGTCCCTCATCACAAATGCATTACTTTTCAGTCCTTGAATATACTCTCGAATTGTATACACCTAATTACCCACACGCCATCATTATGGGTGACTTTAATACCTGCATGGTTAAAAACGATCTTAGATTTAGAAAACTTAGTTCTGTTTTGGATGGTTGCTGCATGCTGAAGGCATGTGCAAATTGCACCCATAAACACATAAAAAAACCAACCTTAATCCTACTCATACTTTTCCCGGTTTCTCGCCGTCTCTTTTAGACCTGATTATTTTGTCATCCTCTAACCTTGTTGTCAAGCATGGACAGAGCTCAGCAGATTTATTTTCTTATCATCTCTCTTATTCATACTTCATCGATCGTATCGATCGATCTTATTTATACTTCATTTATCTTGCGCCTCCCTAAGGTAAGAATGAAGGTTGTGATGCAGCGGAATTTCGCAGCCTTGAATATTGATAATTTAAAATTAGATGCAAATAATATAGACTTGTCATTGGTTTCTACTGGTGACCATATTGATACTAAGTTAAGTATTTTTAATTATTTTATAATTCAACTCTTTGACACTCATGCACCAATTAGATCAGTTAAAATCAAACAGCTGCCAGCTCCTTGGCTTACTGATGGCTTAAAATTATTAATTATACAAAAACATTCCGCAAAAACCAAATATAAACAATCTAATTGCGAAGTCCACCAAGAGAAATATATAAGAATTAGGAATCGCTGCACTAAAATGTGTAGAGATGCCCAGCGTCGTTACATCCACTCTTCTGTGGAAAATGGCGATCCATGTAAAGTCTGGAAGTTTTTGAGGACACTTGGAGTAGGCAAAAGCTCGGATGATAATTCTTGTTTAATAAATGAAGATTTGTTAAATAAACATTTTACTTCCGTTTCTAACTCATTTGACCATTATATCAAATCTGAAACGCTTAATCACATTTCTAGGTCATCAATCCCTGATTCCTCGCCTTTCGTTCTTAGCCAAGTAACGGGGGATGATGTCAAAAGACATGTCATGTCCATCTCCTCGAATGCCGTAGGTGATGATGGAATAAGTCTTAAGATGATTATTCCGATTCTTGACATCAATACGCCTGTACTTGTTCAAATCTATAATCATTGTATTGATACCTGTGTTTTCTCAAGTGCATGGAAGGATGCCAACGTAATTCCATTAGCAAAGACATCGCGGCCTAGGCTGGTGTCTGACTTCCGCTCTATCTCAGTTTTACCTTTTCTCTCTAAAGTTTTAGAATGGCTGATCAGTCACCAGCTTACCAACTACGTAATAGACAATAACCTTCTTAGCTCCTTTCAATCTGGCTTTTCTTGTGGACACAGTACCTCTACCGCACTAATTAGGGTTACCGATGACATTCGTCTTGGTATGGATAATAAGCTAATTACCATTCTAGCCTTGTTAGACTTTAGCAATGCATTTAATACTGTCGATCATGATGTACTACTGAGTTTGCTAAGATCTATCAATCTGTCTCCCCCACTGATTGGCTTAATCCGCAGTTACCTTGTGGGTTGTTGTCAAAGAGTTAAAGTGGCTGATAGTTTTTCGTGCTGGACCTCTATCACTACCGGCGTCCCTCAGGGTGGCGTCTTGTGCCCACTTCTCTTTGCGATTTTTATAAACTCCATTACTAAATCTACCACTTTATTGTTTAATTTGTATGCTGATGACTTCCAAGTCTATACTAGATCTTCCTTGATTAATCTACGTAATGCTATTGACTCCCTTAACAGAGACTTGGAAATGATCTGTAATTGGAGCAAGCGTCACGGTCTCTGTATTAACCCAGCTAAAACACAGTTGATTGATATTAGAAGCCGAAGAAGAAGAGAAGTGTGTAAAAAATTTGGGTGTTTATTTTGACAACACATTATCATGGTCTCAGCATATTAAAGAAATTAGTGAAAATATTTTTGCAACTTGGTTCTCCGTTTGTCACCTTCGTTACGCTGAATCCCTCTTCCTGTCAATTCTTGACTATGCATATGCATGTTTTACCAATCTCATCGAAGAACAACTAAATAAGCTCGAGCGACTGCAGAATCTGTCGATAAGGTTTATCTTCGGTCTAAAAAAATTTGACCATGTCTCAGATTTTCGATCAAGACTGAAGTGGTTGCCTACATATCAAACTTGCTAAAACGTTAAATGGCTTTAAAACTATGGTTAAAACGCATTTTTTGACTATTTGTAGTCAGCTAAGTTAAAATTTTTTTCTTGTTTATTATTTTCTGTCATAAGACTATAAAGTTTAATTAAAATTATTTGTGTATCCGTGATATATATATATATATATATATATTATGTATTTATATACATTTTTATGTATATATATATATATATATATATATGTGTGTGTGAGTGTGTGTGTGTGTGTGTGTGTATGTGTATGTACCTGTGTATATTGTTATTTTTTATCTCTTTTCTTTTTCTTTTATATTGTTATGTTGTGTGTACAATAAAGAATATTTCATTCATGCATTCATTCCTTTATAAAAGACAGAATGAAATAAAAAAAAAACAAACGCGATAATTTGCCCGTATCATTTCCTTAAACAAACAAATAAACATGTAATAAATATTTGGCTTAGCATCAGCGTAACCTTTTGTTTCATATTTAGTCGGATGTTATGAATGTTAATAGTGGAACTAAACGGTTCAACTTCGGAAGCAGCACGTGAGATGCTATCTGCTAATGCCTGTTGTTTGTTATTAAAGTACTTGCCAAGTCGCGAGCTAATTGGCTCAAGATATAAAGGTATCGGCTTAACTCGACAAAATACTTGAGAGCCGCTTTTGTAATCCGCTCGCTCGAAAACTGGGCGAAGATAACAATACCAAAAATTTCGCTGATTTCCGTTTTGTAAATGAAGCTATCTCAATCCAGGAACTTGAGCTAGCTTGATTAAGGTCCATAGTTCTAGGAACACCAAGTCAATGGTAATATGAAAAGACATGAAGAATGGATAGTCCTGTAACCTTATCGGAGGCCTCCTCTAAGAGCCTTGCTTTATTAGATAACTAGATTGTTAGGTGACTAAGTCAGAAAGATTAAGCAGAACGCAGACGCAATCCATAAACTATAATATTACTAAAATATTAATTAGTTTAACGATCTAAAAAGAGTATAAACAGACAATCATAAAAATACAAAACTTTTGGATCCTTAAATAAATGTGAATATTTTGGATTACCTAAGTAAAGTCCAAAAAGGCAAAGATGTAGGTAAATCGTTGATACAGAAAAAATGTATACTGTTATTTCAGCTATTTTAAACAGTGTTTTAATTTTAAACTTATTTTCACTGCACTAAAGCCTTCAATCACCATCAAATTCCCATTCACTATAAACTGTAGTTCGATACAGTCTGTTGTGTTATCCAATTTGTCAGCTAGTTAACTATTCGCACATTTATTTGATTTTATCCGGCCACTCGTTAAAATGCAAATGTATATTGAGCGAACGTATGCGGATGTTTGGTAGGACATCATGGTCCCGTTGCAAATCAAAACTTTATTTTAGTGCCACAAACATAACTGATCGTGATTTCTTCAATAATGTAAAAAGAATAGCATCAATATAAAACTGACAGACCGTCTGATAGGAAGTGATCACGCCACCACTGCTGCGTCGCGCATGATGACTGCGAATCCAAAAAATAAGTAGGGTCTTTCCCTACTACCTATTGTTGGCATTCCCCCAATTATTGGCCCCAAAGAGTTGACCCTGTGTTGGCCATTCTTCTTTTATACACAATAATAATGAATAAGAAAAAAATATTACCTAGGAGTATAAAAAGAGAAACAAAACAAATACGCAACCCGTATTTTATATGAATAGGGGTAGATAATAATTTGGGTAGAGGACAACAATTGGCTGTTCGGGGCTAACAATTGGGTCTTTTACCATACTACAATATTTTCAACAGTTCATTCATCAATCACTTTTCTAATCTGTTATTTTCGGTCAGGATTATGAACTGGTAAATATATATTTTTTTCTTTTCATTTATACTAACTTTCAAAGAATCTGGGGGCACGGTAAGTGCCCCGCCAAGATAAGCCAAGCGAAGCGCACTACCAGACCACCTTTTCTCGAAGCGTTTCGTCCATTTTTATACCCCCATAACTTGGGTTTGGATTATACCAGATAAATGGAATTTTCAGGATATTTGTATGAGTACACAACCAAAATAATAATTGCCTCTTTAAAAGTGCCATCTATCGCGTATCTTATTAAGTATGTTAGTTAAGTCGTTGTTTGTCGCTTGGATTGGAAACTAATTGACGTAATATTGAAATAATTATTTTCCGAGTATTCTGAAGTAATTTCAATGGAAAATTAAACATAAAGGTAAAAAGTCCCCTAAAAAGGGAAAGAAAATAAAAATATTGTCATAACAACTTATAAAAAGAAGTGAAATCCCACCAAAAACATTTTCATGTAAAGTGATGCCAAGATCGCACTGTCAAAAAGATATCAGATCTCTTCAGATCTTGCAGTGCGATCTTGGCATCACTTTACATGAAAATATTTTTGGTGGGATTGTAATCCCTTCTTCTTCATCTGATATTTGAAGAATTATCAGATCAGAAAACCAATCTTCTGACTCTACACGTCTTAACTCTACAAGCCTAACTTCACAAATTCTACACCTAAGTAAAGTTATGTGACTTGGCCGTTTCGTTCCTACAAGAATAGTATAACAGAAATACAGTCAGTAAATTTTTCACCTTACGCCCAAGCTAATGTAACGAAATGGCCAGGCCACATAACTTGAATAAGGTGTAGAGTTTGTGAAGTTAGGCTTGTAGAGTTAAGACGTGTAGAGTCATAAGCTTGGTTTTACATGAGATCTGATAACTTTTTGACAGTGCGATCTTGGCATCACTTTAAATGAAAATGTTTTTGGTGGTTATCTGTAACAGATTTCACTTTGAATAAAAAAATATATATTTTGTTTATAATATAACTCAACCTTGCCAAATAAATACCAACAGTCACAATCACAAGCAGATTGCCCTCATAATGGAACATGCTAATGCACGAAACCATAACTTTAAGATTTGCATACAAGGAGTTTATTGGACATGTAAATGTGACCACATACCCCATCCTCACGGCTCGTGCCCCATCGTCCCTGGGGATAAGATGACCGACACCGGGGAATGGGAACATTTCGTCCAAGGTTTGGGGCGAATAGGGTCTCCAGTGTCCCCAAACGACGTGTCGCCATAAATCCCGTTTACGCTGAGAGCGGTAATCAATCGGCGACGGAATCGGGAAGACCTATGGGCCGTATTTCCGTCCCCTGTACAAAGGTAAAAATTTATGGCCTACAAAATGTATCGGTGAATAGAAAATGTTTAGACACTTAGAAATTTTATTTGGGACACACTATCTTAAGTATCGTGTTAGTATTAGATTTCTTATTCGAACAGACTTTAAACGTTTTCGGCGATAACAAGTTACATGGAACCAAAAAAGTTTCAATCTAATTACTTAAACAAAAACACATTTTGTGTGCCTGGAGTGGATGTATATTGTATACCTTGTTTATGAATATTTAATTCTGGGTCGTAATGATGATTAATAGAAGCGAAACAAAGGTAAAGATAAAATACCTTTCATTTATTCACAAACATTTGTCATTTGCCCTCGGGCCCTTTTTACTTCGCCGTTCAATTTTATACTTTATTCTTTTGTTAATTAAATCCACTCTTAAATTTTGCCACATTTTTTGCATTAAATAATAAAGTAAATGAAATTGGAACAACGATTAAAACAATTCGACAAATAAGATTTTGAGCCTTTTTTGTAAAAAATTTGACAGGCCTCATAATAATAATATTTATTAACAAGTTAAAATATAAATTAATTAATGATGAAAGTAACATCCAAAATATTTCCAATACTGTGGTATCCATATTTGTGGACATTTTGTAAATTGAGTTTTTTTGGGAAGGAATTGAAACAGCCAAACAGAACCAACAAAATACTTAAGCATTCAAAACAATATTAACAAACCCAACACGTTCCCCATACATCTAAGGAACATAAAACGGTTTTTGTAATTTAAAGCAAGCGATAATTTACACGTGCGAGTGAGGACGGAGTAATTGCTTCTTGGAGCACGAATAAAACACAATTTGTAAATAATTAAATAACACTAGCTACGACTTCATTATATGAAAACAATACTACATTAAATGGGAAAACATCAAAACTGTTTCCAATTAATGATGATTCAATTAGAAAAAGATTGGACCCAGACAGAGTGCAATGTTACCAGGGCCTTTAGTCAAAATTAATTCGATAATTTCGAGGGCGAAGTTCGAAAACAAAATGGGATGGGATTTGACATAAAGCATCGCAAGCGACATGTCACTTAGTGATGACTTATGTCAAATCCCACACATTTATGATTACGAACTTCGCCGTTGAAATAATCGAATGCATCTTGACTAAAGGCCCTGATTATGAACGCATCCGTCGCATAAATCAAACATTGCAAGCGTTGTTTCATTTGTTATTAAGCTTTATGCAAATACGACATTGCAGATATTTATGTCAGTACAAAATAACAATTACACGCCTGCTAGGTATAGCTGCTATTTTTATTATTTTGACAAAATTTATCATTGTTTAGTAATGTAGTTAAAGATCCAGAATTTGATAAAAACAATTACGACAACAACACTAATGGTTTTACATACCTAGATGTAAATGGAAAATTCACAGAAAACAATAATTAGGATGCTTCCTCATTGCTCGAATTCCTCGAATTCCTCATTCGAGCTCAAGAAGCATAATTTGGGATCTCCTAAAATAGCTCCATATTAATTTAATAATAAGTAACTTTCTGTAAAGCTCCCATTTGTCATTCACCTAGATAATTCGTGGAGTACGGGGAAATATTATGTTCCACGATTCAGACGGATACCTCACTTATTTCACGGCGGAGAATATTTCTCATCATTAGAACCGGCTCCATTAATATGTTTACTTTAGTTATTTTATCCAACTCTAATCTTGCTGAGATAATCGAATCATGAAAAAGAATTCTAAGAAAGTTTAGAAGAAAAAAAAATATTTGTCATTTAGAAGTCTAGTGGATTAAATATACAAAAGCTAATAGTAAACATTCTCACTTAGGAAATTAACGAACCTTTGTGAACCCTATGTTTAAATTATTTACTCGTTTTCGGACGAGTCTGACATCTCCTGTGACAGTGAATCTTATAAAATTATTAAACGTAGCACTTAAAACACCCGCGAGTCCCGAAATAGGTTATTTACTGTAACACAATCCACGCCGGCGGCGGTACGAGAATCCTAGAATAACATACATGCCAATATAACCCTTATCACACAAGTGATAAGAGCGGATACGCTGTGTGTTGTTTTGTGAAGTTTCGCTGCAGGCTGTACGTTGAAGTGTGACAGAACACTTCACGTTCTCTACAAGGACCTCTTAATGGATTTGCGGATTACCGACCTCTTACAATACTTATATATTTTCCTTAAAACTACTTAACTATTTAGACGATGGATTGATTTTTTTTGAGGCTCCGTTAAAATCTTTGGCGGATCATACTTGGATTTTCCTTGATGTTTTGCATCTTCTCATTATTAGTTCAGATGTTATATTTTATTAGAATAATCATGATCATCATCTATATAGTTCATATTTTATCAGATATACTATATATATGGTTATATATTTAAGAATTTATTAATAATTATCAGACTCTAAGCCACATGACTGATTAGCACCAATAACAAATTTTACTGTTACATTCATTCATAAAATGTATACAATTTCTGTATCATTTTTAACTAATAAAAAATTAATTTTATTTGATAGTTTAATAGAACACAGTCGTTAGAGCCAGTTGTGTGTACAAGCCCTAAGTACGCTTACATACGCGCCGCAGCTCCAAAGACAGCTACTTTTGAATGGATTTTGCCGACGACAGAGCTGCAGCATTTCGCTGCCGCAGCTGCGGCTCGTATGAAAGCGTACTTAGTGGAACATTGACAAATCCCTATTTCATTATAATTTTCTTTTTATTATCTGAGCATAAAAAATAATTTTTAAAGCATAAAAACATTTCAGAAACTAAACTCGTCCTAAAAATTTATTCATTAATAGCAAACGACGTTAAAACAGGCTCTATTACTTTGATCTTGCTATTTCGGGATTTAATCGTTCGTTGATATACATATCCAAAGGAACTTAAGCTGCAGATTAGAGCGCTTAAGAGGGAGGGAGAGGGTCGATTTTCAAGAAGCTATTAGACATGTTCCATGAGGGATTACCCGGGGCGGCAAGTGCGAAACTACAAAACCTAATGTGCCGTATGATCGCCCGTAAGTTATGGCCGCTTTAATATTCTTGTCTATATTTTAAGGGCCTTTAACGTGCTGATTTATGTTGCAGGCTTTTGTTCTATATTTTCCCGGGCGCATTTAAGCTTGTTAGTTTTTTGAGATTAGTGGTAGACAGATAGGTTTATTTTCAAAAGTTAATCTCGCGGAAACCATACATTTTTCCGTGTTAAAAGTAGTTTATATCCTTCCCCGTGGTCTACTCTATATCTGTGCCAAATTTCAAAAAAATCGATCCAGTAGGCTTGGAGCCTATTCAATGCAAACAAACAAATACCAAGTAAAAAGATTCTCGAAAATAATGATTCTAAGTCAATACTTGTCCGAAACAGATGCAACAGAACGTTATGTCATGAACTCCTGCAAACTTTCGCTTTTATTTCGAAGCATATTTATGTTTTACACTTTAGTATTCTAATCACAGCGGCGTGCGCTGAGTAGTTCACGCTTCTTAAATCCCGTCCTTTGATCTTCAGACGCAAGGTTCCGATCACGAGAATATTCCGCGCTCATTTCTGACGAATATTTGTTAAGAGTCCACGTTTTTTTGGTAATTTTAGAAATTATTTTGAGGATTTACGTAGGTAATGTTGTGATTTCTATTAAGCTAAATATATTCCTGGAAGTGAAGTTTGGAAGCAACGGTTCTTTTTTTATACCAGTCGTATATGAAAAATAATATTATGCTTTTGCCTTCTTTATATTCTATCCAGATATATCCATTTTATGGCAGTATTAATTACGAAGAAATGGAATCCTAAAGTCCTTTGGTAATGATATTTCATACGAACACTGCAGAGATAGATTTCAAACTTGCATCTGCATTATCTATCTAGGTATGCATTCTGGCGCACAAAGTTTAATTTACATCACCAGACCAAGACATTGTCTAGATCAAACTAAAGACAAAGTATCAAAGGATCGCAGGAAATTAGATTATTCTAATTTCTTGAGTAACGAGGTTTAGCGTTTGGAACGTGACGTACATAACTACCTTCGTCTCAAACGCTGACAGCTCAAAGTGCAGGTAGCTAAATGCTACGTGCTCTAATAAATGTAGGTCTGTTTCGTTATGTCTTTAAAACTCCTACCATAATGCAAAAAACCAATAGTAACATAATCAGGGTATAGGTACATTTGAAAATTACAATTTAAATGAAAGAGACGCTTATCAAAAGACGATTCGTCTACTGGTTTCTTGATTCCACAATTAAGTACTTTTGCATTCCTCAAAGGAACGTAACTAAATGAAAATGCTTTTGTATTTGATATCACTCAGGATTTTCCGCGGCAACATACTTTATTCAGTTCAATATATCGGTGGGCTGCAAACGAAATACAAGCCAACAGATTTCCAATAAAACAGTCCAATATCTGCAGGCCGAGTGCTATCACTGGTCTACAACTAGTTACTGTATGTGAACTGTGGAGGCTCAAAGGAACGAAATTAATGAATACAAAAACAGCATTGCACCAGATATTGTAAAAACAAAACAAAAGGGGCTGTGGCTGCTTTTTCGGATTGTACTCGAGATGATGCTGGTTCAATGGTCTTGGTATCAATGAAGTGTTTTCTAAATACTCAAGTATAGTATAATATGAATGCTCAAATGGTGAAGGAAAACGTGGAAGAGCCCTGCTTCGGCACGGTCTAATAAAAAAAACAGCGTAAAATAACGCTAAGTTATCGGAGGCTCAAGGAGGGTGGGGATTTTAAGGACCAGGAATGCAAGTGCGCAACGACAAAGGAGTTACAGTAACTCCTCTGGTGTTGCGAGTTGTCCATGGACGGCGGTAACCGCTCACCATCAGGCGATCCGTCAGTTAAGTTCCTTGTCCATTTCATTCAAAATAATCGGGGAAAATCTGCGTGTCAGACAATCTCCGAAGGCCCGTGTTGGTTGAGGAGAGCCGCGATCATATTGCCGCGATGTTGTCATAATTATGATTATGATCAACTGGAAAGCTGGTTTTTCTGTAATACATACTAATGAATTTAGAAAAATATTTCCACACTTTGTACATTGCGATTGTAATAACGTTTTGTTGCAGTTTCGCCATTTTAAAACACAAAATGAAACAAGAACAAAAACTCAATAAAGTTTTATTCGTGAAATAATACAATGTAATGTACAAACAGCTCTGTTTTGTATTTATTTCCTATATTGCATTCGCCATAATGGAATTAGAGAATGAATACAGTTCTCATTTCTTCCAAAGTATTTTCATTAATGTTGAGTTTTTAATGAGTAACTGCATGCTCGTTGTAGTAATAAATAAACGTTTTTTTACTAACAATCGAGCAGACCGACACTGTAATAGTAAGCGATTATCACTGCCCATCGATACCTTATGCAACAACTGCAGAGATGCATGCATTTTAATTTGCTCTTAGACCTTCGGTACTACTGCTCATTCGAAACAAAATGCCAAGCCTTTACTGTTTTCTCTGTGACCATGACATTTTTCCCAGTCCTGCCAAAGCACCTAACCTAACACCTAAGTCTATCTTTAGTTAGCTAAGTAGCGTTCTCCTAGTGTCTGTAACTAATTCAAACAATTCGTCTGTCGGAGACGAATGGGCCTCATATTCAAACAAATTACTGATTCAGGAAAGTAAAATGTGAGCTGACAATTGTGAACGAAATTACGTGTCCTGTGTACTCAAATAGCTAAGAGCCTTCCATCTTGTGAGATGCTTTTGAAAGCGTGTATACGTCATACACGCCTTGTATTTTTTGTTGAATACCTTTACACTGTTTTCTTTTTATTCCATTTTAGGAAAAAACAGGACAATTAATAAATTATGAGAAAAAGATGTTGCCCATGACTTCGTGCGCGCAACAGAAAATCCTGCGGGAAACGTACATTTTTCTGCGATAAAAGTAGTCGTGGTCTACTCTATATATTTACGTGCCAAATTTCATCAAAATCGGTTCAGTAGTTTCGGAGCCTATTCAATGAAAACAAACAAACATAAAAAAGTTTATAATATTAATCTTGATTGCTGAGGTGCTCGACTCTTGAGACATGTAAAGTACTCGTACCTATATATTTTATACTTAGTTATAATTATTTTTTATTATTTGGTGAAAATTTGTTTTACAACATCGCACTACTAATTTAAAATCGTCATTTACTGATATTATTTAAATATTAAAATAATGATTTCGAAAAAAATACTATGAAGAAGAATCAGCCTTTGCCACTGCTATATAGGTTGTTCGGTCTGTTCGTCTTTCTTTAATATCTGCTAACCGTATTGGCACAGATTAAAGATAAACAGCTACATAGTTAGTTTAGGCACAGCTAAATAGTAAGGTGTTTCGACGATTTTGTGGAAAAATTGTGGGCCGTTGAAGGGGACGTCAAAATTTTCAAATTTGGATCGATTCAGTTCGTTTTATGAAAGCTCTGTACGTAAGTATATATAATTTCTACTCTGTCGCGTAGGTCAGTGGGGACCAACCGTATGGGGACCTATCGTTTCTATATTATTACTAGCTGACCCGGCAAACATTGTTTTGCCATTGTATGTATTTTTAATGCCACATCATATAGAAAAAAAATAGTGGTGGGTCGCCCTTATCATTTAGGGTTTGAAAAAATAGATTTATATATATAGATAGAAGAATTTTTTTATAAGAATCGGTCAAGCCGTTACGGAGGAGTGTGTCCCCGAACACAATAATTTTAAGTATAGATAGATGTTTCGCGTAAAAAATTATATTAGAGGTCACCCTGTGCTCGAAATTCGACCATAATTCATATTTAAAATTTAAAGTTTCAACTTTTTCGAAGTTATTTTACTTTTTCTATGGATCTATGTGAAAGAAAGAAAGACAGTATTGGTTCATACCAACGCCCATCGATACTGATATAAAGACGCATAGTAGTGTGAGTTATTAATCTGAGGTAGTGTGCGTTACTAAATTTTTATTAATTTCTAAGAAATACTTTTAATAAAATTATCTTTCTGCACTCTGTGCCAAATTTCATACTCCTCCGTTCGCACAATTCTCGTAAAACTGTACTGAAAGCTTTTGCTCCGCGTAATATAAATGTAATGATGACGTTCTTCCTCTTGTGTAAAACGATAACGCTTCTCGCTTATGTACGATTAGCTGATCTTTTAAGCTATGCTACGGATATAAATTTGTTCTCATTAATTATCTAAGTAAAGATTCTACCAAGGAGGTTTACACGTTTTATAGGAGAATCCGGATTAAAAGCAGGCCAATCCACCTGCAAAGCTAGTATGGTATTATATTTCTCACTGTATTTCTTTGGTTGAAAAGATTTATACAAGAACATGTAGGGTATAGGAAAAATCGATATAATTAGCCTCAGTGCTGACGCGGGTCGGGCGGATCAATCATTCTTAATTTGACGCGACTTTGCCGTAAGAACACGGGGTTGAAAAAATCCCATTAAGTCCTAAATGTTTCATACATTATTCATCAATCAGATTGTTTTATGACTTTGAACTGACATCAAAATCAAATATCACGTCGGGGCCAGCAACCGCAGCGTTTGATACGAATAATCTTTCTTTTTACCCGTCTACGGTGAAGCCAAAAGGAAGGGTAATGATTTTGTATTGAGTATACATATAATATACGGTTATTAAGAATCAATAACAGATATTTTGGTCGTATGATCTACTGGTTATATACATTTTTCTGCCCACATTTAATTACTTTGTTACCTCAGGCAAAGTAATTAAGTATTTAAAAAAAAATACTAAATAAAACTACAGAACGCTCTTTACGGCGTCGTTGTTAACAACGTAAGTTAAGTAGCAAGTAAGTTAAGGTCATTGTTATCGCGCGCTATAATGTGAGAGAGGCTGATGTCTTATATTGAAATACTGTCTTTGTCGGATATCATATCGGATCTTAACCAATGTGAAAACGCTCCTATGCCGACGACTTGAGAGCGTTTTCAGGTCCGATACGGCTATCGTATCGAGTAGTGTGAAAACGTAGTGTAAAAAATGTAACTCGCTACCTACAAAACGTTCACAGAAGTGGACGGTCTGCAATCATCGCTGTGACTGATGTAGAACTGACGGCAAAACTTATGTTTCAATAACTGTTTGCACTTTTAAAGGTATCGCAGTTGGCGAAGATACTATAATATTTTATCTTAAGATGCCAGTAAATTTTACTGTAATATTTCAAACAAACTGTATATCAAGCGATATATTTTAATCTTAACATAATGATATATTATAGTTTCTTCGCCGTCTGTGATGCAACAATACGTCGTATATACAATAATATTGTATCTTAAGATATTTATCAGATACCTAGATATCATATACATCTTACAAGCACGTACCTACTATGAAAATAATTAGTATCTTTGCCGTCTGTGATGTTATTTGTTGTTAAACGATATAAAAGCCAAAAACAACGAGAAAAAAAAATGTATTCTGAATAAAATAATTGCACTTTTGTTTCTGCATTATTGAATTTGTGGGTTTTTTACGTAATAACAAAGACATGGGTTATACCAATTGAAGTTACATTGGAATATGCACGAAATAAACGAAACAATGGAAGAAAAACTCATATTCTTTGTCTTATTAGCTAGGAAGTGGATGTGGGGCATGAGATTTGCAGCTACATACACACACACAAACAAACTCATTCATGTAACACAAGTTCAAACACACAGAGTTATTACTTTCGTCGCGAGGCCCGGAGGCATTTTAATAACATCTCTGCGGTAAGACAAAACAATATTGTGTTTCGCTTAATACATGTGTGTATGTAGATATGATGATGTATACGCGGTCTAAACACAAGTGTAATCACAGATTATTTTAGGCATAAAAAAGATTTACAATATAAATAAGTACATACATAAACAATGAAGTACCCGGGTAACCGAGCTTTGCTCGGAGTTCTGATAAATTTCTGACCGGGATTAGAACTCACTACATTTTGAATTATCTAACAAATCTAAAATTATACATACGCATACCAAACTGCCAATCGGACTGACATAATAGATTCATATATTGTTGCACGACAGGAGAAAAAAACACATGTAGCTTAAAAATGCAAAATGTCTTAGGGATAAGACCTAAGAGATCATGGTGATGGATCAAGAGAAATTATGGTGGGAAAAGAGCCATTAGCAGCGCTATGTGGTAAATTATAAGTGGTAAATTGATGTTTTATTGCCTGCGCCAATTATTATGTTCATTTGAAACTGCCTGCGAAGACTAATTAATGCTTGTCGTTTATTGGACTTGTCGTTTAATGGATGGTAATTACCTGATATTCACGCAGTTATCGCCATAAAACTATTTCCACAAAAAATCTTTTGAATAAGTGTGACGTCAAGAGACGTTTATTTACTTATATACTTGTTGGCCGTGACTTCGTGCGCGCAGAAGAAAAACCCTTCGTTTTTCTTTAGCCATTTTACCGCGATAAAACAATTTCCTACCCCGTGGTCTATACCTGAGCCGAATTTCATTAATATCGGAGCAGTAGTTTCGGAGCCTATTCAATGCAAACAAACAAACTAATATTTTCTCTATATAGAACTAGTGTTTTCGTTCTTTATAATATAAATGGTTTTGGCAGTCTACGTTCTATATACATTGTTTGTTTGTTCGTCCGTAGCGCCTCATTTACTGGTCCCATTTTAGTGAATGAGGTGTCAAAATATTTGTAATATTGTTACAAGCCCCCGGGTGACTGGTTGTATAATTATAATTTACGCTGTCGGGGTTTTTTTATATATTTTTTTGATTGTGGAATCTTCAGCAGACGTCAAGCAGTTTAAAGCAAGTGAATACCATGCCTATGGATACAACTATATTATACAGCTGCAGATGAGTTACAAGTACCTCCAACACCTGCTCGGGCCTTTGGTGCCATCACGAGTGACCAAACCCTGTTTTCAGTTAGGCCGTGGTAACCTTTTGGTCAGGCTGGTCTATTCGTATTACGTATGAAGAAAAAAATTGGTTTATTTTATAATGGCACTATTTCAAATAGGGGAAAACCAGGATAGTTGCCCCACTTTTTGAAATAACTCCATATCTCTTATAAAATACAGACAAATGCTTTATTTATTTAACCAGCCGGTACTTCGGGTTTTTGTTGACCAACTTATAAATAGTAAAATATTTTCTTGATTATTTTCGGAGTATTAGCGACTTTAGCAGACCTCTTAATTTTGTGACATCTATCCCACGTATATAAGTAGCCTGTTTCATATAAATCCCGTATATGATAGATAAACCCTCTCTCGAAACGAGGGAAGTATCCCTGCACATAGAGACTTACGGGAGAATCAACTTAGTGGTAGCTGGTATCAACTTAGTGGTGGATGGTAGCAACCATCCTGGTTGGTAAAACCAGGATGGTTGCCCCTGATGAATCTATAAATTTCAAATTTTAACAAATTAAAGGCTTTTCATTTTTAATTACAATAATGTTAACATAATGGGTACACGATATAACGGAAAGAAGAATATAATATTACTTTAATATAAAATTATTATAATATCGTTATAAAATAACGCGCAATTAAGCGCCAGCATAGAATCCAATCATAAATTTCTCTAACTCTAAATATTATAATAGCGACGTGAGAAAATTTTGTTCAACAATAATAAATGAGCTTTAAATTGAATGCGTTTAAAATTCTTTATTCACTATTCAGACATTATATATTTCTATATATTATATGATATAAAAAAGTATTTTTATACTAAATGTGTCTCGCAACTTCGAAGATCCGTATCCATAGAATTATACGAGGAATGTCGAGCAAAAATTGTACATACTTAAACTAAGCCCTACTTTTGGGGTTTATTGGGGCAGTCGAGGTTTGAATTATCATTTCGATATTTTGACATTTGCTTTCTGCAGTTTATTCAGCCCGTATACAATCGAAAAAATCTCTGAAATCAAGATGGCGTAACTTGAATGAAGATTTTTGACGTGATAATGTCTTATAATTCGATGGAGCCGGCTGCACGCACGAAAAAACATGACTCATGCGTTACCAAGTACTGTTACCAAGTACCAGCGTTACCTCACATTTTGTTATTATTATTATTGTTGTTGTTGTTGTTGTTGTTGTTGACGTTGTCACGTTCAACTATCTTCAGTAAACCGACTTCACAGACAACCGATATTTTTTCTGTCAAATGTACGTGACTGTAGTAAGCCCATCGCGTAAAAGACATACAAATTATAGAGTTACTTTTGTAGTTATGATGTTGCAAATTGTAACACATCAAGTACCAAGACTATAATTTGTGTGTGTGTAAAAAGTGACACCTAGAGGGCAATTTTAAAGAAACAACAACAAGTTGCCCAAGCAATTCGTAAATAATGAACTCTTTGTCGACGACAATCAATGTAGTCTTTAAAGCGTGTGAATTTAACAAGGGGTGCATCTGGCTTCAATATTTCTCCTTCCTTTGTCTTCGTTTTAATTTCACAGAAATTGTTTTTAATAGTAGGGGAGCCCTAGTAGGAGATTCTTGAAGAAACACGAGCTTGTCAATTTTAGATAACATAAATGTTCCACACGTCTCTCGTAACCAAGGTCTGAAAATCAATTTATTTGCTTGGAGGATTATAAAATCTTTAAAAATGTATTAAAATTTAATCGGTCCGATTAAGAATTACCACCAGATTAAGAAAGTGGTGCTAAATATGCCTCCGAAAGGCTCTTGAGCTTCAGCTAGATATTCGGCTCACATCAAATTTCTAGTCCGTCTTACCTAGAAAAGCTACTTTTTATGTCATTTCTATTTTCTAAGTTTAATAAGGCATCCCCGCTCTATATCGCACCACTAAGATAAAAAACATTCATAATCTTTTTTCTTCCGATCACATAATCTACAAAACCTGCGAGGTCTCTACGACGCTCGAGTAAGCACACAATTAGCATCATGGGCTCCCTAGCTACAATGTTTTCAGCAAATACAAAAATATGGGTGTTTTGTTCCGCGTTTATTGCAAAACGGAGACAGTTTAGAAGGGTAACATAAAACATCATTTACAAAATGAACATTATTTTATGCCTTTTATCTTTATATATATATATATATATATATATATATATATATATATATATATATATATATATATATATATATATATATATATATCGCCGCCCCCACCGAATAGTATCGTAATCGACTATTACTATAGAAGTGCTTTTATAACGGATTATTGCTTTTGAAGGTCAATTCCACCTCGTGAATTTTTTTCATAGCGGTCGGACTGACAGTTTTTGAGATAGATATTTTGTAATAAACATACATGTATTATTCGCCTACGCATAAGCAACAAACTTTACGACGAACACTATAACAATAAAATATTACTAATTTCTGAATGACCAAACTAATATGGCAAACTGATATCGCGATCTTATTCCGGTACCAAAAAACAAAAGGCGGCTAAAAACAGATGTCTCAGGACATTACCATATTATTCGGGTAAAAAGTACATTTCATATTTTTAGTAATTATATATTGCGATTTTATGTTCTAAAAGTAATAATGGTTATAATATAGAATACTGTCTAAAGCGGACCTACATAAATGTAGTAATGCATCTCACGATAGTACTTTGCGTACATTGCGGCAAGTGTTTACAGGTTGCGACAATTTGCTAATGCTTACATCAAAAAGTACTATACATTGCTCTCGCTTTGTCGGCATATAAAAGAAAGTGATAGCCTTAACCTCGCCACGTGTTTCGAAGGTCAAGCAATAATAATTGTTTACATTATCTTCATATTTTGTGATTTTGTTTACGGAAGTGCGTAGCGTGCTTAGTTAAAAAAGTTTTTAAATGTAGTTTTCGGTGTTTGGACATTAAAAATTGTGTTTGAACGTTGAATATAATTATTATTTGTTAGTGTTTGGTGAATACTGTTACTGTTGAAATAATGAAGAGACATAATATTTCCTCCTCCTCGTGTTAGAAGGATGCTTAATTTGGTGCCCCCAATTAATTACTGCAATGATAGAAATGGTAAGTTTTATACATTCTTAAAGAGGTAACAGATCTATTTTTTTATAATTTATTAAGTAAATCATAAAAATATAGTAAGATAAGAATTTAAATCTTATTTACAATAAGTCGATAATTACCTACCTACAGAAACGTTATTAAAGTCCTTTGGGCTGTCGCATGTTACTGTATGTTAATCTAGCTTATTTTTAAATAGGTAAGTAGGTAGATACATTTTAGTCATTTTTCTGTTCACTGTTTCAGAAGCTGCGAAATCAGACATCACAGAAGTTAGTGAAACTGGAAGAGACATAGTTCTTTGTGAAAAAGCATGTCGGGATTTGAACGGTAAGTAATAATATGTTAAACTTAGCTATCTGACGACCTCATCGTCATCGCCATGCAGCCATGCGGTCATGCACCGACATAAGAATATATGTATAAAGTGGAAAGGTTAGCACATCGCCCCATGCACACTAGCAACATTAGAAGAGTTGCAGGTGCTTGCCGCCCTTTTCAGAATCTACGATCTCTTCTTGAAAGTTTGCAGATCGTATTGGTTCGGATATACTCCTGGTATATTGAGTTTTACATTTATAGTGTACGAGTATCTTTAAATAAATATTATGTATTCGCTTCCTTCTTACTACACCTATATTTAACGTAAGTACTTAATATATTGTTATTACATTTAGATTGTATTTCAGATGCCAGTTGTTCTCATCACGACCAAGATAAAGAAAAGATAGTTATTGTTGATACTCTTACGTCAGTAATTAATTGTAAAACTGCACTAGAAACGAACATTGCAAAAAATTACAATACACGAGGTAAGTATTATTTTTTATGTGCAATGTTCATTATAAAATATTTTTGATTTTGTACGATATTTCATTTAAATTATTATTTTTTACAGAGACCATAACAAGAAAGGATTATAATGAACGCGACAACGATGTTAGCGATTTTTCGCTAGAGTCTTCAGAATATATACCAAGCCCTCGTGAAATTACATCAGACACTCTTAGTGCCACTTCTAGTGTAGCAGGCGATTCTTTTTTTATTGATACAATTATTAACAAAAATATTAATAGTCCATCAACACTCCCTGATTTATGTTTAGTATTAGACAACATAGACTTTGTAGCATCTCCGTCTGCCATTTATAAAAATTTGAACAAAAAGGTTAATAATGAATTTCCGCAACAACATGATTGCATTTCTGGAAATGATAATATTAGTATTTTTAAAATAAGAGAAAAGCAAAAACTGCCTAGTAACCTGCCTGAAATTTCTTATCACGATAATATTTTTGAAAACAGTGATACTACATTAATAGCATCTAGTACAGACAATACCATAAAAGAAATAGATACAACTTTAGAAAATAGCGAAATAGTCAATAGTGGAAAAACAATAGGTAATTATAGTGATGATTCGCACAACAGAATTAGCTTAGTAAGCAGCAATGATATAGTGCATGAAGATAATGAACAAGAGCCGGTAAGATTATTTTGTGAAGAAAGCATACAAATACCTCAGTCGTCTTCACCCTCTATTTTAAATAACGATAATCAAAATTAACCCTCAATTTTAAGTGTAAAAAAACTTTCTAGAAAACGGAAATGTGATAAAAATGAATGGTTTGATATAAAAAACAAGCGTCTGAAACACTCTGGCCAAGATTATACAGGCTGTCGTTCAAAGAAAAGGTATTCTGCAAAGATAATAGGTCCAGTTTGTTCTTGTAAAAAAAATGTGGCGATAAGTTTACAGCTGATCAAAGGCAAAGTCTCTTCAATAATTTTTACAAGCTTCAGAGTCACGAATGTCAATGGCAATATATTAGTAGACGTATTATTTCAAATCCCATAAAAAAATTGACGTTAGAGCGAAAAAATAATAGAACCCAAACTCTCACATATACTTTTCCATTAGCGGAGCACAATATTACAGTATGCAAAACATTTTTCCTTAATACTTTAAAGATATCTGAACAAGTAGTTTATACGGCTTTAGAAAAAATAAAAAAGGATGAAAGCATGATAGATAATAGAGGAAAACATTTAAATAGGCCCCATAAAACTGATAGCACTACAAAGGAAATTATTATGAAACATATTAATCTATTTCCTGTAGTAGAATCACACTATGTTAGGAAGGAGTCATCACGTCTGTATTTATCAGAGAACCTTAATATTTCAAAAATGTATAGGTTATATCAATCTTGGTTCTCAAATCAAAATTATGCACAGGAGCATTTTGCTTCTAAGCGGCAGTATGAGTCTATTTTTAATACGGAATACAATTATTCCTTTTTTAAACCAAAAAAGGATTTGTGTTCAATTTGCTCCCAGTACGATCAAGCTGCAGATTCAGAAAAGGTATCTTTAGAAGACAGTTATAGGAAACATCGGGAACGTAAGGACAAAGTTCGCGAAATTAAAAGGGAGGAGGAGGAAAAAGCTTCGGTTGATCCCACTAGAACCACCGTTGCCGTTTTCGATTTGGAAAAAGTACTCGGCGTTCCTCAATCTGAGGTGGGTATTTTTCATTATAAGCGAAAGTACCCCATTTATAACTTTACCATTTTTAACTCACTTAATAAGTCAGGCTATTGCTATGTCTGGCATCTTTCTGTTGCCAAAAGAGGATCAAATGAAATCGGTAGCTGTTTACTACAATTCATACAAGAGGAATCACAAAAAGGCATAAAAAATATATCTTTCTATTCTGACGGCTGTGCAGGGCAGAATAAAAATAGATTTATTTTTGCGATGTATCTTTATGCTTTAAAAACTTACGGACTGGAATGTATAACCCATCGTTTTTTTGAGACCGGCCATAGTCAGAGTGAAGGTGACAGTATGCACTCGTGTGTTGAACGTGCAATGAAAAATAAAGTTTTGTACACCCCTGACCAAGTCTACAGCATAATACAAAATGCAAAGGTAAAAGGCGAGAAATATATTGTAAAAGAAATGGAGCAAAATAACTTTTTTGATTTAAAACGCCTCATTGTCAATAAAAACTGGCTTAAAGATACACAGGGTAAAAAGATTTCATGGTCGAAAGTAATGGAAATAAAGGTGTCTCAAGAAAGATCTCATGTGTTGCAATTGAAATATAATTTTAATGAGGAATACATTGACTTAGATACTGATTCTGACGGCAACAAATCAAAACGTGGGCGGCGCCCAAAAAATTTGGCACCTACAAACTTAGATACAGACTTGACACACCTTTATCGCCAGCCTTTGCCCCTGCCTAAGCCTCTGTATGATGATTTACTTGGTCTATGTGCTAATCAACACATTCCTAAACATTATCACGCTTTTTACAACTCACTTGTCTGTTGTGGAAATTCGGAACAGACACAGTTAGACGATCTCGATGAATTAGACCTAGATGAGGCTTCGGAGGTATAAAAAAAGTATAATTGATTGTTATTTTACTGTAAAATTTTATATACTTACCTTTTGTTATAAAATTATTAAAATACCTTTAAAATAAAAATAAAAAATGGTTTTATTTAAGAACCCAGTTAATTATTACAATATATTTTATGTTTTTTAAATTCTGTATTATATTTTTACATATATAAAGTATGTTTCGCTTGCCATGGAATAATAAAGTTAATATATTTTACGATTAACATGTGACTTACTCTTAGCGTCGAATATAATGGTAACAGTCGATTACAGAGCCAGTAAACATATCTGTAAGACAGCCAATAGGATCGCATCCAACTATTACTGTGTAGTTCGTTGTCGACAACTTACCCGAATAATATCGTATTGATGTGTTACGGACAAAAATTCTATTTAAATTTCGGTATTATACTTTTTGACTTATAATATCAGTAAGAAATATCATTATATTTTTTAAAAACATTAAGATATCGCAAAAAAAATTAGCTTTCTTTTGGTATAAAAATAATTTTCCTGTGTGAACCTGTTAAAAAGTTATGAGCCAAAAACCGTTTTTATTTCTTCCTGTAAAATTTAGATTTTTTGATTACGATTTTATTCGGTGGGGGCGGCGATATATATATATATAATTCTACTGTACGTGTGTATGTTGCTGAACTCCTCCTAAACGGCTGGACCGATTTGAATGAATTTTTTTGTATGCGTTTGGGTGGCTTCCTGGATGGTTTAGATTCACAAATCAGCCCAGCAGGACAACGTCTGTCGGGTACGCTCGTAATATTATATAATTATTATTGATTACTACCACGTCATCATATCCTACTTGCATATATAATATTAATACATGAAGCATAAGCTTGGTACTTATCTACACCTTTTTGCGAAAATTATGGGAACGGAGGAGTATGAAATTTGGCACAGATAAAGTTTATTAATATGGAGTAGGAGTGAACTGCACTAATTATTTTTTATGATAATGCTTAAAATACATTAAATATAATATATGAATAATATATTTATTTAATATATAAAGGAAATATATGAATTACTAAATATTTCCCGCGACTACCGCATACATATATACCTACATTAAAACCGGGCTGTAGCCCTTTGAGCGTGAAAGACAGTCGTACGTACTAATCCAACAGCATCCCACGGGAATACTGTACTTTTTCGGGATAGAAAGTAGCATATGCGTTAACCCAAAGCCTAAATCACTACTATATCAAATTTCATCAAAATCCGTGCTGTAGTTTTTGCGTCAAAGAGTCACAAATATCCACCCATCCATCCATACTAAAGGTTTTTTGTTTTGATCTCAATTGATCGTTTGTTTGTGCATTAAATAGGTTCAGAAACTACTACACCAATTTGGTGAAATTTGGCACAGATGTAGTGTAGACCGCGGGGAAGGAAGGCTACTTTTATCGCAGCGGTTCCTGCGGGATTTCCTGTTGCGCGCACGAAGTCGCGGGAATCTAGTGGTGTATTATTTACGAGTGTAATTTTCGCTCGAATATATTACAAACTGCATTGGCACCAATATGTGACAATCATCGCGACCACAGCGCTGGAAGTTATAATTAGCTCGGTAATATATGGCCCAGTGCCCATCGGGCACCTGAAAATGTGCGTTTTGTGCTCAATGTTATGTGAAGCGAAATGTTAATAATGAGGTTCAAGTTAAGTATAATCGCAAATAATTTAAGTCACACACATCAACACACAAAAATATGTACAAAGACATTATCTTCACTTTAAACGAGACAATCTTGTATATACATTATCGGTATCTCGACATCGGCTGCAAGAATATCCATGAAATTTAGTACGTAGGGAGTTTTTGGCGAGTAAAATTGATCTAGCTAGGTCTTTTTCCTGCAAAAATACGCATTTTTTAAGCTATGTATGTTTTTTCTTTCGTCGTGCAACTATACCTATATCAAGAATTATAGATATGAAGATATAGTCTAAAATTATATGATAGAGATGCTGCTGGCCGCTCCGCTGCCATTTCGAGTGAATCGACCCTTAGAGTCACGTGTAACGGAGTGATAAGACCGGCATACAAGCAGACGGATAGTCTAAAGGTAAGCGATTGTCGTACCCACCCGTTGGAGTCATGAGTGCATTACCGGTCTTTTAAGCCCCTAAGGCTGGGATTGTATGATCCGGAATCTGGCGATCATGAGAAAATTCAGAGCGCTGAAAAAATAACTATTTGCTAATAAAATAGAGTTTGGAAATCGAAGTGTCAAGTGTCGAGCTGTAATAATATTAATGTCAATGTCATATATTATATGTGTTCGATTTTCAGCTCTATTGTTAATACAATAGAGCTCTATTTTCAGTGCTCTGAATATTCAGCGGTGTTCCGGACTCCGGAGCATATAGTCCCAGACTGGGCCCCCATTCGCACGAGAGTTTTATTGCGCGGAAAAAAGCGTTACGATGGAACAAACTATGTACTTTCATATTTGTTCACACTTAGGACGCGTTTTTTAAGCGCTGCCGTGTGTTCGTTTCGTTCGTCGTTCAACATTTTTTTTTTACGTGATAACAAAGCGCTCGTGCGAACGAGGATTTTTTAGGTCTTTGTTATCCTCACTGTCTCAACGAAATCCAACGCAAGCATTACACAATTTTCTATAATGCCATAGAAGATATATCTCTGGTCGAGCTGTCCTATTCGTGCCGAAGCCCGTCTCTACTACGTTATACTCACGAAATATTTTACATTAACTTACTATAACAATGAAAACTAGAAACTGTAAATGCATAATAACTAACTACGTTCAGTTTCAAGTTTTAACACAGTTTAATCTTTTAAACTTAGATTTAGGAGCATTTCCTCTAATTTGCATATAAAACTATTATAATTAGGATATAAAGTCCTTTTATAGCTTGTGATTTACGGCGAAGTGGCACAGTGTATCAGAACTCGGAAGTGTTGAGTTACGGCTATAATTAAAATACAAGCTATTGTTCGCCGCGGATTAAGTTTCGTGTTTTTAATGGGATAATTAGCAATGCCTTGTATATTAGTAGTTTCATCGTCTTAAGATTATATTTCGCTATTTAGATATAAAATTATTTGGGTTATTCGTATCGGAACGCTTGAAAGTGTGCGAATGCATGAGTAAATATTTTTCATATAGTTAAGGACAGCGGCCTCGCAGTTAAAAAACACATAGTGAGTGCATATACGAAGGTTATATACGGCATAATATGTTTTTATAACTCTAAGAGCGACAAATTTTTTGAAATGATCCATGTAAATATGGTGGCATCAGTGTAAAACAATTTTTTATTTCGTTACTTTATTTGGCTTATTTCTTTTAGGTTGTATAAAATTATTTAAGAGTGAATATTTTTGTGTTATGTAAATAAAAGTATATTCTAAAATATAAAAAAAACTTTATTATCTTAATAGTAAATGGTTTAATTTGTATTGACTAAAAGTGGTGTAATTTTGTACCTGATGGTAAGCGACTACCGTCGCCCATGGACACTCGCAACATCAGAAGAGCTGCAGGTGCGTTGCCGGCCTTTACGTATAAAAGTGTATAAATAATCTAGCAGAATGTGTTTAATTATCCCTAGCTCATGATAAATAGAAAAATCGATGGAAAATAGCCGTATTAGATAGTAGAGACGAGACAGCAAATCGGCCCAAAGGGGAGTGGCTCTCTATACGGCATTGCCATGAGCTAGGATAGTGAACGAAATTTTATTTAAAATTCAGAATTTCATCTAAACTTCATATTTATAGCCGACTATGGCGAAGCCAAAAGTTGTAATGATTTTGGCTCTCTATGTATGTATGCATGTTTGTTACATCGTAGTGCCTTAACTACTGGTCCGATTTTAATGAATGAGGTGTCAATAGATTTGTAATGATAGCTCGGGTAACATAGGTTGTATAATTTGTGTAGTCGGGTTACAGTTTTTAACTTTTGATTATTCAAATAGGGCAAGTAAACACTCCAACGCCTATGAAAAAGGTCACTTGCACGCAGAATGCTGTTGATATACCCTACTCGTCTTTTCCGGTGAATTTGAAGTATCCTCAGGAGATGTTCCACGAACAAGTAAAATATTAATTCCAATTTCCAAGAAGCAACAGCTGAATATCTCTCATAATTCCATGGATAATTTCCATGCATTTCATTTCTGTCAAGATTTTATTTAACCTAGTTTATATTTTCAACAATATTTAAGCTATATAATATTTACTATTTTCCGAAAAGAAATCATTGCAAAAAAATCATGACCAGCAGAAAAACCAATTGCGATTTTTGCTAATTCTAAAGACCGCTAACGCGCTCGCAACTCCTATGTGTTAAAATTGCATTCATCACAAACACAACATACTGACGATCATATTATTCGTCCGCTCGCATTCCGTTTCATAAAACATTAGAAAAGAATAAAGCACAAAGAGACAATAATATTCGTCCACGATTTCGTACGCGCAAAAACAAATCCCGCGGGAACACAACAAACAACACCATACAAAAATTCAAAATGGCCACATTATGTGAATCATATTATTAAACATCATCTATTCAATTTCAATAGATGATGTACTTTCATTATACGATTCACTTAACAGCCGAACAAACATCCTTACATACACATAAAACTTACGGGTTTATAATATTAGTGATGATGTCTTATTTATTAGGATATCGGACATTTGTGAAAGGAGTTCTGGTTTCCCTCCGTCCCACATCTTTTTATTGAAGACTCTTGGAACTTTCAGCAAATATTATCAAGCCACATCTTTTGTTGTCCTTTATCAACTTCCACTTCTATTTTAATAATGGAAGTTCATTAGCAACGTGTAGAGCCCAGGACTATATTATCCTGAAGTCCGTATAAAATTCAGAGCATTGAAAATAAAAAATATAAAAAAAATACATAATAAAATATTTAAAAAATAGAACTCTGGATTAATGTAATAGAGTTGAAAATCGAACACATGAGTGTCGAGTTGTCAGTTTTGACAATGAAATATCATAGTCAATAGACTTCACACTCGTGTGTTCGATCTTCAGCTCTATTAATATTAGCGCAGAGTTCTTCAGTGCTCTGAATTTTCTATATTCGGATTCCTAATCATAATATGGTCCCAGCCTCAGGCAAAGGCTCCACGAAATACCTACCAACGTTATACCTCTCCTACCTATTTACGAGGGCGGCACTGAAAATTTCGGGAATCAAGGAAGTGACACAACATTACTATTTAAAAATGTATTTATTGCTTTTCGAAGTATTCTCCGCGAAATTTGACATATTTTTCCATAAGATGGAACCAATCATTGAAGCAACCATTCCATTCGGAAGTTGGGGTCTCCAAAATGGCCGTTTTGTAGGCGTCCACAGCTTCTTCAGGTGATGAAAATCGCTGACCACGCAATTTATTCTTTATTTTAGGGAAAGTATAGAAATCATTAGGGCTTAGGTCGGGGCTGTACGGCGGATGGTCTAATAATTCTATGATTTCTTGCTCTAAAAACTCTTTTGTTCTGTGCGCGGTGTGAGAACTTGCATTGTTGTGATGGAGGATGATGCGGCGGTTGCAGTTCTCTTTACGGAGTTCAGAAACGACCTGTGGCAAACAAATGTTAGCATACCATTCTGCATTAACCGTTCTTTGTCCCTCAAGAGGAATAGTCGCATAATGGCCGGTTTTGGAGACAAACGTGGCCACCATTTTTTTTTGCAACACTCCGTGAACGAACATTTTTTTTTGGCTTTAACTCATTTTCGAACACCCAAACTCGTGATTGGTTTTTTGTTTCGGGTTCGTACGCATATATCCAGGATTCGTCACCTGATACGATGTTGTATACAGCATTTGAGGATCCTGCGTGGAATCTTTCGAGAGTTCTGATGCACCAAGTAACGCGAGCCGCTTTTTGCTCTTCACAGAGCAAATGCGGTATCCATCCGGAAAACAACTTTTTTACACCTAATTGTTCATGCAAGATTATTTGTATTTGACTCATGCCAATGTCTAAAGTTGCCTGAATTTCGCGGTATGTCACATGTCGATCTTCCTCAATCAGCTTACGCACAGCATCAACGTTTTCTTGGGCGACTGCAGTTTTTGGACGACCTTGACGGGGATCATCACTGAGCTTGACACGTTCACGTTGAAATTCAGCAAACCAGCGATAAATTGTGGTTTTGGATGGGGCTTCATCACCAAATGCAGAAATCATCCGGTCAACGCACTGTTTTTGTGTTAAACCACTTCAAAAGATGTAATGAAAGAAACAAAAGAAAATCTATGTATGTAATGTAATGTCTTATTTTGTCGAATAAATGTTTTATTATTATTATTATTATTATTAAAAGTCATAATAAATCATCGCTCTAGAATTTTCTCGAGTCAATTCCATTTTCTCAACGACTAAACAAGTTTGACAAGACCTTGTGACAAGACCGAGAATCTTTTTTTAAATAAATAAACGGTATTCGATTTTTAAAAACAAGGACTTTAAATTAAAAAGATTTTAATATGACAGGAACAGTGGAAATATTCCATTCCCGATACTTTTAGTGCAGCCTATGTAGTACTCAACTTACAAAGACGATTTATCAAACGCGCTTCTCATTTTACTAGTAGAAAATCTACAGACTTCGAATAACATTAATTTTATGTCTGAAAGTATTTCTAATGTTATTTCTGTAAATTAAAAAATTATATTATTAAGAAGTGATACATAAAATGTACTTCTCATTTCATTATAAAATAGAAAAACTAAAAAGATAGACTAAGATATTATTTCCTTTTGATATTTCTTGTAGTACATACTATATATTATAAATAATTGCAATGCATCGAATAAATATTAAATATTCAAGACTGAAATTTTTAATAAAAATATCGGTCATTGACAGTATGAAGGAATGGTATCTTAAAATATGGAATATAAACCTGTTTAGGCGGGCGGCGCAGGGCGGGCGGAAGCGGACGGGCGGAGGGCGGGCGGAGGCACTATCGGCCAGTATCAATAAATCCCGAACCTTATAAAACTGTTCGCGAGTACACCTGTGCAATTATATCTTATCGCATTAATTGCCCGCAATTCGCCCGAGTGAAATTAGTTTTTAAACTTTCATCCCCTATTTTACCCACCTAGGGGCTGAATTTTGGAAAACCTGAAATACGTAATTCATTCTTTTTTTCGTACTCAATTCACACAAAATATCATGCAAATATGTCCTAGGAATAAAAAGTTTTATACAATTTTTTATCACCTATTTTACCCTCTTGGGGGTTATATTTAGTTTATTGGTTTTTTGGTAGGTTGGCCTGTGCGTCTTTACACCTACATCTTGCAACCTACACCTACATCATTTCCAACATTTCTCACTGTTTAAATCTTCCCTGAACTTCCACAACTATTTCAAGACCAAATTAAGCCAAATCAGTCCAGCTGTTCCTGAGTTTTAGCGAGACATTGGAAATTATAATCCATTTTTATGATAACCTCTGTGGCTCAGTGGTTAGCGCGTTGGGGCTCAAGTTGGAGCCAGGAGCCAATCACGCCAAGGAACAAGTTTTCTGTGTTCCTGGGTCATGGATGTGTATTATGTAATAAAATTCTTAAGTATATGTATAGTATAAAGCCGGCAGGGGGCACTCAAGCCTATTGTCTATCCGAGAGTAGATTATTGAGTGCACGGGTATGCGAACCCGCCTTCCCCGAGCTACTGTAGTCCACAATCCTCTACTCCCTGGCTATGGTATCCTGTCCTCTCCTGTTCCATATTCCTTCATCGCTCCTTATAACCTACCCCTATAAGCGGCTCCCTCCCGCTCATCACTAAAAGTCTGACTTGGTGAGGAAGGCAACACAACGCAGATATGCAAAGTGTCTTGGTTTACTCGGCGGTCAGCAAGGCAACGTGGATGGCCTAGGGCGACGGTGGGGGGCGTACAGTCACCGTCGGCCAGATACAACATCCGACATCTCCTCAGTCGTAGCGGTTCCCCGTTCCACTGATCCAAGGAGTTGACGGACGAGTGTGTGCGTCTGCGTCTGCGCGAGCGCTTACGCACCTAAATATATCCTGCGTAACTGACCGCTTCTGTATTTTGACTCCGATTTCGCAATAAGTCCTGTGGCGATGGGTAAAAGAAGAGAGATCCAGCTCGATGCAAGTTGGGCTTTGTCTGATGCCTGCACACAGGCGGTCCCGGGGGTGTGAGTACACGCCGTGGTCGTCTCTGCGTTGCAAGTTTGGGATGACAGCGCAGGCTCGGCAGCACCTGAGATGACAGAGCAGCCCTATTTAGGGAGGCACTGCTCTCCCTGCTCAGCCGGGGAGGGGGCTAGAAAAGGTGCCCCAAAAAAATGTTCGTCCCAGTTTGGTAGGTGGTAGTAACCGCGGCTGCCATCGCATCACTTAAAATCGTGGTCGAAACAATAAAGTAAATAGACTTTTGAAAACACCTATCATGACTTTCGGTGCGTGGAACGTGAGGACGCTTCTTGACCGAGATTGCAACGCCTGCCCTGAACGTAAGACCGCTATAGTAGCCCGGGAACTTCATCGCTATAACGTGGATGTAGCTGCTCTCAGCGAAACACATCTTGCCGATGAAGGGGAGCTGGTGGAAGTAAGTGGCGGATACACTTTCCTTTGGAAGGGTACTGCTTCTTCCGAAACTCGACGATCAGGCGTGGGCTTTGCAATCAAAAATTAGTTACTAAAGCGACTAGAGGAGTACCCTGTACATATCTCGGACCGCGTTACCACACTGCGCCTTCATCTGGACAAAGACAACTACCTTAATGTCATCAGTGTCTATGCTCCAACGCTAGATAAGTCTGATGACATCAAGAACAAATTCTACGATGAATTAACTTTCTGCCTGGATAGCATTAACGTCAAAGAGCAGGTCTTATTGCTGGGCGATTTCAATGCCAGGGTTGGTCGGGACTATGAGGCCTGGCCTGGAATTCTGGGTGGACATGGAGTGGGTAACATGAACAGTAATGGTCAGTTACTGCTCAGTCTTTGTGCTCAATACAGGCTGTCGATTACAAACACTATGTTTAGACTTCCAGCCAAATACAAGACAACATGGATGCACCCAAGATCCAAGCACTGGCATCTGATTGACTATGCTATTGTTAGGCAGAGTGATGTCAGCCAAGTGCAAGTTACCCGCGTCATGCGTGGTGCTCACTGTTGGTCTGACCACCGGCTTATTGTCACTAAGTTGCGACTCCGCCTTCGTCACCCGACTAGATCTTCAATTAAAAAGCTTGCGTCTCTGAACGTAGATAAGCTAAAAGACCCTGAAGTGAGGAAGAAATACGCTGATGCCTTGTCTGAAAAGTTGTTTCCAGCTGATAAGGGAGGTGACGTTGACGCTGCTTGGGGAACTTTGTCTTCTCATATCTTAGAGATGGCATCGACTGCACTTGGCAAAAAATGCCGTCGCAATGGGGACTGGTTTGATGAGAATGACGAGGTTCTGCGAGCAGCGCACGACAAACACCGAGACCTTCTGAAACAGCATAGTAGGCGGAAAGGAAGCGTCGCGGTGGTCAAAGCTAGTGATCAAGAACTGCGCAAGCTGTCTCGTCACATAAAAGACAGGTGGTGGCAGAACAAAGCTAGTCATATGCAGTGGCTTAGCGATATGAACCAGATCGGGGAGTTCTACGGCGAAGTTCGTAAACTGATTGGTACATCCTACCATGCAAAGGTTCCTTTAAGGTCATTAGACGGTAGGAATCTGTTAACAAGCAAGGAGGATGTACTTAAGCGCTGGGCAGAACATTTCAATACCCTGCTTAATGTAGATCGATTAACAGATCTACTAAGTATCAGTTTAATGCCCCAATCCCCCCTCGCCACTGAACTGGACGAGCCTCTCTCGCGAGAGGAGGTTGTTACTGCCATCAGACAGCAACAAAACAATCGGGCGTCTGGCATTGATCTTATACCGGGAGAGCTGATTAAGTACGGCGGAAAGGAGCTGCATACGTCGTTGTGGGAACTGTTTGCTCGTATGTGCGAGGAAGAGCGCGTTCCAGATATTTTTAAAGTATCGCGCATAAGTGCCCTCTATAAGAATAAAGGTGACCGTTCTGACTGCAGCTCTTATCGCGGTATTTCCCTCTTGTCGGCCCCTGGGAAGGTGTTTGCCAGAGTTCTTATGAACCGCCTAATTAAACTATCGGAAAGGATCCTGCCGGAAACCCAATTTGGCTTCCGACCTAACCGAGGCACATGCGAAGCAATTTTCTCCGTGCGACAACTTCAAGAAAAGAGTAGAGAACAGGGTTGTCAGTTGTACCTCTGCTTCGTTGATCTGGAGAAGGCTTTCGACAGTGTGCCTCGTGAAGCCCTTTGGTTGGTGTTAGGAAAGCTAGGATGTACGGAAAAGTTTGTGAGACTTATTAGACTCCTGCATGACAACATGCAATGCTGCGTCTCTGTAGGTGGTGATCAGACAGACCTCTTCTCCGTAACCTGTGGAGTGAAGCAAGGTTGTGTTTTAGCACCTACACTGTTCGCCTTATACTTTGCGGTGGTAGTTAGAGAAGTTTATAGCAGAATCCCCAGACGGCCTGCAGCAGCTAGTATCGGCTTTCCACCTTGCATGCCGCAAATTTGGCCTGAAGATAAGTGTCAATAAGACGGAAGTGATGTCCCTAGACAATCACGGTCACGAGTCACTAGCCATAATGCTTGGTGAGGATATGCTGAAGCAGGTCAATAAATTTCGTTATCTGGGGAGCACTGTAACATCCAATTGTAACCTTGATGCTGAGATCAATAGCAGAGTCGGCGCTGCAGCTGCAGCATTTGGCAAGCTAAGTTCCAAGGTTTTCTGCTCGCATGACCTTAAGTTGGCCACCAAGATATCTGTCTATATGGCAATTGTGCTGCCAAATCTCTTATATTCCTCTGAGACGTGGTGCGTGTATCGTCGCCACATACGCATTTTAGATCGCTTCCACCTTAAATGCATCCGTTCCATCATGAAGATCAGATGGTCTGACAGAGTGCGTAATACCGAAGTTCTGCGGCGAGCCAATGTCGGTGGCATTGAGGCCTATTTAATGCGTCGGCAGCTTCGGTGGTGCGGTCACGTATTGCGCATGCCCGAGGAAAGATTGGCGAAGCGCATCTTTTACTCTGAACTGGAGGAAGGCAAGTGGAAGCATGGCGGACAACTCCTCCAGTTCAAAGATGTCCAAAAGCGGCATATGAAGAGATGCAATATAGAGCCCTCTCAATGGGAGCATTTGGCAGCACAGCGACCAGAATGGCGCAGGATAGTACATTGCCACGTCCGCGATTTCGAGGAGCAACGAAAAGCTGACCTTGATACCAAGCGCGACCAGCTTAAGGCTCGTCCGCCTGCCGCCATTACATACCACTATGTAGACGGCGTACTTACGTGTCCTCAATGTGCACGGAGCTTTGCCGCGAATACAGGTTATAATAGCCACCTTCGCGCGCATGAGCGCCAAAATGCCGGATAGGAGTCGAAGTGGTCGCCATGGCCGAAATCGGTCGGAAGCATCATCATCATCATCAGTATAAAAGTATTTAATCTATTTCCGTTGTCTGGTACCTACCCGTAACACAAGTTCCTTGAGAACTTACCACGGGACCAGATTGACGTGGTGTAAAAGCGTCGGTAGATATTATTATTATTTTTATATTTAAATCCCACCGCTGCTATCGGCGTAGCGTCGCGGGGTAGGGGTTTACTCATGATTACTATATGTGGATAATCACGAAGAAGAAGATGAATTCCAAATGTGGCACATGTAAAACACAGAAATAGGCCAATAGGTAATATGTAGGCCAGCTGTCACTTTTGACTCGCTGCGCTAGAGTTATCAAATCAGGTATGTGGTACCCATTTTATACTTTCAAAAAGAAAACTTAACTGCGATATTTGAAACGTGGTCATTTCACATTCAGATGTGGTGATAAAATAAACTTCATCACTTAACTAAAACTTTTGCTATATTTTAATATCTCGCTCAACTTGAAAGAATTGCAGCAAAAAAACAGGAAGCGGATCAAAAACAGCTGCTACTTAATTTCCATGGTCATCTATCATACGCTTTGTAGCTTAGAAAACTTAGAGAATGTATTAAAACGGGATAAATTTGTAAGAAACGCTTTAGAAAATCAGTTTATTTCTTTTTACATTTAGAATATAGCTATTTAAATTTAATAATACAACCGAAACTAAAACTGTGCGTAATAACTTTAAACACAATATTTTCAATAAATGTAACAGTATTAAAAATATATACGACAAAGACAGGGGAATAAACATGCCTCAGATATCGTACTATATGGGCTTAATGTGGGCATAACGTGGCGTGGGTAGTGTTGGTTTCAAAATGAAAAGACAAAAAACAGCATTACTTTATCTTTATTTTGATCTAGTCTTTTTTGTTCGAAAGTTGACATTATCGAGAGTGTTCTTAGCTATAACTCATCATCATCAGCTCTCTCACTGATTGACAATTCAGGGGTTACTTAAAATTTTAATTTTTTATTATTGTTATCATTAATTTTTAGGTTGCTACCTACTTCTATCCAGAGCTTAAACGTAGTAGTTTAAGCTCTGGATCAATCAAATTTTATCAAAATTCGTTGGGTAGTTTTCAAAGAGTCACAAACATCCATCCTCATAAGCCTTTACATTTATAATAGAAGATGGAGATACCACAGATTACTATAGTTACTATAGTTTTGTATAAATTAAAAGTAATTTTCTTTTGTACTTGTTTTATTAAACTATCAACTTTACATAATATCAGAGCTCAGAGCGAACGGAAACAGGAACAAACATTTTGAAAAAAAACGCATAGACAACAATAACAATATTACCAACTTAATTATAATTACATTGTCTATTGCTAACAGTTACTTTGCAGTGCAGCCTTAGGATCAGTTCACATCGAGACGCGACGGGAAGCGCTCTTTTTAATAGCCATACAAAATGGAAAGTGCGCGTGGCGCCGCGCGCCGCTTAACAGTTCTGCAAATTATGCAAATTACTACAGCATCTTCAAGATCGTCGCGTCACGTCATATCTCGGTGTGAACTAGCCCTTTCATTACACCGATTCTAAACGTACAAATGTAATTAAAGTTCGATAAATCTCATTTGGTCGCGCGGCAGAGCAGAGCCAAGACGAGTAACACAATTAGACGTGGCTTAGCTCTCCTCGTGTACATGCCATTGTTGCTCGTACTACGAGTGACATAAATAGAATTAAAGAGTTTTTAAAGACTTGGGAAATATACTAAAAACCAGGGGAGTGAAAAATAAACTTATGTAATCAATGATCATCTGTCAAAAAGCTGCCATATGAAAATAATCAACGAACCAAAGTAACTTAATACGTGTCATTCGAAACTAATAATCAATTTCACTTATATTGGTCGGTCGGACACACAATCGTCAACCATCGGTAACGACTATGACGCCATTTTTAAGTTTTTTTTTTTTTTTATGTATTTATTCAAGGATTTTACATAATTGTTTTCTTATTCTAAATGACATACCAGTTGCTGCATATCAGTTTGTTGGCGATAAATTTGACAAACGTGTTGACAGAAGTTTACATATTTTATCTTGAATTTGACTATAGATCAAAAACTTCAAGATACCTATTTCGCTAGTTTCAGTCTACACTAATTGTTATTTCATAATACCTATTTAATTATAGTCTTATAAGCGTACAAGTTAACTGGCAAAAACAACGTCTTTCAAAATGAAAATCTAAAATAGAAAAGCGTTAACATAGATATTATGCGATTTTTTTATGAAATGGACCAGAAAATTAGCAGAGGAATTGCCTAATTGTAAGCGAATACCATCGGCCATTTATACTCGTAACACAAGAGAAGTTACAAATGCGTTCCCTGTCCTTAAAATCCCCAACCTGGCTCTGTCCCTAAAATACCCAATTCACTCGGCGAAACACAAAGCAAGCGTTATTTCACGTTGGTTTTTTGTGAGACCACGGTATTTTTTCGGTCAAGCCGGCCCGTTGGTAGTGAAACATATCATTAACTGTTAAAAAAAATTTAAAAGTGCAGTGCTCAAGTATTGTAGTTGTTTTTATATACCTCCTTGTTTTTGTAATGTATTGTGTTTTGCTATTATATTTGTGTCTTTGTGTGAACAGGAAATAAATTCTTTTTTTCTTGTTATTCAAGGACTGATGAGTCAGATTTAAGCTTATTTACTGTCTTTGACATAAATAAAGGGAGAAAACTTGTAAAGAAACATGTAAATACTCGTGAATAAGAAGTAATTTAAACAGACTGTGAAGCAGGCCCTCACAATACAATTAAATCTGTAAGTAAGTGGGTTGTGAAAAGCCGCCAAAAACCGTCGCGGTTGTAACTCAAATCTCATTTCGTGGTTCACAATAGACCAAGCTCACAATGCCGAGCTTTTCCACATTTTCTTTACTAATTTTATTAAACATAGGCTACTTTTTATTGATGGAAAATGTACGGGTCCCGTGGGATTTTTCTTTTGCCCTTGTGGAGTTACGAGAAACATTTAGTATTTAGCAAACATCCTAAAAACAGTTTATTATATTTATATTTTTTTATAATTTATATATATATATATATATATATATATATATATATATATATATGCTTTTGTATCCGTTCAGATCTAACTGAACCTACTTTAAACGTATTCAAAGAAACAATAGAGCCCTATAAAGCTACGAATTGAAATGTCACTTACCTTGAAATAAAGAAATACGAGTAAGTACATTGATACAACAGTTTGTGTGAATAGAATCTCTATGTTTACGTTAAGATGAAATTGGATCTGAACAGAGTATATTAATTATTAGTAACATGGTTACAAACAAAATATATATAATAATTTAGAAAGTTAAAATGTAATTACTATTATTACCTAACTCATTGTTATTAATTTTAAAGCACTATAGTTCGCATGAAAGATTTTTTTGAAGTTTGTAAATACTGTATCTAAATCATGGAATTTAATAAAGCTTTATTTATTTATTTATAGGCAAGTTACAAGTTCAACCCTAAGGAAGATGGCTGACGCAGCAGCATCGCCGCGACGCGTGTATTCTACTTTCGGGTTTTGCAATAATGTAAAATCAGCAATAGGAATTTATTGTAATTTCGGTTCATATGTATCTAATATTAAATTTTAGTTAAATTAAATTTTAAAATTGTAAATTAGAAATTAAGAAGACAATAAACTCGTAATAAAGTTTTTTTTTAACATTCTCGGCTGCCAAATACATAATTGGCATGAGGTCAGTGAAATGTTTCGAGTTGAATTATTGCAATATGTATTATAATGTTTACAAATAAATAAAATCAAAGTCTCTGACGTAACTTTAAATTAACAGATTTTTACTTAATGCATATTATTACGTACCGTAGTACTAGGTAACGGCAGGTCTGAAAACGGGAAACAAGTATTTATTAAATGAATTTATAATTGTAAATGTTAAAAGCTAAAATTAACTAAAATCTATTTAAAATATTTACAAACTATAAAAGTAGGTAAGTACTAAAAAAATAATAACTACTCCAAAACTTAAAATGCTACAAAACAAAGAAATCTCCCAGGTCGTCCCCACTAGGCAGAGTACCTAGAAGGCTCAAAGAGTTTCCTCGCTGGATTGCGATACTTATTCTCTGAGCCAGGTAGGTGCCGGCCGTGCCGTAGTACTTACAATAAATCTATCAATATCACAAGTAAAAGCGACATCCCGTCATCCAGGGTAGAGCAGGACGCAAAGAGCTTGCCATGAAGATCGGCTTTCTCTTTTGCGTCATTTTGCGGCTTTCTCTCTTGGGATTATTTAATAGTAACATATCCTTGCAGTTCTATAAACACTACTGAAATTTCCAAATGTGTATCTTTAAAGACTGAGGAGTTCTGTTCAGACCTTTGGGATCCTTGGCACAACATTTCACTTTTTGGTAGCTGTGAATATTCTAAGAAATCGATATATGTGTAAAAGGTGATCACAGAAAACCGGCGTGAAATAATGCTTGCGTTGTTTTTTGCCGAGTGGGAGCGAGTTACCGGGGGCCTCTATTGGGGATTTTAATGACCAGGAACGCAAGTCGCAACACCAGAGGAGTTACCTCTGGTGTTGAGAGTGTCTATGGGCGGCGGTAATTGCTTACCATCAGGTGATCCGTCTGCTCGTTTCCTGTTTCATTTCATTAAAAAAAAAGCATGTAGGGTTACATGTATACGTGATTTAGGTACAATTATGGATTCTCAATGATCATTATATATCTTCTAAATTGCACAAACATCTTCTACAAAACGACTAGATTGTAACTATATTTATGTACCTAGTCTATATATAAATATTTATTAATATATTACACATAAATACTAAATATGTATCTATGTATATAGTAACATGGTTTAGTCTCTACTATGTTTATGTAGTTGTATGTATTTGTAGTATACAATACGAATACAATAGTATATGTTCAGTTATCCTAATTATACCACTTCCGCTTATATTTAAGTTTTCCGTTGACACTAAGGTTGTCTGGAAGAGATCACTTTTAGCGATAAGACCGCCTTTCCCCACGCTTTGTCTAACCGTTTTTATGGCTATGTCTATTATTTTGTAATTTGTGAGCAATAAAGTGTTTTATTATTATTTAATCTGCACATGGATATTATTAATCAAATAGCTTTCTGTCAACTTGAATTTATACCTACTTAGAATTTTGAAACCATTTAATTTACTTGTAGAATTTGGAGCCCATACTTTGTATGGCCTGTATTGAGAGAATACAAAAGAAATTTATTAAATCCTTATTTTTTTGGATATTGGATTTTATTGAAATTTCATTCCGTCGACATTCACTAACAACTCTTGTAAATCAAGCAGGCAAATGTTTGAACAAGTTTTAAAATCCTAAACCATTACATTGATGCTCCTCACATTTTAGAAAATATATAAATAATTATATAATATATATTTTCTGTACCACTCTGATCATTTTACACTAGTAAACTTCCTCGCACGTAGTGTTAAACTCACAACGAAGAATTTGAAGATTTAGATTTATATATTTATATATAGCTTGGCTGTTTATAAAACAAAGTTACGCAATCTGTTAAAAAATAAGTGACTTTATTTACTTGTTGCCTAGTTCAAATTTAGTATTATGCCGAAATTTTTGTAGTTTATAAAAAAGTCTATGGAACTGTTAGTCTTTAAGTATTTCAATATTTATAGTTTAAGAAAGATGTAAACGACTGTTTGTCACCTGAATAAAATAAATATATAAATAAAAGACTATGAGAAACACCTATAACAATATAATATCATGATGTATGGTGTGATGATGATGGTGGTGATCATGATTATATAATAGTATATAATAGCTTGCAGTTTTATAAATAATTCTGAATTTTCCAAACATGTATCTTCAAAGACTGTGGAGTGCCATTCTGTGCTTTCACTTTTGGTAGCATATATGCTCGAGTTACCTCAAAAAAAGTCAAAGTCACTATAATAGGTGTCCCTATAAATTTTGGAGATTTCTCTCGATTCTCCATGGATCTACCATTTCGTGACAATGGGACCAATTTGGGAGTTAACCCTTTAAAATAAAAAATAATTTCGAAAATAGGTCCACAAATGTCGGAGTAATCGCGTAACATACAAAACAAAACATACACACAAATTGATAACCACTCCTGTGGTTTGGAAGTCTATTTCTGTTTCTCCATCTGTTCATGTTTGTTCCGGCTAATCTCGGAAACGGCTGGATCGATTTTTACAGGACTTTTACTGGCAGATAGCTAATGCTTTATCTTCCGTCCGACGCTCCGTTAAAATAAATATGGATCCGTTTCCGTTATTTCTATGCAAGCGCAGTTGCGGGCACCAGCTATCCTACTACTATTATAAAAATGTGAAAGTTTGTGAGGATGGATAGATGGATGGACGTTTGTTACTCTTTCACGCCAAAGTTACTATACGGATTTCGATGAAATTTAGTATGATAGTAGTTTAGTCTCTGGATTAAAACAGGCTACTTTTTATCCCGAAAAAGTACAGTATTCCCGTTGGATACTGTACCTATTTACAGCTAGTTATTCATTTAATTGAAAACTTGGAAACATAATATTAAAATGCAATTAAAATTAATCATAGTTGTGGGTTTTTATAAATATAATATAATATATATACTAGTACGTAGTATGTAACAAGTATTATAAACATTATCCAATCCGCCCTTGCTTTTTTTCGTAATAATTTTAATGTTATTTAAAACAAACTTTATTTCAATAAAATATTACATAGAAAATGTTCTTCATAAAACCAAGAGCAGCAAAAATCCGTCCATCCTGTTTGTAATTAGTCAAAATATCGGTGGTAAAAGTTAAAGCTAAAAAAACTAAGATATTGCAAGAGAAAACTCGCTTCAGGTAAAACATAAATCTTAATGAAATTGAAAATGTTTGTGTTCAGAAGTGCAACCATCGTATTTAACTAAGAGGTGATTTTTGAATCGTCAAATAACCTTTACTGTTGAATAAATAATTCATATGCGACTTTGTCATGTTTTTACATACAAAATCTGTCAAAGATACATATTAAGGAGAGATGTGACCATGTTGAAGTCCATATTTATGCATTAAACACAACCTAAAATTGTAAATAAAAAAAACTATAACCAGACTACGTAAAAAGGGGTCTAAAAAATGCCGAAACAAGAAAACAATTCAGATGGAAATCCAGAAATGCATAGGTACAAAAATGGTCAAGATAGAGCCGTGGTCGCACCTACTGATGGCATCTAAGCGTCTGCAGTTCACACCGAGATGCATCCTGTCTAGGTGTGAGCTGACCCTAAGGCCTAGAAAAGTTTCTAGAAAATACGTATATTCGTCATACACATGCATAGCCAAAGATAGATACAGACGGCTACCATTTGACATCGACTGTTCAGAACCTTTAGGTGCGACCATGGTGCTACTAAGACAATTTTTGCATTTTTGCATTTCTATCCGAATTATTTTATTGTTTCGGCCTTTTTTAAACCCTTTTCTTACGTAGTCGAGTTATAGTTTTTTAACTAAATTTTTTTTCGTATTTTTTTTCGTGTCCTGATCGAACATATTTTTTGAATAGTATTAATAAGTAATCAAATCACATCAAATTAAAAATATCTTCTTCACGAGCGCGGAGCAATAAAATATTTCTAGATATAATAATAATATGATAATCAAGAAAGGCAATTGAGATCAAAAGTCAACACTGATTCACTTATTCACTGTACGAGGGCGGCACTGAAAATTTCGGGAATCAAGGAAGTGGCACAACATTACTATTTAAAAATGTATTTATTGCTTTTCGAAGTATTCTCCGCGAAATTTGACACATTTTTCCACACGATGGAACCAATCATTGAAGTATCCATTCCATTCGGAAGTTGGGGTCTCCAAAATGGCCGTTTTGTTGGCGTCCACAGCTTCTTCAGGTAATGAAAATCTCTGACCACGCAATTTATTCTTTATTTTAGGGAAAGTATAGAAATCATTAGGGCTTAGGTCGGGGCTGTACGGCGGATGGTCTAATAATTCTATATAGGATTTCTTGCTCCAAAAATTCTTTTGTTCTGTGCGCGGTGTGAGAACTCGCATTGTCGTGATGGAGGATGATACGGCGGTTGCAGTTCTCTTTACGGAGTTCAGAAACGACCTGTGGCAAACAAATGTTAGCATACCATTCTGCATTAACCGTTCTTTGTCCCTCAAGAGGAATAGTCGCAATATGGCCGGTTTTGGAGACAAACGTGGCCACCATTTTTTTGCAACACTCCGTGAACGAACAATTTTTGTTGGCTTTAACTCATTTTCGAACACCCAAACTCGTGACTGGTTTTTTGTTTCGGGTTCGTACGCGTATATCCAGGATTCGTCACCTGATACGATGTTGTATACAGCATTTGAGGATCCTGCGTGGAATCTTTCGAGAGTTCTGATGCACCAAGTAACGCGAGCCGCTTTTTGCTCTTCACAGAGCAAATGCGGTATCCATCGGGAAAACAACTTTTTTACACCTAATTGTTCATGCAAGATTATTTGTATTTGACTCATGCCAATGTCTAAAGTTGCCTGAATTTCGCGGTATGTCACATGTCGATCTTCCTCAATCAGCTTACGCACAGCATCAACGTTTTCTTGGGTTACTTTTTTTTTTTATTAAATAAGGGGGCAAACGAGCAAACGGGTCACCTGATGATAAGCAACTACCGTCGCCCATGGACACTCGCAACATCAGAAGAGCTGCAGGTGCGTTGCCGGCCTTTTAAGAGGCAATACGCTCTCTTCTTGAAGGTTTGCAGGTCGTATAGGTCCGGAAATACTGCTGGTGACAGTTCGTTCCAGAGTTTTACAGTGCGCGGCAGAAAGTTACGCGAAAAGCGCACGGTGGAAGACTGCCACTCATCAAGGTGATGAGGATGGTATGCTTTTCGCGTGGGACGATGGCGAAAAGTTGCAGGTGGTATGATTCAGAACAATTCCTCAGAGCACTCCCCGTGATACAACCGATAGAGGATGCAGTGTGAAGCTACATCTCGGCGTAATTACAAGGGGTCCAAGCTGTTTGAAACACTATGGCAGTTAACAATTCGAGCGGCCCTTCGTTGGATACGATCCAGAGGGAGTAGTTGGTATTTTGGCGCCCCTGCCCAGAGATGAGAACAATATTCCATATGAGGCCGAACCTGCGCCTTGTAGAGTTGTAGGCGTTGGTCCGGACTGAAGTACTGTCTCGCTCTGTTAAGAACACCAAGCTTCTTCGAGGCTAACTTGGCCTTACCCTCTAGATGATATTGGAACTGGACTTCGCTCGGTATGTTGACGCCAAGTATCTCATATATAAGTATGTTAAAGATGTGCCCTCGAAACGAGGATATACGACCATTGGTGACTTTTTAGTGGTGAACGCGCAGACTTGTGTCTTGGCGGGGTTGAATTGGACTAAGTTACGTCTACCCCATTCAGAGACTTTCTCCAATGAATTCTCTATTTTAGACACAAGTTCGTTTCGACTCTCAATGACATTTAGCCGAGAAATATTGGGGGGGCCGGTATATACAGCATCACCTGTACTATCATCCGCATAGCAATGAATGCCGTTGGTCTGTAACATGTCATTAATATGCAGTATGAATACGGTAGGCGATAGCACACAGCCCTGAGGGACACCAGCATCAACAGACTGAGTTTCAGAGCATTCGCCGTCAACTACGACCTTTATGCTTCTATCTGCTAAGAAACTAGTGACCCACTTACATAATTTCTCGGGCAGCCCGTATGATGGAAGCTTTGATAGCAGCGCTTTATGCCAAACCCGATCAAAGTCCTTCGCAATGTCCAAGCTAACAGCCAATGCCTCTCCCTTCGACTCAATTGCCTGAGCCCAACGATGAGTTAGGTACGCCAAGAGATCACCAGCCGAGCGACCCTTACGGAACCCGTATTGTTTGTCGCTTAGTAATCCCTGGCCGTCCAAGTATCGAAGAAGCTGGCTATTGATAATGGATTCCATTATATTCAGAAGAGAGAGGTTATAGCGATTGGTCTGTAGTTGGAAGGATTTGAGCGATTACCTTTTTTGGGGATCGGGTGCACCAAGGCTGTATTCCAAGAAGCCGGGACGATGCCAGCAGAGTAGGAGAACCGAAAAAGACGCGTCAAGACCGGAGCCAATTCTGGAGCACACTTTTTCAACACCATAGGAGGGATTCCGTCAGGCCTACTCGACTTTTGGATATCAAGGGAACGGAGGGCTTTTCGCACTGAGCGCTGATGAAACCGTATATCCGACATGATGCTCGTGCATCGCGGTATGGTCGGCGGTTTCTGCCCCCCGTCATCCAGGGTCGAGTTTGACGCAAAGAGCTTGCCCAGAAGATCGGCTTTGTCCTTTGCGTCCTGGGCCAACGATCCATTTCCTACGTGTAGGGATGGTAGGGTTGGCTTGCAGAAATTTCCTTCAATAGCTTTGGCTAAAGACCAGAATGCACGGGTTCCCGAGGGGAGGCGCTCAAGTCTCTTACCAATTCTATTGACGTGTTGTTTCTTTGCCCGAGTGATCTCTTTCTTGAGGGACCTAGAGGCAAGGTTGTACTCCTTTTTATATGCGCTGGTATTTAAATCCCGAGCAGACACTGCATTGGCCCAGGATTGGTAAGCCTTCTGCTTCCGGCGAGAAGCTTTTTTGGGGGATGAACCAAACCAGGGACGAAATCTGCCGCCAGTTGGCACTACAGAGGACAGAATGAAAAGTTCCATCCCTTGCATCACCACATCGGCAACAGATTTGGCAGTGTTGTCGGGATCATCCGGCGAGAAGCACACGTTCCCCCAAGGATAGGATGCAAAAAACGACCGCATCCCATCCCAGTCTGCTGACTTGTGCCACACACGACGCACGCACACACAGCACGCTGTCGTAACCCCGTCGTAAGTGGCACAGAACTCCTAACAAGGCAGTGATCCGATGTACCAAGTGGTGCGATTACGGAAATTTGGTAGCCGTCAGGTTTTGAAGTCAGCAGAAGGTCCAACAAGGAAGGATTCTGACCATCCACATCTGGGATTCGCGTAGGCGTAGTGACCAGTTGTGTCAAGTCGTTCGCTAGGACAAAGTTGCAGACAGATCTCCCCGCATGATCAGTTTTACTGGAATTGAGCCAGTCGGCGTGGTGGGCATTAAAGTCGCCAAGTATTATGATCTCTGCGGATGGCATCTGCCGCTGCACAAAATCTGAAGCAGCTTGCAGGTGTTCCAAGAGTCGGTCCGTCTCGGGGTCACCACTATGGGACCTATATAGGTACGCATAGATGCGAGGGTGGTCGTCGCAATCTATGCGGAGCCATAATGTTGACAGGTCCCTGTCCTCAAGATTGCTGAAGCGGCGAGAGCTGATATCATCTCTGACATACATACACACTTCAGATTTGGGCAGAAAGGAGTGCTCGAGAGAATACCCTGGGTGGGAAAGGTATGATGTGTCAGTCGGAGATGATATGTGCGTCTCGGTTAAAAAGAGCAAAGCCGGCTTTGCCGTCTCAAGGTGGTAATGGACGGCATTAAGGTTGGAGTGTAATCCCCTGATATTACAAAAGTCCATGTTTAATATCGAGGCACAAAGCAACGCAAAGAGCAAACGCTTCTTGCCCCAAGCAGATTGGAGCGCAGTTTTGCCCTCCCCAGAATACGAGGGGCAGCCTGGACGACCACGTTCAGTTCCAGGGGTTCCTGACCATGGACGTCGAGAGGGGGATTCTCCAACGCAGTTGGTACCCTCCTGGGGTAACAAATTGCTTTTCAACTGCGGCATTTCTAGGGGGGGTAGAGGATCGGGCCTCCGGTAAACTCACTCACTCGGCGAAACACAGCGCAAGCGCTGTTTCACGCCGGTTTTCTGTGAGCCCGTGGTATTTCTCCGGTCGAGCCGGTCCATTCGTGCCGAAGCATGGCTCTCCCACGGTGACTGCAGTTTTTGGACGACCTTGACGGGGATCATCACTGAGCTTGACACGTCCACGTTGAAATTCAGCAAACCAGCGATAAATTGTGGTGTGGTGGTAAATGGGGCTTCATCACCAAATGCAGAAATCATCCGGTCAACACACTGTTTTTGTGTTAAGCCACTTTGAAAGTCATAATAAATCATCGCTCTAGAATTTTCTCGAGTCAATTCCATTTTCTCAACGACTAAACAAGTTTGACAAGACCTTGTGACAAGACCGAGAATCTTTTTTTAAATAAATAGACGGTATTCGATTTTTAAAACCAAGGAGTTTTAAATTAAAAAGATTTTAATATGACAGGAACAGTGGAAATATTCCATTCCCGATACTTTTAGTGCAGCCTATGTATACAAAATGTAGTCGAATAAATCCTACACAATTTCAAAACTCAACGATACTGCGATTTAATATCTGTATAGTGACATCTATCCAACGAATAAGTAATAAAAGTGAAAATATATTTTTTCATTTGCATTTTGTAATTAAAAACGGATGAACCGATTAACCGATTTTAATCTAGTCTGTTTTGTTTGAAAGCTGACATGATCGAGAGTGTTCTTAGCTATAATTCATCATAATCAGCTCGCTCACTGCTTGACAATTCATTCAGGGGTTATTTAAATTCTTTTATTTGATAAGTATCGTCTATAATAATTTCTATTTATAAAATAAATACATTTTATAAAGCTACAATTATTGTAGCTTCATAAAATGTTTCATAGCAGTGAGCTAGCTGATGATGATGAATTATTAATATATCTTCTATTTTAGAAAGTAACAAGTCCTGACTGATTCATCAACGCCGAGGCAAAACTACTGAAGCTTTTAAACGTAATATTTGGACCGTGGCTTCCTTTTATGGCGAATAGGTCCACTAAGAAGGGATTTTGCGAAATTCACTCCTTAAAGGGCTAAAAAGAGGTATCAACGTTTGTATGTATTTTTTTTGTTTTTGGTCAGTTCTCTGTTGTTATATAATGTAATCTGTTTGGAGTTTCGTGATATTATTCTTTGACATGATTTACTAAAAATATAATTCAATATTTTTTAAAATTCGATATTTTAAGGGTCAAGAAGGGGTACTAAACATTGTATGGGCAAAGGCAGCTGATTGACTGATGTATCAACGCACAGAACCAAACCCTTAAGACTAGACATTTGAAATTTTGCTCACGTATTTCTCATATGACGTAAGCAACCACTAAGAAAGAATTTTTCAAAATTCAACCCCCAAGGGAGTAAAATTGGTGATTAAAGTTCTTAAACTAAAAAGGCAGACTTTTCTGTAGATAATCTTCCTTTTTAGGGTACATAGTATTTGTAAATATAACTATCCCTACACACATATATCCCTACATACCTTCAAGTAGAAAAACGCGTCGTTCCCATCTGGCAGAGTACCTAGCAAACTGACAGCATTGCATCGTTGAATAGTAATGGCTATCCGTTGTGCCATGTAGTTCCCGGCTCTGGGGTCTCGGGAGCTTCAGTGAGTTTTGTTTGTCTATTCATGTGTAGACAACACGTTCTTCAATGGTGGACATACTAAGCGTGCATGTAATGATTATATCATCATCAGTAGAAATGTTTGTGTTCGTCAATAATGATGAATATAGCCTACCGAATAGGGAACAAGCATTTATTTTAAATCAGCTAAATTGTAATATTTTCTGAAAGGGAAGGAAAGGAACATATCATATCAGTTGCTAAATTAAAAAGTTATAAGAATAAAAGAATTTAAAAAAGACGAATTTTTTTGTTATGTTTAAAAAACAAAAATTACTGTTCAAATCCTTGTATTATTTGTGATATTTTATGTATGTAGTATTTAAGTTCGTAAAATCAATTTTGTATTTATGTTTACACATCTTCAACTGCTGTGACGTCACTCGTGCATCATTTTTTTGCATAGAGCGTTTTTAATTCTCTCCAATGACCTCACTTTTATGATGACTGTATTTCGTCAACGGTCAACCGAAATGGCATATCTACGATAAATTTCAAAGATAATATTTCCTGTCTTATTACGTACTTTTCGAAAAGCCAATAAAATTAACTATGCATGCGTTCCCCATTTAGATCGTTTCCGAAGGGTTAGCACAATTTGTTATTTTATTTTTACCACGATCTAATTTTCACAGGCGACTGCGCGTATTTGCCGCGTGGCTGGTCACACTGCGTCGGTACGCGTGTCGCCGGACACGACACGTCGAGTGTGATACGTGTTACACAGCGCATGACAAGCGTGTGATGCGTGTCACATAGCGCTTTTTGAGCCTGTCACGCCTTCGATGCATGTTACACAACGCATGATAAGTATGTGACGCGTGTGATGCGTGTGACATGTAGTTGACATTATATTGCCTTTAAGAAAAGGTTAAACCGTGGAGACTAAAGATAAGGAATACCATCTCTGTACATGAAAAAGTGTCCGTAAAAACGCGTTTAATAGGGGGTGGCGCTACAGTCGCAAGGGTGTAAGCGGCAAAACTGAGAATTAAATCTTAGCATCTTCTTCGGTTAGGTTTATAAAAATATTTTCATATAGGTAATTAGGTAGTTAGAATTTGCATGATTTTCTGAACTACTAAAGTCGTCAAAACTCAACTCACTTCACTCCTAACTTCACTCCATCTCTCCTTCTGACTCTAGCGCCATTATGGCCAGTTTTGGTACTATTATTTAACTAATTTTGTCGGACACTTACCAGCTTTTTTGTCTTAACGACATGGTACTCTTTTACTTAGTCTCCATGGGGTGAAGCAGTAAGCGCGTTAAGCGTCGACATTTTTACTAGGTATTGTATTAGATTGCTTTTCTATGGGTCAAGACCGGAAAACGAACAGACGGATCATCTGAGAGTAAGCTATTACCCCCGCGTGTGACCTGTAACACCGGAGGAGTGATAAGTGCGTTACCGGTTTTTTCAGCCCCCACCTCCACGCACCTCCGATAGTAACCGGTATTTACTCACAGATTTGACTTCTGATTTGATCCTGTATTTGAATTAACTTAAAAGTAAATATCTATACTATTGAAATACGCTGTAACATTTCATATTTACTTATGCTTTAAAATATTAGAATATTATGGCAAATGACTTATCTTTAAAAAAATACTGTCCAAGATAGTGCAGACCGCTATGGGTCAGCTCACACCGAGATGTGATGCGACGCGACGCAGCGTTTTAATTTTAAGAAAGCGATTCAAAATTTAACTTTATTCAAGAGATAGAAGATCTTCACTCAAGAAGGTACACGTTTCATTGCAAGAGCGGCGCCGCCATACGCAGCTAGTACGGCTCGAAATTCGATCTCTTGAAATTAAACGTGTGTGTAGTGAATAAAGTTTAATTTCAATCACTATCTTAAAAATGCAGCTTCGCGTCACGTCGCGTCTCGGTGTGAACTGACGCATTATGTGCAGGGGCGTCTTTACCCCTCAATGATCGGCACCGGACCCCTTTGTGAATCGATCCTGATTTCTATTACTCGCGTCATTTGCTTACGCAACGTGTCGGTCTCACGATACGGACGATATATAACCCAAATGTTTACTGGGGATAAGTGCTCGATGGACTCGTATATAATACATACCTAATATATTATAATGTTTTGCAAAATCAATTACGGATATTTTGGGCATAATCTACTTATGAATAGACGTTTTGGTACAAAAATAATTAAAAATTTCGAAAAATAATAGACTAAATAAAATTACACTACACTCTTTATGGCGCTGTTTAGGTTATTGATCCTCACACATCTGATTGTATTAATGTTGTTTTGTAAAAGTCTTTGCTTCTCTTTTAAATCAGCTGTTTCTGTGAGGTTAACGACCTCAACGCCTGAGAGAGCGCAATGTTACTTTATTATACTATTTGTAACTTTTTTTTCAATTTTTAATTACATTTCTGTCTAAGTGCTTAAACATAATAAATGTAGAGCTACTAGGAAATTTAGAGCAAGCTGAAACCTTGTCCAGTACTCATTCTCCTATTGTGCCCCGACACGAGACTGCAGGAGTAGCTGAGAGGGCTAAGTCAATATACACATTTTTGAAAAGGAAATTCATTTATTCCCAAAAAAGGTGTTTAAAGCATCTTGAAATTTTAGTAGGTTATTGTTTATAACAAAAAAATGTAAAAAAATATAGATCATTTTAGTGGGACTTTCCACCTGCCAAGCGACGTAGAAAATCGAGAATATGCTGACTATCAATTCATGATTTTCTGACATCTATCAGTCATTTTAAGAACTATGATCTTCATATCACGTTTATACGACATCTAGGTTGGCAACAAAGAACTATGTGGTCTTCAACAAACACCTGCTCTAAATTTCCTCCTAGTATCTCACGGGCTATAAGCAGTAGATTATTATTTGCTGTCGCAGGGAAATGAACGGTTCTCGCGGGACATTCTTTTGCGCGTACGAAGTTGCGGTATGCATCTAGCGTTTTTAATATAATCCTACTAATATTATAAATGTGAATGTTTGTGAGGATGGATGGATGGATGTATGAATGGATGGATGAATAGATGGATGTTTGTTACTCTTTCACGCAAAAACTACTGAACGGCGAATTCGATTTCGATTATTTACCCGACTACGGCGAAGCCTAACGGAATGAATGATTTTGGAAGTGTATGTATGTGTGTATGTATGTTTGTTACACCATAGACAGTAGAAACTACTGGTCCCATTTTAATGAATGCGGTGTCAATAGATTCGTAATATTTACAAAGTCGGGTTATATTTTTTTATAAAATTGTAGTTAACGAAAGTGGACGACCTACTTTTTATAAGTACAATTAATTTACACACACATACGCACACAAACACACACAAATAGTTTATAAATTAATGTTGTAACTTGTGTTCGAATATTTTGTACCTCTATTTTTTGTTTTCCTTTTATTTGTATTAACAAACAATTATTATGTTTACGGAAGGATGAGTCCACCTGACACAAGTGTCCATCGACACCTAATTACTAAGTTGATATCATCTCTAGTCCTTGCATGTAACACTCATAATATCCAGGACACATAACAAAGGACTCCATTTAAAATATTTAATTTATATACATAGTAATTGAGGTATTTCTACTTTATAAACGTAAAAATATTTATTATTTTATGTGTAGTTTAGTAATTAGATACATCTTAAAAATACAAAAAAGTTGCAAAATGTTTTGCTAAAAAGTTAGTCAAAAACCTATATCATATACAAAAACGTTCGTTATGGGAAGTATGAACTTAAACGCACAAATACCGGAGATATGTACAGATATGTTCCTGCGGCCGTATACTTCATACACTTTAACCTAGGCGTGACACAGCTAGATACGACTTTTGTATGGGGCATTTGCTGTATCTTTGAAAATATTGATTTTTAATAATACAGTACTGTTTCTTCTGAGAACGAACTCATATTTAAGTACTATTAATTTATCCAATGCAAAAAAAATTGTCGTCTAGTCTGTTGTAACAGATATTTATCTCAACAAAAACAACAACTTACAAGTAAGTGGTAGATGTTTTAAAAATATGTTCAAAGTAACGCAATAAGGATTTCCATCATTGCAATCTCCATTAATATTATCATTTCGTTAAAAGCTTTCCGCGGTTTAAATTTATGAATTTTGATTGAGATTAATTATTCATTTTTGATATTTCACCACTCGAGCCTCATCTGGGTCATAATTACTTCATTATGTTCATTAAAGACGTTGACTTTCCATAACTGTCAAATGACTAATGGGCGACACGTGTTAGAGTAAGAAGATGATGTCATTTTTTTTCTACTCGAAACTTCCACGAAAAACGCGTTTGTCATAAACCTGGATTGAGCTTTTTTTATAAGGGTCAGTTCACACCGCGACGATACGAGACGCTACGCGGCACTGCATTTTTAAGATAGCTATTGATAATTGAATTTTATTCACTACACAAAAGATACACGTTTCATATGACACCGATCGAACATCGCACCGGCCATTCGACAGCGCGGTGCAACATGACATTCGAACTCTAACGCTGCTTGGCCACCGCCACCGTCAACGGGACGTCACCGAGAACGAGATTAGTTTAAGCCGAGGTTAAGTTGACGTGACGGCGATCGGTTGTCCACTGCGGCGAACTCGCTGGTTCAGTTTGTTCTTACTGTGTGTTACATTAATATGTACAATGTACTGATTACGTCTTTAATTTTCTGGTCCATCTCCTTAACGGTCGGCTCCAGAAAGACATTTATGTCAAGCATTTCATTCCAAAATTTTATCTTTGGATGCATCATTAGTTTATTACCACAAACTTTATATTAACGTTCGACAAGTTCTATTAATGTATAAATGGCGTATTTAAACTTGGCCATTTTTATCTTGTTGTTATGTTCTCGGCGACGTCCCGGCGACGGTGGCGGCGGACACGTTTATACGTGTTATGTACTACCGCCACTTCGGCCCGTCACAACCTCGGGCCGATTTGTAGCGGTAGCGCCTAACTAAGCGATATTTCGGCGGACGGGATGACGGCGCTCGAGTGACGGGCGTGCGGTGGACATACGGCCATAGTAAATGTATGTGTCGCTAAATTGGAGGCGTCATCTCGTTCTCGTTGACGTCCCGTTGACGGTGGCGGTGGACGAACAGCCTTACAACGAAGCGTGTATGGGGCTGCACTTGTAAGTAAGTTTACTTAAAAGTGCAGCCCCATGTCGCGTATCGTTTCGTTTCAGTGTGAATTGACCCATAAAGCTTAAGACTTTTTTTATTATAATCACACAGAATCTGAATATAATATTACAAATCGTTCATTACATCCAAGACAACGAGCGTTATATAAATTTTATGTTGGTGAATAAACATAAAACGCGTTAAGCACTTGAACGTTATGGCGTCTTAAAATCGGCAGTAAAATTTCGGACCACTACATCATTGTAACAAAGGACTACGTTTCTCTTTCACATTATTTCATCGCTGTAAAATAACTATCAACAGTTAATATCTTATGTGTAAAATTGCATTGTAATAATAGCTCCCACAACGATTTCCGTGACGGCGGCCGGTTTCATTGTATCCGCCTATGAACGATCTATTTCATAGTGCCTAAGTATGTTCGCAATACATAAGAGCACTCTCTCTTCTTTTGCTCTGAACGTAGTATAGGTATGTGTCCTGCAAATTTGAAGGAAATATACCCTCCAGCGCGAGCCCGGGTGGTCATGTAATATTTAGATTCCATTATGTGAGATTGGATAGTAATATGATATTACGAGATTTGAGATAGGGTAGAGTAGGAGACATATGTGGCGGGGAGCGTGACTAGGTGAATATTGCTGTAGCGATCGTATGAAGTCGTCCATGAAGTTTCTTATTAGATTTTCATAATGGTATTATAATAAGATTTTTTGATACATATGTAACGACTTGTCTTGTGTTGTTGTTTTACTTGACACACAGATTTTCTACTTGAATTGACTAGAAAACTTACAGACTTTATTATAAATATGTTGAAAGCAAATAACTCATTTATATTTTTTTTCCTTGTTTTGTTCCTTGTTGGCTATAAAATCTAGTTTTAAGTCTAAATTTAAGATACTAACGTAATATTTTAAGTGTGTTTAATTAGAACTATCAACCTCTTGCTATTGTATTGTTGTTGTAATTTGATGCTTACATTTTTATTTAATTGCAACACACAGCCAAGTTATTTACAAGATGTCTCACCCTATTAAATTTTTATCTTTACAAAAAACAGAGATTGAGTATGAAGTAGAATTGCATGGTGGTTCTAGTGATTCGGTACAATCGTTACGCAAACAGATTGTTAAATTATCTCAGGATCTACCATCCGAAGATTTACTCGAATCTCACTTAGATCCAATGGATAATTTGAAATCGGTTAAAGAATCTCTTCTAAAATCTCAAAACAACATGGGAGGCTTGAAGTCTAAATTTGATAAAAACTTATTTATTAGAACTGAGACCTTACTAAACCACATCTTTCACAGAATAAATAGAATAAATGCAACTACCGAAGTCGCTAATATTTATAAAGTTTGTGTTTCTAGCTTCAATTCACAGTACAAGGATCTGAATTCACTAAGACCACAAAGTTCACAGAAAGCTACAATTTCTACCGCTGCTGAATCTAACGCAGAACCCACAACTATATTGGTTTCATGCGAGCGCAGTCTAGCAACTGACATTAACAAACTCAAATATTCGGGTAAAACTTGTGTCCGCTCCTTCATATTAAAAGTTGAAGAGTTTGTCCAGTCCAGGGGTATTTCGTACGATAAAGTCCTTTCCTTAGGTTATGAAATTTTTGTCGAACAATGCTTTACACTGGTATCGTTGTAATAGGGAATGAATTACCTCCTGGAAAGATTTGTACGATTTATTGAAACAAGATTTTAGTAGTACTGACTATGACTATAGGTTTGCGGAAGAGATTCGTTCACGCACTCAAGGTGAGCACGAGAACATTACTATTTATCTATCTATAATGCACGGCATGTTCTCTCGCCTAGACAAGCAGTTTTCGGAAGCGGAAAAGCGTGAAGTTTTATTGCATAATATTAGGGCGTGTTATGCAAATACTTTAGCCGCATCTTCACCAATTATGAGCATAGATTCCTTAAAATCCGTTTGTCGTATCTACGCAAATATTCAAGCGAATTTTTCATACTTTCACGAGCCATCTAAGGCTACTTATAACTCTTGCTCCGGAATTTGCTTATAAATCCAGTAGCTACAAACCTAATGGGAGTATTGGTAAATATCACAATTATAGGAACGATATTAATAATAAAAATCAATCATCGTATACTAAGCCTAATTACAACTATAATAAACATAATACTCCTAAAGTAAGTGCTATTACTTCTATTGAAGCTGAAACTATTGGTAATGAGGGTGAATTTGATGTTACTCTCCTAACTAGTGGCACTAATAAAACAGTTTTTTGCCCGAGGTGCCGATCTATTGGTCACTCTCTTAGGAATTGCAGCCAAAAACGTTTTCTCATTTGTTTTAAATGTGGAAAAAAAGATGTGCGCTACCCCGAATGCTCTGTTTGTAATCCTAACCATAATCGTAGTTCTTCAAAAAACTGAATAGGCAGGATTGGAAGAACACTATTGCTAAGCCATTAAATTTTTTTGATTACAATGAATGGAAGGATTGGTTAAGATATGTTTCTAACTTTTTCTCTTACAATGCAGTTTGTCCAATCCACGATTACGATAAAAACAAAATAAATAATGCACGTCCTTATGTCAGCGTGGTCATTAACGACAAATCTATAAAAGGATTACTAGACACCGGATCCAGTGCAACTATTTTAGGAAATATGTCCCATGAGTATCTCCTGAAATCGGGTTTTAGGATTCGAAACGGCGAACATACTCATTTTATAGGTGCCGGTGGAGAAAAACTAAACTCTAGTGGCATTATTAACCTTCCTGACACTTTTCAAAATCAAACACGTACCGTTAAGGTGTATGTAGTGCCTACCATTACTAACTCGCTAATTTTGGGTATGGACTTTTGGACAGCCTTTGATCTGTTTCCTAAAAGTTTAAACGATTCTATAAATCACTCGGACAGCGAATCAACAAGTCACTTTATTACTAATGTAGTTAATGATCAACCGACTGAATCAACTTAAGTAATTAATAAAAATTCAATTTTGCTAGCAATCTAAAAATGCAGCGCCATGTCGCGTTGCGCGTATCATTTTGTTTCCGTGTGAATTGTATATTATCGTACGACCACTTAATACATGAGCAGAAATCTACGGCTGGTTCTATTATTTCGCAATTTAGGGATATTTCTTACGAAAAACGTGGCCTAGGCCGGACCACTCTAATTACGCATTCAATTGATACTGAGGATGCTGCCCCCATTCGTCAACGCTATTACAGAATGTCACCCGAAAAACAACGCATTTTAATAGAACAATTAGACGAAATGTTGAAGGAGGATGTTGTTGAACCTAGTGAAAGTCCGTGGTTGAGTCCCGTCTTACTAACACCAAAAAAGAATGGCGAGCTTAGGTTCTGTCTTGATAGTAGAAAACTCAACGCAATCACGAAAAATGATGCGTATAGTCTACCCTATATCTCTGAGATCCTAGATAACCTTCGTGCCAGATACCTATCTAGTTTAGATTTATCTAAGAGTTTTTGGCAAATACTAATTAAAGAGGAGGACAGACAAAAAACCGCTTTCTATGTTCCTACACGGGGCACCTTTCAGTTCAAATCCATGCCTTACGAACGCTCCAGCAACACAACAGAGATTAGTTGATGCATTGTTTTACGGACCTGAATTTGAAAACAGAGTTTTTGTGTTTGTTGATGAAGTAGTTATCATCTCTAATAGTTTCTCACAACACATTTCACTCCTTAAACGAGTATTAGAAAAATTTAAAACTGCTAATCTATCTATAAATTTTGAAAAAAGCCAGTTTTTTAGGAAACAACTACAATATCTTGGATTTGTAGTAGGTTTGCATGCAGATCCAGAAAAAGTTGAGGCTATATCTAAACTTCCAACTCCAACTAACCGTAAGGAGGTTCGTAGATTTATCGGTATTGCTTCTTGGTATCGCCGTTTCATCCCTAATTTTAGTAGCATTGCGGCACCCTTAAATAAACTAACTTTGCAGGGGAAAAACGCTTCTCCCTTCGTGTGGTCTGATGAGGCTAACAAGGCCTTTGTAACATTAAAAAACATCTTGTTTCTGCACGTATAATCGCTTGCCCAGATTATACTAAGCCCTTTGAAGTACATACTGACGCTAGTGATTATGGCATTGGAGCGGTACTTTCACAGACATTTGTAGGTAAAGAAAAGGGAATTGCGTATATGAGTAAGTCACTATCTCAGCAAGAGCGAAACTATAGTGCTACAGAACGAGAGGCCTTGGCTGTCCTCACCGCTATTGAACACTGGCGTTGCTACTTGGAGAATGGCCTTAGGTTTACCGTCTACACTGATCGCTCCTCTCTTAAATTGTTTCTTAATTTAAATAATCCTACCGGAGCCTACCGGACCTACTAGCTCGATAGGGTGTTCGACTTTCGGCCTACAATTTTGAAATAAAGCATCGTAAAGGTGCAGATAATGATGTACCAGATTGCTTGAGTCGTTCTATCCCTATATCTGCCATTAATAGCGACTCGCCACAACTAAATATAAGCCCTCCTAACACTAATGATGCCTGGTATCTAAAAATCTTTCATGATTATCTGAAATCACCGACATCACATACAAATTATAAAATTATTGATGGTAAGCTATTCCGGTATAGTAAATCTATTAATCCTCTCACCAGGGAGTTCCAATGGAAAGAAGTTATACCAATGGAACGCCGCCAAGTTCTGGCCACTTTGGAATTTTTAAGACATTCAAGTGCCTATCTCTAAAGTACTTTTGGCCAAGTATGCATCATGATGTTACTAATTTTATCACAAGTTGCGAAATCTGCCATTCTTATAAACATTCTAATCACTCAACTCTTGGTAATATGGGTAGACCTAAAGATTGTTTAAGACCATTCCAGATGCTAAGCATAGATATTTTGGTTGGTCCGTTGCCTGTAAGCATAAAACAAAATACATTTTTACTTGTTATAAACTGTTGCTTTTCGAAATATTGCTTACTTTTTCCTATCCACCGAGCTACGTCTGACATAATTTCTAAAAAACTAGAGTATAGTTTTTAGAAATTATGTAGTAGTTAGTATTCCTTGTTCACGGCGTTCCTAGCACCATTTTGACGGACAATGGAAAGCAGTTCACTAGCAATATTATTAAAAACCTACTTGCCCGATATAAAATTCCTAACGTGATATACACACCATTTTATACCCCGTAGGTTAACTCCGTTAAACGCTACAATAAAACTATCATGACAGCGGTCTCAGCCTCTATCGAAAACGATCACAGATCGTGGGACACTAATATTCCGAAAATACAATTTGCTATGAATAGTTCCGTCAACGAAGTTACTAAATTTACTCCATCATTTCTTGTTTTTGGCCGAGAATTAGTTAGTTGTGGTTTTTAGTCGGATCATAGGAAAAAGATCTAGGCTTGCAAACTTCATACTGGTAGACTGCACGGGGCCTACATCTTTTTTTCCCCAGCTGATTCATGATACAGCTGATCTAGTCGGAAGAGACCCAATTTAAAGAATTACGTTAAATTCTAAGTCAATTTAAAAAATATTTTATATTTGAAATACCTAATATTACCTAAATATTTAAAGTGTATTTTATCCCCGATCGGGGTTCTCCGCCACGGTAGAGATACTACTCTGATTTACTGCAACAGGATTGTGAATCACCTGATCTGCCTACTACCTGTCTGACTACCTGGGAAAATAAAGGATCTTCCTACCTACCGCCTCAATACCAGGGGACATAGGAAACCTACCGCTGCCTACATCAGTTTGCAGGATAGTAAAGCCGATTTTTAAAAGGTACAACAAGCTATTTTGTGAACGAGACCTCACGATCCTAACCTAATTGCATATTATATATATTAACTTGGAAGACTGGTCTTAAATTTGAACGCTCAATCAAAGTGCTACCATAAATAACAAACATAATATTTTTATATATAAAAAAAAAAATTGTAAAGAAGAACATAAAACGTGTTACGAATAACATAAAGATTTTTTTGATTAGATTAACTCAAAAACAACTTTATACCATTTAAAAATAATTTTAAAAACTTTTTCTACTAAAGCTTACCTAGTTCAAAATTTTTATACATATTAGAATGGGAAAAAAAACTAAAAATAAGCATGAAAACGTGACATTTTTGCTACAATAATGATGTTAAACTATTCACCAACAGTTTCCAATACAACCAATAGTAAACCTCTGCAGTTTTAATATCGAGAGTACACGCCACCAATAAAACCCATTATAAACCTAAACAAGCACACTAACGAGCTGCAGCGCACCTGACATAAAGTGATAGCGATCTATAAACACCCACAAGAGGATATTGCGAATTGTGAAAGGAGATATTCCACTCAAAGGAACACTTAGTCGAATTAGTTATACACCTGCTGGATTTGGGTAAATTACCATCAGCTTAGTCTTATCTAAAACTCCTGAATCGAGAACACTTATCGAAATTGCATTTGATTAGTCTTATCTGAAATTGAACGTGGATAGAATTTCCTTCTTAAAATTTCATTTAAGAAAGTATCAATAATTAAGTTATAGATTATACTAAAGGTTTTTTAGAAAATAAAAACCTAGTTTAATATACCTGTTATAGGGAGCGGGTTGCTCGGGGGTTCAAAATAATTAGGTGGGTCATTCCATAGTCTTATAATTAATAATTATTTTTATGTCTTAAGGAGTATTTAAAATTTATTTAATAGGATGTAACGTGCAGCATAAGCAATTATGCACATACGCATTTCTGTTGTATGTGTTATGTAGTAGGTATGTATGTTGCCCCTGGTCAGTCTTAAGAGTTAGTTCAGTAAGGAAAGTTATTAATTAGTATCCGTAAGGGTGTGTTGCCTTGCCGGCAACTATGTACACGCGCTATTCAAAATATAAACCTTTTAATTTATCTCTCAATAGGGCACACCTTTACAAGGGTTTAATTGATTGCAGAAACGATAATTATTATTACTTCTGACAGTTTTTTTTACCTAAAAATTCGAACTCGCTACTTGAGCTCGCCACTATTTTTCTCTATGTCACATAGTTACAGACATTACGTCTTAATATCACCGACGATGAAATCATATACCTAAATTTCCACCAGCTCCTTAGCTCATCATAAGTGTCGCCTGTTTGTAAATGTTTGCCGCTATATAATATGAGTGTTTTCTGGGAGATCGTAGTAGCTCTCCGTTTGAGGTTCCTACGTCCAAAAAATAAGATAACATCGACATTTCCCGATAAACCTCATAAATAATTCCATTCATCCAAATTTTATTATTAAACTAGACTAGCGAAAAGGGAAATTTTACTGTCCTGCTGGAACTGTTCTTACATTTTTCCAGGATAAAAACAATATGGCCCACTCGCGCAGATCTGGATCAAAGTTAACTTAGGATTAAATATCATGTTATCTCTCTCGTTCTTCGTATTTACGAAACAGAAGGCATGATATTTTACCCCACGGTTCATTTTAACCCATATCTGCCCAAGTGAGCCTAGTGAGCTAAATTTTATTCAAATTCGTTCATCTGCTTCCAGCGTGAAAGACAGTCAAACATACAAATAACAAATGTGTGAGTGTATAATGTTTGAAAAACTTGTGCTACGAAATTGTTCAGCTAATTGTCTATACTTCCAATTGTCTATTCCTTAGATATAGCCGTAGGTACCAATCAGCGACTATTACCTCTACAATCAAATTAAAAAATACAATCAAAGGGTTCCATTTTATTATTTCAATAGAAGCTAAGAGAGAATTGACAGTCGGTATTAAGTGAGAGCTTATTAGAGCAAATTAAAACTTTGATAAGGATTTTCCTGTTCCGGCAAAATAAATTATTTTGGATTAAATTATTATTTTAACTGATTGAGTGTACCTAGTGATGGTTCTTGATGGAAATTCATGTTCATATTAATTAAATATCACCCAAACTGATCATGACTTAATCGAAACCGGTCGAGTTTATATCGAAATTATTGTAAAAACCTAAATAAAGTGGCAAAGTGTATAAAAAGTTATGTTAAAATATTATAAATGATCATAATTAATATAAGATAAAAGTATCGTGTTATAAATATTCTTTGGAGAGTTAACACTTGGGCTGTGATTTAAAAATGTTTTGGGAGCATCTATGAAAGAAGTGACAAATATTATAATTGAATTTCCAACCCGGAAAAATGTGATTGCGTCACCCTTTTAAGATCCATTATCATACAGAATGAGCAAAGTATGAGAATAAAGCGATTGTTTTTACCGGATTGGGATTTCAAAATGTCATGTCACAGTCATTGCCGTTGGAATATAGAAATTGCAATAATGGCCTTCCCGCGGTCGCTGGGTCGGAAGAAACGTGTGAGCGAGTGACATCGCGCTAGAATTCTATAATGTTGCGATTCCACCTTTTATTTTATACCATTTGCAACCTGGGCATCATTATTATCATCGTCATCATCATCTTCTTCTTCTTATATATATATATATATATATATATATATATATATATATATATATATTAATATATAAAACTCTAACTTTTTATAAAGTTTAACTTTGGCTTCGCCGTAGTCTGGAAAAAAGGAATTGCAATTCCATTGTCTCGCTAAAACTCGAGAACGGCTAAACAAATTCTGCTAATTTTGGTTGTAAAATAATTGTACAAGTTCAAAGAAGGTATAAACGGTGAGAAATATTGGAAATTGGAGGAAAATACTAAAGTCTGGAGACCACTTGCCTGTCACCTGTTTGGTTTATGTTAAACTGCCGGAACAAACAGACAGACAGACAGACAAAACTTTTAAAAATTAATTTTTATTATATGTACCGTATGAAAAGCTGTTAATTTTAAATTACAAAAAGACACTTTATTAAGATGTACTCGTATAGATCACAATGTGACGCAACAAATAATACGGCAAATATAATATACAGATATCTAAGTAATTCAATAGCCACCCATAAATTAAACTGATCCGGGACCCAGCAACGGAGGTTTTAGTATTGTCTTGTGACCATGATGATGGTGAAGAGTTTACCAATTTTTTTTTGTGAAGCACAGGGAAACGCGCAGAGGAATCCCCGGATGATATTCGATCTTTGACCGATTACAAATGCCAATCATGGACACCATCAGCAGAGGAGTTACAAGTGCATTCCCGGTTTTTAATCTACATAGTAATTTTAATCCTACTAATATTATAAATGTGAAAGTTTGTGGGTATGGATGGATGGATGTATAGATGGATGGATGGATGTTTGTTACTTTTTCACACAAAAACTATTGAAGGGATTTGGAAGAAATTTGGTATGTAAGTAGTTTCGAGCTCTGAATCAATACATAGGCTACTTTTTATTCCAGTGTAAAAGTACAGTGTTCCCGTAGGATACTGTATTTACGCTAGCGGAGCCGAGGGAAAAAGCTAGTGTTTCAAAATTTTAATCAAAAAGCCACGTAGTTTATGCTACTTCGATAGATTGGTCCCCTGTGTAATGAGGGGAGGTGTGGGCCAACTGCTCCAGCTGTGAATCCAACACCCGCAACGTCGCGTCGCGTGGGATCACGTAGAGACAATAGGCCTTCCCTTTACGATGATTAAGACATTCAGTCAGTTTCATAATATTATATCAGATAGAAGCTACATTTGACATTACTTATTACATTAGAACATACATTTTATATCCTACTTTACAATTATAAATATGAAAGTTTGTGAGGTTGGATTTTTTTTACTCTTATACGCATAAACTACTAATTAAAAAAATATATAATTACAATTAAATATACAATTGTATGGGAGTAGTTTAGACCCTGGATTATTACATAGGCTATGTTTATCCCGACATTATTCCCGTGGGATACCCGATACCATATTTTGCCGCGAGCAAGTTTAAAATATGAAGAATTTTAGATTAACATTATGATTAGATTTAACCTTATGGAATTAAAGTTAAGCGTTAAGTTTAGTTAATAGTTAATGAACTTAAAGATTAATCTAAAATGAGACAATTAGGAGAGGAATATCGCTCGCTTGACTGTAACGTGGTAGGTTTGAGGATTTAACGAACTTGTAATTGTTATTACGCCTCCGTGGTCCAGTGGTCTTCAGCCGGCTCAAGCTGGCTTGAACAACAAAAATGTTGTTTTCAAGTCTGGTTACGATTGTGAGTGTGAGCTATAAATATCAAAGATAAAGTGTAAAATCCAATTCACGCGGGTGAATCATAATTAAATCTAAACTTCACACCACGTCAGTCTGGTCCGTGCTAAGTTCTCGCAGGCTGCTGTTACGGCAACCAGACAACAGGAATATTTAATACTTTTAAACGAAACATATTTTTTATTAAATTATAAAGCACATGACCCAGGATCACAGAGTACTTATTTGTCCCTTTGGCGGGATCCGAACCCGCGACCTCTGGCTTGAACATCGACGCGCTCAACTACAGAGCCGCAGAGGCCGTCAAATAAAGATTATTCTCATTCTTATTATAAGTATAAAATAATAATTCCAATAACAACATCCGTGAGGTATCAGGTTGTGCGAAATAAATCCACACGTAGTTCGCCCACGTCCCCCCCCCCCCGAACCCCCCCCCCCGAATTGTTTACTACCTAGCCTAGGAATTGTTACTGCTTGCATTACAAAGATTTCAAAACTAAACATAGGCTATGACGTACATTTTGACGGAAAAATCTTCATACAAGAAAAAATTAGGCGATCTTGGTTTTCACCGTAACTCAAATGTAAGACATCTTGATTTCACCATACTTCAAATGTCAAAATGGCCCCAAAACTCCAAAAGTGGGGCCATTTACGTGGATACAGTTTTTACATCAATATACAACGTCTATAATATGTCATGTTATCATCGTCTATATTGTATTAATTGTTTTAGTGATACGAGAAAGTAAGTCTTACGAGAATTGTGCAACCGTCCTCCGGTTGTATGTAATTTAGCACAGTTAAAGTTGTGGAGGAAGGTGTGCAGAAATTCTAAAAATAAAAAAATAAAAAAACCTTATTAGTTTCCGAACTACAATTAGTAGGTACTTTATGTTTTAAAACATGGTAATTTTCTACTGTACGATCATCACTAAGTTTTTTAGGTGCAAGCCATTTTTCTGCTACTGCTTTTGATAATTCTTGATTCCACCAAGGTTATGGTTGAAATCTGGATACTGGTCTGTTATTTATTTTAATGTTGGGAATAAATTTGTCAGCTGAGTTATTGATTATTTCAAAAAACCTGTCATAGTTATCTTGTACATTGTAATTATTGAATATAAAAATATTAAATTTAGCTTCTATATCATTTTCATATCCAGTCCAGTTAGCTTTTATAATATTACGTTGTACTATAGGTTTCTGAATAGATACAGACTTAATTTTTATACAGATAAGTAAGTGATCACTACTTAAATTTTCATTTGTTACGGACCAAGAACAGCACAGTTACAAATCAGGACTGGCAAACGAAATATCTGGAGATGAGAATATAATTCTGTCGTTTAGTTTTGCAATACGAGTGGGGCTACCGTCATTTAAAAAATAATAATTATAATCTGAACAACTTTCTGTAATTAATCGTCCCCTGCTGTCAGTAATGTATGACCAGGACGTATGATGGGCATTAAAATCTCCAATTATTAGAGTTTTACTTTGAAAGAGAAAAAACAACTCGTCATAATCACGCTTTCTTGTTCCTATATTACGAGTACAATAATACACAACGATAACATATTGAAGCTTAGATTAGATAAAAAGTTCAATGCACAAAATATCTAATTTATTACCTTTTAATTGTATATTAATCATCCTAGCTGAAAAATAATTATGCACGAGAATGACCAATCTCCTAAAACCATCGTCTCGATCTCTTCTATAGGAACAATATCCTGATATATTTAATGACTTATCCTCTGATAACCAAGTTTCAGAACAAACACAAATGTGTACACTTTCTCTAAACAAAAATATTTCTAAATGAATTCTTTTCGGAATAATACTAACTTAATAATAACTCGTACTGCGACAGTTCCATTGTATAATTTTAAGATTCATCAAAATTATGGGCTTGACCTAGTTTTTTAATTATTCTTGTCAAAAGATTTTTGATTTTGCGCGACGAAATCTTAGGTATAATATCCTTAAACATTTTAAGCAAATTATCTATGTCTTCCATATAACTGTGGCTTAACTGTTTTTTTTTTCCATATGATTCTTCTAAAAAGTTGATGAACTCGGAGATAGACAATGGATAGTCACTTTTTTTGTATTGTATTTTTAATCTCATCTAATTCTGTTGGTTTCAAATCTAATGTAGGCATTCTTTTTTGTTTTTTAATGCATTTTTTACCCTTTTTAATTGAAGAAGTATTTACAGAGCAATCGGTTGAAATTTCACCCGATTCAGCATCACTCATTGAAATTTCTTCTGAATCTGAAGTTTCAGATGGTATTACAATACTTTAGGACGATTCAGTTGTAGGTGGGTGCGGTCTTTTGAAGGTAGCGAGAGGTTGAAAATCAGGTACTGTATTTATTGTGTCTCGGATATCGCTGGTAATAGTTTTATTGGCTGTCTGGGCATCTGTTAGCTATATATCCCTCTTTTTTGCATATAAAGCATGTCACGGTGTCTGTGGAAGCATATATCTAGTACTGCCATCAAAATCTATTTGTTTACGATCGGGTAACTTTATTAATCTTCCGGAGATATGTAGGCTTGACGTCGAAAACTCAAAATATGATTGAAGCCGGGTTCACTAATACCAGCCTTAATAAAACTTACTGGAGAAACTTATTTTATTTGTAATTCCGCTAATTTATTTTCTAGTGCAATGTGTGGTATAATTGGACAAACAAATGAAAAAATTATGCGTTTGTTTCTTGTAATAAGCGGCCGAATACGTATTTTCTTGTTATTTACGACTATACATTGATGTTTACTGTTAATTCGTCAGCAATTTCTTTCGTGGATACAAACTCGCAAATTTTATAGTTCGACATTCTGCTGAGGAATCTAATTTGTGTACAATCAATTTTTTTTCCAAAGGCATAAGCATAATCCTTGATTGGGGTGTCATCAACTGCATCTATAATAACGGCTTGTTCTTTGGTGGGGAAGGCGACAGCCTGGGTAAAAGAGGAATAACTAAGTTTAGGCTCCATCGGTCCTGTAGTCAGAAACGACGGAGGTATTTATAATTATAGATAACACTCGCACCGCCTCGCGAAAGCGCGGGCGCAGGCCACTCCAATAGGTACTCACAAATACACGTAGTCGATATTATAATAGTGCGCGAACGTGCAAACCTAACGGCGCACCGGTAACGACTGAGATTGAGATTGAAATATACAATTTTGTTACACTGACGTTTGTCAATCTTTCGCAACATTTACTTTTTTTTCCATCTAAGAGATCTCTTAGGTATAGAGTTCAAACTTAAGAATTATATAGATTATTATGGGTGAATTTCTACCATATTTTAATAGCTTTCCGTACCGAGTCCGGCTACGCAGGAAATATTTTAAAGTGCCCAAAGGTGTGCCGTAGTACACTAGAGCACTCTCTCTTCCTGTACTCTCGCAAGTCGTTACCCAGTGGGATGGATGACCGACACGATTGCCGAGAGATCGGGCGTGACAACATTTTACATGCCCATCCGACGCATGGATCATCTTTCTTGTCAGACAATCAGATGATCAGCCTGTATTGTCCTAACTATTTAGGTAGCAAAAAAAAAGAATCTACGACAAGCTCTAAACCATTGGACCAGGGAGGCGTCAATTGTTATTATTGGTATGTTCCTTTATTTCTATTATTATTGGAATATTACTCCTTTATTTCTAAGCTAGCTTTTGCCCGTGGCCCGAGTATCCCATTGTACGTTCCGGGATAAAAAGTAGCTTATGTGTTAATCCAGAGCTTAAACTACTATCATAACAAATTTCATCAAATTCCATTTAGTAGTTTTTGCGTGAAAGAGTAACAAACATCCAATGCATGGATGTTTGTTACTCTTTCACGCAAAAACTACTAAATGGAATTTGATGAAATTTGTTATGATAGTAGTTTAAGCTCTGGATTTACATCCATCCATTCTTACAAACTTTGACATTTATAATAGTAGTAGAATATGATAGTACGATGTAGGGACTCAAAGTGTGTAAAACCAACTGTTGTACAGAATATAGCTTGGCGGTGAGTTACGTCGCTGCAAACTTGAGGCGTAAGTGTTCGTATAACAGATTGAAAGTGTTTTGTTAGGTTAAAATAATCAAGTAAAATATGGACCTACACAATAATTGTACTTAAACCACAGATTACTAAATGATTACTACGTAACAGATAGATACTTTTTAAAATGCCTACAGTTACTGGTTGGTGATAGCTGTGTATGAAAATGAACCTTAATGCTCGGACGCTCGATTGTTATTCTAATGCGATAGCTCATAGTGACGCTTATTCTAAGTTTGAAATGTTTTATTAAGTATAATTTTAATTGTTTTAAATACAATGTAAGAAAATATTACAAAACATGTAGTTACATGTGTTTTGTTTTTATATAGGTAATGGTTAATAAACACTCGCCTCGTCTATTCAAAAAGCAAGAAATACCAACTGGGACTCTATCATCCGGAATCCGGAAGGCCGTCGAAAAATCTGAACATAGAAAATAGAACTTTGCGCTAATACAATTAGAGTCCAAAATCGAACACATGAGTGTCGAGTCTAATTTCAATGTCATATATGACAGCTCGACACCCGAAACTTCGATTTTCAATTCTATTATATAAGCTCAGAGTTCTATTTTCAGTGCTCTGAATTTTCACCGGCATTCCGGATTCCGGAGCATATAGTCCCTAGCCTCACAAGCAAGATGTGTTTTGAGCTACGAAAAATCTCAGTAATCATTGCTCACTTACAAAAAAATATACTTGTAGTTTGTACAAGTATATTTTCGCCGCGATCGCGTCCGCGATGCTACTAGCGGGAGGCGTTTAGCGCGCGCGAGTACATCAGGCGACAGAAACCATCATCGGACGATAATGGAAAGTATATTATTAAATACCTCGGCAGAAACGGTAACCCACTTGGGGCATCTGCCAATTGAAAAGAGATATCTACTATACCTAAATATATTTAAAAAAGGTTTTTGTAACATACCTGACGTTTCTCTGCTATTCGCTTTGTTCAGTTACCTGAAACAAAAATTTAAAACGATAAAGAACTCTGTCAAATTTAAATCCTAATAACTAGATATTGTCCGCAACATCGTGCACGCAAAAGTCAAAAGAGAATCGCTCATTTAGCTGCGATAAAAGTCTACTCTATATAATATTATGTGCTAAATTTCATCAACGATTTTTATGTCCATTTACTCAAACTCAACTCAACTCAAAAACTTTTATTTCTATATAGGTTATTAAATAACACTTATAGAATTGTCCTACATGATGCCTCCCACCGGTTCGGAAACTAGCCCGGCGAAAAGAACCGGCACGGCGTAAGAAACTCGCGCGGGCCACCTTTTAGTAAAGCTTCTTAGTAAGCTTTGGAGCCTATTAAAAAGCCTAATAAATAAAAATTATTTCCACTTTGTGATGTTAGTACGTTTTACCGTTAATACGATACGTTATTTAGTTTTATGTACAGGAATACTTTTGTCACGACTAAAGCCTATTTAGTTAGGCTTATTTTAGATAAGTACAAAGCTATTCTCAGTGTAGACTGTAGACGTAATCGTGTTAGACATATCTCATATGTAATACGTATCTGTGCTAAGCACCAATAAAGGAAAATATAAGAATTGTTGCTGTATTATTATCATCACCACTCAAGCGCAAGAAGGACAAACAAATCAAGAGGTCGTAGCCCGCTACAACTTTGTACCCTTATAAAGTTTAATGTAGGTAAGAGGCGGATAGAGAAAATTGTATAAATGCTCAAGGCATAATAGTAAATTTTGTACCCTGGATAACAGTTAAAACTAAGATATTTAGACGACCTAATAGCCTTTTCACAGCTTATCGCCTCGATATCCGATAACAGACCGGAAACGCTCTTTATGTCTTTGGTATAAGTTCGTTTTTTCAGTATCCATTCCGATATCTGATATCGCGCCGATAACGACAAAGGTATATTTTTCATACTAAACCATATGTACCTGTCTTTCTTATGTCTATGTGAATTATCAAAGCGATAAGTGCAACGTGAAAACGCTCACGACAATAATAATTAAATAATAGTAAAAATACGGATGCGAAAACAGTGAAGAAATGTGAGGAAACATAATTAATGTGTGCTTGTATTTAACTAGAAAAATTATCCGTATAGCATACACATGAAGCCTATGCGCAGTGGGCCAGCTTGGTGGACTTAAAAGTATTATGACACGTGTGATAGCCTACCTAAGTGAACTACTATATTTTCATCACTTAAAAAAGAAAATGCCATTTCCCTTTTGGATATTCAAAACTGAGAGAGAAACTTTTCTTTGCATTCCAACATTAACCCACACAGTATCCGACTCGGTTCAGAAGGTCGATTCTGCTAATTAAATCCTGCAGTAACATAGTTACGATTCAGTCCCGATATGTTAAAACTGCAAAGTGGTATTCTCATAATCGTCAAACCAACGTCAAACCCGTTTTGATTGGCCCAGACTCCAAAAACCCGTATGATATCAAGACGATTCTTTCATAACCAATAAACACTAACCAATTTCATGTATCATTGTATTTTATTTATTACACGGTAAATGACATTGAAATTTATTTATATTATTATGTTGTGTTGCATTTTACTGTATTTTCATTTACGAAAATATTGAATTAGATCTGAACAAAGTAAAACCCCGTGTGTCATTAGTACTTTAGATAGCAAAAGCACTTTGTTCAAGGCTTTAGACTGTTTTAGCCTTCAACAAAGTGCTTGGTGAGATGTGAAACATTTTTTCAAGTACCTGGGTTCAATGATCTCGAAAATTAGCCCTCATCTTATATGCCGAAAAAATTGCTGGCATTTTGCGGCGAATTCTCTAGTACTAATATGTATTACACAAAATGCTGGTTTTCTTTTTTAACACATATTTTATTAAACTCTGCAGAGTTATTAGTCGTCATCGCGTGTCGTTATTAGTTTTACAGGGTGTATTTTTATCCGAATTAAATGTTTTAGTCCACAATATTACCTAGGTAAAGACAGTATTCATAACTTAAAATTTGCAAAATGTACAGAAAAATAACATAATTAACATTTCCCGACAATCCTAACTAGATATGGACATTGGACATTTACGTACTGTCGCAAAATACGCCGTCTTAGAAGTTCAATTTAGAGTGGAAACCTATTTATGTTCAGTGCAACTACATTCTTAATGTACCTCTACAATCATCGTTTATCTACAGAAATGACAGACGATGTGTGTCAAACGACGAGTCCCGAAATACAATAAGAACGTAGAGGTGTGGCTGACGTGTTGTGGCTCTACGGCGTAGCGCCACTACGCTGAAAAGTACTAAGTAACTTAACCGGGAACATGTCAGGACAGGAAACAGGGTTCCGTGAACATCAACGCGCAATAGGTTTTCTTTCAATTACTTCAAAATGTATTGACCTATTTCGCTCAAAATTATTATCCTATGGAATGATATATTATAAAAATCATGAACAAAACCTTACCTTTATTTAAAAATACCTATTCGATGATACCAAACGTGATGGGATGGAACGAAAAAAAATGTATCCCCACTTCATATGTATGGGGAGTTACCCTTAATACAAAATGATAATAAAGTATATATGCTATGTATAACTTAACAAAACTTTGTCTATTTATGTTTATAATTACCGAAGTTATCAAGGGAGGACAGACGGACAGACGTACAGACGGACGGACGGTCGGAGCGAAACTGTAAGGATTCCTTGTAATTACGGAACCTGAGTTTAAAAACAGCCTTTAAAAGGAATGCAATATGTTCCATGCAGACCGATTTAGTATAAAGTGAGTAATTAGTTCCGGTATAGTCTATAGCCCGCTACCGACCGCATCTAAACTAATGAGTTCGCGCACAAAACCCTCATTACTAACACTGTTTAAAAGACGTGTTTTTAATTAGAAAATTATGTTACTTTGTAAACGGGAATTTCAGATTGCACTAACTAGTTTCGAGTTCTAAGCGTCAATTCACACCGAGACCTAATTCGGCGTATTTGAGACAGCGATTCAAATATGACTTTTATTTACTACACAAAAAGATACACGTTGCATTGCTAGAGAAATTTGCCGCGCCTCTCTTTTATTGAAACATGTATCTTTTTGTGCAGCAATGAGAGCTCAATTACTAATCGCTATCTTCGAAAGTATGCGCCGCATTGCGTCTCCATGTGAGCTGACTATGCTATTGTTCATAAACGCAAATAGTCTAAGAGCGAGTCTCACTAGTAATACTATGTATACTATTTCACCTGACGTAGGTGAAATGTGAAATATAATTAAGATTATTTTATAGTGCCCAAATGTGTACAAAAAAGCACTCTCTCTGCATTTACGCTCGGAACTCGGTCTGACGGATGATCGACACGACTGGCGAGAGATCAGGCGCAGGACCTACTTTTTATGTGTCCATCCGAAGCATGGATCATCTTTCTTGTCAGACAATCAATCTGCATTGTCCTAACCAGACCTGACAACAATTTTTTTTTTGTTCAAACGCGGGGATCAAACTGGCGACCTCTGTAGTCTCTGGACCACGGAGGCGTATATATATGAGTAAGGTCAGAAACATCATGGAATATTTGTCATCGAGGGGGGAACATAGTTATAGGTGTAAGAGCAAGACGTAATATCTATATCTTTATATATATAATTCTACTGTACGTGTGTGTGTATGTCACGGAACTCCTCCTAAACGGCTGGACAGATTTGAATGAATTTTATTGTGTGCGTTGGGGTGGCGCCCTGGATGGTTTAGATTCACAAATCAGCCCAACGTCTGTCATAAAAAGGAAACCACTAAGCGTCAGTCCATACCGAAACGAGACGCGGCGCTGCATTTTAAGATAGATAGGCCAGAATTTACAGTCATAACAATAATTTAATTTCAATTTTAAAAGAAGTACCTGGTTGACCGAGCTTCGCTCGGTGTTTTAGTAGAACGAAAAATAAATAAAAAATATAAAAGAAAAAGAAATAATAAGAATCACAAAAATATTTATCTTACCGGGATTCAAACCCACCACCGAATTTCCAAACAATGCAATAATTATTATACGTAGGTACGCATACCAAGCTGCCAGTCAGACTGACATAAGGGAGTCGAAATAATTAATAATATATTGTTGCATGACGAAATAAAAAAATATATATTGCTTAATATAGCGCAGTTTCTTAGGGATAAGACCTAGCTAGATCGATTTTCTCCCCCAAAACTCTCTGCATACTAAATTTCATGCTAATACTTGTAGCCGTTGTCGAGATACCGATTATATATATACAAGATCGTCTCGTTTAAAGTATAAGATAATGGCATATAAGCATTCAAAAACCTATCGCAACAAGTTTCAACCTGGCATAATAACATTCCTTGATAATCATCGTAATATTACTAAACTAGGGAGAATTCCAAATTACCAAGAAAATAACAGTGAAAGTCGGTATACAACTTCACAAAGACGAAAGTAATCAAGTCCACCACTATTAGTTTGGATGTAGATAACGTTTGATACTTTTATTGAACCACAGTTGGTACAAGTTGTACAAGTAACAAGTTGTACAAATGTACACAAGACAAAGCGGCCGGTGTTATCGTGGTTATTCGGCGTTCGCAGTACGTTACAGATAAGCTAACAACATACCTGTGTGGAGTGGAGGCATGCTGGTGAGCGGAGCGTGGAGATTTCACTTGGGCTTGCAATTAAAACAAACCATGGGATAGGTTTGCAATAATTCATCGTTAAGAAACATATAAGTGGGTTTCTGTTATCAATTGGTCGTACTAAATAAAACACAAATATTGAATAACTATATTTTTATTAAAAAATAATATCCCGACTATGTAAATTATAATAGCCTATATTATTAGGAATGTATTTACACATTATTTAATTAAATCGGATAAGTAATTTTGGCGCTATGATGGAACAAACTTACATACATACATAGGTACATACATGGACTGGCAAAATCATTACCCTTCTTTTAGGCTCCACAACACTTAAAATCGCAAATAATTGTTATAAGTATGTGAAATTTTACGTTGCTGAACACAGAATATTTCTACAGCTCTAAAATGTAAAACTGTTTAGTATCAGCTATGGCGCATTGACTAACGTTTGCAAACATATCCTTAGTGGCTCATAATCCCTGCACTATCGATCTATTCTCCGCTCACCGCTCTGCGTATCAGCGTGCTCGACACATTTCACAGATATCAGATATTATCTATGGCAATTACGGGGGACTATTGGCAAATGAGCCGTGACGCGATATTTCGGTTGAACCGGGGACTTTTCAACTGTTTGTAGTTCCCTAACAAGTCCTTTATTTTGTTCAACGATGGAGTTGATAGTTTTGTTCTACGGATTTGTCTGCTTTACAGTAAATAGCTGTAAAGAGTTTAGTACTCAAATTGGATATGAGACAGGTATCCTACTATTATAAGTGTGAAAGTTTATGAGGATGGATAATTTGGTAGTCTCACGCAAAAAAGACAGGACGGATTTTGATGAAATTTGGAATGATAGTAGTTTAAGCTCTGGATAAACACATAGGCTTTTATATATTTTTATGCCGAAATAGTACAGTGTTCCCGTGAGATACTGTATTAACGCGGGCGGAACCGCGAGCAAAAGCCAGTCTTTATAAATGAAAAAATTCGTGAGGAAGGATAAATGTTTATGCCTCTCTCGTGCTAAAACTATTGAACGGATTTTGATGAGAATTGGTACAGTAGTAGTTAAGGCTTTGGGTTATCACATAGGCTACTTTTTATTTCAATAAAGTAAAATGTTCCCGTGGAATACTGCACTAACGCCTAAATAACGAGCCGCGGGCTGTTAGATCATAAATTAATGGTAAATTCTTGTGTAATATTAATAGACCATTTAAGACTCTGAAAGTTCAGCAAGCTGTCCGTAGTTTAAATAACAATTAAGTTAAATTGCTTCAAATTGATGTAAAGTTTAAGGAACACTTCGGGTCAAACATGTATTTAATACAAATGTATTAAAATTATGCCGAAACGGATTAAGTATACACATGTCAGATTCATTACCGCATTAAAAAATTCCAAAATTTAGCACTCTAGGCCAATTTTGGCTCCGGTTACTGTTGTTTATACCTAAAATATTTTAAATAAATCGACTTGATATCATTAACTGATTTTTGGAGTTTGGACCAATCAAATCGGGTTTGACGTTGGTTTTGACGTTTATGAGAATACCAATTTGCAGTTCTTTTACATCAGGACTGAATCGTAATTGTATCATTGCAGGACCTATTATCAGAATTTACCTTTTGATGTATAAGCTATATTACTGAAAAGTTTCTTAAAAATCCGTTCGGTAGATTTGGCACAAAGGAGTCACAAATATCCTCACAAACTTTCAAATTTATATCATTTCGTGTACACAATAAAGTGTGTCCTTCCAAAGGTTACATGGGACTAAATCATCTTAATAATTAGAAGCAATTTGGAGCTTCAGATTAGCCCGACATATTATATTTGGTGAACAAACATTTTCGCTCAACTTACAAGATTGCTTCCGCCGCGCAGTCAATTTAATTTTCATTCGAGAGGTTAGAGTTAATGAGCCGCTCATATACGAGTCCATTGTGTGTTGTGTTGCGTGGTGTATGCTATGTACAGTCAGCCTCAAAGGTATCTATCGTCACTGGAACAAGAAACCCAAGGTGATCATAATATTACTATTTTGTACTAGATTTTGCCCGCGGCACCGCTCGCGTAAATAAAGTCCCACGGGAACTATGTACTTTTTTTGTGTATTGGTATATATATATATATATATATATATAGTAGTTTTTGCGTGAAAGAGTAATTCAAACACCCATCCCTCCATCCATCCTCACAAGCTTTTACATTTAAAATAGTAGTAGGATATATTTTGATTGGAGGATGTTTCAAAATATGATTCGCAATTCTCAAACCGACTATTATTATTAGTTTTAAACTTCACTGCCACAAATAAATCTTAAATCTAAATTAAATTGGTGGATTCAACGGGACATATTTTGCTTAGGCAATGCAAATTGGCAATGTTGTACCCAACATATACAACAAGTTGCCAAAAGAAATTAAAATGATTACAGAATTAAAATCATTTAAATATAAATTAAAAGACAATTTAACAACCAAATGCTATTACACTTCAAAAGAATATTTAGACGAATTATTGAAATAAACGAAAAGGCCATTAATGTTCCATAATGTTCTGATATTTTTAAAAATATTTTAAAACTTATGCATCTTTAATATAAAAATAATTAAATAAATATTATGTACATAGTGTGATAAATTATAATTAAATGATAAGTGTAGTGTAATAATATGATTGTATGAATGTACTATATTGCACGCCTTTATGGCTAATTGTAGACTAAGAACTAATATTATTAACATGTAGCATCATTTTGTATACCTACAATTGCAAGAAATAAATGAATTGAATTGAATTGAATTGAATTGAATTGAATTGAATTGAATTGAATTGAATTAAAATTATCGCATCATTTTATTTTTTGAATTCCAATCAATTTTCGGTTTTAAGGATTCCGCACCTAAAGGGTAAATCGGGAGTATATTACCAAGACTCCGATATCCGTCCGTCTGTCCATCTGTCACAAGGCTGTATCTCATGAACCGTGATAATTAGACAGCTGACATTTTACATGTGATGTATTTCTGTTGCCTTTATAACAATACCAACAAATAGTAAAAAAACAAAATAAAATAAATATTTAATGGAGCTCCCATACAACATGATTTTTTACGTTTTTACGATTTTTTGTACGGAAACCTTTGTGCGCGAATCCGACTCGCACTTGGACGGTTTTTTATTTTGATCGGTTATTTGCGGCGTTGACTATACAATATACATACTGTGTTGTGTATTACGTATACTATGTTGTATATGTGGCATTAGGGCCGCATTACGCGCCAGTGCGTCGTAATCGCGGTACGATGCGCAATTAGAGTGTAAGGGTTAAAAGGGACGGAGCCAACTCGTCTTCGGGTCAATTTAACTGAAGGGCCGCTCCTTATTAATACATGTCAACATAACATTTAACAATAAATTCCGTTGTTTTAAAACGTTGTAATGAGGGTGCTTGATATTTTTTTTGCCGCTAGCGGGCAGGCCCAACGCACACAAAGCGTCATCTGGTGGCGTAAGTGGTTTCAAAAACGGTCAATAAGAATTTTCGATTCTTTTTCTGTCACCAGGCGGCGCTTGGTAGCCCGACGGTCCTTGTCGTGTCGAAAAGCTGTCAGATGTCACGAATTTAAAAACCCTCATTGTTCTCTATACCAATATTGTACTACTTTTAATATAAAGGGGAAAGATTTGATTTTCCGTTTGTTTGCAATGAATAGGCTCTGAAATTTCTGTACACATTTTGATTAATTAAATTTGGCACAGATATAGAATAAACCACGGGGAATAACATAAACTTTTTATCGCGAGAAAATAATTCGCCTTCCTCCACATAAAATTTATTTTATTGGCCAAAGTTCATACTCCTCCTGCTGCACAATTATCTTAAAACTGTACTGGACGTCTTTGCTTCACGCATTAATATTTAAGAAATGTTATCCGCATGATTTTACAAATGACGAAACAATGCTTCTGATAAAATGCGTTTCGCGAAACCCTGTACCTATAACCAGTGTAAAATACAACTGTGAAACCGCAGCATAACCACGTCAGATAACGAGTGGAAAACGAGCTTTGTTTTCTAATTAGAAACACGAAATATATTCTTAATTCACTAATTTTAGAACAATTACCGATTCGCCTCGCAACAGTGATTATGTCACTAATATCTCACTAATTCGTGCGATTTAAGTGCGATTAGCGAACCGATAATCGCAACTAAAACTAATTCTGCTAACGACATTGCATTTCTGTACATTGTCGCAATGCAATGCCAAACTGCGGCGGGAAATTGCGTTATCGGCTCTATTGCAATAATTTCGGTTCATTTGAATTTAAGTAATTTGGTTTAAATTGTCTCGTTCGTCAGTCAATCCTATAACATACTGTAATAGTTTATTTTTAGAAAAGGATTTGGAATGAAGTCTTTACGAGTACAAAATAATGTACAAAATATCGCTTAGGTTCCGTTTACACCGAGACGCGACGCGACGACGCTTAAAGATGCGCAATTTTTTTATTATTGTAATGAAACGTATCTTTTTGTGTAAGAAATAAAGTTAAAATTTGTATCGCTATTAAAAAAGAGAGAAAATTTAAAAAGAGCACGCGGCGTCGCGTGCCATTGTGTTCTGACCCTAAATGTTTTTTTGTATATTCAGGGAAAATTGATGTTGTGTCATTCTTTCTCAAGACTTTTGTCAGTAACTTTATTAATATTTAATAGAATCAGGCGTTACTTTGCGGAGATCCATAACATTCAATTTTATTCATATTATATCTGGCAATATCACGCGAAAATGTGCCTCTGCCTTGCACGATCTGGCTGACATTATTGCTTGTGTGGTGGTGGTGTTTTCTTGTTCGTGAGTGTACAACTAGTGTGGGATGAGGGAGGTGCTGTTCACATGCTTATGCGTGCACTCACACATCTGCTTGCAGGTTGTGCGTATGTTTTCGCGGGATATTGCTAGATATAAAATTAATTAAATTGTAAGCAACGTTATTTCTTAACAATGATATCTACGTTAGTCTGAGGACTAGAGAATTATATTATGATTGATCGAATACTTTACTAATTTATTAAACGCGTTCTCATTTCCAGAAGTTCGCTCTCATAGTATTAACTCCGTTCAGAATTTAATAAGTTTAAACAAAGAGCACGCGCAATATAATGCTACCAATTTAAATGTCAGTTACTTTATACCGTGTAGTATTGATACAAAGTTATGCGTGAATTCGGTCGAATTATGTATTTGTTTACGTTTGGATTAAATTGGAGTTGAACAGAGTATAAGAGTCATTTCACACCGCGATGATAAGCGACACTACACAGCGCTGCATTTTAAGGTAGCTATTTAACTTTTAAATTTTAAACAAATTTAACTTTATTCACTACACAAGAAGATGCCCGCTTCATATGACATCAGTCATAGACTGCACATGCGCTGTGCAGCGCCGTGCAACCTGACATTCGAACTCTTACAATGAAAAGTGTAGCTTCTTGTGTGATTAATAATCTTCAATTTTAAATAGATATCATAAGAATGCAGTGCCGTGTCGCGTATCGTTTTATTTCGGTGTGACTTGACCTTAATAGAAGGATTGTTTAACAGATTGGCAATAACGACGGCGCAGTAATGTCACGCTGACGCGGCGTTTATAATGACCGCTTTGTGTTACAAGACCCTTCAGATTAATTGTTCCCACAATCTTAGGGATTCTTGACTCAGGGAATGCCTTTCATTCAATCTTTAATAATCTATCTTGATAATATTGGTAATATCCACAATTAAACTCCTACTATTATAAATGTGAACATCACGTAAAAACTACTGAACGGATTTAGATGAAATTTGGCATGGTAGTAGTTTAGGCTCTGGATTGACACATATGCTACTTTTTGTCCCGAAGAAGTACAGTGTTATCGTGAGATTTACGCGAGTGGAGCCGCGGGCAAAAGCAAGTAAACTGTGTATCTAAGGTGTACTGAACTTCATACGATAACCTTAATTTTACACCTTTTTAAATTTTAAACCTTAAATTCAAACGATATCGGATATTACGAAAAAATAATAATAAACATTCATTCTTGCCTTCTACCTTGCTTCTCAAAAATACTGGAAAAGGTGGTGTGTGAGCAAATTACAGGCTACCTGGAAAATAATAATTTGTTACCTGAGACACAATCTGGCTTTAAGAAGGATCGGAGTATTGTGACTGCACTACTTGATATCACTGACAATATTTTAACTTCACAAGATAGAGGTCATTGCACCCTACTTGTCCTATTGGACTTTTCCAGGGCTTTCGACACAATAAATATAAATATCCTATTATTATCAAAACTAAGATACTACGGATTTGATGATGCAACATTGAAATGGTTTAATAGCTACCTCAGTGATCGTCGCCAGCGTGTGCAGCTCTCCCTTGGTGACGGTTCCTTCTTATTATCTGACTGGTTGGATGTTGAAAATGGATTACCAAAGGGTTCTATTTTGGGACCATTATTATTCATTTTATACATAGCAGATTTAAAAACCCATATTAGACACTGTAAATTTCACTTCTACGCTAATAATACCTAAATTAATATATCTTGTAGGCCAAGTGATATATCACTTGGCCTACAAGATATATTTATTTTTCTATAGAAAAAGCAGTTGCTTTGCTCAATGAAGACCTTAATTGTATAATACTGTGGGCCCAAAAAAAACAGCTTGTGTCTTAATCCTGCTAAATCCAAAAACTTAATGGGTGAACCAATTGAACGCATTTATGCGGCACGTAATCTGGGTCTTTTGCTTGATTGTAATCTGCGGTTCCAAGAACATATAACTAGCCTCTAGTCAACAACTCCTTTTACAGACTGAAGATACTATACAGAGTGAGACCGTTTCTGTCAGTAGAAATGCGTGTTCGTCTTGTAGAGTCTTTGGTGCTGTCAAAGTTGAACTATACAGATGTTGTTTTTGGCCCACGTTTAACATCTGGAACTAAAAAGCTCATACAAAGAGTTCAGAATGCCTGTGCCTGTTCCTGTTTTGATATCCCACCTAGAAGCCATGTGACCCCCTTCTTGAATGAGCATTTTATGTTGAAAATGAAGCATCGGCGAAAACTTCATCTTGCTTGTCTTTTGTTTGATGTATTAAAATATAGGGAGCCTAGATATCTATATGATAAACTCTCAAGAACTGCTAGCCTTACGTCTTGTGGGTCAAGGCAATGTTCTGTCCAGCTAGCCATCGAGAAACATCATACAGCGTCGTTCAGGGGCAGGTTTCGTTATTCGGCATCCAAATGCTGGAATAACATACCGCCGCCGATTAGAAATCTAAAAAGTCTAGTTTCTTTTAAAATGCAACTCCGACAATTTATTTTACGCGAACAGAAAGCACAGGAAAGCTTGCGACATGATATAAGTGTATTATAGGTGTATGTTTCAGGTTACTTGTTTTGCACTGCTTTTTTGCTTCCTTTCCTTCCTTGTATTAAAAATTTTACTGATTCGATTGGCATCCTTAATTAGTTGTTTTCATAAAATATTTTCTTTGGTGTTGGGTTATGGGTAGTATTCACATTTCACATTTATTTTAAAATAATTAAAGACTAAAATTCTTATACTCGTATGTACAATTTAAATTTATAATTGCGATTTTGGTCATGAATCAAGACATTTGACACTTGTTACAGATTTATTGTTTATTTTTTAATTCTCTTTATTTTATTAATATTATATTTGGCTAAAGTAGTGTGTAAGTGTTTGGACGGCTATGAGGTCACGGAATGAGTCAAGCGGAAGACCGGTGCTGGACATACCAAGGTGTGCCAGCAATGCCGAGCTTGATCCAATTTGCGGCTACCTACGCTGTTTTAGTTTGAGATGTTTTTCATTTATGTATTTTTCTTATTGTATTTAAATATAAGCTTAATTATTATTTTTAGTTTTTAGTAGAGCTGCAAATAAATGTTTCTTATTCTTATTCTTATTCATTCAACAATCACATTCACATACATTATCGCACACTACATTATCACATTACAAAAAAAAAAGCCGTTGTGGTACGCTATGAGCTATCTGTATGCAAAACATAATTTAAATCTGTTCAGCACCTCTTGCGTGTAAGGATACATACGTTCTCCCACATTGCCCGTATTTTCACTTTTATTTTATAAGTAAGACTAGCAGCTGGGGCCCGCTACTTTTTTTGCGTGGGACTAATGGAAACGGAACCCTATTTTATAAACGTAAAAATAAAAGTAGCATAATTTAATCCTCATAAAATCAACTATTCACCAGTGAAAGAGAGATTTAGAGATTAGCCATTAGAAAAAAAATATTATTTGATTTAGTGCAAAGCTGATTTCAAACATACACTTCAATTTTATTTATTTGTATGATTGTAAAATATCTATGTAAATATTTAGATTAAAGATGTATGTATTTTACTTAAAAGATACGTATAAAGTTTATTCTTGCAAAATAATTCACTTACTAAACCTTAAATAATCAATAAACACTCTCGCCGCAGAAGTATTTAAATCACTCTGCAACCCAACATTCCGATGTATCACGGACGTATCCCTTTTCCTCCTGACAAATGTCGAATGCGGGTAGAACAAAAAATTATTGGAGGCAAGAAGCTATTAACGACGTACTTCAGACCACGGGTTTTTGTTCTCGTGAGGTTACCTTTGGTTTGCCTGATGACGTCAGCATATATATTATAAGCATCTCTTTCTATTTACTGAAGGAATGTTTGAAGAATTTTTGGATGCTTGTAAAAGAGGCTAATTTTATTAAAAATTTACATATCATACAATATGATAATACGCGAAGCAAAAAACTTTGTAACCCTTTTTACGAAATTAATGAAAACGGAGGAGTATGGAATTTAGCACAGTTAAAGTTTATATGGAGGAGGAGTGAATTGCACAAATATTTGTTAACAATAACGCTAAACAATACTTTAAATTAATAAAAGTAACGTTACACACATCTCAGATTAATAGCACACGTAGTGTTTGTGCATACGTTTTTTTTTCACATTCAGTAGACTACATTCAAATTTTTATTTTTTATTTTTTATATCTAAGAGCTAAAAGAACCCTTATTATGTTCAAAATAAAAAATATAGGAATTATTAGCGAATTTCGACCACTGGGCGACCGCACACACATTACGAAGGTTATCTGCCGACAGCAGGTCTACAATGACCTCATGAATTGGATCCTCCTATGAAACATCAAATGTTGAAATTCAAAAGTTTATGTTTCATAGTACGATTCACTTAATTTTACCATTTTAGACCTGCAGAATCGACCTCGAGAATCTTTAAAATTGAAATATTTTGCCCAGGAACCACTATTTTCAAACTCCACTTGAGTAAAGGCATTGCAAAGTTACATACAATGTAGAAATAATTATATACTACTTGATGTATCGAATGATGATAAATTATATTATTCCTGACTTTCCACAATCAATAGGACAGTTCACATTATCAGCGATACAAAATCGAAACTGCGCGCGGCGTCGTGCGACGCTGTGCTGCATACTATGCATATTATTATAGCGTCTTCACGCATCGTTGCGTCGCGTCACGTCACGGTGTGAACTGACCTTAAAGCTAAAATTAATCAATGTTTGCGAGGCTGCTATACGTTTTAATATAATACAGGGTGTTTTATATTGATGCAAAGGAATTTTAACAACAGATAAAATTAGATTTTATCCACAAAATATCTTGGGAGTCCCTTTACCTTTCCTCTTTACCTCTTATACTGATGACAATATAAACCTACTTAATTTTGCCCTCTATAACAATAAAGGCCAGCAACGCACTCCGGTGTTGCGGTCCATGGGCGACGGAAATCGCTTTCCATCAGGGTATCCGACTGCTCTTTTGCCCCCTATATAATATTTTAATAAAAAAAATATTTGAAATTAACAGGAACAGCGGCCACAATTGTTAAGGTAGTTGGATCGTCGCCTCAGTCTGAAGCATCACTCACAGGCGATATTCTTTATTATTCTATGGCGGAATTAATCGAGGCAGGTATATTAATTTTCGCAGATTACTTCCCTGTTTTCAATTCCCGCGCGGTCAAAAATCTTTTGCAAAATTAGTCGCTTAAGAGTTCAGGGCGGCGTGGAATACCAATTGATATTAAGTCATCAATACGATCTATTATATAACTTATAAGTCACTATTTTTTGCTCACGACTTCGTGCGCGTAAAAACAGAAACCGTACGTTATGCCGCAATAAAAAGTAGCCTATGTCCTTCCCCGTGGTGTACTCTATATCTGTGCCAAATTTCATTAAAATCGGTCGCTTGCTTTGAATAGACTCACTATTCAAAGCAAATAAACAAAACTAAGTGTAGATAATATCATTTTCCAACATTATAATAATATGTTTTATCAATAAATTTGTTTCTTAATAAAATATGATATTATTTTATTACAATATGTTTTAAACTATATAGTATCATATACCTACTTACTTTTAAAGTTTTTGATAAAGTACCCTACTAATATTATAAATGTGAAAGTTTGTGTGAAAGTTTGTGATGGATGGATATATCTTGTATAAATTATTATTTTTAATAAATTTATATATATATATATATAAATTAATATTTTTTATATAAGAGCCTTATCTTATGTATATTTTTTTTTTCTAATCCATCCAATGTTTGTTACTCTTTACGTTACGTAAAAGGTACTGAACGGATTTCGATGAAATTAAGTAGTAATTTGGGCTATGGATTAAAACATAGGCTACTTTTTATACCGAAAAAGTACAGTAATCACGTGGGATACTGAATTTACGCGGGCGGAGCCGCAGGCAACAGCTAGTAATATCTTATTACCGCCCCGCCTTAGGGACAGTTCACACCGTAACGATACACGATGCGGCGCGGCGCTGCATTTTGTTCACTATACAAAAAATGCACGTTTCATATGACATCAGTCATACACTGCTCGTGCGCTGTGCAACGCGGTGCAACTTGACATTCCAACTTGACGTGATATTATATGTTATTTAATTATGTATTGATAATGTCTTTGTATATAGTTTTATGCGTGTGTGTGAATAAAGAATTTGAATTTGAGCTCTCACAATGAAACGTGTATCTTCTTGCGATAGCAATTTAAAGAATGCAGCGCTATGTCGCATATCATTTCGTTTTGGTGTGATATGACCTATAGGCGGCTGCTTCAGATTTCGCGGTGAGCGGCGCGGCGGCGGACAGTAACGGCAGCGTCAACGCGCGCGGGCAGTAACGGCAGCGGCAACGCGCGCAGGCAGGCGCCGTATAGTCACCGCTTGACAGGAGTGTTTTCTTTTTTTCCGCGTTTTTTCCGCCAGAGTTTCCGCGAAATTCGAGAAAGCGGTGCTAAAATCCCACTCCTATCTTTCGTAAATCAAAACCTTAACATTTGGACAAATTGAAATCATTTCGCATGTAACCGACGCAAATGGGTGTAGTTAGGAGTTAAATCGCGGAACAACTGCCCACTGACGTCACGACCCTCGCGAATTAATTGTTGATATTATTCTTGTGTTAGGCCGCCAGTTATTATTTTGTAATGTCGCCTATTTGCCATGTGAGCATGTTTACTTAACACTTACTACATTGGCTGCACAACGTTTTCAAATGATGATTTTTTTAATGTTTAGACTGCAGGGATTCCCAAAGTGGTCAAAACCGATATCGACCCTCGATATGGGGTTTACTAGGGGTCGACATAAACGAAAACTGATTTTGGGAGTCGACGAGGTCGACCCCTATTAAATTAAATTAACACAAGTTTTTATTTAAAACTTTCAAGATAGGTAGGTACTGTATTGTTTATGTTGTGTTACGCGTACTAAGAATAATTAATATTTTTGGAAATGGCATTGATGTAGTAATGTACTTTACATTTACTCAGGTTCGTACAAAATGAACGATAACGCTAATGATGAAAATGAAACTCGGCAAGGCAGTGTGGACAAGTTTGTGCAAGATAATGAGTTCGAGCGTACGTCTTTCAGGCGCGTTTTAACTTGCTCTCTATTTGACGCTTACGCAATTTAACACGAACGATCAACAAGTCCAAACGTGTTCCTGATATTTTACTATTTAATGAGCTTGCACTTAGGTTCAAAGTTCATTTGCGTTTTGAAATTCGTTGGATTGGCTTGAACGATAATGACTCATATAAGTACTCATTTATTTCAAGAGATTATAAAGTTATTACATAGCTAAATTAAGTGAAGTAAAGTCACTGAAAACTCCCTACGCGAGTTAATAGCGTAACCATCTGCAGTTTATGAAAAATTTACAGTGTAAGTACCAAACAGTTTTTATCCGGCACAGCGCATCAGCATTGCCCCACTGTGTGATAGTGATCAGTTGAGCTATCTGTAGATTGTTTGCAACAGCTTACAGTTGCCTCAGTTGTTTCAATTGTAAAAATTTACTAGTTTAATTTGTTTTAGTATTTAATTGTAATTTTTTTTGCCCTATCATGGTAAACACAACATATTTTAAATAGGTAGATATAAAAGTGCTTGTAAAAATTACTTACGCTTAAGTTGTTAAGTAGGTATGTACCTAAACTTTGAAGTGTTCAGTTTGCTTTGGTTTTCGTTCTTATGCTGATAGGTCTACTTACCTAATACAAATTTTCTATACCTAATTACCTACTATAGTTACTTACCTAATATAGGTATCCAAGTTTATCAATGAGTAAGTCAGTAATACCTAACAAATATCCATTACCTGGGTGTGATAAAAATAAGAACTATCTTAAAACAATAACAAACTTAAATTTGCACACTAGTGCAAATTTAAGTTTATTATTGTTTTTTATTTAGGTAGTTCCTTATTTTTTCTATTTGCAGGATTACTGAGAGTTCTATGATGGCGGACATGAAAAAAAAAATGCAAACAATACAGTTTGGACTACTTGAAGTTCGGATTTATTGCATCTCCATCAAATCAACACTTGCCGATGTGTCTCATATTATGTGAAAAAGTATTCAGTAACGATGCCATGAAGCCTTCAAAAATGGATGACCACTTATCAAGAGTACATGCTGACAAAAAAAGTAAGCCCTTGTCATTTTTTCAAGCACTTAAAGAAAAACTAGAGAAAAGGCCATCCATAAGATCGATGTTTGCGTCATCATCTATTAAAGACGATGATGGTTTACGAGCGTCCTATAATATATCTTTACTAATAGCGAAGTCGGGGAAACCCCACACAATTGAAGAGCAGCTTATCTTACCAGCCATCGCGGTGGTCCTTAACAATGTGTTGCACAAGCCCGCACATGATATTTTAAAGAGAATACCTTTGAGCAATAACACCGTTCAGAGACGCATAGACGAGATGGGACGCGATGTGGAAAATATTTTATGCAAGTTCTTATAGACCAACAGATTCTCTCTCCAGTTGGACGAGTCTAAATTACCCGGCAATGAAGCTCTGTTGATAGGATATGTTCGATATATCAAAGATGAAAATATGTGGCAAGAACTGCTTTTTGCTACATATTTAGAGACTAATACCAGAGGAGAATCGATTTTTCAGGCCGTGGAACATTTTTTTACTGACAAAGCTATTCCATGGAAGAACATTGTTTCTGTTGCAACTGATTGTGCACCGTCTATGGTTAGTCGTCATCGTGGTTTTATAGCTCACTTAAAGCGACAACTGCCTGATGTACTGGTCATTCACTGCGCGATTCACAGGTAGCATTTAGTAGAAAAAAAGCTGAGTCCTAGATTGCATAAGTCTTTACAATATGTAATAAATGCTATCAACAAGATTCGAAGCAATTCTTTGAACTCTCGGTTATTTGCTCAGCTATGTGAGGAAAACGACGAAGTCTTTACTCGATTACTTCTGCACACTGAAGTTCGCTGGTTATCAAGAGGCTATTGCTTAGAAAGAGTTTTTACAAGAAAAAGATCCAAATTTGAAAGAAAATCTGAACAATTGTAAAACAGATATTTACTGACTGATATCTTTGGAATGTTCAACAAAGTTAATTTGCAGCTGCAGGGTGACGATCTTAACTTGATTAAAGTAAAATCAATAATATTGGCCTTCGTGGGTAAACTAATCCTTTATAAACAAAATTTAGGCAGAAAGGAATATTCGCAGTTTCCGCATTTGTCAAAATTACCAGAAATGCTTCAAGATGATGACATTTTATTATATATCACTCACTTGGACGCATTACACAAGGACTTTACGGAGAGGTTTGAGGATCTTTTAAATTTACAAATTCCTCAATGGATAATAAATCCGTACAGTACCACAGCCATATAAGAAACCAATGTGATAATGCAAGAAGAGTTAATTACCATCAGCACAGACGAAGAGCTTAAGCAGAAGTTCAACCAAGGTTATCGGAACTTTTGGATGCAACGCAACATTGAAACACAGTATCTTACATTGTGGAACATTGCTGAAAAATACCTTATCGCTTTTCTATAATCATACCTAGTTGAAAAAAGCTTCAGTGTGGTAACAAACATTTTGACGAAACAAAGAAACCGTTTGAAAATCATCGAACGTGGAGATTTAAGGCTGCAACTTACCAATATTGAACCGTGGAGGTGAAGTGAAACATGGGGGTCTGAGATAACAGTTCATTTTGGAAAAGAGGTCACTTGTCCAAAATAGTTTGGCGATCCCAGGTTTATAAGAGTATCAGAAAAATATTTTTTTAAGGAATAGTTAGTCGATTGTGCGAATTAAATCTTTCAATAATACAGTTTTGATGCAGTCTCGATATGTAAAATGGTATTCTCATAAACATCAAACCCATTTTTATGGGTCCAAACTCAAAATTAGTTTATGATATCAAGACTATTCGTTTATAATTCAGTGAAAGTAAATTGAAAGTCGAATACGAGACTTGAGATTCTGGTAACGTCAAGGAGATATGTCTGACCGTAAGCGACTACCGCCTGCCATGGTCATCCGCAATACTGGAAGAGTTACAAGTGCATTCCCCATCTTAAAAACGCCCAACATCTTGGGTTTTTGGTAACCTCGCTCACTACTCAAGCGTTTTACACGCCGATTTCCTGTGAGACCGTGGTAATTATCCGGTTGAACCGGCGCGGTCCATTCGTGCCAAAGTATGACTCTCCCTCTATTCAGCGGTCTTATTTCATTAAAAATATTCCCGCAAATATGTTGTTTTAATTTTTTATTCCCTGGAGTACTCGCCTCTTTTGTGACAGTTTCAGTTTTGTCGGTTCTCGCGAAACCTTTTGAAAATACTGCCTGTAAAATTTTAATGAAGAGTATCCATATCTGTGTGTGTTGTGGCTGCATCTGTCAATTTGATGAAAATCTATCTTTATTAGATACGTTTCTCTCTATGCCATGTAAAATGCTTTAGGCTGGGTCTATATTGTCCGCAATCCGGAAGGCCGGAGAAAATTCAGAGCATTGAAAATAGAACTTCGCGTAGAATACAATAGAGTTGAAAATCGAATAAATAAGTGTCGAGTTGTCAGACATTCACATTTGACTTGATTTGTTGTTCGATTTTCAGCTTTATTGTATTAGAGCAAAGTTCTATTTTCAGTGCTCTGAATTTTCCACGACCTTACGGATTCCGGACAATATTGTACTAGACTTAGTGCTAAAGAAATCCGAATATTTTTTCCAATATAAGATGGAACAATTTTGAATTACATACTCCTGACAGGTTCAGTGACGTCACATAAGTTATTGTTTCTTGTTTAGGTCCACCTATTTGGGTGGATAAATGAATAAACATGATATCTAATACATCTAAGAATAGATTGTGTCCGCGACTTCATGCCCGTAAAAGGAGATCACGCGAAAACCGTACATTTTGCCGCGTATTGAAGTATCCTTCCTCGTGGTGTAATCTATATCTGTGCAAAATTTCATTAACACGGTCCATCGGCACCTATTTAATGCAAAAAAAAACAAAGAAACAAATCTTTCCGCTTTATAATATTAGTATTTTCCGCAAAAACTACTAGAACGGATTTATATATACATTTTTTTAAAGTACAGTGTTCCCGTAGGATACTATATGTATATACGTGGGATAAAAGTTATAAATTATGAATTATCAAAATATAAGCCATTCATGAAATAAACGCTGTCTTTTAGAAGTCGTTTAAAAAGAAAACATAGATAGACAAGTACTAAGTGTGTAGGAGTTGTAAGTAACCCTAAAGGGGCACAGAACTGGAATCAATAAGTCAAAACTTCGTAATGGCTGCGGGATATTTCGCCCCACGAAACTCTTAATAGACTATTTTGAAAGAAACTTTTATTACGCAGATATTTTTACGTCAAAATTGGTATTTGGTAGTCTTGTATAAAACGATATACCCCGCCTAAAGTGGTTAATGGTAAGTGGTAATCAGTTAGTGGTACGGGTGGTATTCAACACCTGTCTGTCACCGATTTTGATGAACATTGGCACAGACATAAAGTAGACCACAGGGCAGGACATAGGCTACTTTTTATCGTAGCAGTACGGTTCTCTTGGGATTTATTTTGCAAGCACGAAGTCGCAGGCTACATCTAGTATTTACTAAGTAAGTAAATTAGGAACAGTTCTAGTGAAGTAATTACTATAAATTACATTAAATTAATCTCTTAGTGTAGTTAAAGCCTGGACTTAGTGTAATGAATTTATCTAGACAATAACCTTGTATCACGGAGAACTTAGACCTAAATAGTAGAACCTAAATAGACACGTAACCTAACGTAACAACATTCAAAGCTCTAAATTGTAACACCCTTTGTTTCATGTTTTATTCAAAAGTCATATGAAGATATTACAAGTTTTGAATAAAATTATAGTATTGAATTTTATGTGTGGGCAGACAGGTATTAAGCAACACCTAACTCGTTACGGTAAGTAAATGTCTAACGGCAGAATATTGGAATAATCAAAATTAAGAGCCCTCTCGTTTACACGCTGTCGCTGTCTCTGTCACGATCGTTCCAGTATTCGGCCGCATATCATGTTAAATGTCAACCCTCGACGCAAACAGATGTTAATTATAAGTCTGACGTATCTGTCAGTGTGTGTGTGTGTGTCTGTCCGTGGCATCGTAGCTCCCAAACGGATGAACCGATTTTGATTTATTTTTGTTTGAAAGCTGAAATGATCGAGAGTATTCTCAGCTATGATTCATCATCATTCACTCGCTCACTACTTGACAATTCGAGGGTAAGTAAAATTTTTTTATGATTTAAGTCTGAAATGCTAAAGTCATTAAACAGAGTCAAAACAAAATAAAAGTTTAAATAATAATGTTATCTAGTATTAAGTTTTTTTTTTCATTGTATTTTTACATATCATAATAATGCAAATAGCATTGCAAATGAACCGAAAAACATCAAATTTACAAATAGTTTTATTATTCCGTGATAAACACCTATTTTATTAAGTACCTACTCCAGACACTGCAAATATGTCCCATGCGACCGTTTACGGCACTTACGCGAACACGGCAACTTGCAGGTTAATATTGAAAGCAGTTCCACACGGTGAACAGACTCAATAGCGCCCTGCATACGTAAAGTTCGGACCGCGCATCAGAGTGCTAAGTGTGAGTTTTTCTTTTCGCATTTGACCTTTGGCGTTTACTAGGAATTTTTATGTGATTTGACCTAGTTGTCGCATTTACAACTAGGTGGCGCTGTACAAATCACATATAAATTCCTAGTAAACGCCAAACGCGCTGACGACCGAATACGATAAAAACTCACACTCAGCACTCTGACTGCTTTCCAAACCGCGGAGGGATCTTTGCGGTTTTTTACTGTGGAGCGAACTGTCGTGCTATTTAGGACTAACAATGGACTGCCGGTGTCTTACATAATACTTCAAAATACGCGCATTGCGCGCGGTTCAAGCGCTGAAATGCGCTGTCGTCGACGTCCCAGATCCGATTGTTTATTGGCCCCGTGCATTTATGCATACGTTCTGTTTGGAGCGCTGGTTAGAAGGGCACGTGCTATTTCCCGCGGTCCGAACGTATGACGGGCAAAAGACAAGATCATGTTTGTACCATAATTTTTGAAGCTTCATCGATTGAATCTCTGTTCAAATGCAATTTAATCTTAACTTTAATTTGGTTGTATTAAATATTTTTCATTACGTTTTGTTGAAATTGGATTTGAATTGATTACATTAAGTGTGGTATATATATATATATATATATATATATATATATATATATATATATGTTTGTGTGTGTGTGTGTGTGTGTGTGTGTGTGTGTGTGTGTGTGTGTATATATTGTAAGTGTGGAATGTATGAAGTTTATTCTTTATTTTAACATCTGTCTGTCTGTTCGGGGGGGGTTTAATCCGCGGCGCGAATTGGTCATGAATTACAGATGGCGGATTGTGACGTCACGATCACGTACGCACGTACGCACGCACGTAATTTTTATATGAGCCGACTTCCTGATTGAAGTTGGGAAATCATCAGCATCACCTACTAACACCGATGACCTCTGCGACTCAGTGTAATAAAATAATAATTTAATGTAGTAAAAATATTAAATATAATATGTATAGTATGAAATGAAAGTATTATATATAATTCCCGTTATCTGGTTCGTGTAAAACAAGACCAGATTGACGTGGTGAAAAATATTTTAAACATGTGACCTTAAATTTTGAACAGATTATCCTATAAAATACATAACGCGGAGTCACAGCCGCGTGGCCCATAATCGCGGCGGGCGCGTGACCTTCAAAGCCAATGCGAAGTACGACATCACAAACTGCGAGAGTGTTCATACTTAGGGAGAGTTATCAGAAAATTGTAATCATGTGATTTTTCTATAAATTACTTAATTTATCAATTACGCATATCATTACTTCGGTAATATTGTTTTTTTAATGTTGGGTAAAATATTCAATTCGGATAAAATGTATTATTATAAGGTTAGGTTATAATTCATTACATATGAAATTTTGAAAAAAATATTTATTTAATCAAAGTATGTACCATTGCTATCTATGCACTTTTGCCATCTCATACGTAGTTCATTGATTCATTTACTAAAAAAAGCATTCGGACAGGAATCAATAAAATCTTTGAAGGCGCTTTGGACTGCCCCATCGGAGTTCAATTTTTTCCATTGCAAGAAGTTATCCAAATTTCGAAAAAAATGGCAATCTGTTGGAGCAAGGTCCGGGGAGTACGGTGAATGTCTTAGACATTCCAATTGAAGCTCCTTTAATTTAGTAGTTGTCTGCCGTAATCGTCTGGCCAGATTTAAGAAATCTGTAGTGGACGACACCGGCACTAGTCCACCAAACGCTCACAAGTAACTTTTTTGAGTCCATTTTCGCTTGGGGCAGGCTTTGGCTGGTTTGCCAGGGTTCAGCCATTGTGATGAGTGTTTCCGATTATCGTACAGGATTCACTTTTCGTTACAGGTAATGATTCGATTTAAAATCCCTTCATTATTGTGCCGGTTGAGTAATGTAACGCAGCAGTCGACGCGCGTTTGTCTGTTTGCTGCACTCAATTCATAAGGCACCTACCTTTCAAGCTTTTTCACCTCCCCAATTTGCTTTAAGTGGATTTAAACAGTTTTATCAGTAACACCGCAGCCTGCAGCTAACTCAGACGTGGTTTGCGATGGATCCGCTTCCATTCCCTTCAATTCTTCATTATCGACTTTGGTCTCCGGCCGTCTACTTGATGGCCGGGGCTTGTTCTGCAGGTCGAAATTTCCAGAACGAAAACGTTGGAACCAAAAATGCACTGTGTTTTATTTTGCAACACCGCCGTCATACATCATTAATCCTTCGAGCCGTTTCTGCAGCACTGGTGCCACGGTGGAACTCGTATTCGAAAATAATCCGATATTTCAAGTTTTCCATTTTGTAAACAGTGACGCAAATAAAAAACAAAAAGAGGAAAAAACAAAATATGAATTACTGTTTTCGAAACACAAATGCATGAGTAAATAGTGGTATAAATTTGAAATTAAGATTCCTAACCAAAGAAGATATATTTGAGATCACAGTGGCCAGTACGACAAAACGCCAATTTCATATGTAATTAATTATAACCTAACTTAATAATATGTAAGGACCTGATATAACCTAATTTATATTTGGAATCTATCTGTGTCACTTTCGCCCCATTCCATACACTAGCTAGAGCGGTGTATTTGAGTATAAGATCAATAAAGATTCTCTATGCTATGTGTATTGTGTACATAAGCATATAAAAACATAGTGATATAATATGCCGAAGTTTTCCCCGGGACATACATCATCGATCAAACAGCCGCAGCCACTTAGCTAGTCGCCGGAACTTCTTAACATCGGATTTTTCGACTTCGAAGTTTGACTGGTGAAGCGAAAACACAACACCAACATGTCTGGCATAATTCGCTTGAGGTTTAATGATTATTTTTGCCAGGTTTCTTTAATATTAGGCAAACATTGTACACTATTAACTTAATTAAAAATTTAAGTAACTTCCGTTATTGTCAAGTAGTAAGCGAGCTGATGATGATACATTACAGCTAAAAAAACTCTCGATCACGTCACTTTAAAAAAATAAACTAGATTGAAATCAGTTCAACTGTTTGAGAGTTACAATGCTATCCGTAGCAGACACTCTGTTTTCGTCGGGGTTTGAAAAGATACCATACTGAAAAAATATCCGCTTTCTAATTCCAACAAAAACAAATTTAGTTCGAAAGTAGTTTAAAAAGTAATTTAGGCAGGCAGATAGCCGTCATTAGAGTTGGCTCCCTCCACGGCTGTTTAAAAATGTTTTAATTAAACCCATAACGAGCGGCGAAGGGTTAACTCTGTCCCACACTAATGATATTGGCACTCGGAGACGACTTATGGGTTAAGGGATACTCAAGGTAGCTCGTTGTTTAAGTTGGGGTGGGTTAGTAATCTAAGGCTGCTTAAATCTCGCAGTTAAACTTGATTGAAGCCCAGTGATTTCAAAACTAAGTCGTATATAACGTACATTTGACAGAATAAAAAATTTTATACAACAAAAGTTACCGCGTCTTGATTTCAAAAGATTTTGTCAATTAAATGCGAACTGATCATACTGCGGAAAGCAAATGTCGAAATGTCAAATTTCAACTGCCCAAACAACCCCAAAAGTGGGTTTAAGTGTGGACAATTTTGTCTCGACACGCCTCGTCTATAATTTAAAGATATAACGCAGGATAAATATTGATTCACATGCTACACTACACTACACATAAATAACATTTGAGACGTTATATAATAACTTTTAACAGTCGGAATCATACGTTGGAATATTTTAAAAATAGATTTACACCCCGAACGAAAGTTATGCGATTTATGGGCACAGTTAAAGTTAAATGGAGGAGCAGTTGGCTAAACTAATATTTTTGTAATGCATTATAACTACAATTTTTATAAATAAATTAATTTATTTATTTATTTATGACACTTAGGTTTATGAGTAGATTGTGAAACAGGCCATAATAAAGAATAGTCTTGATTTCTTAAACTGATATTGAGTCTCCAAAATACCGTCTTCTCCTATTTCACAGTCCCGGTAAAGTCTAATCACGATCAAATCGCAGTGTTACCGTTCGTCCCTGTCATATTGTATCGATTTGACATCTGACATTTGACACAGTAAGATAATATGAAAATGAGAATATTGTTTTGTATGATTAAGTGATTCGCAAAACTTATAGATAAGTTTTGATCTTATGATATTCGCATCGCGATAGATTGATTCGTTTTGGTGTTTTTGAGAGAACTATTTTGCAATTTTAACTTATCTAGACTTGTCACCCTATGGTCGAAATTCGCCAGTAATAATTCATATAAGTTTGACGAAGCTCAGTCATTGTAATACACATTTTTATAATAATTATCCTGTCCGTCCTACCATTCGCACAATTTCTACCTGCAAAATAAAAAATCCAGATAAATTCTCGGGTTTTTCACCTGAAATAAAAGCTAAGTTACAGACACAGTTATTCGAACAAAACGCTTCGTAACTCCTCTTTATGTTATAATTAGTCGGGATACAGAGCGATGTGCATTTTTAACGTGAAGTTGAATGTTGAAGTGCTCTCGGAGAATGGAGTTATATTCTATAGCTCATTTCGTTTTAGGTACAATAGAGTAAATGTAAGTTTTGCAGACTTCAATATTTGTGCACAGTTGAGGCAATTCAATGTTTAGCAGATTTTATTCGATCATTGTTAATTTTACTAGAATCTAATTAGTTAATAGAATCAGACGTCACTTTGCGGAAATCAATAGCACGCAAATTAATTAATATTATATATAGCATACATGCGTGCACTCACACATTTGCTTGCAGGTTGTGGGTATTTTTAGATATAAATATATTAATTAAATTGTATTACACACTGAAATCTATTTTTCAATTTACGATCATTTTCGTCGATACGCGCTTTTGTTTATGAAATGGACCAGGAAACAAGCAGGCGGATCGCCTGAGGGTAAGCTATTATATTAGTTTTCCCTTTATTTTGTCTTCATTGCTCCTTGTCATCTGTATTAATTTACTAAAAATAAATATATCAATTACATACAAAATATCTTACAAGCCCGCCCTTATATATTTATTTCATTATGTGGCCCATGTTTGCCGAAAGGTCGCCGACCTCTGAACCCCAATTCGCGTATTATCGTATTAATTATCTTAGGCTATCGATTTACTTTCAATGACTTAAGTATAAATTAATCATCTTGATATGATTTTTGGAGTTTGTTCCGATCGCGTTAAACGGTGGTTTGACGTTTATGAGAGAACCGTTTTGCCGCTCTAACATATCGAGACTGCATCGAATCTGTATTCGAGCTACGAGTACCGGTGAACACCGTCAAATTGAACCGAACTCCTCAGTTTTATCATTAAGTGCGTAGCGCGCATTACATTTCCGTCTCCGTTCACTAATGACAGAATGCGAGGGCAAATATATTACACAATAATTATTATTTTAGCGTTCACAGTTTAACGTAACAATTATAATAACAGTCATTAGGGTATTACCGCATGCCGTGATCAAAGCTGCAGACATACAGCCATAAGTGGTTCATGAATAAACATCGTGCGACGCCACAGGTTAGTACCCACTGAGAGACGTTGGCTGTGTCTTTCTTCTGAACTAATATTATAAAGAGGAAAGATTTTATTGTTTGTTTGCATTGAATAGGCTCCGAAAGTGATGGACCGATTTTGATGAAATTTGGCACGGATTTGGCAGACCACGGGCAAAGGCATACTAGGTTTACTTTTTAAGACTGGGGCCGTATGATCAGGAATATGATGCACTATCAAATCAAAAGCTAACTATGTAGCTGTTTATCTGTTCCTCCTTCTTTAATCTGCGATACTACTACAAAAAGGTCACCTCATTTACCCCGCGTCTCGCCGCATCGTGACAAATGGCTAGCCAGTCGCTTAGTGCGTGCGGGCCCTAATTGTAGTCATGTCTGTCACAGCTGTACGGAATGCGAATGGATTACTTACTTACATATTACAATATTATGCTTAAAGCTTTCTATCATATTGTTCTTGAATCAGTAGGCTGTACAGTAACATTTTTGGCGCTCGTGTAAAGTAACACTTTGCCTTGCATACATAATAATATACATAGGTAGTTGGTACGTTAAGCAACATTTTATCTACAAATACAGTTTTTAATTCAGTCAGGCATCTCACGTCTCTACGACTGTTTATTAATAATAATAATAGTTGTTTTTTAATTATAATATTTTTTTTATAATGCCGAATTGTCAGAAAATGCCTGACGATTAATTATAAATTTATAGCTTGCCTGAAGTTGCTTGGCTACAAGCCAGCAACTTTTGTAAATCACCCATAAAAGAGAAAAGAATAATTGAAAAACAAGTATTAATAATATTACCCGTTTCCAAAGTTTTTTTCTTAATCGATAACTTAATTTATTAATGTTTTCTTATCAAAGTGTAATTTATGATCTACCTACTATTCGATTATTACTAACCCCCGGTGAAAACAGAGGGGTGTTATAAGTTGTGTCTGTGTCTGTCGGAGGCATCGTAGCTCCTGAACGAATGAACCGATTTAAATCTAGTTTTTTTTTTATTGAAAGCTGACATAATCAAGAGTGTTCTTAGCTATAATACATCATCAGCAGCTCGCTCACTGATTGACAATGCGGGTTTTACATTGAAAAAATTGTTTATGTGATATAGCAAAAAGTTTATATTTTAATTTCTATTTGGATTTAATCAACATTAGTGTCTTTGTCAGAACTTTGCCTATTGTTTAGCAACATTCTGATAGATAGGTTAATTATCAACGACAGTAATTAGTCTAGACTAATTAATCTAGACTCTAGGTAAAGATTGCCTCCAAAACTTTTAGTTTAGAATTACAGCTAGGTATCAATACTCATTAATCGTTTTCAAACGCGTGAGCCAGTAACGCGTTTACGCATTAGAGAATTTAGTTGCGGGGATGCCTGCTTTAATACTTTACTATGTCTTGTATGAAATTCCTTATGAGACTTCTTCTGTTGAACATGTATTAATAATACACATACACACAATATATATACAATATTACGTAGTACAATTTATGGTGTCGTTAGTTACTCTTTTTAAATAAATTTTAATTGATATGCAGACAAATGACAGTGTAAAGCTAAACGAAAATAAGTATACACTAGCTTATACCCTCGGCTCCGCTCGCGTAAATACAGCATCAAAGGGGAAAACTGTTCTTTTTCGGAATAAAAAGTTGTATATGTTTTAATCCAGAGTTCAAACTACTATCATACCAAGTTTCATCAAAATCCGTTGAGTAGTTTTTGCGTGAAAGAGTAACAAACATCCGTCTATTTGACCATCCATACATCATCACAAACTTTCACATTTATAATAGTTGTAGGATTTTGGAAATGTAAATCGCTTCCGAATGACGGTACAATGAGAATCTCTGCTTTGTAGAGGTCTTTCCGATTAATTATTTTTTTGTTACAAACGTAGGTCAATTGTGTTATGCTCCAGCTAAATAGAGGTGTAAGAGTTCATGAATCCATACATTGAATGTTATTTTCTTAGCTTTGGTAATTAACATTTTCGGTAATTAAACATCACCGCACCAAAAACCTCTCGTGCGTCCACATAAGTTTTGAGGTGAAAATTGTTGCTTTGTGTTTCGTATTATGACAGCGAATGTTGCGGTTTCCTACAGCTGCATGTGTCGCCGTCACGAACACATCGCTGCAAGGTTTTCTGTCCTAAATAGTTCTCGCTATATTCAGTATGTTAAATACTTAAGGTAACGTTACATACTTATTATGAATAATTATTACGCAATACAGTATCTTACATACGTACGTGATCAACCTTATAAGTAATCATTATATGTCTGGTGGTCGCCTTGAGGTCGAAATTAGCCCATCATTTTTAAATTTGAACTGTAATTACAAGTTATTTTGCCTCTGAGATAGAAAAAAAAAAGTGATAGATTGACAAACGTCAACTAGTCACAAATTGTATCTATCTATGGAGGGTGGAGGAAAGGAGGCCTACTACTCTCTCTAAGGCAGAAAAGCTAAAAAGTGTCCGACAAAAGTAGTTAAATAACAGATCCAAAACTGGCCATATAATGGCGCTAGTCAATATTGGGTGTGATATGAAGTTAGCAATAAGAGATGGAGTGAAGTTAATTGACCTAACCTAACCAATAACTAACTTCACTCCCAATTATGACTCTAGCGCCATTATGGCCAGTTTTGGAACTGTTATTTAACGCTTATTTACGGATAATTTTTCATATTGTATAGACATAGACCCCCTTTCCTCTACCCTCCATACATTTATCAACCGCATGTGTTAATAATCCGAGGCATGTCAGTTGTTGTCAATTTTATTAATTGTATGTATTTCTAAGCATTATTTAAAAAAATCAAAATGTGAGGATTTTGATTTTTTTCCTTCCTTCCTCATCATAAACTTTAACTGTGACAAATATCATACTCCTCCGTTCGTACAATTCTCGTAAAACTGTACTAAAAGTTTTTGCTTCACTCAATAATATATGTATTACAATGATGACTAATTTAGTTAAAAAATAAACATGTCTTACACATATTTATATACGACTAGCTTTTTCCCGCAGCTCCGCCCGCATAAACATAGTATCCCACGGGAACACTGCACTTTTTCGGGATAAAAACTAGCCTATTTGTTAATCCAGAGTTCAAACTACTAGTATATTGTGCATTATGTGGAACACCTGAACATGTGCAACATGTGTTGATGAGTGTGGTCGGGGTGAGTCTCAACGTAGTAGACTCGGTCTTGATGTTTCAAGAAATGTAGGAGTATGTAATAGTGTTCTGACCTCACCTAATTCAAGGAAGCCCGAATTTTATTACAAATATATTTAGAATTAGGTGCTAATAGTGTCTAAGTGTTATAATACCTGATTATATTTGTTTTGTAAGTCTCATAATGGTGGCATAGTCGGTCACCGACAAAACTCCTGAATTATAAAGAATAAAAAAAACTACTATATATATATATACTACTATATATATATATATATATATATATATATATATATATATATATATATATATATACTACTATATATATACTACTATATATATATATATACTACTATATATATATACTACTAAACCAAATTTTTTCAAAATCAGTCCAGTAGTTTTGGAGACAAACTCAAATAAACAAACAATAAAACCTTTCCGCTTTATAATATTAACTTAAATTGTCCTGTCATGACACGAGCGTCACAATTTTGGATTTTAAATGACGAATGGTGTTTCGCTTCTGCCTCGTGTATTCTGTACACGAAATACTCATATTTTGTTAATGTAGTTTAGAAATAAAAATCCACATTTCAATGTTATTAACTTCCATCTACATTGTAAGATTTTAGCGGATCACATCAGCGGTGTGTCCCGGCGGGATACGGGCGGGATAATATACGGGCTGGCGGCAAACAATGAAAATTTCATCCCGCACTCAGGATGTCTGTATCCCGCGGGAACCGGCTCAATTTACCATCGACGTACTGACTTACCGGATGCCTCCGGTTGCTCGGGTCAGATCCAATTTCATCCAAACGTAAACAAAAAGACATCCTACTACTATTATACACTAGCTGTTGCCCGTGGCTCCGCCCGCGTATACATTATCCCACGTGAACACTGTACTTTTTTCGGGATAAAAAGGATCCTGTTTTAATTTACAGCTTAAACCTATACCATACCAAATTTCATTAAAATCCGTTCAGTAGTTTTTGCGTGAAAGAGTAACAAACATCCATGCAACCATCCTCACAAACTTTCAAACTTATAAATGTGAAAGTATATATAAAATATATAAAATATAATATAATATAATATAAAATGTGAAATTTTGTGAGTATGGATAGATGGGTGGATGTTTGTTACACTTTCACGCAAAAACTACTGATAAGATTTTGATGAAATTTGGTATTGTAGGAGTTTAAACCCTGGATTAACACATACTTTTCGTCCCAAAAAAGTACAGTTTTCCCATGTAAATTGTATTCACGCTGGGCGGAGCTGCGGGGAGAGCTAGCCAACTATTTTGCTACCAACCAATTTAAATGTTACTGCTTATATACACTACTACATATTTATTTACCGCGCAATAAAGGAATACAATAACAAATTAGTTTGGTCGAATTTGATTTTTTGTTGTGGCACATTATAAATATTCCCACAGAGTAAAAAATATCCGAGAAAATAATGACGATCCAAATCGATCCAAATTTAAAAATTTTGACGTCCACTTCAACGGTCCACGATTTTTCCTCATAATCGTGGACACACCGTACACTTGTAGTAGTGCAATCAAATCGAAAGCTAACTATGTAGCTGTTTATCCATTTATATTTTTTTAAAATGTGGTATTTCTTTCTGTTTAATAAATTTTCAGTAGTTTATGATAATTTTATATAAGGTAAAATGTTTTATTGAATAAGGATGAATTAAAATATAAAATGTGCATATCAATAACATGAATATTTATCGTAAAGTAATTTAAAACGTTTGTTTTAAGTACTGGGGGGAATTCTCCCGTGAAATAATGGAATAATTTCATCTCAGCTGATCAAATGAACTGTACAACCACGATGTCAATGTCCCTCGGCAATCATCGTTTTTCTCTGGCATCTTCATAGAAAAAATGTGATTTCCAAAGACGTGGACATACTCTAAGCTATATCTTTAACGCCCGAAAATAATAATCAATTAATCTCATTTTAGCTATCTGAGATTAAGATTTCAATACATTTCAACGATTCTAGGATTGACTTCACGTCAGTTTACGTCAATTTGGTTTGAGAATCTAAGATTTCAGATACATTATTAATTTCGGGCGTAAAAGTGTTTTGTATTAAACATTTCTACATTCAGGTAAATGCGTCTTTAGCAGTTTAATTATCTTCATAATTTTTTCGTATTAAAACATGGTGTCTTTAGTCGCTTAACCGGAAAATAAGCATTATCGAACAAAACGATCAATTCGACGAAATGAATGTGTCATTGCATTTATTTATTTTATAGCACGGTTACTTAGTGACATTTAAATTGGTAGCATTATATGTTATATTGTCTGTTTGTTAACTTTTAGTTTAAATTTGATCTGAACGAGTATAAACAAGCTTCACACAAAGATTACGAAACAAAATACTTGAAAGCTTGAACTGAGCCGAGTCTTACTTCAAATTGTCGCTGGCACTCAGTCGTTGTCAATTTTCTATCGCTGAGCTCGTTCAAAGTAATTGACCATTAAATCTGTCGGAATCGCAGTAGAACATAACGAGATAATTGAGAAAAACAAAAATTGTTAGAAATGTAGTATTTTGGTTTGTTACTTTGTTACGGGTAATAGTAAATAAAAGAGATATTAACCGTGACAAATATATTTAAAAAAATAGGGGTCGTGGTCGGAAGGCCTAACGATCTGGTTTAGGCTCTTGGTGTCTGTGGGAATCGAAAGGGCGGTAACCACGTGGGAACTTAGCTGGGTCCAGGAGTGTAGCACGTGGCGACAGCGAACTGGGGCTCCAACTTCGGGTAGTTTCCCTCTGTTCACCGCGACGTAGATCGTCCAATCGGTGGTGCAGACTGATTCCAAAACCAGTAGTTCAGTCCGGAATATCTAGCGGCACTCAGAACTCCAGATGTGGGAAAATAACCATAAGTCCTTTTAAATCGGTGCCTTGAACCCGGTGTATAGATCCCTGGAAAATCCATGAAAAACGTAGGTAGGAGTCCCGTCCCACAGCCAGTGTGACCTTAACCCCAAGCGATCAAAATCACGGGCTGTGTGACCATCACAAAATAAAGGATAGGCAAAAGATGATATACAGGAATAATTAAAGCATGGATACAAATATCCTAATATTTTAACAATGCAAGAACGTAAGATGAAACTACAAATGAGCACGTGGTATGGCCAATCAAATAATTGACAACTAATTTTACAATGTGATAATTTACATTAAATAATAATGTGTTTAATACAAGCGTGAATTGCCAAATATTCACAACACAGACATAAAATAAACTCACCGTGAAAACGGGATTAAGAATATATGATATACTTGTATCCAGAAAAACTTGAAGAAATGGATTCAGCAAAAGAAAAGGAACTGTCATCTCGCGACAGCCCTTATATACTCTTACTATCATATTGTTTTTTTTTTTAGCTGACAACTATCCATATGCCACAATAAAGAAATATTGGGGATGAAGCTCCAGTTAGAAACGTTTTCCAATAGATAGCGTCGTCTAGTATAAATTAGCTATTAAAGTTAGCAATAACAGCCAATAGATGACGCTAGAAGCGTCGTTATTAGCTATGTGGCGGACCAATTAGCGCCACAATCCTGAATCGCGCTATCGAAGTTTTCTGAGATCGGCACTATATATACGACATCTGAAATTCATACAAGTGGGCTTCGGCCTGACCGAGCATATAGCCCCTCGCTCGGTCGGAGATCTCCCTTTGGGGCTTGCCACCATAGTCCGACTTTGATGACCATCGACAGGACACGCCTCCTTCTGGACATCATCATCATCACACCCCACCCCTCCGCACCACGCCAGCCAGCTTCAGCCTCATCGGGTACCTCGACCACCAGCCTCAACGCACCGCGGCCTGGTCGAACCCTCACCGGCTTCATCGGGCACTCTCACTACAACGACCGGTCAGCAAGCAGAGCACATCTCTCCTGGTCAGCACCGTAGTATCGGCCCCGCACGGCAGCACTCCGACTCACTGGAGCCCGTGCAGCAGCAGCACAGTTCCGACTCACTGGAACTCTCTGGCACTGGCGACTCAAGCAGAAGACTCAAGATTCGACCTCCGGTCTTCGGGGGGGAGTGATGTGGCGGACCAATTAGCGCCACAATCCTGAATCGCGCTATCGAAGTTTTCTGAGATCGGCACTATATATACGACATCTGAAATTCATACAAGTGGGCTTCGGCCTGACCGAGCATACCACCTCGCTCGGTCGGAGATCTCCCTTTGCGGCTTGCCACCATATTCCCACAGCTATAATAACACGTTAAAAATGTAGCTATGCTACAACTTCTTGCAGAATTGCTTCTGTCCTATTGCGATATTTGCGATATTAAAAGCAGGTACGCCGTAGACAAACAGTAAACATATTACTAACGTAATGAACCGTCATTCAATAGACATATATGAATGACAGCTCGCAGCTGTGTGCGTGAGTAGACGTATGCGAAGTGTGCGCGCGGCGAGCGGGACGTAGGTGATTTCAAGCCAGGACTTTCATTCACGGGGTTGGCCGCCACAAGTCATTTCGTGCTGTGACATAATTAACATTTAAAATTATTTCGGTGTCAGCCTTAGTTTTCGCCGGTGCTTGAGCTTTCATTTGTAGAAAGTGTCACCCCTGTGCCGTAGATCCACTGACATGAGTTTCAGCCTTATAGAGTATTGTATTGACTTAACTAACTATGACATGATGACAGCTGTCATTTGTCTTTTTAAACTTAAAATATAAACAATACTTAGTTTAACTTGTGTACTAAATATATCTTGTAATAAAGTGCCTCATATATCTTGATAATCACGGGAAAGCGTTATCTAACAAAACTATTGAGTGTGTGCTTCAAAATGGTAAAATTTTGTTCCCCTGCTCTATCATGAAGTGACATCATACACGAAATTTCGCTGACGGCTACGGATCATTGGTATAGTCGGCACACGCTGAAGTTTTTTACAGTGCGTACGTTGACGATAGATCCAGGGTTCAATTCCAAGCCGAGAGTGAATTTTTTCAAATTGTTCTGTTTATCTCTAATTAATTATTTATGTGTTTTGCAGCAACTACACTGCCATCTATAAACATTCGCGAGCATCATGATAGTATGTACTGTATCCTCTAGTACCTGTTATTTCAAAAATATTTGAAAAGATTATGATGAAAAGACTATGCAGCTTTGTGACAAAATATTATGACATATTAAAACAAGAACAATTTGGATTCAGAAAAAATAGAAAGACTACACTATCATGCTTTAATTCAATAAAATATATTACCGAAAATTTAAATAATAAAACCAATTACAGTAACTTTTCTAGACATGAGTAAGGCTTTCGACTTTGTCGATCATAAGCTTCTCTATAGAGGTCTCTCTATTAGAGGTAAAGCAAACGACTGAATAAAAAGTTACCTAAGCGGACGACAGCAGTGTGACGACGGCAGATAACTAAAATACAAAATGGCACTAATGCCATTTAATTTAGTTAATAGCAGGTCAAGATTTTTACACAACGATTACGGTGTTTGTCAAGGAAGCTTATTGGGACCGTTTCTTTTTTTAATGTACATAAATAATTTTCCTGACGCTGTCGATCAAGAAACTATTTTATTCGCAGATGACACAAGTATGCTCATTAAATGTAAGAGCAAACAATCGTATCAAAATATAATATATTCTACGCTTGACAAAATATTTATAAGTCTAAAATATAATAATTTAAAAGTTAATCTTGATAAAACTAAATTAGTTCAATTTCGTGACTACCGAACTCATCCTATTGACATAAATATTACTTTTAATGACATTCAATTAAAGGAAGTTAAATGTACAACATTTTTAGGATTTATGGTTGACAGGCACTGTGACTGGAAGTCACACATTGATTTCGTATGCAACAAACTAAAAAAAATGTGTTTGCAATCAAAACGTTACGGCTTAAAGTGTCGATGAAAGCAGTGTTAACCGCATATCCCGGCTACGTGTCCTCGGTTCTATCCTACAGTCAGTTGTTGTGGGGGAACTCGGTTGATTTTGAGAAGGTTTTCCGGGTGTAAAAGAAATGTATAAGGGCTATTTGTGAAGCCTGGTCTATGCACAGCTGTAAACCACTTTTTACTAAACATCGCATATTGCCGCTCGTGTGTCTATATATCTTACTACCTTTTAGTGTTAACCTTACCTTAATACCTTTGTGTTTTCGTTAAGCAAAATCCACAATATTTTACAGTTCAGCTCAGATGTAAATCATAGAAGTGCCCCATCAAGATTTAAATATAAATTATATATGCCCCAATGTCGTCTAAATTTATATAAAAGAAATGTTTGCATTAGCGTTTTCAAAGTCTATAATAAACTTCCCGACAGATTTAAGGATTTAAATTTATTAATTTTAAGACTCAGATATCAAAATGGCTATCAGAAAACTCTTTTTATACTTTCAATACATGAGATTTAAAGAAAAGATAAAATAAATCGATAAATAATGTAGTATTTACAAATAAAAAAGTCTAAATTGACAAAATATACTCGTATTATCCTTTATTCATACATTGCCTTCACTAACATTTGAATTTATTTTATCTTTATCATGGCATGTGGATCAAATTCTGCAAAATTGACTTAGTATGTAACTAGGTATTATTATTTATTTGTTTTTCAAATCATACATTTTATGTAATTTCTTTTATTGTGATTATTTTGTATTATTTGCTTATTTATCCTTTGGCATTGTAATAATTTTATAATGAATTTTATTTTTACATACTAAACAAATTGACTATTTATACGAATCTTTAACTTTATCTAAATGCTATTAGCTAATTTTAACTCCTTAACATTGTGATGTAATTTAATTTAATAATCAAACCAATTATTATTTTTAATGCATTGCACGCTACTGTAATGGCAGAATGCATCAGAGTTGTATGAAAGTTGTTAAGTCGTTAAAGAGTTGTCAGCTCCGAAACACGACGCGACGTGCGCAGCGTTTTTAAGATAGCGATTCAAAATTGATCTTTATTCACTACACAAGAAGATACACGTTTCATAAATACGAGAAGGGCTTCAGCCTTCAAATAATAAGTATAACGCGTCAACGACAAATGTTACTTTGGCAGTGGTTTAACAAATATCTATGACAGTCACGACCCCAACCGAACATCATCAATTTTAGAAGTAATAATAAAGTGTCTTATAATAATTATTAATTTATTTATTAATTTGGAAATTTTAAGTACCGAGAACCCCTCTGGTATATCGAGCGGTAATCGCTTACCATCATGCGATCTGCCTGCTCGTTTCCAGGTCCATTTCATAAAAAATGTGTCACACACATGATATATAGACGCTTACCTTAAATGTGCCTTAAGAATATCTAGACACTGCTAATGACACTTCACTAAACGGCACAATCACGCCTTCACTCCATTAACGGAAGCAAAAATAAACAGTTTGAAGTGTGAGCTGGGAACAATGACGTCATGTGACGTCACTAACTCGAGACAAGGCCGCGCTTTGTCTTCAATGTCAATCTTTTGTCTCCAATTATGACACTCGTGCATCGCGTCAATTTGACCCCGTGATAAGTGTCCAAGAACGTACAAAAGTGTAGGTAAAAATAGTATTTTTAAACCTCGGAACACAAAAAATTCTCCGTTTAAGCCGTTTTCAAACCAGCCTACTGCCTTAACTCATTCAGGGGCGATTCCAGCATTCACAATCAAAACTTAATTTTATAAAACTTACTTTTAACCAAGTGCGCTCATGCGTCGATGTTAATCCCGTTTTACGTCAAACGGGTTTCACCTTACTGAAGCTATTATTTTCGATAACGAAAACTGAGTTAAAACAGTATAGATGTTAAATATCGTTACATTCTTTTAGAATTTTCGAATTGTGAGAGCTATCAAATGCGATATTATACATAAGTTAATATTAACTTCATAAATACAAACGTCACAGTCATATTATCATCGTACGTGACAGCTCTTGAACGCGAAAGATACTTAATATTATATAAGATTATTCAATTTGGGTTTTTAAACTCGTTTAATCACGTAAAGCGAGTTTTTCGTATTCTGTAGGCATAGCAGGAACAATTGACAGGTGCGTAAACGTAACGTTATCGAATGTCACCGTTTAAAGCAGCAGCAATTAGTTGAAATCAGCTCTAAGCTGTTGTTGAAACCACTGATCCATTGAGTGCTTTCCCGAAAAAAAAAGAAACGAAATTAACGTGGAGCGCCTATTGAAAATTAATAGAATGAAAACTCTAGTAAAATATTGGCTACTCATCGTGATAAAAAGAATCAGCTCTTGGCTTATTTTTCGGCGAGTTGTAGTGACTTGGCTCGTTTTTAGAGGTGGCGTTTGTTTGACTTTTTCATTGATGTTTTTCAGGCCCCAATTACAAGGCAATGTAGTAATCATAATTATATAATAGTACGTGAAGCAAACATTTTCAGCACAGTTTTACAAGAATTGTACGAAATACTTGTATTATTTTAGTTAGTTTATACGGAGGAAGGTGTTCAGAAAGCCAACATTGTTTCAAATAATGCTTAGAAATACATAAAATTAATAGAAATAATAAGAACACTCAACACAGATTAACCTCATATTATTCACACACATAGTAAAAAAACAAAGACACTTAAAAAATAAATAAATGATTATGGGTGAATTTCGACCACTGGCCGACCTCTAGTAGAAAATATGATTATGCGTAAAAATACAAATATTTTACAAAAGGAAAAAAATATTTATTAAAAATTATTAACAATTATCTAGAAAAATCAAACGTTATTTTGCGTTAGTTAAATTCAAACATATTACAAAACAAGCAACCATTAACAGCATTGTGGACTCTCGAAAATACCTGTTCGAAACGATTCGTCTATTCGAACTGCAGTGAGCAATCTGAAGTACATTGTAAAGTGAAAACTCGTATGCTGTTAGCAGCATTGAAATATTCAAAACGAATGAAGAATGAGGTATTATGTTCAGACGGAAGTAGGGTAGACCCAGTACACCGGGCAGACATGATCCCTCCGGGCGAAATCGAATCGCGTTAGATTCCCGATTCTCCCCGCTACAATATCACGGTAATGCGTCTATCGAATTATGTCTAATGAGGGGAATGATGTGGGAAAACTTTTGGAAAGCACTTCTTCTAGTTCACTTATCGTAGTTAAGATAGAAGAACTTACATCTAAGATAAGTTCGAATTCGTAGTGTGTAAAGTAAGGCGTAGAAGTGTTACTGCTTTGAGACACTAGACAGTATTTAAAGGTTTATAATAATACAAATTAACTTTAAAAAGGCAGGAGAATCCCACTTTCAGCCACTATAAATAATTCGCGTTGTTGATGACAACGAAACCTGCCGCCATAACGAAAATCATTTCGGTGCTTTAGTTTGATACTTGTTGTTGTTGCGAATTAAATTATGTGCATAATTTAAATTGTAGATGTGATATTTCTGTTATGAGAGTGAAGTATTAAACGTACCCAACTGTTCGCAGAAAGTCATCAATTATTTTCACAACGTTACAAGCGCACCGGCCACCGAATTTAATCCGAAAATATCATTAAATAAAAAGGTTCATGCAGGCGTAACTATGCAAGTAACTATAGCATTTACCAGGAAATATACTTAAATAAAACATTTATCCAACGCTCACATTACACTTAAACACATGACATACATTAACAAACCAAAGACGCAAAGTACCAACTACCAACATAACAGAATACGACAATATAATAAGGTACGTACCTACACAGACAAAGAAATAGACTAAGAAAAAAAAGACGATTCCCTAACGAAACAAAAAAATAGTGGCAAAAAAAGAGAAATTAGGTAGGTACTTAGGTAGACAAATAAGTGTAATGCAAAGAATTGAAGTAGGAAGATATAAACTCGCCATATATTTTTTTAGAAATTCATGGAACCAAATTGAAAAATCATTAAATGACTAGGTCATCATTTAATGATTCAAATCAAATCAAATTAAATCAAAAATTTTTTATTCAAAATTGGTATTTTTAAATACTCTTTTTGAACGTCGTTACTACGTGATGCCTACCACCGGTTCGGGAACTAACCCAGCGAGAAGAGCCGGCAAGAAACTCGTCTGGGGCCATCTTTTACCAAAAAGATGGAAAATTATTTATTATAATTTCTTTGCATCTTTCAACGGCGTACCAGTTGACTGCATATTGGTGTCTGAATCATGGCTAAAACCCTCACTTTCCTCCATACTGTATCCTTTACAAGATTTTTCTTTAGTTCGTAATGATCGCTGCGTTGGTAGAGGTGGGGGTGTGTGTATTTATATTAGGAAGAACATCTCATATAAAATAATCTGCCAATCTTCTAACTATATTCGTGGACAGCTGGAATTTTTATTTCTAGAAATCACCGTCTCCCATAATAAAGTTCTTTTAGGTGTTTTGTATAGTCCCTCCTCTGCAGTCAATTACTTTGCAGTACTTGATGATTTGCTTAACCGTTACTGCCCCTCCTACGAACACATAATCCTCATGGGCGACTTTAATACGTGTTTAACTAAAAATGATAATAGAACTCTTATGCTCCAAAATATAATTTCTTCTTTTAATATGCATATTTTACCCCTTTCCCCGACACATTTTCCACCGAACTCTGAGCCTTCTTTGCTTGACCTTATTTTTATCTCTCAACCTACTAAAGTAATTTCCCATGGCCAATTATCTGCTCCTTTCTCCTACCATGATCTCTTATACTTGTCTTATAAGCTCCGTAATCCCAAACCCAGAGCTAAAACCATTTTGCAGCGTAGCCTTGCCAAGATAGATCTGGACATATTAAGACATGACTTCAGTGCGATCGACTGGAATCCGCTCTACGAGGCGACATCTATTGATTGTAAAGTAGAAATTTTCAATTCAGTGGTTACCAAAATTTATGATGTTCATGTCCCTGTAAAACCTATTCGCATGAAGCGTCTCCCAGCGCCCTGGTTATCCCAAGAAATCAAAAATATAATGACTATGCGTAACAAGGCCAAGAGTAAGTGTAAACGAGTGCCTACAGAACAGAATTTATTAGCTTATAAAAAACTGCGTAATACTTGTAACAGAATGTGTAGAGACGCTAAGCGCCATTATATATATGCTTCAGCTGAAAACTTGTCTCAGGCACAGATGTGGAAATTTCTTCGACGCCTCGGGATTGGGAAAATATCGGAGACTCCTGCGCCAGTAGTAAATATTGACATACTTAACAAACATTTTGCTGTTCAGCCTTTAAACTTATCGGATGCCAATAAATCCTGCTGTTTGAACTCCCTTTCTAATAAGTTACCTCCTCCGTTTGATCCGTTTGTCTTGAAAAATATCTCGGAAGATCAGGTACTCACAAGTCTTCGTTCAATCGCCTCTAAAGCCATTGGTAGTGATGGCCTGAGTAAGGATATGTTATCCCCAATTGCTGATTTGTTGTCTCCAGCTATAGCCCATATCCTTAACTTTTCCATTAGTTCAAGCACTTTTCCTTCCATGTGGAAACATGCCCATATAATACCTCTTCCTAAAACCACTAATCCTACTTTACCTTCTGATTATGGACCCATTTCCATTTTACCAATCCTTTCTAAAATTCTTGAGCAAGCAGTTACCAAACAATTCAGTGATTTTCTAAACACCAACCATATTTTAAGTCCATACCAGTCTGGATTTCGTCCTGGGCATAGCACTACCACGGCATTGCTGAAAGTAACGGACGATATACGGTATGCAATGGACAACAGACTGCTAACAATTTTAGTTTTATTAGACTTTAGTTGCGCGTTCAATTCGGTGGACTACGATATTTTGTTGGCCATACTTAGGTCTTTAGGTGTATCTTCTTCTACGTCAGCATGGTTTGACTCCTACCTGAGAGGACGAAAGCAACGTATATTTACTCCTGACGTTAGTTCTGACTGGTCCAGCATTACTGCTGGTGTCCCACAGGGGGGAGTATTATCCCCATTACTTTTCGCGGTCTTCATAAACGAAATAACAAGGTTCATCTCTTCGGCCTACCATTTATATGCAGATGACCTGCAAATATACAGGCACACTAGTATTGAGGAAATTGATCTTGCTATTATTGCTGTTAACCAAGATCTTTTAAATATATTTAAGTGGGCGAACACTTTTGGACTTCTGGTTAATCCAAAAAAGTCGCAAGTTCTTCTCATTGGCAGCAGGCAGTTGCGCTCCAGGGTTGATTTTGAATCTATTAGCAAAATAATTTACGGTAGTGATGTATTGGAGTTTAGCGACAATGCCAAAAATTTAGGTCTAATTATTGATTGCAACCTGTCGTGGTCTGCTCATATTAATGGTATAAGCAAAAAGTTACATCATTCTTTGCATACATTAAAAAGACTACAGAATTTCCTTCCTCTATCCACTAAAATTCTTCTAGCACAATCCTTGTTATTGCCATTGATAGATTACGCTGACTCCTGTTTTTTGGATGTAACTGAGGAGCTATTGTGTAAACTTGAACGTCTCCAGAATTTGTGCATACGTTTTATTTTTGGACTGCGCAAATTCGACCATGTTTCCGAGTTTCGCAACAAATTACAATGGCTACCCATCAGCCTTCGTCGGAATTTTCATATTTTAACCCAGTTGTTTAAAATTCTAAAATTGTCCAACTCTCCTTCTTACCTATTTGAACGATTTTCATATACTACCCCGAGTGATAGACCTCTGCGTACTTGTAACCCAAAAAAGGTACTCGACACCCCTTGGTGTAAATCAAATTTCTACGCCAACTCGTTCACGGTCCGAGCTGCCCAGCTGTGGAATGCTTTGCCTGAACATGTGCGGCAGGGTCCAACAGTGGACACGTTCATGACTAGGCTGAAGAATCATTTCTTATTGTCATCAGCAACAAAATAGTTTATGTAGGTTTATTTTTTTCATATTATTATTATTTATTAGGTTCATTAATTTTTATTTATTATTCTTTTATGTAGGTATTATTATATTTATAATATGTATTAGTATATTGTATTTACTAGTTTATTTCATTATAAATCAGTTGTAAGTAATTGTCTCTTTTTTAATCTGATATTATTCTTTGCTGTACTACCTGTGTCCTACTTATTTTATTTTTCCTAAACTCTGTGTAAGGTCTGCTGGCAGAGATCTCTTTTTAGAGATAAGCACGCCTTTGTACCATCTCTTTTGTGTATTTTGTAATATTTTGTGTTATTTCTGTTGTGTACATGAAGAATAAATAAATAAATAAATAAATAAAAAAATTATTCTTTTAAAATCAAAATTAGTACAATGTTTGCTTATGTCAATGTAACAAATAATAACATAAGATAAGGAGCCACCTTATTCCCAAGGTGTGCCGTCTTGAATGAAGTCATTAATTTTATAATACGCTTTGGCACACAAACGTTCTTTAACTACTTTTTTAAACTTATTAATGGGAAGGTTATGAACCTTTTCTGAGATTATATTGTATAAGCGTATACATTGGCCTTTAAAGGATTTACGTACTTTGCTTAGTCTGAACACTGGCATATCTAACTTGTTCTTATTCCTAGTGTTTACACAATGATTATCACATTTATTTTTGAAGTTGTTTAGATTATTTCTTACGTATAACACATTTTCCAAAATGTATTGAGATGCGACGGTCAGAACTTTTATTTCTTTAAACTTTTCCCTTAGAGATTCAAAAGTCGACATCTTATAAATAGAACGTACGTTTCTGCAGCACAAATATTGTATTAATGTCCGCAGCGTTTTCCCACAAGAGGATGCCATACGACATTATGCTATGAAAATAGCTAAAGTAAACTAATCGCGCGGTCTCTATGTCGGTAATTTCTCTAATTTTTTCAACAGCGTATGCTGCAGAACTCAGCTTATCTGCCAATTTAGCAATATGTGGTCCCCACTGTAACTTACTATCTAATGTTATACCTAGAAAAACAGTGGTGTCTACTAATTTCATTTTCTCATTATTTAATAGTATATTGGTTTGTGCCTGCGTAACAAGCTGAACTTTAAACATTTTGTTTTATTAGAATTCAACAGTAAATTATTAGCATTAAACCAATGTACTATTTTTGAGAGAGCACTATTTACCTCGTCATTGTTAGATTGTCGTCGCTTCATATTAAAAATTAGTGAAGTATCATCAGCAAAAAGTCATATCTCATGCTTATCATTAACTAGATAAGGTAGATCATTTATATAGATGAGAAATAGAAAAGGGCCCAAAATAGACCCCTGTGGTACTCCTAGTTTAATTTTAGTACCATTAGACCTTTTGGAATTAACTTCTACAGTCTGTGTTCTATTTATTAGATAAGAGCTTAGAAGCTTTAGAGCCGTGCCCCTTACACCATAATGGTATAATTTCCTGAACAGCGTATCATGCTCCACACAGTCAAATGCTTTGGATAAATCACAGAATATACCAAGTGCATCCTGTGACCTCTCCCAAGCTCCAAATATACTGCACAGAAGACTAATGCCTGCATCTGTTGTGGACCGACCTTTAGTAAAACCAAACTGATTACTATGTAACAAATTATTCGAGTTGAAGTGAAAAATTAATTGATTTAGAATAATTTTCTCAAAAATTTTACTTAAAGTCGGTAATATGGATATTGGTCTATAGTTAGCTGGGTCTGCTTTATTCCCAACTTTAAAGAGAGGCATCACCTTGCTGTGCTTCATCAAGTCAGGGAACACGCCACTTTTAATACAATTATTAAAAACTAATGCTAGGTGAGGGGCAATGATGTCAATTACTGGGTTTATAACTTTTGTGGACATACCCCAGAGATCAGTTGTACTTTTAATATTATGTAATTTAAATGCCTTGATAATGTCTCTAGAGTCTATTTCTTTGAAAATAAAATTTACATCACATTCCCTCACATTATCTCTAAGTAATTTTTCGGCAACTGTAGGTGATGAATTTAAGTTTTTTGTAGTTGAGATCGGAATGTCAGCAAAAAACTTCTCAAATACTGTCGCAACTTCAATGTCAGAACTAACTTTTTTATCATTAATATAAAGTTCAAATTTAGAGTTGCGACTGGCGACTCTTCCAGTCTCATCTGCAATTATTTTCCATGTGGTTTTCACTTTGTTTTTAGAGTTCTTAATTTTTTCTTTGATGTGAAGAAACTTCGCTGCTTGACATACCTTCTTGAAGATCTTCGAGTATTTATTGACATATAGTTTAAAAGCTTCACTCCTGTTCATTGACTTCTCGTTATACAAGTCATACAATCTTTGTCTACTTACAATAATACCTGCAGTTGCCCAGTTACTAAAATTATTTCTTTTATTATTAAATCTGACCGATTTAGAAGTAAATACAGAGTCAAATTGGTTTTTTACTACTTTAAATAAATTACTAAAAGTTTCATTTGGATTAATTGACTCATTCAAACATTGAAAACTTGAAAGTAATTTACTTCTAAATTTCTCAATACGTTTTATGTTTACAGGAATAAACTCAATATTTTCTATCGGATTATTATCACATTTAAGATCAAATGATGCTAGCTGTCCACAGTGGTCAGAGTTAAGTACATTAATTACTTCTTTCCTAAAAGTAGTGACATTTGTGAAAAGATTTTTTAATTGTCCTGTTTGTTTCAATCTTTTTCCCGCGGCTTTGACTGCGTAGATACAGTATCCCACGGGGACAATACTTTTTCGGGATAAAATGTAGTCGATGTGCTGAAACTACTACTATACCAAATTTCATAAAATACCGTTCAGTAGTTCTTGCGTGAAAGAGAAACAAACATCCATTCATCCTCACAAACTTTCAAATTTATAATTAGTTACTACTAAAGGCTTAAAAATATATATTTTATATAAGTTACGTTAGCTAGTATAATGGTACCTACTCTTTTATTTTAAGTTAATAATATAAATGAATGATTAAAACTTTTTTCTTGCTCACTGTTCGGTATTTATTTGAAAAAGACTGGCAACACTGGTAGTAGGATTAAGCCAGTCACGTTGGAGCTTTTCGTAGTGTTGCTGCAGTAAAAAAATCAACACCCTCAGTTTTTTTTTTGGTCAATCTTTAGTGATAAGATAGTGACAGAACATAATGAAACTCGATAACGTAATATCCGGAGCAGGTATTAGAAACACAAAAGATATATCAAAGGCTAAATATTACAAAGCTCGGCTGAGATGGTCTCAATGGTAGTCATTACCGGATCAAACGGCCCACCCTCCCGCGTAGACAAAGGCCATTGTGGTGCAGCGCGACATGATTAGGCGCCAGTCGCCACCTACATTACACCACACACGGCTATGGCACGATCGGCATATCGAACTGAAAGAATACGGTACAATGTTGCACATTCTCCCGTAATATTTTTAAATTAAAAAATAGTATTTACAATTTACTTTAAGCCCCGATTTCAACAAACTGCTTTAAGCGCGCTTGTCGCTAAACTTGGATTTGATCTCTCTCTCCCTCTCATTCCATGTTCATTAATTGTAGAACGAGATAGATCTCAACCCGAACCTATACCTAAGCTCAACGTCGATTCAATCCAAGCTAAGTATCCAATTTAATATAAGTGTCATCTAAGCGATTAAATTTAACCAATGATAGGTATAATTGTATACCTTTATTGCACGGTAAATAAGCGACATTTACATTGGTAGCATCATGTGTTCTATCGTTCTTTTTGTTTACGCACGTTTATATTAATTTTTTTTTGAACAGAGTAAAAATCAATTTTGCATCCCAAATTTTTTCTATTTTGATTTAAGTAATATGAAAATACAATTTTATTACACAAAGCACGACAAAGGAAAAAAGTAATGTTCCTGGGTCATGGATGTGTATAAAAATATGTTTATAATATAATAAAAATTTTAAATTTATGTATAGTATGAAAGTATTAAATATACTTCCCGTTAACTACTTACTACTTGGTAACGCAAGTTCTTCGGATTACCACGGGGCCAGATTGACGTGGTGTGAAGCGTCCATTATTATTAAATCGAGCATATCGTAAAATTCAACAACATGGTAACAGTGTCGTGTAGGTGTGTGTGTAACCAGTAGGTGTGTGTGAACGCCAACAGTTGACATTGACGAGTCCAGAATTTAACCTCATTTAAAAGTTCATTAATTTATCATTGATTTACCTAATAAAACAATTTTATATATTATAACTATATCATACTCCATGTTACCCGCGACTTCGTATGCGCTAAAAAGGCAATCACCCGGGAACCGTACATTTTGCCACGATAAAAAGTAGCATAATATGTCCTTCCTCGGGGTCTAATCTGCCAAATTTCATCAAAATCGGTCCAGTTGTTTGGGAACCTATTAACAAACAAACAAACTTTTCCTATTTACAATATTCGTATAGATTATGTGTCGTGTTTATGATATTTTAGATTTTAGTATATTAGATTAAATTTTCGAATACTCCACACCCAGCATCCTTTATTCTTTTACCTTATAAATATTTACCAAAACGACTCTATAAATTTCAATGTATGAGACAACAAAAAGAAAAAGATTGTCGAAATTCCCCCAAAACGGTCTATAAAACCCATCAAAAGCTCTCTGTATGCCAGGAGCGACAGCGCCGCGAAATTCAAACAATAAAGTCATATGAAAGTTGCGGAGTTGAAGAGAATGCCAATACACCAATATTGAATCAAACTCTTGGATTCGGCCGCCATTTTATTAAAAAACTAGGTAGTGTTGCCAGCTTTGAAATATTGTTTTACACATGTAAATGCGCGGAATAAATTGTTTTAGCGCCGAGTTCGTTGTTTTCAAACCACTTTTCATAAACATTTGTAACTATCAAGTGGCAAGTTCCAAAGTTTGTATGGAAATTGAGCTATGACAAAGAATATTATACTATATTACTAACGTAATAACCATCATTTAATAGATTTACACGATTGACAGCAGCAGGGGGGTGCACGAGGCGAGCGGAACGTCAGTTTTTCAAGCCAAGACATTCACTCATGGGGCTGGCCGTTGGACGTTATGTGCTGTGACGTAATTGACAGTATAATTTCATGATATATAAGACAGACTTGTCTGATGCGACGATTTAATTCATTTCGGTGTCAACCTTAGGCTTACGTCAACATGACCCCGGTGCTCGAGCTGTCATTTGCAGAGAGTGTCGCCCCTGTGGCAAAGACATGAAAAATAGGAATGTTGCATAGTATCTAATATCATATTGTTACAAACTAAATTTTAAAATTGCTGAAAAAAGAAAGAATAATTTAAAAGAAACAGTTATTTAGGTTGACGCGATTAAAAACGATGAGTAAATAAAAATATTGCCAATCTCTTTTTCGCAAAACGATTTGTGACGTCACAGTCTGTTACCGCCATACATTAATTAATGACAAAATATGTATGGCGGTAGCACGTCACGTCGTGACGTCATTAGCCCGATATATCGCTCTCTTTCTCATTGTAAATTTAAATTGTTAATACATATCTTTGTTGTTTTATAAGATTTACAAAAATGGGTTTTAATCTGTTCATTATAATGTTGTCTAACACTGAAAAGACGAAAAATATTTTTTTGTAACTTTATCCATGCAACGATTGAAACAAGTAGACAGATCGCTGGATGGTAGGTAATTCCCGCGAACCATTGACACACGCAAGTTACACCAGAGAATAAAATATAAAAGTTCAGTGCTTTGTCAGTATTTTCAACCCGAACCGTATCTATCGAGCAAAAGGAAGAAGTGCTTGTGTATTGCGCACACACTTGGGAACCATAAAAAAAACTTGAGAGGTGTCAAGGGACACCCGGATGGAACGAAGTTATAATATAAATATTATGTGAGTATATATATACACAGAGATTAGCCGGAACAAACACACAGACTAACAGACGGACAGAAAAATCTTAACAATTTATATTTTATTGTAAGTACCGATCATACTTTTAAATGCATTAAGTGAAAATAAAAGCTGTTAATTTGAAATTACAAACAGACACTTCAATTTTGTTTATCTGTATAGATATAATATATTATATTATACAAAACAAATAGTTGAACTAAGTATATATAGTGCGTGCATAAATAGTTGGACGTCGCGCCTTAGGTGGGGACAGGGATGAGGGGGCGGGTTGCTTGCTGCTCGCAGTGTTGCCGCCGAGAACTCCGGCTCCGTAATAATAAAGTAATAACATCAAGTGCTCCTAAGGCCCGGCTAGCTAGTCACAATATGTGACAGTCATAACAGTCACAATGTGTAATTGTAAAATTCTACATTATTGTCAAGGTGATAAGGTCGTTTTTTGTATCATTCTTAATAGACGTTATTACATTATGATTTCGAGTGGCAAAAAGTGTCGTGCCTATAATCCGTCCAGCCTCCATACAATTCGCAACGCGCCATAAGGAACTTCGTTCCAAAACTTCGTTCCAATAACTGCCGCGTAACTTGGTTTCAACGAAACATGCCACCGTCGCGTAGGGGCTATTATGGAAGCCCCACATTCCTTGGGCCTCCGGCACCTTTAGTAAGCGTCATGGACCGAGACGCGACGCTGCAATTTACGATAGCGATTCAATGGAACTGTATTCACTACACAAGAAGATCCACAAGAGCAGCCTCGCGCTACGCAACTCGGTGAAGCTCGAAATTCGTGTAGTCAATAAAGTTCAATTTTGAATCGCTACCTTAAAATGCAGCTTCGCGTCTTGGTGTGAGCTGACCCTAACGGTAAAACTCGCCTGTTTTCTGTGACACCGCAGTATCGCACGCCCATTTGTGAGGAAGTTTTACTTTTCTTCGGTCAGAAGTGTTTTAATTTTTGTTACAAGAATTAAAACACTTCTGATTCTTATTTAATTTTTGTCGCTTAATGAACCATAGTAAGATCTGCGACTTTTGCGAAAACAAGGATTTCCAGTGGGTGGCATTTTCACGTTGGCTCTAAATCACCGATCGCCCTATTTCATAATCGGCTCTATTTCACAATCGGCTGTATTTCACAATCGGTCGGCCGTAAATCCTTTGCGGACGCCGCTCAACCATACACCTTAATAATAATTAATTATTATAAGGAGCGCAAATTGACGAATGACTATGGATTATGACTTAAGGTCAGCTTACACCGCGATGATGCGCGATGCTGGGCGGCACTGCATTTTCAAAGATAGCTATTCATAATTGAAGTTTATTCAACACACAAGAAGGTACACGTTTCATATTATGAAACCAGTCATACACGCGCTGTGCAGCGCGGTGCAACTGGACTTTAAACTCTTACAATTAAACGTGTCTGAAATCTTTTTGTGTAATGAATAAAGTTCAATTTTGAATACCGTTTGATCGTCTCGGGGGCCCTTAGCATCGAATGTTTTTGTCACGGTTACAGACGACATTTGTAAGGCCATAACCCATCAATGAAAGTCAAATTGGAGTTTTGCCGGGGAATTCAATGGGTGACGTTTGGATTTTGCATTTCTTTCATAAATTTGTGTTATTTCGGTTCTTAATGTGTAATATTGGTCGAATATTAACCATTAAATATTCGTTAACGTGCACAAGTGTGAACAAGTGGTACAACTTCTAAAAACGTGCTATTTTGTGTTTCCCGCCAAAACTCCCTAGACACTTTAAGCAAAGCTTCTACCACTTTACTGAATCGACTGACGTGACTCATGGACTGCACTGACTATATATTTGGACTTTGACTAGACTTTAGACTTGACGATATAGGAACACGGTGTTGAAAATTGAAACGAAAGATCTATTTCCCGCCTTTGTAACTTGACACTGGCAAATGGTTATAAGCCGATGCCATATATAAATAAAATAAAAATTCGAATTCACGTCCAAATTGTTAATGGGCTATTCGACAGTTAACTGAAAAAAATAATTTGCGAATATTTTGATTTTGCGAAAAACCGGCCACATTTAGTCGAGTTAATTATTTCAACTACGATTAAATTAATAATTTATGACTATCTGCAAATAAATTTATGTATTAGTTTTATTTCATTCTATCCACATGTAAAATATCGCCTATAACTTACGTAGCAACAGTGTATTCATTAGTATGTGCTGTAACAAAACTTGTATTTGTTGCACCTGCGAGTTCTATCAAACAACTTTACTTAATGTGTTGCCCGCGGCTTTGTGGGCTCAAAAATTAATTTCGTAGAAACCGTAACTTTTTTTGCGATAAAAAGTAGCCTATGTCCTTCCCCGTGGTCTATTCTATATCTGTGCCGAATTTCATCAAAATTGGTTCGAGTAGTTTCGGAGCCTATTCAATGCAAACAAACAAACAAACTTTTCCTCTTTATTATATTATAAGTATAAGTATATAATAATTATAAGTATAGATAATAATAATAATAATAATATCTATGGATGCTTCACACCACGTCTATCTGGCCCCGTGGTAAGTACTCGAAGAACTTGTGTTACGGGGACCAGACAAGTTTGGTTAGGACAATTCAGGCTGATCCCTGATTGTCTGACAAGAAAGATGATCCATGCGTCGGATGGGCATGTAAAAAGTCGGAACTGCGCCTAATGTGTCGGTTATCCGTCCAACTTGGTTACGAGAGTAAAAGGAGGAGAGAGTGCTCTTGTGTACTGCGCACACACTTGGGCACTATAACATAACTCCTGCGTAGCTGGCCTGGTTTCAATGAAACAGGCCACCGTCACCGAAATCGGTGTGGGAGCTATTATATTTTAGATATTTCTTATTATACAAATATTTAATACACATCCATGACCCGGGAACACAGAAAAGCTTTTTATTTCATCGGCGAGATTTGAACCCGCGACCCCGCGGGGGATTGAGCACTAACGCGCTCAACCACTAAGCCACCGAGGTTGCCAAATATGTACCTACAGTAAGCAGAGTTGAATTATAACTAAAAGCGCTGTATTTTAAGATGTAAAAATGAAAATCTTGTGTTAAAATTGAAACCCCGGTTAGCTCGACAAAGTCTTTGTGTGTAATATTTAACTTTGGGATTCTTTTCATAATGTGCTCGCCGCTTATGTTGAACTATTAAAGGCGTTAAGATTGTTTTAGCTTGTTGTAATTAAGTTTTTAAGATTCAAAGCCGAGGATTGGAAATGTGAACCGACGCGCCTATAATTGCCAAATTTTGCCTAACAAAATTACTTAAATAATAATGAATAGCGGTCGCCCGTGGTCGAAGTTCCCATATAATTTATTCAATTTTTGATATTGAACTTTGTATATAAGGTTTTTTTCGCTCTTACGTATGAAAAAAAATATAAATGTTGTCCCTTGAAGATAGATTGACAAACGTGTGACTAAATTGTGTCAAACGCATGATAGCGTAAATTATAAATTTGAGTTAATGTTTGTAACATTACTTTTATGTATTTTTAAGCATCCGTTTAGTAGTTATTGCGTGAAAGGGTAACAGAAATATATCCTCACAAACTTTCACACTTATAATAGACAAGCTGCTGTTGCCCGCGGCTCCGCCCGCGTAAATACAGTATCCCACGGGAACGCTGTACTTTTTCGGGATTAAAGGTTTGCTGTTTTAATCCATAGCTTAAACTACTACCATACCATATTTAATCTCCGCCCGCGTAAATACAGTATCCCACGGGAACGCTGTACTTTTTCAGGATTAAAGGTTTGCTGTTTTAATCCATAGCTTAAACTACTACCATACCATGTTTCATCGAAATCCGTTCGGTAGTTTTTGCATGAAAGAGTCACAAACATCCATCCATCCATCCATCCATCCTCACAAACTTTAACACTTATAGTAGTAGTAGGAAGTAAGGAGAAGGACTTAGTATCAATAGCACTGACGTCACGATCCCGCGCGTGGCTCCCCGGGGATCGATTTCAGAAGTTCCACAAACCCGAAACCCGTCTGTCACTATCCGTCTATCCCGGTTATTTCAGCCTCCCTTTATATTAACAATGCCAATCTCGTATCCGCAAAGCGTGAAATACATTTAGTTGTTTGTATTTCTACAACAGTTTTGTACTTTGCTCATAACTCTCCAGCTAGAACTCCATCGAAAAAGATGTCTCGTTCATTTCGTTTTTGTTTTAATGACAGCTAGTATATAAATAATCAGAAATTTATTATATACTAGATGTCGCGACACACGTTGTTCTGTCTTCACTAGGAACTGGAATGAATTAATAACTACACCTACAACCTACTTGGGCTAATTTTTAGAAAATAAACCAAACAGGTAAACGAGTTACCCCTTCGTCACCCAATTTATGGAACCTCCGCCGTTTCGTTACCTCAAACATTAGATCCGCCCATTCGTCTCCTGTTGTAGTACATAATTAATGCTTGCACATTTTTTATGAAATGAACGAGGTAACGAGCATTCGGATCGCCTGATGGTAAGCGATTACCCCACGTAAATAAACACTACTTATTATTTTATGAAATGAACGAGGAAACGAGCAGTCGGATCGCCTGATGGTACGTAAGCGATGGTGTTCAAGTAATGTTGATTGAGTTTTTACCCGACTGCGTCAGAAGGAGGAGGGTTATGTTTTTCGAATCTGATACCGCGATCTCCGACTTATGCCCGGTTTCCAAAGTGAATTTGTCGTCAGTTTATATCTAATCATCATTAGTGCTATTGCTTCGATAACTTGTTTCTAAACAAACATATACAATATTAAACTAAGTTTAACTTTAACTAACGAATGAGTTCCGGTTAATGGTTACCGATTCCATAACTCGTATTTGAAATAAAACTCTGCCCTAGTTAAACTTAATTTATCTTCAGAAACCAGGCATTAATGTACCTACCGACAATTTAACCGCTAAGGGTCAGTTCACATCGTGACTAGACGCGAAGAGGCGCTGCATTTGAAGATAATAATTCAAAATTGAACTGTATTCACTACACATGAAGATACATGCAAGATATGTCGAGTCAATAAAAGTCAACGTCAATCAAATAGTTTTTTTTTAAACTAAGATTGCCGAAGGACATTATCAACATAGTTCCAAGCTATAAAACTATGACGATTATAAATCTACTTAGTTTTGATATACTTTTATACCAGGTGACGTATGGGCAGTTCCAAAATACATTAATACTTGGTAGCAGCCTATTGGTCACCTGTCGGGGGACCAATGGGCAGCTATTTAGGTGACGAAACACTGGTATTTGCACCTTAGCGCACATCATCTTAGCGCACATATTAACATTTGACAGACAAGTGATAAATTGAACACAGTGAGAAAATCCAATCGATGTTTTTTATTATTTTCCCATGTTTTCCAATATTTCTCACCTGCCCTTGAACTTCCAAGATTTTTTAATGATCTCCATAACTCAAAACGGTGCAGCCGTTCTCGAGTTTTAGTGAGACATTGAATTGCAATCAATTTTTATATATAAGAAAAAGAAGATAATGTTTATTGAAACCGATGTTGCGATGATTAAAAATCTCATCATCATATTCACAATGGACAATGAGAAAGAAAAAGTCACATATCTGAACTAGCTTTCGCCCACGGCTCCGCCCGCGTATATACAGATCCCCACGGGAACATTGTACTTTCGGCATGAAAAGTAGTATCAGTATGTGTTAATCCAGGTCCTAAACTACAACCGTACCAGCAATCCGTTCAGTAGTTTTGCGTGAAGGAGTCACAAACATACAAACTTTCACATTTATAATAGTAGTAGTGTTTCTTTTAGAATCGTGAATTGCAAGTTTTGCTCTACTTGATATACAATATTCGATATTCTACTAACTTGTGACGTCACAACTCTCGACAACTTATTTCGAGTGCATTGTTATAAGTTCGCTGGTAATATAACATCGCACTGCGGGAATTTAACTGATTTGCGAAATGAGGTTACCGATTCGACACGTACTAATGGAACTGCAAGTTGAGAGACTTAAAGAGTTTCAAACACAATTTCAAACAGAGCTGTCTGAGTAATCCATCCCTAAACAAGAATATTGTACCTATCGAAGTGTCATCGTCTCATTTCAGTGCACGAACAAGCTTTTTTAGGGGAGACGACTTCTTGAAAGATATTTAGTTCAATTTATATACTCAGAAATATTCTTTCAGTCTAGCCTATTGTATAGTCTAGCCAATAGAATTTGTGTATCAAATGAAAACTAAAAGATACTGAGATCCTCGTTAGTAAAATATATACTATATTATTTAAATAAAAAATTGACTACTGTCCATCAAATGTTTCGTAAATATATATGTGTGGTTACATACTCATTTCTCGTATATGCTATCATAGGGACACACCATCAGTGGGGTAGGCACCTTGGGCATAGGGGAGCAAGCATCGAAGGGAGATACCGAGCGAGGTGCCATGCTCGGTCAGGCCGAAGCCCGCTTGTAAGCATATCAGCTGTAGTATATTTAGCACTGAACTGTGAATACTTCGATAGCGCGATTCAGGATTGGTCCGCCACAGCACGAACAGTAATTGACAACGGATCATCCGTAACGCTGTCGAATGAGAATTGTATGAAAATCATGACAGCGCTTATACGAATTCGACAGGCTTATACGAATGAGAATTGTATGAAATTAAGAAAATCAAGGCTTATACGAATTCGGACATAACGAATACGCTACTGCCAATTGTTCGTGGTAAATATTAAACTGAAGAGTTTAATATTAATTTAATAAAAAGTGCTTTATATTTTAAACATTTTTCAGTTTCTCGGAACAGCGGTTATTATGTTTCGGAAAATAAATAAGCTTAAAATAAATAATAAAACGTTATTTTGTTAACTTTAAAGTCTAGAAAATACGGATGAGTATAACTGATTTATTTCCGTTTTTAAATGTAAATATTTATATACTAGAATTACTAGATAAATGCAAATTGCTGAAATACCATATCTGCAAAGAAAGTGATTGGGCTAAGTAAAATAAATTGTGCCCCCTGCCCCAAACTAATAATAATAATAAAAAAATGGTTGACTGTTAAGTCGGTTTTACTGCATACACAAGTCACGTTCACAATACAATTCGCAGTATATACAAAACCTCGGAGAATTATCTGTAATTAATACCCCAGTCATAAACCGAGTTCATAAAACCCCACGACTTCCGGAGGTCATGTGGGGAGACTGGGGACCTGAGGTCGAGGGACATAGGGGACCAGAGGTCAATGGGATACGGGTTCAATGGCGTGGTCATTACGCGCCAAAAAACCGTTAGGATAATGGTGCATTTAGGAGGAGAGTTACACGTGTAGGTGTGATTCAACAACGTGAATTAACACGTTTATGTGCACGTTGTTTTGAGTTGTTGTTGTAATTAAAACGCTTTAAAGTTAAGACCGCAGTGGGCGGCAGTGGAGCAACGCGACGCGACGCGATGCGTCTCTACTAGTGATATCGCAATGGAGTGCCGCGTCGCGTAGTTCTGCTGCCGCTTAGTGCGTTATTTCCCATACAATTTCATACAAAGATTATTTGGCCGTGTCGCGTCGCGTAGTTACACCTAGTGCGGTACCTCAAGTACATACCGACAATACCAACATCTAGAAACCTACAAGTACTGTTCTATAATTTAATTAGGACTAGCTCTTGCCCGCGGCTCCGCCCGCGTGGTATAGTGCACAGTCATACACACCGTTAATACAGAATCCCACGGGAGCACTACTTTTTCGGAATAAAAAGTAGCCCATGCATTAATCTAGAGTCTAGACTACTACCATACCAAATTTCATCAAAATCCGTTCAGTAATTTTTGCGTGAAAGAATCACAAACATCCATCTATACTTAGAAACTTTTACATTTATAACAGTAAAATGATGTAATTTTAAGTACAGTTCGGTCTCGTTCGTCAAAAGTTATCATTATTGGTTAGGCGACCCATCCCGTTCTTAAATATGTTAAGCATTTTGCAATGCTATGCGGCCCACTGTGGCCCTTAATAATGTTCGCCTTTAGAGTAAATTCACACCAGGGGAGCGACGTGACGCGATGATGCTCGATTGTGCTGTAATACTAAGGCGGGTCAATAAGTCCGTGACTTTTTGAATTTCTAACCTCCTTACTGAAAAAGCAACACTACTCCTGTCAACAGGCATCTGTCAGTTGACTCTCATCAAAATTTGAACTTGCTGCGTCAGTTAGTTTGTGTTTTACAGCTATCTTTATCAGACTATCCAGTAACTTAAGGAAACAATGGAAAAAAGTGAATTTCGTGTGCTTATTAAGCATTATTTTTTGCGAAAAAAAACCATTACCGAGACCAAGGCTAAGCTTTATGAATACTATGGGGACTCTGCACCATCGATTTCAATGGTAAAAAAGTGGTTTACTGAATTTCGTTGTGGCCGTACAAGCACTGAAGATGCCGAACGTCCTGGACGCCCAGTTGAGGTCTCTACACCCGAAACAATCGAAAAAATTCACGATATGGTATTGGCCGACCGAAGATTGAAAGTGCAAGAGATTGTGGAAGCCATAGGCATCTCGCATGGCTCAGTGGTTTCAATTTTGAATGATCACTTGGGCATAAGAAAGCTTTCCGCAAGTCGACCACAAACGCAATCGTGTAACAACTTAACAGGAAGATTTGGCGATGTTTAATCACAATATGGAGGAGTTTTTGCGCCGTTTTGTAACCGTGGACGAAACATGGATCCATCACAACACACCAGAGACCAAACAACAGTCAAAACAGTGGGTTTCTAAGGGTGAATCGGCGCCAAAGAAGGCCAAGGTGGGTTTGTCAGCCAATAAAGTTATGGCGACTGTTTTTTGGGATGCACGTAATCCACATTGACTATCTTCAAAAGGGAAGAACAATTAATGGGGAATATTATGCCAACTTATTGGACCGCTTCAATGAGGATTTGAAAAAAAACCGACCTCATTTGGCCAAGAAAAAAGTTCTTTTTCACCAAGACAATGCAAGCACACATGTGCAGTTGCCATGGCAAAAATCCATGAATTGGGCTATGAATTGCTCCCAAATCCACCCTATTCTCCAGATTTGGCTCCGAGTGACTACTTCTTGTTCCCAAACCTGAAAAAATGGCTCGGTGGAAAAAGATTTGACTCCAATGATGAAGTCATCTCGCAAACAAAGGCCTATTTTGAGGACCTCGACAAATCATATTTTTTGGAAGGGATAAAAAAATTGGAGAAGCGTTGGACAAAGTGTATAGAGCTCAAGGGGGACTACGTTGAAAAATAAAATGATTTATTTATCAAAAAATCTGTGTTTTATTCCAAAAGTCACGGACTTATTGACCCGCTCTCGTAATAGGCAATTTTGAAACGTGTATATTTTTGTCTAGTATTAAAGTTATGTTGTATTGCTAAACGTCGCGTCGCGTCACGGTGTGAGATGACCCTAACACTGGAAACTTTCCCACTGACAGGACCATGGGAAATTTCCCATTTATGACCCCAGGAATCTCTACCTGACGTCACGGTCTCGGGTTTCAAATTATCTCTTATCATCAAAGTACATTTTTGGACTCGGCATGTTCGTAATTTTATCAGATATGTACTATCGCTTATTACGTACGGATTTTATTGTTTTGATGCTTACTAAGCGATAATGTTTGGTTATATAGTTTTTTAACTTATTTTATTATTTCGTATTTTTCCGTTTCCCTATCGAACATTTTTTTGGAATAATATTAATAAGTACCTAATCAAAACACTTGAAATTAAAAATATATTCCTCACGAGCGCGGAGAGACTTTTCTTTGTATTGACAGACCGATAATAATATTATTATATTAATATAATCAAGAAACGCAATTGAGAATATTCAACAGTCACCATCAATTCACTAATTCACCGTAATATAATAAATGAAATTCGATACTGCGATTCAGAAGTATGTTGGACCCTTGTGTTTTATATTCCGTGGTAGGACCCGTAAAGTGAAATATATCGAACGAATAGGTAATAAAAGTGCTCTAAATTTTCATCTGCATTATCTATTCAAAAACGGATGAACCATAATCCAGATTTCTATTTTGTTATGTATTATCTATAATAATTTTTATTTATAAAACAAAACATATATTATGAAGGTAAAATAATATATAAATTATATATTTGTAGTCTTATATTACGTAATGTTCGAAAATTGGTTAACTCGGTTTAAAGTACGAATTGTACGACCACTTTTTATATATGTATTTTGACTTAATTGTGCAAGCACCCCACAAATATGCTTCGTATATGTACGAAATATATATTTGTGGTGTGCTTGCTACGGCCTTTCTTTTGATACCAATCACGTGAAGGCTATATCGGTTTAATTCTTTTAGATGTTAGAATCTGAGGTTCAATTTTCGAAACACATAGTTTTGAAAAAAATAATATAGCCTTTTTTACCCGCGGCATTATTACGAATCTATTGACACCTCATTTTTTTAAATCGGACAGGTAGTTTAGACGCTACGAGGCAACAAACATATATACATACGTAGACTGCCAAAATTCCTTCCTTTTGGCTTTGCCGCAGTCGGCTAGAAAGACTGATAGCCCATTTATTTATGAAGGTATATTAACGTTACGCTTCGAATATTTTTGGTCTATGAGACCGGGGCCGCGGGCAACAGCTCGTAATTAAAAAAATTACCTAAACAAGATGTTCCCGATACTTCGTGCGCGCAAAAGAAAATCGCGCGGTAACCATATATTTCACGCGATAAAAATAGCCTATGTCCTTCTCCGTAGTATGTTCTATATCTGTGCCAAATTACATTAAATTCGGTCCAATAGCATCGAAGCCTATTTAATGTTTAAAAAAAAATCCTCCCTGTAATATTAATATACACTAGAAATATAGTTATTGATACTTTTTTGAAGCTATTTTGTACAATAGCTTCTTCTCCTTCATTTGGCATACCACAGAACCCACTTTAAAACAGACGCCAAAGGTAGTAACTACATTTTAAACAAATTGCATCCAGAACTTTCGATCGCACATATAACCGTCGCCGCTGTGATGGCCGCTTTGGGTTTTTTCACCGCCAAGTTATCTATAAGTAGCTAGTTGACAGGTATTGATTATTACTTAAGCTAAGTTCGAAGAAAGCTTGGCGATATCCAATATAGTTAGAAGGTACCCCGAACACGTTTGTTAGGACAAGAATTATATTCGGGAATACAGTATTATATTGACGCCGATTTTTCGCGGTAAAATGTGCAGTATCCGTGGTTTTTCATTCCTCGCAAACGGAATTGCGGAATTAAATACCCTAAAATGAATATACCACAATACTTTCGGAATAAAAAGTAGCCGGTACGTTATTCCAGGCAACAAATTACTCGTGAAGCCAATTTCCATTGAAATCCACTCGTTTTATACATAATACAGCAACTCATCCGACTTGATGTTGTAACGTAGTTACATTTCCTTTCCGTAAAATTAATTATTTCGGCGTTACTAGCGTCATCTATTGGCTGTTATTGCTAAGTTTAATAGCTAATTTATGTTACACGACGCCATCTATTGGTAAACGTTTCTAACTGGAGCTTCATTTCCAATATTCCTTTATTGTGGCAGTTGGATTATGCTTTACCGATAGTTGTCAGTTAAAGAAAAAAAACATTATGACAGTAGGGGTATATAAGGGCTGTCGCGAGATGACAGTCCCCTTCTTTTGCTGAATTCATTTATTAAGTTTTTTCTAGACTCAAGATGTAGTCGTTATAATAATTATATATTCTTAATCCCGTGTTCACGGTGAGTAATTTAGTATATCTGTATTGTGAATATTTAGAAAATCCCGCTTGTATTAAACGCATTATTCTTTCATGTAAAATTATCTCATCGTAAAATTAGATGTCAATTATTTGATTGGCCATACCACGTGCTATCATTTGTAGTTTCATCTTACGTTCTTGCATTGTTAAAATATTAGGATATTTGTATCCATGCCTTAATTATTCTGTATTTATCATTTATATTGTAGTGCCCACACGGCCCGTGATTTTGATCGTTTGGGGTTACGATCACGCTGTGTGACGTGTGACTCCTACCCACACGTTTTTCATGAATTTTCCAGGGAACTTCGTTACGGGTACAAGCACCGCCAACTACGGTATGGGACCTATATATCGGGTTCAAGGCACCGATTACGAGGACTTATACCTAGCTATTTTTCCCACATCTGGAGTTCAGAGTGCCGCTAGATATTCCGGACTGAAACTTGGTTTTGAAATCAGTCTGCACCGCCCTCTTGGACGATCTATCGACGACGATCGGACGCAGCTGTGACAGAGAGGCTACCAAAAGTTGGAGCCCCATCTCGCTCTCTCGCCACGTGCTAGACTCCTGGACTAAGGACCTGGACTCCTCAGCTAAGTTCCCACATGGTTTAAAGCCCATTCGATACCCATAGACGCCAAGAGGCTAAACCATATCGTACGGCCTTCTGCCCACGGCCCTAAGCGACTAGGTAGCTTGAGTTCATTTTGATGAACTGTCAAAAGTGGCTTGTTATCGTGGTCGTGGTATATTCCACATATTGAGCAATATGTTTTTATCTAAGAAATTCATTATGTTATGGAATGTGATTCATAAGCAGTTGACTGTAGTCATAATTTGTTCGTATTATGTTATTAAAATATGTTACGTGTCATTGACAATTGTATTGTGCCTGCATGCCGTCATTATAATACAAATAAATTATGATATATTCTGCTTATGAATTAGATTCCCTGATAGTACATATCATGTCTCGTTAATATCGATAATCACAATCAATCTCACTGTCAACTTCATACTATTATTTTATGATACTTTAGTATCATAAAATCAAATAACCAAGATCTATAAACAGTATTTAACTATACCAAATTTCATCAATTTATATTCATAATAAAAGAAGCTATAAGGGACTGACAGACAGACGGACGGACGGACAGAGCGAAACGATAAGGGTTCCTTGTATATTAGGGAACCCAAATAAATTCATAAATAAAACAAAAAAAACCTTTTAGACACCACAGGACAGATAAACAGTTACACCACAAAACAAGAATAAAAAATGAAAATACAAAAAATTGTGTGCAGGTAAACAGTGTAATGACGAAATCCGAAATTGAGACTTCATCATCACGGCGCGGGCGTTCCGTAGTATCTGGTCTTCCGTCGCCCCAAACCGTATGACGTACGACAGACCAAGCAACCGATAAATATATGTGTATCCACACCATGATCGTGAATATTAACAACCTATATTCCATACAATAGCTACACAAATTTTACCTCCGCATGATGTATTGTACCGCTTATTCGCATTGACACGAACCATCAATCAAAATAGGCTTTGTACGACGAGCCGTGATGATGATGAATTAAAGTTTTAATTCAAATCGGCGTCCGCAAACAAATGGCTAAATCAATTAGTAGGTAGCTCCGAATAAAGTTATTCCGTGCACAAACAAACTTCCTCGAACTCCTAAATTATACGGAACCATTCACTTTCTACTGATCTGTTAAAAAATAATTGATTCTGACTCCAGGAATGGACTGCTTAATTTACTTAAAACTTGTTGAGAAAACTGATGAAAAATGTGGCAAAAAAACTTTATCCAATAATTGTGCTGCATTTGCTTTGATGAGACGAAATTGTTTACAAGTTTTGACAGATTAGTATCTACAAAATCTGTCAGTCTACAATCTACATATTTTAATCTAGCTTATCTTAATTACAATGTAAAAAAAAAAACCTAAAAACTTAAAGTGTTCATCGAATACGCGTAAAAATTACAATAATGAGCAGGTATGGTTGTTAGGATTCAAAATCCAAAAATTTACAGTACTTACAAGTAACAAGCGAAAATCCCCTTCCTCAAGTCCTAAAACACGTCACGATCACACACTATCTGTTTACTTGCACTGTATCGGTTAGTCGCAACACGCACAGTTTCACAGCGCACAGAACTCGCGTGGCGCCCAACGTGGGGAGCGTGATGTTAACAGCGCGGAGGTCGCGCGGCTACTGGGGCCTGCGCGCACCCGGCCCCCGCCGCGCCGCCCCGCCCGCGCACCCCCCGCTCGCCTGCGGAGAAAAATACTCGTCAACGTAACCTTCCGCTGTCATCGGCTGGGCTAAGTCGGGCTCGTGTGTCGCGCTAATTTATATCAAAAGCTCATGTAAATTCTCGTGGCTCGCGCTAATCTATAAGTCACAATCGAATGTGAAATTCACCTCAATTTATTCACATTGGTACTTCAAAGACACTTCAGCTGGTTATGAGAGAGTTTATATTCTTTTCGGGCTTTTGTTTACTCGTTTTTATCTATTAAATGAATCGGTACAACTGAGCTAAAGTTGTAGGTCAAACATTAAAAACGAAATATCCACGCGGTATTGCGTGCATACACAACTAACTAGATTTAACCGAGCACTCACCTTAAAATGTTTTTTATAAAATTTGATGTGAGCAAAATATCTCTTGGAAATGGCATAAATGTACACCTACGCCAAAAATAATTATATTCTTTAATAACACAACATTTTATAATTTTATATTATAAAATGTATAATTCAAATTGACTGCCGTCAAAAATATCTTTTCTGTACCGAGGTTTGTAGTTTTAGTATTTTATTTGCCGCAAATAAAATATCTGAAAGCCACCGGCTTCCAATTCGGTTCGTAGATAGCTACGCCGTAGCGCTACGCCGTAGAGCCACTACGCCGGAGCTTCACAAAGGTGACAATAGTCCCCGATCCAAAGAAAAGCATCACAACACTAATATTTCAATGGGAGTTCCGTACCTTACTTATCTTCGATTCCGGTGTTAGGTAATACACGCTAAAATAAACCGTGATATCAGGAGTGAGAGCTGAATTTTGACTGCAGGTGAATAAGTTTCATTTCTGATATTTTTTGTTAAGGTATTCCAGCGCCTGTGTTTTTTGTTTTAAGGTGTTTATTTGCTTGGCAGGTTGATTTCTCACCTCCTGAGTTGTTTCTTTTCACGAGGCCAGGTAATGGTCATTACCCATTCTTACAATTGTTATTATAAATTTGAACTGTTGCACTGATTGATATTATTTACATTTTTCCTCTGTTGGCGTAATGAAGCAATTTCCGAAGTCATTCAAATAATATTTAAATCTAGATTGTGAGTGAATACTCATGAATAAAACTATAATATTATAAAGAGGAAATATTTGTTTGTTTGTAAACTACTAGACCGATTGTGATCAAATTTCGCATAGATATAGAGTAGAATACGGGATGGTAATAGGCTACTTTTTATCGCTAAAAATTAACAGTTTCTGCGGGATTTCTTTTTGCGCCTACTAAGTCAAGGGAAACGTCTAATGCTATACCTAGTCTTGCCATAAATACTGAAACAAAGAAAAAAAATATTTTCTATTGCAAATAACATTTATTACTTTTACAGTGTGTTTTACAGTGTGTTAGTTTAATACATAAATATAAAACAATTTAAAATATAAAAAGCTTATTCGAAGTGGTCTCCATTGGCTACAATACAGTCCTTTAAACGTTGAGGCCAGTTATCAATAGAATCACGCACTCTTTCCATGGGGAAATTCTTCACTGCCAATCGTACAGATTGTTTTAGGGACTCCAAATTATCATGGCGCTTAGAGCAAGCCGTACTCTCAAATCTGATCATAAATCATAATCCAGCGGATTAAGATCGGGACTAGACGACGGCCAGTCTTCAGCTCTGATGAAGTCCAAAACGTTCGTTTCCAACCAAGACTGCGTAGACCAAGCTTTATGACCCGGCGCCGAGTCTTGCTGGAAGGACTATTCTTGTTTATTGGACATGGTGTTGTTAAGGGGTTTCACTACCTTCTCAAGAATGGTATCTTGATACACTTCTGCCAATGTTTTGATACCTTTTTCACAAAAGTATGGCTCAGTCACTCCTTCATAGCTAATAACCCACCAAGCCATCACTGAAGTCGGATAGTGAACATGTTGCACTCTGTCGACTAATTGGGAAGCTTCCTTAGAGCTTTGAGCATAAATACAGTCATTTTTTTGTTAAAAGTTTGCTCAAATGTAAAAAAATTCTCATCCGTAAACAACATTTTTCTGTGACCGCCCCTTGCGTACCGCTTCAGTAGTTGTTTCGATTTTACCACCCTATTCTTTTTTAAATTATCAGTTAAGAAATTACCAGTACGTCTCTTATAGGCTGCAAGTCCTAAGTCATCTTTTAAAATACACGATATGGTTCTAGGTGCTATTTTCATCTCCCGAGAAAAAATCTTTTGCTTTCGGACAGGATTTCTTCGAGTTCTTTCCCTTACTGCTTTGACCACCTTTTTCATACGAACACTACGTGGACGATCAGATCTTTTTCTGTCACAAACAGAAGAGGTCTCATTTAATCTATTAATAACCCGGTACACAAACATTTTACTAATACCGAGCGTATGAAGAGTTTTAAAATTTGCATTTGGCTTCATACTTAATTTGTGTAATGCAATCACAGCGATTTCGTTCTCTTTATGACCCCACTCCATTTTAATATCACAGAATATTGTATAATGTATTGGCGCCAAAATGAGAAAACCCAATGAACAATCATATAAAAATGACAGATTCCAAATTCAAATGTAATGTTTTGTTTATTTTAACTTGTAACAGTATTTATGGCCAGACTGAGTATATTATATTGTACCTGATGTTATGAATGATTGTGTGTGGCTATATGTAATTACTAATTATAAAACCCGCAACAACGGAGCAGTCGCGAGAGCCGGCCTTTTACAAAGGAGTACGTTCTTCTCTTGAAGGTTTAATGGCCGAAGTAGTTCAGAAATATGGCTGGCGACAGTTCAGTCAAATAATATATATTACTAATGCAAAGAACAGTCATTCTATAGACTTGCGCGATTGACAGCTCGCAGCTGTATAGGCGTGGCTAGACGTATGCGGGAGTGAAACTACATACTGATTTTGATGAAATTTGGCACAGGTATAGATTAGGCCAAGGGGATGGACATAATTGCGGCAAAATGTACGGTTCTCGCGGGATATCCTTTTGCGCTCACGTAGTCGCGGGCGATATCTAGTAAGTAATAACTATACAATAGGTGTACTGTAATTTCAACGAGGGAGGGAGAACTGTTAAGCGACCGGAGCATAATATTGATCTATGATGTTAGCGTGGTCCAAGCTTAAGCGAAAACATTCTACTGCAATACGCGTTATTTCACGTAAGAACATAGTAGAAAATATAATATATACACATCAATAATATATAAACAGCTATCATAGACCGATGCAAATCGACCCAAATATGAAAGTTTTGATGTCCACTTTAACGGCCCACAATTCTTCCACACAGTCGTGGACACATAGTAAGCTTATAGTAGTGAAGTCAAATTGAAAGCTTACTATGTAGCTGTTTATCTGTTCGCTTTTCTTTAATCTGTACGTAAGTGTGCTCCCCGCTTAAGCAATCACATTTTCTGTGCACATTGTGTATATATCCCCATAACTCCTTCGACTCCTTTGTGTTCGAAAGTTACAAATAGAGACATAATCGTTCGACTTACGGACCCAATACCGTGGGAGCTCGTAAAGACGAAACGACGTTGGGCTACGTTACGGCGAGACATCGTCTCATGTTGGACATTGCATATTTCGTTGTGGCTCAGTGAATCGCGTCGGCGCTCCAGCCGGAGGTCGTGGGTTTGAATGGGCCATGGATGTATATTAAATATGTGTATAATATTATAAGTACCAGGGTAACCAAGCATTGCTGTGAGTTCTTGTTAATTAAAAAAATTAAAAGAATCACAAAAATATTAATCTGACCGGGATTCGAACCCACCACATTCCTAATTTCCGAAGAAAGCAAAAATATCCATAGGAACGCATACCAAACTATCAATCAGACTGACATAATAGAGTCGAAATTATTAATATATTGTTGCACGACGAAAGAAAATAAAACATATATAGCTTAAAAATGCGCAGTTTTCAAGGTATAAGACCAAGTATTTCATGTATTATGTAACGGCTTCAAGTATTTCATGGTAATACTTGAAGCCGTTGCCAAAATTCCCATTGTATATACCTAATAAAATATATATTTTTTAAATATAAAATATTGTCACTTCCTTGTCTATATGTCTTTAAGATACTAAAGTTTGTAAAAAAATACACTGAATTTTTCATTTAAGAAAAGAAGGAGTAAGCCAAAAACAAACCACATATAGGAGACACAAGCTACAAATTCCAATTAAAAGATTAAATATTTTTGTTAAAAGTGTATACTGGATGGCTATAACTATATATAATAAATTACCCGAAAATCTCAGACAACTGAACTTTAACTCATTTATAAATCGAATATTTATTTTTTTAATTGACAAAAACTGTTATAGCATAAATAAATTCGTTAATGACAAGGAAATTTCTTTGATTTTTTGATTAAATGTGAATAAAATCTAATTAGTTTACATTGACATTAATTTTACATGCACAATTTAATGTGACTTTTTAATTCAATTTTATTTTATTTAATAGTATTATGATTATTATTATTTTTCTTTATTAAATCTAATAAAATTTTATTTAAGATAGGTTAGTAAAAATAAAGACCACTTAAGTGTAATGTAGCATAAAATCTAGGAATTTAAATGTTAATGAGGTGCATAATGATTACGAGACTGACAAAATTGATTATGATAGATTTAAGTTAACCTATGCGATGGATTGCTTTAAAATTATATATTATTAGTATAATAATGGATTATTTTTTCTGTTTGTATTTTTTTTTAATTATTGTTAAAAGGACATTTGCACGCTTCATAAAGCTTTTCGCTCATATAACTAATCAACATAATATACTATATAAAATACCGTATGAAAATGAAACTAAAACACGTTTACAATTCCAATTTAAGTACGCCGGCGTTTTAATTAACCAAACAAACTTTTTGTATAAAATATAAACAACGCTGTTTTGAGCATCGCAACTTTGCCGTGTTCAACATTTTCGGTTCATTTATTTTTAATTTTGCACGAACTTTTTTTTATTTTTGTAGTATTCGTAGCCGCTGTCTGCGTTAAATACTTGTTTTGGGATAAATAAATTTATGTAAATGATGATAAATATATATAATATATATATAGCAAAGAACACTCGATCACGTCAGCTTTCCAACTAAACAAAACCGCACCTTTAGCTACGATGCCACGGACAGACTTACAGACACGTCAAACTTATGACAACCCTCAGTTTTCGTCGGGGGTTAATAATACGTTAGTCTTTCGGGCGTTGGTCTTTTTGCGGCGAAGACAAGAGGAACGCGCAAGGTGTCATGTGACATCTAAACAAACTCCCACATCGTGTCTTTGGACGCCAGAGGTCACGGGTTCGATCGCCTTGTGAGAGGTTATCCCCTATCCTAAGGCTGTTCACCTTGCCTAAAGGAAAAATAAAATTAACACTAAATAAAGATATTAGTTTGTTTATGATAAACCATTTCCGTCCACTGGGGTAAAAGCCGGATAGTTGCCACGCTTTTAAAAAAACTGTACTTAGAAAAAATATACAAAATGAGAATAATTCATCGAGTTCATCCAAAGGTAGGTCTTTACTACTATAAATAACTACTTTTTGTAAGCCTAATTAATACGAGTTTTGAGTAAATCCATTTTCACTGGACGTCTAAATAAGGGGATAGTTGCCCCCTATAGCGGATAGTCGCCTAACGTTACAAATGCATCGGGGGATAGTTGCCTAGCGTAGGTCATGTATCCCATTCGTTTGTTTTATACCCCGTAGTTAGAAAATTAAACAATCGAATATTTATTTTAGTTAGAACTAAACTAGTAACTAGTATAAGTTTCGATAGTTTAACAGTAATCAAAAATATAATAATATTTATGATTACTGTTAAATAATCGAATTTTTGAAAAAAGCAAATTTTTGAATAACAAACAATAAAATAAATTTGTCTATACCTGTTTAAACGCAGTTTCTCAGGGATATGACCTAGCTAGATCAATTTTACTCCCCCAAAACTTCCTGCATACTAAATTTGATGGTAATAGTCGAAGCCAACTTCAAGAACCCGATTATAGGTATATATATAAGATTGTAACATTTAAAGTATAAGATAATGATAAAAATAATATCTACAGATGCTTAACACCACGTCAGTTAGGCCCCGTGGTAAGTATCCGAAGAACTTGTGTTACGAACTTGTATGACCAGACAATACTATGCATATGTAAGGTTGTTCTGTGCTTTAACAGCGCCGTAAAGAGCTTAAGCGTCTTTTCATAAGCAGCAGATCATGTACTCAAAATATCATAATATCATAATATCATAATATCATAATATTTTATGATTTTTATTATGTTATACACATAATATTTTATACAAGTCCATGACCTAGGAGCACAGGAAACTTTTTTGTTCCTTCGGCGGGATTCGAAACCACGACCTCTGGTTTGAGCGTTAACGCGCTAACAACTGACGCACAGAGGTCGTTTTGAGCCCTCCTATTCACGGGCTGTCGCTGTCTCTGCTAGCCGGAATGACAAGGACAGCACGTGACTCGAGCCTCGTTATTTTAACTATCGTTCCAGTGTTCGGCTGTCAGTATGTGAACACGATATGACGTTAAGATACACTACGGTAGAGTGTGAACACATGACGTATAATGAACACGTAGCATTTAGTTCCTAGGCAGGAGTTGTTGGACTGCCGCCGCGCAACTTCCCCGCACACACCGATTTACTGTAACAGGCTCTCCATAACTCAACTAAACTTGGGACTCTACACTTGGGACTCTACTCACTAGGAAGTTTTCGTTCGTTTTGAGGGTTCCGTACCTCAGAAGTAAAAAAATCGAAACTTATTGGAGACCTTTTATTTCGGCAACGCGTGGATGTATCGAGTTGAAATTAAAACGGTGTAGTATTAATTTTCAATCTTAAAATACAGCTTAATTTTATATAGTTATCGGAAATAAAACAGCACAACAGCATAACAAAAACACAAATTTTGAAAAAAAAAATAGACAAAAATCTCAAGTAGTGTGTGTTGTTGTTAGTAAAAGTAACAACAACACACACTACTTCAGTTTAACAACACACACTATCGCGCGTTTGATACAACTTTCGTACAAGTTTCCATTCACTTTTTTTTTCTATCTAAGCCTAAGAACTCACGCAGCGGTTTTTTCCCGCGCCCGCCGCGGTCGTCGCACCGCAATTTTATTTCTAAACTCACGAGACCGCGCAATCGCCCGCAAACCGAACGCAGAGCGTGCGGGCGCAACCCGCCGAGGCTGCGGGGGACCGCGGCCCGCGCGATTCTACAAGTTCCCCGCCGGTGTAGCGCGCGCGCACTACCGCGCGCACTACCGCGCGCACCGCGAGCGTGAAACGCGCCATGAGTTGTGCTTGAATTTTTTACATACATATCATCTGCAATGTACAGAAGTTGCGGGCCCGCGACCGCGACCGCTCCGGGAGTTGCCTGAGAGGCAAAAGAACCCTTATAAAGTTCAAACTTAAAAATTATACGATATAATATTATGGGCGAATTTCAACCTCTAGTTCTAATAAAAACGAAATTAATGAAATGAAAATATGCTTTATTGTGCACAATCAATAGTCACATACACACATATACAATATAAACTATACACAGACCAAGACGAAAGTACACATAGGCGGCCTTATTACTAAACAGCAATTTCTTACAGACAACCTTTGAAGGAAAGGAAATTATATTATTATGAACTAATAATTATTTCTGGCGTCTCCGATAAGAGTTGCTACTATTTGATTACAATATAATATTCTAATAGAATAATAATGACAATACGGGTATTACAGTCACAGGGCCCATTAAATATTGACAACGGTCCATATTGAAGGCGTGTGTACTGTGGAGTGTACGGTAACCCACAAGCCGGCGTACTCGTGTGAACTTTACCGCCATAATAATAAGGTCTAGCAGTGGCAAGCCGTGTCTGTCGGCGAACGTACATAATGATTCTTGTAGACATATTTTCTTTGTCACATAATAATCTTATATTTTTTCTATTCTAAGACTTAGAATCATAGACTTATTTATTAGAGACGGGGTGTACCGAGGTTAAAAATGTCCTTACTTTTAGGCGAAAAGTTACAGCAGGTATAATTCCGAACAATTTCTCGGAGCACCGCCCGTGAATTATGTTTAATTATATAATATATGAATTTCATCAAAATCGGTCCAGTAGTTCAAAAATTGACTTGCATAACAATTTCATCCTCAGCTGAACTCACTACTTATGCTGTATGCATTCGCTCATACTAATACTCGTTTGAAATAACATAAGAGGCTTTATAAAGGCTGCATAGTTGTTCTAATCGCATTGTGTGGAGCATTATAACAGTATTATAACTGTATTATAACAGCATAGTGGCAAACTTTTAATTGCAAGCGGTGTTAGTATTTTTGTATTTCCGTATTGTATAGAGTTGTGTGCTGCGTCGTTCGCATTCCCTCGTAACTTGCATACAATTGAGTTTGTCTACATCTGTTTCTGTATAAATAGACAAAGCAGAAAACATTATATTAATATTAAGCTATCGAACAATGAACATGGAGCCAAATTTCGTAAGTAACAATAATGATCGTTTTTGGCTTCTGATCGTTTTAATCAATGATTTCAAAACTGTGCTGTGACGTATATTTAACAGAAAAAATCTTCATGGAAGAAAAAAGTTACACCATCTTGATTTCAGAAGATTTTGTCAACTATAATATGGGGTCTGATTATACTGCGAAAAGCAAATGTCAAACCTCGACTGCCCCAAACAAACCCAAAGTAGGTCAGTTTAACTGTGGACACTTTGTTTCAACATGCCTCGTCTATTGTGAGAATAAAGTTCAATTTTGAATAGCTATCTTAAAAATAGCGTCGCGCATCGTCGCGGTGTGAACTGACCCTTCCAAATCCGGTAACAATCACATTGATAATTGTCAACCATAGACAATTTTCTGATACTATATTTAACAATGATTAAGCCATAGAAACGAAATTATTAATGATTTGTTGAAGAAATTATAATCTGAGAATGGCAACATAATTATATTACAATATTTTTCCTATTACATATCTACATTTTATTGTCCACTAGCTCATGACCACAACTTTACTCCTATTTTACAATTTAAAAACAAATCCTTTTGATGTATAATATGAATAGTCTATAATATAATAATATATACAATATAAATATATACAAGAATATGTGTCTGGGATATAGTCAGCGTTATTTTAAAGGCATGTTGTACATACAATTTCATCATCAAAAACACCCCCTGTTGGAGGACTACACCCTCTGCCCTTGGAATGGCAGCCTTTTTAATTTTAAATTTTGATGAGACCTTTAAAAATAATGATTTCTTCGTTTCTGAACGTCCTACGGATATCACAATTGTCATTTCAATCAGTTATAAAATAATTTTCGACAACATTATAGTCAAACATGTTATAAAAAATATCAAAATGCAATTTTTTGCGAAACATTTGCTCAAATTCATTGTGCAAATTAAAAGCGGCTGGTTTTTTGTTATGTTACAAAAACTAATTAATTTGAGCAAATTTTACGCAAAAACTTTCTTTTAAATATTTATTTATAACATGACGTATGGTTATAATATTGCCTAAAATTGTATTTATAACTGATTTATTAACTTTAAAATGACACAATTCTGATATTCGAAGGATGTTCAGAAACTAAGAAGCAAATTTTTTTGATAGGTCTCATCAAAAATTGAAATTAAAAATTAAAATGGCTGCCATTCCAAGGGCAGGGGGAATAGACCCCCAAAAGGGGGTGTTTTTGAGGATGAAATTGTATGTACATATATATACAATACATGCCCTTAAAATAACGCTGAAGGTATCCCAGACACATTGTATATTATTTACATATATATATATTATTATATTATATATAACATAATATAACAGCATCCGTGGTCCAGTGGTTTAGAGCTTGGGTCTCGACTCGGAGGTCGTGCATTCATATAAACTTTACTGATCTGACTTAATAAAGTATAGTACTACCAGGGAATCTAATTCATAAGCAGTTGGCTGTTGTCATAATTTGCTTGTATTATAATATCAGACTGCCATAATATCACTGAAAATTATATTTTGACTGTCGTCATTATTAAACTAATAAACCATGCGAACACTGTACCTGCTTATGAATTAGTTTACTTGGTAGTAAGTACAAAATATAGGTTAAATGAAGTCAATTCGGCTGTCTGTTCGTTTAGATCTTATAAACTACGAGATAAAAATATAAATGTAGGTACGCCAAATGTGAAAAACAGATTGACAAACGACAGCGTGTATACAGCGCGTACAAAACTATATCAAATGCACTGTGGTGTGTGTCATTAATCTAAGGTAGTGTGTGTAACGTTATTTTTATTAATTAAATGTACCTATTTGTAAGAGTTATTAAAATATATATTGGGTACTGCAGTTCACTCCTCCCCCTTGTAAACTTTAACTGTGCCAAATTGTATTCTCCTCCGTTTTGCGTCATTTTTTCGTAAAAAGGTATGCAAAGTTTTTGCTTCACGTTTATGATTTGACTTAAGTTAACTTAATAACTAATATGACAAACCGTAAAAATTGAACCTTAGTGGGTATAGTAAAAAAAAATAGATATAATACGAACATACATTGATTGAATAGAGATTACAATAAACAGAGAGTTAACGTAACTATAGGATGGTGTACATCGGTAAACCGTATTCCACTTACGCCGAGCTGCCGTATAAAATTGCTATAAATAAGTGTTGAGAGACGCGGGGCCGAACTAAGTTAGTTATTACATTACCGACCTACCGAGGGAGATACCTCGCTAGATAGTTTGGGCCGTGGTAGCTTAATCTTTGTATATAAAAATGAACCTCTATTTCTCCCGGTCAGGCTATAACCGATTTGGCTAATTTTTGTCTTGAAATAATTGTGAATATTCCAGGGTACGGTGATTTTTAAATTGATTACTATCAATCGAGCGAATTTTTCGTGAGTGCATTCATATTGATGAGACGCCCAACTTCCTCTTACAACAACTTTGGATGGTGGTAGCTAACAGGGGTAACAAGGGTAGCAGGGGTAAAATGTGTCGATTTAACGACTCCCAAAAATTAATGACTAACTGGTTCTTTTTTTGTTACATGTCAAGATGTAGCTAGCTTTAAATTGCAGCGCCGCGTCGCGTCGTGTATCATAGCGGTGTGAACTGAAAAATACTCCCACTTTTTTGTTGCTTTGAAATGCTCCTAATTACAGAACTACACACACCTAGTAATTATAATATCTGAATGTTTGAAAAAAAACATTTTTTTACACGTAAGCAAATACCCAACTGTAAATAAATGTGATTAATTTATATATCCCTTTTACTCGATATTAATATTTATCGTTTAAACTAGAATTTCTTGTTACTTTTCAATAGTCTAATCACGTCTCACTTAACAAAGGCAAAAGAAAAGTTTAAAAAGCTAAAAACGTTCATAATTGCTGTTGAACAGAAAATACCGCATTTTTGGTACAAACTAAACATTTCCAGTTGTAAGGTAAGACCGCACTAGGCGGCAGCGGAACGACGCGACGCTACGCAACGAGACGCTACTAGCAAAACCGCAATGGGGTGCTGCGTCGCTTAGTTCCGTTGCGGCGTAGTGCGTTATACCTCATACAATTTCATTCAAGGAGGAGGGTGCTTTACGCATGCTTATGCGTGCACTCACACATTTGCTTGCAGGTTGTGGGTATTTTGTCGCGGGATGTATGTATGCTATGTATTTCCGCAAAGTAACACCTGATTCTATTAACTATTTAGAATTACTTTTCCGTTCATCGTATTTGTACGTAAGTATTTTGTAGACTCCATGATATTAGTAAGAGGTAAGTAAAGTTTCTAGAAAATTCTGAGAATTGAAACGTCCGCTCTTGGAAAACATTTTAAAACATCGCATACTCGGTAACTTGTAAATAAAGTGTTAACACGCTAAACACAAGTAAACACTTAGATTTAGCGCCGCTGGGGACAGTTTTTTAGCGAGCTACGACTGAGCGAGTGCTTTTCTTTGAGAATGTACGGCTCCCGCGGGCGAAGAGAATCTAGCGTACATTGTACGCGTGTTTAAGATAAATTAGTTTTGTATTTATTTAAGAACTAAATTATACATCAGCTATACTTACGACAATTTTAAAAAGAGGAAAGGTTTGTTTGTTTATATGTTTGTTTGCATTGAATAGGCTCCGAAACTGCTGGACCGATTCTGATAAATTTACCATAGATATAGACCGGACCACGGGGAAGGACATAAGCAAAATGTATGGTTACCGCGTTACCATCTTTTGCGCGCGTTAAATCTTGCGCTTATATTATAGGCTCCTCCTCCTCCTTGGTCTACTCTTTATCCGTCCCAAATTTCATAAAATGGGTCCAGTAATTTCAGAGCCTAATCAATGCCAAAAAACAAATATTTTCTCTTTATAATATTAGTGCAAGTACGCGATATAGCGCGAATTTTTTAAATAGCTACTCAAAATTGTACTTTATTCATTAAACAAGAAGATACACGTTTCATAGTAAGAGTTCGAATGTCAAGTTGCACCGCGCTACACAACGCATGTGCAGTCTATGACTGATGTCATATGAAACGTGTATTTTTTGCGTAGTAAATAAAGTTCAATTTTGTATAGCCCCCTTAAAAATTCTGTGCCGCGTATCGTCGCGGAGTAAACTGATCCTAAAATGTAGATAAGCAGGCAGCTAACCCTAGCCTTGAAATGTGGTGAAATGTCTAAGATCGCACCACATTTCAAGGCTACACTACGCCATTCCTGGCTACCTCCTGGCCACTGAAACGTAACCGACCCAACTGTAAATCTGTCCACAAGATACTCAATGTGCCAGCGCTATTGTTCATTAAGAAATTGAAACTTTGGGAAGGTCACTTATACTCGTAACATTGAAACATGTATTCGAGGATGCAGTATTTTGATTTCTATTTTTTTTTCAAGATTCATGTAGGTACACTAATAAAAAGAAAAGAAAAGGTTTGTATGTTTGATGATTCAACTACTGAAGCGATATCGATAATCCTTTCACCATTGGAATGCTGCAATATCTGATAGTAAGGCTCAGACCAAATAAAAAAGTGAACACAGAGTTCTGCGAAGTACACAATTAGGTCGGTCTAAAATTACACAGTGACACGCACACACACACACACACATGCAACGAAACTAAGCCTTGCCAAGTAAGGCAAGCGGTCGCGGTGTGTAGTTTTTATGTATGTAGTGCGTAGCTACACGCGGGCTACATACATGAAAAACCGGCGTCAGTTTTTTGTTTGACAATGCGCTGTCTTTTCTTTTTTATTTAGTCAGCGGAGTACGGTATATTTTTTTCCCAAAGGTGAAGTTTTTTTCTAACAGTGTTTTTTTCTAGCGGCTACGACCGCGTAAATACGTTCTGTTTCGGGATAAAAAGTAGCCTATGTGTTGACCCAGAGCTTAAACTACTTTTATAACAAATTTTATCAAAATCTGTTCAATATTTTTAGCGCAAATCATCCATCCATACATCCACACATATTTTCACATAATCCGTAAATCGCGTAAATCATAGTATCCCACTGGAATACTGTACTTTTTCGAGATAAAAAGTAGCCTATGTTTTAATCCAGGTCCTAAGCTACTACCATACCAAATTTCATCAAAACCCGTTTAGTAGTTTTTGCGTGGAGGAGTAACAAACAGCCTCACTCCATCCTCTCAAATCTTTCACATTTATAATAGCATAGTAGGATCCTATACCTACCATTACCGCCATAGATCACAGGTGTGTTCATGTTTCCCCTGAACATTTTAGGGTAAATAGCGACAGACGGGCCATATTACATTACATCGGGGCGCCCGGCCGCGGGGTAGACCCGCCCCTGAGAGGGGCTGTAATTGTCACTGGCGGTGCACGCGTCGACGGCGTCGAAACACTTTTCTTACGGCGCGGCGCGGCGCCACGATGTACTGCGATAGATAAATATAAGATTTCGTTCTTATATCCTACTACTACTATGAATGTGAATATTTGTGAGGATATTTGTGACTCTTTGAGCATCATCTGTGCTCTTCTATCACTCTTACACGCAAAAAGTACTGAACGGATTTTGGTGAAACTTTACAGTGATGTAGCTTGTGTTGATGGGCAAAAAACGCCGCAAATCTTTTTGTTTAAGTTTTGATGAAATTTAATCGGAACACTGTGTAATTAAATATTATCTATATTGAATTGAACGGGTTTAATTGAGCATCGTCGAATCAGGGAGTCTCAATAGGTGATTCCTCTATATATCACGATAGTAAATATTGTTAAATCCATTTTTGTATATCTTTAAAAATAACAAAGATACAAACAATTGAAATTTGCAATAAGAAAGAGAGCGAAATACGAGCAGTGTGACGTCATCGCGCTAGTCCGCCATGCATTATCATGTCCAAAATCGTTTTGCGGGAAAGAGTTGGGCAATATTTTGTATTTGTTTATAAGTTTTATCGCAAGAACCTAAAACAAATTATTCTTTTAGATTTAAGTATTACAATATAGTTCCATCCTTAGATGCTTCTGAAACAGACCCAAAATACGCTAGCCGCGTCGGCGGCGGCGATTCTCATACAAAAGTTTGGCGACGCTTATGGGCTCGGTAATGATCGTTTTCCTATGAAAATGATAGACGTATGGAAAACTACTATTTCTGAAAGGCATTATGATTTTTTTTAGGATTCCGAACAATATAGATCCAGTTCCTGAATACGGAAGGACGGAGAAAATTTACAGCTATGAAAATAGAACTCTGGGCAAATACAATAGAGTTGAAAATCAAACTCGTGAGTGTCGGATTGTCAGATTTGGCACTTGAATTGACACTCGTGTGTTCGATGTTTAGCTTTATTGTATTAGCGCAGTTCTAATTTTTATTCCGGAACATTTAGTCCCAGTATTACTGTAACTTATTTTCTCTCGTTTCAGTGAGGTTTACATTTCGCTGTATCCACACAAGTCCTACGTCGTAGTCATCGTCTCCACAACTTCTGCTTGCTTTGCTCCGTGTACAATTATTTTCACGCCCCACTCGCAGGGGCGACTCGGCCCACGGTTGGGACGAACTAGCGAAATTGATATTTAAACCTTGTTAAGTCCACGCGACTGGAAATACTTCTATATGAACATTATTGACAATTATATTAACATTTTTTTTTGTCGCGCTTATAATATAAATCTATGTGAGAAAGTATGATTTTAAATAGTAGAGTCGGATTAGCGCACGAAGGGTTCCTACAAAACTGCAAAAAGTCACGTTTGTTGTATCTGGGAGCGGCACTTAAATATTTACTTTATTCTGTTTTTAGTATTTGTTGTTATAGCGCCAACAGAAATAAATCATCTGTGAAAAATTCAACTGTCTAGATATCACTATTCGTGAAGTACAGCCTGATGATAGACAGACGGACAGTGGAGTGTTAGTATAGGTCTCGTTTTTACCCTTTGAGTACGGAACCCTAAAAAACGGTTTCATTGTACTGTACTCAATGAAAAACTGGATTTTACTAAGGGCCTGTTTTACAATCTACTGTTAATATAATTTAATTTATATTATATCTAGCAATATCCCGCGTAACAATACCCACAACCTGGAAGCAAATGTGTGAGTACACGCATAAGTATGCGTAAAGGACCTCCCTCCTCCCACACTGCTTATGCGTACACTCAGAAACGAGATCGTGCAAACACCACCACCACACAAGCAACGATGGCAGCAAGATCGTGCAAGGCCGCACCCTACCATGCAGGTTGTGTGTGCAAAACTCGTCGAGCGTTTCGCCCCGAACCCGGAGCATCCTCAGGAAGTGGACCTGCAGACAAAGTTCGTTAGTAATGCCGCCAGCCAAACCACCACCTTTTATATCCTACTAGCCTATAGCTACTAGTACCCCCATCAAACAGGTTAATGAGCGGTGACGTAGTCAAGCAAGTTTGGTCATTCAATATTGCAAGTCTAATGTTGTTCTTTTCTTTAATTATTTATAATTGTTCCAACACGCTCAGCCTTTGTCACATTTATGTAACATCTTATAAGAATGGCCATCGGGTACACTACGACTACTATCTAAAAGGTGCTTAGCAAAATGTAATTTATCACGATGACCATTTCCATAAGCCGCGATGTGTTCTTTGTACCGAGTCTCAAAGTTACGTCCAGTTTGACCACGTGTACACTACGCATCGCATTCAGGACAATCCACTTACACATTTGCTTGCAGGTTGTGGGTATATTGTTGCTAGATATAGTATTAATTAAATTGTATTCTATGGATTTCCGCAAAATAATGCCTAATTTTAATAACTATCTACTCAAAATAATTGTCAGATAGCCTACTGGCAAGTTTTGCCTCTGTCGCTCGATATTAAATAAACAGCGACAAAACTTACGGATAAGCTATTCGACACTTACTTGGCGATTGTGAAACAGCCCTAAATCAATTTATTACAATACTACGTTACAAAACGACTTTAGTTGCCAAATAAAATATACCAGCGCCACCTGTCGCCATCAAACGCGCGTTACTTAGCCATTACCATAATATCGCTGTAAATGTCCTACCCGAGACATTTTATTTGAGGGGATGTGACACGTTATATTTATATGGGGTCAGGGTATTTTGGTAGGTTATTACGAGGAAATTAAAACCTTGATGATTGAAACCATTTTCATTGCTTTATTATGACTCGAGCAGGCCACTTTTACTACAATTTTTATTAAAAAAGATTACGTAAATTATATAGCCTATGTTACCCGGGGCTATATGAATCTATTGACACGTCATTTATAAAAATCGGATCATTAGTTTAGGTGCGGCTGCGGTGGAACAAACATACATACATACTTTACTACTACTTTATACTTTTGGCTTCGCTGTGATCGGGTAAAAAATACAAAATAGGGAACATCTCAGAAATGCTCCAATATCGGCCAAAAGATTTGTCATCGCCCCCCATCTCCGATTCACGTATTGACTACGTACTACCAATCATCCCGTATCAGTATTTATTGTGACACAATATTGAAGTAAAAGTATAACTTGCGTGTATCAACATAGCTTAAGGCTGCAGTAGTCGGTATTTTCTCCATACAAACGCTGTTGGTGATTTACTCTAAAGTCAAGCATTGTAGACCAAAATGTTAGCGTAATATCGATTTTATTACACTTATCTAGGTCGGTATGTATTTATATTTCTAAATCTTAAATTAGTTTAGAAGATAATAGCCTTCAAACATCGGATTGTAGCGCAACTTTGACTGTAAATATAAAACAAACAAAGAATGAAAATAAAAAAGCAAGCACATTCCGTCACAGTATGATTATTCAGAAATTGAGATAACTTTACTTTAGATAATAATATTATAATTATAGTTTTTTCATAAAACGCCAACAGCTGAGCTTAATTTGAGGAGGCCTTTTCTAAAATACTTTACAAAGCGGTATAAATGTACTATAGCTTCTCTTATAACTATAGATTACTATTTTATGGTCATATCCATTTTCCCCGATGTTAGGTGAAATAATAAGCATTTTCCCGCACGCCGCACTGAGTTGGAGCCGTCGACTAGGGCACTCCTTAACCACTAACGCTCGCATTCTTATGGCCGTTCTCAATAACCTATCTATCCGTAATCCTTGCTACTAAAGATAGTCAAATCTTTGCTTTTGTCTTTACTCGCGTTTCAATAACCTTCTGACAGATGTCATTTCCTACCGAAGCGGCTTATCTATGGGCGGAAGGACGGATAGCCTACTAGAGGATGCTCATATAAATCTTAGCAAACTGCATTTAAATATAAATTACTCTCCGATAGGCGGAGCTTACTTTAATAACATCATTATCTTATCTATCAATGTCGGCGGTTAACAAAATGGAGAACCTAGTTTTGCCAAGGATATCAATATGTGACGTTGTTGTTTTTGACGTGATAACGTCTTATAATTTGATGGAGCCGGCTGCACGCACGAAAAAACATGACTCATGCGTTACCTGTTACCAGCGTTACCTCGCTAAAAATGACGCATTGCCGTTACCTCAGCTAGCCGTGCCTTAGGTATGTGAGCGGTGCGACGGAGAAGCGGGGGCGCTTGATGTTATTACTCAGTTCGGCGCCGGACTTCGCGGCAGCAACACGCCTACCTAAGGCGCGGCCAATTAGTTCCATGCGCACTATAACATTACAGACAACCGAAAAATAAAATTTTATTTCTTCCTTATTTTTGTGTTATTTTGGTTCTTAATGACGATGAAATTAAATTAAATTAAATTAAATAAAAATTAAAATAATTTTTTTATTTCCAAATGAAACTGAACAAGATTTTTCGGAAAGTCAACAGAAAAAGCTACCGGTTCAACCCTAACCCGCCTAGAAGAACCGGCGTAAGAAACTTGCATCATCTTTTAGCAAAAAGATGGAAAATTGTTCTTTTGAAAGAAATGTATATTTTACATTGTAAACTTAAATCAGTTATATATAAAAAAGTCAAAAATACACAAGTACATAGAGATGGAGCATGTTATTACCAAGGTGTGCAATCGTTAACAAAATTATTTACTTTATAATATAACGAGTATATCGTTACATGACGATTAAGTTTAGCGAATACAGAGTCAATCCGCGAGAGGGCGCCTCCAGTACCGATTCGACATCAAACTCACAATTTTGTTTTCCGAGTGCGTCATCAAACATGCCGCTCTTCAGAACCCCACCCGCTGCTATCGCTGGCCCTTTGCACGCTGAATCTGATACAAGCTGCAATTCTGTACCAGCACCTGATATTGAAAATGAGACCAACAATGTCACAAGGCCGCGCGCCCGCAAGCGTCAACATGATGATGAATTTTCAACGTTCATGTCAGATATAAAAAAGTCCATTGATATTATGGCCAAACAGCAGAGTGTTTTGCAGGAAACTGTAAATAGCATCCAAAAACAAAATGCGGATATAATAAAATCAATGGATTTCATTTCCAAACAATATGAGGACATTCAGAGCGATAGACTATCTAAAATGGAGTCGGAGAGAAAAACCCATTTGACGTATAACCAGAGCCTTGAGTAGCAAGTGTAAGAATATAAAGACAACTCAGAAAAAGTTCAAAGACAGAGTTCTATTGAAATAAGAAACATTCCGCTACAAAAGAGAGAAAACCAACTTGACTTGATAAAATCGGTTAGGGATATCGGCAACGAGATTAATATCAATATCAGTGAATAGAAATTGGAGATGTATTTTGTTTGAAAACCAAAAAAGGGGATAATAACCCTATTATAGTTGACTTTACGACAGTCATTCTTAAAGATAAAATTAGAAAATCATTAAAATCATTTAATAAAACTTATAAAGACTTAAAATAAGTACAGCACACTTAAAACTTGAAGGTGGGTCGAAACCTATTTTTATAACAGAATGCCTTACTCAGAATACCAAAAGGCTGTACTACCTAGCTCGAGAATTTAGTAAGAAGCACTCCAATGCATACTGCTGGACGGCTCATGGCAAAGTGTTCCTGCGCAAGAAGGAGGGTGCCCCCTGTCGACGTATAGCATCGGAAATGGACTTAGACAAAATTTGCCACTCACATGATGATATCTGACTAAATAGTAATTTGTTCTGCCATACTCCATATCTCCTGCTAAAGTTGAATATTGTTTTATTTAAGTTGTCTGCATGTTTTAAATATAAATTTCATTTAATTTTTAAGATGTACCACAAAATATTAATATACACAAATTACTATTGGATTTTATGTATGACAATAAGTAGTACAATAAGTATTAATATCTTAAATTTACTCCGACTTAAGGTGAATTTTATTTGATATAATTCAAATTATTTTATAAAACATGCAGATAATGTTTTAAATATAAAATACTTTTAATTTTTAGGATGTACCATGTAATTTTAATATACAATTACCATTGGATTTTATGTATGAAAGCAATAATTTTAATTTGGTTTATAATTATAACAAGTATTAATATCTTACATTTACACAAAACAAACATTCATAATTACATACACCAAAAACTTATATATTTTAAAACGTTATACACTCTACACACATTATATAATACAGTACGTAAACACTATTTTCAGGACGTATATCTGTACATGTCGTACGTTCTACCACTAAGGGTATACATAGTTAAAATTCGATCCCACAACAAATATATCGCGTGATATTGACCTTATGGAGGTTTAACTGTATGTAGTCCAGAGATGCTAAAACTACAATCTGAAAGCTTATCAGGGTCTCTTAAAATAATGCATATGAATATTAGAAGCTTGAGCTACAGCTCAAGCTTCTTCTCTTCTCAAGCTTCTATCAAAACAAATAATGAGTCTAGGTTACAACCTAGACTCATTATTTGTTTTGATAGAGAGAATTAATATTCAATGCGATATAATAATCCCCTCTGAGTGCTGGTTGAGTAAACTGACAGTGACCCCTGAAATAAGGGATTACATATCGTATACATCAAATTTTTGTAACCAAAATGACGGTGTTGTTATTTACGTTATGTCTAATATTCAGCACAATCTCTTAACAGACATTACTTTAATCGACGCAAATAGTATTATTATTCAACTTCATGATAGTGACACTGTAATTCTGGGAGTATATCGTTCATCATCCTACAAAAATATAGATGATTTCTGTGATAGTCTAGATTCGTGCTTGTAAAGGTTAAGTCAGTGATTTTAGTTGGTGACATCAATATAAATATAAGATGCTGCGATATGAACAGTAATACATATATTATGGACACTCTACCTACTCATGGTCTACTTCCATCGCACTCTCAGCCCACACGCCTTGACAGCTGCCTCGATCACGTTATGGTTAAATCGGATCGCAGATCACAAACTTTTATCTTGGACACGTTTATCACCGACCATGCACCACTCTTATTAGCTTTGGAAAGTAGAGTCAAACGTAATGTAAAAAACGATTTTCGTACAAAAATAAATTATAGGAATTTAAATAATGATCTTGCATTGGCAGATTTTAGTCGGGTATATCTCGTCTCCGATGCAAATTTGGCTGCGGCTGCCTTTGTTGAAATCGTTTCTAAATCAGTGTCTGCTAACTCTACAAAAGTACGAGTTCCCCATAAAAATCGTTCTATCAAACCATGGCTTACACGAGGTCTTGTACGATGCATCAGAAATCGTGATATTTTGCATAAAAAGGCCAAATTAAACCCTGCCAATCCTATTTTACTGATGACTTACTCTAGATATAGAAATTTTTGTAATAATTTGCTAAAAAAGTTAAAAACTGCATACGAACAAAACGAATTTCGAAAATTTAAAAATAATCCTAAAGGTATGTGGAGTACTATTAATAAAATAACATACTTAACGTTTTACTTACTTTGCTAAGTCTTATCACTGGTATATCTAGCTTATGCTTAGTTTTAGTATTTATACACTGATTATCACTCTTCTTCTTGAAATTGCTTAAGTTTTTTCTAATAAATTATCTAAAATATACTGAGAAGCTACGGTAAGTACACCTATTTCTTTATACTTTTCTCTGAGATTCAAATCATAGTAATATTAATTCAAATGGTAGTAGTAGAGATTGAAAAGATAGTGATATTGAATTAATTCAAATGATCATAGATTGCGATGGAGGCAGTGATACTAATGATATCATACAAAAGGAATATAAACCACGTGTGAATATATGTCGAAATTAAATGATTATTAATTTTCGTAGAGATATACGCTGAATAAAAGTGCTGTGAATCAGTTACTTGTATTAATACAACCACATTTGGTTGTAACTTCTAAACTGTAAATAGATAAAGTCCTATTCATGAAGGAAGTTCCCTAGACGCGGCGCTGTGATCTCGCGGCAAAATATTGTCAGCATTTTTTATGGGTATTAGAATACCTTGATTCTGCTGTTCTGCTTCACAAAACTTCTATAACTTGAGTATCATTTCTCGGGCAGCATTTTTTACAACCTCAAGCATTGTAAATAACAATTTACCAAAATTTGTTCCACTAATTGCCTCGGGACATATTGACTTAGACTTTCGATTGACCACTGTCGTATTTATCGATTTCAACTTATCGTAATATTATCAATTTGACTACATACATTAAGGCTACTTTCCCACGAGCGATTTTTTGTGGTTGCGCCAGAAAAAATTGCACTGTAAATAGAAGTATGCGTTAATACCTACAATAAGGCTGAAAATTGAAATGTCAGGTGGACTTAACACGATTTTCAGCTGTATTGTACTAACGCAGAGTTCAATAGAACTCTACTCACTTTAAATATAAAGTGTAGTTTTTTTTCTGTCGCAACCACAAAAAAACGCTCGTGGGAACGTAGCCTTACTTTTATGTTTTATTTTCTTTAAAATCCAATAAAAATGATTAACTTATAGTTGTTTTGTTTTTTTTTTATTATTTTAGGCTTGAATCTATTGCACTTTTGACGATACGTAGAAAAACTAAGGTTTAATTTTGAATTTGGAACACTTTTTTTGTTCGGAGTGCTACCTCTTATTGCGTAGTATAGTTACATTCTTTGCTTCGAAAATTTATTTAATTTCAAATTTCAGATTCCTTTCCATGCGACTCCTAGCGTCAAATATTTCACTATTGAATTTGATATAATAACACGATCCCGAGTTTTGATTCTCAATTTTAAGTACAATATTTACGCTTTAAACTAATAAATACATTACTTTTTTGTGAATATAATATAATTGTTTAAAACATGAATTGAAAACATGAAATTATCGGGATAATCTATATCTATATATTTCTTTAATTTTAGATATGTTATTGAAAACGGCCGTTAAACGCTTATTAAAGTTAATTATAATTTTTTTTATAAAAAATGCTTTCTGTATATCTGACTGCCAGAGTGACAAAGGTACGTCTTTGACTTAAAATACTTTCACTTTAGAAAGATGAATTTAGTCGTAGCTCACATACTGGGCGAAAAAACATAATCAATACCTAAACAAATTCAGTATCCTGTGCCACTTTCTTGATATCCCTCAGTAATCATTGTTTTTCTATGGCAAATGACAGACGACGTATAAAAAAGTAAATTCCCTAGAGACATTAAAAACGTAGTTATTCTGAAGTTGTTTCTTTTAATAGGTAATTTAAAAACAATAAAGACGTTATTGGACAAGTTTTAAAGCAGTTCAGTCCACTAGCACTATAACACTGTTGGCGCGAACTTACTTCGAGTATCAACTAAGTGCCACGCGATTTATTAGAGAGCGAGTGAATTAAACATCTGCCGCTTCCCGCTACCGCTACCCGCCACCGCTACCCTTCTGTCTCTGCTATTACTTCAAATGAAGTAACATGGCCATCTGCCGCTACCCGCTGCCCGCTACCACTCCCGACGACGCTACTAAATCAGCCGGCATGAGCGTGCATACTGCACATGACTTACCCTAGAGTGACCATATTCGCGATGTATTTAGGGCATTGTATTTATCATTAACACAAACCACTATACGGATTGCGATGGAGTTTAGGGTGATGATGGTTACATTAATATCTTTTTAAAAGCTCGAAAAGCGTGCCAACGCGTTCATTTTAACATTTCATTAAATATGTATAAATGTTTTAGTTTATTTTCCCCATTTTTCGATAAATAACTTTGGAATCAAGGTTTTACTTAATGTGGCGTCCACACGATGGATTTTCACGGACGTTTAAATCGGACTGTAGTTTTATAAACTCCAATTACGCTGATCAGGGACGCGAAGGGAAAGAATTCCAATTCGCAGGTGCGCGTCAAACGGAAAACAAAAGTGGAATGTCTACAATGCTCTAATGGAATCCCGCAGCCGAAAAATTGGACCGCGACCTACTATATTTCCTCTCGGTCTCATCACGAGATATCACCATCATCAGCCATATAAAGGAATATTCTGTGAAGATGAAGTAATACAAGATGAATTTTCGTGTTATTTTTTTACTAGTTTTTTCCGTTGACGTGTACTATTTCGGAATAAATAGTAGCTTATTATGTTAATACAGAGCCTAAACTACAACCATACCAAATTACATCAAAACCCGTTCAGTGACTTTTGCGTCAAAGAGTAACAAACATCCATCCTGTACTGTAAGTCATATGACCAAAAGCTTCCTAATTGTTTTTTTAGAAACGTTATGTTATTATGGGTAAGATACAAGATAAGTTACAACATACATAACATAACAGCCTCCGTGGTCCAGTAATTTAGAGCTTGGCTCTTGACTCGGAGATCGTGGCTTCGATTCCCGCGATAGAACCACAAAAAATGTTGTTTCCAAGTTCGGTTAGGACAATGCAGGCTGCTCACCTGATTGTCTGATAAGAAAGATGATCCATGCGTCGGATGGAAATGTAAAAATTTGGTCCTGTGCCTGATCTCTCGCCAGTCGTGTCGGTAATCCGTCCCACTGGGTTTCGAGAGTAAAGGAAGTTTACTGCCCACACACTTGGGCACTATAAAATAACATAACGGCCACTGTTATCGTAATCGGCGTAGAAAGTAAAGTAAATGTTGTCTGTCCTATAAAAAAAACAATATCTTGACAATAAGTCGCTTTGCCTAACAACGAGCTAGGTGTAAAACAACGACCTGCATTGTCTCAGCACCAGATACGAACAAAGGCGTGTTGCTTTGTTTTTGTTTTAAGCGACTTTTTGGCTCCCGATGTGGTGCTTCATGACTTTTGAGTCTTGAAACTGTGTCTATTTGATCCTAAAAGACCTCAGTTTACATTTTACGACTAAAATAGAAGGCTTACAAATAATTATTTTAAAATGTAAATATGTTTGTCCTGTAAATCCTGCTACTATTATAAATATGAAAGTTTGTGAGGATGGATGGATGGTTGGATGGATGTTTTCTCTTTTACGCAAAAACTACAGTACAGATTTCGATGAAATTTAGTATGGTAGTAGTTTAGCCTCTATAATAAAACATAGGCTACTTTTTATCCCAAAAAAGTACAGTATTCTCTTGGGATCCTATAATAATAAAACTTCTACTATTTTTTCCAAGATACCAGGTAACTCAGTAGGTAGGTAATTCTCGAAAAAAGTTATTCGAAAAAAAAACTTAGTTTTATTTGCGTTAGTATTATTACTATAACACTTTAATTAATTACTAATTCATGCAAACATTTTTTATCAACCTGTACCGTCACACTAAAATTGTCCCGAAACGCACAAATGTGCGGTCACCCGTACTGTCCGCGTAGAAGTCTAACACTGTTAAAACCTAAGCTTAGTTCTCTTATGGCTTCCGTGACAGCCTAATACAAATTCAAATTTACGACCCTAAATTAAATAATCTTTATTTATGTCGTACAAGCTCGTAATGAACAAAGTTGGTTAACTACTGGAACAAAATACGAGTGCCTAAGGAGGGCGAAGTCGGCACACGTTACTGGGACCGCTACGTGTAGCGTGGTTAGTAAAAACACGTCACATTATCTATACGTATGTTGTTTGCATAAAATAGGCTCCGAAGCTACTAGGCTGATTTTAATGAAGTTTGGCCTATAAATAGAGTAGACGCTAGGAAAGGACATAAGCTACTTTTTATCGTGGTAAAATGAACGGCTCCGGAGGGATTTTCTTTTGCGCGCACGAAGTCGCGGGCAACGTCTAGTGGCTTTATAATACTGGGGTTACTCTAAAGGAAACCTGCACGGCGCGCGCGTAGCATCAGGTATCCACACGTTTTGTCTACGAAAGAATAAAAAAAAAATACAAATTGTAATGGCACAATGAAAGATTTCTTTCTCAGTCTTTTTATCTTCCGTTCATAAAATCGGCATACCATAAACGTGGGACGTCCATGCTTTGGCACAAATGGGCTGTCTCCACCGGATAACTGTCGTGAAATAACGCTTGCGTTGTGTTTCGCCGAGTGAGTGAGGTAACCGGAGGCACGAGGTTATTTGGTATTTTTAAAGGGCTGCAAGTGCTAAGGACGCCAAGTTTCATGGGCGGCGGTAATCGCCTACCATCAGGCGGTCCGTCTGCTCGTTTCCGGGGCATTTAGTCAAGACGAATTCGATAATTTCGACGGCGAAGATCGAAATCAAAATGTATAGGATTTGACTTAAGTCATCGCTGTGACATGTAGGCCCTGGTAGACTGCGACAGCATGCCGATCGCAATGAGATTTATTTAACATAATTACGTGAATTGGGCTGAATGGGCTTCAGGGGCCTGTTCTCTTAAATATTATTAGTTAATATAAATCTAGTTTGGATTTTCAGGCTGTCCCGTTAGAGCGTGCACGATTTGATGCGTATGCGAATAAGTCAGTCCGTTGACCGAACCAAGATTATGTCGCAAATAAGACTCATTGTTATCAAATTTTAACATTCTGTGATGTGAACGTGGTTTTTTGGCGACAGTTTTTTGACGTTAGCGTTAGTATTGTAGCTCAGTGGTTAGCGCATCAAAAATATACATATGTATTACATAAATAAAATATTTAAATGATATAGGTAATTCCCGTTATTTGGTCCTACACAATTCTTCAGCTACTTAGCGCGTGGCCAGATTGACGTGGTGTAAAGCGTCGATAGATATTAGCGAAAGCTGCAGTAAAACTATAAAACCCTTTGCTGATCGCCACTCTAGCGTGCAGGTCAGAGACAGACAGGATGGAGACGGGCAGGGCAGAGTCATATAGAATAGAAACGGGCAGGGCAGCGACAGACAGGATAAAGGCGGGCAGGCCAGAGACAGACAGGATAGAGACGGCCAGGGCAGAGTAGTTTATCAGATGTGCAATCTAAGCCCGAGCGCAGAATAAATTCCAACTGTCAAACAACGCGCACCTGGGCACTTGCCCACTGGTGGCCCGTGGCTTAAATCGCAGGAGCCAGAGAGAAGAATATAATATAGCGTTCACTTGGAGTAAAAGTGACACCATGATGTAGGCCGTTGTACCCATACTTCTCCAGGTATAGGCTGCTTTTGGTTGCTCTACCTGTCTCAATTGCAAAGTTATGTAACCAAAGTCGGTCTAAACTTAAATCGATTGGAACCATTTGACTTTAAAAAAATACATTTGACTTAAAAATAATGTTTTTTTTTAATGTTTGTTACCTCAGAACTTTCGACTGGGAGAACCGATTTTGATGATTTTTTTTTTATTTAAAAGATTTAGAAGTCGGTTTTAATTTTTTGTTAAAAAAGATATTATTTTATTTCTTCTACTGATTTACACTTATAGTTTGACTTTATCTCATCTTGTGACTTGTCCCACGACTCTCGTTTAAAATATCTCAGCTCAGGTAAAGAGTTAGGTCGCCTGACTTCCTGAACTCAGATATTTGGTTTTAAGATACTTCCAGTTAAAGTTGTACGGCCGTTTTACGTTTTTTATGAAATAGGGGGCAAACCTGCAGACGGGCCACCTGATGGAAAGCGATTATCGTCGGCCATGGACACCCGCGACACTGAAGAAGTCGCAAGTGCGTTGCCGGAAAATAGTTCGCTCTTTTCGTGAAGGTTTGAAGGTCGCAGTTGTCCAGGAATCTCGCTGGCGATTTAACTTGTCACAGTATATATATATATATGTATGTATATATCTGTTTTGTTCGATAAATATTAAATACATTCGACGTTGAACTTTAAAAATCATTTTTATAAATATTTCTGCTTCGACGCTCCGGGAATTTTCATTTCAAGTAACTTTGAAAGTGACTTCAATTTAATTTAGAAAATCTGGAACATTTCATATATGATAAAATAAGGTGATTAAAATTACAATATTTAACTGTTGTTATTAATAGTGTAATCATAATTTATACAGAGAATAGGTATAAGAAATAAAGTTCTGTAGCATACTACTTATGCCCTTGCACATACTACTTAATGGTGATACATAATATTCTATGTGTAGCCTAGTAATAAAATATACATAAAGTAATACAAAAAGTGGAAATTTTTCAATTTGTAAAAAACCTACATCATTAGTTTACTGTGGTACATCATATCTAACATTATACAAAAACATTAATTATGGTAAGTTTGAACTCGAACGCATAAATTTCAGAGATATTTACAAATAATATTATGTTCCTGCGGCCTTATATTTCATACGGTATCCTATTTTTTCGCATTAAAGTCATATTTTAAGTTGGCTTAATTCAACGTGGCATAATTTAATTTGTCCTAATAAACATTATATTAATTTGGCCTAAACTAGGCATAAAAAAATTTGACATAATCATTCTAGGCATGATCATAACGCATACTTATTGTTAAGCATACATTTATTTACGCATATTGATATTTAAGCATACTTTTACAAAGCATAATGATATAAAAATGTTAAAAGACGTTTTGAACGCCATAAAAAGTTCTAACCTAACCGTTTTTTTTTTATCTCGCAGGGGAATGGTCATTACGCCCTTCCCGGGTTGGGGACCCGAGGGTATGTGGGACTCCCGACGCGACTCGCTGGTTTACCCACTAAAACTGAACCTGCGGATTGCCATCAGCCGCTATGAAGGGGAGTGTCCCGGATCTGTCTAACACAGGATACCCCCCGCGTGACCGGCCGGTCTTCCTCTCAAAGGGGACGGACTTCCGCCACAATTAGAGGCAACCCCGACAACCTGAAGCGTCCCCCTTGGCGCCGGGACTAGCTAAGCCGGGGAGGTTCCCATCCTCTCCCGGAGCCCCGTTAGACAGAAGATTGGAGGTTCGCAAAGCGACGCCTCCGCACTCCTGTCCTACGCCGGCGGAGCGGAACAGAGGATGATTCGATCTCTCTGTCCCGCTCCGCGGCCTCTTTCTGCGAAATGACAGATTCGCAGAAAGAGACCACCGCCTGCCATGCCTCATCGCTCTCGAGCATGCAGCGAACCACCGCTCGCTCGGGAGCGAGTGGTTCCGCCCAATCACTGCCACGAGATCGTGGCGCTGTACGGCCCACCCTTGAGGATGTGCTGGTCCATAATCGTGGCAGACTGGCGTAGGCTCCCTCCTGGCGACCTTGCACAGGTACGCACCGAAGCATCCATGCCCGGTGAGTACCTGTGCAAGGCGGAAGGTGAGGGATTTCCTCTTGCGGCGCATCCACGCCGCAAGGACTGGACGCAGTGCCGCGGCCGTATGGTGGCCGTACGGCGACTGCTCCAGCACCTCACCCCACCTTCGTAGCAACCACTGTTGCTCCAGCCTCCGTACTCGTTAGAGCTCCTCCCAGATCGGAGACTCGCCGGAATGTGACCTCCTCTCTGTAGCGAAGAGGTGCACCTCAGCGAGCACGGACGCCTGGAGCTTCCACGGCGGATCTCCAGCCAGGGTAGTGGCCGCCACCCAGGAGACTATACGGTAGCCTCTGATTACTCTCACCACTATGACCTGCTGCGCTTGTCGCAGCTGGGCCTTATTGCGAGCGGTGAGGGAATTCGCCCAAAGGGGGGCTCCGTATAAAGCTATACTCCGGCAGACTCCAGAGTACAGCCACCTGCAAGCTTCGCTGTGCCCTCCTATATTTGGAAGGAGCCAGCCCAGATCTGATGCCTCCCCCACCCCCTTCGGCCCCAGTTGTTGGAAATGAGGCCGAAGGTCCACCTCCCGTCCAGGGTGAGTCCGAGACACTTAAGGGTTGGACTCACTTTGACCTCCGCCTCTCCGATATGGAGTCGTACACCCGGTGGGGGTCCTTTCCTCCCAGGTCCGCGGAAGAGCAGGGCTTCGGTCTTGTCTAAACATACCCGAAGCCCCAATCACTCTATGCGGCTGACAGCGAGAGTTTCTGCCACAGCCAGCCGCGCAGCCTCCTGGTACGTCCGTCCCCGGAATGTGACATAGGTGTCGTCTGCATAGCAGATGACATCCATTCCGGGGAGGAGGCACTCCTTCCGCAGGACCCAGTCGTAGCCGACGTCCCAGAGGTTCGGACGGAGGCACTTCAACATACGACAGTGCCTCCCGTATTACGGTGTGAGGAAGACTGTTGAAGGCATTGGCGACGTCCAGGGACACCGTCACCACCACCTCCCTCCCGCGTTCCGCTTCATCCGTCACTGACTTGAGGCGCCTCACTGCGTCGATGGTCGACCGACTGGCCCGAAACCCGAACTGTGAGTCTGAAAGTCCGGGCCTCGGACCGTCCTCCAAGTGCTGAACGAGGCGGGTGGCTATAATTCGCTCAAAAGCCTTGCCCACCTCGTTAAGCAACACAATCAGTCGCACCGCCGACACATACTCCGGTGGCCGCCCGTCCTTAGGAATCAGGAAGAGCCGACCCTCCTTCCGCGCCTTCGGGAACTGACCGCACTGTAAACAGCGGTCAAATAGTTCCCGAAGGCTGTCTCCGAGGTGCACGAGAGCTATAGAGAGAACTCTACCGTGCACCCCGTCCGGACCTGGCGCCCTCTTTTTACTACGGAGGCGGATCAGAACCGCCTCCATTTCTGAGTCGGTGACGGGTGGCGGAACACCCTCCTCCATCGAGCCCGGCGTCCGTCGGGCCATCCGCGGCGGAGCAAAGTCTGCCGGGGGGGTCCGAGAACAACTCCCGGACGATGTTCCCCAGCAGCTCTAGCTGGAGCGTTTCCGTCAAGGGGGCCGACTGGGCGCGAAGTTTGTCTCACGCCCTTTTGTACGGTCGGCCCCAGGGGTCATTTTCGATCCCCTCCACCAGCTCCAGCCACGCTAGCTCCTTGGCCCGACTGATGGCCAGCTACAGGGTCTTCCTTTTAATATGGGGTATAATAGGGTCTACAACCCTAAACAGCCGGTCATCTCTCTCCTCGTCCTGGGGACGGCGCTGCCTGCTGCGAACAAAGGCGCGGCGCGCCGCATCGCAGGCGACGCGATGGTCAGCCAACTCGGCCGACCACCAGTACACCGCCCGTCGAGGACGGGGAGGACCCCAAACTCTTGGCATGGCTGCTCGGCAGACGTGAGTGAGTACGTCGCTGAAACAGCCCGCCATTTCGTCCATCCCCAAACCTTCCAACGACGGCCAATGATGGCCACCTCCTCCGTAAGTTCCCGGTTAAGCTTTGTGAGCGCCCAACGCGGGAACCTGCTACGTCCCCTGGACCCTGACGCCGAGCTAGATGCGGAGGCTGGAGACACCTCGTACCGTATGTAGCGATGGCAGCACCTGGCCTCACCACAACGGCGACGGAGCGCTCAGAGTCCCCAGCCCAATGCGGCTGAGGGGGTAGGGGGGGATAGGCCGCGGCGGAGTGGTCTAAATTCACCTGAACCAAGCCAAGATGTCCAGTCATTATTCTGACATCTCGGCTTTAGGCGCCTCCCGTCCTCCCCCAGTTTGACTTGGGGAAGGGCTTTTCCGCGTTTTGTGGGGGGATTGCATTTTTTTTTTTATAACAGCTAAGAGACAAACGAGCAAGACGGGTCACCTGATGGTGAGTGATTCACCGCCGCCCACGGTCACCAGCGACGCCAGTGCGTTGCCTACCCTTCAGTAAGAATATGCTCTTTTCTTGAATAACCCAATGTCGCAGTTGCTGGCGAAGACCGCTGATGGCAACGAATTCCAGAGATTTACTGTGCGTGGCAGAAAACTGTTTTTAAAACGCATTGTAGTGGAACGCCAACCATCCAGATGGTGCGGATGATAGTTCCGGCGAGACGATCGGTTGCGGAAATCAGCGGCTTCTATTAAATTGAACAACTCCTCAGAACACTCCCCATTGTAAATTCTGTAAAGTATGCATAGGGAAGATAGATCCCTACGCAGTGCCAAAGGATCTAGCCAATCGGCAAGTTCAGGATCGTCGACAATCCGAGATGCCCTACGTTGGATTCGGTCAAATGGAGATAGCTGATAACCCGGGGCCCAAAGGTGGCAACAATACTCCATTTGAGGCCGCACCTGCGCCTTATACAGTTTAAGGCGGTGAGCCGGCCTAAAGTACTGTTTGGCCCTGTTGAGTACTCCGAGTTTTTTGGAGGCCATTTTAGCCTTGCTCTCCAAATGACCGCCAAACTGGACAACACTCGAAATGTTGACGCCCAGAATGCCAATGTTTGGCTTGGCACAAAGATGAGTGTTTCCGAAGAGTGGTGATGCGACAAAGGGGGCTTTTTTAGCGGTGAACGCGCAAACTTGAGTCTTAGAAGGGTTGAACTGGACTAGATTTGGTCCCCCCCAATCGGAAATCTTCACAAGGGATGATTCGATTTCAGACACAAGTTTGTTCCGACACTCATCGACGTGATCCCGAGAGATATTGCTGCGGCCGAAATACAGTGCATCCACGGTACTGTCATCCGCATAGCAATGAATGCCACTAGTAGATGCATGATCGCCCCTCCCATTACGTGATCCGCCTTGAGTCCCCCGTCCATGCATATATCACAGCGGGGCTCTGCCTGACAGCTAGCGGCTTTATGTCCTGGCTGTCCGCAGCAGTTATAGCAGAGACTACTGCGGTCTTTCTCTGACGGGGGTATAAGGCAGCTGAATGCCCAAGACCCAAGCACCTGTAACAGTGTCTGGCATATCATATATATGCAAAGTCACACTGACTTTGCATATATATGATAATGTATGTAACCATCATTATAAACCAGCATATATAGCATAAGTAGCATTAGATATATAATTAGATACTGTAAGAAGACGCGGAAGGTACCACACACTAGTCTTAGATATTACCTGTAAGCTGGCACTGATCTCGCACAACGCGCTATGGAGAACACACTGCAGGAAGAGTCATACTGTATAATTTTTATGCAAAATTTCGGAGCGGGCGTTCCGGGCTGAACGTAATAACTAATGATTTTCTTAATATTAAATAAATTCTAAATGTCAAAAATAAATATGATACAATAGTTAATATAAATTAGTTAATATAAATTAATAAAACAACCAATGTACAGATACACATTATTACGCTTAGAACTAAAAGATACAAATCTAGACAGAAAAGATAAAATGCCACAAATAAGTATAACATGTAGAGACTACACTAGTAGTAAGCATAAAAAGGAAAAGTGAAATATAAAATAATATAAATGGATATGATAATTAATGTAACAGATAAACACAATACAATCTAAAAATAAATGTAAATAGAAATGTAACAAATTAACATAGAAATGTAAAGATGTTAAAAGATATAAATGTTTTTTCGGGTAGGTGTAAATAAAGTTAATACATGTCTTTACATTTCTCTTAATTAAATTAATTAGTTCTAATAAATTATTTGCATAAGTTATTATTAATTCTAGTGCAATACATACGGTTTTTTGGAGGTTTTATGTTGGCAGAACTTTATGTGACAATCTAACCATATAACTAATACACCACCTGTCAGCTGATTATCAACTTAAATATTTACACTATTTACAAGTTCAAGCACACAAGATAAAATGTCACAACTAGACACCATCCAAAAGGCACAGCAAAGCTTAGAGGAATGTGTAATGAAGAAGATGGAGGAGCTTCAGGTACAGTTGCAATGTGGAGCTGCTAAGGACACAGTAGCTAAAGTTGCTGAGGTGTTCCGCACATTTCGTGAGCTCACTTTTTCCATGCTCAACTTGCTCCGAAAACAAATAGCAGTGTTCCAGGGCTGTGGATATCATGGAAACCAGATCTCGCAGAAAGTTTCTGATTATCTCTAGTGTTCCCGAGCAAAGTAGTGAAAACTGTGTATCTTCAGTTCTGAATATAGTGCACCAGAAACTTGCTATGAAAGAGATAACAACAAATTCCATCAAGGCATGTCATCGACTGGGTAGCCTTTTGACAGCAGTCAACACAAAAGCCGGCCTATACTGGTTAAGTTTTCATCTGCTGATATCAAAAACGCTGTCTTTAGAGCTAAAACTAAGCTGAAGGGTTCACCTTATTCTGTTAGAGAGTTTTTAACAAAGGCAAGACGGACAGTGTTTAGTAAGGCAAGGATGCACTTTGGTCTGAGGGCGTGTTGGACTCAGGATGGTACTGTTGTCGTTAAGAGTTCCGATAGTAAACGCCACAAAGTGACGACCTTAGAAGAGCTCCAGCCCCTTTTGATAAAGTACCAAAAGGCAACACCATCGGTAACTTCCTCTAATAACGGCTAATGTTATTTTGTTAAAATTTAATACTGAGTTTAGTACTTCGTATATTATGTTTTAGTTTGTGGTGCTTTTCTATTCGCTATCTTCTTTTTTCTACTTTGTTTTCCGTTATTGTATATTGAGATTTCCGATTGTTATAGGGTATACTCTAAATTGTTTATATCTAAAAATTATAATTTTTAATGCAACCCGGTTTTTGCAAACTCACGTCACTTTGACATTATGTCATCTGTCACTATCATTTGTAATGACTTCTGACATTTGTCTTCAAGGTTGCGTGCAGAAACGTAATGAACTTAAATAATGATAGTGTAATAATTTATGAATGAGTATCTCATGGCACAGTGTATTAAGCTTAGTGTTGAGTATAAAAGTACATACATAGCATAGTAAATTTATCATTTTAAAATTGTGCAAAGCGTATCTTTGACTTATATTTGTTTTTTTGTTATAAAAGTGTAAAATAATCTATTCTGTATTGTTTTTAAAGTCAGCTGGCGGTTGCAAAGATTACTACCACCAAATAGTTTTTTTTTTCTTCGAAACGGCATACTTAATATCGTATTAATACTAATTTTATTTATTTTGGCAAATATTAAATAATTTATAAATAGTTGATTTCGGCTTAAGCAATCAGCTTCTACATTTTCTTTTCCCGGGGAATATTTAATGTTAAAGTCGTACTGCGAAAGGTAATAAGTCAGATCACCTAACTCTTCATCTGTTCTTGCTTTTAAGTTCATATTCTCTAGTGGCTTGTAGTCTGTGTAAACAGTAAATGATTTTCCAATTAACCAGTACTGCCAATATCGCAGTGCCTCTTTTATGGCCAAACACTCTAAATAAATAGCCTTCTTTTTCTTTAGTGCTCCATTTAGTTTTCTTGAAAAATATGCCACCGGTTTTTCTTTACCATCAGTTTGTATCTGTTTCAATACTGCTCCGACACCTTCTAGCGACCCATCAGTATAAATGTTAATTGGTAGATCTTGATCAAATATTTCTAGTATCGGTTGTGAACATAAGAGGCTCTTAATTTTTTCAAATGCTTTTTGGCAATCTTCGGACCAAATAAATTTTTGATTCTTTCTAAGTAAATTATGTAGTGGGTCTAATATTATTGCACCTCTTGGAATGTAGTCGTGGTAATAAATTATTTTTCCTAAAAACTGTCTAATATTTTTTTGAGTTTTTGGCACTGGGAAATTCCTTATTGAAACTAAGTTATCCTTCACTGGCTTTATCGAATTGTTTTGAATAATATGTCCTAGGTACTTGACTGAATCTGATGCAAATGTACATTTTGTGAATTTTAATCGAAATCGTTCTCTTAGAATTGCTTCTAGCAACTGTTTCAAGTGAGTTATGTGTTCTTCAAATGATTTAGAAAATACTAGAATATCATCGATGTAATTTACAGCAAAATCAGTTAGATTATATTTTCGAAGTATGTTACTTAATATCCGCTGAAATATTGCCGGTGAAGTCTTCAAACCGAATGGGAGACAAGTCCATTGAAAGTGTCCTTCTTGTGTGACAAATCCAGTCTTTTTCCTGTCTTCCACTCTTAGAGGTATTGACCAAAAAGCTGAATTTATATCTAGGCTTGTGAGAAATTTGCAATTTCTTGTTTTTATCATAATATCTTCAATTAGTGGGAACGGCTGAGGTTGTGGCACTATTATCTTATTTAAATCCCTGAAGTCTATACAAAGTCTTGACCTTTTATTTTCTTCCTTCTTAAATGCCAAAGTTACCGGTGCCGCAAAAGGACTGTAGGACTCTTCTTTAAGTTTATTCTCTAATAATTTTGCAATCTGCTCCGCTATCTCTTTCTTATCTTGCATAGTACATCTGTATGGCCTTTTGCAGCAGTATTTGTCCACTAATAAATCTATTCTTGCTTCATAATCTTTAACTCTTCCTACATCATACTTGTCTTTGGCAAATACTGATTTATATTTTCGTATTAGTTCATTAATTTCTTCCCTTTTCTCTCCATCTAAATGTTTCACTTTTATTTCAAACTCATTTATTTGCGCATTGAAATTTATTTCATATTTTTTTTTACATCTGTCACCCTAGCTTGTCTCTTTATCTCTTCCTCTTTTTTTACAGTCCCTTCATGTAAGTATTGTTTTTGTGTTATCTTTAACTCCTCGTTTTGTATAAGCTTGTATTTCTTTATTATGTCTAATCCTATTAAAAATTCATATCTGAAATTTGGGTCATCAATTATGTAAACATCCACATTTTCTTCTTTATCAAAAATTTTTATCTTTATATTTGTCAAACCACTAGTTTTTTTAACACCATTAATAGTTACTAAATCTTCTTCATTTAAACTATTCTTGTTTTTTAATTTTAATAATTTAGAATGAATAAGAGAAACATTCGAACCTGAATCGTATATTCCATATATTTCTAAAGTATCATTTAATAACAGTTTGACTTTTATTAATGGTGTAACTATTAGTTTTTTTTCTCCGAGTCATTTAACTCTGCTTCTATTTCTATTTCTGAATTGTTTACATGTCTTATAGCTCTTTTAGTGTACTTATCATCGTCTTTATCCTTAAACCAACATGCAGCTTCAGCATGGTAACGCATGGCAACCCTTATTTAACTTTTCACAAGTTTTGCATGGAGTACGTTCTTCATACTTGTTATTTATCTTTTGATTTTCATATTTTCTGTAGGCTCCAGTCCTATTTTTATTTACCAAATGCTCATATTTTCTCACTTCATTAAATAGATCTACTGTATCCTTCAATGCTTCTCTGTTTATTTTTTCTAGTACAATCCTTGGCAAACCTGCCGCAATAACATCTACAAGTGTGCCTGTATCTATTGATCTCCTCATATCCAATATAAGTTTTTCCTTTTTTATGGCATAGTCTACCAACGAACCATCCTTGTATTTAAATAACAAAGCATAGGTCACTTGGCTCCAACCTTGGTCTGCAAATGATTCACAAAACTTATTTTTCCATGTTGTCCAGTCTGAGTTGAGAGTAAATTTTATTACCATTGAACTATACCAATCAACACAAGTTTTATCCATGAATAGTCTGAGTATTTCAATTTTTTTCTCATCCTCCATAATATCAAAGCGCGAACATTCCCTTTCAAAAATATCAATCCATTGGCTTGGATTTGAGTTTTTACTCGTAAATTTTTCAATGACAAACTTCTCTGCGATGTATTTTAAATTATGTTTTTTTTAAATCTTGTGTGTTCTCAATTAATTTTGTGAACACTTTTTCCAATAAGTCCAATTTTACTAATCCTCCAGATGCTTGCTTTTGTTCAATTTCTTCTAGATATTGCTCTCCAAATTGTAAATTACCGTCTTCATCTATGTACACTTTACTTAAATCATCTGTCATTGTTATCCAAACTTTTCGTGTCTGATGTCTTTTTTTAAACTGTTTTTCACTTTATTATACGCGGCTATCTTTGTCAACTCCTTGTGAAGACTAGCAGGCTGCAGTTCTTCCGGAATAGCAAACACTTTTTCATCCTCTGTTGTAATTGAGGTTATACAACAGATGTTTGATTTCCCATCACTCGCCGCCAAAATTGCAAATTCAAAACGTAACTTCTCCATAATTTTCTTCTTTTACGTAGTTCAATAAACAAAAATGACGTTTTATAAGATTAAATCTTATGGGTTATAATAAAATGAATGTGTTGCTTCTGAAAGTGAGTTTTTTATTTTGTTAAATTCTTGACAAACACTTTATATTACACAAAATACTCATTATTGAAAAAATCTTACCTGAAAGAAACGACATTCAATGTTTATAATCTCTAACACAAAAAAAAATGTATTCCCAACAATAATTATTCTCGGTTTTTTACATGAACACCTCATAAATCTAAAATCATAATGCCAGTTATACTTTTCGGCCAAAGTACATATTCCTCTTCTTCTTCATTAAGCCGACTCACGACAGACTAAAACCTTTGACTTTTGCCATGAATTGTGATGAGAAGCGACGAATTAAAAAAAAAAACATTGAAGAAAACCTATTTTCTTTACATATATATATTATATATTATTATAATGTCTATTTCTGATAGTGATTCATTTTACTCAGCTAATAATACTTCTACCAATTCGGCTGCCAACGACAGTTTTGGTTCTATTAATGATAGCACTCTGGGAGAACTCTTGCGTAAAAATTTTACTTCACTGAACAGCCAACTACTAAATGTGTGTCATATAAATGCACAAAGTGTGCCTAGCCACTTCATTGACATCTTAGACACTTTTTGGAATCAACGTTCACGCACTCCTAATTTCAGAGACCTGGTTAAAACCAAACATTCTTTCTACAGCTTACAGTCTACCCAGCTTTATTTTAATACGAAATGATCGTGTTGACAGACGTGGTAGCGGTGTAGCTATTTACAAACGGAGTGAAATGCCCTTTAATATAATTGCTCGTTCACCTCCACAATATTCTGCTGCCGCTGAATTTCTTTTTCTTGAGGTCTGCATTGGGGGGACGAAATTAGTTCTTGGTGTAGTTTATTGTCCTCCTTCCATTGATTATTTTAGTCAAATTGAATCAGTGTTAGAGTTTTTGGGAGCTGAATATAGACACCATATCATAATGGGTGACTTTAATACAAATCTTTTAGACATCTCTTCCTCTCGCTCGCACAAACTACTTCACATTTTAGAATCAACCAGTCTGCATCATTTGCCTCTTCAAGCCACACACCATAATTTAATTGGTGAGGATACTTGGTTAGATTTAATATTAACATCTGATCCCTTATTAGTCCACTCCCACGGTCAATATCCTGCCCCCGGCTATTCGTTTCATGATCTCCTTTTCCTGAGGTACGTCATAAAACCGCCTAAAATAAAACCTAAAATATTGTTTAACCGTTGTTTTTCACGCATGGATACTAAACAGCTTATGGTGGACGCTGCGGAAATTAATTGGGATCCACTTTTAGCAGCTCCCACCGTTGATGATAAAGTTCAGTTTTTTAATAATTCAATTCTTGCTCTTTATGATGTACATGCGCCGATCAAAAGAATTAGAATAAAGTACCTTCCGGTACCATGAATGTCGGTTGACCGTGCTTTTCGCAAATACAGGGCTAATCGATGTGATACTAATTGGGACAATTTTAAGAAAGCAAGAAATAGGTGCAATCAGATGATACGAAATGCTAAACGCCGACACATTTCTGTACTTCCATAACCATAGATATGCATACTAAATCTCAAACAATTAGCTATTTAAACGGATTACCACAAGAGATTATAGAATATTTTCAGTTTACACTAGTTACTGCAGGCGAGATCAATACAATCATTAGCTCTCTTAGTTCGAAAGCCGTGGGCTGTGATGAAATCAGCTGCCAAATGATCATTTCCATCCTTGAAAATCTCTTGCCAGCCATTACCCACATTATAAATTTCTCCTTTGAGTCCTCTACTTTTCCCGATTTATGGCGTAAGGCCTACGTCCGTCCTTTACCAAAGGTACAAATTCCTGTGCAACTCTCACACTTTCGACCGATTTCCATTCTCCCGTTCCTCTCCAAAGTGATCGAGGCGTGTGTTCACAGGCAGTTGTCTCGGTTTGTGTTCAAACACAACATTCTCTCTCCACTACAATCTGGATTCAGACCTGGACACAGTACCACTTCGGCTCTATTAAAAATTACTAGCGATATAAGGGCAGGCATGGAGGATTCGAAAGTCACTATTTTAGTGCTGATTGACTTTTCAAACGCCTTTAACAATGTCAACCACGATATTCTCCTGGCCATCCTCTCCCATCTTATGATCTCGCCTGAAGCGTTAAACTGGTTCTCTTCTTATCTTCGGGGCCGTCAGCAGCATGTACGCGTTGACCAGTATTTTTCTGATTGGCGGGTTCTCGAAGCTGGGGTTCCTCAAGGCGGCTTACTCTCTCCTCTTTTATTTTCCATATTTATAAATTTAATATCCAATGTTCTTCGTACTTCGTATCATCTGTATGCTGATGACTTGCAAGTGTACTGTCAAGAAGGGGTTGAACATCTGTCCACTGCCATCGATGATATAAACCGAGATCTAAACGCTATTCACACCTGGGCCACTGAGTTCAGACTGTCAGTGAATGCCACTAAGTGTCAGGCGATTTTATTAGGAAGTCCAAGACTATTGAGTAGAGTTGACACAGGAAGTCTCCCGCCTATTATCTATAACGGCAACACTATTCCTCTCAGCTCGTGTGTTAAAGATCTCGGTTTATATATTGATGCTACTTTTACATTTAGTTAGTACGCTTGACTGGCGTACCCAAATCGTTAATGTTGGTAATAGTGTTGCTTGTTGTTTGCCACCAGTTGCTTGCGATCTCTCTGCCGTCTGAAAAATTTCTTGCCTTCCAATATAAAAACTATGCTAGTTCAACCCCTTACATTCCCAATACTGGATTATTGTGATATTTTCTACTTCGACCTTAATGCAAACCTACTCAATAAACTCGACCGGCTCCTTAATAATTGTATAAGATTTGTTTTTGGCCTCCGTAAGTACGACCACATCTTGTCCTTCCGCTCTAAGCTTCATTGGCTGCCAATACGACAACGTCGTTCTCTACGGGCTCTGTGTATACTCTATTCCCTTATTCACTGCCCCTCTGCTCCTCACTACCTAATTCCTCATTTTAAATATCCGTGCAGTAGCCATGATAGAAATCTTCGTTCTACAAATAATTTGCTCCTTCTTTGTCCTTCTCATAGCTCCTCCCTTGTCCATTCATCCTTCCATATTCAGTCCATCCTCCTTTGGAATTCACTACCCCAAGAAGTTAGGATGTCTGAGACAAAAAATGTATTCAAACACAGAGTTCGTGAACTATACTTAAAATCATTGGCAGACTAGAAATAGACTAGAATAAATAAGTAAATTATTTAGATATCTTATGTTATATATATTATTAGGTTTACATATTTAAACCTTAGATTAATGAATTAATCTGTTTAATTGATTGACTGATTTTTTAACTGATTAATGAATTAATAATGAAGAAATAGAATTAGATAGGTTAATTTCAAATAAAGAGTTATATTAGTATTTATAATTATGGTAGTATTTATTATTATTATATATTTTATATAAACTTACACTGTCTCTGCATCACCCATAGGTTGGCTGGTAGAAAATGCCACAAGGCATTAAGCCCGCCTTTGTACCATATTTTGTGCATAAAGTATAATAAATAAATAAATAAAATAAAATAAATAAATCAATAGATAGAGAATATAAGAAACTACAGACAAGTATAATATATAGAAATAACGAAATAAGTATAAAGGAAAATTGTAATATATAATAGAAATAAGAAAATGAATGAAACATAATATAAACAAAATATAAACCAAAAAAGAGAAATGTAAAGGTAAAAGAGAAATGTATTGTAAAGCAAAGAAATGATATGAATGTATTCAAATAAAAGTTAAAGCAAGTTAAGTATGTAAGGGTGTAGTGAAAAAGGAATGTTAAATAGAGTAAATAAACAAGAAAATAAAAGATATGTAACATAGAATAAATGTATAGGTAAAGAATAGATTAATAATATAAATTGCCAGAAAATCAAATGTGTAGTCCAATAAAAAACCAAATGTTAATGTATAAATGTAACCTAGTAAAAAATTGTCCTGACTTCGTGGTTGGGGGAACAAGTAGACCCAGAAATGGGCCCATAAAAAAAAACAGTGTCTGGGACGAGTTCCCTCATGCCAGACCCAAATCCTGCTCCATCCAATGCAGATACCACCCAACTGCAGCAACTTCTTTCGTGCAGATACTGGGCAGGACATGCGGGCAAAGCCTGTGCCTGGAGGTCCATGCTGGACAACCCCGACCCAGACCTGTTCCGGCGTGCATCCCGCGTGCCGCCCTTATGGTTTCCGCGTTGGCGGTGTCATCCAGACCCGTCAACCTAAAGTCCGTACATTTTACGGGTCTGGAGATATCCGCCACATCCGCCAACACGGACTCCAACTTGCTGGCAACCAAATCCGCCGTCTCGTGGCTATACCGACCCGGAATCTCGATCAGCCTAGCCCCAGTCGCGGTATGCCGGATCCTTAAGGACTTAAGCCCGAATTCGTCGAGCTTAATGTCCTTTTGCGCCTTTGTCAGCGCATCACAATATGTAGTGCCTGACCTTATGGCTTCCGGCCGTAGCTTAATAACCACGGCCGAAGTGCCCGGAAGGGTTCAACTTCTTGCCATTCGGAGCAAATTTAGGGCCCTCCTTCTGGGCCTTCTTCTTAGGCACCCTTCTACGAACCACCTCCATCCAGCTCACTGTGTCTTCCGCCATTGCAACAGGGGCATTAGGCTGCATCGACGTCGATGGGCGCCCTTCCTGCTGAGGTGCCTTGGAAACAGAGGGACCGAAAGCAATCCACTGCACCTCTTTATCCTTCTTACCCTTCTTTTTCTGGGCTTTACAGGGGCTGATCGTGCCACAGGACGAACTGGCAAGGCCGGGAACTCCTCCGGGTCACTGCGAATCGGTCTTATAGGAGCCTGCTGTGACGAAGGTCTCGGGAAAGCTAAAATCGGCGAGCTCTCCCCACAACAGGCCGTGCTGGTGTGACGGTCTCGGACTCACGAGCCATCCTTCTTTTATCCGCCGCTAGAGGGGATCGAACAATCGCCGGAGGCGGCAGCCGATCCTCGAGGACCGCAAGCCGACCGTCGACCAAGTTGCCGACTAACCTGGTGATATTTTTCTCGAGGATCCCGAGCTGTTCAGTGCTCATTGGACTGCCCCACTTTTCCGCTTTCCTACTCTCCTCGAAGTCGTGGCGATAAGCTCGCACCTCTTCGCAAAGGTTGTTCACCTCCCTCTGCAGCCGTTCGTTATCCGCACGGAGACGACAAGTTTCCTCCGCCTTCGTCCGAGCAGCTAGGGCTCCAAGAACAACTTTGATTACCCCAGTAGCTCGCCGAATTCTGTTTGAGTACCCGCCTTTAAGGTTGGTACTCTTGCCAGTCACCTCCAGTATGTCAGCTAGATTGCCCTCAGCCGCCAGCAACATTTCCTCGGCCCCCATCCTATCCGGATCGATGTCCAGGGGACCCGGAATAATAGCCTTAGGCGTAAGATCCACCTGTGTTCTCAGGAAGGACCGCCTTTCTAGTGCCGCCTTAAACTCAGCCTCTCTGGCCTCCTGTTTCCTGTCCCGCAGCTCTTGACGTGCTGATGAGAGTCTGCTGGATGAAGCGCGCACTATATCGCGCTTCGCAATAGACACTATCCATACCAGCTGGATCCGAGTGATGACGTTTACTCGGACCAGGCTCGGACTCGGACGCAAACGACCAATCAACATTCTCCATTAGCTCGTCATATGTGACACCGGCCCTTCGACCAGTATCAGCTCTGGCATCACGTTCCCTGGACGTCTCCCGAGACGCCTCGGCACCACTCTCCGCACTCACCGCGTCAGTCGCCCGTCTCACCGAACCCAACCCAAAGCCTGCCAAGGCCCGGCCAAGATTCCCATATGAGAGAATTAAATCTCCCTTACGAGGCTCACGATCCTACACCTGACTTCCACTAACCACCACGGTTCTCCTACTATCCCCCCCCCCCTCCCATCTGACATACTATTGAACGACAAAACGACAACAAAAATAATCGCAAGCGATCAACACCAAGAACTTAAAAATCAGTCGGTTACTACTCTCTCCACCTAAGGAAATTCAAGCTTAACCTAACCTAACCTAACCTAACCCAAAACTCTACAAACGTTATTTTAAGCCGGGCTAATTTTATTACACTATGGTACCTAAATATACAAAGAAACATCTATGCTAAAGTATTGTTATGACAAAAATATATGCCTAACGAGTTACACATTAAATTAGGACAAAAACAATAGTCTAAAATCTAAATGATATTTTTGCCTAATGATATAGTTTGCCAAGAAATAAGTATGCCAAAGTCGACAACAAAATTATGCCAAAAAAAACTATGCGAAAATAAGGTATCCCAATTCATACACCATAAACCTAATCGTGACGTCACAATATGAGGCACACAGTTATAACACACAGGACTTCTTGCACTATTTCTACTTTAATAAGTATTTTACATTAATTTTAATATATTACACGACCGGTTTCCACAAAGTCATCATCAGGTGATGATGACTTTGTCGTGTTTGATGTATTATTACTGTGAAACATGAATTTCTACCAAGAACCTACAGTATAATCAATAACATATACAATTAGGCACATCTCTTGTATGAAACGTTTACACGAGACATGCGAAATTCTGTAAAGCTTTACCTTTGTAAATATTTATTTTGAATATTATGCTGTTACTTCGGAGGATTTACTCACTTTTAAGAGTGCTATTCGTTTATGCAAAACAATATCAATCATCTACTATAGCCTATGTAAGAATGAATTTTTGTTAAAAGTTCTTTTCCGTTTCCGTTACTTCTACGCAAACAAAGTTGCGGTCACCAGCTAGCATATTATATTACTTTTAAATCATTTTTAATTCCATATAGGAACCCTCGGAGACTCTGGCTCCAGGTATGTTGAGGTGGAGGTATGTTCGTAGCTCATTAATCATTTCGGCGAACCTATAAACAATATCAACTGTTCCAACTAAAAACCACCCTGGACCCGCGAGATAACAGTAATTTATTAATTTTAATTAAATTTCGGCGTTGTAAATGAAAAAGTTTGAAAGTTTGTTTATGAAATTATGACGAAATATTATTAGGTTTCAGTTAGGCGTATGTTTTAAAGATTCTGCTTGCTGGTTCCTACGACTTGATTTTGTGAAACAAGAAGCTCGATTTGAATTATAGCCTTAAGCCTTATTAGTTAGACTAGCTGGTGCCCGCAACTTATAAAATCAGCTTTCTGCCAGTGAAAGCACGGTGAAAATCGGTCCAGCCGTTTCAAAGATTAGACGGAACAAACAGATAGACACACAGACAGGCGGACGAACAGACAAAGATTTAAAAAATATATTTTTTATTATTATAACTGTATATACTTTCATATGCAATAAGCTAAACGCTGTTAATTTAAAATTACGAACAAACACTTCAATTTACTTTTTATAAGTATAGATTATGAAAATTAAGGATTAATAAATAGATTATCTCCGGAAATAATTAATTGAATTGTACTTCCAGAGTTCCCGAGATAAGCGCGAACAATTAAACAAGCTATAATATCAATAATTTTTGCGCTCATCGGGGGAGGCCTACGTTTAGCAGTGGACAGCGATAAGCTGATGACGATGATGATGATGATGATGATGATGATGATGATGATCAGTAAAATGACAGCATTATGATTATAATTAAACGTCATCATAATTTTGTTAACTGAGGGGCTGTTTGATGTTATAAGTTTTACGTGTCTGTATGTCTATATTTGTGTGTGTTTGTCCGTGGCAACGTAGTTCCCAAACGGATAAACCTATTATGATCTAGTTTTTTTTTTATTTGAAAGCTGCCGTGTGCCACTCGATAGTTTTCTTAGCTACAACGACCTCTGTGGCACAGTGGTTTAAGCGCGTTGGCGCTCATGGCAGGTGTCGCCGGTTCGCCGCCGTTTGGTTCTGGGTCATAGATGTGTATTAAATATGTGTTTATTATGATAAAAATCAGAATTATAATATGTATCTCGTAGCCGTCTAGTTAGGGCTAGTAGTAAATTCGCTAGCCAATTCGACGCCTATATCGTTCATTATACGCGGGCGTCCAATGACATGAGTAGGCTTATAGTTATTTAAGCTTGAATTACTCAACGTTAAACCACTTGACGTATTGAAAGTCATCCTGTTGATTCAAGTGTAAGGTTTATATTAATATTTGTAAATATTAAAACTGTCCATAATTTGATTGTGTTACTTTCACACATCTCATTAAAACTCATTTATTTATATTTTGTAAATTTTTTGACTGACTGTGAATTGAATTGAATTGAACTAATACTGTTCCTTGGTGGTGCAAATTTTGTAGGACTTCTTTTTACTAAAATAGTAAAAAGAAGTACATACCTACATAATTTGTCAGCTCATAGTCAACCTAACCCAAACTAAACATCGTAAAATCATCACAACAACACGATGTTCAGCCATCTGGTCAAACGTTGTGCTCAATGAATTGGCTAGATGTTAAACATCCATTTCATTGGATACCGATGTTTGATGAACAGACTAGGCGTCCAATTATTATCTTTACTTCCCGCTGTCTGGTATCTGTGTGGAAACACAAGTACTTCGGGTACTTAGCACAGGCCACGGGGCCAAATTGACGTGTTGTTAAGCGTCCATAGATACTAGTATTATTATTTTATAACTCTTTATCATCAACACCTCGCTCATTGCTTGAGAATTGGGGTAAAACTATCTAACATTTTATAATTTTGTTTATTCGTATTATTATGTCCTTAAGTCATAACTCGTTTAATACGGCAAATAGTATCACGACCAATTACAAAAGTAGGTAAGTCAACTTGCTGAAAATTCATTTTCTTGAAAAGTACATTGAAATTCTGACATAATAGTGAAACGGAAAATTAAAAGACCATGATTACATCAATGGAGCATCAATAGACCGGTTTAGATGAAAATAATAATAATCCTTAGTGCGTAGTTTTAAAGATTAAACACATCGGTTACACTACATCTGAGAGAGGCAATTCTCGTAATTATGTGTTCGTTTCGCAGTACGGTTCCATTGCTAAAGCATTTTTACACTAATATATATTAGTGTAAAAATGCTTTAGCACTGTATATGTTTAAAAATAATATTATATAATACACATATTAAACACACATCCATGATCAAGGAACATTAAATTTTTGGTTCCTATAGCGGGGCCCGACCTGCGACCTTCAGCTTAGTCGCCAACGTGTTACCTACTGAGCCACAGAGGTCGTCGATATATGTAGAAGGTAGGTATATGGCATTGTCGAATAAGCTAACTGACTCAGTTAAGAGAGAATTAAGTTATTCTCCTAGCTAACTGAGCCAGTTAGACAGCTCCTAACGGAAGTTGGTAAGTCGCGGGATTTAATTATAACTTATTGTAAGCAAACACCTCGTGCGGAAAAGTAAGCGAAGACGTGACTTAATCAGTGGATAGCTCTCACGTGGGAGAGCCATGCTTTGGCACGATTGGAATGGCTCGTAAGGTTAGGTTGGTTAGGTTAATACCGCAGAAAACCGGCGTGAAATAACGCTTGCGTTGTGTTTCGTGTAAATGAGGTTACCAGAACGCACCTATAACTCCTCTGGTGTTGCTGCCGCTCATTACTGCCCGTGCTCACCCATGGGCGGCAGTAATCGCTTTCCATCAGGCGATCCGTCTACTCGTTCCCTGGTCCGTTTCATTGGAAAAACACGGATTATGAGACGCGGATTAAGCGATGGTATAACACAACATATTATTTGAACTCAGTTAATGTTTAGATTGTGCACTTCAGTGGGTGCTGACTCGGCTGTGGAATATGAAAAGACAATATTTTACTTTAAACGCGACAATCTTGTATATAAGGTCCGGAAAAATCAATGACTGATATTTCGGGCACATAATTTACTGCGTATGTGAAGACGTTTAGGCAGAAAAATAAATGTTCTACTCGAAAAAATATTATTTCTTTATATGGGCGAGTTTGCGTTTAGCGGAGAGTCAGCCATACATGAGATTGTTTTTTACTTTGACGCATATTTTTTGCCTAAACGTCTGTACACAAGCATGTGCCCGATGTATCCGTAATTGATTTTCGGAGACGTTATATACCTATAATATGTATAATGGTAATCTCGGAAACGGCTACAAGTATTTACCTAAATGAAACTTAGTATGCAGAGAGTTTTGAGGGAGATAAATCGATCTAGCTTGGTTTTATCCCTCGGAAACTGCGCATTTTAAGTTATATATGTTTTTTCTTTAGTCATGCAACAATAATATATCAATTATTTCGAATCTAATAATGTCAGTCCGATTGGCAGTTTGGTAATTTTTGAGATGTTCGGAAATTCGGAATGTGCAGGGTTCGAACCCGGTCAGATGGTAATAAGAACCCCAATTCTCGTAATTTTTTTATTATTTATTTTTTATTCTGGCTTTAAACAGTTATATACAGTTATAGTAGGTACAATAAATATTTATTTAAAAAAACCTACAGTACCGAAAAGAAAGTACAGGAACAACAACAGATTTTAACTCTTATTTTGGAAGACGCGAAGCTAGGTATAATTAATTAACATCAATCTTGTTGACATAAAGAGTAAAGACACAAAAATTATAAGCAAACAAAAAACCGGTTCTCTGTAAAGTCGGTTTCCTGACGATAGTTGAACGTGACAACGTCATAAGAAATGAGTCATATTTAGCGAGGTAACGCCGGTAACGCCGCATGAGTCATGTTTTTTCGTGCGTGCAGCCGGCTCCATCGAATTATAAGACGTTGTCACGTCAAAAACAAATAATAACAAAGAATCAACTTTATGTCAGTTGTAAGATCTTAAACAATATTAAATCTACGTTTTAATTCTGATTTTAGGCTTTTGAGAGAGTTATTGAATATATCAGGGAAGTCTCTGTTATAATTGTTAGTGGAACGGTAAGTTAAGTTTTACAAAGTGTTGGAGGAACAACAAGTGGCTTATTTCGTGAGGGGCACACAGGATGTCGGGTTTGAGCTTTAAATCATATCTTAGAAAATAATGTTAGCGAATGTATTCGCGAGTTTAAAATTTTAAATAATTGATTGATGTCAAACATATTACTATAAGAGTTGCTCAGTTACGCCTACGCAGGGCATCTTCATACGGTTCATCATGAATATTTACACGGCAATTAAGTTATTTAAGGAACTTTTTTGTTCTGGAACTGTTCGGAACTGTTCAGAACAGTTTCAATGCGATTAATATGTATTTGAAAGCTTGTACTCCAAACAGTACTAAAAAAATCTAGAATAGAACGAACAAAAGAGAAAAAATAAAGTAGTTTTAGGATTTTCACGTCTCTAAAATGTTTACTAATACGAACAAAACCTAGGTTCCAAAATGCGGTACTAACTGTATACTTTTATTGAATTGTAAATGAATCGTCTTCATATCATAAACTGTTTTTTTGTAGTTTGGACGAATAAAACCGGATTTGACGTTCACGTTGGTTTGACGTTTATGAGAATATCATTTTGCTGTTTTCACATATCGGGACTGGATCGTAACTGTATTATTGCAGGATTTATTTTGCAGAATCGACCTTCAGGTCTAAAAGTAACGACGACTAGTCAACGACTGTACCAAATTAATTTACAAATAAAATAAACAACATTACGCGAACTCAAACGATTATGAAACCGAAACCTGCCTGTTTAAGAAGATAACAATCCTCTGAAGTTTTTCCCGCAGTATTACATAAGCCCAATTCAAGTTATTTATTTCTGTTCAATTCGCAGTATGGTCAACGCAATATGTTGTCGCTCTTAGGGTCAATTTACACCAAAATAGCAGAGGAGCGGCCAGCAGCCGCTCTGTCATATAATTAAAAACTTTATCTTCATTACTATAATACATATTATCGCTTTAGAAAATGGGAACGTCCCGCGGCCGCTAGCGACCGTCAGCGGCCGTGGTTGTCTCAAGTATATAAGTTATGATGTTGGTCGCTCCGCTGCCATTTCCGTGTGAATTGGCCCTTACGCACGCATCAAATGGAGTGTGTGTGTGTGTGAGAGAGCGATAGCATGCTCTGACACTGGAACAGAACTGCGAATTTAATATATTAACTAGCTTTTTCCCGCGGTTCCGCCCACGTATGCCACGGGAGCACTTTTTAGACACGGGAACACGGGGTATTTTTTGGGATAAAAAGCAGCCTATATGTTAATCCAGACTCCAGAGCTAAAACTACTACTATACCAAATATCATTAAAATCAGTTCAGTAGTTTTTGCGTGAAAGAGTAACAAATATCCATCCATCTATACATTCATCCATCTATCCATCCTCACAAACTTTATAATAGTAGGATTACCTTAATAGCCCTCCAGACTTTACAATGAGAAGAGACCCAAGACGCTAGAATTCAAGGATGAATTGAGTGTTTATTTGAATTTTCATGTGCATTCTACCTTAAATCTACAGGAAGATGTAATTAAAATTATTTTAAAGTTTCAAACTATCACAGATTAGGTTAGTCTCGTTGACACTGTCGTGTTGCTAGGTGTCAAAGTTAATCTGGATTTAACGGGAGATCAAAGATCAGTTTAACTAGAGGTCGCGTACTTAAAATCCTTAATCTTTATAATCATCATTAATTCACAAAATGTGGTTTATAATGGTAAATAGTTCTAAATAGTTCTAACACATCCTACCATAACAATGGTATGTGAAGTCAACATGCTTACTTAATGAAATTGAACAAACAAAATATAGATTACACAATTAATTTATTCAAACAAAAAAAATCATCACATAATATTTAAAGTAGCAAAGTGAGCAAAGCTCGGTCTCCCAGGACCGAGATTTGCTCGGTGTTTTAGTAGAACGATAAAATAATTGAAAATAAAAAAAAATATATAAAAGAAAAAGAAGTAATAAGAATCACAAAAATATTTATCTTACCGGGATTCGAACCCACCATATTCCGAATTTCCAAAAAATTTCACCCATACCCAAGCTACCAATCAGACTGACATAAGAGAGTCGAAATTATTGATATTAATGTGTGATTGAAATCTTAAAAATTCGCAGTTTCTAAGACATAAGAGCTAGCTATCGATTTTTCTCCCCCCAAACTCCCTGCATAATAAATTTCATGGAAATGCTTGTAGCCGATGTTGAGATACCGATTATATATATATTCATATATACAAGATCGCCTCGTTTAAAGTATAAGATATAATATTGTAACATCTGGTTTGGCGCGCGACGATGGCAAGAGACCAGACGGTATGACCCTGGTCCCTTGGAGAGTGGGGCGGGCTCTTGTATGGGACGCTACTTGCGTGGATACACTTGCTCCGTCCCATGTCAAGGGCACCTCGAGTTCTGCAAGTGCGGCCGCCAATCAGGCGGAAAACCTCAAGCGGCGCAAATACGAGAACCTTAGTGGGGATCTCATATTTGAATCGTTTGGGGTTGAAACCCTAGGTACGTGGGGTCTGGGTGCGCACAAACTTTTCAGAGAAATCTCAAAAAAACTCATTGAGGCCACCCGAGACCCAAGAGCCGGCACCTACCTGGCCCAGAGAATAAGTATCGTAATCCAGCGAGGAAACTCTTTGAGCCTTCTAGGTAGTCTGCCTGGTGGGGACGACCTGGGAGATTGGAGTAGTTAATATTTTTTTAGTACTTACCTACTTTTATAGTTTGTAAATATTTTAAATAGATTTTAGTTAATTTTAGCTTTTTACATTTACAATTATACATTATATACCGTGGGAGAGCCATGCTTCGGCACGAATGGGCCGGCTCGACCGGAGAAATACCACGGGCTCACAGAAAACCGGCGTGAAACAGCGCTTGCGCTGTGTTTCGCCGAGTGAGTGAGTTTACCGGAGGCCTAATCCCCTACCCCCCTAGAAATGCCGCAGTTGAAAAGCAATTTGTTACCCCATGAGGGTACCAACTGCGTTGGTGAATGCCTCTCTGGACGTCCATGCTCAGGAACCCCTGGAACTGAACGTGGACGTCCAGGCTACCCCTCGTATTCTGGGGAGGGCAAAACTGCGCTCCAATCTGCTCGGGGCAAGAGCAAACGCACAAAGGGGGGTGCCCTCGATATTAAACATGGACTTTTGTAATATCAGGGGATTACACTCCAACCTTAATGCCGTTCATTACCACCTTGAGACGGCAAAGCCGGCTTTGCTCTTTTTAACCGAGACGCAGATATCATCTCCGAGTGACACATCATACCTTTCCCACCCAGGGTATTCTCTCGAGCACTCCTTTCTGCCCAAAGCTGGAGTGTGTGTGTATGTCAGAGATGATATCAGCTCTCTCTTCTCGAAGGTAATGGAATCCATTATCAATAGCCAGCTTCTTCGATACTTGGACGGCCAGAGATTACTAAGCGACAAACAATACGGGTTCCGTAAGGGTCGCTCGGCTGGTGATCTCTTGGCGTACCTAACTCATCGTTGGGCTCAGGCAATTGAGTCGAAGGGACAGGCATTGGCTGTTAGTTTGGACATTGCGAAGGCCTTTGATCGGGTTTGGCATAAAGCGCTGCTATCAAAGCTTCCATCATACGGGCTGCCCGAGAAATTATGTAAGTGGGTCACTAGTTTCTTAGCAGATAGAAGCATAAAGGTCGTAGTTGACGGCGAATGCTCTGAAACTCAGTCTGTTGATGCTGGTGTCCCTCAGGGCTGTGTGCTATCGCCTACCCTATTCATACTGCATATCAATGACATGTTACAGACCAACGGCATTCAATGCTATGCGGATGATAGTACAGGTGATGCTGTATATACCGGCTCCCCCAATATTTCTCGGCTAAATGTCATTGAGAGTCGAAACGAACTTGTGTCTAAAATAGAGAATTCATTGGAGAAAGTCTCTGAATCGGGTAGACGTAACTTAGTCCAATTCAACCCCACCAAGACTCAAGTCTGCGCGTTCATCACTAAAAAGTCACCAATGGTCGTATATCCTCGTTTCGAGGGCACATCTTTAACCATCTCCCCTAGCATTGAGATACTTGGCGTCAACATATCGAGCGAAGTCCAGTTCCGATATCATCTAGAGGGTAAGGCCAAGTTAGCCTCGAAGAAGCTTGGTGTTCTTAACAGAGCGAGACAGTACTTCAGTCCGGACCAACGCCTACAACTCTACAAGGCGCAGGTTCGGCCTCATATGGAATATTGTTCTCATCTCTGGGCAGGGGCGCCAAAATACCAACTGCTCCCTCTGGATCGTATCCAACGAAGGGCCGCTCGAGTTGTTGACTGCCATAGTGTTTCAAACAGCTTGGACCCCTTGGAATTACGCCGAGATGTAGCTACACTCTGCATCCTCTATCGGTTGTATCACGGGGAGTGCTCTGAGGAATTGTTCGGAATCATACCACCTGCAACTTTTCGCCATCGTCCCATGCGAAAAACATACCATCCTCATCACCTTGATGAGTGGCAGTCTTCCACCGTGCGCTTTTCGCGTAACTTTCTGCCGCGCACTGTAAAACTCTGGAACGAACTGTCACCAGCAGTATTTCCGGACCTATACGACCTGCAAACCTTCAAGAAGAGAGCGTATTCCCTCTTAAAAGGCCAGCAACGCACCTGCAGCTCTTCTGATGTTGCGAGTGTCCATGGGCGACGTAAGTTGCTTATCATCAGGTGACCCGTTTGCTCGTTTACCCCCTTTAATAAAATAAAAAAAATGTAATATATAATTATAAATAAATTAGATAACTTATAAAATGTCGGCAATGTATTACAATCAAAGGTATAAATTTTCATGTCGTCAATGTTTTTAATTCATAATTACAGTAAATAATATGAATATAATTATTATGTTAATATTTTAATGTAAATATCTAGTAATTTTATGACGCACATTCTGTAATAATTGTAGTATTTGCGTCAAAAACTAATAGATTTTTACTTAGTGAAATCGCACTAATATTTTTGTTTATTGCAGTTTTCAAAAATCCATATAGTTAACCTTATTTTGTATGTATTAAAAGGTAGGTTTTAAAAATCTGTTTTTGCCTTCTAAAAGGTCCTTTCAAATGATAACGACTTGAATTGCTTTAAAATTATATTATTGAGACTTCTACATTTTTATGTTACAGAGCCATATTAATACTCAAATCTAAACATTGACATAGGCTTGTCATTAGTTTTACTTTTAAAATATGAATATCAGAAATTCGACTGAACAGAATCATTATAAATGTCAATAGCATGTATAAATACATTATTTTCATATATTATGTCCAAATTAACTATTGGACGATAAATCTTATATTTATATCAATCATATTTGCGTTTTACTTCTTATTTAAGTGTAAAATAGTGTTGATGTGACCTAACAAAAATACATATTTCTTTAATTGTACATGCTAACTAATTTTGCGGTTTGGTTGCGGTAAAGTAAAAAGCGGTTTGCAACTGTCCATAGTTGAGGCACCATACATAACTCTAATACATTTCTTTTGGACTCTAAGCATCTTTTCAATCTCTACTGACACTGTTTCCCCACAGCAAAAGTGGCCTATGATGTATCTATGGTCTATGTGAGAGAATAGAAGAAACGTAACCGTGATATGCTTGCATTAGAGCCGCTTCAGTGCTAACGGTTCGCCTTAATGTTTTTATTGTGCAGACGAAACGGTAAATTTATCACAGACATATTCTACGTGGACCTACCAGTAACAGTGCTTATATATAGCTAACTAGCTTTTTCCCGCGGCTCCGCCCGCGTAAATATAGTATTGGGTATACTATACTTTTTGGGATAAAAAGTAGCCTATATTTTAATCCAGACCCTAAACTACTACTATACAAAATTTCATCAAAATTCGATCAGTAGTTTTGCGTTAAAGAGTAACAAACATCCATTCATCCATCCATCTATCCATCCATCTATCAATCCATCAATCCATCCTCACAAACTTTCACTGGATTACACTTAAAAACTTTGCACTATCAACTTCATTAATTTTTTTGTTTTCGTATTCTATATCTAAATTAATTTGCTTTCTTCTATAGTTTTTTGTTAAGATTGTTTTTATTTAGCCATTTGATTATATACTATTTGGTTGTAAAATTAATGTCTCGTTCATACGTTTCTATATTTCCACATTTAATAACAAGAGTCGTATCGTCTGCAAATAAAATTGTTTCATGGTGAGTTACATTTGTAAGATCGTTTATGTACAACAGAAACAGATCGGGACCTAAAACACTACCTTGCGATACTCCATATTCGTTAAGTTTATAATTGGCCACCTTGGCCTGACGATTAGCGAGTAATTTCTCTTCGATATTTTTGTGGACTGTATTTCATAAGGTGTCTGGCGTCGCCAGGTTAATATGCAGTAATAATTAGATTAAATGGGAAGGTGGAATGAGATACGCTAACCGAACCAGCTTCGGAGCGGGGCGTCTGCAGCTGGAGTTTTCGTCTCTTTCTTCTGTTCACAACACTTTAGTCTTCCAGAATTCTTATCGCGTACGTTCCTATAGGAAATATCTTACTTTCGTGGGCGGGAATTAGTAGCGGAAAAGTCTAATAAACATTGGGCCGGCCATCGCACACGCACTTCCACGCGACGACTCGCTATCTGTTCCTTCGCGTATCTTCGTACTTCTTCGGTTTGCGTTGGAGCGGGGAGGGGAGGGAAATACTGCTTTATCGATATTATGAGATGCCATTCATAGTGGCGTTCGACGCTCATAGATGGTGCTACCAATCTCATTGAAACTTTAGTATATTCATCAATTTTTGTTACTTCTTCACATTGAAAACGATCCATAAGTTCTAATTGGCAACACCTCTTAATCCATATTTATCTAATTTATAAAGTAGGAGACCATGATGAACAAAATCAAAGACCTTGCTTCTATCGAGGAAAACGCCGGTAGTTGGTACCCGGTTATTATGAGACTCTGTGATTGGTTTTACTAGATGAAAACAACCTAAGGAAGTTGTACTATTTTTACGAGAACCGAATTGCACGTTTATTAGGATATTTTGCCGTGTAGTGAAATTCTAAATTTAATAAAATCTTTAGACAAACCTAAGATTCTATTATATTTTACACACACTAAGCTTAATTCCTGGTAATAACAATACTTTTCTTGTTTATTATTATTAAATTAATTACGGCTTTCAATATGTAAGAAAACTACAATATAAAACCACATTTAAAAAATGTTCAGACACTACCACTAGATCAGGAAAAATATTGTAAATAATTTTTATCACCAAAAAAAATTTTTTACTATTCAGCCACACATAGGTACATAAATATTAAAACATTGCTATAATCAATACTACTGTTTATTTTACTTATTTTAATATGTATTTAAAAGTTATAATGTAATTAAAACCTAATTTAGAAATAACCTAACCAAGAGCATGTCAGGACATGTCTTATGAGGGTTCCGTAACTATCAACGCGCAATAGGTTATCTTATATACAATTTCTTCAAAAGTTATTACCCAATTTCGTTAAAAAAAATGTAAGGAGTTTTTAGCATGATCTATCAGCTTGGAAACTTAAATAAGTTTTTATCTTTTATTTATACTTAAAAAATGAGATTTTCACGTGATTTCACGACGAAGTTTGTCAATTCATTACATTTTCAACTTTGTTATCGTTTTTGCATTGTTGCTTTGTCTCAGCTTCCTGCACTCTTTTGAATACGACGCATTGACCTGACATTGTTAAATCAAATTTTATTAATAAATGTCGGCGTTATAAATGTCACCAGCGGCACTAATTGGTAACGCAACACAGAATATTACACCAAACTCTCCTGGGAGTGTCCTGTACAAACACAGTACAGTACACACACCTAAGGGTAGCATACACCGTACTGCCTATCGTCCAATCGGCACGACGCTATCAATTAGATCAGTTAGATCTGACCGTGTATGGGCGTGTATAGGTATAAATAAATAAACATTTATTCGATGTTTTGGACATTACACTACACAACGTGAAAAATAAATGCACAAACAAAACAGGATCTAAAACATAAAAGATACAGTAAAAAAACCAAATAAAAGCGAATAAAAAAGAATGAAAAACCATATAAGGCTGGGACTACATGACTCGGAATCCGACGGACCCGAAAAAAATCAGAGCAATGAAAATAGAACTCTGCGCTTAGCCAATAGAGTTGAAAATCAAAGTGTCGAGCTGTCATATATGACATTGACATTTGACTTGATCCTCGTGAGTTCGAGTGCAGAGTTTTACTTCCAGTGCCCTGAAAAAAGTGAATATTGAAATTATAGTCCCAGCCTAAGCAAAAAAAAATCTATATATGACAGTTATTCGCTTGTGGTTTACAAATTATGGACGAACTGCATATTGTATGAAGCCAGTATCGTCATGCCGATTGGACCATAGGCAGTATGGCGTATGGCTCCTATAACACTGTTCCGCTTGTGCAAGATATTATATTTGTTTAGGTATATATGTGAGTTTACCCGTGGGAGTGGTTACTCATTCATCATTTTAAACCCAAAATTGTGTCGCTCGTGTCGTGACGCGAATTTGAAACACACCCAACAACCAATCTAACTAACCAAGTCTATTGGACTATAGACGTATGGTGTATGTTTGTCTCATACTTCAAACGAGCAATTCTTGTATACAGGGAGATTTTTTAGTCAGTGACCTACTGTCAAGAGTGAATATACTCTTGAATATAAGCAACTCTTACTATGACTCTCTTTCATATCAACTTCATATCAACTTTCTTACTTAAAAAAAAAACAGTTGTTTTTTACAAAAGGGCTATGGCATAGATAGCACTTTTAGTTCAGTCTTCTTCCTTTTTATAAATACAAAAATTTCAATTCCAATGTCTCGCCGCCAAAAAAAATGCCGGCTTCAGTAGGTTGGAAGGTGTAGACGTAGGCGTAGATTATAGTGCAGGTATAGTTCTTTATTTTTTCCAGTTCATAGCTAAGACAGAACAACGTGTGTCGGGACACTAGTCAGTAACTAGATTCTTCTTATTTTCTTTTTCAAGGAACCTTCTTTACGCAAGTTTCAATGTAGATGTTGTAATGACAAGAGGGTAGTGACCCCTCTTGTTTCAGTCAGTTATTATTGACGTCTTTGAGTGCAAAGACGTCAATCATTAAGTAACTGTTGATGAATTTAATGATTTTAATTCAAAGTGTATGAAGCTTAATCTGACACTACCCCAGGGGTAAAGTACTCTGTTTAGATCGAATTTAATCTTATTTTAACCAATTTAATGTGTCAGTGTATTTTCTTTATTGAATGGTAAATAAGTGACATTTAAATTGGTAGCACTATGTTTATATATATATATATATGTGTATGTTCTATTGTTCTTTTTGTGCATGATTAGAATAAATTAGATCCGAACGTAGTAAAGGAATATATCTTTGTAAAATATGATCTCTCCGAGTGTCAGTAATCGGCCTCTAACGGACATCCATCCTTTGGTCCTCGCTCCTTGCACCTTCTCCCCTCCACGCCACGCTGCCGCCACACCCCCGCGCTCGCCCGTGATGTATGGCGTACCTCCGGCCGCTGCCGCACATTAATACCGCCGACAGAACAAAATACTATTCATATTTATTGCCCGGACCTCCGGTTCCGTGCATCATCATGATCACCGTCATAATGGTGAACAGCGACGAACGCTCCATAGGACACTATTTCAATCGGTTTCCCTTGAAATATTACCTAACTATATAAGGTATAATTTAAATTCCATATTATTTATTTTTAAATTTTTTTATACCTTAACATTCTTCATTATGTTGCAGAATACTTTTTATTATTGTGAGCTTTATTTAATAAAAATGATTACATTTGAAAAAGAGGAAAATTCTAATTTAAAATATATTTCTTTGAGTAAGGTGGCACTTTATTGCGCGATATTCTTGGGAGTCTATTTGAAAGGAATAGCTTATTATTGTAACACTCGAGTGCACACAAGAAAGACAATTTTTATAACAATTACACTGAGGACCTAGCGAATACAGTTTGAATATTCTAACATGAAATGCGATATGACAAATATTGAATGATGTTTAACTGCATAATTTCTTGCAGAAAGAAAAGATAAGGCTTTATAATGAATGAAAAATGTTACATTACTAGCATTGTTAGTGACAAGAGGCATCTTGCCTAAACAATTTTCTTTCGTCTATTCGATGTTAGACAACATGTTTGAAAACAATCTAGAACCCATTTTCGTATATCTTAAAAAATAACGAAGATACATACAATTTAACTTTACATTATGAAAGAGAGCGATATAACGGCCTGTGACGTCACGAGTTGCACCCGCTATACATTTGTCATTACAAAATGTGTTGCGGGAGCAACTTGTGACGTAACAAATCCTTTTTGAGAGAAATAGATATAAATAAAAAAAGTGTGTGTCACCTCCGACGCACGACTGGAGTTTACTCTAAAAAGTAAAACACGTCCCTCAGAAGGAACAAAAACTTTAGCGATCGATTTGAGTTCAAAAATTCGCGCCATGTGAAAAAAGTGACAGGTGCGCAGAATAGGTTGCGCACGAAAACGTAACGCTGTCATTCGTTCAGTAGATGTTACTGCTCATATTTTTTTCATACCGGGGGCCTTATATGAAAATCGTTTCTTAACCCTTCTTTGCATGATGATGGAAATTTCCATCATAATATTTAGTCAACAAAAAAAGGTACTCAAAACCCTTGTACTGTAAATTTGTTGTTGCTGGCAACTTTTTAAGCGACTATTGCGTACAAAAAAACGCAGTTGTCAAAAAATAGCAAACGTCACTGTCAATTACCAGGCCTACAACTTGTCATTCCGCTGTTTGTTGTGACTGGAAGAAATGAGCGAGATTTTAAATTGTTTTATGGAAATAAACGGAGATATAAAATACAATAAAAGTGAAAATTAGTGGAAAAAAGGTTTGTTTTCATGTTTTTGTTATTTTATATACAATTTATATCAAAACACTGTGAATAAATTTCTCAAAACTATGTGATAGAAATTTACATCACTATGCAGTAACTTCAGTTGTAATGTACTGTAAACATTTTTTTGTTAATGTTCATTTTATGTTGTTTTTTAGGTAAACTTGAATGATAGAGATATTGAAGATTATCTTAGTAAATTGCAAGACGGTTGGCTCTCAGAAGATGGCCTTGATGACCAAGATTCCGATGATGAAAACCGCGATGCTGATGAAGTTATAAGAGTGTTGCAGGAGGAGAACGATGATGATGATGATGATGATGATGTGGATGAAACTGCTGACATTGATCCTCCTCTTGTAGAACCAGAAGATCAAGAACCCTCTCAGTCTTCTCACCCATTAACTTCATCCAATTTGCAGTCTTCATCCAGTTTTGCATTTGACAAAAGAAGCTTGATTTGGAAAAAAAGGAATCTGGTGTATGGCACAGATAAAATTACTTTCTTGGGAAGTTCTACTGCTTCAGGTAGTCTCTATCACACCTAGAAACTCCATATCAATGTTTTAACCATTTTATCACTGAAGATTTTATCAAAACATTAGTAGAGGAGACAAATTTATATATAATACAGCGTAATCCCAGTTCATCTATAACATTTACAGAACATGATTTGTATAAGTTCTTTGGTATATTATTATACATGTCAGTAATCAAATTTCCTAGCACAAGATCATACTGGTCGTCAAAGTTTGGATATGAGCCCATTTCTTCAACAATGCCACTGAAAAAGTTTGAGAAAATAAAGTTATCATTACATTTTAATAACAATTATCTTCACAAACCTGTAGGTCATCCAGAACATGACAGGCTTTATAAAATCCGCCCTGTTATCAAGCATCTCAATGAGAGATTTGCCACAGTGCCAATGAATCAAAGACTTTCTGTAGATGAACAGATGTGTTCTACCAAAATAGGGCATTTTTTATAACAGTATCTGCCTAAGAAACCCCATAAATGGGGCTTTAAATTATATGTTCTCTGTGATTTGATGGGATATGCCCACAAGTTTGAGGTATATTCTGGACAAGTGAATATAGAGAAACTCCCAGATGAACCAGATCTTGGTGCAACAGGAAATGTTGTATTTCGTTTGCTTCGAGGCGTGCCAAGAAAGCAAAATCACATTATATACTTTGATAATTTTTATACTTCTTTGCCATTGGTAGTTTTTTTAGCTAAATCAGGAATCCACACAGTGGGAACTGTGCAACAAAACAGGATACCAAATAATAAACTTCCAGAGAAGAAAAATTTCATGAAAAAATGTGTGCCGAGAGGTAGTTTTGAGGAAAGAGTGTCTGTGTATGATGGTATAGATTTGAGTTGTGTGGCTTGGAAAGATAATAAGATTGTAACCCTGTTATCTTCTTATTCTGGAGCATTGCCTGTAACTAAAGTCAATAGATTTGACAGGATAACAAAAGCAAAAATTGATATTACTTGCCCGTTTATTGTCCAAGAGTACAATAAACATATGGGAGGAGTAGATCTCATGGATAGCTTTTTGGGTAGAAACGACTAAAAAAACGTAAAAAAACGTAAAAAAAAGTCTAAAAAGTGGTATTTGCGTATTTTTTTTCATTTATTTGATCTAGCTGTTATAAACTCTTGGATTGTTTATAAAAAAAATGCTCAAGAAAGAGGTGAACCTAAAAAGAGTCTTCTTACAATGGGCCAATTCAGAAATGAATTGGCCTTTGTGCTATGCAACAGAGGAACCACCAGAGAAGCTAAAAGAGGGCGTCCTAGTACCAGTGTACTAGAAGAAGAATTAGAATCAAAAAAAAGAAAAGGTTCTCCAGCTCCACCACCTCCAAAAGACATAAGAACAGATGGTGCTGAACATTGGCCAAAAGTAGGTGGGTCACTCCGGTGCAAATTTCCCAATTGTAAAGGCTATTCCATAATTTCATGTAATAAATGTGGCGTCAATTTGTGCTTAAATAAAAATAATAATTGTTTTTTAAATTATCATACAGAATAAAGAAGATTTAGTAAAGAATATTTTTTTATTTATTTAGTACTGAGCTAAATATGTGACAATGCATGATGATGTAAATTTCCATCATATTTTTTTTTTACATAATACATATTTTTATTTACACCAAGATTTTTTTAAATATTTTTCCTTTAATCTAGAGCATTAATTACATCACCCTGATTTTTTTTTAAAAAAAAGAAAAAATCATGCAAAGAAGGGTTAAGGAGTAAACTGCAATAAAATAAAATAAAAATACATTATGAAAAGTTTGTAACGATTTTTGTTAGTTTTTCACGCACGCACGCAACGCACGGTTCACGAACCAATGAGCGGATATATACGAAATTTTTGAGCTCGGCAATTCAAAATCTACGTTTCTCGCTGGAAAGGTAGGTTTTCTTTCTAAATTTAACGAGTAACAACTAACAGGTTGTTTTATATTATGTACTATGGCTTAGTAATGCTGGAACTATAAACGTAGCATCAATTTAAATATTACAATTTTTAATATTTAAAAACTTGAACAATTCAACAAATAGCATTAAAAAAAAATGGAAATCGCATTATTCAAACATGAGTTTAATGAGTTTAATATCAATTGTAACAATATTATTACAATTTTAACAAAATCCATTTCACAACATGTATTCTTGAAATAAATATTTTATGACTATTTTTGAAGTGTATAATATTATAATTGTAGCTATTTAATAAAAATAATATTAGTAATACCGAAGATACTACTCCCTACTGTGTTTCGAGTATAATATATTTTTGCTTGCCAGTTTAGTAATAATGTTTTTTTTTTCATTCATTTAAAAGAGGCTTAAAACCTTTGGGCTATGTCAGCCTCATCGTACATTCACTTTATTAACTACATAAATATTCTATTGAGCTCTTAATTTTAAACAATTATTAACAAATGTAACTATGGTCTGAAAATCAGTATGCCGCATACTGATTTTCATCAGACGTAACAGCACATCTAGTCCAACTTTCGACTTTCTTATTGCCTGCAATACCAATATGAGACGGAATCCATTGAATCTGTAACTTTTTGTTAGACAATTGGAAAATATATAACTTCTCTAATATATTATACGCTAATTGAACACCTCTATGTCCCAGAACCCATTTCATTATGTGTACATTATATTATAGCGACTGCAAGAGTGCTTGCAGTCGCTAAAAAGAACAATCTTATTACAATCAAGCATTTCGGCATATGTAATTGCTTCATTAATTGCCAGTAACTCTGCATTCATATATAATCGAAAGATTACCAGGCAATTTAAATAGTGCACTATGTTCTAAGGCACTGTCTAAAAATGCAGCGCTAAGACCATTGACATTCTTAGATCCATCAGTGTAGATTTTTCGATAGTCACAATATTTTTCATTTACTTCCTTAAGAATATCAAAATGGAGAATATGACTATCGTAACTTGCTTTTGCAATATGCACTGTTATCATAAAAGAAAGACCCATAGTCCATTTGACTTCTTATTAGCGAGATATACAATGTGCGTAAGTGTTTCGCATTCAATCCCCAACCAGAACCTGACAAAACTTTTAAGATATTAAAACGGAGAGTTTGATCACGTGTTTCATTGATGTGACTGCACCACCTTAAAGAACAATCAATCCACATCCCAAGATATTTAACACAACCTGAAGGTATAAGCTGTGTACTATCTATTCCAAAATTTTAATCTTGTCTACGCCTCCCTCTACTAAAAATACAAACAGTTGATTTGCTACAAGATAATCTGAGACCCAATTCACACAATAGAGATGACATAATATCCAGAGCAATTTGTATGTTTCTTACACTATCCTCTAATTTAGAACAGCAATCAAATAAAACAAAATCATCCGCATACTGACAAACATAGACTTGTTGGATTTGTTGACACACTTTAAAAGTACTAATGTTAAAAATTATAGGTGACAATGGATCACCTTGCGAGATATCTATATTTGTATATCTAATTAAACAACATTCATTATCATCGTCCGTAATTTTTAGATGTCTTTCCTTTAAAAAACTTCAAAGATATTGACAGATCTTTTTTCTAAAACCTAGCTCATCAAGAATACACACAATTCTATCCACTAGTAAATTATTATATGCATTTTCAATGTCTAGAAAACAGCCAATTGTGGGAATATTTTTCGAGAAACCTATTTGTATTTGCGATATAAGTCTAACAAGACAGTCAAAAGAAGACTGTCCTTTTCGGAATCCAATGGAGCCAACTGATAAAATATAATTTTTCTCTGTAAACCACTCCATCCGTTTGCAAAGCATGTCGTGGAAAATTTTACATGGGCATGACATTAGTGAAATCGGCCTCATTTTGACGTCATAACTACTACATCCTGCTTTTGGAATAGGGACAATCTTAATATCCATTGATTTGGAATATACTCTGATAAGAAAATAGAATTATACAAATCTAATAAAAAAGTCTTTGCTATTAACGGCAAGTTACATATCATTGAAAAAGTAATATTGTCATCCCCAGTAGCTGTGTGCTTTTGTTTTTTCCTTAACGAATTATCTACATATTTATCCTGAATAGTAAATAGACTCTCCAATAAGGTGTTACTAGAAACAAAAGATGGGGCTTTTGGGATGACCGTGTCAGGAGCAAGAGAGCGCAAAAGTTCAAAAGTTCTTCCTTTTTATCATCTGAGACATGGATGTTTGATACTATTGACTCAACACATTTTCTGCCACATCTCTGACACCGAACAATAATATCCTATATTATTACAAAATTGTTTCCAGCTATCACTTTTAGCTTTTTTAAAGGTATGCTTTTATCAGCTGCTTTATTAATAGAATTAACCAAGAAATCGTATCATTGCTGAATACTATTAGAATTTACACAAATTTCTGAGAAAAAACTACCTATAAATTGTGTATAATTAGACCAATTAGCTCGTTTAAAATTCCTACCTTTATAAATATAGATATAATCGGAATATTCCGAGTAACTTTAACCACAAGATGATCACTACCGAGTGACTCCTGAGTAACTCGCCAACTAAAATGAATAATAATATCTGTCGACACAAAAGCTATATCTGGTGATGATTGTTGCAACCAGCCATTGACCAACTTTATTCTCGTAGGGCTATCATCATTCAACGTTAAAAAACCGTATTCTAAACAAGAGTCAAATAATTGATTTCTTCTACTGTCAGTTTTATAGGACCAAGATGAGTGGTGTCCGTTAAAATCACCAGCTACAATAGTTTTATTGAAAAACTTACTAAAAAGCAAATCCCAGTTAGATTGAGTTGCGCGTATCAACTATATATAATAGACACAGGCAATATACTTAAGATATTTTAAGTTTAAAACTTCAACATATAACATCTCAATGCCCGTATTATTTGACAAAATTGGTTGTAAGCGAGCCTTGATAGACCTATGTATAGTAATCGCAACCCCCCCATATGAATCTGAACGATCTTTTCGGAATATATTGTACCCACTTATATGTATATTTACTACAGGATCTAGCTAAGTCTCGCTTATCAACGCTATATTATTTTTTTCTTGGTTTAACAACACACTAAATTCTGATAATTTAAGAGGAATACTCTGCGCATTCCAATATATTCAACTTTCCAAAAGAAGATGGGTTCCTATCCATTATTCCAAAAAGTAAATTCCTATTTTATATTCCTATTTCCTAGCAAATCATCTTTCTTCAGTAGTAATAATCTTGTACTTCTGAAAATATATTATATTGTATTTTAACTCTATAAAATTTAAATTGTGTTTTTACAATAGTATTATTTAGCTCTTGTGTACTCTACTCACAGCTGATACAACTGAGACATATTATATTATTTTTGTATTAATAAAACTAACAATACTCGGAGTCCCGTTTTAGTGTGCTAACCATTACGATATAATATTTAACAACTCGTGTATTTTTTGCTATTTACATGATATAAGTGCCTGCTCGAGAATCTTGTTTGGACCCAATACTCTACAAAACATTGTACTTGTTGACCTCCGTCCCAATGAAGGACGTAAATCTTTAACCGTATAAAATTTCCAAAACTGTAGAGGTATTCGTACAAAACTACGCACATTGTACATGAACATACTGAATAATACATATGACATAATTGTTCTTACGGAGACCTGGCTTATACCAGAAATTAACAACAATGAATTCATAGACCATCACTATGTTGTATATAAGCGTGATCGCGATCGTGCTTGCACCAAAAAAAGGGATGGCGGGAGTTTCCTGGTTGCTTTACTTCGTAGTCTAAAGCCTACAGAATTGAGTGCCTCTTCGTATTCTACATCCACTCTTATTGAGCACGTCCTAGTTGAAGTGCCCAGCACACATCCTTCCAGGTACCATTTCTTCAGCGCTGCCTACATACCCCCTAAAACAGCTTCAACAATATATGCTCAACACTTTGTATATCTGCAAGAATTATTAAGTTATCCAGGAGCTAAGCATGCTTTTGCAATGGGTGACTACAACCTGCCTGAAATTAATTGTAATATACCGGGACCTTCAACGCCTTCCAGTATGGTCGACATTGGTTCTACAAATACCTCAAACTGCACGCAATTTCTTAATTTTATGGTTCTGCTTGACTATTCACAGTATAATCATAATATATAAATAAAATATTATGAACTCAAAATGTAACCTTTTTCGATCTACTTATATTCAATAACCCATGTACAATTTCTACCACCTTGTTCCCTTTGTTTCCGGTTGACGAGTATCACCCTCCTTTTATATGTGAAATAAACCTCAATGTAAAATAAACCTCAATGTAAATATTGTTTCCATTAAAAGACGGCCTCTTTAGAAATATAAATTTTACAAAACAAATTATCAGAAGATAAAAAGCTAAATTGAGAGAACAGACTGACCTCGGCTCCTTAATTCTCTTAGTCCCGATGATGCCCTTGACAAGTTTTATAACAACATCGATAACATCGTTAAGCTTCATACACCTCGGGCTACAACTAGAACATCTGGATTCCCTGTCTGGTTCTCGAAAGCTCTCATTAAAACTTTTATAAAAAACAAAAGTTCTGGATTAGATGGAAAAAATTTAAATCTTGTCCGACTACGAACAATTTTCTCAATACAGAGCTACGTTTAAGGATATGTGCGCAAGCTGTTTTTCTAAGTACATTAAATATGTTGAATACAGTATTCACACCAATATTAAAGACTTCTGGGTTTACATTCACAATCGCAAAGATAAGGCCGGCACACCTGAATAGGTGCGATTCAATGGGGATCTCTAAATACCCGCAATCTGTGTGTAATATGTTTTACGATTTTTTTCATCTGTTTACAAGCCAGTGTCACCTACCTTGGAGCAATGGAATCACACGTATACTGCTCCTAACGACATACATATTACTGATCTCGATTTTAGCGAAGATAAAGTTGTCTGCACTAAAAGCTCTCGATCCAAATAAAGGCCCTGGTCCAGACGTTCTATCTGCATATTTCCTTAAAAATACTGCATCCACTATCTGTAAACCTCTCACACTTATTTATAATAAATGTATTAACGTACATAACGAGTACATAACGAGATATACCCCCTACACAATGCTATTATACAATAGCAGCATGTTTTCGTGAAGCACAGATCTACTACGACCAACCTACTTGCATTTTCTGCCTTCCTGTTTGATAATATTGATAACCGTATGCAAGTTGACGCCATATACACGGACTTCCAAAAGGCCTTCGATAAAGTGGATCATGAATTACTACCCTACCGAATTGGCTACAATGCGATGTGGGGATTTGTTGAGATGGTTCAATTTTTACAACACAAACCGCGCTTAAAAGGTCGTAGTTAATGGCTATCACTCTGAGGTCACCCAAGTTACTTCCGGCGTACCGCAAGTCTCCATTCTCGGTCCTCTGATCTTCATCTTGTTCATTAATGACATAGTCAAGTGCTTACGGAACTCTAAATTCCTATTATACGCAGATGACCTCAAAGTCTTTAGGACGATTAAGTCCAAACAGTTGACAGTCGGTCAATGTCTCCAAGAGGATCTTGATAGACTATCAGCCTATTGCCTACCTACAAAACTAAAACTAAACACTACTAAGTGTAACTACATACATTTTACTAAAAATAAAAATATCACCAGATTACCTTATTACCTTAGATCATTAACAGCCATAGGACGTCCACTACTAGACAGAGGCCTATGGGCCTCCCCCAAAGATTTCCACAACGAACGGTCCCGGGCCACCCGCAACCAACGGCGGCCCGCGACCTTCATAAGGTCATCGGTCCACCTAGAGGGAGGCCGTCCAACGCTGCGCTTTCCAGTTCGTGGTCTCCACTCTAGAACCTTTACTCCCCAGCGGTTATCAGTTCTACGAGCGATGTGGCCTGCCCATTGCCACTTCAACTTACTGATTCTGCGAGCTATGTCGGTTACTCCAGTTCGTCTGCGAATCTCCTCGTTGCGGATTCTGTCACGCAGAGAAACCCCGAGCATAGCTCTCTCCATCGCTCTTTGAGTGACTTTGAGCTTATTTAAGAGGCCAACAGTGAGGGACCACGTTTCACATCCACAAGACATCACTGGCAATACGCACTGTTCAAAGACCTTTGTCTTTAGGCACTGAAGTATTTCGGACTCGAAGACGCTGCGTAGTTTCCCGAACGCTGCCCATCCGAGTTGGATTCGTCGTTGGACCTCACTATCGAAGTTGGACTTGCCTGATCGGACTGTCTGTCCCAGGTAGACATTTTCGTCAACAATTTCGATTTTAGAGTTCCCAACAAATACTGGAGCGGGTACAGCATGGGCATTAGACATAATTCTCGTCTTGTCCATGTTCATTTTTAGACCCACTCGTTGGGAAGCTCTATCGAGGTCACCGAGCATGGCGCTAAGGTCTTCCAGCGCTTCTGCCATTATGACTATATCGTCAGCAAACCGAAAGTGAGTGATGTATTCGCCATTTATGTTGATGCCGTATCCTTCCCAGTCTAGGAGTTTAAAAACATCTTCCAATGCTGTGGTGAAGAGTTTAGGAGAGATGACATCTCCCTGCCTTACACCTCTCTGCAATTGGATAGGTTTCGTACTTCCATTCTGCACTTGGACCGACATGGTGGCATTGTTATATAAACACTTCAACACTTCTATATAGCGATAGTTAATGTGGCACCGCTGAAGAGACTGAAGCACCGCCCAGGTTTCGATCGAATCGAAGGCTTTCTCATAGTCCACATACGCCATACAGAGCGGACGATTATATTCCTCCGATTTCTCTATAATCTAGCGGAGTGTGAGGATGTGGTCTATGGTACTATAGCCTTTTCGGAAACCGGCTTGTTCGGGTGGCTGGAAGTCGTCGAGCCTGTGCGCGAGACGGTTCGTGATAACCCTCGAGAACAATTTGTAGATATGGCTCAAGAGCGAGATCGGTCTGCAGTTCTTCAACAAGGTATTGTCTCCTTTTTTTAAGAACAGCTCCACAACGCCTCTGCACCATGCCTCAGGTGTGGCGCCTTCGCGTATGACGGAATTGAACAGTTTTTGGAGGACTTTGAGTACTGGTTTTCAACCCGCTCTCAGAAGTTCTGTCGTAATTCCATCTTCACCTGGCGCCTTGTTGTTCTTAAGCTGTTTGAGGGCCATCCTAATCTCGTACAGGCCGATGTCCGAGATATCCTCGGTATAGTGTCGAGTTAGCTTGGATCTTTAGCCGTGATGATAACAGGTGTCCGTGTCGATGTGTACAACTGTCCGTAGAACTCTTCTTTCTCCTCCAAAATCTCTGGCTTCGACGAGATGATCTTGCCTTGATCGGTCTTCAGCTTTGTCATCTGGCTTTGTCCGATAGACAGTTTCTTTGCGAACACTTTAGAGCCCTTGTTTCGCTCAATCGTTTCCTCAATACATCTAGTATTGAAGGAGCGTATATCGTGTCGCATTGCCTTGGTTATCTGTCTATTAATCCGTCTATATTCTGACATATCAGCTGAAGACTGCAATCTCATTTCTCGCCTTTGCGCCATGAGTTCCAGAGTTCCATCGGAGAGCTTTTGAGTTCTACTTTAGCGTCGGGTCTTATAGAATTTACCTTATAGAAATTACCTTAGATATCGTTGGGGATCTTGGTATTATGCTTGACGCAAAGCTCTGTCACAACGCCCATGTTGACAAAATTGTGAATAAAGCGTATAAGTTGTTTGGATTTATAATGGGAGCCACTATTTACTTTAGTAACACCTCCTCATACTTCTACCTATCTAAAACATTGGTACGCTCTCAGTTGAAGTACGCAATACCAATTTGGAATCCATATTACAACAAGTACATGGACATGATAGAGAGTGTCCAACATAGGTTTCTTCGAGCCATGCATTACAGGTGTCGTAAATCATATCTGCCCTACTCCCAACTGATCAGTAAATACGGACTCCTGACACTTAGTGCTATATGCAAGCAATTAGAAAGCATGATTCTGTACAATATTAAATACATATCAGGACTGTGTTGAACCAAATAATGTTATATGTTACGCGGTCCCCAGAACTGTCCATAAGCGACAGGTGCGCGCAGGCAAAGTGTTCGCTGTGGATACCTGTCGCACTAACAGTGGTGAACGCTCTCCAACACGACGAATGTTTAAGACGTATAATACCATCTTCGAACACATTGATATTTTTGCATGCTCTTTGTCAAGATTCCGATTGTATTTACACGATACACTTATAACAGCGTAATTTAAACCCATGTTATAATAATTATAACACATACAGTTATAATTAAGTATACATATAGCTAACTCTTCTCTACTTTATTTCTTACTTTACTTTTATAAGTTTTATTTATGTATCTTTAGTTATTTATATAACTAAATATTAATTACTTAAATAAACTAGGGCAAGAATAGTAATCTTCCGATCAGATTATCAAAAAAAGCTTGTTAGCTTAGCTTAATATAAACTTTTTTTGGTAATCTGTGGACAGTGCTGTGGGCTACACTACCATTATTGTAACTTACATTTAAGATTGTGTGTTTTATGTGCATAGTGTAGCTATGTAATGTGTTTACTGTTCCTCTTAATAAAAAAATAAAAATAAAAATAATAGCTCCCCACACCGATTTTGGTTTCATTAAAACCAGGCCTAGCTACGCAGGAATTATTTTATAGTGCCCAAATTTGTGCGCAGTACACAAGAGCAATCTCTCTTTTTTTACTCTCGAAACCCAGTGGGACTGACAGACCGACACAACTGGCTAGATATCAGGCGCAGGTCCGACTTTTTACATGCCCATCCGACGCATGGATCATCTCTTTTTTGTTAGACAATTAGGTGATCAGCCTGCATTGTCTTAACCATACTTGGAAACAACATTTTTTGTTGTTCCAATGCGGGAATCGAACCCACGACCTCCGAGTAGAGAGCCAAGCTCTAAGCCACTGGACCACGGAGGAATTTTAGCCGCGTTGGGCACTTTTTGGTTGGAGAAAATCTTAATGATTCGCGTCACCGACATGCTCATTGCTCATGACTGACTTGTTGAAAGTTCGTTCAAAATTATTTTACCTCTGACTTGACCTTTATGCCGACGACATATTAAGGATCTTAGTTTGTCATGTTGTTCTTTCGTCGTGTAATACAAATAACATATTATTATGAGTAATTTCGAATACCAATGTCAGATGCGCGAACGCAGTTAAGGCGCTTGGGTTTTGCGATGTTGACCAATTGGTCTTGAGTTTGAATCTCGGTCAGACGATATATTTCTGTTTATTTTTCTCTTGTAATTTAAATTTTTCACTTCTATCCCTATAACTGCCAAAATATATATTTTTAATAATTCTTTCGTCCGTTTTCTCTGCGACAAAACGATTCAACTTTTAATAGATAACATATATAATTTGACTCTTGTAGCTCAGTGCGTTAGTCAGTTTGCGTCAGTTAAGTGCGTCAGTGCTCAAGCCGGAGGTCGCAGGTTCGAGTACCACTAATGAAACAAAAAAAATTATATTTTCCTTGGCCGTGGCACATCCATGACCCACGAACATAGAAAACTCCTTAATATATTGTGTATAATATAATAAAATTCTTAAATATTATGTGTATAGTATAAAAGTATTAAATATAATATTATATTTCCCTTGCCTGGTGTCAGCACAAGTTCTTCGAGAACTTACTACGGGAGCTAATTGACGCGGTGTGGAAGTATATATTATAGGTATTATTATAAGCAGTACATAATGTACTGAATTGAACTGAAATGTAATTTGATACATGTCAAAAAGTAGAACTCCAATTTTAAACTAAGTCGTTAAAATAAGCCGCAAATAACTCAACAATTTAATATAAGGTTTGACTCGCTAAGCCCTATCCGGTCAATTGTGAAATGATACTCATTATGAAATTCGTTTTGTTCCCCACTTATATGATGAGTTACCAATTTTAATGGCCGAAATGTATTGTATTGGATGGATGTATTAAATAACGGTAATTTATTGATATATTATAAAGTTATTAAGTTATGAACGATAAAATAATGGACCAAAAATTTAAACCGTACATACCGCGATAAAAAGTAGCCCATGTCCTTCCCCGTGGTCTACTCTATGTTTGTGGCAAATTTCATTGAAATCGATCCAGTACTTTCGGAGCCCATTCAACGTAATCAAATCTTTATCTTTAGGATATTAATAAATATAGATTGAGTAAAATATTGTGGTTTAATAATTTCATGTTTAATCAGTTCACGGATCGCCTAATGTAACCAGTTGGATACCCGGAATGCTAGAGGTGTTACAGGTGCGTGGCACACATCCCATTTAAATTCGTCTTCACTACACAACTACTTGTCTGTTTTGGTTCTCTCCATAATCTATGTTAGGTCTGTTGGAATATTTTTTGTAAGTCAAATTAAAAATATTATGTTTCTGAATTAGTTGCACTATTATTTTCAGAATCATCCTACATTATTTAATGACTTGTTTTCTGTTGAGTGTTCTATTTTTTTTTCTCAAAGTCATTGTCGTACATGAACATTAATTGAAATATATACCTATGTAAGTACTTTTGTCACTTTGTATTAGTTTGAATACTTACCTATGTAGAAAAATATATATTCAATGTTCTTGTATTTTTCAGTCAAGTGACCATTCCAACGTATTAGACAAGGACAGCAATATTGAAATTCTAAAATATTTTTAATAGTAGAGTGGTGAGTTATCAATCTTTTCTCTCTACTTAAGAATAAAATAAATAAATTCAATCCACTCATGGACTTCACGAGACTAGTGAAGGCTTGACCTAAGAATTCATGTTATTTAATTTCATGGAATAAAGAATTTAGAACCTGGGTAACCGAGCTCCGCCCGCTGTTACAGTAAATATAAATAAATAAAAAGAATCATAAAAAAAATTATCTGACCGGGTTTCGAATCCACCACATTCCGAATATTCGAACAAAGCAAAAAATATACATAAACATACCAATCTATCAATTGGACCGACATAATAGTCGAAATTGTTGATACATTGTTGCATGGCGAAAGAATAAACATATAATGTAGCTTAAAAATGCGCAGTTTCCCAGGAACAAGACCTAAGTAGCTAGATGTACTAAAGTATGCAAGGACTTTTGGAGGAGAAAAATTGTATCTGCATGGTACCTAATACTTGCAGCCATTTTCGAGATTACGATTATATTCTAATAAATTCTATATATTTACAAGATTGTCTCGTTTAAAGTATAGAATAAGGTAGATGCTCATGTGCACTAGCCCTGACAGCTTAAACTTTCACTAATCTGCATATTACGGCGATGTTCGGAGTTGAATTAACCGCGTTGAAACTCCGCTTAAAAATAATACAAACTAAGGACATTATCTTACCAAAATATAATATTATCTTTACTATAATATTTAAAAAAGGAAATAAAATATATATGTATGATAGTAAGCGATTACCGCTGCCCATAGACATCCGCATGAGGCTGTGGTGTTAGTACGGTCGCTAGTTGCTCCGCTGTCATTTCGGTGTGATTTGAGCCTTAACCTAAAATGGAAGTAAACACCCCCTGCTCCATCCGACGAACCAGTAATGTATAAAAATTGTAGATTATTTTTTCAAGTTAAATGTTTTCGTGTTTTTGGGAATCCTGTATGTGCCTTCTTAATAGAAAAACGAAAAAATAAGGCCATAAAATATACATTGATGTCGATAACGAATATAAGTTACAAGGCTCCTTCAGATAAAGCATCTGAAATTAACATAAAAATTGGGTATTGTTTATATTTGCTCGGAGTATCGGAAAAGAATATATATTACGTATCGATGAGTGGGCAAGCGTCTAGGATTGTCAATTTTCGAAATAAATCTTCACGTAAAAACGTAATTCTGTTAATAAAATGTAATTTTTGTGGCAGCCCTGAAGCAGAGGAAACACGTGAGAGGGATGGCGCTGATCACATTATGCCGAGGCACGGTTTTCTTCAATTCCTTAGTGATTTAATTTCCTCAGATACAACCATCCCAGCCCCCCACCGGGCGCGAGAATATCAATCTTATTCCTATAGAAATAGGGATTTGAGAGATGCAGGGGCGTGTTTATACATCGAAGAGGTCTTGTATTGGTTATAAGCTGCATCGAAACACCGCACGTCATTGACAGGCAGAGACCCGCGTGAGGAAGTTTATTGAGGGTGGAATACGCTACTTGCATGAGGAATGAGGATACTAATATCTAGGGACGCTTTCACACGTCAATCTGGTCCCGTGGTAAGTTATCTAAGAACTTGTGCTACGGGTACTAACGGAATTATGTTAAATGCTTTTATACATATATTTAAGATTTTTGTTATATTATACACAAAGTTATTTAATACATCCCCATGACCCAGGAATACAGAATTTTTTTGTTCCCTCGGCGGGATTCGAACCTGCTATCTTCGGTTTGAGCACCGACGCGCTAACCACGGAGCCACAGAGTCCGAGCTATATACCATTTATATATCATAGATTTATATACCATTTAATAATATAATAGTATGAAATATATTTATTATATTTTATTTAAATAAAAATTTAACCTTTTCTGTCTACTTTCTTTGCGTCCTATATTTACTGCCAGCTTTCTAGCACATACCCCCAAAGAATACCTCCATAGAGTCTAAAAATGTAAAATGCTACTTTAGCAGAAACCAAGCTCCCAATTAATATCTACGTGACTTTTAGAGCAATCCGCTTACCCCCTTACCCATAATGGGATGCGTTGGAAAAGTCACTTAACAGTGAATAATTTATATAATAAATAAACTAATAAAATATATTCCACCGTAAGTTTTACAATGTCTTAAACTTGTTAAACTAATTTACAGAGCGCAGTGAAGCCGAGTCCGAGCTAGCGTTAGATTAACAAGTAACAGGTCGAACAAAAGTAGAATTAGGTATTGTGGTCATAACTTGGCACGTGGGAGTTGTACCCGTGCCCGTGGACTCGTGGACTAAGGGTGGATTCATACTAGTGTAAAACCGAAGTTCAGCGAACATTGCAGCGGAGCGACGATGCAGCGAACTGCGGCAAAGCGACGATGCAGCGAACATTACAGCGCAATAAACATAACACCTTTTGAGATAAAATTTTCGCGAAAAGAAAAAAAACCTGCCAAGTGCGAGTCAGACTCGCGCACAAAGGGTTCTATAGCATTTAGTTATTTTTGTACAATTTTTTCTAAGTAAGCGCGTAAGCGTTTTTTTATTTCTTTTTTTATTAAATTTTAGAATATCGATTTACTTCGTATTGACTCGCTAGCTTAGCTCGCTAGTATGAATTAACTCTTGGGAGCTCGTGGACCGGGGGACAAGTTGAGGGGACTCGTGGAGCAGAGGGACTAGACTTGGGGGGACTTGTGAACTTACCTGAACATGTTCACACTTTTAACAATGTAAACGCGTGACTTTTTGACCCTTTTCTCCAGTAAAAGTTGCAAAGTTACATGCCAATTTACAAACAATCACACAAAATACTAGTTTCCTACTACTATAATAAATGTGAATGTTTGTGAGGATGTATGGATGAATGGATGTATGGATGTTTGTTACTCTTTGTAATTTTATATCTTATCGGGTTGAGACTGACACATGAGTTTGATATGGCTCACTAGTGAATCAAAGTGTTTCCATGTACTCAACTAGCCAGCGCCTTCATGGTACAATGGTTAAGAGCTTGACTCTGGACTCCGGATATAGTAGATTTGATCCCCGCGTTGGAATTTGGAACAACAATAATGTTGTTTTCAAGTCCGGTTAGAACTATACAGGCTGATCACCTGGTTTTCTGATAATAAAGTTGATTCATGCGTCAGATGGGCATGTAAAAAGTCGGTCCTGCGTCTGATCTCTCGCAAGTCGCGTCGGTCATACTATCAGGAGCCACCGACACCTAAATCGATGTGGGAGCATATTTATACCGGATGGTCTTAAAACAAGAATAGCTGATATTCAAAGAGCGTTATCAGTATTCGACACTCGTTACATAAATATATAACGTATAACCTTAAATTTTGACCAGATTATACTGTAAAATATTATTCATAACGAGCGGCCGATACAGCGCGCTGCGCGCGTGACCTTCTAAGCCGGCGCGTTGGTCGGTAGTGCGAGGGAGCCAATACGTATTGCGAGTTATCAGAAAATGTTAATCATGTTATTTTTCTTCAAGTTTTGAAATTTTTAGAAATGTACCTACCACCTATACAGTCATTACATATGTAAATTTGTAGCCTAATGTTGTTAAATATTACATTCGGATAACAATACACTCTGTAAAGAGTTATGAAAGTGGAAAATAGTTCAATTTCGCTTACTGATTAAAAAAAACAACTAGAAATACGTTACATTTTATAATAAATAGGTACCCAAATAACTTATTATTAATTCAGAAGTGTAAAATCCCCACACGTACCTAAGGGATCCCTTCACAGATACTTGACAGCCGAAACCTCAAGTTAACCCGCGCCGGGGTATAAACAGGCTTAGTGTTAAATGTCCTAATTGTGGTCAAATAAATAAAACGCCTATATAAAAGGAATTGGGTGAATTCTCTGAAATGAAAACCGTAGTCCGTAATTGATACTTAGAAATATGTTTAACATAAAAACTATGAACCTTAATGAATTTATTGACTGTCTTGATTTTTAGTTAAAACTTACATTTAACAAGGTACAAGAGATAATTAATGTTAATTAAAAATATATTAATTCAAGTGTTACCACTAGTGCCACCTGTTGAGCATAGAAGGAATGAACCCCTTATTCTAATATTAAAGTGCCATCTAGCAGCTTCGACTAGTTACTATTAGTCGATATAATATAGCGGTACTCCGCTTCGATTACTATATCGTAGAGAATAGAAGTGTCTGTCGACGCCATATATTTATTTTCACTTTTACAATAAAATTGCTCAAGCAACAGCTTTTTTAATTAATTGGTACAAAATCCAGACGTCCAGAAATTCCAGACTCGCATTATCAAAAAGTGTTTTTACGTTTTTATTTTTTTGTAATGATAAAACATTGATGCAAAGGAGGGGATGGGCATTCTAGTTTACCAACTCAAAACACACAAGCTATAGGCACGTCAGTAGAAAAGTCACTTTTTACCCGACTGCACCAGAAGGAGGGTTATGTTTTTCGAGTCTAGTTAAATAATTATGTAGAACCTAAACGGCTTGTCGCATTTGAGCTTGAGAGGAGGTCAGATTCATCTTAGTCATGAGAGTGACACTGGGCACATCAAAATTATTTGACGCAGGCAGATTTTTTGTTTTTTAATTATCGGTATTTATTGTACTTTAATTATTTGTATGGTAATAAAAGTATTCATGTTTTTTGGAGACACGAGAAACCAAAAAAATAAAACAGTTTTTGATGTCCTTTTGAATGGGCATACATTAGATACATAATTTGGTCTGGGAAGTGTGTTTTTGACTTGTTTCGCAAATACCTATTATTTATAATTTATATATTTTTACATTTAATATGTGGTCGTTGAAGGAAATAATGTACAAGAAATGCACTTTTCAATGACATCTTATACTTTTAACGAGACAATCTTGCATAAGTATAAATAATCGCTCTCTCGACAACGATTGCAAGTATTACCATGAACTTTAATAAGTATTACCAGGCAGTTTTAGGAGAGAAAAATCGATCTAGTTGGGTCTCATCCCTGAGAAACTGCGTATTTTTAAGCTATATAATATGTTTTTTCTTTCGTCGTGTAACAATATATCAATAATTTTAACTCTATTATGTCAGTCCGATTGGCAGTTTGGTATGCGTATGTATAATTTTGATTTGCTTAGAATATTCTGAATGTATAGTAGGTTCGAATCTCGGTCTGATAAATATTTTTATCTTTTTTTAATCTATTAGAGCTCCGAGCAAAGCTCGGTGTTACCCAAGTACTATGGCTTGTTCGTAATGAGTAGGTAGACCAGCGTCCATACATTTCTGCCCATCCTCCTTTGAATCTATTTTAGGTACATGCACCATGAATCAATGTATGTTTACATGACAACTTTTTACCTACAACTTTTTAGCATCAAACTGTTAACAAAATCGTAACCGACATAGTTAAGTCTAAAGTCATAAAGAATTTTAGCAGACATTTATGTCTGCAGTTTTGTCAGTTAAGCCACAAATTCGCTGGGAAAAAAAGGAGAAAAGCGTATCGGACAACCATAGAACGGTTAAACGGTTTTTCCGTAGGTGAGAACCACGCTATAAATATACCGGGTCGGTTTAACACCTCCAGTGCTGCTATCGCTCGTAACTCGCTCTTGTTCGAGATACAACACGGTTAATGTCGTTTATAAAAAGACCAGAAAACGTGCAGAAGGATCACCTGATTGAAAGCGATTACCGAATAGATACCCTAAAGATCAGAGAAGTTGCAAGTGCGTCCTCGGTCCTCTTATAAGTACTGAATGCATTTTGATTAAAATTTTGTATGGTAGTATCTGTTTATAGGCTCTGGATTAACATAAAGGCCACTTTTTATCTTGAAAAAGTACGGTGTTCCCTTGGGATACTGTACATATGCGGGCGGAGCCGCGGGATAAAGCTACTCTAAATGATACAAATTCTACAGAAAGAAAATACAATGGCAAAATTTTATACACTTACTAACACTTTTGGTTTCTGTTGAAACAGAACCAAATATTTACGTACTCATGATTTTGTTAAAAGCAAAGTATGATTATACAATAAACAGGGTATTATTTTATCCGAATGATATATTGAACACAATTAAGCCACAATATTATGTTAGTTATGTTAGTTATGTTAATAAATTATCGTAATTAACTAAAAATAACATTTAACATTTCATGAAAAATCTCACGTCGCGCCAGCAAGCGCCGTATGTCGTGGGTTGAAAGCCACGCGCAGTCAGGTTTGTATCGCCGCGCGTTCATGAATATCCTATAAAATAATTAACAATGGTATTTATTTTAAAGGATAATTTCTTAAAAATACAAAACACAATATTATATTGTATACATTTTGGAACGAGACTAGATTATTGACCACGTTCCTTGAATATGAACCTAATTTCGTTTTGAGAACAGGCTGTATAATGTCGATATCAGTTTCGGGTTACGGGTTGCGCAGCCCTGTAACCCCATTGTGGTTAGTTTGATAGGGATTCCTCGGCCAGTTGGGTACAATTTCAAGTATTTAAGGGAGTATCTTGAAATACAATTACTGTCTAAGTGTAAATAAACATAATAATAAGTTATGATACCACTTTTACTATTCAGTGGCATTGTATTTATTTATTGTGCGGTTAATAAATGACATTTATATTTTTTACATACTAGACACTTTTGTCTTTTTTTATTTACGATTAGATTAAATAGGATCAGAACATAGTGAATAATATGTCACCGTAAAATTATAAAAATCGTTAAATTGTAATATAAATAGCAAGATTGTAAAAATATGTCGAAAGATTGCGAACCCGAACATTCTGCTTACATTTTCACGCATTATTTTTCATTACATTATAATAATGTATCGCAAAGAATCTTCCGATATATTTTTACAATCACACTAGCTATATTACAATTTAACGATTTTTACAATTTATTTATTTATTTATAACCACCCACATATCTATCATTACAGGTAACCTAATACAATAGATAAATGAAACTTGCAATAATAATTTAAAAAAAACACGATACAAAATTAAAAACTTAAAGTTAATTCACTCAGTGAACAAGAAAATACATCGACATGAACAGATAACATGTCGAGCGCTCGCAGCGCGTGCATCAACGGCGCTCGCTGCAGCAGATTAGTGCGCGCGCGCAGCACTAGCAGGAGCGGCGGCCGGCGCCGGCGGCCGCCGGCATTACGATACGCTTTCTTGCCCACAGTGGTGACATGTTTACTGAAGCTTACGTCAGAGGTGAAGTGTACTCCCAAGTCCCTAACCTCAGTAACTCGTTGCAACGGCGTTCCCTCCATTAGTTATTGGTGATGACTAGAGTTTCGCGCGCGCGTGAACGACAGCACGGAACACTTAGCCATATTGAAATGTAATTTGTTTTTGGACCTCCACTCTACGACCCTATCTATATCCTGCAACATTCGGCAGGTCGTTAATAGTTACTGCCTTAACTGACATCTGATCTCGTAAAATATATTTCAGAGAATTTCCCCCCACAATCAACATACTGACATCGTCACGTAAATAACTGGCGAAAAATGCTACACGATAATAATGCAACGAGCAGCCGACGCTGGCCAGTTTATCTAGAAGTACGTCATTATCTACCGTATCAAACGCCTTTCGAAAATCGAAATAGGCAACGTCCACCCGATGTCCAGCGTCCACGGTAGGTAAAATTTGAGTCACTAGATCTAGTGAGTTCCCTGTTGTCCCCGTTTGTGTACCCCTAAAAAGCTTTTGGTTCACAGGCTAGATGAGCTTGTCACACGGTCGCGATACCGGTTATGAGCCCACTCAATTTCAGTTTTAACCTTCACTCTGTACGATGCAAATTCATTGTAATCGCTCTGCAATTTAGTTAACTTGATTTTTTTGTGCAATATATATATATTTAATCTTTCTATCGGGGAACCAAGTTCGGGTCACATAAATAATAAATTTCGGCCCAGTCTACTTCAGCTAATAATTTGTACATTTGTCTGCTTGCCGAAAAAAACCAAAACGGGTTTTTGCCCAGACCCATTTGCAAATTATAAATCATTCAAAAATAAATGGGTCCCGCCTGCTACCAAAAATATTGTCAATTATTTCACTTACGCTTTCAGCTAAATATTATTTCGGTCTTAATAGTGCGTTGCTTACCTACTGTATGTCTTTTAGTGGGGTTTAATTATTTTTTTATTATTTATTTTATTTTAGATTTTTTAATTTATCCAACACACACTAGGTCGATTTAAATAAAAAATATGATATTTGATCGCATTGAGTACAAATTTATTCCAATTATTTAATTAAAATGGTTATACCCGAATAAATTTAAACACATGTATCTATTGACTTTTATAAAGACATGTGTCTATTTTCGAATCTCATTTTCATTTCCTTTAATTTGATATCCTACTCGATAGGTTTGGTAAAAAAAATGAACTATTTACAATTTGGCGCCTTAATCCGACATTTTGTATTTTTTCTTTAAACTAGCTATCTGAAGACACTTGGGTTTTTGAGACAAATCTAACGATACCTTAGTTGTCAAAATCCATCCAGCCGTTTGGAAGATACGTGGCAATAAACGAATTTACAAACATACATACGAGTACAAGATACGTGCGTGAAACATATACCAGTCGGGTAATAAAAATAGTATTTTAGTTTGGACTCCCACTTCACGCCCTTGGAGTGTTTTATAAGCTCCTTACTCCGCTGATGCCTACGTATAGTGTTAAACTTTAGCGCAATTCGTTTAGTGGTTTCATCTTAGTGTTGATAAGTCACACAGTGTTTGTTGAAATAAAAATATTTTTTTTCCAAATGAAATTTAACAAGCTTTCGGAAAGTTGTGATGCAATTTAATTTCAAAAGTATTTGGTAGGTATATGCTTTTCTTTCCTGATTTATTCGTGTCAAACAAGCCGCCTGGGTGATGCTAAGTGAATACCACTCATGCATCTGCAATACTAGGAACCTTCTAGAAACTCATCGAGAAAACCAAGTTGTGTCGATTTCTTTAGAAAAGTGCATAAAGCCATTTTAAAAGTTACTGGTAGAAAAAAGTAGAGCTTGTAGACATTCGGAAATACTGTAAATATCCTGGGAACAACTTGAGAATATACTGGGAACAACCTGGGAATGTAGTGGGAACAAACTGGGAAATAGAACTTCAAATACATGATACATGCCAAATAATGCTTCGGCAGAATAAATATTAGTGTTTGCTGTTTATACAAGAGACACTTTATTTCAAATGTAAATATACCTACATAGAAATTATTTATTGATGTGTAACATCTTTCCTCTCGCTTTCTTGCAATTTATGGAAGTGATTTCGTGAAATGGGACGGAAGTGTGTAACAGTAAGTCGCAGAAGCGCGCTATTTGAATTGATAAATGAGCGCGCGGTGGTAGACTTGGCCGTCAGATACGAATAAAATATTTCAGTATTGATCTTTTTAAATTTTAAGGTTGATATCTGTCAGCGCTTGGTGGAAAAGTTTCCGTATTTTTATCATATTAGAAAATTGTACTAAACATTGTGTTTTTTTTTTAATATTTTCATAATAATTATGTTACACATCATATTATGCGACTACTGTCAGGCTCGCTCGTTTTTTTATTTGAGGTTTACTCACATCAGAGGTCGCCCTGTGGTCGAAATTCGAGGGGACAAAAAGTTTTCTGTGTTCCTGGGTCATGTATTAAATATTATAACACCTATGTTTACTTAGGTAATGTAAAAGTATTAAATAGTATATTTCCAGTTGTCTGGTAGTTGGTATGTGTAACACAAGTTCTTCGGATACTTAGCACGGGGCCAGATTGACGTAGTGTGACGCGTCTATAGATATTATTATGCGAAAGTTAGTTTTTAAGATGTCGAGATTCTATGAATTAACAGCACTCACCGCGAAACCAAAGGAAATAAAGCACACAAACGTGTTTCATAAGAAAATATATTAAAATTCTGTGTCAATACGCAATCGTTTGAACAAATATTGTCATGTTTATGTATATTTTCTTTCATTATAAGAATCATATATTCACGAGAGAGGGTCGTGCGTGCGTGTGGAGGTGAAAGCGGTCGCGATGTTACCAACTGCTAAAAATATAATATTTTCCTAAAGTGTCATGAAGATTATAAACTAGTTAGGTTAGAAGTAAGGGTGATTCTATCTGGGGGCTATTCTCGTAATTATTATTGGTTAAATCACACATTACTAAGAAGTTACTACGTAAGTTTAATCTCGTTTGGATTTTCAGGCGGTCCCGCTGGCGCGCGCACAAATGCGAATGAGTTGACCGCGTTGACCGAACCGATATTAAATCGAAAATAGTTAAGAGAATTGAGCTTCTAGATTATAACCGCTTAGGTCGCAAATTTGCAGTAAGCAGGGTAAATAGTGTAAAATTTTAACTCATTTAAAGAATATTTATTTAAAATACGAGTATGAATAATAATTTGGCATGTTACTAACTATTACACATTTCTATCTTCCCCATTAGCATGTGCTAAGGAGAATAAGGAGCGGTATATTTCTACTCCTCCTGCCAATAGCCGGGTATCTATGCTATTAAGTATACCTACTCATTAACCTAAACTTGTGTTTGGGTAGCTGGTTGCCAGGTTACATGTTAACCACCTGATTACCAAGACGATTAGTTAGGCCGTTTTATGAGCGTCTGAGATGTTAAAAAACGTTTTTTTTTCTTAGAGCCTATCATATTAAGTGAGTGTAAATAGAAAATACAAAAGTTCAATTTAATACAGTTGTTTTGTTGAAACTTTTCTTATGTTTTACATAATAAGACTTGCAGTACACCGGCACGTAAGCTGAGAGCTGGTTTAGACTATACTAATACTTATGAACCCGGATAGTGATGTGCGCCTGTTCCACGATATTTTACTTGGCCAATAGTTAATAGTCAAATTATTTATTTACAATTTTGCTTTATCATACTTACTGAATATTATTGTAATATTAACATGGTCATTATTCTTATTTATATTTTAGTACATATTATATATTATCATTTTGTTATTTAATTAACATATTATATTAGCATATTATAACATATCAGGTAGCCAGTGTCATCAGTGTGCAGAAGCAGAATGCAGATTTTAATTACACCCATACATCTTTGTCATTAATATAATCTTGTATCTTATAATAAGCTTATATAATATGTATTAGAACTATATATAATATAGATATTAAAACTCCTTATCATGCTGCCTAAACTAAATTTCAGTGAGGTTAGTTACTTTCACTGGTTTGTTAGGTTTCTTAATAAAATTATAAAACCAAACAAAGTTACCAATAAATGATTTTTTAGTTTTGCTAAGTCTATAAGTTGGAACCTGAAGCTTATTCTTATTTCTAGTGTTCTGGGCATGACTGTCACATTTCTTCTTGAAAAGAGTTATGTTCTTTCTGGTGTACATAATGACCTCATATATTAGGTCATTACATAGTATGAAATTAGCGTTTTGTAAAGGAGGAACATAAAGTCGATTTTTATAAACATAACATATTTATTTAATCAAAGTATATACCATTGCTATTTATGCACTTTTGTCATCTCATAGGAATTTCATTGATTACTTTACTAAAAAAAATATTCGGACAGAAATCAATAAAATCTTTCAAGGCGCTTTGAACTGACCCATCGGAGTTGAATTTTTTTACTTGCAAGAAGTTATCCAAATTTCGAAAAAAATGGTAATCTGTTGGAGCAAGGTCTGGGGAGTACGGTGAATATCTTAGACATTCCAATTGATGCTCCTTTAATTTGTTAGCCGTCTGTTGTGCAGTGTGTGGTCTGGCGTTGTCCTGAAGCAGCAGTGGCCTAGAGCAAATGACCAACCTCGGTTGTTTAGCAGCTAGCTTTTCCATCATGATTTGCAGTTGCTGGCAATAGACATCGGCCGTAATCGTCTGGCCAGATTTAAGAAAGCTGTAGGGAACGACACCGGCACTAGTCCACCAAGTGGTCCACGCTCAAAAGTAACTTTTTTGAGTACATTTTCGCTTGGGGCAGGCTTTGGAGGCGTTTGCGATTGATTTGCTTCCATAACAACCTTCAATTCTTCATTATCAACTTTGGTCTCCGGCCACGGAGCTTGTTCTGCAGGTCGAAATTTCCAGGACAAAAACGTTGGGACCAAAAACGCACTGGGTTTACTTTTGCGACACCGCCGCCATACACATCATTAATCCTTCGAGTCGTTTCTGCAGCACTGGTGCCACGGTGGAACTCGTACTCGAAAATAATACGATATTTCAAGTTTCCCATTTTATAAACAGAGCGCAAAGAAAAAACCAAAAGAGGAAAAAACAAATGAACTACGGTTTTCGAAATACAACAAAACGAACCAAAATCTGCAGCTGATCCCCATGACCCTTACTGGAGAAAATGCTGTTAACTACTTAACTAAGCCTTTCTCAAAGTCTCGAAAAATATTTCCAGAAAACATAGAAATAACTTTTAAATAGCTCTCTGTATACGATGCGGTACTACTAAGGCGGGTCAATAAGTCCGTGACTTTTTTAATTTCTAACCTCCTTACTGAAAAAGCAACACTACTCCTGTCAACAGGCATCTGTCAGTTGACTCCTATCAAAATTTGAACTTGCTGCGTCAGTTAGTTTGTGTTTTACAGCTATCTTTATCAGACTATCCAGTAACGTAAGGAAACAATGGAAAAAAGTGAATTTCGTGTGCTTATTAAGCATTATTTTTTGCGAAAAAAAACCATTACCGAGACCAAGGCTAAGCTTGATAAATACTATGGGGACTCTGCACCATCGATTTCAATGGTAAAAAAGTGGTTTACTGAATTTCGTTGTGGCCTTACAAGCACTGAAGATGCCGAACGTCCTGGACGCCCAGTTGAGGTCTCTACACCCGAAACAATCGAAAAAATTCACGATGTGGTGTTGGCCGACCGAAGATTGAAAGTGCAAGAGATTGTGGAAGCCATAGGCATCTCGCATGGCTCAGTGGTTTCAATTTTGAATGATCACTTGGGCATGAGAAAGCTTTCCGCAAGATGGGTGCCGCGTTTGCTCACCGTCGACCACAAACGCAATCGTGTAACAACTTCACAGGAAGGTTTGGCGTTGTTTAATCACAATATGGAGGAGTTTTTTAACCGTGGACGAAACATGGATCCATCACAACACACCAGAGACCAAACAACAGTCAAAACAGTGTGTTTCTAAGGGTGAATCGGCGCCAAAGAAGGCCAAGGTGGGTTTGTCAGCCAATAAAGTTATGGCGACTGTTTTTTGGAATGCACGTGGGATAATCCACATTGACTATCTTCAAAAGGGAAGAACAATTAATGGGGAATATTATGCCAACTTATTGGACCGCTTCAATGAGGATTTGAAAAAAAACCGACCTCATTTGGCCAAGAAAAAAGTTCTTTTTCACTAAGACAATGCAAGGGTGCACACATGTGCAGTTGCCATGGCAAAAATCCATGAATTGGGCTATGAATTGCTCCCACATCCACCCTATTCTCAAGATTTGGCTCCGAGTGACTACTTCTTGTTCCCAAACCTGAAAAAATGGCTCGGTGGAAAAAGATTTGACTCCAATGATGAAGTCATCTCGCAAACAAAGGCCTATTTTGAGGACCTCGACAAATCATATTTTTTGGAAGGGATAAAAAAATTGGAGAAGCGTTGGACAAAGTGTATAGAGCTCAAGGGGGACTACGTTGAAAAATAAAATGATTTATTTATCAAAAAATCTGTGTTTTATTCCAAAAGTCACGGACTTATTGACCCGCCCTCGTATAAACATTAAACACAGCTCATATTATGTTTAGTAAAATATTCTCAAATTAAACGAGTACACGTAATTCAATATTTTTTTAATATTTTAAGCCTTCATATTTTAAAGCAAGATTATATTTCTTTAAAAAGGAAAAAATAAGTAACAGTGTGGTTATTTTAAGTTACAAAAACTGCTAAACTACCGCCAAAATGTCAAGAAATTTGTATTAAAACTTGTGTGATTCGCTCCCGCTTCTGCATTTGACTGTACTCAGAGAAATTAATTACACGTAACTGTATACATATACCTGACAGGATTGCCTGTACAGATAACCGGAGCGTGTATGCTGCACAATTATTGTGCAGGTTTCCATACAATATCAGCTCAAGCTTACCTGACAGGTATAACTGTGCAGGCAAACCTATCAGGTAAACCATTAGGTGAATGGCTAGCTTAAGACTTGAGCTCCAGTAAAGGTAACTTTAAAGGACGATGATAAAAAAAACTAAGAAATATTATATCGACATCGATACGTCTGCACCGCGCATCACTACAAGGTCGCGGCAAAGAAGATTTGGCTGTGGTTTATATAACATTCATTTGAATGAGCCAGCAGCCGCGCCAGCGCTGGCATGCGAGCTAAGGCTCTTACCGTACAGGGCTAAGGCTTACCGCACGACAGCCTTTTGTAAAGCCTAACAAGCTACCGGACATTTGAATCGTAAGTAGTTTCGTTGTTTTATATGAAACATCTAAACAACAGCGTCTGCTCGCGTGATTTGTTCAAAGTAATTACATGTTGACATGAGCTAAGTGTAAGAGGAAATTCACACCGTCAAAAGGATATAGAACGCGGCGCTGCATTTTTAAGATACCTATTCAAAATTGAACTTTATTCATCAAACAAGAAGATACACGCTTCATTATAAGAGTTCGAATGTCAAGTTGCACGCGTGTAAACAAGTGTATGTCTTAGGAAACGTGTATCTTTTTGTGTAGTGAATCTAATAAATAATATAATGCTATCTGAAATTTGCAGCGCCGCGTTGCGTATCATCCCGTTTCGGTGTGAACTGCCCCTATCGGCTTATAAGCTATTAGGAACGATTTTTGTTTACCTTTATTTGATAATTATTTAGTCTGTATCTGCGCTTGTGCTCGCACAATTGTGTCGGAAAAATTAAAACAATAATACAGTTAACGTATTGGCGGTAAAAAGCGGAGGCTTTGCAGGGGAGAATAAATCGCAGGCGCCCGCTCGCCCGGCCGCTGGCGCAAGTCACAAGACTAGCGAGGAGGAAAACTCGCCTTAGACATACTACGTATATTCTGATCCAATCTATATCTATCTATTATAAAACGCAAAGCTGATTAACTGATATATATATATATATATATATATATATATATATATATATATATATATATATACGCACAGGCAAACACACAGAGGCCAAACCCTAAAGGCTAGAAGTTTTAAATTTTGCATTCGTATTTCTCATATGACGTAGGCATCGACTAAGGAAGGGTTTTTCAAAATTCAACCCCCAAGGGGGTAAAATAGGTGATAAAAGTTTGTATGAAAATTTTTATTCCTTGGACATATTTGCATGATATTTTGTATGAATTGTGCACGAAAAAAAAAAAATTACGTGTTTCACCGTTTTCTAAAATTCAGCCCCTAGGTGGGTAAAATAGAGGATGAAAGTTTAAAACCTAATTTCACGCGAACGAAGCCGCGGCTAATTAGTGATAGTATATAATAAAAGGCAAAGCTGATTGACTGATGTATCAACGCACAGGCCAAACCCTTAATCTAGAAATTTGACATTATGCACACGTATTTCTCATATGAGGTAAGCATACACTAAGGAAGGATTTTTCAAAATTCAACCCCCAAGGGGGTAAAATAGGGGATAAAAGTTTGTATGAAACTTTTTATTCCTTATACATATTTGCATTAAATTTCGTTTGAATTAAGTACGGAAAATATAAGGTGTTACCTATTTCAGCATTTTCTATAATAGGGTAAAATAGGGGATGAAAGCTTAAAACCTAATTTTACGCAGGCGTAGTCGCGGGCAATTAACGCTGGTTATTTATAAACACGAGTGTGGGACCTTGCACGATCTTGCTGACAGATCTTGTTGCTTGTGTGGCGGTGGTGTGGTGGTGTCAGCACGTTCTTGTATCTGAGTGTACGCATGAGTAGGAAGGCATGAGAGTGGAAGGAGGAGGTGAAAAGTGTGAAAAAAAATGAAAAGTGAAAAATAAGGTGCTTTACGCTTATGCGTGCACACACACGTTTGCTTGCAGGTTGTGGGTGTTTTTTCGCGGGATATTTCTATAGCCATAATATTATTTAAATTGTACGTTATGGATTTCCGCAAAGTAACGCCTGATTCTATTAACTAATAAACTTGTCATTTAAATTTTAAAAAGTTTAAAAAGATGTTGTATGTTGCGATAATCAATCCGCTATTGCTTATCGCTGGGCCCGTGCGCGGGGTCCGCCCGGAATATTAAGTCTGGCCAATAAGAAAAGCAAACTGCCTCTCTGTAAACCCGATTGCGTTTCCGTGACTTGAGTGCTGATGTACTGTCATAGTTGTTCCACGGTGGTTCCACGGTGGTACCACGATGACTGCCAGCAGAATACAGGTCAAATCTCATTCTTACGAGAGGCGTAGTATATTAAAGTTGTAATATTCCTACTAGCTGCGATTTTTTGTGGAATTTAAAAATATATCGCGTATCCCTATTTCTTTTTAAATAAAAGTAGCCTTAGTTTTTATAAAATCAGCTATCTGCCAGGAAAGTCCCGTAAAAATTGTTCTAACCTTTTCAATTATTATCCGGAACAAACACAGACAGATATAATTTTTGTTGCTTTCTGCTTGTTACTACTTAGCATCATATAATATTATCTCACAAAAAATATTAAATGAAAAAATAGCCCAGTCTTTCCTTCGCAAAATGTTTTAAGACATCGGAGAAACCAAGTCCAATTCAAGATAGTCCATGTTATAATGACTTATAGATATGAATTAGCGAATTTACTTAATATCTCGTAAACTACACACAGGATTGATTTCTTATGTTTACTCGAATATTATATTCATCATGGAAGGACTCAAATCTTCTCGTGACCACGGTCGCTGGAAAGTAGCCGAGAGGTCGGGAAAAAGAAAAGTGCACTGCGACACAATCCGTACGTATATACAATATACAATGAACACAGGATTTTATGAAACTTAAAATATTTGCTCATATTGCCAATGACTAATCGACGACAAAAGTTTTGACCGCTAGCTTTATTACAAACAAAAATATGGGGGCACAAAAAGCCGTGAAATGCTTCAAGAAAAGATAGTACGGCCGCTGCCGCCCTCTCAGATTAGTAACTACAATTATATTATTATATAGTCGTCAGTGAATTTAGTAATGTTAATAAAGATGAAGGAATATACTAGTTCCATCAATTAAATCATAAGTACGAACTCCCACAACTATAACCAAAATAGCTCGTCGGACTGTTTGTTTAAATATAACTTAGTCGGGGTAAAGTCAACAGGGCAGTCTCCTGGTTGACTTAGGTGGCCAATGACCGCTAGGTAGCAGGTACAGTCAGGATATAAAACAGTTTAATTGTCCTTGTAATTGGCAACCGTAACAACGCAGTGTCGTCATCAATACCTAAAGCTCAAATCACACCGAAATGGCAGCATTACTGTCCTAATATATGGCCGCTTGCGACTGTCGGCGGCCGTGAGCGGCGGCGGTTATCTCAAGAGAAACTGTGTTTTATTTTAATAAAGTTTAAAATTATATGTCAGTTATGCTGCTGGCCGCTCCGCTGCTATTTCGGTGTGATTTGAGCCTATAGTCACAGCACGATCAATTTGCGAAGTATTCATAATACTACCGTTAACGATTGAAAATGGTTTAAGCGCTGTGAGCTATACAATTTTCTATGCTCAATACGACGCTGCGTACACAGCGATTAGCAATGTTACAATTTACATATCTCCATACCGACAGAAAATTATATAAAGTTACGTTATAATAATAATATCTATGGATGCTTCACACCACGTAAATCTGGCCCGGTGCTGAGTATCCGTAGAACTTGTGTTTCAGGTACCTGACACACAATTTACTACCAGACGGTTGTATATTTAATAATTTTATACTATGCATATATTTAAGATGTTCATTTTATGCACATAGATACAATACACATACGTGAACCACAGAAAACTATTTGTTCCAGAGGCGGGATTCGAACCGCGACCTCCGATTTGAGCGCCAACGCGCTAACAACTGACCCACAGAGGTCGTTACACTTTTTTTAAGAATAAGAATAATTTATTTGCAAAAATTTGGTACAATAAAATGGTACAATGTTAAATGACACTCATATTTTGTCGGATTTACCTCGACGTGCAAATATTTTGTAAAATTAAATTTAGCTAATAATAGATAGGAATGTTTTACCTGAAATAAAACACATATTAAATACTTACCTTAGTTGAAGATTACAACCTGGAGAGTGGCACATCCAGTTTCCATCACATCTTAATATGTCCTTTTCCTTCCTTTACCTCCTATACATCTATCTATTTCGCTCGCACATCCCCACCAGGTAGGTCGTCGAGCTGCATTGCAAGCTGCGACATCTTCCTAATTGAGTCGAAAGTAACCGCCAGGCAGAATTTTAAATTTTGTAAACATTAACTAAGGTAAGTATTTAATATGTGTTTTATTTCAGGTAAAACACTTCTGTCTAATAAAGTTGGAAGTCATTACAATAAAGCTTACATCTGAAAAAAAAACTGTAAACTATATGTCACATTTTTTCTTGGGTGTTCCCCGCCATGAGTTCCGCGTATAGCTTGCTTTTTCACTACAAGACACAGAATAACATTCTTCCATGTGCTAAAAAACTATATTTGGACATTAGTTACATACAAAACAGTGTTATCGCATATAAGATGAGTGTGATATGTGTATTAATAAACAAAGTTACATCGGTATGAGACTTTTAATGCCAACAAACAACCTGACCTTTCAAAATAAAACAACTTTTATTAAACACTTGACCGTTAGTTAAAGTTTACAACCTTAAGACCTGTTTGTTATCGCCTGGTGGGTAAATTAAACCTGTATTAAGACGCCAATGTGATTTATTTAAACTGAAAGTTTAAGAAAGATACTGTACATATTTTCTGTAAAGGTGAACAGAATCCCCAAAAATATCTACTAAATGAAACAGGAGTATCATCAGTAGATTTGTATTCCAATTCATCCTTACAAACTACTCCCTGCCTTATAAATACATAACTCTCTGTGCCTTGATTGCGTGATGTAGAAAACATTTACTGACATCTATTATAGTATAAAAGAACTAAAAATCGAAATACCTTTCAGAATATGACTTAAGAAAAATTCTAATTTATGAAAATAATAAAACCCAAAAGAGGTTTAAACAAAATGAATAAATATTTAAATAAAATAGACTGCTGTAATGGTATAACAAGCATACCAATATTAAAAATATATTGTGCGAGAATACAACATTTAATAATCAATCAGTACCATTTATAAGGAGGATACCATAACACCTTAAGGAAACAAATTTAAAACCTCAATTAAAATATATGAGTACACGAAAATGAAAGCTAAAAATAAACTATACACCTTACCATACTCAAGTTGTAACTGATTAATCACTAAATGGGTAAATAGGCTTAAGTTACTTCACAACGAATAATTAGTAAAGTATTATTATTATTTAGACTGAATTAAGACAGTTTAAGAATAAATACTGTACAAACCATCCTAAGTTACAGTATGGAAAATCAAACATAAATATTTGTAATGTAATTTTTTAAATATGTTGATGTCAAATTATGATTTAAATAATTTTAACACAATATTTTATGTAAGTAAGTTTGTAGTTTAATTATAAATAACATTAATGCAAAGTTCACTGAAACTTACAATAAAATTTAAACAGGGTTAAACAAACTTATTAAATCCTCATTACTAACATTGGATATTACTTCTTTGCAGTAAAACCGTGTAAATGTCGCTTTTGACCTCCAGTTTCCTCCAGAAAGGATGTCATCTAGCGGACAGTTATTTTCCCACCTTTTTTAAAGCGACAGCTGATCTCAGGATTCCTGGGGTCGCTATCACTCCTGCTTCTAACAAAAGCGATTTCACGCAACCTGCTATGAGTGTGACAGGAGCAAAGTAGTAACAGAGTTGCCGTATGTCGAGAAGAAGCAAATATACTAGCCTCGTCCACATTTTGAGTACGTAATTATGCAGTTAACACGTCTATATCCCAAATAACCTTCTTTCGAGTTATAGGTTTTTGTAAAGCTATAGCTTTTAAGACGTGACATACTAGTGAATGTGAACTCAAATTACTAGCATTATCAGGATTGGTTAAGGTGGCTACAACGGACATATGAAGATTAATTGTGTTATAAGCAAATTTATACACGATATGCAAATCTGCAAAATAACGAGCACGAATTTGTCTTGTTGGTGCTAACGGATTTACCACATAGTGTTCCGACCATTTTAGCCACCTCTTCAAAGCTACCGTATATGTTTTTCTTGCGAAAGGGCGCCCAGGAGGATTGAAGCAATTGAACATGGTCCTCATTCCAGTTCTGACCATCCTCACACTTCCATACTTCTATTAACATCTCCTGGACTTGAAGAGGTGGCAGGCCTATTGCTGTGTCGATCAAACAGTGTTGGAGATGTTTTATTGTGAAAGGTAGAAAAGTAGCACCACTACTGCTCGTGCCTTCGGGTCTGGTCTCAAGAACTCTCGTTCCCAACGGGAACTACCAGAAGATAGATTTCTTGAGCACGGTTCAGGTGTTCCAGGACCTTTGGAATAAGGTATGGTGGTGGGAACACCCATGCTATGGGAAAATTCCACATCTCGGAGAAGGCATCGTGAAACATGGTAAGGTGGTCCTTCTGATCTAGTGACAGATAATTCATGACCACCTTCGACCGTTCCGACGCGAACAAGTCTATCGAGGGAACTTCAAACCTTTGGAATACTCTCTCTGTACCCTGGGGAAGTAGATGCTACACGGGTGGAGGCCGATGACGAGAGAGATGGTCTGCATGACTATTGTATTTGCTTGAAATATGTTGGGCTTCTACATAAATCTTGTGATTTTCCAGTAGGCAAAATATTTTCTTTGTCAGTTCCATCAAAGGGGCCGATTTGGTTACCCCTTCTCGTCGAAGCTAAGCTTCTCGCTATGACTGTCTTATTGTCGCATTGCACAAGGATTGTCGAATTTGTCAGTTGTGGACAAAATAACTGGACCCACAGAATTACAATCATCTCATTAATTAATATTAAGATCCTGTCACCGATCACATTCATGAGAGTAGGAATTCCTGACCCTGGTTTTTCACATATTATGAGTTTTCGTCGCCAGCTTTATGTGTCTCCGGAGGATGAAAAACGATTACCTGATTCGATGCAAATTAATTACGAAGACACAAACTACTGGATCTATATTACGAATGATTCCATGAAATGTTTTGTGTGTAATAACATGGGCCATTTAGCTAATCACTGTCCTCAAAATAATAAGCGTTCACCCCAAGTTAATAATAATTCCACACAAGAATATAAGGAGATCTCAAATTACCCCCCCATAGAATTTTCTAAGCCCAAGACTATTACAAGCCAACTAGAACTAAATAAAGGCATTAAGCGGATTCGTTCAAACACTACCACGGAACCTTCACAGTCAGATATTATTCAAACAGAACAAATTATTATCGAGGATAGTCAGTCATTGAGCGAATGTACTATTGAGACAGATAGCAACATCTCCCAGGAAGAAGAATTGCCAGTGAAGTCAATAAAAAAAAAGAAGAAAACCCTCGACAACAGAACAGAGGAACAAGTTTGGAAGGACATCAAATTTGAGATGATAAATTCTGATACTGACTTTCCCCTTAATTTAGAACAATTTATAAGTCTTTTAGACGTCTCCCGGAACAAAAAAAATATTCAGGGTATCATTAAGGACTATACAGATAACATCCCAGAGTTAATTAATATGTGCCTATACCTACACCCTAAATTGAAAAAGAACCTTAAAAACAGATGCGCAAGATTATCTCGGAAACTTCAAGATATTAATCGACTCACTACCTAATATTAATTTTTACACATTTCTTTATTTTTACACATTTCTTATCTTTAAATCTTTATTGTATACCTTTGTTGTTTGTAATGAAATTTTTGCAATGGAATGTTAATGGGTTTCACGCTAGATTTGAAAACATAAAATTACTTGTGAATGATTTAAACCCGTTATGTTTTTGTATACAGGAAACTAACTTTAAAAATAATTACTGCGCTAAGTTAAAAGATTATGAATGTTTTTACAAAAATCGCACGCACGGCAGTATAGCCAGTGGAGGAGTAGCTACATACATAAAACCTCACACTTTACCAGAACAAATTAACATTATTAGTCGACTCGAAGTAATTGCTATAAGAATTAAGTTTCCACTGGCTATTACTATCTGTAATGTATACTTGCCTAATAGCTGTTCCTTTAGTGATAAGGATTTGAACGATTTAGTTGCCCAGCTTCCGATTCCCTTCGTTTTGCTAGGAGACTTTAATAGTCATCATTTTCACTGGGGCTCGAAACGCTGTGATCAGAGAGGTAAAGTAATTGCTAACTGGCTGGACTCAGATGATAATATAATTTTACTTAATAATCAACAACCTACACACTTTAATAGTAGTAATGGTCACACTAGCAGTATTGATCTAACATTTGCTTCACGAAGTATATCAAGTTATTTCGAATGGAATGCACTTGAATTTCTTTACGATAGTGATCATTTTCCGATTACAATTACTTTAGAAATAGAATTAAACTCAAAATTACAAACAAGTAACCAATATTGGAAATACAAAAATGCTGACTGGACAAATTTTAGCATTCAAATAGAGCGGGAAATTAGTAAATTACCTAGCATAAATTTTAACTTATCTCCGATTTTCTGTATAAATAAATTAGTCGATCAATTTAATCAAATAATACTCGAGTCAGCCGAAAAATATATACCTAAGTCCAGCGCGAATAAAAAAAAGAAACAAGTACCATGGTGGAATGAGGAATGTTATAAGTCTCTTAAGGAGTCAAAAAAAACTTACAGAATATATAATAAAAAGAAAAAATCAAATCAAGATAAAAAGGAGCTTTGTAGCCTAGAAGACAAACGTAGAAAAATTATTGAAAATAGAATTTCGTAAGAAGAGGGCTAAATGTCGAAGGATATTTAAAGAAAGTAGGAAGGCAAGTTGGGAAAAATTTATTTCGCCAATTAATAGTTATACTCCTTTAGGAATTGTTTGGCAAAAAATTAATCCTATTAATGGATTTAAAAGAAAAAAACAACCTATAATTTTAAAAATCAATGACGGAGAACTTAGCTGTGATCCAAAAGTAAATGCACAATTATTAGTATCAGCTTTTGCAGACAACTCAAGTACCAATAATTACAATCTAAATTTCCGCCAACACAAAAACTTTGTAGAGGAGAATCACACCATTTTTAATTTACAAGATAACAGTAATCAAATTAATCAAAATTTAACTATGCAGGAATTAAAGTTGATAATACAACGCCTAGGTGACTCTAGTCCAGGACCTGATAACATCTCAAATACTTTAATAAAGAAAATTCCTCTTTTAGCCCTAAATCACCTCCTAGACATTTACAACTATATGTGGATTCATCAAATTTTCCCAGACCAGTGGAGAGAGGCCATTGTTATACCTATCCCCAAACCAGGTAAAACCCCTACCCTAACATCGAATTATCGCCCAATATCTCTTACCTGTAATTTGTGTAAATTGTTTGAAAAAATAGTTAGTAATAGATTAAGATGGTATCTGGAAAAGAATCAATTAATTTCCCCATTCCAATTTGGATTTAGATAGTTTAGGTCTACTCTTGATCACTTAGCATATTTAGAAAATGATATATTAAACTCTTTTGCCAATAATAATAAGGTTATTGTTGTTGCCCTTGATTTAGAAAAGGCATATGAAATGGTGTGGAAGCACAGAGTTATTTTGCTTCTAGAAAAAATGAATATAAAAGGTAATATTCTTGCTTTCATCACAAATTTTTTATCTAATAGAACTATCAGGGTAAAAGTTGAAGGAATCCTATCTGATCCTATGTGTACAGATAATGGACTACCGACAGGATCTGTGCTCAGCGTTACTCTTTTTTTGATTTCAATTAATGAAATTCTAACAGTTATTGAAAAACCTGTGAATGGTTGTCTTTTTGCCGACGATTTAACAATATTTTGCAGTGGTAATGATCTTAAACCTACAGAAGTTCTTTTGCAAAATACCTTGACTGAATTGTGTGAATGGTGTAAATTGACTGGCTTTAAATTTTCAGAAACAAAAACTAAATTCATGATTATGTCACATAAAACTAAGAAAGATGAAGTAATTTTAACTATAAACAATCATAAAATTCAAGAAGAAAATAATTTAAAAATTTTAGGACTATCATTCGATAAAAAATTAAATTGGGTTACGCATATAAAACAATTAAAATCAGAGTGTTATAGCAGAATGAACGTTATTAAAATATTATCAGCTAATAGATGGGGATCGGATAGCGAATGCATTAAAAACACTTACAAAGCCCTAATTAGACAAAAAATTTACTACGGTTCCATTATCTACGGTTCAGCTTCTCCTAACATTCTAAATCTACTAGAAAGCTGTCATAACACATGTCTACGTTTGAGTCTCGGAGCATTTAAAACCAGCCCAGTAAACAGTATTTTAGTTGAGACAGACGAAATGCCCCTGACACAAAGGAGAAAGGAGTTATGCCTTTCATTCGCCTCAAAACACATAGCCAATAATGAGAATTCTCTATTTTTAAGTAACTTTGCATCTGACATTGAGTTTAACCTACGGTCATCCCTACCATTACCTTTAAGATTAAGAGTTAAAAAATATTTACAAGAAATAAACTTTGAACTTCCTCTAGTTTTTCCGCGCAAACATTTCATACACCCTCCCTGGAAAGAAATAGTTCTCCCCATAAATACAGAAATCGCCCAAGGAAACCCGCGTGATTCTATTCCAGATCGTTTATTTTTAAATATTTTTAATGAAATAATATATAAATACCCGGAATTTTTACATTATTATACCGACGGATCTGTTTATGAGGGAAGGACTGGATGTGCAATGATTTCGAAAAATAGTAGTTTTAAGTATCGACTACCGAACTACGCATCCATATTTACATGTGAAATGGTTGCTTTACTGGAATGCCTAAACGTTATTAGAGGGAACATAAACGACACAAAATGTTTGATATTTTCTGATTCATTGCCTTCCTTAAAGGCGCTATTAAATATAAGTAACATAGACCCCTTAGTTAATCTAGTTAAAGACAACTTAATTCAATTAGTAGAGAATAATGTTGCCATTTTATTAATATGGATCCCTAGCCACCAGGGCATCCCCGGAAACGAAGAAGTCGATAGGGAAGCTAAAGAAGCTACAAAATTAGAACACTGCAATTACTTAACCTCTAGTATCAAAGATCTCCAAAAATATTTTAAGCTAAAAATTTAGAACCTGTGGAACAGTAATTGGGTAAATAATAATAATAGTGATTTATTTGAGATAAGAAAAACAGTTTTTGAAAAAAGCAAGCTACAGCCAAATAATAGAAGAGATCAAGTAGTTTTAAATAGATTAAGAATAGGGCACACTAATGTAACTCACATCCATCTCATCACCAAGGAAGCGAAGAAAAGATGCGCAAGGTGTGATAGTGATGTTTCTGTTAAGCATCTGTTAATTGATTGTCCAATGTATAATACTGAACGTCTAAAAGTTAATCTCCCTTCATGTTTTAATAAGTGTTTTGAAAGTATCGAAAAAATTGTAACATTTCTAAAGTTAATTAATTATTATGATTTAATTTAAAATTGTAAGCCTTAAGTGGTCGCTAATGACCGTGTTGTTTCAGCGACCTAAAATAAATACATATAAAAAAAAAAAAAAAAAACATCTCATTTTGATTGCAATTGCAAATCAAAATATTGATTTCTTAGGTTTACGCGAATATTGTTCATTGTTTTAAACACTTACGGATTGTGTCGTGGTGCACTTTTCTTTTTCTTTTTCCGACGTTTCGGCTACTTTCCAGCAGCCGTGGTCACGGGAGGACTGAGGTGTCAATTGTCCTATTTGTTGAAGTTATTCAAACTACCCGAAGATTCTTCTATTATTATTTGTGTTCCGATCCACGCAAAACATACTAACAGTATCTTGAAGCCGCGGTGATTTTAAATTACATTTTATTTTGTTAATTATTGGATCCCAACTAGATGGCAGCACCCAGCCATCTTCTCGGTTAAAATTAGGGTACTTTTTAATTTCTATAGCCTCGCGTTTAAAAAATTAAAAAGTACCCTAATTTTAACCGAGAAGATGGCTGGGTGCTGCCATCTAGTTGGGATCCAATAATTAACAAAATAAAATGTAATTTAAAATCACGCCGAAAATAAGTAAATAGCCGAAACGTCGGAAAAAGAAAAATAAAAGTGCACCGCGACACAATCCGTAAGTGTTTAAAACAATGTCCATTAACCTTATATACTGTGTCCGTCCAACTGAGCTCCCCACGCAACGTCTGATGCGTCTGTCGTTAGAAAATGCTCTGCAGGTGGAATATGAATCATCGATTCGCGATGACAATTTTCTAACCACCACCTCCGTTCCTTTTGCGACTCCGTTGGCAATGTCATAACATCTGTTCCCTCTCTTTGTATTTTTGGACTTTGTTGAGAAATGACAAGGTTTCTCGAAAGTGTAACCTGCCGTAAGGAACTGTGAAGCTCGCAAAATTTAGAATGAATGGTTGGCTCTGAAGGTTTTTGGAGGTTATGGTCACTTCTCGCAAAACTCCCCTTAGACGTGATTGTAAATGTAATATTTTTTCGTCGGGTAGCATTTCTTGTTGCACCATGGGTCCCAAAGGATACCGAGGAACACCAAATTCTTTTGGGGGCTCGTCACTGACTTATGATAATTTATTTGCCATCCCAAAAATTTTAGCCGTTTTAAAACGATCTGGACATGTATTTTGAGTATTTTGTAATCTTGGTTTGCTACTAGAAAATCGTCCAGATATAATAGGACTCTGATACATTCGTCCCTTAGCGTTTCGGCCACCCAATTGGAAAGTACTGCAAAGATTTTTGGGGCCGTACTGAGACCGAACGGCAGACAAGTCATTTGCAGTAATTTCTCTTGGTATATTATTCGAAGAAAACATCTGTGACTGGGAGCAATTGGCACATTAAAGTATGAGAGATATGAGATGAGATGAAAAAATACAAAATGATAATAAATATACGATTTTTTTTTAACTTTTTCTTTAAACTAGCTATCTAAGGACACTTGGATTTTGAGACAAATCATACGATACCTTAATTGTCGAAATCCATCCCGTTTGGAAGATAGGTGGGGATAAAGGAATTTACAAACATGCATACATACAATATACGCGTGAAAAACATAACCCTGCCGGGAAATAAAAGACGTTTTTAACATATTTGATTTGCTTCATTAGAGTAAACCAAAATATTCGCTTATGCTCCGAACCCCGTACCTACAGCGACACGGATTCGCGGTGCAGGCTCACGCGATCCCGTGACCCGCCAAGGGTGGTATTGAGTGGAGTACCGCCGAGTTTTTAGTGAGTAGGGGCTGCGCCCATTCACCATCTTTTCGGGCGCAACAGTGTCTCACATACTCACGGGTAGGACCCCCATCCCCCCGTAGAATACTTAAACGCATTTTCTCGGCGAATAAAAAAACAAGGCATTTCAAAAGAGTTCGCGGAATCAACCTCCGAATTGTTGAAATTGGCGGACGAAAATGTGCCGTATTTGTTTACTACCTTTTGCCCGCGGCTCCGCCCGCATAAACACAGAATCCCACGGGAACACTGTACTGTTTCGGGATACAAAGTAGCCTATAAGTACCTAAGAGCTTATACATATGGAGCCTGAAGTAAAAGTTATTTATTAATTTATTTATACTACCACCACACCAAATTTCATCGAAATCCTTTCAGTAGTTTTATTGTGTAAGCGTAACAAACATCCATTCATCCTCACAAACTTTCACATATATAATAGTATAGTAGGGTAAGACGCTATAGGTAAGGTAACTTTTCACATCCATCTTCATCCAAACGTGAACAAAAACACTACATATTTACCATACAATTAAGAAACATAATATAATATTATAGATCTTACAATAATTTGGTCAAATTTTATATTTTTGTTACGTTATGGCTAATAAATATAACTGAGACGTTACGATTCAATTGGATTTAAAGATAACCCCAATTCTCGTATTTAACCTCGAGTTGTAATTTACTTTCAATAAATTATAAATTAATCGCCTTGATATCATAAGATGATATATGGAATTTAGACCAGTCGAAACACGTTTGAAGTTCTTTTAACGTTTATGAGAAAACGGTTTTAATGTTTTAACATATCGGGACTGGATCGAAACGGTAATATTGTATGATTTAATTACAGATGATTCACTCACAAGAATCAATAGCGAGGTAACACGCAGGAGTGTGCCGCTGAGTCGTCGTGTGCGGCCAACCAGAAACCGTCGGGGAGCCATGGCACCTGATAGCCAATATTATCCAATTACCAGCGACCGCTGACCTCCGAGGGTCAATTCATACTAGCGCTGAGGTGAAGCGCAGTGAAGCGAAATTCTGAAAACTTTATGTGTAAAGTTTTCAGAATTTCGCTTCTGCAGAATCGACCTTCTGTTCCAAGGAGACAAGACACCTTACACTGTCCCGCAGCTGATTTCAAAATGTCTTTTTTTTACTAAATACTACCGTGAAATATACATTGTATTGGCAACCGCATTCACGTATTTTGCCTCCAATACATCTAAACAGACACACAAACTACTGTCTAGAGTCTAGACGATCCACGTCTCATGTGTTCATCGACTTTTGGCTTATTTTTGAAATAGGTACCTTGAGTCATTTCACATCGCGACCGTCACGCTTTGACGCGCATTATATCTTCCCGTCGGAGATCTTATATCTGTGGACACAACACTACCGCTCAACATAAACTGGCCGATTTCGCGGGTCGCCGAGATTCGATCTACTGACGCAATGAGCCGGGTATCACGCGATAGCTGGACAGATTATTATTATCATTGGTAATATAGATATCTCGACCAAAAATAGATGCCAATAAGCTATAGCGGGATTTGTAATTAGCGCTGATATATCGGGAATACCGGTGTCAACAATGTCGCCACGTCAATATGACTAAGGTACCTGATTACATTTTAATTATATAATATAAAGATAAAATGTAGCTTATGTTTTAATCCAGCGCCTAAGCTCTGTAAGCAGAGTATGTGCGTGTGTCTCACACACACGCACATGGATGTGATTTGGATGTGCTGCTATCAATACTCGACTGTAATAATTACACCCAGTCCTTTTTTATTCAAATATATCATAAAAAAAACATTATTAATTTATGAACATAATATACAGTTTACAAAAAAAAACTCAAAAAAATGAAAAATGATCAAATTGGCGTCCTAGCTGCTGGAAACATTTTCATCCAGGCAACTATTTAATAATTTATAATAAATAATAATGGAAAAAGAAAAAAAGGTAATAATTAAAACAAAAAAGATTTATACATTACACATTATAATAGTAATAAATAAACCGCATAAAACACACAAATATAATACTTGCCCTGTACAATTTAAACAATGTTTTGTCCTGATACGCCGGAAAAGTCGCTTGACAGACAAGGACAACACATCTTATACTTTTAAACGAGCAATTCTCGTATATTTATTTATATGTTTCTGTGATCTCGGAAACGGCTCTAACGATTTCGCTGAAATTTGGTATATGGGTGTTTTCGGGGGTAAAAAATTGTTCTAGATTAGTCTTATGTTTGGGAAAACGCGTGTTTTCGAATTTTCATGCGTTTTTCTGTCCACACAGAATATGGTCACTAATTTCGTCTTGCCGGCCACTGTCAGTCTGGTCCAGCGGGTTATGACGCGGACGGCAAGAAATGAATATTACGGGTTCGAATCCCGCTCGGTGACTTACTTTTGTTTTTTTATATATGTTCAAGTTTTTATATCATTTTTTAATTTTTAGACAAGTTTAAAAAATGTAGTTAATGTTTGAGATAACAATATATATTTCTCATAAATATGTCTAACATTTACCTATACTGATTACGTGAATAAGATTTATGCTTTCGAGTTTCACCACATTACAATAAATAGTAATAACCGAGAAACGGTCGCCCAGGTACTTGTATATTATACACCGTATAAATATTTTTATTAGTAGGGGGTTAATGAATAAGGAGGTAACTAAATATAATAAATACACAGTAGACCAACTAGTATTGGTTGTTGATGGTCAAAACCATTCCACCTCATGATCCTATTTATAATTTGGTCCTACCGACCTTATTAATATATTGATATGTTATATTTCATTTTTAGGTAGACTTCATACAGTACAATGCTTATTGTTTCATCGTTATTTTGTCTTCCATGAGCGTTACAGAATATAATATACAATAAAATATGAAACAGGACACGATATTACAATCAAACCACAAATAAACTGCAAACAATTTCACGACCCAATTAAATTCAATATCAAAAATATTAATTTCAACGTGGATCATATTAAAAATACAAAATGGATCACATTAATTTTACTAAATGTTTTGACAAAACTTATAATTTTATGGGGGCTCTTCATGACGAATTAAGATAAGTACACACTTTGCGACACGGTAGCGAAGTGTCACAGTTTGACGATCGTTATGTCGAGTTGTTGCAAATTGGTACGCTGCCGTGTGTCAATGTTTCATAAAGAACTAGCTTCCAAGAGTTCGCTGGCATTATTTACTTACAATCTTTGAATTGCCTTACCGTTTCTTCAGAAGGTTAATATAATATAACAAATCGTTTCAGACGCAGATGCCTTAGAACATATTATATTCTGTTCAGGTCCTATTTAATCTAAACGTTCGAAAAGGTGAAATTCGACCAAATTAACGTGTCATTGTATTTCTTTATTGCAAGCAAAACAAGTGACATTTCAATTTGTAGCATTATAGCACGCTGTTGTTCCTTTGTTTGCATTTAGATTAAATTTGATCCTCAACTTCACCTTTATCTCTCTTTACAATTTTATGCTATTTATTTATCTTCTTTTTCTGTTCTTTTATTGTATTTATATTGTAACGTATACAATAACTTGTGGTGGATGTCCTAATTTGTCAATTAAACGATTTTCATTTTATTTTTTATTTTTAACGGTAATATATGCACGTGTGCAGATTGCAGACGCCCAATTATCTCTCGTCACAGATTAATAAATAATTACTACGTATATATTATATGCTCTCGTGCACACTCGATATAATGCGTGCGAATTGAACAGAAATAATTACGAGAATTTAGCTTCTGATAACCCAGATCTAATTTAGAATATTTTATTAATTATATTTAATTTTTTTATATTTTACGATTTAATACATTTTCTCTCATGTCTCGTTAGTCGCGTCTCTTCCGTGTGGGAACGTGTCTACACGCCTTCACATAATAACGAATGCATTTTTGCACGAATACCGTGTAGGTATATATACTTTTATAATGAAATATTATGCATTTAGTAAACACCTGTATATTTGCAATTACAGACTTCTCAATCTTTTTTAGTTATAGCCAAAACTACGGTAAACTCCCGATGTTAGGGTCAACTCATAATATGTATGTAATATAATATGTCCATAACGTAACGGCATTGCCGTAGCGCACATATTCCTACTAAGATAAACAACATTAAATATTTAAAGTAGCCCCCCGAAAAGTCAAGCTGTGAGGTGATAATGATGAATTATAGCTAAGAACACTCTCGATCATGTCAGCTTCTTAGAACAAAAAAAAAATCAGATCAAAATCGGTTCGTCCGTTTGAGAGCTACAATGCCACAGACACACAGACAGACACACAGACAGACAGACAGACATATAGACAGATGGACAGACAGACACGTCAAATTTACAACACCCCTCCTTTTGCATCGGGGGTCACTAAAAAGACGCACGAATTTGGTCATCCCACCAACGCTTCTTTTTTATCTCGGAAAATATGTTCGTTGTGGACATAAGAGTTAATTTTCAGTAATATTTTTTAAGAATTTCCTTTCGCTGCACTTCGAGTCTGTGCTCGTATGAATTGACCTTTAGCGTATTTTAGCTAAATCCAGTTCGATCGCTATTGTAGAATTTTATGCGTCTTGTTTAATGTGTTGTGTAGTTCCCGGTATTGAGCAAAAAATAAATTCGGAGGTAGAAAGTTTTCAACTTTCATATATTTATCACGCTCCTGGGATCACGAATGGGAAAACGGTGTTGTGGGATCTTCAATTGTATTGTCCAGTAATAGGGGATATAATCGACTGTGCGGTACGATAGTTAGGTAAAAGTTGTTGCCTTACTAAAGTTGAGAACACAAATAAACATATTCGAGGGCGTGAGTCCTGAGCAGCATTCTACGCCCTGCGCCCTACGACACCCTATAAATATTAATCACATCGATACACTGGCATTTACCTTTGATGATAGTTTATATTGGTTTACATTTTGACGATGTTAGGCATTGACGAATATATTATAGAGGCATGTCGAGGAAAAACTGTCCCCACTTAAACGGCCCCACTTTTGGGGTTGTTTGGGGTCATTTTGACATTTGTGGTATGATGAAATCAACATGGCTGACATTTGAGGTATGGTGAAATCAATATGGCGTAACCTGTATTTGTTCTGTCAAATGTACGTATGACGTACATTTGACAGAACAAATACAGGTTTCAAAGGCTCATCTTTAGTTTTGAAATCATTGATGCTAGGTACTTGTTCTATTCGCGTTAAGACACTGAATCACGCGTACATATGTTCAAATGACTTACTTTAATTGTATATTGTGAACATGGCTTATGTATCATTGGTAAATTTTGACATATGTACGCATGATTCACTGACTTTTTAACGCAAATGGACCCTAATTTGTCTGACTTGTAAGTTGTAACTAGTTGAGAACTGAGAAAAAAATAACCAAGATTTCAAGAGCTTTTGTGAGAAAACTTAAGAAATCCTCGCCAGTAGTAGCAACGTGTGCATATAACACACGATTACAACAATATAACACGATTCATAACTATTTATTTTATATACTATTCCCACAACAGTACGGTTTGAAACTTTTAACTTACAACAGTGACTTATAACTTTTTTTCAAAAAGTTATATATATATATATATATATATATATATATATATATATATATATATATATATATATATATATATATATATATATATATATATATATATATATATATACGCGCCCAGTACGAGTACTGGGCGCGTACTGCCACGGCGCTAGGTCGGTCAACTTGACGAGGCGCGAGGCATCCGCTCGCGCGAACAGTTTCGCGGAGAGCTGGGCCACAAAGGCCTCCACGTTTTCCACCCTGAGGTCTCTCGCAATGGTGGTGTTGCGAACGTACCACGGTGCGTCCGCAATTCGGTGCAGCACCCGGTTTTGGGCTCTCTGCAACAACCCTTTCTGGGGTGCAGAAAGCAAGTACCGCGTACTGTTATAACCCAAGCTAGTATGTAGAGTCGCAGACACACAGCGAACGAAGCAGTATTCATTGGTGCACATGCACACAAGCACGCGGGCCCCTGAGTTAGTTAGTGTGTCGCTCTCGTTCCGGGTTGTTGGGTCTCTATCGTTATGTCTAAGTCTACTAGTTCCTCTGTTTGTATGTTAAAGTGTAAGTAAATCTTTAGGTAAAATAAAGTTCTTTTTTTAAAAAGACCCTAGAACGATCCGGAATAACATTGGTGGCAGCGGTGGGATGCGAAAATCCCCGGAAAAACCCAAATACGCCCCGAACCAACTCATAAACTCTTTTAATAAATTATAAGCTATCTATATAAAATCTCTATCAAAGTATAAAAACAAAAGAAAGAAAAGCAGAATTAAAAGTGTGAAAGTGTCGGGAAAGTAAAAAGTGAAAGTCATCATCATCGGCAACTGCAACAGCGTATGGTCACCGTCTCACAATTTTCACGACACAAGTTGTGTCTATCATCATCTCGTCATGATCCGAGCGGCAGCGTACCTGTTCCTGATTTTCCAGTTTTTCATGTGAGTGAAAGTTTTTCAAAGAACATGCAACAAAGAAATCCTGTCCTAACCCTCTACTTAGAACTCGAACTCAAAATCCACTCTACACAACATTGTAACATCCATTGTTCCTTGTTCCAACGCTGAGTGCGTTGTTTATGTAACAACATTGTAATTCTTTGTGCTTTGTTGATTTAAAGTATCGATACTGAAATTCAAACTATACTTGTTTTTATACCCATTTTTACAACGATTGATCCACTAGTATTGTATTTACATTCAAATAAGAATCCATTGTGCCCGTGTAATTAAGAATTAAACCAAGATGACAGACAAATAAACCAATGTATCCAACAAAGTAAAGGGAAGGAGCAAGGGAAGCTAGCGCCCCAAAATCAACAATAGATGAAAAATTAGACTTCGCGAGAGAGCTTAAATGCTTTCATAATAAACTGCCAAAACGCATATAATCTGGCAGATAGAAACCGAAAACCAATCGTATTTAAGTACATACTAAGTCAATTAGAAGGAAAGGCACAGTCAACATGCAGTATTAAATAATTCGAAAACTTCGAACAATTTATAGAATTTACAACACAACAGTTCGGAGAAAGAAAACATTACGCGTACCTACTCGATGATCTACAAGATTCTAAGCAAACCCAGGACGAATCCGTTAGCCAATTCGCCCTCCGCATAGAGGAAAACTTATCAAAGCTCATTACAGAAATAAATATCTCTACTAAAGTTAAACTTGAAACACGTAGTAGGATAGCTGGGGTACAAGACCTCGCTATGCACGCATTTATAACAGGGCTATATTATCACAAATAGTACGCTGTCGGAACCCATCAACATTGAACTTAGCGATCAGCTTTGCCACAACCGAAGAAAAAATCCTGGCTAGTACCGCTAGACAATTCAGCAATCACGAAAAACCGAAACAATATCCTCGCCGCGATCAAACACAACAGCCAAACTCTTTTTATAATCGGAGTTTCAATCGCGATAATCCTAGAAAAAACAAAGTTAATAATACTATAATCTGTCGTTATTTCAAAAACTTAGGACACTCGATCGAGCAGTGTCGCAAACGACAGTATAATAATAATAGGAATAAGTTCGACAATAATCAACAATTTAGAAGAAATCCAAACGACAACCCTAACCAATCGGACCCGAAACCTATCCTAGCCATTACTGAAAACGACGATGAAAACAATTTCTATTTAAACGAATAAAATTTCCTAGCGGATATCGCCTGGGAAATTACCCTGAATCAAAATTCGATATCAATAAACTCGCTGAATCTCGTCACAAACTCACTAAATACACTGCATCTACTAAATCTCGTGACGATCTTACTAAATCCACTGTATCCGCTGTATCCACCGAATCTCGTCACAAACTTACTAAATCCACTGCATCTACTAAATCTCGTGACGATCTTACTAAATTCACTGTATCTACTAAATCCACTGAATCTACTTAATCTCGTGACGATCTTACCAAATCCACTGCATTCTCTGAACCTCCCAACAAATTTACCAAACACACTGAATCCACTGAGATTCATCCTAAGCCTACAGCTGAATCAACAAAATCATATTCTAGCCACACTTCCACACATCCTCTTTATCCCATAAAAATTCGCAACAAAAACTTCCCACGCTACACGACAATTCTGAAACTATAAAACCTGAAGTCCTGAAAACGCAAAATCCTTCTACAGAAGCCAAATCTAACTCTGTGAAAATCCATTTCAATGAAAACTCAAACGAAAATTCACCACACTGTCACAAATACTTTTCCGCGCCGAACCTGGAAAACAAAAAATAAAATACTAAAATCTATAAAATAAACAATAATTTGGAAAAACGTAGCTTACCTTACATCAAACTGCAAAACCTCTGTCTCCCTAATTAAATTAGGATCACTATCCAAAATCCTAAAACTAAGCGATAACATTATCATTTTGAAAGGAATTGATGTCGGAAATGACACAACCCCCACGTTGGGCAGTTTTCACATGAAAATGTGTACTTAATTCAAAAAACCATACCTTCATGAGTTTCACGTAGTCAAAGACATTAACTTAAAACACGACGGTATTATTGGTAACGATTTATTAGAAAATCTAGAATGCTAAATAGATTATAGCGAAGGCTTATTGCGAATGGGTGATGACATCATGAACCTAATATTTTCTAAGCCCTTATACACAATAGCACCTAGATCAAAGATCACGGTAATAGAATGAACTGTGAAAAACCCAGACGCCACAGAGGGAATTATCGTAGATCAACACATTTTAGATTCACTATTAATAGCAAATTGTGTAGTCAACACTGTAGCCAATACTTCAGAGAATCCAGTCACTATCGACTCAAACCTAGAACTTAACTAAGAACCATACAAGGCTTGCCCACGAACACATTCCTATTTCAACTATTCACCAAAAGGCGTCAACTCGAACACAAGAAGTCCTTAAACAACTCAGGACCTCACACTTAAATGACGAAGAAAAACAAGTACTGTTTCAAATCTGCGCTGACTATTTCGACATATTCCATCTCCCAAACGACTAACTCACGCATACAACAGCTATAGAACACAATATAAAAACTAAAACAGACGTCCCATTTTATACTAAATCATATAGATTCCCAGAGTGTCACAAAAAGGAAGTAGAATCCCAAATAAATGAAATGTTAGAACAAAACATTATATCTCCTTCCAATTCACCTTGGTCCACACCTATCTGGATTGTACCTAAGAAACAACATGCCTCAGGCCAGCGCAAATGTATAGTCGTAATCGATTACCGAAAGCTCAACGATATCTCTATAGGCGAAATATACCCTTTTCCTCAAATAGGAAAGAGATATTTGACCAATTAGGTAAGAGCCAATATTTCACCACACTAGATTTAGCATCGGGTTTTCATCAAATTCTAGTTTCCCCCGAAGACGCAGCTAAAACTGCATTTTCAGTACCACAAGGTCATTTTCAGTTCGCTAGAATGCCTTTTGGCCTCAAAAACGCTCCAGCCACTTTCCAAAAATTAATGAATACGTGCCTATCCGGTCTTCAAGGATCTCAATGTTTTGGTTACTTAGACGATATAGTTTCATATTCCGCGGACCTACCTACCCATGTGAAAAATCTTATTTCTATTTTCGACAGACTCAGAACCTTTAATCTTAAACTACAACCCAACAAGTGTGAATTTATGTGCAAGGAAGTAGCATACTTAGGACACTTAATAAATAGTGAAGGAGTAAAACCCAATCCTGAAAAAATAAAAGCTGTCTCACTTTTTCCAATCCCAAAATCTCCTAAAGATATCAAAAGGTTTCTAGATCTCGTTTCATACTATAGGCGTTTCATTCCCGACTTCTCAAAACTAGCCAAACCTTTAACAACACTTCTCAAAAAGGACATTCCTTTCGCTTGGAATTGCCAACAATAACTCGCGTTTGACACACTACAAAACAGACTCACAACAGCCCCGGTTTTAGCATATCCAGACTTTTCTAAACCATTTATACTCACCTGTGACGCTTCAAATTTCGCCGTATCTGCTATCCTATCTCAAGGACCTGTCGGTAAAGACTGCCCGATAGCCTTTTCCTCTCGCACATTAAATAAAGCCGAAAATAACTATAGCGTAACAGAAAAAGAATGCCTCGCTATTGTCTTTGGGACAAAAGCTTTCCGGCCTTATCTCTATGGACACCAAATTACAATTGTAACTGATCACAAACCTCTTCAATGGATATTTAATTGCAAAGATCCTAGGTCTAGGTTAGTCCGGTGGCGCCTAAAACTAGATGAATTTGAATATAATATTGTTTATAAAAAGGGAAAGATAGACACAAACGCTGACGCACTATCTCGATTTCCTGTCAACACACACCCACATAGAAAACAATGCACCGAATCCTCTGGATCCTGAAACTCAAAGCTCAGACAATAAATCCTTCAATCCTCTAGAAGATCCTTTAATGGACCTACCCCCCCACATCCCGTTCTACTTCGACGCAGAAGATTTCCTAAGTCCCAATATAATTCCTACTAACCCTCATAAAACAAACCCTATACCAGGCAAGGAACCTTAACCTTCTTCTCCTGACCTTATTAACTTAGAAGATCTTGGAATTTTCGAGGGAAGTCCAAAAAGCAATGATTTCAACACCGATTTCGAATTATTACAAACCCCTTCTTCTGAAAACAACCAACCAGAAACGAATAACAGCGATTATTCTAAATTCCTGAAAGAAAACTCTAATAAGAATATTGTTTATAATACTATATTAAAAGAACATAACGAAAATCTGTTAAAATCACCGTTTAAGGTCCTGCTAATTCCGACGTCAATAGACTTAGACGAATCAAATCCCTACATAACAGAAGTATTGTCAAATATAAACAACAAAGAAGAAATCATTAATTCTGAAAAAGAGTTATATTCATTTACTAAAATTATATCCAAAGAAGATAAAGTTATATATTTACTATATACCAAAGTACATCACTTTGATGAATCATCTTATCCAAATTTATACACAACGTTAAAACGAATAATAAATGAAATCCTAGTGGCAGAAAATTGCTAAGACATTGCCATGTCCGACTTTAAAAACCCTTTTGATAACCATTCATTACCAAAATTTATAATATAATTACACATCTATTCCACAACACAAAAATTAATATACATGTCTACCTTAATAAAATAATTTACCCTAGCTTAAGTGAGAGAAGTAAAATACTTCGTGAAAATCATAATATCCCAATTGCAGGGCATTTAGGATCTACACGCATGTATAATCGTATACAAGAACGATATGACTGGAAGGGAATGAAAAGCGACATAGAGACTTACGTAAAAAATCGCAAACTCTGCCAAGAGAATAAAGCACTACGTAAAATAAACAAAGCTCTAATGGAAATAACGACTACTGCAACTTCCCCTTTTCAACGCGTAATTTTAGATATCGTAGGTCCCCTTCCAGAATCAGGTCCAGCAAAACTTAAATATAATATACTACTAAGTATAGTAGTATATTATATTTAAGTTTGTAGTAGTAACTAACCCTACAAGACGATCTCACTAAATATTCCGTAGCCTATCCTATACGTAGCACCACAGCAGAAGAAACTAGCGACTGTCTCATTCATTTCATATCTCTGTTCGGTATTCCCAAATCCATATTAAGTGATCAAGGCACTAACTTCACTTCCTATCTTTTCAAAACTACTTGTCAATTCTGTAAAATTAAATAACTCTGGTCATCACCATACCACCCTCAAACACAAGGAGCTTTAGAACGTAGCCATTCCACACTAAAAGAATACCTTAAATCTTTTGTAAATGAAAACCAAGACAACTGGCCAACTTATGTATATACCTCTATGTTAACATACAACACTACTACCCATACAACCACAAAATTCACTCCATTTGAATTAGTATTTGTACACAAACCTCACCTCCCAAACTCTCTCTACGAAACCGCAACAGGCACAACATACTCAAATTACATTAGAAAATTACAACATAAACTCAAGTATAGCCAAGAAAAATCGCTGGAAAACATAGTTAAGTCAAAGGAAATTTCTAAATGATATATCATTTCATTGTAATTTTGGGAGAAACAAATAAATATTATTATTATTATATCGATAATAGCGCTAAAACACCGCTCCAATACAAAGCAGGAAACTTTGTTTATATCAAAAATAATTTAAGACTTAGAAAAGCCCTATCACCAGTATGGAAAGGACCATACAAAATCATAAGAGTTAATAATAATCACATAATAATCACATAAATAGACGTCATATTACTCATCACTTTGACCAAATGAAGCCAGCTGAAACAACACAACATTGCTATCTCAATTAAATAATAAAACCTATTTATTCTAATTTCTTAATAAATTCCATAATCTACTTACTTGTTTAATCCCGTAATATCTATCTCACCTTATTTCAGCGTCTCGTCCGGTGCACAGCTGAATATTGTGCAGCCACTAAATACCAGCTGGAAGCAGGAATCTACTTTGATGGCCTGAAAAAAGCTTAAAGTAATAAATGGACAATTAAACGTTATTAGCTACATAGACATATCCTATGTAAATCCTCAGCTTGATAACCTAAGAGATATTATTAACGCAATTAAACTTATTTGTAGACAATCATTTCTCCAACAATGCTTAAATGGTCTATCTCCTTTAATTACGAGATATGACGATCTATCACGAGACTATGAATCTATATCTCACTTACTTTCTAAGCGCAGTAGGCGCTCAGCCTGGTCTTCGGAACAAAAAACAAACAATCTTCGGAACTTTAGACGCAGATGACGCCATAAGATATGACACAGCTAATAATTCTATTCAAAACGACGAAAAGAACTTAGCTCAATTAATGAAAGAAAATATTTTAATTACCAACACTCTCATTTTTAATTACTCACACTCAACAATCATTCAAAAACAACATCAATAAATTGAACTCCGATCAAAAATATCTAGACGCAGAAATAACAAAGCTGCTTAACATAACGAATAGATTATCCAATAATTTACAAGTTTAGTACAAACCTTATCATTACTAAACATCCTCGAAAACTCGCTGATGACGGTGTCCTTTCAACTAAAGGATTTGACAAATGCTATCATGTTGACTAAACAAAACATACTTCATCCAAGTATCATGACACCTAACCAACTTTATCAAGAGTTGTCTAGAAATATTCAACATCTTTCAAATTGCAGTAGAGTTCCTTTACTCGTAAATCTAGATAATATTCATCTAATTATAAGTACTTCTAATGTTGCATGTTATTATTTTAAGAAAAATTTAGTGTTTAGAATACAAATTCCATTAATTACTAATGACGAATTCAATTTATATCATAGTTTTCCTTTACCAACTCCTAATGATTTGGACGATCCAAATGTATACAAAATGATACAACCAACTAGTCCTATGTTGCTATTTCCTATGATAAGATCTAGACAGTTTGGGGATGTGTAAAGAAATGGGTTCTTAGTTCATATGCCAAGTGTCCCTGATGAAAATCGTGAATGAAAATCCACTGTGTGAGAGCGAACTTTTAACTAAAGCCACAAACAATCTTCTGAACCAATGTCTTTAAAAACAATTGTTGGAGAATTGAATATTTGGCAATTAATCACAAAGAATCGATGGTTGTATATACAACCCCGGCGAACTAAAGTATATGTGGACTGCGATAACGCAGAAGTGCGCGAAATAATAGTGTCAGGTGCTGGTGTACTGAACACACCGGAAAAGACAAAACAAAGTTAATAGTGCCTACACAAAACATTCGAAATATAAATGTAACATCCCCTAGATTAAGTTTTAGTTTAGTCAATGTATCCTGTTGTAAAATTAATAATAACATGTTAGACCAATCCCATAATTTACCAAACCATAATTTTAATTTAGAAGATTTAAAGTTAAATGGAGAACAAGATATTAATACACCAACCCAGAACGAGAATCTAGAATTAAAAGAAGTCGTGAATGTTACCGAAGATTCACCACTTCCTGAACCGCGTATTAAAGGGACCTTCTGAATTTCACTTTCATCCCTGAAATTCAGTCATATAACCCTTGCTAGTATGTAGAGTCGCTGACACACAGCGAACAAAGCAGTATTCATTGATATAAGTACACAAGCACGCGGGCCCCCGAGTTAGTTGGTGTGTCGCTCTCGTTCCGGGTTGTTATTTCTAAGTCTACTAGTTCCTCTGTTTCTATGTTAAAGTGTAATTAAATCTTTAGGTAAAATAAAGTTCTTTTTTTAAAAAGACCCTAGAACGATCCGGGATAACAGTACGTAAGGCGGGACCGTACGTACATCTTGTAGACGGCAATGCGCATTCTCAGGGGAATCTGCGGGGACGCGTAGGCCGGACGCAGCTGGGCTACCGCCGAGTTTGCCTTCACCACCGCCGATGAGCACTGCGCGACCATGGAGAGTCGGCGGTCGATGGTGACCCCGAGGAACTTCGCCGTCCTTCCCCATCGAATTACGGCGTCTCCAATCTTCAGAGGAGCCGGAAAAGCCTGTTCTCTTAGAGACGGCGAGTGCCTGGGACTTGCCTGCGTTTACAGATAGTCTCCAGTTGCTCAGCCAGTCCGGGAGAAGGTCCAGCGTCCTCTGAAGTTTTATGGCGGCGTGGTCCTCCTGACCACGCCGCCGGCGAGCTGGCGAGCTGGCGAGCTGGCGAGCTGGCGATGTAGGCTGTATCGTCAGCGTACAGCGCTGCGGTGGTACCAGGGTCCGTAGGCACGTCACTGGCATAAAAATTGTATATCCCTGGAGAGAGCACGCTACCTTGTGGTACGCCGGTGGTGATGGGGCGCTCGCCGGAGAGGACTCCGTCAACGCGCACCTTGAAGGTCCTGCCGGAGAGAAAGGAGGCCACAAGCCTTACCAGAGGGGGAACAACGTACCTCACGTTGGCCCGAATGAGCTTACAGAGCAGACCCTCATGCCATACACTGTCGAAAGTAGGAAAACCTTTACCATTTGAGTTTGAGTTTTGAGACCATTTGGGCGTGTTCCGTTGCGTATATGTACCCACCACCGAATACTCGACTCGTTCTGAGTCGGCGTGCAAACGGTTACCGTCCGCGTTGGGGGCGCGAGAGCCCCATCCGGAGATCTAAATTGTAAACAACAATTTAGATCTACGGCAATCAGAATACTGTTTGTTTATATTCGTTAACACATTAATAAACAAACAAATATGGCTGGCATGTGCCGTTCAAGGTTCAACCAATCAGCGCGCGAGTTGCATTCTGTTTTACAATTTGACTAGTTTCAGTTCGTTATATTATAATATAATGAAAAATAATGTGTCATTTCACAATCTGTCGTCATTTTATAACCTCGCTAGTTATATTACAATCTAACGGTATTTACAATTTTATGGTGACATATATATGTCATGCAACTTTGATACAAATATTGAAATCACACGCCAACACATTCGCTAATTACAGGAGTTCTAAACAGAATGGTAAAAGGTGAAATTTTAACTATGGCAGGCATGGCATATACTTGTCACGGACCACAGGTTTCTAAGTAAATTATTATGGCAAGTTTTTCAACCACAAAATATTTATTATAAGCCGATATAATACAGCTTTTAACATATTTTAGCCAATGAGGCATCTTTATTAGAAATCACGTGCGCCATGTGGCGAATCAAAACAATATTAGAATTTTGTTTAATTTGAACACGCCACGTAGTATGCTCTGTTATTATTACTTGCTTACGTTATTAAATTATTGTTGAAGTACTAAAGAGATACTTAATTAAAGTAGTGAATTAATATTATAATTTGTGTTAAAATAGGTACTTGTGTTTTGTGAGAATGTCGACGTGTATATTTAACTGTTGTTATTGTTAATAGTGTTTTATTGTAACTGTTGATTGATTATAATATTTGCATAAATTGATTTGATTGTTACGGTAAGTAGTTAACTGAATACTTTTACTGTATGTAAGTAGTTTAAATATTCTATTGCATATAGGTACCTACCTACCCAGGAAACGAGATCAATAATAATAAGTACTGACATCCAACCAAATACATTTCTTATTAGCCTTAAAACACTCAACATCCATCCACTTACATATATCACCCTGAAAAGGCTGAAATCCTCAATACAATATGCCGAATCGTCAGGAAATTCTTGTCCATTACTTAATTTTATACTTTACCTGAAGTTGCTTGGCCACAAGCCCGCAGCTTTCGTATAATTGGAGAAAGGAGAAATGAAACATTTAAAAAACATAATAATAATAGGCGGTAAAATCAAGGATAATGTTCTTGTATTCAATTTAAAATTTAATCTTTGATTACTAATGAAACGTTCTAACTTATATTGACTTAAAACTACATGTACTTACACGGCGGCCACAATTGTTTATACTTGATGTACATACTCAATTTCTTATTATAGGTATTAAAATAAGTTCTGCAACTGCTCTAACATCTACAGGCTAGGTCTTCCCTTTAATGGAGAGCCTTTGTTATTGCTCGCCAGAAATAATATTTTTGTTTAAAGTGAAAAATTAAAATTAAATTCAAAGTATGAGGATGAGAGATGGCATGTTTAAAAATCTGTCGTTCTCAACTCTTTCACAGAAAAATTTAATCTTGTTATATTTTAAAATGGAAGAAATGAAGGAAGGAAGGAAGGAATGGAGCAATTCCAATGTCGCGCTAAAACTTGAATATGGACCGATTTGGCTAATTTTTAGCTTGAAATAATTGTGCAAATTCAGGGAAGGCTTATACGGTGAGAAATATTAGAAAACTACTAAAACCAACGATTGCATTTTCCCAAGTAGGTGTAGATGCTGGTGTAGGCTGTAGGTATAGGTGTAGATATTTATTTACTACTGTTCATAGCTAAAACAGAACAACATGTGTCGGGACAACTAGTACAAGTATAATTATGGACAAAAAAACAAGTTTTAATATAAATAAATTAAAATTTGCTAGCTTATACAAAGCCATGAATATAGCTCGACATAAATTAATAGTTGTATACTAGCTTGTGTTTACATAAAAATAAACATAACCTTGCCATTATGTTTCTCATCTTAATTTATAACTTGGTCAAAGTAGAAAACCTTTTGAAGTCACATCCCTATCATAAGACCATCCCTATTTTACGACTGTTGCTAATATTTCATAATCCACCATAACAATAACTTGTCTTTTTAACCTAAAATAGTAATTTAAACGCCAGTCATGCGTCTACAACCCGTAATAGGAAAACTTGGCCACTTCATAATATTATCTCAGTTTTATTTAAGACGGGGCACTCACCTGCCGCGCCCCGGGAGTCCCGCGAAGTCCCGGCAAGTTTGAAAAGTCCCGGGATTCCCGGGCGTGACTTGGGAACTTTTATTTATGTGTTCTTCCCCAGTCGCACCTTTTTGTTCGTGTTGTGTATTCTGCGGTGCAATGTTCGCAACTTGTGTGAATTGGCTTTAACTTTGTTGCAAAAAGTATAAAAGTATAAATAATAGGCTGTATTATAGTGTTATATAACAGCCTCCGTGGTCCAGTGGTTTAGAGCTTGGCTCTCGACTTCCCGCATTGGAACAACAAAAAATGTTGTTTCCAAGTTTGGTTAGGAAAATGCAGGCTGATCACCTGATTGTCTGACAAGAAAGTTGATCCATGCGTCGGATGGGAATGTAAAAAGTCGGACCAGCGCCTGATCTCTCGCCAGTCGTGGCGGTTATCCGTCCCAGTGGGTTATGAGAGTAAAGGAAGAGAGAGTGCTCTTGTGTACTGCGCACACACTTGGGCACCATAAAATAACTCCTGCGTAGCTGGCCTGGTTTCAATTAAACCGGCCACCGTCACCGAAATCGGTGTGGGGAGTTATTATAGTGTTATACTCGTAATAGTATTATGCTTATTATAAGATGTATTGCGCACGATCAGTGAAAACCACTCATCGTATTAAACCTTGATTAATCCATATTTATCTTGGTTTGGTAAAATAAATATGGCTAAATTTATGTGCATTTTGTGGAAAAAAAAAACTAACAGTGTTATAAGGCATTGAATGTGTCACCATTGTCTGTCACTAGGGGCGTTGTTTCGACGCCATACAAATTGTAGATAACTTCTTCACGGAGAGCAGTGACAAAAACATGCATATAATATTTTTTTGAAAATAATAATATGGGAATGTGATATCCATTTTTAGGTAACTTTTCATGTATTTAAGTATTAATTATAATATTATAATATTTTAGCGGTTAACGAGGGTCAGTTTTAAATTAAAAATAATTTATTGGTGAATTGTTTACTTGGGTCTTGGGTCGAAGGGATGTAAAAATGGCCTCTGCGTATTCACACGACTTTTAGCCTGATAGATTACACAAATATTGGTAGAGCGTACTGGTATCTCTGGGAATAAATTACGAAACCATTTTTTATCTGAAAATTACGTCTAGCGTCAGCAAGTAACAATTAGGTCCCGTCGAAAACAGTGTGTGTGTCTGTCTGCTGTGGCATCGTAGCTCCCAAACGAATGAACCGATTTTGACCTACTTTTTTTTGTTTGAAATCTGAAGTAATCGAAAGTGTTAATAATTCATTATCATCAGCTCGCTTACCATTTGAATAGATGGAGGTTACCCAAAAATGTTAAATTTGATATTTGTGAACAGTATTGTTTTCATGAGCTCCGTGGCCTAGTGGATAGACCGCTTGACTTGCACTCGCCAGGGAACCCGCACGTAGTTGGCGTATTGACCTGTGACAATAATATCTATGGACGCCACCATATACCACGTCTGTCTGGCCCCGTGGTAAGTATCCGAAGAACTTGTTCTTCGGGGGCCAGACAGGAAGTATATTTAATACTTTTATTCTATACATATAATATTATGTCAAATTTTATTATATAATACACTTACCCCGTGTCTTATAAAAATATTTATACAGTAGATAAGCTATAGGAGATATAGGTTCTAGTGATTCTATGTAAATTACCTACACCAATAAGATTAACATACAAAAAAGGTATTATAATTAAGGCAACTTCACTTTTATTGACTTATAGCCGATAAGCCTGTAAGTACTTATGTTATCGGACAAGTCGCTCCAACCTAAAAGTAAAAAGCCGAGAGAACCCCTGTTGGCTGCCGGCCAACGTGACGTCATGTGGTGACATCACTGACAAGATTGTGTCCTGGCCGAGCCAGAGCCCTTCACGTCACAGCGTTTTCACATGACTCGATAAGGATAATATCCGATATCGTACCGATATCATATTGTAATTAATGACAAAGATAGATATATTTTAAAGTGAAACTTTCGTCATCGTCATCGTACATCGTCTCAAACTTTTTCGTCTGTGTGTTGCATGTCGCATGACGGTCGGCCGCGGAGTAGGGATAAAGTGAAAGGCGCTCGTCAGAGCAGCCGAGGCCAATATGGCGGCGCCTATAGTTCGCATCAGCTGACCATGTAGTGTATAGACTAGTACTCATTTGTGCCAGTGCTCCACGCTATTTTGTTATTAAGTTTCACTTTGACCGTGGTTTCATAAAACCACACAATCATTTTCTTGATTGGTTTACAACCCAAAAATACTTCACATTAGTAAGTATTTAATAAATAGTCTGTATATTGATAAAGACCGCATTTAACTCGTTATGTAGTTCACGCGAAGACACAAGAAGAGCATTTTATTGTTATTAAGTTTCACTTTTACCGTGGTTTCATAAAACCACACAATCCTTTTTTTCAATATGAAACACTAAGGCCCACTTGCGCAGATCTGGGTTAAAGTTAACCCTAGGTTAAAATATCATGTCTTCTCTTTCATAAATACGAAGAACGGGAGAGACAACATGATATTTAACCCAGGGTTAACTTTGACCCAGATGAGCCGATGTATAACAAGTGGGCCGATGAATTTTTTTGTGATTATTTTTATTTATATTAATTTTATTATTTTATCGTTCTACTCAAACTTTGTGCAAAACTTGGTTTCCCAGGTACTGGCAGATAAATAATAATACAACCAATTTCAGAAGTACAAATGTCAATTCACTAAACATTCAATACCATTGACTGTACATTGATGTACCTACAGTGCACAGCACAGTAAATCGGCTCGGATCTTAGGCCACAGGGGCGACACTCTCTGCAAATGACAGGTCGAGCACCGGCAAATATCAGCCATGTTGACGTATGCCTAATGTTGAAACGGAAATAATTTTAAACGTCGCGCCAGACAAATCTATCATAAATATTATTATGAAATTATATTGTCAATTATGTCAAAGCACGAAACGACCAGCGGCCAGCCCCGTGAACGAAAGTCCTGGCTGGAAAAAACTCACGCCCCGCTCGATGCCCGCACCCCCGGCATTCGTCTAGCCACGCACACATAGCTGCGAACTGTCATTCGTGTAAGTCTATCGAATGATGGTTCTTTACGTTAGTACTATATATTCATTGCTTAGACTGTTTATATCATGAGAGGGTGAGATCATTCGACTACAACTAGTAATGTTGAATATCATTTGCCAATAGATACCAATACAAAGTTTTGCTTTTCAATTAAACTTAACGAAGATTACTTGTTTTGGATTGCGAAGATGTAAAGTTTAGTTTTATTTAACTACTGGATGTTTCCCGCTACTTCGGACGCACGGGAGCTAATCCCGCAGGAACCCTACATTTTCCCGCGATAAAAAATAGCTTACCACATCAGTCTGGTCCCGTGGTAAGCTCTCGAAGAACTTGTGTTACGAGTACCAGGCAACGGAAATATGTTTAATACTTATTTTTATATTCAACGCATATTTAAAAAAAATATTATATTACTATACACATATAATACACATCCATGACCCAGGAACACGGAAAATATTTTTGTTCCCTCGGCGGGATTCGAACCCGCGACCCCCGGCTTGAGCACCAACACGCTCAACCACTGAGCCACAGAAGTCGTTAATATCAATTCATGTGCTATTCGTTTCTATTGATAACGATGAGTTACGAGAAACCGAAAGGCCCTCTACTCTCGGACTCGTAGCCGGACGTCAACTCAAATTAACGTAGATATGATATGCTGGCTGAGACTATATGCTCCGGAGTCCGGAACGCCGGTGAAAATTCAGAGCACTGAAAATAGAACTCTGCGCTGTTGAGTTGAAAATTGAACACAAATTTCAAAGTCATATGTGAGAGATCGACACTCGAAACCATTCCATTTTCAACTCTATTGTATTAGCGCAGAGTTCTGTTTTCAGTGCTCTGAATTTTCACCGGCGTTCCGGATTCCGGAGCAAATAGTCCCAGCCTCAGTTCTATTGCGCACTGTCGGCTGATCGCCGGCGACTCGGTCTCTCGGCGACTACAACATAGGCCGAGTCGGCTGGGTGACCGGCGACCGGCACGCTTAACATGACCACCACCTAAAAATGGGTCCTTTTTCTAAGAGAAATAAACTGTAATGTACATACACGTTTCATTGTAAGAGTTCGAATGTCAAGTTGCACCACATGCACAGCGCATGTGCAGCGTATGACTGATGTCACATTATACTTGTATCTTTTTGTGTAGTGAATCGCGTATCGTCTAGTTTAGGTGTGTACTGACCCTTAAGCCAAACCGACAGTTCGCTTTTGAGCCCTCTAAATTCTTGTGAAATCATCGCGACTTCTCTGAACCTAAGCTTCGATCACTATCATAAAGGCCAGGTATATAGGGTACCTAATATCAAAACCGATTTCACATCCATCCCAGTACCGAAATGATGAAACGTTCGCTCTCCGGGCCTTAAGTGTTGACAAAAATTGCCGCAGACACAGATTGCAATTTCTAATTTTCTGCGCCGCGGGCCCGGATTCACTAATAAACAACTGACACACCGTAATTACAGGGGGAGTACAGGAGGAGGGTTTAGGTGAGCTTCCGGGAAGTCGTTTCATGTTTACCTCCGGTTTCTGTGTCAATTATGCTGTTATTGGCATAATATTCAGAAATATTATATTTGTATGCCGCCCTCGTTAAGAATATTTTTGAATATAACCAAATTGTTGTCACATTGTCACATATTTACCGTGCAATAGAGAAACACATTAATTGAGACGAATTTAGCCATTCGTTTACGTTTCGATTAATATACACCTGAACCCCAAGTGTCATAATTAACTTACACTTTCATTTTACTTCTATTGAATTATAAATTAATCGTCTGGATATCATAAACTGATTTTTGGTGTTTGTGCCAATAAAAACGGGTTTGACGTTTGTTGACGTTTATGAGAATACCATTTTGCAGTTTCAACATATTATCGGGACTGGATCGTGTCTGTATTATTGCTTGTAGTAGCTAATTGCAAAGCTATTGATTGTAGTAGCTAATTAAATTAGCATTTAATTAGCTACTACAATCGACCTTCAGAACAAAGTAATCATATAATTCACTTGCCCCTTGAATCACTCTGTTGATGAAATCCGTTTAGTAGTTTAGAAGATCCAAGCGTACATGGGCGGCGATTCCACTGCTACTATTTAAGTACTAATTGTAGTGCAATAGGAGTAATATACGCTTAAGATCCTTTTATCGGTAAATTACAACAGTGTCGTAACTCCTGGTGGCTTTTAGCTGCACTTCATTCGCGTTAAGTTTGCAGTGAGTCATCAGTGCAAATGTCAAAATGGCTTCATACTTCAATTTAATTCAACTTGAACACAGCTTAAGCGCCATAGGTCATTTTTTAAAATACAAATAGGGGTTCAATGAGCCAACGGATCGCCTGATGAAAAACGATTACAGTCGCTCATGGACATCTGCAATACCAGAGAGGCTACGAGTGCGTTTTTCTTGAAGGTTTAACGATCATAGTGGTTAGTAGTGGTTTGCCATCAGTGGCTCTCTGCAAACTTAACGTGCATGAACGCGCAATAGTTTAAATAGGTCAACAACCTCATCTAGCCCATTCTATTTAAAATCTACACAAAGCCGAAGAAGATTTCGCACTTTTATGTGACAATTAAAAACTCTTAAGCCCAGTATTAAGTGTAGATTTAATCGCGGAATAAAAGACTCGGAATAGTTTAGTGCAGTGCTCCAGTGTCCAGTGTAGCCCACTGGGGGCCTCTGGGAGCCTCACTAATCCAGGTTTATCCGGCCCTGTGTTTACGAGGCACCCTCTTATAACTTATTTCAATACGCCCCACTAAGCCACACTTAAACTTTTTGCGCTAAGAAATTAATTTACTTTGTACGTTGGTTTCACTTTATTGTATACTAGATGTTGCTCGCGATTTTGCGCGCGCGTGATTAATTTAATCAAAATGGTTAATTGCATCGAAAACAAATCTTAACTCTTTATTATAATAATATACTCATACTAATAGACAAATAGAACTCTAAGTTAAGTTGCTCTCCAACTGTCGTGATTCTGCCAAGCAGTGCCTGTAATAGGCTAGTTTCGTCTATCAAAATCAAATGACATAAATTTGTTATTTATATAGTTTATATCAGAAGAAGAGATGAAGAGAGAGAAGAAGAATACAACACTATTTTGTTATATAAATATGCGATTCATTTAAAATTTCGAAAATAAAACTGTGGTTTTATTATCTGTATGTCACGTGATCTAAAACGCCAGCCGCCATATTTATCTTGTAAGTGACGTCATAGGAACATAAATCGAATAAACAACAGCGGAAGTTAAATCTAAAGTTCAAGCACTACACACGCACATATGACATTTGTTTGTTTCTGTTCTTATGACGTCACGATAATGGTGGCTATCACTTTGGCGCAAACATTTGTCGCTTAAATTATAGTAATTTTCTCTTTGCATTAAGATAAATTTATTCCTGGAAATAAAAATACTAGTTGACTATCGAATCAATACGAACATTTTAAAATATATTTGAAAAAAATGTAGAATAGCCTATTGTAGGGCCCGAAAACTTGAGTAGAGTTTGAGAAAGCGGCTATAAACTTACTGTGAAATTTTGATCAAGATACTTCTCAATTGAATGTCAATATCATCAGCTCGGCGCTCGCTTACTGCTTGACAAAAAGGTCGGGAATAACTTAACATTTTTTTATTTGCTTACTATTGCAACTTTTATGACCTTCGACGCCAAATTCTACCAATTTTTACCCGACTACGGTGAAGCAAATAGGAAGCGTAATGATTTTGGTAGTTACATCCATCGTAGCGCTTAAACTAATGATCCGTTTTTCATAAATTAGGCGGCAATAGGTTCGTAATAATAGCCCGGGTAAGGACATATAATTTACGTAGTCGGGTCATAGTTTTTATAAAAAATATAGTTATTGAATGCAATGCGGTCCCTACGATTTTATTCAGTGGTGTAAAGAAAGCCAGCTTAAAAGTAACCACACTAATATTACAAATGCGTTTCGGTGTATGTTTTACGAAAAAACCACTGAACTGATTTGAATTAAATTTGGCATACAGTGTGCTGAGTGCGAGTTTTTTGTCACTGCTCGTCGTGAAGAAGTTAACTACAATGTGTATGGCATCTACTTAGTTACCACTGTCTGCCACTAGGGGCGCTGTTTGATACCATACTAATAAAATCTCGCACACAGCACTATGATACAACTTTCTACTAGGCTACACAATATACATACTTACTGCATTCTATCCTGGTAAAATGTGAATCGCTAGCAATATCTAGTATCTAAATGAATAAAAAGCCGGTACGGCTCAGTATTAGGCTGTCAAAAGCCGCGCTCCCGACATGTCCGGGGACAGTGGCACTGTAACGTCCGCTACTATTCGCTGGAACTCGCTGGGACAAAAAATGCATGCGGAAAGGAAATAATGGGACCACGGTACCAGTTACTTTACATAAATATACACAACGTTTGTAGAGTCGTAATTTGTAAGAATTTATAATCTTTTTTCGTCTGAGAGGCAAAAGAACTAGTTTAAACTTTAAAGTTTACACTTCAAAATTATATTAATTATTATTAGCGAATTTCAATCACTAGGGGAACTCTAGCTACTTCAACAACTAGAGAGGAACCGAATCCAAAAGCTAAAGGTCAGTTCTAACCGCGACGGTACTCGACGCTACGCGGCACTGTATTTTAAAGATAGCTATTCAAAATTGACCTTTATTCTGTACACAAAAAGATACACGTTTCATATGACATCAGTTATACACTGCACATGCGCTATGCAGCGCGGTGCAAATTGACATTCAAACTCTTACAATGAAACGTGTATATTCATGTGTAATAAAGTTCAATTTTAAATTACTATCTTAAAAATGCAGCGCCATGTCGCGTATCGTTTTTTTTCAGTGTGTATTGACTTAAGTATACTTTACGTCACAGAAAGGATGAGTCTATGAGCTTGTCGATTTTTCTTCCGTTTATTTTACGATCACGCAAAGTTATTGTAATGTACTTAACTCAGAATAAGTAAGTACCTACTTAACTTTGCCTCATTAAGATAAAAGGCATTGCTGATCCTGCTCCGAAAGCGAAAACTTTTTCAATTGTTTCAGCAACTTTTATCACAAGATCACAGTGTTCCATTGCATAATGTCGTAAGTCGTAACTAAAGCGGACAATGCTAGGACACGTTGAAAAATTATAGTACACACCGAGCCCGCACGTTCACTGATGACACGCGACTGTGATCCTTAGGTACAGGTGATAAGTGTTGTATAAGCCGCAGCAGCATTTAATCCGCAGACTGCAGATTAACTGCTTAATTATGCGGGTTTATGTTTTTATTTCGCCGTCGGGATAAATTTCGAGAATCCCGGAGTGCGCGGCTTTTCACGGGGTAACTAATAGGACATGGTTGTTGTTTTCCAAGAGACCTGGTGGTAAGCGATTTTCACATGTTTGCAACACCAGGGGAGTTCCTACTCCTCCAACCTTTCTTCTGATTAATTTCGTTGCGGGTCCCAAGACAGATTTAGCATGTCGTATGTGTATAATTCATTTTTCAGTCACCAGTCGTGCTGCCGTCGGTAAGTAGTATAATTTTCTTTGCAGCATTGCTAGCCCGCTTTTATTGAGATAACTTAGCGATCACAGCGCCTCACTTATATCGTCCATATTTCTGGAACACTATTTTCTACAGCGATCGGTCTTCTTTCCTCTAACCTCCATAGCGTCGTCATCGCTGACACGTTCGACAGCCGACGCCACCCGACCTGGCGGTGACAGTTGACGCCCGGTGACACGCGGCGACGCCCGATGACGCTCGGTGACGCCGGGTGACACTTCCTACCGCCTTCATTAGTTACCCAAACACAATCCATCACTAGTGTCACTTAGAAGTGTATAGTTTTGTTTAAATAATGATGCCTGAACGTTGAAGGTTAGGTACATTGTAATGATTCTAAAGTTAATTCCGAATTTTACTGTAAAATAAAGTGTTAGTCTTATTAGTAATTAGTACACAACCCGGCTCAGTGGTTGATCGGCTCAATGCTTAAGCTGGGGGTCGTGGGTTCAAAATGGATTCCAAAAAAGTTTTCTATGTTCCCGGGCCATGGACGTGTAATAAATATGTGTATAATATCATAAAAACTATTAAATGTATTTCCGTTGTCACTGTGTCATTGTGTACTTAGCACGGGGCCAGATTGACATGGTGTGGAATCGTCTATAGATATTATTATTAAAGTAGTTGGAAACAATACTTTTTTTAAAACAGTAATGCTTCTCGCCTCTGATCTAAACAATCTTATGAACTATGAACTAGGTAATAATTGTACGCAACGAATTTGAATTCATCAATGGACACAATATATCGCAGAGGAATAATTATAATATAATAACTCCCCACACCGATTTCGGTGACGGTAGCCGGTTTCATTGAACCCAGGTCAGTCACGCAGGAGTAATTTTATAGTGCTCAAGTGTGTGCGCAGTACAGAGAGAGTCTCTCTTCCTTTACTCTCATAACCTAGTGGGACGGATAGCCGACACGACTGGCGAGAGATCAAGCGCAGGTTCGACCTTTTACATGCCCATCCGACGCATGGATCATCTTTCTTATCAGACAATCAGGTGATCAGCCAGCATTGTCCGAACCAACATTGAAACAACATTTTTTGTTGTCCCAATGCGGGAATCAAACACACGACCTCCGAGTCGAGAGTCAAGCTCTAACTACTAGACCACGGAGGCTGTTTCATAATTATAATATGCATAATATAATTATACGTGTGGAGCCAAATCCTAGAATACTCTGTACCCTATAGCTTAGCAAAAATTATATATTCAAGGAACGTGACCACTGATCAGTATTGACATCAATCCGGATCATGAGTTGATCGAGACCGGTCGTGTTCGTATACAAATTATTATAAAAACCTAAATAAAGTGGAAAAGTGTTTAAAAAGTTGTGTGATATTATTATGAACATGAATTTCCACCAAGAACCAACAGCACACTCAATCAGTTATATCGATTCTCGTAACATAAATATTATTATATTATATATAAAATGTGACTTAAAATTTTGATAAACTCGTCCTACAAATCATCATTATCGATGATTCATAAAAGCGCGGCGATACTAATCCGGGAATCTCTTGCTTCGCCACTGAATCATACTATCAAGTTCAAGCTAAAGATTATTGTCAATCGGAACTACTTTGTGGTCTCACTGCGAGAGCTGGTCCCCGCCGCGCGCCGCGGTCCGGTCTCCGACATCACTAACTAAACATTAAAGTCAAGTGGAACTACTTTGTGGTCTCACTGCGAGAGCTGGTCCCCGCCGCGCGCCGCGGTCCGGTCTCCGACGTCACTAACTAAATATTAAAGTCAAGTGGAACTACTTTGTGGTCTCACTGCGAGAGCTGGTGCCCGCCGCGCGCCGCGGTCCGGTCTGCGGCGTTAATTTTGGTGGATCAATTATTGAGTAAGACTTTGTGATTCAATCATATCAATCAAGATGGGACAAGGAATGTTGTAACAACCTGTTTACTAATAAAACATACTCTGTTCCATGAGATTTCTAATCTACGACTGCATACTCGTATTAAATCTAAGCACTGCAGTTTCAGTATTCATTGTATTTTCTGGATTTTTAAGCAAAAAATGAATTTTATTTCACGAGTGGAATGAAATCTGCAAAAATGCGCGTTTTAGTTTTTCCGCGCCAATGAGTCGGAACGCTGTACCGAAACATTTCTATGCCTGTAGTGTGGCCCACCGCTATTAGCTCTTGTAAACTAGTGTGCCTGCTGGCGCGATTCAGGTTTATTTATATTAAATAGCTATCTTTCACGTTTTTGGCTTTACATACATATTGTGAATGTAAAGCCGTGAGCATGTGCGGACATCTATTTCCCAATATTGAGCCCAATGGGGTAGCGTGAGGCCAAAAACCTTAATACGGTTAGATACAGGCCACACAGCCCAATATGGGTAGGATGATGTCATAGAGCCTAGTAGGGATAGGGACAGGCCACAGAGCCCAATAGGGTAGGCAGAAGCTACAGCGCCCTATAGCGCTCTTTAACGTAATAACTACTGAACGGATTTTGGTGGAATTTTGTATGGTAGTAGCTAAGAGTCTGGATTAATACTGGTTACTCTTTATCGTAGAAAATGTACGGGTGCCGCGAAATTTTTTTTTACGCGTACAAAGTTACTGGAAACATCTATTTTAAGAATAGAAACGGTTATCGATTTCCATCAGGCGATTTGTTTACTCGTTTACCTCCTACATCGTTAAAATTACAAAAATGTTATGTTTAAATGACGACAAACTCAACATTTTATCGTGCTCATAGGAATAAGTAGGTATAAAATTAATAAAGGGCATTGTTTAGTTCCTGTATCGAACTATTCGCAACTCAGCGCGGGATCACTTACATCAGGTGTATAATCCGCATATTAGCTTATCTCGTCCGCAGTGTTTGCCCACTGCCCTCGCCTCCTGCGGCATTTGTTCGGTCGCTGTTTGCACTGGATCGGCTTTGCGTGGTGTGTATATAGTTCGGCTGTTTGCCCAACTATAATGCGAGTACCTTACAGAACAGTTTCAGAATTTTGGCCACCCACAAATCTATGGACGTTCTCTGATAGCAGCTGTATGTTTATAATTTGCTAATCATTTATTTTGTTTATTGACATTTATCATATTTTACAGCCTTTTTTGGCAACGTTTCAGTAGGCCTATTGGCTAAATCTAATAGTCTTAGAGGAAACCACCGTAGAATAAATACATTGCAAGTGATCAATAAGAGTACCGAAGGCCCAAAGAGAAAGGGCTTTGTCGACCTTTGAAACACATTATCTAACGTGCTTCGGCATGAATGGGTCCGCTCGACCGGATAAATACCACGGTCTCATAGAATACCAGTGCTAAATAACGCTTGCGTTTTGTTTCGCCGAGTAAGTGAGGTTACCGAAGGTCCAAGGAGGGGTTGGAGATTTAAGGATTTAAGGACTAAGAACACAAGTAGGCAACACCAGAGGAATTACAAGTGTAACTCCTCTGATGTTGTGACTGTTACATATTTCAACAGTAAGATGTAACTGTCAATGTCATTATTAACATTGACAGATGTCATAAGTAAGGCCTATCGAGTTAGTTTATTTAGTTGGCCAAAAGGCTATACATAGTGAAGACGTATATATTGTGCTAAGCATATCTCATTACATATTGTAATACGTATTCGTTGTAAGCACCAATAAAGGAGAGTATAAGAATTGCTGCTGTATTATTATCGTCACCACACGAGCGCACAAAGGACTTACAATCAAGAGGTCATAGACCAACACATGGTGTCAGAAGTGAAAATTTAAAAGAAAACGAAAATTATGAACAAAAAAGAGGGTACGTCGAAAACTCCGGAAGCTTCGAGACAATCTGAGTGTGGGAACTTAACAATGGCAGGCAACGGAGTACAGAAGCTTGAGATCTCTACAGAAATTATCAACAATAATGCTGAAAATTTCAAGAAATGGACGCAGTCATTCGAGATATTTCTACTGGCGTCGGGCATGGAGAAAACGGAAGACAAAAGAAAAATTGCAATCATGCTGCATTCCATGGGAGAAAAGGGTTTAAACATAATATACAATTCCTTCAATTTGGACCTAAGCACTGCTACTTTCCAAGAAGTCAAGGCAAAATTCGTCGAGTATTTTGAACCCAAAAGGAATTTGACGGTGGCACGACACAAATTCTTTACGTTGAAACAGCGTGTGAACGAATCCTTGGAAAACTTTCTAATGGAATTAGAAAACGCAAGTCATGCCTGTGAGTTTGGTTCGCTACGTGAGTCCCTTGTAAAGGACATTCTCATTGCTAATATGGCCACAAACTTCTCGCAATTTCGTCAAAAGCTACTACAAGAACAGGACCTATCCCTAGAAAGAGCCAAACTCCTCTGTAGAACACTGACGATGGCGCAGAAAAATGAAGAATCAATCAATGCAGCAGATGGAAGAGAAGCCACAATAAACAAGCTACACAAAAGTCGTCGGTCCAGTTCCCCCTCATACCAGAAAAGAAAAAACGCAAGATCTCCATCATGCCAAGGTCACCCAAGGTCAGCTACGCCTGGATCAAGAACAACGTCGTGTGTAAAGTGCAACACATCGCATGGTCGCCGCAACTGTCCAGCTTGGAAACACAGATGCAGGTCATGTTTTAAATATGGATATTTTACTCATTTATGTTTTAAGAAAAACAGTGCCAGGACTGTTGTTACTGGGGTAGGTAGCATAAATCTCGATGATGAATCAAGCCCCAAAAGTGCTGAGGCTGAGGCTGAGAGATTTACAATAGGGGCATTGTTCAACATTAAAAACATAAAATCACAGAATGCTAGTACAAATTTGATAAGCACAACAGACAAGTCCTGGTACTGTTCTCTTAATATAAACAACAAAAAGGTAGATTGCCTAATTGACACTGGTGCAGACATAAATGTGATGTCTTATCAAGTATTTAAAGAATTGAATCTTAAATTTAACAAGCAGAGTAAAGAAATGTGTAAAAAATATAATATATTTGCCTACAGTGGGCACAGAATACCGACAATTTCAGTGTTAAACATTTGTTGTTTAGTTGAAAACAAAACAAAACCAGAAAACATTACTTTTGTTGTAACAAAATTAAATTGTCCAACTGTGATTGGTTTACCCACTTGTATAAAGCTAAATTTAATAACAAAAAACTTTTCTCTATCAATGGAAAATGGAAAAAATGTTGAGCAAAATGTATATAATATGTATCAAAAAACTTGTGACAAAATTGTGACCAGATATAATGATGTGTTTCAGGGTCTAGGCTGCCTCCCATACGAACACAGCATCGTGCTAAAAAAGGATGCTATTCCGTGCGTTGATCCCCCTAGAAAAAGGGTACCCCTTTGCGTTGGTTGAACCGTTAAGGAAAGAGCTTCAACTCATGGAGAACATGGGAGTCATACGGAAGGTGAACAAACCTACTCTCTGGGTGAGTAGTTTAGTTATAGCCATGAAAAAGAATGGTGGATTGAGAATTTGCTTAGATCCTAGAAATTTAAATAAAAATTTATTGAGATGTCATTATCCAATTAAAAATATAGATGAAGTCAGGTCTAAATTGTCCAAAGCCTCTTATTTTTCACATTTAGATGCGTTTTCTGGGTTCTATAACATAAAATTAACTAAAGAAAGTAGTGATCTATGTACCTTTCAAACTCCATTTGGCAGATACAAATTTTTTTTTACCTTTTGGAATAAACACGGCTACAGAAATTTTCTATAAAACCATGATAGATCTTTTCGGAGACATAGATGGTATAATAATTTGGTGTGATGACATTTTAATATACGGTGAAACAATTGAAATACACAATAAAAGGTTAGAAATGTTTTTGGACAGGGCTAGGCAAGTTAATTTAAAATTAAATAAAGCCAAGTGCAAGTTTCTTCTAGAAGAAATAGCATATTTGGGCTATATTTTCAGTAAAGAAGGTGTAAAAATCGATCCAGAAAAAGTTAAAGCGATAAAAAACATGCCCATACCTAAAAATATTAAGGATTTGCAGAGATTTTTAGGCATGATAAATTTTTTAGCACCGTTTATAGAAAATCTAGCAGAAAAAACTAATACCCTAAGAAATTTGTTAAAAAAAGATATGTTATGGTTATGGGATGAAAATTGTCAAAAGTGCTTTGATTTATTAAAAGAAGTCATATCTAAAGCACCTGTGTTAACTAATTATAATTGCAACTTACCTGTGATTTTGTCGGTAGATTCATCAAAGAATGCACTGGGAGCGGTCTTGATGCAAGACAAACGACCCATTGCATATAGTTCAAGAACTTTTACTGCCTCTCAACAAAACTACGCCCAGATTGAAAAAGAATTGTTTGCCATACAGTTTGGATGTAATAAATTTCACCAATATATTTATGGCAGTAAAACAACTGTTCATACTGATCACAAACCTTTAATTTACCTTTTTAAAAAACCTCTTCATGAAGTACCTGCTAGGCTACAAAGAATGATGTTATCGTTGCAGGGTTATGACCTAGAAGTAGTTTATGTACCTGGTAAATATATGTATATAGCAGATACTTTGTCAAGAGCCTCACTTAGTGATACATACATACCTCAGTATGAGCAAGACTTACAGTATCATGTTAATTCAGTATTCTCTAATCTCTCAGTAAGTAAGCCTTATTTAAAATTTATATTATTAGAAAGCAAAAATGATGAATCTTTAAATCTGCTCAAGTCTTATATTCAGAATGGTTGGCCAAGAAGCAAAAATAAAGTAAGCTCTCTTGTGAAACCATATTGGAACATTCAAAATGAAGTACATATAATGAATGACTTATTATTTAAAGGCAATAGGCTTATTGTTCCAAAGTCCTTGCAAAGACAGATTTTAGATAAAATACACTGTGGTCATTTAGGTATTAATAAGACACTAAACATCGCTAGAGAAACAGTTTATTGGCCAAATATAAACGCGGATATTAAGAACTTAATTGATCAATGTACCGTCTGTGCTAAATACAGATCAAATCCACCCCGTGAACCGTTGAAATGCCATGAGATATCTTATCTTCCATGGGAGAAGGTAGGTATAGATTTATTATATTTTGATGGAGAAAATTTCCTTGTCTGCATGGATTATTATTCCAAGTACATAGAGTTAGCTTCTTTGCATAAGAATTACACTGTCGATAATGTTGTTAAAAGTCTAAAATCGTTTTTCGGTCGACATGGTATACCCAAGGCATTGGTGTCTGACAATGGTCCACCATTTAACTCCTGCAAATTCAAGTCTTTTCTTGTTGATTGGGATGTAGAACACATAACCACTAGTCCGTACTGGTCGAGATCTAACGGCCAAGCTGAAACCGGTGTTAAAATTGTTAAAAACATATTACGAAAATGCAGAGAAGATGGCTCGGATATACATTTGGCGTTATTACACTATCGCAACGCTGCGAAGGGAGATTTTCCCAGTCCGGCCGCATTATTAATGTCTAGAAACTTGCGAGTAAATTTACCAATTCTTAACAAAAAATTAAAACCTAAAATTGTAAAATTTTCGACATTTGAAAAATGTCATAGACAGAGCAGAGACAAAATGTCTTTTTATTTTGACAGGAATGCGAAGCATACATCTCATGAGTTTCAGCCGGGAGATGACATTTACTTCAAAAAAAATCCTAAATCCTTTTGGTCTCCGGGAATAATTAAAGAGAAATTAGGATGTGGTAGATCATATTATGTTGCGGATCCAAACGGTGTTGTGTATAGGAGGAATAGGGGACACATTAGACCTAGAAAAAAGAATTTAAAAGAAATAAATCCTCCACCTTCTTTTTATGGCGATGGCAGCACAATCAATATGCCTCCCATGCAGGAGAGTATAGATCCCATGAGTTTAACACAACGCGGAAACGGTCCCGTTCAAAATTGCATTAACGATGAGAACTGTGTTCCTATGGAGAGTCTAGAAAATACCGGTTACGTAACCAGGTCTGGTAGAAGTGTAAAGCGTCCTAAATTGTACATGCATGAGAAATTTGAGTAGATAAGTAATGTATTTGTTATTAGTTATGTACCTATATTTTTAGTTTGCTTTTATAATCGAAAAGGGAGGTGTTACATATATCAACAGTAAGATGTAACTGTCAATGTCATTATTGACATTGACAGATGTCATAAGTAAAGCCTATCGAGTTAGTTTATTTAGTTGGCCAAAAGGCTATACATAGTGTAGACGTATATATTGTGCTAAGCATATCTCATTACATATTGTAATACGTATTCGTTGTAAGCACCAATAAAGGAGAGTATAAGAATTGCTGCTGTATTATTATCGTCACCACACGAGCGCACGAAGGACTTACAATCAAGAGGTCATAGACCAACACAGTGACTATCCATGGGCACCGCCGGCCTACCATCAGGTGATCCGTCTGCTCGTTGCCTGGTCCATTTCATTAAAAAAAAGAGATTGTCAACCCATTCGCTACTCCTTTGTTTTTTCGGGTGTACATGGCGAATTAAATATTTACCTGTAAGCAAACAGTACACTATGTATGACAAATACTTTAAGTACTCGTGCTAAGATTGCAGTGAGTTATCAGCGCAAATGTCAAAATTGACCAATGACGCATCCGCATCGAAGGACATACGAAGTCGCGGGGAACATCTAGAATAGTATAATGTGATGAAAGCTATGTTATCGGTCAACGACCCCACCTAGCCGGCGCAGCGATGTGTGCACATCATGAATATGCATTACTGTGATAATCGCCGTCAATACGGTGACAAGTCGTCAGATAACTGACAGTTAAATGAATTTAAATTGACAGCTAACTGTCATTTAACTGACTGTTAGCGTCAGTTCAGACGCGATGGGAGACGGCGCTGCATTTTTTGAGTTATTGATTCAAAACTGAACTTTATTCATTACACAACAAGATACGTTTAATTGCTTCGATAATTCGAGGAGGTTATAATGTTCAATTTTGAATCGCTATCTTAAAAATACAGCGCCGCGTTTCGGTTGGACCTACCCTTGACCCTTAAATGTCAGTTACGCGAAAGTTGAACCACAGATTAAAGAAAGCTAGGACCAGATAAACAGCTACATACTTAACTTTCGGTTAGATTGCACTACTACAAGCATACGACGTGTGCACAATTCTCCTTTTGCGTACACGGCAATAGTGTCAAAAATCCGTCAAGATTACGTCAAACAATGTCGCTGTCAAAGGGACGTCTAAAGTTTTAAATTTCGTGTTTGAGTTTTTATGTCATGTGTTGTTGGTTGACACGACGATTTTTTTAAATATCATATTTGTGTTCAATGTATGTTTAAACTTTATAATATAAGAATATTAAATATAAATAATATCAAACAAAACAGATGTTATGTATAATTGTACTGTTTGTATGAAAAATAATAAAATAAATAAAAATATACGTATCTTATTTTACCTATCAAATATTTCATTCTCTAGTAGATGTCTTGCTTTATTATAAGAGCATCCATGACCTAGTGAATAGACCCGTTGAGTCACACGCGTGATCGTCCAGGTTCGATGCTGGGTTGTGGTGTGTACCAATTAGACTTTCTCAATATCCGTATACTGACGTTAGACTTAGTTTAATTTCCCCCCATCTTCTGTGACAATCCTGACAAGATTTGGATCGTTCTATGAAAGGTGTTCCTCTGTACGTAAGTATTTTTACTCTGTGATTGAACGAAGGTTATATCGCGTAGCACGGCTTTTGCTACATCGCGTAGCACTGCTACGGGTACATCGCGTAGCCTTGCGGCTGCTACATCTCGTAGCACTGCTACGTACGCGTAGAGACGCTACGATGCATTGATTCCACTGATTTCTTATCGCGTTGACTACAGAGCTCATCAGCTTTAGACTGATGTTTTAATTAATAGTACTTCAAATAAACATTTCTTAAACATTTACGCCCTTTTACTATAACCTAACTTATTTGTTAAATAGTAAATACCTAATATTGAGCTTAGTTTATTATTTTATTTTAATGCGTATTTAATATAATTATTTCCGTACATTTTTCCTTTTTTGTGCTTATATATAATATGACATTCAATATAAAATTAACCAATTCAACCGTAGAAGTCTCTCGGGTTGTTTTTGGAATAAATATTAATGTACAGAAAGATAATCACTATTACATAGTAGGTAACACGTGTAATGTAATATTCCCCCCCAGTAGTAAGTAGGTAGCCAATACTAAGGGTAAATATTTTGGCAGTCTATGTATTTATGATATATACCCAATTTAAATGAATGGGATTTCAATAGATTTGTGATGATATCCCAGGTAACATAAGCTATAAAATTGACGTAGTCGGGATATAATTATTAACTTTTGATTGACGACTTCTGTGGCGCAGTGGTTGGCGCATCGGTGTTTGATCCGGAGGTCGCGGGTTCGAATCCCGTCGAAGGCACAAAATGTTTATCTGTGTTCCTGAGTCTTAAATGTGTACTAAATATATGTATAGTATAATAAAAATCTTTAATATACGTACATTATAACAGTACAAGTTCTTTGGATACGAGGGCGGGTCAATAAGTCCGTGACTTTTGGAATAAAACACAGATTTTTTGATAAATAAATCATTTTATTTTTCAACGTAGTCCCCCTTGATCTCTATACACTTTGTCCAACGCTTCTCCAATTTTTTTATCCCTTCCAAAAAATATGATTTGTCGAGGTCCTCAAAATAGGCCTTTTTTTGCGAGATGACTTCATCATTGGAGTCAAATCTTTTTCCACCGAGCCATTTTTTCAGGTTTGGGAATAAGAAGTAGTCACTCGGAGCCAAATCTTGAGAATAGGGTGGATGTGGGAGCAATTCATAGCCCAATTCATGGATTTTTGCCATAGCAACTGCACATGTGTGCACCCTTGCATTGTCTTAGTGAAAAATAACTTTTTTCTTGGCCAAATGAGGTCGGTTTTTTTTCAAATCCTCATTGAAGCGATCCAATAAGTTGGCATAATATTCCCCATTAATTGTTCTTCCCTTTTGAAGATAGTCAATGTGGATTATCCCACGTGCATCCCAAAAAACAGTCGCCATAACTTTATTGGCTGACAAACCCACCTTGGCCTTCTTTGGCGCCGATTCACCCTTAGAAACACACTGTTTTGACTGTTGTTTGGTCTCTGGTGTATTGTGATGGATTCATGTTACGTCCACGGTTAAAAAACTCCTCCATATTGTGATTAAACAACGCCAAACCTTCCTGTGAAGTTGTTACACGATTGCGTTTGTGGTCGACTGTGAGCAAACGCGGCACCCATCTTGCGGAAAGCTTTCTCATGCCCAAGTGATCATTCAAAATTGAAACCACTGAGCCATGCGAGATGCCTATGGCTTCCACAATCTCTTGCACTTTCAATCTTCGGTCGGCCAACACCATATCGTGAATTTTTTCGATTGTTTCGGGTGTAGAGACCTCAACTGGGCGTCCAGGACGTTCGGCATCTTCAGTGCTTGTAAGGCCACAACGAAATTCAGTAAACCACTTTTTTACCATTGAAATCGATGGTGCAGAGTCCCCGTAGTATTTAACAAGCTTAGCCTTGGTCTCGGTAATGGTTTTTTTTCGCAAAAAATAATGCTTAATAAGCACACGAAATTCACTTTTTTCCATTGTTTCCTTAAGTTACTGGATAGTCTGATAAAGATAGCTGTAAAACACAAACTAACTGACGCAGCAAGTTCAAATTTTGATAGGAGTCAACTGACAGATGCCTGTTGACAAGAGTAGTGTTGCTTTTTCAGTAAGGAGGTTAGAAATTCAAAAAGTCACGGACTTATTGACCCGCCTTAGTACATAGAACAAGACGATATTGACGCGGCGTGGAAGCGTCCATAGATAATATAATTATTATTTTATACTGTGTATTATGATTGGGATGATAAACCTCATAAGTAACTACCTAACGTATGTAGGTCCTTACTGATTAAAGTGTTACTTACCGTTAAAGTGATCTAAGTTCACTTCATAACTCGCCTTACTAGTTTTTGTACTTGGAGATTTGATCAATATTAGTATATTTACTCTAATATATTAAATGGGAAAGATTTGTTTGTTTGTTTGCATCAAATTGACACCGAAACTACTGATGTTTGGCACAGAATATATAAAGTGGACCACGGGGAATTACATGGGCTACTTTTATCGTGGCATAATGTACGCTTACCGCGGGATTTCCTTTTGCGCGCACGAGGTCGCGTCATGTCAACATCTAGTTGCATATATTGCATCAGGTTTATTGTTTACAATCCTTTGAAAATTTGGCGCAAATCTTTTGTAGTGCTCTAAGGATCTATGGCTTATAAACGCTTGTGTTGTTGAGATGCTGAGGTTGATCTGTTGACTGTCTTATATCGAGAGCCGTTTGATCGGCATTGATATACTCGGTTCAGATGGTCGATTCTACCAATTAAATGCTGCAATAATACAGTTACGATTCAGTCCAGATATGTTAAAACTGCAAGATGGTATTCTCATAAACGTCAATCCAACTTCAAACCCGTTTGGATTGGTCCAAACTTAAAATCAGTTTATGATATTAAAAATAAAAACATACCGGTTGTCTGTAAAGTCGGTTTACTGACGATAGTTGAACGTGACAACAACAACAACAACAACAACAACAACAACAACAATAATAATAATAATAATAATGAGGTAAAGGCAATGCGAGCTAACGCTGGTACTCGGTAACGATAACGGGTAACAGGTAACGCATGAGTCATTATTTTTCGTGCGTGCAGCCGGCATCGATTTATAAGACGTCATTACGTCAAAACTATTCATTTAAAATTCAATAAAAGTTAATTTGGGGTTCAGATGTAATCTAATCTAAACGTAAACACAGACAACAAGAGCCCGCTATAATGCCACCAATTTAAATGTTACTAATTTACCGTACATTTTTGACAAAAGATTGGAACAAAGTTTACTAACATTATTGTAGACAAAGTCTTGTTACCATTTTTGTATGTATGTTCCTAAAATTATTGTTTTACGCTTTAACTACTAAACAGGTTCAAAATAAACGTACACTGAGACTTAACGGAACAACATGCAAAGATACATTTTGATACCACGCGCAATTTTATCTGCCTGCACGAAATAGTACAGTAAAATTAAAAACAAAATATAAACAGACATTTATAATCAAACTTTAAAGTTCGGAAAGTAGAGTTTGCATAAAATTTGTAAAAATATCAACTCGCACGTGTTAGTTTGCGGAGCAAGGGGAGGCGTGGCAACTTAAAGCGCGCGCCGAGTGCGGTGAAATAACAACCGCTGTGATGTAGTCGTTACATCAAAGCGATTTAATTTTAGCTTTAATTATAACGGAAGTTGAGAAATATTTAGAATAAATTAAATACAAGACATTTATTCGATGCCGTAATTAAAAATAACAAATTATATTTTCTTAAGTTAAGTTAGTAAATATTACATCTTACTAACGTCGCAGGGTCAACTCACACCGAAATATGACATTGCGCTTCATTTTTAATCAAATCAAATCAAATCAAAAAAATGTTATTCAAAATTGGTATTTTTGAATACTCTTTTTGAACGTCGTTACTACGTGATGCCGACCACCGGTTCGGGAACTAACCCAGCGAGAAGAGCCGGCAAGAAACTCGTCTGGGACCATCTTTTACCAAAAAGATGGAAAATTATTATTTTAAAATCAAAATTATTACAATGTTTTTATTAGATATCTCAGTCATTTAAAGGATAGCTATTCAAAATTAAACCTTATTTACTACACATAAAAAAACGTTTCATATGACATCAGTCATGTGTGTGCAGCGTGGTGTAACATAGCATTCGAACTCTTACAATGGAACGTATATCGTATTGTGTACGTTATAAAGTTCCATTTTGAATAACTATCCTTTAAATGCAGCGCCATGTGGCGTATCGTTTCGTATGTGAACATACTCTAAGAACTATATTTGTAACCGTCGATGAAAATAGAGGGGTGTTATAGGTTTGACGCTCTCTATGTGTCTATGTATCTGTCCGTGACATTGTATCTCCCAAGCGGATGAACCAATTTTGATCTAGTTTTTTTAGTTTGAAAAATGATCGAATTTTCTTAGCTATAATCCATATCATCATCTCGCTCACTGCTTCACAATTCGAATGTTACGTGATTTTTTTTATTTTTGTCTATTCGTCTACTGAGAAAGAAACCATTTCCACGGTGGTCACACTACGCCGGCTGCAGGCATTATGCTGCTACTCCGTATACTCACAGCACGAAAAACCGCTGTCAAATAAAGCGAACTGTTTGTTGTCGGTGATTTAAGTCTGTGTCAAACTCCTGTTTGCCGACAGTCCCCGATGTGTGGTGTCGCTGCAGTCACAGCTTATATAGATATTGTTACGGCACAGTAAACTTTGATGGAGTTTGTAGTTGGTCAAGTTTTTTTTTATTCATTGAAAATAGCGGAATGTTATATATAACTTTTTTATAATTTAACGTACCTATTTATTTGTCAATCAAAGCATGATATAAAAGTATTTATACATTTTAAACCTTCATTAAATTCTCGATTATTACATTTTATAAATAGACGAATATATCCTAAATCGCGTAATTTTTATAGGTATATAGTAAAAAGGAAAATGGCAAAGCAGAGAAAAATCAATAAATTCTAAAATAAGTAAGTATTGCAATTTTAAAATTATTCCTTATTATTATTTTATAATACTTGTAGGGATCTCCTACATCTTATTTAATATTTACATATTATTTTACACACAATTTTATTTATACTCCTATTTACAAACTCAAAAATTAAACTTATTTACTTCATTTAAAAGTATTTATTATATACATATATTTATAAAACTCTGACAAGGCATCAGGTGCCCAGTCAGCTCATTTAAAATATTATAATTAAATAGATGTTTACGCTAAAGCGCATGGGAGACTCGCGCGCCGACCGGTTTTCTATGGTATAGCGAGTACCTACGCGGTATGAAGATATCGCTGCGCGCCGCGCGGCCGCTCGCCAGTTGGATTTCTGGATCGATAGGCGAAACTAGTGACGCTCGTGCGCCGAAATTTAAGTTCGCGACCTCGATATCGTGGTCAGCTGTTTTGTATTTTTTATGTACTTTAGTTACTGTGGACTCTCACACTCTCCTTCCATTTAAATATAGGTTTTTGTGGTGTAATTGTGAAACAATATTGTGACCCGTGAATATAAGATTCAGACCTGATCTTTTGGTTATTCTAACTAACTTTCTATTATACTCATCACCTACCAATTACACATAACCCTATAAGTGGTGACCCCGCGAACACAAAATGAGTGAAAGTAGCAGTGACTCGGCGGCGACCGCGTGCTCGCAGAAAGGCGGCGTTACCGTGCGCCGTAAAAAGCATGTGACCACAACATCTTCCCCCAGCAACGTTTTGAAGGTGCAACCGTTTTCTCCAGAGGAACCCGAAATATGGTTTGCGCTACTTGAAGGTCAGTTCGACGTTTTTAATATTACGAGTGATACAAAAAGGTACACGAGCGTTATCAATAACCTCGACATTGTACACTCAAAAGCAGTGAAGGATATCATACTAAATCCTCCGGCTTTTAACAAATATGAGCGAATAAAGGCCGAGCTCGTCAAACGACTATCTGCGTCGAAGGAGACCAAGGTTCGCCAGCTCCTGACCCATGAACAACTAGGTGACAGGAAGCCTTCACAATTTCTTCGCCACTTTCAAGACCTGGCCGGCCCGACCGTTCCTGAAGATTTAATACAGTCGATCTGGACCAGCCGTTTGCCTCATCACCTGCAGACAGTGCTAGCCTCCCAGACCGGCCAGTCCTTGGAACAACTCGCCAACCTCGCCGACAGGAGCCAGGAGATTGCCACCCCCCACACCGCAGGAGTTTATTTTTTATCGAACGCGGCACAGCAGACGTGTGAGATTGCCGAGCTGAAGAGGATGGTGGAACGGCTCACGCTAGAGCTTGAAAGGCACACACGCTCAGCTCAATGTTCCAGCATCAGATCCAGACCCAGGAGGCGCTCATCTTCGCGCCCTCGCTTCAGATCCGATTCCAGCTACCGCCGGCATCCCCTCTGCTGGTACCACATGAAGTACGGAACCCAGGCCCGTAGCTGCATCAAACCGTGCGACTTCAACAAGAAGTCGGGAAACCCCGCGAGCAGTCACTGATGACGACTGGTGATTGCTGCGCTGCTTCAGGTCGTCTCTTTGTCACTGACCGCACCACCAGACTACAATTTCTAGTAGACACCGGCAGTGACCTCTGCGTTTACCCCCGTTCCGCGCTTCGCCAACGCCGTACCAAGACGGACTTTCAGCTAAGTGCAGCTAATGGTAGTGCTATAGAGACTTATGGTTTTTTAGATCTTAGTTTAGATTTAGGCTTAAGACGTAGTTTTCCTTGGCGTTTTACAGTAGCTAATGTAACTAAGCCAATATTGGGAGTAGATTTCCTAAGTAATTATAATTTAATTGTAGATTGTAAAAATCAAAAACTTTTAGATAGTACTACTACATTATGTACCAATGCTCGTGTTGCTAAGTCTGTGAATAGTATTATTCATTCAATTAAGGTTTCGATGGGCGACACTAGGTATCACGCTATTCTTGCTAGATATCCTGAAATCACCCGCCCTTCAGGCACTTTGCGCACTCAAAAGCACAACACCGTACACTATATTCGCACTACACCTGGCCCACCTATTTTTTGTAATCCACGTAGATTAGCTCCAGATAAGCTCAAATTTGCAAAGCAAGAATTCCAGCTTATGCTTAATAGCGGTACAGCCCGTCCATCTGACAGTCCCTGGGCTTCACCTTTACACCTTGCCCCTAAAAAGGATAACGGCTGGCGTCCTTGCGGCGATTACAGGTTACTTAACGCCCGCACTATTCCAGACCGCTATCCTATACGGCATATCCACGACTTTGCTCATTCCATTGCAGGTTGTAAGGTTTTCTCGACCATTGATCTAGTGAAGGCATATAACCAGATTCCGGTCTTCGAAGACGACATCCAGAAGACAGCCATTACCACACCTTTCGGTTTGTATGAATTCCCTTTCATGACCTTTGGGTTGAGGAACGCTGGCCAGACCTTCCAACGTTTTGTTGACGAGATGACCAGAGGCTTGGATTTCTGCTACGCCTACCTTGACGACTTCCTAGTTTTCTCCAAGACCCCAGAAGACCACGAGACCCACCTGGAACTGCTGTTCAGCCGCATGAAGGAGTACGGCATCCTTGTGAACACATCCAAGTGTGTCTTTGGAGTCCGTCAGGTGACCTTTCTAGGCTACAGCATTTCCGAAACCGGTACCAAGCCCCTGGAGTCCAAAGTCCAGGCCATAAAGGACTTCCCTGCGCCGACAAATGTTCGACAGCTTCGTAGGTTCCTGGGCATGGTAAATTTTTACCGGCGTTTTATTCCTAATGCCGCACTGACACAGGCACCTCTGAATTCCCTTCTCACAGGCTCCGTGAAGGCGTCACATCCAGTCAAGCTGACTGGCGATACTCTGACGGCTTTTGAGCAGTGTAAGGAAAGTTTATTAAATGCTGCATTACTCGCGCATCCCGACAGTGAAGCCAAGCTCGCTCTGGTAACAGATGCGTCCGACTTGGCCTTGGGAGCAGTACTGCAGCAGTGGAAAGACGACCAATGGCAACCACTCGCTTTCTTTTCTCGTAAATTGAGCCATTCACAGCAAAAGTACTCACCGTACGATCGCGAGCTGCTGGCCATTTACGAGAGCATAAAGTATTTTCGCCATATGTTGGAGGCCAGACACTTCGTGGTTTACACTGATCACAAGCCGATCAGTTACGCTTTTCATGAGAGAAAAGCCAACTGCTCGCCTCGACAGTTTCGCCACCTCGATTACATATCGCAGTTCACAACCGACATCAGACACATTTCCGGCAAAGATAATGTCGTTGCCGACACATTGTCACGTGTCGATGAACTATCGATAGGTATCGATTACAACCAATTGGCTTCATCACAGGCTGTGGACGAGGAGTTGGCACAACTACTCCGCGGCGAATCATCGCTCCGCATGGAGAATTTGCCCGTCTCCAATTCCAACGTCAAAGTTTATTGTGTCGTCAGCACCCCAACCCCCAGGCCTTTCGTGACGAAACCATTGCGGAAGCAACTCTTCGACAGTCTTCATAACCTCAGCCACCCAGGTGCCAACGCTACTGCCAGGCTAGTAGCTGAGCGTTTTGTATGGCCCGGTGTGCGCAAAGATTGTCGAGAGTGGTCTCGAAAGTGTCTAGCATGCCAACGTGCAAACGTAAGTCGTCACGTGTCGTCCCCGCTTGGCACGTTCAACCTACCTCGGGCACGTTACGCATTTGTACATGTAGACATTGTAGGTCCCCTTCCTCCATCACAAGGCTATCGATACTGCACAACTGTTGTGGATCGTTTCACGCGTTGGCCTGAAGTCATCCCTATGGCCGACATGACCGCCGAAACCGTGGGCAAGGCATTAATATCGTGGATATCCAGATTTGGATGTCCATCTGATATTGTCACTGATCGTGGTCGGCAGTTTGAATCCACACTTTTCCAATACCTTGGAAAAATGATCGGATTCAAACATCGCCGTACGACCGCATATCACCCCGCGTGTAACGGTCTCGTGGAACGATTCCACCGACAGTTGAAAGCGGCCATCATGTGTCATGCCGATTGTAACTGGATCGACACACTGCCCCTTGTGCTTCTTGGTATCCGAAGCGCCTTCAAGGATGACCTACAGGCTTCGTCAGCCGAACTGGTTTATGGTGAACCCCTACGCCTACCTGGCGAATTTTTCCATGCGACGATTCCTGGCTCGAGTGATATCACTGATTTCACCACTCGCTTACGCCATTTCGTCACGAAGTTGCAACCATCACCTGCAGCGCGTCACACCAAAGATAATATCTTTATCTTTAGGGATTTAAATACGTCGAGCCACGTATTTCTAAGGGACGACACTGTACGAGGCGCTTTACAGCCTCCCTACTCCGGTCCCCATGAGGTCCTCGACCGTAACGACAAGACTTTCAAAATCCTTGTCAAAGGAAAGCCGATGACAGTATCTGTAGACCGCCTAAAGCCGGCCTACGTATTATCTGAGCCTTTCCCTATACCAACCCCTAACCCACATACAAATCCTAATCTACTTCCTACCCCCATACCACCTTCTGTTTCTATCCCTAATCCTGTGCCTATTTCTAGTACCGTTCCTGATACTACCCAGGATTATAATATTAAAAAAACTAGGTCGGGACGTGTTGTAAAATTCCCTGACTACTATCGCCCGTAGACTCGGTCTCTGGGGGGGAGTAATGTAGGGATCTCCTACATCTTATTTAATATTTACATATTATTTTACACACAATTTTATTTATACTCCTATTTACAAACTCAAAAATTAAACTTATTTACTTCATTTAAAAGTATTTATTATATACATATATTTATAAAACTCTGACAAGGCATCAGGTGCCCAGTCAGCTCATTTAAAATATTATAATTAAATAGATGTTTACGCTAAAGCGCATGGGAGACTCGCGCGCCGACCGGTTTTCTATGGTATAGCGAGTACCTACGCGGTATGAAGATATCGCTGCGCGCCGCGCGGCCGCTCGCCAGTTGGATTTCTGGATCGATAGGCGAAACTAGTGACGCTCGTGCGCCGAAATTTAAGTTCGCGACCTCGATATCGTGGTCAGCTGTTTTGTATTTTTTATGTACTTTAGTTACTGTGGACTCTCACACTCTCCTTCCATTTAAATATAGGTTTTTGTGGTGTAATTGTGAAACAATATTGTGACCCGTGAATATAAGATTCAGACCTGATCTTTTGGTTATTCTAACTAACTTTCTATTATACTCATCACCTACCAATTACACATAACCCTATAAGTGGTGACCCCGCGAACACAAAATGTGTGAAAGTAGCAGTGACTCGGCGGCGACCGCGTGCTCGCAGAAAGGCGGCGTTACCGTGCGCCGTAAAAAGCATGTGACCACAACATCTTCCCCCAGCAACGTTTTGAAGGTGCAACCGTTTTCTCCAGAGGAACCCGAAATATGGTTTGCGCTACTTGAAGGTCAGTTCGACGTTTTTAATATTACGAGTGATACAAAAAGGTACACGAGCGTTATCAATAACCTCGACATTGTACACTCAAAAGCAGTGAAGGATATCATACTAAATCCTCCGGCTTTTAACAAATATGAGCGAATAAAGGCCGAGCTCGTCAAACGACTATCTGCGTCGAAGGAGACCAAGGTTCGCCAGCTCCTGACCCATGAACAACTAGGTGACAGGAAGCCTTCACAATTTCTTCGCCACTTTCAAGACCTGGCCGGCCCGACCGTTCCTGAAGATTTAATACAGTCGATCTGGACCAGCCGTTTGCCTCATCACCTGCAGACAGTGCTAGCCTCCCAGACCGGCCAGTCCTTGGAACAACTCGCCAACCTCGCCGACAGGAGCCAGGAGATTGCCACCCCCCACACCGCAGGAGTTTATTTTTTATCGAACGCGGCACAGCAGACGTGTGAGATTGCCGAGCTGAAGAGGATGGTGGAACGGCTCACGCTAGAGCTTGAAAGGCACACACGCTCAGCTCAATGTTCCAGCATCAGATCCAGACCCAGGAGGCGCTCATCTTCGCGCCCTCGCTTCAGATCCGATTCCAGCTACCGCCGGCATCCCCTCTGCTGGTACCACATGAAGTACGGAACCCAGGCCCGTAGCTGCATCAAACCGTGCGACTTCAACAAGAAGTCGGGAAACCCCGCGAGCAGTCACTGATGACGACTGGTGATTGCTGCGCTGCTTCAGGTCGTCTCTTTGTCACTGACCGCACCACCAGACTACAATTTCTAGTAGACACCGGCAGTGACCTCTGCGTTTACCCCCGTTCCGCGCTTCGCCAACGCCGTACCAAGACGGACTTTCAGCTAAGTGCAGCTAATGGTAGTGCTATAGAGACTTATGGTTTTTTAGATCTTAGTTTAGATTTAGGCTTAAGACGTAGTTTTCCTTGGCGTTTTACAGTAGCTAATGTAACTAAGCCAATATTGGGAGTAGATTTCCTAAGTAATTATAATTTAATTGTAGATTGTAAAAATCAAAAACTTTTAGATAGTACTACTACATTATGTACCAATGCTCGTGTTGCTAAGTCTGTGAATAGTATTATTCATTCAATTAAGGTTTCGATGGGCGACACTAGGTATCACGCTATTCTTGCTAGATATCCTGAAATCACCCGCCCTTCAGGCACTTTGCGCACTCAAAAGCACAACACCGTACACTATATTCGCACTACACCTGGCCCACCTATTTTTTGTAATCCACGTAGATTAGCTCCAGATAAGCTCAAATTTGCAAAGCAAGAATTCCAGCTTATGCTTAATAGCGGTACAGCCCGTCCATCTGACAGTCCCTGGGCTTCACCTTTACACCTTGCCCCTAAAAAGGATAACGGCTGGCGTCCTTGCGGCGATTACAGGTTACTTAACGCCCGCACTATTCCAGACCGCTATCCTATACGGCATATCCACGACTTTGCTCATTCCATTGCAGGTTGTAAGGTTTTCTCGACCATTGATCTAGTGAAGGCATATAACCAGATTCCGGTCTTCGAAGACGACATCCAGAAGACAGCCATTACCACACCTTTCGGTTTGTATGAATTCCCTTTCATGACCTTTGGGTTGAGGAACGCTGGCCAGACCTTCCAACGTTTTGTTGACGAGATGACCAGAGGCTTGGATTTCTGCTACGCCTACCTTGACGACTTCCTAGTTTTCTCCAAGACCCCAGAAGACCACGAGACCCACCTGGAACTGCTGTTCAGCCGCATGAAGGAGTACGGCATCCTTGTGAACACATCCAAGTGTGTCTTTGGAGTCCGTCAGGTGACCTTTCTAGGCTACAGCATTTCCGAAACCGGTACCAAGCCCCTGGAGTCCAAAGTCCAGGCCATAAAGGACTTCCCTGCGCCGACAAATGTTCGACAGCTTCGTAGGTTCCTGGGCATGGTAAATTTTTACCGGCGTTTTATTCCTAATGCCGCACTGACACAGGCACCTCTGAATTCCCTTCTCACAGGCTCCGTGAAGGCGTCACATCCAGTCAAGCTGACTGGCGATACTCTGACGGCTTTTGAGCAGTGTAAGGAAAGTTTATTAAATGCTGCATTACTCGCGCATCCCGACAGTGAAGCCAAGCTCGCTCTGGTAACAGATGCGTCCGACTTGGCCTTGGGAGCAGTACTGCAGCAGTGGAAAGACGACCAATGGCAACCACTCGCTTTCTTTTCTCGTAAATTGAGCCATTCACAGCAAAAGTACTCACCGTACGATCGCGAGCTGCTGGCCATTTACGAGAGCATAAAGTATTTTCGCCATATGTTGGAGGCCAGACACTTCGTGGTTTACACTGATCACAAGCCGATCAGTTACGCTTTTCATGAGAGAAAAGCCAACTGCTCGCCTCGACAGTTTCGCCACCTCGATTACATATCGCAGTTCACAACCGACATCAGACACATTTCCGGCAAAGATAATGTCGTTGCCGACACATTGTCACGTGTCGATGAACTATCGATAGGTATCGATTACAACCAATTGGCTTCATCACAGGCTGTGGACGAGGAGTTGGCACAACTACTCCGCGGCGAATCATCGCTCCGCATGGAGAATTTGCCCGTCTCCAATTCCAACGTCAAAGTTTATTGTGTCGTCAGCACCCCAACCCCCAGGCCTTTCGTGACGAAACCATTGCGGAAGCAACTCTTCGACAGTCTTCATAACCTCAGCCACCCAGGTGCCAACGCTACTGCCAGGCTAGTAGCTGAGCGTTTTGTATGGCCCGGTGTGCGCAAAGATTGTCGAGAGTGGTCTCGAAAGTGTCTAGCATGCCAACGTGCAAACGTAAGTCGTCACGTGTCGTCCCCGCTTGGCACGTTCAACCTACCTCGGGCACGTTACGCATTTGTACATGTAGACATTGTAGGTCCCCTTCCTCCATCACAAGGCTATCGATACTGCACAACTGTTGTGGATCGTTTCACGCGTTGGCCTGAAGTCATCCCTATGGCCGACATGACCGCCGAAACCGTGGGCAAGGCATTAATATCGTGGATATCCAGATTTGGATGTCCATCTGATATTGTCACTGATCGTGGTCGGCAGTTTGAATCCACACTTTTCCAATACCTTGGAAAAATGATCGGATTCAAACATCGCCGTACGACCGCATATCACCCCGCGTGTAACGGTCTCGTGGAACGATTCCACCGACAGTTGAAAGCGGCCATCATGTGTCATGCCGATTGTAACTGGATCGACACACTGCCCCTTGTGCTTCTTGGTATCCGAAGCGCCTTCAAGGATGACCTACAGGCTTCGTCAGCCGAACTGGTTTATGGTGAACCCCTACGCCTACCTGGCGAATTTTTCCATGCGACGATTCCTGGCTCGAGTGATATCACTGATTTCACCACTCGCTTACGCCATTTCGTCACGAAGTTGCAACCATCACCTGCAGCGCGTCACACCAAAGATAATATCTTTATCTTTAGGGATTTAAATACGTCGAGCCACGTATTTCTAAGGGACGACACTGTACGAGGCGCTTTATAGCCTCCCTACTCCGGTCCCCATGAGGTCCTCGACCGTAACGACAAGACTTTCAAAATCCTTGTCAAAGGAAAGCCGATGACAGTATCTGTAGACCGCCTAAAGCCGGCCTACGTATTATCTGAGCCTTTCCCTATACCAACCCCTAACCCACATACAAATCCTAATCTACTTCCTACCCCCATACCACCTTCTGTTTCTATCCCTAATCCTGTGCCTATTTCTAGTACCGTTCCTGATACTACCCAGGATTATAATATTAAAAAAACTAGGTCGGGACGTGTTGTAAAATTCCCTGACTACTATCGCCCGTAGACTCGGTCTCTGGGGGGGAGTAATGTAGGGATCTCCTACATCTTATTTAATATTTACATATTATTTTACACACAATTTTATTTATACTCCTATTTACAAACTCAAAAATTAAACTTATTTACTTCATTTAAAAGTATTTATTATATACATATATTTATAAAACTCTGACAAGGCATCAGGTGCCCAGTCAGCTCATTTAAAATATTATAATTAAATAGATGTTTACGCTAAAGCGCATGGGAGACTCGCGCGCCGACCGGTTTTCTATGGTATAGCGAGTACCTACGCGGTATGAAGATATCGCTGCGCGCCGCGCGGCCGCTCGCCAGTTGGATTTCTGGATCGATAGGCGAAACTAGTGACGCTCGTGCGCCGAAATTTAAGTTCGCGACCTCGATATCGTGGTCAGCTGTTTTGTATTTTTTATGTACTTTAGTTACTGTGGACTCTCACACTCTCCTTCCATTTAAATATAGGTTTTTGTGGTGTAATTGTGAAACAATATTGTGACCCGTGAATATAAGATTCAGACCTGATCTTTTGGTTATTCTAACTAACTTTCTATTATACTCATCACCTACCAATTACACATAACCCTATATACTTAATAATTAACTACTACCATACCAAATTTAATCATAATCTGTTCAGTAGTTTTTGCGTGAGAGAGTACATCAATCCATCCTCAGAAACGTTGCCCATATAATAGTAGGATAAGCATGTACAAATGTACAATCAGCGCGACATAACGGCCCGGGGGATGGGGCGTAATGTGACGGCCACACGGAGCGCGCGTTACCGTAAAACTCCACAGGCGTTTACTGTGTAATGCGTTATGATATAACATAGGTAAACATAGAAGCACATCGTGCTATTTTCCTAAGCCCTATGGGGATATAACACCGTAACATAGACGTGTAAAACATGAGAGAACATTGCAATTATTTTGACTATAATGCATTGAGCTGTGAGATGAAGAAGTTAACTACAATTTGTATAGCATCGAATTACTTAACATTGTTTACCACTAGGGGCGCTATTTCAACGTCATACAAATAATTGTAGTTAACTTATTAGGCCAGTAGCGACAAAAACTCGCACTCAGCACACAGACGATTTAGAGCAAGAAACAACTACCAGATGGATTTAAGGATCTCCCTCAGTGGGACAGGTGACTTCTAGTTATTTTTCTGAGGTATGACTGACCTTGTCAAAAAATACATTCGGACGAGATGTACCCTAAAAAGGATTACAGAGGGGACATTTCGCCTTGGAGTAAGATTTCGACCGGGCGAGATATCGCCTAACCCGGTATAACATTGTTAGATATTTTGTTTTCATTTGCCACAAAAATGCGTATTAATTAAGCCATATTCATGTTGACAAATCAAGATAAATATGGTTTAATCGAGGTTTAATAAGATAAGTGGTTTTAAATGTCCATACTACCGTTTGAGCTGAGGCCCTTGCATTTTACTTTAATTAGCGTCCTGCGCATGTAAAGTTCGGACCGCGGATCGGACGTGCGTCCCAAATCGCGGAGGCATCTGTGCGGTTCAGTGTACTCGAACTGTCGTGCTACATATTATATGACTAAAAATGCGTCACAGTTTGGACTACCGGTATCTTACATAATAAGTCAAAATACGTCATAGCGCGTGGTTAAAGCAGTGGAAAATGTTCTGTCAAGGCTCCCACAGACGAGAGGCCGATCGTTTCAGTTAGAACTGACGTCAGTTCGGCCTGAACGGAATCGAGCACATACACGGAAAAAATCGCATCCGACCTAATGAGGGTTTTTAATTTTTTGACATCTGACAGCTTTTTAACACGACAAGAAGGACCGTCGTGCTACCAAGCGCCGCCTGGTGACAGAAAAAGAATCGAAAATTCTTATTGACCGTTATTGATAACACTTACGCCACCAGATGACGCTTTGTGTGAGTTGGGTCTTAACTTTTAATATAACAAAACCTAAAAATGGGGGCTTTAGGCATTCCTAAGTTTAGTAGCTTTTTTAATAGTTTTCAGTATTCTTACAGTTGTTTTTAGTAGAAATCGACGCGAGTTCAGTAGTTTCGCAATAACAGTGTTAGCAATACTGGAACGAATCGTTTCATTCCATCCGGCCGACTGATGCGATCTCGACAATGCACACAGACAATACGATTCTGCATCCGTTCAAGCCAAAGTGAAAGTTAACCGGGCCGTATATTGTCGTCGACGTGTCAGGTCGGACTTCCGGGCTCGCGCATTTACACGTTAGGTTCGGAGCGCGGGTTGGGACGGCGCGTTTCAGCGGTCAGAACTGTATGTGTGACGGGCGGTTTGATTATTTTCAAAACTCTATGTTTCATTCAGAACTTAAGCACAAAAATGATGGAATAAAATTCACTACAAGTTTTAAGTAACTCTTGAAATCGGTTTAGTGTTTTAAAGACTCTAGTTACATATTAAGTAACAAACTTTATAGTTTTACCTAGAATTTGTAGGCAACGCTAGTAGGGTAGTTAAATACCCTTTCTGACCACAGAATTTATGTTACAAAACGTAATTAATTAAAATATTCTTAATCTATAAAACTTGGTTTTTGCGACGTTACATTTCGTATTTTTAAAGTAGGTTTGTAGGTTTAAATTCTTGTTTTTTAATTACATCATTCTTCTTCTAGACCGCTTTTCATCGTACACAATAATAATAATAATATCTATGGACGCTCTAATACCACGTTAATCTGGTCCCGTGGTAAGTTCTCGAATAACTTGTGTCACGGGTACCAGACAACGGAAATATATTTAATTCTTCTAAAGTATAGGTACTTATATTTAAGATTTTTATAATGACCCAGGAACACAGAAAACTTATATGGCGAGATTCAAACCCGCGACCACCGGCTTGAGCGCCAACGCGCTAACCACTGAGCCACCGAGGTCGACATTTTAAAGGTAAGACCGCACTAGGCGGCAGCAGAACGACGATACCACATACAAATAATATATTACGGCCGTGTCGCGTCGCGTCGCGTAGTCCCGCGCGCCGCGGCGTTTATTACGGTATTAATAGAAGGGACACGTCGCGTCGCGTCGTTCCGCTGACGCCTTGTGCGGTCGTCCTTTATTCTCTCAAACGATTGACTATTAATTTCTCAAACGAGATACCATTTTTTAGGTTCGCAGGGTTAGCAATAAATTACGAGTGTAAAAGGCGAGTGGGCGCCCTGCGATCTGCTGCACGGCGGATACACACTCCGTATATACATAACCATTGATCACCGAATACTGCTCAAGCTGCAATTATCCTAAATTGAAAAACTCTGGATCCGTAATTTACCTACAATTTAATTATATTTTTAATCTATTGCTATTTTATAAGAGTGCTTAAATTTATAACAACGACAGCTGATGTCAGTTTTAAAAAAACATAAAAATTTCTCTTGCAACGAGTGTTGATAAATTATATTACATTTTATTATTTATTGTAGACTTATCGTGTTGTTGCCCGTAAGGACTTAAGGTTAACATGTTGTTGACATTATAATCGGTTTACTTCCAATTGAGAAATATTGAGAAATATGTACCAAAAAAAATGTTTTAAAAAAAGTTTCGTAAATCTTTGGATATTCGAAGGTTACGCGATAACCCGTCACGGAAACGTATGCACGTACAACAGACGGCCGTGTCTATGACGTACCCATATTTTTCCTGTCGATGGAGGAACGCTGAGTCATTAATAATAATGTGACGCGGAACAAAACGACGCGTTCGGCCGCCGCCGGCCGCTATGATTTAATAAAGCAATTTACAAAAACGCGATTTTGAATTGTAACGAGAAAAAAACGGGGTCAATAGGTAACGATAACAATCAATATTATTGAATAATATTAATTCCTTTTGATATTTATCACATAGCAAATTTTGTTGCGATTAGATTAATGGAAAGTGGAAATCAGGTGAAATGTATTGCGAATTGGACCCTCGGTTCTTTATTAGGTTCCAAAAAACATCTGCAATTGATAATTTTCTTAAATATTGTACTTATACAGAAACAATTTTACAGACTAAATATATACATATATATATGAATAGACTTATCTTGTATACAAATGAATGAAATTTATGTATCTGTTTGTAATATTAAATTAACAACTAACTGCACATGAAAGTATTGTGTTTTTTATTGTAAGTATTAAACGGTACTTACAATAAAAATATTTTTTTTAAATTTTGTCAGTTCGTCTGTCTGTTCATTCCGGCAAATCTCTGAAACGACCTGACCGAGGACTTTCACTCGCAGATAGCTGATGTTTTCAGCCGTCACGGTAAAAGTAGAATAAACCTTTTATCTTAGGGTTCCGTTTAAAGAAATGGGGTTCCGCTTCCGTTAGCCCTGCGCGAACAAAGTTGCGGGCTAGTATATTATAACAGTCTCCAGTTTATTATTACAAAATATATTTGCTCTTAGTTACGGCCAATTGCCAAAGGGCTGTTTAGCATTTGATTGCTATCGGTGTACGTAATTCCTCCGGCTTGGACTCGGTGCTTCCCTAATTGAACACTTTTGTATTATTTATGGCGACCCAACATTAATATGCTCCGATTTCGGTGTCCAATGAAGCCGAAAATAAGTGTGTTACGTCGCATAACTTAAATTTAATCTCATTTTAATAAGATCCCTCGGAACATCCCACGCAAACTTCGTATTATAATGAAATTATGGTCCGAGTGCAGCTTGTAAAACAATCCCGACCAGCGCCAGGCGCCGTAAAAACCGTTCGGGTCGTAACTCCGAATTGATCGTTAGGTCCCCCTTCTCCCCTGTGACCCCCCGCCGCTGATATGGACCCCCGCGTGAGACCCATCTATAATTCCGATCCCTAATAACCCATGAGCAAAGTTCGCAAGTGTAGTTACAGAAGTTAGCCAACGAGTCGAGTGACTTGAAGTAGCGTTTTTTTTATTTATTAAGTGGAGCGTAGTGAGATGTAAACGTTTGTTTGAAGTTTAAGTCGAAGAGGAAAAGAACTACAGCTACGTAAATAAACCGTTTAGGAGTTTAGAAACAACTAACAGATAAATTCGTTGATATTTTCATGGCTGTTTTTCCACTTACCAGCCCGGCGCCGAGGCGGCCGGTGGCTTGTGGCATGTGGGATTCATCGCCGTGCCGTTGCCAGGCCGGTAAATTAAAAAACATGCCACATAACACGTATACATTATAGACGAGGTATGTCGAGGCAAAAAGTGTCCACACTTAAACCGCCCCACTTTTGGCGTTGTCAGGGGCAGTCGAGGTTTGACATTTGTCATTTTGGCATTTCGACATTTGCTTTCCGCACTATAATTAGTTCGCATTTTACTGACCAAATCTTCTGAAATCAAGATGGCGTAACTTGTACTTGTATGAAGGTTTTTTTTTCAAATGTTCGTCATAGCCCATTGCGAGCCTGGTTTTATTTCCCCGGCTGGCCAAGCCAGGCCTGGCAATTTCCGGTACTGGCAGCGGGCCGATGTCATCATCTTCTTTCTTGTCAGACAATCGGGTGAATGCAGGCTTGCATTGTCCTAACCAAACATGGAAACAACATTTTTTTATTATTCCAATGGGGAAATCGAGCTCTCGACCTCCGAGTCGAGAGCCAAGCTCTAAGCACTAGACCACGGAGGCTCAATTTCGACACATTACACACAAAAAAAAGTCAAGAGGAGTGCCAAGTTAAACGTTTTTTCGCGAAACTTAAATTTGACGTCAGCCACCTTCGGTAGAAGTTCGCCACTTCCGTTGTTTTCCATTTGTTCCGGAAACTTTAGTTTCTTATGACTTTTCGATTACCCACAGTTGCCGCGCCGCTATTGTTTTAACTGAACGGGAATTCGTTTTAGTTTGTCAACTTCCGAGAGTCGGATAGGTAAGCGCAAAATTAGTTTTCCACTTTCGATACTGTCAAATTCTACGTTATTTTTACTTCGATCATTTATTTTTTGTAACTTTAACTATATTAGTGCGATTCCTGTGGGAATCGTACATTTTGCCGATAATAATAACCATATCTCCTTCTCTGCGACAAATTTCATTAAAATCGTCAGGTAGTTTCAGAGCGTATTTAATGAAAACAAACAAACAATCAAATATTTTATCTTTATTATATTAATGCAGGTAAGTTTAAATAACACAAGATGTAGTCACAACACAAGAAGTCTAATAATTAAAATTTTAAATTTCTAACTGTTATGCCTGATTGTTAAAATGTAATGAATGTAAGTTTCATTTTTTTTATCGTTTAATTGAATTTAATGTAGTAATTGAATGTAATAGAGTATAAATTTTAAATGTATTTAAAACCGTGACTATTATACCTTCATATACGTTTGCATGTTAATAATAGTGAAGACTGAAGAGTGTCAGATCTTAAGAATAAAAATAACTGTAACAACATCACTTTTGATGCAAATAAATTTATATGAATATGAACATATCTCAATATGCTAGTAATACATTTACTAGCATATTGAGATACGGGTATTAAATCAGTCTCCAAAACAAATCGGTCGTAAAGTACTAATTATATAATATTTTGATTTGATTCAACAAGTTGATCAATAAAATGTACTGGCGATGAAGAGACACATTGTGGGCAATTAGTATGTATATTTGTATGTGTGTCGCATCGCAATGAGCAGATCCGTCGTTTATCTGATCGGCCGCAAATCGCAATCGACACCAACAGAGATAACACATAGATAATAGTGTGTTGATTTCATTCATTTAGGAGATATTTGCAATTCAAACTACCTCCTTCCTTAAATAAAATAATCGTATTTATTTTATGAACATAATTTTATTTTTGCGTGTTAATTTTATGATTCTAAACATAATATTATGTAGATGCAATATTTTTGCTCAGCAGAACAGTTTAAATTCAACGATTCAAAACAGTTCTAGAAATCTTAGGAATAAATAGCAGACAGACAAATAATTAGACTACGTAAATTATATAAATATATATATATATATATATATATATATATATATATATATATATATATATATATTATAAATATTTATATAATATATTATATTAATAGGTAAGTTTTCACCAAATTTCGTGAAAAAAAGTTTTTTTTGTAAAAGATAAAAATAAAAAACAAAAAACTTGGTTTTTTGAATTTTTACATAAATTTTGAGGTTATGTGAAAAAAGTGTAAATTACCTACAACTTTGTCATTTGACTTTTTTCCATAGAACTTTTAGTTTTGCCGGAAATCGAGATAAACCGTTTTTTACCCTTAAAAACTCACCCCCATCCCCTTCCCGACCGCAGATCGCCCGTAAATTATTTTTCCTTTCATTTTAATAATATTCTCCTCCTTTTCTAATGGGTTTTACCCTACTATTATTTTTTTTCACTTTTTATTATTTTTAAAACCCTGGTCTAAATGCACTTTTGTATCTTTCAAATGGGAAACGTGGTTTTTCAAAGGATTATTTATTGCCACATGTCGGACCATTGACGTTTACAATTTCAACTTTTTATAACAAACGTTTACTTGATAGACCGTGGAGTTTTTTTATTCCCCGTGAAATATTTCAATTTTTATCTTAAATTTTATTTTACTTCATCTATATGTTGAAATGTATAGTAGTGAACAAAACACTTTTCTTTTTTATATAATATAGGCAAGTAATAATTTTCGTACATTTGAAGGAATTTTTCTTCATGAATTGTGCATTACCTGTGAACTGATTGACAGGGAGCTAAGTGATAAAATGGTATGTAGCCAGGTGGTGCTGGCATTTAGAAATTACACGTCAGTTTTATTATAGTTCTGTGACTATACTCCGTTCAGAGAGATTTAATCCAAGCGTAAACAAAGAGTCATCAGCGCAATTTAAGGCTTCCAATTTAAACAATATGAATGTCAGATAATTACAGTGCCATAAAGAAATATAATATCTGCTACCTCCATAGTCCATACATTGTTTAATAACAAATGTATGGCGGTAGCACATCGTGACGTCACACGATATATCGTTCACTTTCTTATAGTAAATTTTAATTGTTTGTATCTTCGATTATTTTTTAAGATTTGATTGATTATCAACATCTTAGTCTAACATCGAAGAAACGAAATAAAAAGAATTGGCAATATGCCTAGGTATTGTCTTTGACCTTACAATAATTATTGATGGCATTGTTGACCTTTGTTGACCTTGCTATTGGATATACCGTACTGGACCGTGAGTACGGCCCGTCAGTCCATTCTTTGTCTGTAAATAAATTCTGGTTCAAACAATATTTATATAAACGTAGTGAGGAGAATATCTCGACAACTGGACTCGAGTTTCCCGTCACGTTTCACGAGAATGCCGTTCGGTAAGAAAATGGATTGTCATGAAACCTTGAGCGGATTTTAGCTGAGGTTTATATAAAAACATATAGTAAAATGCAAACGGTTAATTTAACCAATCAATGTGCACTTTTTGAACAGTTTACAAACGGCAATAAACTCGATTATTATATGGGAGCCCCCAACACTTAAATATTTAATTTATGCTGTTTTTAGTATTTATTGTTGTAGCGGCAACAGAAATACATCATCTGTGAAAATATCATCTGTCTAGCTGTCACGGCTCGTTATAGACAGACGGACGGACAGCGAAGTCTCAGTAATACAGTCCCGTTTTTACTTTTTACCCTTTGGGTGTCTACGGGACCCTAAAAAATTGATTTTTTCAATATATTTTCATCGTGTCATTAACGTTAACAATACTAACATTATAAAGAGGAAAGATTTGTTTATATGTTTATTTGCATTGAATTGGCTCCAAAACTACGGGCCGATTCTGATCAAATTTAGCATATATATCGAGTAGACCACGGAAAAGGACATAGGCTAATTTTTACTACGGCAATATGTACGGTTTCCGCAGGATTTTCTTATGCGCGTACGAAGTCACAGGCAACATCTAGAGTTTGGTAAATTCACATAAAATTATCTACGTTAGTGGTCCAAGCTGTGCGTGTGTACAGAGGAGGGTTACCCTATAGGCTAGGAGTAAAATTATATACTTACGTACAGAGGAACACCTTTCATACAACGATCCAAATTTTGTCCGGGTTGTCACAGAAGATGGAGTAAATTAAACTAAGTCTAGCGTCAGTATGCGGTTATTGAGAAAGTCTAATTGGTACACACCACAACCCGGCATCGAACCTGCACGATCACGCGTGTGACTCAAGGGGTCATTCACTAGGTCATGTCTGCTATGATATAGTGATACACCTCCTAGAAAATAAATTATCCTCAGGTAAGTTAATTACTGTCCTCTATTATTTTTCATCAACGATCTTATATACAGTTTTTCATACACGCAGTACCATATATGTATATATATATATATATATATATATATATATATATATATATATATATATATATATATATATATATATATATATATATATATATATATATATATATATATATAGAATTTTTTATAGCCAACAACATTAGTCTCAACTTACAGAAAAATACATACAAGTATGTAACCACGTACTAAATATATATTTATATATATCTAAACTACTTATCACCTACTATTAAACTACTGTTAACGTATCTCACTCATATTAAATTCATTTAGACACTTCTGAAAAACTTTATTTCTAAAAGAGTTTGGTTGATTACAAAAAATATATATTTCGATGAAATTTAGATCATAATTTTCCATAATTCTATACATTGGCTCTCCCTTTCCAGCATCTGTTCTGCACAGCGGTAGAGCAAATGTGCGGCGTGTCGCTCTCATCACGGGTCTGGTAGGCACATTAAACATAAGTTTATCCATGATACTATTACAGTCGTACTTATGTTTACAAAGGTCAAACAGAAACATCGCTTGTAATTGTAATATTATTATATTATAAAGTTGATACATTTCAACGTCCATAGATTTTATTATTATTATTATTCATTGGACAAGACATGACAACCAACTGCACGATATCACAATTCTCAATCTCAAATGACATAAAAACTCCAACACGAAATTTGAAAATTAAGATGTCCCTTCGAGAAGGCACAATCTTGACACTATTTTGACACTATTGCCGTGCACGCGATAGGAGAATTGTGCACACGTCGTATGCTTGTACCTAGTAGTGGAATCTAATCGACAGTTCACTATGTATCTAACTGGTGATATTTCTTTAATCTATTTTAGTCGAACTAAGTTACAATAAGTGTGGAGTTTGGGGACCTTTGATCCAATCGCAAGAAAGAGTGGGTACCTTCTAATAGCAGGGGAGAGCACCTCAGATCAGGTGAGCCCGAGCTCGTTAGCTGCCCATTAGCGAGCTCATTATGCAGAACTCCACGGACCGAGTGTTGATTTTATTTTGCCGATTCGATTTACGAAGTAGGTGATTACCGACGGGATTGGGATCGCCTTGATTATGGCGCACTTGAGTGAAGAGAGTGATTGTATCGTTACTATGTTGTTACTAGACTATGTTGAGATCCAATTTATTCTATACTTGACTGAAATACTAACTAAATACTACGCTTTTAAAATTGTATTTTTTTAAACTATAGAAGACAAGCTTTTGCCCGCGGCTTCGCCCGCGTAAATACAGTATTTCACAAGAACACTGTACTTTTTCGGGGTAAAAAGTCGCCTATGTGTAAATGCAGAGTTCAAAGTACTACCATAATAATTTCATCAAAATCCATTTAGTAGTTTTTGCGTGAAAGAGTGTCAAAGTGTCCCTCCATCCATACATCCATTTATCCATCCTTTTAAAAAATCGTTAAATAAAAAAAAGTGTGTGTCAGCTCCGACGCACGACTGGAGTTTACTCTAAAAAGTAAAATTTTGTGTGCAATGCAAGCGACTAGCGATCGATTTGAGTTCAAAAATTCGCGCCATGTGAAAAAAAGTGAAAGGTGCGCAGAATAGGTTGCGCACGAAAACGTAACGAGGTCATTCGTTCAGTAGCTTTTACTCCTCATATTTTTTCATACCGGGGGCCTTATATGAAAATCGATTCATAAGGAGTAAACTCCAAAAAAATACATTTTACATCTAATATTTCTGTAAATTAAAAAAAAAAACGTCAATTCAATATATTTTTTTACTTATTTATATGGCGTTCGACTTAAAACACGACAACAATGTCAAGTTAAAAAGGCGGAAAATTGAATTTTCGTTAAAGTTTTCAACACCGTATTTCTAAATCGTCAAGTCCTAAGTCTAGTCAAAGTCTAAATAAATAGTCAGTGTAGTCAATGAGTCAAGCCAGTCGATTCAGTAAAGTGGTAGAAGCTTTACTGAAAGTTCCTAGGCAGTTTTGACTGGAACACAAAATAGTGCGCTTCTTGAAGTTGTACCACTTGCCTACACTTGTGCACGTCAACGAATGTCTAATGGTTAATATTCTAACAATATTACACATTATGAACCGAATTAACACAAATTTTGCAAGAAATACAACAACGTCGCACATTGAAATTTCCCCCAAAACTCAATTCAATAGATACAATTCATGTCGAGACGTGTCAACTGTCAGAGTGAAAAGTCAAAGACAAGGGTATATTTTGAGCATCGTGGCCCATACCGCGTGCGTGGCATATTTTTCGACAACCAGACTGCAGAATATATATGTTATGTGTTACAATATCACAATCAAGTACAATGTAAATTAATAGCATGTTAATGCTTGACTACTTGCTATCTTTCTCACTTGCTATTATGATGTATTAATATACATCATAATAGCAAGTGAGGGTTAATCATGCCTAAAAATTCGTTCCGCTTCCGTCGGGAATTAACTCCATCAATCCGAGGTGCATACATCAAATTTACAATATCATAGTAGGATTTAAAAAATAACCTTATACTTTAAACGAGACAATCTTGTATATATATATATATATATATATATATATATATATATATATATATATATATATATATATATAATCGATTTCTCGAAAACGGCTGATAATATTACCATGAATTTTATTATGCAAGAAGTTTTGGAATTATTCCGCGTACGTACCACTTTCCTCGTAGATACACTTTTGAAAAAAGTTCGCCTTTATTCCTTATAGATCCACTTTTCAAAAACCAATGTAGCGTTTCTTAATAGATACACTTTAATGATATTATTTGATAAGCTTTTGTTTACACAGCTGTACCTAAGTACAGTAATAAAAGCTTATATAATAGATTCACTTCGAGTCGTGCCGGCATGCAACGCAATAATTATGCATTGAAATAAGAAATGCGTTAAAACAATGTAGAAATAAGATATTTACTTTAATTATATAAAAAATATATATTTTTTGTCTTGTCTGAATCCAATTTGTTCTAATGTTACATTATTTATAAAACAATTGGTATTTTATTTTCTTTTTAAATTCGAGTGACAAAGGTTCTTTTTTTAAACCAAAGCTCGGTTTACCAGGTTTTTTGATATTATACGTCATAATCTCATAAAATTTACCAACGTATCTCCCAAGCGTATTCAGTTTTCAAACTAAAACTTAAAAACCACCTACCGGAAAATCAATCCCATCATTTCGCGGAAAGGTAGTTCCGAGGTTAATAGATTTCCTTTATTTCAGTTCAAACGTATCATCGTACTTCGTAAGTCTACATTGAGCTATAAGTTGCAAGCCATTTATATAGTATACAAGATAGTTGTATCACAGAAGACCAGATAAACAGCTACAAAGTAAGCTTTCGATTTGATCGCGCTACTACAAGCACATTGTGGTCTGTAAATGTATGCGTGTGCACAAAACACCTATCGCGTACGCGGCAAAACTGGAAAAATCCTGTAAAGTTTGTGTCCCGTCGAAAGGACGTCAAAATTTTCAAATTTCGTTATTGAGTTTTTATGTGAGATTGAAAATTGTGATATTGTGTTGATGGTTGTCATGAAGATAAATAGCAAAATTTTTAAATTATATTTTTGTCTAATAAATGGTGAAAACTTTATAATGTTAAAGTATTAAACACAAATAATAATAAACACAAAAGTGGATAGTATTCATATACTATCCACTTTTGTTTCCAAAAATGTTATATCGGAACTAGATTTGACAGATGTCAATTGTCTAGCGAAACGTCGTGTCGATGGTGCGCGCCCATGTTGAAAGACAGTCTAATATGAATCAACAGCGCGAGCGCACCACGTGTTCGACGGATCGTTTTTGTTCCGCGTAATCACGCAACAATTAGTGCTTTAGACAATTGATTGTGAAAGATAAAGAGGTTATTTTATTTGCAGTGAAGATATTTCTAATTATAATAATTTGCTAGTGATTATAATTGATTATACAACATATTCGGACTTGCTTATTTCATTTATCTACACGCCCACATAAAAGAAGACCATGGCCAGCCCTGATAAAGACAGACAAGAGTCTTTATCAGAAGTGGGATGTGAACCGGAGGAACAAAGGGAAGAAAGACAATCATTGTCAGATGAAAATAATGCGGTGAAGTTACTGAGTGGTATGCAGGAGCTGCTTACACGAGCTTTTAAAATCACACAGTCGAAAACCGCCAGCCGTGAGTGCAGCTCTAGTGGCATCCAGTTTATTCCATTCAATCCGATGATCCTGAGGCTGACATCGAAGGCTGGTGCAGAGTCACAAAGTTGTTTGTTCAAAATAAGGGCCTTGAAGGTTTTGATTTGCTTGTGGCTCTCACCAGCGCCTTAAAGGGTCGTGCGGCAACATGCATAACTAAGCTCAATTTAAGTGAATTGTCATGAAGCGTCGTGAAACAGACCTTAATAGCCAAGTTTTCTGAACCAAAGTTACCTCAAGATCATTTTGATGAAATATTACGTTTTCAAATTAGTCCAAAAGAAACCGCTTCTGAGTCTTCCTAAGACTGAAATGCCGGAAGACGTGATATCTGGTTTTGTTATTTCTGTGCTAGGTCAGAAGGATGACATGATACGTCGTGAATTAAATTCTCAAGTTGTTACTTCGCCTGCCCAGCTATTTAGAACCCTGGGTGGAATATCAATGAAACGACGAATCGAAGGCGTTAATACTTACGGACCCGAGGCGAAGCGTGCTCGCTTAAACGACAGTAACAAATTTCCTGGCAATTGTCATTGGTGTGGTTATATATATTATATTATAATTATAATATAATACCTGGTCATCGGATAGCAGACTGTAAGAAAAGGAAAGGTGGTGTTGAAGCCAGCACGTCGACACCGCGAGCCCCTACTAGATCAATCCATTCACCACAAAATGCACAGACTATATGCTTTTCCTGTGGCAAACCTGGTCACACAGCGAGCGTCTGCCCTGATAAGAGCGGTGGTGGTAATAATACTTTAAGGAAAGATGTCAACATCTGCGAACAGCGACTGTCGAGGGGCACCATGAGGACGTTTTCTGGTGAGCAAGTTTCTTTTTTGTTTGATAGTGGATCTTCCTGCTCTCTGTTAAAAGAAAGTTTTAGTTATAAATTCTCGGGTACTGTACGCAATGATCTCGTGTATCTTACTGGTATTGGGGGCGATGAAATTAGGTGCACTTCACAAATCATAAGCGTTGTAAATATTGATGATATTTCGGAGTCTGTAACTTTTCATGTAGTATCTGAACGTTATATTTTAGAACCTGTAATTATAGGAAGGGACATTTTAGAAAGAGGTATTGGCGTGCAGATTGATGGTAGTAAGATAAAGTTTTATGTTAAAGAGGAAAATAACTTTTGTAAATCTAATGGTAGGGCCGGATTTTACACAGGTTGATACTGATCTCAAAGGTGATGATAGGAAAATACTCATTACATTATTAAACAAGTATGCTGATGTTTCTTTGAAGGTATCCCTAATAGACGCGTAAAAACTGGTGAATTAGAAATTACATTAATTGACCCTCACAAAACGGTGCAGAGATGCCCCTACAGGTTGGCCCCTTTAAAAAATCAAGTATGAAGGCAAAAAGTTGAGGAGCTTCTAAGTGCAGGCGTTATTCGTGAGAGCTCCTCCCCCTTTGCAAGTCCAATTCTTCTTGTGAAGAAGAAAGATAATTCTGATAGGATGTGCGTAGATTACCGCGAATTAAACTCAAATACCTTACCTGAACATTACCCGTTATCTCGAATTGAAGAACAGATAGACCAGCTTTGTGGTGCACATTACTTTTCGTCTCTTGACATGGCTTCTGGTTTTCACCAAATCCCTATTCATCCCAATTCAATTGAAAAGACAGCCTTTGTAATGCCCAAGGGGCAATATAAGTACCTTGCCATGCCTTTTGGATTGCGAAATGCCTCATCGATATACCAAAGGTGCATTACAAAAGCCTTGCATAATTTGAATAATAAAACATTGGTGTATATAGATGATTTTTTGTGTTATTCCGGTAATATTCATGATGGTCTATTACGGTTAGATGAGGTTTTAGGGGTTTTATCAGAGTCCGGGTTTTCTTCAAACCTTAAAAAGTGCAAATTCATGAAACAAAATATTGAGTATCTAGGTTATACCTTGCAACATGGTCAAGTAAGATCAAATTCTCGAAAAATACAGGCCTTAATAGATTCCCCGCCACCTAAAACTGCTACGCACGTTCGTCAATTTTTGGGCTTAGCGTCGTACTTTCGAAAATTCATTCCTGACTTCACAAATATCGTTGGCCCTCTTTATCCAATAACTATATTAAAATGGTCGATCAAATGGACTAAGGAACATGAAGAGATTCGTAATGCTATAGTACGTATACTCACATCAGAACCGGTTTTAACGATATTTCATCCCGATTTGCCCGTGGAATTACATTGTAATGCTAGTTCTGATGGTTATGGAGCAATCCTTATTCAAAAGAAAAATAATCTCCCTCATGTCGTTGAATATTTTAGTCGACGCACGTCTGAAGTAGAATCCCGCTATCACTCATACGAGCTAGAAACACTAGCGGTCGTACGAGCAGTAGAACATTTTCGACACTACCTATATGGAAGACATTTCAAAGTTTTCACGGACTGTAATTCCCTTAAAGCTTCTAAGTCCTAAGCAGATCTTACACCTCGTGTACATCGATGGTGGGCAATCTTACAGGCATATGAATTTTAAATTATTTATCGCGAATGTCGTTCTATGCAACACGCAGATTACCTTTCCGGAAATCCTTTACCTAATAACGATGCTTCTTCGCTTGAAGTTCCTAGGACACCGGCACGTAAGATAGTTCAGTTCATTGAATTGCATCAAGGTTGGCTTGCCGTGGAACAAAAGCGTGACGATGAGATACAAGACTTAATAGCGAGACACTCCAATAATGATTTTCCAGATACTGTCGGTGGTACATATAACGATAGGGATGGCATACTTTATAGGAAAGTCACTAGAAATAAAATAACATAATGGTTACCAATTATTCCTCGTTCTCTTACATGGACTTTAATTAATCATGTTCACAATGAATAACAGCATCTAGGTAGTGATAAAACTTTAGATAAATTGTACGAGTAGTATTCCTTTTATTAGTTTCCTGATATGGCCAAAAGTGTTAGAAGATTTATTGATTCTTGTATTATTTGCAAAGCCTCCAAGGGTCCGTCAGGAGCCCAACGCATTCAGCTTCACCCAATCCCAAAGGTTTCCATTCTATGGCATACAATTCATATAGATTTTACTGGAAAGCTAAGTGGGAAGAGTGACCGAAAGGAATACTGTTCGGTTATAATTGATGCGTTTTCTAAATATGTTTTGTTAGAGTATGCGTCTTCAGTGGACGCCGCTAGTGCGGTACGAGCTATTAGAAACGCTGTTTGTCTTTTTGGAGCACCGAAGCGTATTATAGGCTCTGATCAAGGTCGATGTTACATTAGCTCGGAATTTAAAGCATTTTGTGCAGAACATAAAATTGACATACACTTTATTGCCACGGGCTCCAGCAGGGCAAATGGACAAGTAGAACGAGTCATGCGTACACTAAAAAGTCTACTGACTATAATTGATAATGACCCAAATAAGGCGTGGCGTGATCATTTAGGCGATGTCCAGCTTGCACTTAATAGTACACGATCTACTGTTACAAAGTTTACACCGACAGAATTACTATTTGGAATCCGTGCTCAGTCTTTAGGTTTATCTAAAGTTAGTGTTACTAATTCTGAAAGTCAAAGATTAGATTTAGATTCTATAAGAAAAGATGCTTCTGAAAATATAAGAAAAGCAGCTGTATCAGAGGTAGAACGCTTTAATAAAGGTCGCGCAGCTATTAAACAATTTGCAAAAGGGGACTTTGTCTTTATTAAAAATAGTAAAAGGAATCAAATAAATAATATTTTTGCATTACCGCGGTATTAGAGCTTGATCGATATGAACTCAAAGGCCTGAATATATCTTGTCGCACCTATAAATATGCTCATGAGAACTTGCGTCTGGACGGGGTCTGGACGGGGGACCCGCTGGACTTACCAGCGGGTCATGAGGGTTTGCTTGAGATAAGCAATAGCTTAATCAATCACGAGAAAGACGACACGGCACAAGATAATGAAGAACTCTATATCAGCGGCCCCGACAGACTGAGAAGCATAGCCTCTGACACATTAACCACTGAATCTGATACTATAACAGATATATCAGGAACCATGACGGCGTATTCGGATGCTAGTTCAGATACGCTTAGTATTGCTAGTGATCATGCAGACTTCCAATATATAGTACAAAATGGGGATAAGCAGGACAGATCAAATAAGTAGGTAAGGATCTGAGCACCTCACGCTTTTTGTATTCCGATACACTTCGATGTCGTACCGGGCCAGGCCGGGCTTTGTTCTGGCTGGTTGATAGGACACGTTGATTTAGGAGGATGATGTCATCCGGGCCGCACCACGCGGTTGGTTGAAAGGATACATCCATCCATTATCTTAGTTTGAGATGGTCGATACGACAGTGTCATCCGGGCCGTACCGTGTGCGGTCGGTTGAGGGGATACACTCGTCCAGACCATACTGGTACTTGAGCTGGTCCAAAGGACAGTATCATCCGGGCCACACCGTGCGCGGTTGGTTGAGAGGATATACCGGTCCTGGCCATGCTGTTGGGCACATCCGTCTTTGTCAGTCATCCAAGTCACACAATTTTTTGAGATTATATTTTTAGTTGAGTATACTGGTATATGTCAAGATAGACGAGCGGCATGCTGATGTGACGAAAGACCCTTGATGCTTGTTCGTTTATTACAGGATCTCATACATAAGCTCCCGAGGATGGTCGCAAGTCAGTCTGCCCGTGACGGCGCGTACAAAAATGTTACGTTGGAACTAGACTTGACAGCTGTCAATTGTCTAGCGAAACGTCGTGTCGATGGTGCGCGGCCATGTTGAAAGACAGTCTAATATGAATCAACAGCGCGAGCGCACCACGTGTTCGACGGATCGCTTTTGTTCCGCGTAATCACGCAACAATTAGTGCTTTAGACAATTGATTGTGAAAGATAAAGAGGTTATTTTATTTGCAGTGAAGTTATTTCTAATTATAGTAATTTGCTAGTGATTATGATTGATTATACAACATATTCGGACTTGCTTATTTCATTTATCTACACGCCCACATAAAAGAAGACCATGGCCAGCCCTGATAAAGACAGACAAGAGTCTTTATATAAATTGTACTGTTTGTATGAAAAATAATAGAATAAATAAAAATATCTCTTATTTACCTTTCCTAAGGATAACAATAGATAAGTCAATATTTCATTATCTAGTTAGTGTCTTGCTTTATTATAAGAGCGTCCATATCCTAGTAAATAGTCCCCCTGAGTAAAAATAAATAGTCCACACGCGTGATGGTGCAGGTTCGTTGCCGGCTTGTGGTGTGTACAATAATTAGACTTCGCAATAACCGTACCTATACTGACGCTAGACTTAGTTTAATTTACCCCCATCTTCTGCGACAACCCGGACAAAATTGGGATGTTCTATGAAAGCTCTGTACGTAAATATATAATATTTTTACTTTGTGGTTGTAGTGTACGTAGTATAGGGTTGCCAACCCCAAATTTAAAAAACTAGGATTTGAAGTTGGAAAACCAGGAAAATTCAGTTTAAAACAGGATGCAGTAATAGAGTTGGAACAGTTAAATTAATATGTAGTTAAATGAAATACATGTAATCCTAATAATCATGTTTTTTCATAAAGGTATTTAAATAAAATTAAATTAGGAAGTAAAATTGTAACCTTATCAGTGTATTGGTGTCTAGGCGTTTATAAAGTTATTTTTAGGGTCTCGTATTCAAAGGGTAAGGAGCGCCGCCCTACGCATTTCGGTGCAGCATGACAAGAATTAATTTTTGTTTATAATCCGTGACAACCAGCAGCTTGCAGCAAACTGGAACCAATAAACACGACCGTAGCTCGCAACAAACCAAAACAAACTGAAGGGATATTTCCGTGTATGTGCACGAATCCGTTCAGATCAAACTGCATCAGTTCGGTCTGAAGAGATCGAGCTCCCCGTGTATGGTACTGTGGCAGGTATGGTATGGTGGCAAGCCCCAAAGGGAGATCTCCGACCGAGCGAGGTGCTATGCTCGGTCAGGCCGAAGCCCACTTGTATGAATTTCAGATGTCGTATATATAGTGCCGATCATAGAAAACTTCGATAGCGCGATTCAGGATTGTGGCCCGCTAATTGGTTCGCCACAGTACCAGCTACAGCTTGAATTATAAAATAATTAATAATTAATATTTTTTAAAATAATTATAAATTTTTAGTTCTGTCTGCCGTTTGACTGTCTGATTGACTTGTGGTAAATATTTTTAACGTCTTTAAAGAAGGATGTTTAGTATTTTATTCGCTAGAAATTAGTTAGTAAATGATAGAATTAATCTTTACTTTTAATTTCGCCAAAAGACGGAACGACACAAAGTGTTAAAATGTTCTTAGTGTTCTCACCGAGAAGATTTAAATATTTACTTCGGCTACTGAGTTAGTCGGCGACTTCACGAAATTATAAATTGCCAACAGTATCTTTACAGCGGTAAATAAAACAAGCTTGAAACGCCATAAGTCTTCGTGGAGTGAAAATATCAGGTTCTCAAAATATTTATCGTAGTCTGAAAAATAACTAAATGCGTGCAAAACAAACAAGTCTGGGGAAAGTTTGAAGCAAAATCCATTTTATAAGTTCCCACATTCTATATCAAAAATGATTGAGAAATTTCTCGTAGAGGAAAATGTTTGTATCTTCATAAAACTTCAAAAACATAGTAATATTATATTTTAATTCGTGAAGTGAAGTGAAAAACTTTTAAATCCTTTTGACGAAAATTATGTGAACGGAGGAGTATGAAAGGCACAGTTAAAGTTTATATGAAAGAGGAGTAAGCCACACTAATATTTTTCTATAATCATGCTTAAAAAATACTAGCTTTTGCCCGCGGGTCTGCTCACGTAAACAAAGTGTCCCACTGGAACACGTACTGAACGTGTACTTTTCACGACAAAAGGTAGTCAATGTATAATCTTAATATGTGCGTTTTAATCCAGCGCCTAAACTACTACCATACCAAATTTCATCAAAATCTATTCAGTAGCTTTTGCGTGAAAGAGTAACAAGCATATGGATATCCATACTTTCACACAAACACATACTTCCACATTTACAATCGTTGTACACGCCAGTCTAATCCCGTGCTAAGGTGAACTTGTGCTACGGATGTCAGACAACAGATATGTTATATTTTTCTGCAAAATACGTAATTTCATACCTACTATACACTAGCTGTCCCGACACACGTTGTTCTGTCTCAACTGTGAACTGGAATATGTATTCCATAACTACCCACATACACCTACAGATTCTGCACCAACTACGACACCTACTACAATATAATATTGGTAGTTATTTTGAGATGAAGATATGCAATACTGCGACCCAGCCGACATCTGAAGTTCAATTCTCGTAATTAAAAACCGGTCAAGTGCGAGTCGGACTCGCGCACGTAGGGTTCTGTACCGTTATACCAATATTTCACATTTTTACTTATTATTTCGTTATTTTTGTACCGAGTTTTCCAAGTAAGCGTATTTTACAAGTAAAGTATCTGTAATAACTCCTAAACTAACAAAGATAAAAAAGACGGAAAGGATTTTTCAGGCCAGCAACTTTTAGAGGGCTCTAAAAGCTAAACGCCTAGCTTCTTGCTAAAATAGGGGGACGCCCTATTATATAAAATGCGCTTTTAAGTTGAATATCTTGGAAACGGATACCTTAAACAAAACATTGTTGTAGCAACCCCGTAATGTTTTTAAAAACCTATCTTATAATACCCCACATGATATGGGGTAGAAGCAAGAAAGAAAATCATCCCCACTTTGCATGTAGGGGAGGTACCCCAAAAAAATATTTTTTACGGTTTTATTTTAGCACTCTGCCGACTTAGCAGAAGACCGACGGACGGACGAACGGACATGACAAAACCATAAGGGTTCCGAGGCGTAAGCTACGGAACCCTAAAAAGGATTAAATGACTGTCTGGCTTCAGGCTCAAGTCAATCGAATTCGCACACGCGTCAAGTCGTGCGCGTGTGAGAGGGTCAAAATATTCTGAGACTGGAGCCATACTGTGAATTGAACATTTTGAAGGTTTGATAAAATGGCTCATGCCTGCCTCTCCTGCTGATGCTCAAGTGGGTTTCGTCAAAGTGACAATATATAAACGATAACGAACTTAGAAACAATAAAAATGGGTTTGACATTTATTTTTTAACTAGCTTTTTCCCGCGGTACTATTCTATGTGGACCGTTACAGATTTTTCTAACTTCATCATCGTTTTGATATTGTGCTTAGTCTAAGCCCTCGGGTGCCGTGAGATAAGGCTAAACATATCTCTCACTAATGCTTTCTCGGTGACCTGATCTAAAACCCCATATTTTAGTATTCCTCTCGGGAAACAAAGCCTTTGTTTCCCGAAGGAAAACCTAATAAATAGGGCTTATTCGATTAAGACATCAATGTAGAAAGGAGTGTATACAGGATCCCCAACCTCCCCGACGTGTTCTGTGGCTGTAAAGGTAAAGTCTGAAAACGTAAATTCACTATATATACACGAAGAAAATCACTTTCCTTCTGAGATAAAACGACGCAATTTTATATAAAATTATAACCCGACTACGTAAATTATACAGCCTATGTTACCCGGGCTATTATTACGAATCTATTGACATCTCATTTATTAAAAAGGAGCAGTACTTTAGGCGTTACGGTGGAACAAATATACATACATACTTCGAAAATCATTTCCCTTACTTTTAGCTTCGTCGTAGTCGGGTATAAACGCAGCGCCGCGTCGCGTGGCATGTGCATGCACGGTGTGAAGTGACGCTATAATCGCGAATATCACAGATAATAATTGTTCTGGCCATCGCCGACGCGATACAATAACGCAACTTAATTGAGCGGGCGTATCACGTGGTATAGTTATACCAGTGAGCAGTATAACATTTATAATTAAAGTGGAAATAATGTAAGTGCAGATATTATTGCCTGGTGTATATCAGCAATGCCTACGCGTTCCAAACCAATCACATCTAAATCGAAACAAAGTTGTATAAGAATACTGGGCGATTTTTATTCCGTTTCAAAAGGAACGGGGTATAAAAGGTACATGTAACAGAATACTTAGTTTACTTTAAAGCACACTTTGTAACGTAGTTACATTCCGTTTCAATAAAATCGATTATTTCGGCGTTACTCGCGTCATCTATGATTTGTATAATTAATTATTTAGTTATTTTTCGAGGCTTAAAGCGCCATCTATCGGCGAACGCCCTTACTAACGGCGTCAGCCTTGCTTTAATACTTAGTTCGTAGATCGATTTTACTTTCGTCTTAAATCTTTGAAAAATAATAATTTAGTTTTTAATAATGGAAATACAGTAAATTTCTAATATTATATTACATAATATATTGATTATTGATATAATATCTTCTTATTTTGATTTCTGGATTTCTTATCTTTACGCTTTAGTTTATAGTTGTCAAAGGTTTAAAAAAGTGGAAGGAAATGTATATATATGGCACTTCTTCGAATGACATTTCCTTTTCGAATTAAATTTTCACTAAGACTCAAGATGTAGTCGTTATAATTATTATATTTTAATCCCGTGTTGCGCGGTGAGTAATTTAGTGTATCTGTGTTGTGAATATTTAGAAAATCATGCTTGTATTAAAACGCATTATTCTTTCATGTAAACTATCATCTTGGTAAATTAGTTGTCAATTATTTGATTGGCCATACCACGTGCTCAATTGTAGTTTCGTCTTTCCAATCTAGCACTATTAAAATGTTACGATGTTTGTATCATATTGGGTCCTAAATATCATCTTATCTTTTTTATTTTGCCTACCTTTGTAATGGTCACACAGCCCGTGATTTTTGATCATTTGGGGTTGAAATCGCGCTGGCTGTAGGACCGGACTCCTACCGACACATTACCGTGATTATTCCAGGAACTTTGTTTGGGGCACGAAACACCGCCAACTACAGCATTCGAGGCACCAATTAAAAGGACTTATATCTAGCTGGAGTTCAGAGTGCTGATAGTCATTGGACGGGGATTTTTTTTTCTGAGACGATCTATCTACGACGAACGGACGCAGCAGTGACGGAGAAGCTTCCAGGAGTTGTAGCCCTAGCTCGCATCCGCCACGTGCTAGACAGCTGGATCCTCAGCTAAGTTCCTACTTGGATTAAAGCCCCTTACCACTACCTTGACACCAAGAGGCTAGTCCAGACTATACGGCCTTCTGCCCACGACCCCTATTTTTTCCTTTTTTTAAATATATGTATTGTCACGGAGAATCTTATTTTATTTTTAATATCACCCGTAACAACTTAGTTAACTTTTTTTCTTTATTATAACTTGGTGAATATTTGTTTCACAACATCTCAAAGTATTTTAGAAAAAAAGACGATGCACGTGATTGGATCGTAGTTTGTACCATATCATAAGGCCGGCAATGATGCAGCTCTCTGGTTTATCTCTAAATTTTTTTAAGATTTTACAACTTTCAAATACTTGAGCTTGGACACCAATTACATAATGTACTCAATTTTTGTTTTGATACAAAACATGCCAGCTGTTTCTCTCGACACGGAATAAAAAATCACCCAGTAAGTATATAGGGACGGGGCATGTCGAGGCCTAAAACGTTCATACTTCGAATGCCCCAACTCGACAAACGACAAACCGCAGGACGGTGCAAATCGACCGTGTAAATGTCAATTCGGCGAGGCCGCGAGTGACTAAAGCAGCAAGCCCCAACTTTTGTATCATTTTCAACACGGGTGACTAGCCGCACGATTTCCGCAGGACGGTGCAAATCGACCGTGTAAATGTCAATTCGGCGAGGCCGCGAGTGACTAAAGCAGCAAGCCCCAACTTTTGTATCATTTTCAACACGGGTGACTAGCCGCACGATTTCCGCAGGACGGTGCAAATCGACCGTGTAAATGTCAATTCGGCGAGCCCGCGAGTGACTAAAGCAGCAAGCCCCAACTTTTGTATCATTTTCAACACGGGTGACTAGCCGCACGATTTCCGCAGGACGGTGCAAATCGACCGTGTAAATGTCAATTCGGCGAGCCCGCGAGTGACTAAAGCAGCAAGCCCCAACTTTTGTATCATTTTCAACACGGGTGACTAGCCGCACGATTTCCGCAGGACGGTGCAAATCGACCGTGTAAATGTCAATTCGGCGAGCCCGCGAGTGACTAAAGCAGCAAGCCCCAACTTTTGTATCATTTTCAACACGGGTGACTAGCCGCACGATTTCCGCAGGACGGTGCAAATCGACCGTGTAAATGTCAATTCGGCGAGGCCGCGAGTGACTAAAGCAGCAAGCCCCAACTTTTGTATCATTTTCAACACGGGTGACTAGCCGCACGATTTCCGCAGGACGGTGCAAATCGACCGTGTAAATGTCAATTCGGCGAGCCCGCGAGTGACTAAAGCAGCAAGCCCCAACTTTTGTATCATTTTCAACACGGGTGACTAGCCGCACGATTTCCGCAGGACGGTGCAAATCGACCGTGTAAATGTCAATTCGGCGAGCCCGCGAGTGACTAAAGCAGCAAGCCCCAACTTTTGTATCATTTTCAACACGGGTGACTAGCCGCACGATTTCCGCAGGACGGTGCAAATCGACCGTGTAAATGTCAATTCGGCGAGGCCGCGAGTGACTAAAGCAGCAAGCCCCAACTTTTGTATCATTTTCAACACGGGTGACTAGCCGCACGATTTCCGCAGGACGGTGCAAATCGACCGTGTAAATGTCAATTCGGCGAGCCCGCGAGTGACTAAAGCAGCAAGCCCCAACTTTTGTATCATTTTCAACACGGGTGACTAGCCGCACGATTTCCGCAGGACGGTGCAAATCGACCGTGTAAATGTCAATTCGGCGAGGCCGCGAGTGACTAAAGCAGCAAGCCCCAACTTTTGTATCATTTTCAACACGGGTGACTAGCCGCACGATTTCCGCAGGACGGTGCAAATCGACCGTGTAAATGTCAATTCGGCGAGGCCGCGAGTGACTAAAGCAGCAAGCCCCAACTTTTGTATCATTTTCAACACGGGTGACTAGCCGCACGTTTTCCGTAGGACGGTGCAAATCGACCGTGTAAATGTCAATTCGGCGAGCCCGCGAGTGACTAAAGCAGCAAGCCCCAACTTTTGTATCATTTTCAACACGGGTGACTAGCCGCACGATTTCCGCAGGACGGTGCAAATCGACCGTGTAAATGTCAATTCGGCGAGGCCGCGAGTGACTAAAGCAGCAAGCCCCAACTTTTGTATCATTTTCAACACGGGTGACTAGCCGCACGATTTCCGCAGGACGGTGCAAATCGACCGTGTAAATGTCAATTCGGCGAGCCCGCGAGTGACTAAAGCAGCAAGCCCCAACTTTTGTATCATTTTCAACACGGGTGACTAGCCGCACGATTTCCGCAGGACGGTGCAAATCGACCGTGTAAATGTCAATTCGGCGAGCCCGCGAGTGACTAAAGCAGCAAGCCCCAACTTTTGTATCATTTTCAACACGGGTGACTAGCCGCACGATTTCCGCAGGACGGTGCAAATCGACCGTGTAAATGTCAATTCGGCGAGGCCGCGAGTGACTAAAGCAGCAAGCCCCAACTTTTGTATCATTTTCAACACGGGTGACTAGCCGCACGATTTCCGCAGGACGGTGCAAATCGACCGTGTAAATGTCAATTCGGCGAGGCCGCGAGTGACTAAAGCAGCAAGCCCCAACTTTTGTATCATTTTCAACACGGGTGACTAGCCGCACGATTTCCGCAGGACGGTGCAAATCGACCGTGTAAATGTCAATTCGGCGAGGCCGCGAGTGACTAAAGCAGCAAGCCCCAACTTTTGTATCATTTTCAACACGGGTGACTAGCCGCACGTTTTCCGTAGGACGGTGCAAATCGACCGTGTAAATGTCAATTCGGCGAGCCCGCGAGTGACTAAAGCAGCAAGCCCCAACTTTTGTATCATTTTCAACACGGGTGACTAGCCGCACGATTTCCGCAGGACGGTGCAAATCGACCGTGTAAATGTCAATTCGGCGAGGCCGCGAGTGACTAAAGCAGCAAGCCCCAACTTTTGTATCATTTTCAACACGGGTGACTAGCCGCACGTTTTCCGTAGGACGGTGCAAATCGATCGCGTAAATGCCAATTTTAGAATTCAGTATTAGTTTCGCACATTTAAAATTAGTAGTTTTTAGCAGAATCTTATAAAATCTCCAGATTTAGGAGAAAATAAAAAAAAGATATAACATAATATTTTAAATCAAACCTCATATATATTTGACGACCTCTGTGACTCAGTGGTCAGTGGTTGAGTGCCTTGTTGCTTAAAGCGGAGGTCGTGGTTTGAATCCCGTTAAAGGAACATCAAAATATTCCTGAGTAATGGATGTGTATTCAATACTAGCATTAATTGCCCGCGGCTTCGTCTGTATATATATGAGGTTAAAATATAATATATATATATATATATATATATATATATATATATATATATATATATATATATATATATATATATATATATATATATATATATATATATATATATATATATATATATATAAAAGAGCTAAAAGAGCGTGAAAGAGCTACGCTTCGGCATGAATGGGCCGGCTCGACCGGCTAAATACCACGGCCTCACATAAAACTGGTATGAAATAACGCATGCGTTGTGTTTCGCCGAGTTAGTGAGGTTACCGGAGGCCCAACAGGGGTTGGAGATTTTAAGGACTGGGAACACAAGTCGTAATACCAGAGGAGGGTGTTGCGAGTGTCCGTGGGCGGCAGTAATCGCTTACCATCAGGCGATCCGTCTGATTGTTTCCTGGTTCATTTCATATAAAAACAACGACTTTAAATTATGTACTTTATTTGAGTGTTATTTTATCAATGTAATGACAAACTTTATTATACTAACACTGTCGTTCATCTTTTTGTTTGCGTGTATGTAGGTTAAATTAATTAACTAATTAATCTTTTGAGAATAAACCTAAACCTAAACCTAAATTTGATCGGCACAGTGACATAATATTGTTGATCGAAATTGTTTGCTAAACTGTATTCTACCATTACGATATAATTATTAGGGACTGCTATGATTTCAGCCCCTAGTAATAAAATTATTTTAAATTAAAAATAGCACGTACATTTTAGATAAGTTGCGCCAACACCTGCGAAACGGTTACCTAGTAATTGGGGCAAATGAAAATTTTCCAACCAATCGAAATATTTAACAATCGAAGATATGGGCACGCACGGGCCAGACGCATCGGGTTTTCAATCAATTTCAAATGAGTTTTTCTCTTGGGGGGAAGTAGGGCCAAATGAAGCGCATGTAACGCGTACGATTGATTCGCAAATTGAAACGGCTCTGAGATCCGCCCACCGAACCTTAAGATATATTTTTCTACGTAACTTTGATATATATTTAAAGGTCCTTTTTATTTTAACAAGTATGAATACTATATATTTATACATGATTTATTCATAAGCCGTTAAAACCGTAGCTGGTTAATGTAAAACAAGTGAAATATGTATTTTGTGCAAATATATTTTTAATCGGTCCAGTAGTTATGGTGTGATTCCCGATTCGAATTTCCGAATTTAATGATAATAATAAATTCTTTATTGACACAAAGGAGTTTTAGAGGAAGTCCCTGACCCCTGCACTAGTGTAAACTCTATTGCAGAAGCGAGTGTCCTCACCCATGAAGTTACATGTTATGCCAATATAGATGTAAAACAATTTAAAAGAAGTAGATTATAGAGGAAAAATTACTCATCAATCATTAACCTTTGGTAGGTGATTAACGACATCTAGGTCTTAGAAGTTCGCTTAATTTAGAATGTAGGTAAAAACAATGATACTAAACAACAATAAAACAATAAACAAAATAGTAATATGTGTGTGTGTGTGTATGTGAATGGGAATGTAAATCTTGGATCGGTAAGTGTTATTTAACAAATAGCAGGTAAGAAGAATTTTATTATAAGTATTATATTTAAGCCATTTAATTATAACTTTTTAAAAGTGTAGTTTGTCTAGTGTTTATTTATTACTTTTAATTTTAGGACTTTATTATATATAGATGGTGCCAAGACATTATATTGTTGCGCGCGAATGTCGTCCTTGCAAAGGATCCGAACACCGATCAACTCTCTCTGATGAAGGAGATAGATATGGTACACTTTCTATGGTATCTCCTAAGCATATTGATCTCTTATGTTTACGCGAATAATGTTCATTGTTTTAAACACTTACGGATTGTGTCTCGGTACACTTTTCTTTTTCCCGACGTTTCGGCTACTTTCCAGCAGCCGTGGTCAAGGGAGGATTGAGGTGTCAATTGTCCTATTTGTTGAAGCTGTTCAAACTACCCGAAGATTCTTCAATTATTATTTGTGTTCCGATCCACGCAAAACATACTAACAGTATCTTGAAGCCGCGGTGATTTTAAATTACATTACAAAATAAAATGTAAAATGTAATGTTTAATACAATCTCCTAAGCATTTCCAGAACGAATATTTTTCTTACCGACAGGACATTCGCTTTGGCGTATATGTCAGTCGTAGAATGTCTGAAGGGCAATAGAAGAAGAAGGCTCTTTCAACTTCTATTAGAAGGGTTTTGCATACTCCCGCCCTCCATGCACATATGCAGTATCTAATCAGATACTCGCATAATGCTTGATAAGTTTGTATTAGAAGCTTTTCATTAGCGACTTGTCTTAAATTATTAAAGATAATTATAATATACCATAATAATCTTTAAGAATTTACCAATTAATATACCATTTTAATAATTTATATTTTTATTTGTATGTTCCCGAACAAACATACGAACATATAAAAAAAGAAAAGTATGTCCTCTTTATAATATTATTTTTGTAGTATAATTTATACAGATAGATAATCACGTCAAAGAAGTCACGTGTCAGTGCTAGTTTAGTTATGAAACCGGTCATTCGTCTTACAAACAATTAACTAGCGCGTGTTGTATTCCACTTTGAGCCTTATAATAGTCGAGTAGAGCTCCCATTCACTTAACAAACTGTTTTAATATTAATACAAATATTTGGGGATGGATTTAATACTAACAATACAATGTCAACAATTACTCAATAAACGTTTTAGTTTTTACGTGGAGATACTTCAGTATGAATGGTTCAGCTCGATTGGATAAATGCCACGGCGTCACAGAAAACCGGCGTAATAAAATTGATTCTAAAATTATAACTATATAACTTCCCTCACCGATTTCGGTGACGGTGGCCGATTTTATTGAAACCAGGCCAGTTACGCAGAAATAATTTTATAGTGCCCAAGTGTGTGCGCAGTATACACTTGGGCACTATATAGAGCACACACTTCCTTTACTCTCATAACCCAATGAAACGGATAACCGACACGACTAGCGAGATCAGGGGCAGGTCCAACTTTTTACATGTCCATCTGTGTCTGTATGGATCTTTCTTGTCAGACAATCAGGTGATCAGCCTGCATTGTCCTATCCAAACTTGGAAACAACATTTGTTTTTGTTGTTCCAATGCCCACGACCTCCGAGTCGAGAGTCAAGCTCTAACCATTAGACCACGGAGGCTGTTTAATATAATAATGGATAATTATAACTATAGGTGAATATCAAATGATTATTAAATTAATAACTTTCAGTACAATTTTAAGAGAATAATAGAACCGGAAGAGTTTGAAATTTTGCCAGTTTTTGCGGAGTAAGGTGTGCAAAAAGCTATTTTTTTTAATAACGCTTATTGCTTAGAATTACATAAAATTAATAAACATAACAACAACGCCGTGTGTTTCATAGATACATCATACAATCATGAATCGTAAATCGTGAATCGTGAATCGTGAATCATTATACAGTTTTGTCACAAGTTGACGTTTGTCAATCCGTCACATTTTTTATTTTATTTAGTTCTATTTATGAGGATTATTAATAAAAGAACCCTTTTATGTTAAAATTAAAAAAATATACGATTTATTATGGGCGACCTGTGACCATAGAGCGACATCGATTAATACGAGGGCGGGTCAATAAGTCCGTGACTTTTGGAATAAAACACAGATTTTTTGATAAATAAATTATTTCATTTTTCAACGTAGTCCCCCTTGAGCTCTATACACTTTGTCCAACGCTTCTCCAATTTTTTTATCCCTTCCAAAAAATATGATTTGTCGAGGTCCTCAAAATAGGCCTTTGTTTGCGAGATGACTTCATCATTGGAGTCAAATCTATTTCCACCGAGCCATTTTTTCAGGTTTGGGAACAAGAAGTAGTCACTCGGAGCCAAATCTTGAGAATAGGGTGGATGTGGGAGCAATTCATTGCCCAATTCATGGATTTTTGCCATGGCAACTGCACATGTGTGCACCCTTGCATTGTCTTAGTGAAAAAGAACTTTTTTATGGGCCAAATGAGGTCGGTTTTTTTTCAAATCCTCATTGAAGCAGTCCAATAAGTTGGCATAATATTCCCCATTAATTGTTCTTCCCTTTTGAAGATAGTCAATGTGGATTATCCCACGTGCATCCCAAAAAACAGTCGCCATAACTTTATTGGCTGACAAACCCACCTTGGCCTTCTTTGGCGCCGATTCACCCTTAGAAACACACTATTTTGACTGTTGTTTGGTCTCTGGTGTATTGTGATGGATCCATGTTTCGTCCACGGTTAAAAAACTCCTCCATATTGTTATTAAACAACGCTAATCCTGTGAAGTTGTTACACGATTGCGTTTGTGGTCGACTGTGAGCAAACGCGGCACCTCTTCAAGCATCAAGCGGCAAGCATCTTGCGGAAAGCTTTCTCATGCCCAAGTGATCATTCAAAATTGAAACCACTGAGCCATGCGAGATGCCTATGGCTTCCACAATCTCTTACACTTTCAATCTTCGGTCGGCCAACACCATATTGTGAATTTTTTCGATTGTTTCGGGTGTAGAGACCTCAACTGGGCGTCCAGGACGTTCGGCATCTTCAGTGCTTGTACGACCACAACGAAATTCAGTAACCACTTTTTTACCATTGAAATCGATGGTGCAGAGTCCGCATAGTATTTATCAAGCTTAGCCTTGGTATCGGTAATGGTTTTTTTTCGCAAAAAATAATGCTTAATAAGCACACGAAATTCACTTTTTTCCATTGTTTCCTTAAGTTACTGGATAGTCTGATAAAGATAGCTGTAAAACACCAACTAACTGACGCAGCAAGTTCAAATTTTGATAGGAGTCAACTGACAGATGCCTGTTGACAGGAGTAGTGTTGCTTTTTCAGTAAGGAGGTTAGAAATTCAAAAAGTCACGGACTTATTGACCCGCCTTAGTATTAACCGCCAAAACTCAGGCTATGACGAAGTAAATAATGCTCTATCAAAAATAGTACACTGGTTTAGTGTTAATAATCTTTTGTTAAATAGCAAAAAAACTAAATGTATAAAGTTCACGTTCCCGAATGTAAGGAAAACTAAAACCAATGTACTATTGAATAGGAAAGGTATGTAACTAGTAGATACAGCTGTCTTTTTAGGTATAACATTAGACGCAAAACTACAGCGGGGTCCTCATATTGTTGGGTTGGCCGACAGACTCGGTTCAGCAGCATTTGCAATAAGTAAGTTATGACAATTATCAGGCGAAAACACAGCAAAGCTTGTATATTTTAGTTACTTCCACAGTATAATGTCATATGGCATTCTACTGTGGGGAAATACTGCAGATATAATTACTATATTTGTGCTGCAGAAGCGAGCTGTTCGGGCAATCTATAAGCTGGCCCCCAACACTTCATTAAGAGAGATGTTTAAAGAAACTGGAATCTTAACTGTAGCTTCTCAGTATGTTCTATCAAATGTATTATATGTTTAAAAAAATTAAGCCTATTCAAAAAGAAACCGAAAGTGTATAAAAATAACAATTTTGTTTTTATTTTTTTACTTTTGACTTTATAATATTTTACAAGTATACTTGATGTACCCAACAGACGTTGTTCCATCTTAACTGTGAACCGGAACAAATAAATAACTACCTACATATACCTACAGCTTCTACACCGACAGCTACACCGACCACCTACACCTACACCTACTAACTATAACTACCTACACATACCTACAGCTTCTACACCGACAGCAACACCGACCACCTACACCTACACCTACTAACTATAACTACCTACATATACCTACAGCTTCTACACTGACAGCTACACCGACCACCTACACCTACACCTACTAACTATAACTACCTACATACACCTACAGCTTCTACACCGACAGCTACACCGACCACCTACACCTACACCTACTAACTATAACTACCTACATATACCTACAGCTTCTACACCGACAGCTACACCGACCACCTACACCTACACCTACTAACTATAACTACCTACATACACCTACAGCTTCTACACCGACAGCTACAACGACCACCTACACCTACACCTACTAACTATAACTACCTACATACACCTACAGCTTCTACACCGACAGCTACACCGACCACCTACACCTACGCCTACTAACTATAACTACCTACATACACCTACAGCTTCTACACCGACAGCTACACCGACCACCTACACCTACACCATCAAACAACATACACCTACAACATACATATTATCAATGGGGGTTGAAGAATAGTTGAACTAATATGGCTATTGAAGTTTTAACAAATATTTCCACCAGTCCATGGTCTATTAACCGATCGTGGTTATACTGTCCTGGGTCCTTCCCTTCAGGTGCGCAATTCTTGATTCCCTACAAGTTCTTTATTCTCTTTCTATTTGTCCCTAAGTCCTTCTCCCCTTTCTGGGGCAGACAACACAGATACGACTTCGGTGTCTTCCGATAGTGCGTACTGGGTCTACCATCTGGGTTTCGTCCTCCATTTGATCTCTCTTGGCGTTCCAGTCCACTTCTTATCTTGTGCCATAGTTGCGCGAATTCCCGTAGCCTTCCAAAGTTCGCCGCTGAGGAGGATTTTTGAAGTTTGAATAATGGGTTGGTGTTAGAAGGGTGAAAATTGAGGGCTATAATAATATTTATTTTAATACCAAATAATAAACTTGTTTGGAGTGAGCCACCCTTATCACTTAGAGGTATAAAAATAGCTAACAACCTATAATATAACCTAGAATATTAAATGCATTTTAATACATATCGCATTTATGTATTATCTATCTGGAAGTGTGAGATAATAATGTGGATATACCTGCAGTAAATAGAAAATTAATTGGGTAGTGGGTAGTGAAGGTACAGGGTACCTTCACTACCCACTACCCAATTAATCGATTTAGCTCAATGGCTAGAATGAGTAATATAGTTTTGTTTTAAGTATTCACATATCAAATCAGAGCAACCACACTTCACAGATCCAAAACAAATCTATAGAAATTTTTTTTGTTTGATTTGTTTTGAATCTGTGGTTGCTAGATTTTACTGTTAAAAACTCGAATACGGCGAAGCCAAAATGATAGATTAAGATTTGGCGGTATAATATGTATGTATAAATTTGTTCCACCCTCGCATAGCGTTTAAACCCTAAACTACTGATCCGATTGTAATGACAATAGATTCGTAATTTTTCTCATATCTCTGTCATGGCCCGGGTTACATAGGCTATATTATAATTTTCAAAGTCGGGTTATAGTATAAAATATATAGGAAGTTATTATTTTTATGTGATCATAATGTTTTCCTATTCTTCCTAGCACGAATAGTGTAGTTATTCGCCTTTACAATACATTCCTAATTTTTATATTCTATGTAGGAGCGAAGCCCTACGTACTAGACTATGTCACCCACTAATAAATAGTTACTACGTAACAGATACATCACTCCCATACAAGAACGAAAATACCTACGCTAAAATTACCTACGAAATCTTAATATTATTATTAAGACCGCTCGTGACTGCTCACGAATTCGCCCTAGCGTAACAACCCTAGTTGTACCTATGAGAAATATTGTAATAGAACGAATGTTGTGAAATAATCATATTTTTCCTTGTTTACTACAAATACTAAAAAGACAATTTTGGATACGAATATTTTTGTTATTTGATCCTTAATTAAATTAAAATTATAAACAAAAACATATAGAGGCGACAACTATTTGTTTAAAGAAAATAGAAGTTGTAACTTTTGTATTACAATATTAGTAAGTAAGTATTTAGGTATTTATAATCGAAATAAACAGGTCCACGAAAAAAAAACATCTACTTTTGCGTAATATGTAAATACTAGGTAAGGTAGCTATTATAAAAACAACAATATCTATGAATAATGAATAATCCAACTACTATTATAAATCCTCCGGATGGATGGATGTTTATTACTCTTTCAGGCAAAAACTACTGAACGGATTTGGATGAAATTTAGTATTGTAGTAGTTTAGGCTCTGGCTTAAAACATAGTCTACATTTTATCCCGATAAAGCACAGTGTTCCTGTGGGATACTGTATTCATGCAGGCGGAGCCGCGGGCAAAAGCTAGTGTGTTATGAATTCCAACAATAGGATTAAAAATTTTAAGTGAACAAAGCGGCTTATAAGGGGGTATTGTAAGGAGTTCAGTCCTTAATTTACGATTTATATATTAATATGTACCTACCCACATAACAGTTTTAGTATTATTATGTTGAAAGAAATAATGGTGACAATTTGTTAAGATAGATTTAAAATACTTACCTTTGTTCGTTTCTCGGCAATGAAAATTAAATTTAATTTAAATTAAAACGTTTTTATTTCGGTCTACTGGCCAGTGTTAGTAACATTATTACTTAGGAGCTATGTTAGTACATTAAAACTAAATGTTTAAAATCTAGTTGTGTGAGTGACACCCATATCACGCATAATATAAGACGTATTATACGTGATATTGGTGTCCTTGGCGAGGTGGACGCGAGGCCAGTGCTGCATAATAGCACTGGCCACGTCCAGCCTTCCCGCTACTGTCTTCAGGGGGCTGTTGGCCCTGCCACGCACTCGCTGTATCAGGGATGCCACACATTTCATAATGATAGCTGAGAAGTTATCAATTTCAGCTGAAGCTAGCATCCCCGAAGCACTGCAGTGACGAGGCAGCCCCAGCAACGCCCTGAAGCCTGAAGTTATTAATATATTGGGTGCGCAGGGCTTTGTAAGTTGTTTGAGTGTAATTCACCCATAGGCTACACATGTACAGAGAGTGACAATACGCTTTGAAAAGTGTTATATTCACTGCTCTGGAACAACGTGCAAGCCTACGGGATAGCATACTAGCTCTAATACACAGAGCCCTTCGATCCCGTTCCATGTCCTCATCATCTTTGAGCGTTTCACTCACCCAGTGCCCCAGGTATTTAAAACGTTTTACTTGCGCAACCCCAGCACCATTTAGCGTCACAGGAGGAACCTTATAGCTCTTGTTACCAGTTTTAAAAACCAGCAACTCACTTTTAGTAGTGTTATATCTAAGGCCGTGGGCCGTAGCAAATCGCTCACAGATGTCAACAAGATTCTTGATAGCACTTATTGATGGGCACAGCAGCACCATGTCAGCACCGCGTAGCTAATATTGTTGACAAAGGTACCGTCAATGGAGCAACCAACATGAGCGCTGCTGACCTCATCAATTAACCCGTTCACGTATAGATTGAAAAGCGTTGGTGAACAAAAAGACCTCTCCCCCCCTGTCTCACCCCGCATTTCAACCTGAACATGTCTGAGTGCGTCCCAGCCCATTTCACGTAGTTCCTTTGATTTGCATACCAATACTCCAAGATAAAGATCTCAGAGATAAACATGACAATTTTTTATTGGATTTTTGGCTTTGACAGCCATTCACTTCACAATAATTACGTGTCATTTCGACTCGTAATCGCGGGAAACGTGCGGTGCGAGTGCTCTGGCGGACGTGCGGCGGCCTATCATCAATTGTATCTAGCGAGATACGCCGGGCGGTACAGCGTCAAATAACGCGTGTCCTTGAGCGAGTGACAAACGCCTGACTATGGGCAGAAGTACACTTTTGAGGCCAATTTGAATTCCGTAATTCCTGTGCGTCGCGGTTTTGGCGCGAACATCCAATTTGGTGGATGGATTATCCATCTCAATCATATAATCAATCAATTAAGTATTATTATAGCATGGATAATCTATATAATACATAAAAGACAAAGCTGATAGAAATTTAGCTAGAAATTTGAAATTTCGCACACTTTTTTTTCATATGACATAGGAAGGATTTTTCACAAATGAACCCCAAATTTCAATAAAATAGTCGATAAAAGCTTAAAACCCAATTTCACGCGGTCGAAGCCGCGGGCAGTTAATGCTAGCTAGTGACATTTAAATTGGTGCGCTATTGTCTCTTTGTTTGTGTTTGGACTAAATTGGATTTGAACGGAGTTCATCATTAGAAACATAGGACGGCCTCTGTGGCTTAGTGATTAAGGGTGTCGGTGTTTAAGCCGGATGTCAGTTGGCGTCGGAGCGTGCATCTGACCGGTTGTGTAGCGCTGAGACGCGCGACAAACTTACGCGAGGCTCGCTAAGTATTTATCAACACGTGTAGACTTTTGTTACTTATTATTATTTTTTTATTGACTTTTAAAAACTTTAATAATGTCGAATGACAGCAGATAAAAAAGCCAGCTGGCGTTGTTCATAGTGTCGTCATGCTGAAAGTCTATCTGAGCTGGTAACTGAAATAAGAAGCATGAAGAAGCAGTTACAAGATGGACTCGACAAAACCCACCAGGGAATCACCGACATTCACACCAAACTATCTGCCTTCGAAGGTCGTATTGAAACTGCCGAAACACGCGTTTTCTGCGTCGAAAACAAAATAGAACGGTTGCCGTCACTCGAAACCAAAATAAGCAACCTACAGAGATAGCTTAACTCAATAAGTCTGAAAATGTTACAGAACAAGTGGGCAGGTTGAATAACCTCGAAATATCCGATATCCCTCAGAGAAACAATGAGAATTTGCTTTGAAAATTCTATTTTCGAAAATATTGCAACCAAGATCGGGATTACGAAACAAAATGGCGACATCGACACCATCTACCGTGTTAGACGCTTCACATCTGCAATCGACAAAAACAAGGCTGCAGACCCTCGCCCCCCTGCAAGCATCGTTCGCTTCTGCTGACGGCAACGCAAGGATGACGTACTGGCTGTTGCGCGGGCGCGTCGTCACCTCACCACAGCAGACGCCGGCCTCCCGGGTGCAGCCACGCTGATCTACTTGAACGAGCATCTGACTGTCGCGAACAAGCTACTTCTAAAGAAAGCTAAGGACCTAAAAAATGATAAAAACTTTAAATATCTGTGGGTAAGGGAGGGCAAAATTTTCCTTAGAAAAGATGATAAGTCAAAGTTTTATCTCATCTCAGAGGGTACTAACTTTGACAAAATTAATTGACTCTTACTTAGAGTATTTAGTTTTGTGATAATGATAATAATTAATATGATCAAATTTTTAGTTATGTTTGTAATGCATTTTAAACATATATTTAAAACAAAAGTGTTAATATTTATGGTCTGCCGCATAATAGTAAGTACTTTTAATAATATAATATCAATAATAATCACTGATAACGTTCGTAATAATATTATAACGATATCGTTGTGTTATAAAAATAAAAAACATATTTCACCTCACCACCACCATTTGTTTATAATTTCCATGTGGCTGATAATGCTAAATACTGTTATGTTATTATTGTACAATTTTAGATTCAATCGATAGTAGGCACAATATGTTTTGGGCAATCGGGCTGATCTGATGATGGCTCGTAAAACAGCCCTCGTAGCTCGTGAACTCCGACGTACGTGTACGTGTAGATATCGCAGCCCTCAGTGTAACACACCTGACTGACGAGGGAAAGTGGGTGGAGTACCAAGGTGGATACACTTTCGTTTGGAAAGGAACGCCCGCAGCGGAAGCTAGAAGGTCCGGTGTTGGTTTTGAGATCAAAAATAATTGTGAAAATGTAAAAAGGTTCTGCTCACATCTCGGATCGTCTCACCACGCTGCGCCTTCGTCTTGAAAATGGCAATTACCTAAACATCATCAGTGTTTATGTGCCGTCGATGGACAAGGATGAAGACATCAAGTCCAAGTTCTATGAAAAGCTCACGCACGCCCTCTCGAAGGTGCGTTCTAGAGAGAAGGTTCTATTATTGGGGGACTTAAATGCCAGAGTTGGACGCGACTTTGAAGCTTGGCTCAAGGTCTTAGGAAAACATGGTGTTGGCAAGATGAACAGTAATGGACAACTCCTTCTGACCTTGTGTGCCCAATTCCAACTGAATATCACCAACACTATGTTCATACTCCCGGCAAAATATAAGACCACTTGGGTGCATCCGAGGTTAAAGCATTGGCACTTGATTGACTACGTAATAGTCCGACAAAGAGATATTTCCCAAGTGCATATTACACGAGTCATGCGTGGTGCTAACGCGATTTATTCGACTGATCACAGGCTTGTTGTTACTAAGCTGAATATCCGACTGTTTCCTCCTAGTAGATCTCAAAGAGTGAAACCGAAACGCTTAGACGTTAAAAATTTTCACAGCTTAGAAGTACGCAAGACCTACTCACAACATAAGAAAGGTTCTATTCACGCTATGGACGTCGATGACACACGTCGAAATGTTGACCAGGGCTATAGAAAAACACCGAACTCTTCTGCGTCAACATCGCGACGACCAAGCGGAGAAAGTCAAGCGTAGTGCTGCTGAGCTAATGAAATATGTACGGGGAATAAAAGATAAGTGGTGGCATGATAAGGCCGAACGTATACAGTGGCTAGCTGACACTAAGCAACTAGGTACCTTCTACAATGAAGTCCACAAACTTGTTGGTACAGAAATTTGTACTAAGATGCCCCTGAGATCGCTCGATGACACACAACTACTTACACAAAAGATGTGCTTAATAGGTGGGGTGAGCACTTTATTACGCTGCTTAATGTAGATAGAGGTATAGCTATTAGGTACATTACATCGATTTACTCACTTCCCGTCAACTACCAACTAGATGAGCCACTGTCTCTGCATGAAGTCCGTGCTACCATTCAGCAACAGCAAAACAATAAAGCGGCTGGCATGGACAATCTTCCTGGTGAACAATTGAAGTACGGGGGTGCAGAATTATATGAAGGGATCTGGAAGATTTTGTCCGTATGTGGGATGCAGAGAGAATACCTGAAGACTTTCGGGACTCACGAATATCCGCTCTCTATAAGAAAGGGAAAACATATCGAGGCATATCTTTGCTAACTTCTCCGGCAAAGGTTTTTCCCAGATTCCTACTTAACCGCTTGATGCTCTTGTTTGAAGACATCCTGCCAGAGTTCCAGTTTAAATTCCGACCTATTCGCGATACATGTGAAGCTATCTTCTGTATCCATTAACTACAGGAAAAAAGTATTGAGCAAGTTTAACTTTTGTAACTATGTTTTGTTGACCTAGAGAAAGCTTTTGACAGTGTTTGACACTGTGGATATTCTGGCAAAGATAGGGTGTACGGATAAATTCGTAAGATTATTCCGGCTCCTGAATAATGATATGCGCTACTGTGTAAATGTGCATGGCGAAGACTCAGAGTTCTTCGCAGTGAACTGCGGCGTTAAGCAAGGCTGCGTTCTCGCCCCAACTTTGTTTGCCCTGTATTTTGCAGTTGTAGTTCGGGAGGCTTTGTAAACTTTGTCCGAGGTTATAAGGATTCGCTTTCGTACTGGCGGTGGTGGAGTTTTCAACCTTGCTAGACATAAAGCTCACACCAAAATATCTCTTACAACTATCACGGAGATGATGTATGCAGACGATTTGTGTTTTGTAGCAGAATTCCAGGACGGTCTACAAAGGCTAATGAAGAGTCTCGATAAGTCATATTGCAGATTTGGCCTCAAGATTAAAGTGATAAAGACCAAGGTTATGGCTATTGACTCAATAAACATCGATATAAAACTCGGAAATTACTCGCTTGAGCAGGTAGACAATTTCAAATACCTGGTTAGTACGGTTACATTGAAATGTCACCTTGAGAGCGAAGTAAACAGCAGAATTGGAGCAGCTGCTGCAGCTTTTGGCAGACTTCGCCGCAAGGTATTTCACACGACATAAGCTCCCTACGAAAATAGTCGTATACATGGCAATAGTTCTGCCTAATCTACTGTGTGCCTCAGAAACATGGTGCCCATACCGAAGGCACATTCGTAAATTAGATAAATTTCACTTAAAATGCCTACGCGACATTATTAGCATTCACTGGTCGGACCGTGTTAGAAACACTGAAGTCCTAAGACGAGCTAATGTTGGAGGAATAGAGGCCTATCTGATGCGACAGCAATTGCGATGAGCAGGGTACCTTTCTCGCATGTCTGTGAATCGAGTGGCTAAGCGCATCTTCTACTCAGAGCTTCAGGATGGCAAGCAGAAATCTGGTAGACAATTCCTACAGTATAAAGATGTGCTGAAACGTCACATGAAGCGATGTGATATAAACCCCTCACATTGGGAAGCAGCAGCGGCGGATTGGTCTCAGTGGAGGCATACAGTGAACTCTAAGGTGTCGGAGTTTGAAAGAAGACGGAGAGAGGAGCTCGACGCCAAACGGGATGAGCTCAAGGCCCGACCACCAGTGGTCATTAATTACAATTATGTGAAAGGAGTGCTGACCTGTAGTATATGTGCATGTGCTACAAAAATAGGATATGTCAGTCACGTGAGGGCTCACCAACGTAGCCCTATAAATTAGAAGCCAATCGCCGAGGCCGAAAACGGTCTGGATCTCTCTATCTCTTTAATCGTGCATATAAAATGCTATGCATGATCCTACGTGTTGGGAAACCCTTCAAGCGCGCATGCACTTATAAAATTCTTTATTACTCTTATATTAGAAGCATTCTCGAATTTGGTCGTATTATATGGACTCCGCAAGATCGAGTTCGTATTGACCGCATAGAACGAATTCAAAATATTTTTCTTAAATCTCTCTGCTATAGAACAAATACACACTTTGAAAACTCAGTAAATGCCGCTAATAATTTTGATGTATCTAAACTAGAGGACAGACGATTATACTTAGACTGCATTTTCTTTTTCAAAATTATTAAAAATCTAATCAACTCCCCGACTATGCTAGAAAAGATATAGTATAACAACATCACTCCTTACGTTCTCATAATCTCTTCCATATTGACTATGCTCACTCCAACAATGCGAAACACAGCTTTTTCAGACGAGTACCTAAATATTTTAATAGAAATTTATCTGACTTTGACCCCTTTTGCTTTTCTATACTTAAGATAAAAACTTGCTTGAGTCAAAAACGTTAAAAGTACATAATTAATTTTTGCTAGCTTAACTTTGAGATTTTGTTAATCTCACTTACACCCATATACTTAATATTGTTATGTAACCAAATATATTTTAATTTGAAATAATTTGTAACAACCAACGTACAGCACGGGCACACACATCCACACGAACACGAACCCTAGTGGATCCCCCTTCCCTTCTGGATACGAACGAGTGTGGACGTAGATGTTGTTACGGGTGAAATTAAAAATAAAATAAGATTCTCCGTGACAATATATATATTTAAAAAAAAAGAACAAATAGGGGTCGTGGGCAGAAGGCCGTATGGTCTGGACTAGCCTCTTGGTGTCAAGGTAGTGGTAAGGGGCTTTAATCCAAGTGGGAACTTAGCTGAGGATCCAGCTGTCTAGCACGTGGCGGATGCGAGCTAGGGCTACAACTCCTGGAAGCTTCTCCGTCACCGCTGCGTCCGTTCGTCGTAGATAGATCGTCTCAGAAAAAAAAATCCCCGTCCAACGACTATCAGCACTCTGAACTCCAGCTAGATATAAGTCCTTTTAATTGGTGCCTCGAATGCTGTAGTTGGCGGTGTTTCGTGCCCCAAACCAAGTTCCTGAAATATTCACGATAACGTGTCGGTAGGAGTCCGGTTCCACAGCCAGCGCGATTTCAACCCCAAACGATCAAAAATCACGGGCTGTGTGACCATTACAAAGGTAGGCAAAATAAAAAAGATAAGATGATATTTAGGACCCAATATGATACAAACATCGTAACATTTTAATAGTGCTAGATTGGAAAGACGAAACTACAATTGAGCACGTGGTATGGCCAATCAAATAATTGACAACTAATTTACCAAGATGATAGTTTACATGAAAGAATAATGCGTTTTAATACAAGCATGATTTTCCCAAATATTCACAACACAGATACACTAAATTACTCACCGTGCAACACGGGATTAAAATATAATAATTATAACGACTACATCTTGAGTCTTAGTGAAAATTTAATTCGAAAAGGAAATGTCATTCGAAGAAGTGCCATATATATTACATTACATTTCCTTCCACTTTTTTAAACCTTTGACAACTATAAACTAAAGCGTAAAGATAAGAAATCCAGAAATCAAAATAAGAAGATATTATATCAATAATCAATATATTATGTAATATAATATTAGAAATTTACTGTATTTCCATTATTAAAAACTAAATTATTATTTTTCAAAGATTTAAGACGAAAGTAAAATCGATCTACGAACTAAGTATTAAAGCAAGGCTGACGCCGTTAGTAAGGACGTTCGCCGATAGATGGCGCTTTAAGCCTCGAAAAATGACTAAATAATTAATTATACAAATCATAGATGACGCGAGTAACGCCGAAATGATCGATTTTATTGAAAGGGAATGTAACTACGTTACAATGTTACCAAAAATTCGATTTTATTTATTATTTTAAATAAATTCACAAATTTAAATAGTTAATTTCGCGTTGTGATACCAGGAAAGCATAACGTCGAAGAGCTGTGAGTGCAATTACTATCTGTTGAATCGCTACGAGTGCCACGACACATGAGGAGTGTTACGCAAAACTGCTACGCCAGCGAACAGTGCTACGAGCTTACCTTACACCACGCGGCTCCTACGCTCGTCTGTGCTCCTGGTACTTCATTTGAACTGCACAGCGGCCGGTGACAATATTTCGAGCGGGAAGATTTCAAATATAAGCGGTCCAAAATTAAGTTTTGTTGGTTATCTGCAACATGCCTTTACGCCGCTCTCCACCGCAGCCTCACCCTCCTCACTCGCCTGTACACTATGCAACTCCAATACAAGACTCCGATACGCCTTCAGAACGGAGTGAGTACCCAAGCGCCTCCAGACATATGTCTAAACGGAGACGGGAGAGTGATAAGAACCTGAAGGACCTCAAGGATACCATGACTGATCGCTTTCTTGCTTTAACTAGTTCCATGGAGCAACGTTTTAATAAAATTATTGAACAGAATAATGAGCTTAAGTCTAGTGTACAATTTCTTTCGGAGAAATATGATACAATTTTAGAGAAATTAAAACATCTAGAAACGGAAAAAGAATCAGACAAAAACATATATCATACCTACAGGAAAAGATAGAAGTATTAGAGAGGAAACAGAAATCAACGACGTTTGAAATACAAAATGTACCACCTTTCACGAGTGAGTCAGTAAAAACAGACAACAAGGAGGAGCTAATAAAAATTCTAAAATCCCTGGGAACAACATTAAATATCGAAATAAATGATCATGACATAAAAGATATTTACAGAATTAATATGAAAAATAAGTCGGCGAAACCCATAATCGTGGAATTAACTAGTGTGATAAAAAAAGACTTCAATAAGAATAAAAATAAAGAAGCAAAATTAAACACGAGCCATCTGCAAATTCTTGGACCTGAAAAACCAATATATATTTCGGAAGCTCTTACAGCTAAAACACAAAAAATATTTTATCTTGCAAGACAATTTGCGCGGGACCATCATTTTTCTTATTGCTGGACATCCAGAGGAAAAGTCTACCTACGTAAGTCCGATGGCTCTCCTGTTCATCGCATAGAGACAGAACAAGACCTATCTAAACTCAATAATAATATTTGACTATATAAAATAACAAAGTTCCTAGTTTCGCTCTTTAGTATTATGTTATTCATACTTAGGATAAGTTACATTCTTACGTTTATATTTATCTCACCTTGGCTTTTTATCTTAGCCTATTATTTGTATAAAAACTGTTATTATTTAACAAAATACTCTTTATGCTTTATAAAATACGTAGTAATATATTATATTAGACTAATTTTACAAAACACATTACGCACTTTACATATTTTGCAAACTAAGAAATTTTTTACAATTATGTTACATTTATATTTACACACTTTACATCTGCTACCTGAAACAAAACTTTCTATTATATATTTGCATTCCAGACAATATGAAATACTAACATATAAAACACAGATAGGGAGTCTTTGGATAGCGAATATACAGCTTTTACCTAAGATATGCCAAATAGTAATTAGTAATAGCGATAATTACGCATAACATTCGATTTCACTAACAATCTAATGCAAAACGTAGACGAGTTCCAAAATTCTGTGACTATATCGTGTCAACCCGAGGACTGCATTTCTTATATACAGCATCCTACAAGGTCCCTTAATATTTTGCAACAAAACATACGAAGTTTAAACCGTAACATACAAGAATTGCATGTACTATTAAAAAGAATAAACATTTCCTGTGACATCATAGTGCTATCTGAATGCTGGTTATCGCGTGTTTCTAAACTGCCAATACTAGACGGATACTACTCGCACAAAACAAATGACAATTTCAACCAAAACGATGGTCTCGTAATTTATACTAACCGTAATCTTGACTGCACTGTGGAAGAACCTAAACTACTAGAAGCTAACTGTCTAACAGTTAAATTACAAAATGATACAATATTGATTGCAATATATAGACCTCCCAGTTTCAAGGCAACTGAAAAATTTATAGATTCGTTACACAACCTGTTGGAAAACTTCAAGTCTTACAAAAATGTTATTGTAGTTGGCGACATAAATATTGATCTCCTAAAGATTAGCTCTGACAACTCTGCTTATTTAGACACCATTATCTTTCATGGATTGCTTCCTGCCGTAAATACACCAACAAGAGAAAAATCTTGTATAGATCACGTTTTGCTAAAAACCAAACAAATTTCCATTACCCTTACCCTAGGAACTACCATCACTGATCACGAATCTGTGCTATTTAGCTTAAACACTAATATCCATAATCATAAAGCTATAAGGCTTAAAACTGCATCTACAACGGATATAAACCAATTAAAATTAGATTGTAAGGAATACGATTTTGCAGAAGTGTATAGAGAATCAAATTTAAACTTAGCCATGAAATTTATTCAATAATTATTATATATTAATATTCATTAATATAATACAAAAATTAATAGCTAAAAATACAACAAGACGATTCATTCCTAGAAACAAATATATAATAAAACCGTGGATAACAGCTGGAATGTTGCGGTGCATACACAATAGAGACAATTTACATAAAAAATTGAAAGCAAATCCTAATAATGAGATATTAAAAATAACTTACTTAAGATATCGAAATCATTGCAACACTATATTAAAGAAACTAAAAAACCAATATGACAGTGAACAGATAAAACAATATAAAAATAATTCTAAAAAGCTGTGGCAGAAAATCAAATCACTAACCAACAACAATAATAATATAGAATTACCAATCCAATTTTTAAAAACAAATAGAAATCCATTAGAGTCAATTAACCAAATAAATAAATACTTCTCTAATATAGAAAAAAATCTGTCAGAAAAATTGAAACATACTAACATCTCAACATTTGAAAAAACTTTAAATCCTCCAAGAAAATCTTTTGTTCTCTTACCTACGGACCATCAGGAAATATTCAGAATAATTCAACTATTAAAAAGTGACTGCTCGCCTGGTGTAGATGGTATAAGTGCTGAAATCCTGAAAAAACTGTCTGATATTATAACACCAGTTCTGACTGACCTAATAAATCGCTGCTTTGATGACGGAGTCTTCCCAGATGCCCTTAAGAAGGCTGTAGTTCATCCAATCTACAAGCCGGGTGACAGAAGCAGTGTCAACAATTATAGACCAATTGCGATCCTACCTACAATATCAAAATTATTTGAACGTCTTATAAATACTATAAATATTAAGGTTAAATATTTAGAAGAAAACAATCTACTATCGAACTCACAATATGGTTTCCGACTGGGCCGTTCAACAAACAATGCAGTACTAGATCTTGTTAATTTTATAGTTCACAAATTGGATAATAAAAAGAAATGCGTTACTATATTTTTGGACCTTGCAAAGGCATTTGACACTGTTTCTGTCCCCTGCCTTGTAGATAAACTAGAAGCTCACGGTATCAGAGGAACTCCATTGGCACTGTTATCTGATTACCTGCGAAACAGAACTCAATCCGTAAAAATTGGCGACAATATTAGTAAAGAACTGCCGGTCACTTACGGGGTACCACAGGGAAGCATATTGGGTCCCACTCTTTTTCTTTGCTATGTGAACCAGCTCTGTGCACTTAACCTCCAAAACTGCATATGCAGACGACACGGCTCTTACCTTTTACGGAGACACATTTGATGATGTTTTTAAATCTGCTCAAGTAGGATTTAATAAAGTGTGCCATTGGTTATCATCCCACTCCCTTACTTTAAATGAGGATAAAACAAAATACATTGTGTTTTCAATTCAAAACCGTAAAGAAGTCATTAATATCAAGAACCAAATTTATGTACACAAATGTAATTTTTCTCAACCTTCAAAGTGTAACTGTTCCAAAATTTCCCGTGTTAATATTATAAAATATCTTGGTATTGAGATTGACGCTAATCTAACCTTTGAGAACCACATCAATTCCTTGAGTAACAAAATTCGGAAACTGTCTTACATTTTTAAAACACTACGGGAAGTGGCAGATAGACAGATTATAAAGTCGGTATATGAGGCATTAGTACAGTCCATCATATCGTATTGTATCACTACGTGGGGCGGAGCTTCCAAATCTAAATTATTAACCCTCGAGAGAGCCCAAAGAATGTTACTTAAAGTTAGCCTTGCAAAACCTCGCTTATATCCTACAACTAAATTATACGAAGACGCCCAAGTCCTTTCTGTTCGTCAACTTTATATATACTATACTCTGCTACATACACATAATAAAATACCCACAGAAGGCCGTAGAACACTCATTGCCCACACGAGGCGTAGCTACGCTACCTGTGAGCCTGCAGCCGTCCACACTTCTTTTGCTCAGAGATTTATTAAATATTTGGGTAGCTCACTCTATAACAAATGTAATAAACATCTTTGTATATCAAACTGTACCAAAACTGAATGCAAAAATATAATTTATAAATGGTTACTCGGTCTTAATTACGAAGAAACCGAAAAGTTATTATTAGCTAAAATGTAAAATTTATTTATTTATATATAAAAAGGTATAAGTTATATAATATATAATATTGTAATCTATATATTATACACACACACAACCAACATACAACACACAAAAACTTACACACATTAACCTAAATAATTTTACCTAAACAACCTAAAAATTAACCTAAACAACCTAAATAATTAAGATTATTTTATTACTTTAAATGAAGAAACTAGAAATATTCATTTGTCAATGGATATATTATATAATATATATATATATATATATATATATATATATATATATATATATATATATATATTGAGTGTAACTTACTGGTGTTCACAAACTATACACTGATAATTTAATAATTTTGTTTTGGGGGGGCCTGGAGATCTATATTACAGGCTTGGCCTAGTTTAGACTCCAGATCTCCCACAAGTTACAACAATAACATGTGTAAACAATTAGTTTTTAAGTACTTTAAAACTTGTAATTTGTGGAGATGAATAATAAACGATTTATTATTATTTATTATTTATAGTTTCTGAACCCAAGACTTGTCGTAGGGCTAGGGTTCTTAACAGACACACACACTACACACCGCACACATACACTATACACCACACACCGCACACATACACTACACACCACACACCGCACACATACACTATACACCACACACCGCACACATACACTACACACCACACACCGCACACATACACTATACACCACACACCGCACACATACACTATACACCACACACCGCACACATACACTATACACCACACACCGCACACATACACTACACACCACACACCGCACACATACACTATACACCACACACCGCACACATACACTATACACCACACATACACTATACACCACACACCGCACACATACACTGTACACCACACACCGCACACATACACTACACACCACACCGCACACATACACTACACACCACACACCGCACACATACACTATACACCACACACCGCACACATACACTATACACCACACACACACCGCACACATACACTATACACCACACACCGCACACATACACTATACACCACACACCGCACACATACACTATACACCACACACACACCGCACACATACACTATACACCACACACCACACACCACACACATACACTATACACCACACACCGCACACATACACTATACACCACACACCGCACACATACACTATACACCACACACCGCACACATACACTATACACCACACACACACCGCACACATACACTATACACCACACACCGCACACATACACTATACACCACACACACACCGCACACATACACTATACACCACACACACACCGCACACATACACTATACACCACACACCGCACACATACACTATACACCACACACCGCACAAATACACTATACACCACACACCGCACACATACACTACACACCATACACCGCACACATACACTATACACCACACACCGCACACATACACTATACACCACACACCGTACACATACACTATACACCACACACCGCACACATACCTGGGATCCACGCTCCAGTATCCTATGTATCTTAGTAACATAGATAAGATTTATGAACTATTAGGTCTATTGTTAAGAAAATGTTTGTATATTTAATATTTAAGAAAAGACTGTATGCGTTCTAAATAAATAAATAAAAATAAATAAAATATGTCGCGGGTTCTAATCCCGCTCAGGGAAAAAAACGTTTTCTATGTTCCTGGATTGTGGATGTGTACTAAATATGTGTGTATAATATTATAGAAAACTGAAATTTATATAATATATAGTTCAAAGTATTAAATATACTTCCCGTTGTCTGGTAACACAAGTTCTTGGATACTTACCACGTGGTTAGATTGCCGCGGTATGAAGCGTCCATAAGTATTATTATTATGATAGAACTTAATAGAGATGTCGGAGAGACGTACCACAGTCCACAGACGGACAGTGCGTGCTGTTATTGTGGATGATTTCTTTCTCATAGCGTGTCGAGCGGGAGCCGCAGCGTGTCACGTGCGTGACGACGTGCCGCGCAACGTACAGCGTGACGGCCGCCACGTGACGATATACAAACATGTGAGCTCGTCACAAAAGAGATATGATGTCGGTGAGTTCTTATGCCGGCTTATAACTTTATATTATTATCTTATCTCTGTGCTATATCCGGTTTTGTTATAAACCTACTGTTACTGACCGACCTGAACTCATACTCAACCGACGACTCATTCACTCCTATGAGGCGATTATCTCTTACCATCAGGCGATCCGCTTGCTAGTTATCTTGTCCACTTCTTAGAAAAATACATGTGAAGTTACGATTGATTACACGTTACTGAAAATTTATTGTCTATATTATGTAGCCTGTATGTCTGTTGAACAGTACCTCGTGGTGGCAAAGCTCTATAAGGTGACTGGCCTGACTACACTACTCCTGAGACGAGGGTCCCGTAGATCCTCTGATCCCGGTTCGTGCCGCGGCCTTTGTACCGGGACTCGAACCTAATCCCTCCGAGGTCAAAAGCAAAGGGCAAGCACTTTAAACTGGCTTAAAGTTCAAACGCTTTGTCAATATATTTCAACCTTAAAGTATCGTAGTTGCTTTATATTGTGCTATCAGGGAATCTAATTGAAAGCAGGTTTTTTTATAATTTAAAATAACGACAATTTTTATAAAAACTATAACTCGACTACGAAAATTATATAGCCTATGTTACCCGGGCCATTATTACAAATCTATTGACATCTCGTTCATTAAAATCGGATCAGTAGGTGAAACAAACATACATTTACTGCCAGAATTATTACCCTTCCTTTTGGCTTCGCTGTAGTCGGGTAAACACCAACTACAGACTTAAAGCCCATACGGCCCATACGGCTAAAAAGGCTTTATAGCTACATACTTTTTAGCTAGACATTACAATGCGGTATTTTCCTGTATTTGAGGCCTTGAGCGCGGGGACCGAATCCAGAAATTCCGTAACGAAAAAACCTCACGCTCCCGCATCGTCTAACGTCGTTTCAGTTCGGCAGTCTTCGACACGGCGTTTTATTTTTAAGATTTAAGACGGAAGTAAAATCTATCTCTGAACCAAATATTAAAGCATGGCTAACGCCGTTTTAGTAAGGACGTGTGCCGATAGATGGCGCTTTAGCGCCATCTATCTATCTATTCTTTTGCTTCAATAATTTACTAATAGATGGCGTTCCCAGCTTGTAATTCATGTACGTAGTATGATCTTCACTAGATTTTGGAAGCACAAAAGGTGTCCTAAGAAATGTGGGAATCGAACTTGGGTTACTTTGCTTACACAGCCATGACATGTAAGGTACACGGCTACCGACTCTATGACGCGGCACTTAAAAAGTTGTATTTAAATGGTAGGTTCCTGGATTGATGACGAATAACGAATATTAGTCCAAAGTCCACTTTTTATATGAGACAAAGAAAACTGACGGCCGTTAATATTTTGCGCGAAATGTTCGATTATAATTTTTTTTTGCACTTTTCCACTTTTTAGAGTTTTGTTTTTTGAACATATTATAAGGACACTGACGATACTAAACAGTATTTAATGCACTTTAGTACTAATAATAAGTTGATATAAAGTTTTGAGAGTCATATAGTTGTTTTAGATTATTTGCCATTTTTCACAGATGAAATTCACCACAAACACTTGTATAGTAGAATCACGTACTTACACTAGTGTTAATCACTTTTTTTAAATTATATAAGGATTTTTTGTATTTTTAATCGGAATTAAACTGCGGAGATGATTTTGACGATTTCGAGCTTCTACCCGCTTTTTTTCAATTTTTTTTATTTATTATTTTTTATTTAATAATTTTTATTTATTCAGAGGCTTTATTATTTATTTAATAAAAGAAAAATTTGTTTGCTTATCGGTCACCACGCTCAAAAAGTGTAACTTGAATTAATATCAAAGAAAAAAAAATACTGCATAAATAAAATAAAATAAATAAATAATTATAATTGCATAAGTTGATACAAAATGCTATGCAATAGCTTTACCGCGGCAGTCCCCGAGTGCCACACGTCTTTCTTTTATTACATAATTAATAGTGCTCTAAAAATTAACATTTTCAAAGAAAGTGCGGATTGCTTTGTAAGGATAACATAAGAGCAGAAAAATAATTGTAAATACGACCTCTTTTTATTAATTATGAGTGATGAGGTTCGGGAAAATTGTTTTTGCTACATTAAAAGTAATATTTTTCTGAAATAAAACTCTTTACGCACGCTTCTCTTGGGGAGTAAGCTGATGAATGCATGACGATCGGACGTGTGATCGGACGAGGCTAACGGAATTTGAGAGGGAGATATAAGTTAGTGAAGATGAAAAGAGAGAGAGAGTTACGTTTCGTACATTTTCCTTCTCTCTTTCCCTTATAACCAGTGCATGAAATATATATACAGGATGTTTTTCAGTCAGTGTCCAGCCAATTACAGAGGGTGCAAAAAAGCACCCAAAGTAAAAAAGCGCATTGCACCGCAGACGAAAGGTTCCCCCCCCCCCAAACAGAGATTCGTCCCTGCCCCCCTATCCTCCCAATCTGCATGGTTCAAGCCCGCGCAGAATCGTAGTTCAGAGTTAGCGGTTTTCCCCGCTCTCCCCAGTAAGGCCATGCCCTCCGCGCCCAAAGCGCCTAAGGCCACGCCCCCTCCGACTCCCAGCTTCACTGCAGACCTCTCTTTCGTCCAGTAGTTCTTAACCAACATCGGGCCTATTGACCCGATGGAGCTTTCTATTTTAGCGACATAGCTAAAAGCTCAGACCATCAGGTCTTGATCCGTCAGACCAATGCTCTCTCCACCAACGGTAATTAATGGAGCCTTCGGGAAGGACAAAGCCGCACTCGTTACGCGTAGTATCGTTCAATACGAACGGCATTAGGAATAACATTAGCGAAATTCGCGATTTTGTAAGCAGCCAAAATGTCGACATTCTTCTAGTGCAGGAGACGTTTTTAAAACCTAGTATGAGGAGCCCTAAAATGGCAAACTACAAAATAGTCAGAAACGATAGAACTCGATCCCAGCTCGGAGGCACTCTTATTTACTATAAAAAATCCATGCATTGTATTCCCCTAGAGCCACCGCCATTGTAAACTTTAGAAACATCTGTTTGCCACATTAGTATGTCCGGTCACGGACCCATTGTATTAGTAAGCGCGAACTTAGCGTGCAACAACGAACTACATTCCAGCGACCTACAGGCGCTATTTAACTTAGGCAACGCTGTCATCATTGCCGGCGACCTAAATTGCAAACACACTGAGTGGGGCAACGTATATAACAATAGAAACGGCGTCATTCTTTGTAGATTAACCGATACTCTAGATTTTGCACTATAAGCTCCCACTGACCCCACTCGCTATGACACCAATGAAAACATCAACGGTGTCATACGCGATCCTAGTACGATAGACATAGCTTTAGTTAAAAATGTTTCTCTCAATATCTATATGGAGACTGTCCACGAGCTTAACTGGGACCACAGACCGGTTACGATTACACTTGTTAGTCTTAACCCCAATAATTCTAGTACTAGGAAGATAGTAGATTATAAACCATTAGCGGAGAACATCAAAGTCCTCCAATCTAGTCACCTAGATAAAATCCCCGATATTATAGATAGTGAAGAGACAGCTATAGAGGCCGCCTCCCACTTGACCGACCACCTGGTAGCGACCATAGAGAACTCATCTAGGGAGGTGCCAACGACCCCCAAGGGCCGTTGGCCCCTTCCTGAGGACATAAGGGAGTCCATCAGACTCCGAAATGCGGCTAAGTGCACATATGATCGCTACCCGTCGGAAGAGTGGAGGAAAGCCCTCCGTCACTACGAGAGGGAAGTTAAGTTTAAAATTAAACAGCACAAAGCCGAGAGTTGGGATCGACTTCTCAGTGATTTAGAACCGTCTCACGTGGCATACTGGCCACTCGCAAAGGCCCTCAAAAACAACACGGAGAGCGATATGCCTCCGTTAGACAGACCTAACCGTCCTCCTGCATTCGAAGACATAGACAAGGCCGAGTGCCTTGTGTATAATTTCGAACAACAGTGCCGGCCGAGTACTCTCCCGATTGATCCCGTGCACCTTAGCTTAGTAAATAGTGAGGTCGACAGCTGACTCTCGAGGCCACCTGATGTAGATAGGGTAAGGATGGTGGACTCGGAGGAGGTCAGTGACATTATTGAGTGTATGAATGCCAAAAAGGCCCCAGGCTCGACGGTATTTCAAACAAAACACTTAAAGTGTTACCGTCCGAGCTAATTCAACTCCTAGTGAACATCTTTAACGCCCTCTTAGTAGGATGTTCATTTCGAGACATTTGGAAAGTAGCTATTGTCATAGGTATCCACAAACCGGGGAAACCCCGGAAGGTGCCTGGTAGCTACCGTCCAATAAGTCTCATTAGCTCCCTTGGTAAAGTCTACGAAAGAGTTATTAAAAGGCGCCTCAATGACGTCATAACGGCAGTTTTCCTGCAGTTTGCCTTCCGCTAAATGCACAGCTGTTCCGCTCAAGTACACCGCTTAGCGGAGTACATAATAACTAGCAAAAACGACAGGAAGACGACATGCGCCGTATCCTTTGACATTGCAAAAGCTTTTGATAAAATTTGGCATAACTAACTGTTATACAAACTCTATCAAATGGAAATACCCGATTATCTCGTTTCACTAATTAGTCACTTTTAAAAAAATCGTAAATTTCATTTCCGCGTAGAAGGCGCACTGTCGTCGCCAAGATATATGGAGGCGGGAGTACCGCAGGGCTCGGTCCTCTCGCCCTCCCTATATAACCTGTACACTAGTGGCATCCCTAATCAGGCTAAGGTGCAATTAGCTATGTTCGCGGACGACACAGCCCTTTATTATTTCCACACACGAGCCTGTACCGCGTCTAAAGCCCTCCAGGAGTCAGTTACCGCTCTCGGTAATTGGTTCTCCAAATGGAGAATAGAAGTTAATCCCGACAAAAGTCACGCCATCCAATTCGATAGTAAAAGTGCAGTGAGGCTTACTTGCCCCCGTAAACTAATGAGCCCTATTAGCCTGCACATACAACATAATTCCTGAGGTCACTCAGGTCAAATATTTAGGCGTAGTACTAAACAAGTCGATGACGTTTTCGAGTCACATCAGTAATACATTACGTAAAGCGAAATTTGTACTTTTCAAATTATATCCGCTAATTAATTCGCGAAGCAAAATGTCCCTAAGACATAAGCTTACATTGTATAAAGTTTGCATTAGAACGATACTCACTTATGTGTGCGTCTCTTTCGTACAGATAAGCGAGTCTCAACTGGACCGTTTGCAAAGAGTCCAAAACCGGTTCCTACGCATGGCAACAGGCGCCCCCTGGTACATGCGTAACATCGACTTGCATAGGGACCGCGAGCTCGTCACTATCAAAGCCTATATCAAGGAACTCGTAGAGAGATTCTTTGATAAAGGCAAAAATCACCCAAACCCCCTTATCCAAAAGGCCCTGGCCCTATGACCACGACGCACAGACTTTCCGACACCCGTACAAACGGCCTAAGCATATCTTAGCCGATCCCGTTGACTCGATCACAAAATACGTAACGTACTGCGTAGATTTACATAAACACAAACCACACGCACCCCGAGATCCCACATCAGACACGACAACACGTACAGACGTACAGACCGACCCTAACACGTGACCGGACCCTAACACGAGACCGGACCCGAACCCGAGTTCGAGTTCGCATCCTAGTAGACTAGGTTCACTTGCAAATAGTGTCCGCGACCGCGATATTGATATAAAGAGCTCTACCAATACCGCGAACCTCATCGACATTAGGACTTACGCGCGCGAGTCATCCCGACCGTACGCGGAAGGGGAGAGGGACGGCCCTCGCAGTACCGATACCATTCAAAACGAGAGCTCCTCTATCGCGATAACTCGCACGCAGCTAGTTTCTGCTACCGCGCGCGAGCAACCTCACTCATCAGCAAGTGAGGAAGGGGTCAGACCCCTTAGCAGGAGAGACCCGCGTCAAAATCCCCTGTCATAATAATAGCTCACAATCCGTAGCTGTTCCCAATATCCGGTCTGAACATCACCCGGGTGATATTAGGGAGGGTCAACTCTCCCTCCCATCGACTTTTACCAAATAAACTAGCCACCAGGCTAGTTATAATCCGATTTAGCTACAGCGATCTTAACCCGACCCTTAGCATAGACCCTTTCGAAAAAAAAAAAAGTCAGTGTCCAAACTTTTAGGAATGAATATAGTCTTGAATATAAGCAACTTTTCCATAGTAAAAGTTACTTATATTCAAGAGTAAGTGAAAGTTTGGACACTGACTGTAAAAACACCGGGTATAACTAAGTCAGTAGTTCGTTTGCGAGTTTTAATTCAGTCGTGTGCTCTGTACACTCGTTTTTTTAAGTTGTTTAAATTTTTTACAGATAAAGAAGTACTCTATTTGTGACGATTTTTAGTTTTGTAGGATTTGGTTTCATTTGGTAGCAAAATCAACTGAAAAAAGCTTTATGTCGAATTTGTAAATGCACCCGTAAACGCAAAAATGTCACCAAATCGCAACGAGCAAGCGAGTTAACGCTATTCGAATTGTTCGCGTTATCTTACTGTAATTAACTATTCAAACGTAATAAAGTCCGGCTAACCGACAAATAAAAGGGGGTGCTGTTTACAATGTAATAATCTGCGACAATGCACCGGCCACAAGGGGTTCTGCCAAATTAGATAGGCATCATCTACGAATAAAGACGTATCTGAAATATCTACTACTTAAATTTCGACTTTAATAAATTTGTAATAAGTTCGCTTTTAGCGTAAATATTGTAGAATGGAGACGTTGATTATGTAGTGTTTTTGTCGGACAAATATCGACTTTGATGCAATACATTACGGTCGTTAATTGCGTGTTATGTCACAGTTCTTTTTAGTTTCGACATATGAGTTTCAATCTTAGTGCCACGAAATAAGGTTAAATGCACATTGAATTGCATATAATATGACAACTTAATGACGCATAGAACAGGTTAACAGCTTGAGAATTCTTCTGTGAGGCTACATCTGCTACGTATTAATATTTTATTAATTAGTTTGGTACATGTACGTGCAACGTTACAATATATATATATATATATATATATATATATATATATATATATATATATATATATGTGTTTCTGTGATCTCGGAAACGGCTCTAACGATTTCGCTGAAATTTGGTGTATGGGGGTTTTCGGGGGTAAACAATCGATCTAGATTCGTCTTATGTTTGGGAAAACGCGTGTTTTCGAGTTTTCATGCGTTTTCCTGTCCACGCTGAATATGGTCGCTAATTTCGTCTTGCCTGCCACTGTCCGTCTGGTCCAGCAGGGTTAAGCCGCGGACGGCAAGAAACGAGTATTACGGGTTTCCCGCTCGGTGACTTACTTTTGTTTTTTTTTATATATTATGTTCAAGTTTATATGTAATTTTTTAATTTTTATTGTTTTAAGACAAGTTTAAAAAAATGTAGTTAATGTTTGAGATAACAATATATATTTCTCATAAATATGTCTAACATTTACCTATACTGATTACGTGAATAAGATTTATGCTTTCGTGTTTCACCATACTACAATAAATAGTAATAACCGAGCAAATCTCGGTCGCCCAGGTACTTATAATATTATATAATATGTGAAAGTTTGTGAGGATGGATAGATGTTTGTATGTTGTGTTACTCTTTCACACAAAAACTACTGAACTGATTTCGAGTCAACCGAGTCGACCGCTAAATTAGCTCAAAGGCCGCATAGTAAAGGCTCGCGGGCCGCACGTTGGTCATGCCTGCTATAGAGTATAGAGAGGATAGTTCTTGCTAATCGCTTACCATCGTGCGTGTCATCTGCTCGTTTTTCTAGTCACAAGGTAAAAGCCTACAAGCGATTTTATTAAATATCAAAATTAATAAAATGCAATGACGTTTTATTTTGAAAGTATTACATGTAGGTACTTCATATAAATTAAGAATATAATATTGTTATTAAATAGATTATGATATTAAAGCATAAAAAATCTAGTCATTAATGTCAAATCTTCGAGATATTTAAACCAAACACATCCCAGGTTTTTAGTGCAATATAAAATTGAGCACCGTCAGCGTAGTTTTTTTTCTGGTCAGGCTTTAGAATTTAAATTAATCCTTCTATTATTATAAATGTGAAAGTTTATGAGGGTGGATGGATGGATGGATGCATGTTTGTTACTCTTTCATGCAAAAACTACTGAACGGATTTCAATTAAATTTAGTATGGTAGTATTTTAAGCTCTGAATGAAAATATGGGATATTATTTATCCCGAAAAAGTATAGTGTACCCGTGGGATACTGTATTTACGCGGGCGAAGCCACGGACAAGAGATAGTAGTTAATGTAACTCAGTACAATACCCAACCACTTGGCACAGTTAAATAAAGATACAGAAAAGGTAAATAATTTCATCCTTCTACGCTGACATTTCTGCAAAATATACGCCATGCGGCCCCATCGAGACCCCGTCGTAACTCAACTGTGCAAAACAATTTATTTCGGGGCCTTAAAATTTTAAATCGTTTGATTCCGTCTTTGTTCGCCGAAAACCGCGGCACCGCGGAGACAAATGCGTCTGTGTTCGCGGAATCTAATAAAAATGTTAAGATAAAGTGTTATGATTTACGTCGCACTCGACGCCCCAGCACAGAATAAAGAGACACAGAAGACATGCTTCAAATATTGCGCACTCGACAACGCACATATTATAGAGATCATTTATAATATTTAGTCTTATTTGTATTATATTCGGAAAAAATTAGGAATTACTACTTGACAAATATAAAATATATAACATTTCATGGGTAAGTAGTTTTGTGAATAAGTACTCTATCTAAAAATTACAAAAAAGTATGAATATTTTTTTGGATATTAGTAAAAAATCTTTATTAGTTTACTTACATCATGAACAAAAATGATTATAGTAAATAATTATGCACTTAACTGCACAAAGGCATGGTCAAGTAAAAACTACTTATATTAAAAGCCACTAGATTTAACAGCAATGAAATGTTGCCAATGGGTTCACTTAATAGTTATGTGTGTAGGTTGTGTGCACAATAGATAATATTTAATTCATTAATTTATTCAAAAGCGCAATCCTGAAATACGCCGGGTATTTTGTTAAAAGTATTTAGCAAGACACATTAGTATGGAAAGTTACAAGTTCCTACCTCTTATACCTAGTTTAAAAATGCCTGGGGGAAAAAATTGTAAACCACATTGGAGGTGAATTACTCGAGAATGGTTTACATTATAAAAAAGCCATGTATAAAATCTCGCCTTTATTTAAAAAGGCCTATTCAACGATATTATCAGACGATTAGGTAGAATGAAAAAAAAACATCCCCACTTCACATGAATACGTGTCGTTCCTCCTAAAATACAAAATTATAATTATTCATATGATGACAAAAATAAAGTTTACATGGAATCTATAACTATACAAAATTTCGTCCATTTATATATTATTCCTACTTTAAACGAGACAATCTTGTTTAGTATAATCGGTTTCTCGAAAACGACTGCAAGTATTTCCATGAAATTTAGTGTGCAGGGAGTTTTAGGGGAGAAAAATCTATCTAGCTCGGTCCTATGCCTGGGAAACTTTGCATTCTTAAGCTACTAACAATTCTACTAATATTATGAATGTGAAAGTTTGTGAGGATGGATGAATGGATAGATCGATGATCGATGGATGGATGTTAGTTACTTTATCACGCAAAAACTACTAAACAGATTTCGATGAAATTTGGTATGGTAGTAGTTTAAGATCTGGATTGAAACATAGGCTACTTTTTATCCCGGAAAAGTACAGTGTTCCCGCGGGATATTCGATAGTATTTCTACGCGGGTGGAGCCGCGGGGAACAGCTAGCGGCTCCACCCGTTATATCAATAATTTCGACTCTATTGTGTCAGTCCAATTGGCAGTTTGGTGTACGTATGTATAATTTTTGCTTTGTTCAAAAATTCGGAATGTAGTGGGTTTGAATCCCGTTAGCTGATAATGTATATTTAGGTTTGCATACAGCAGTCAGGTAAATATTTTTGTGATTTTTTAAGTTTCTTTAAATTTATTAAACTCCAAGCAAAGTTCAGTTACCCAGGTACTATTCATAATAGGATAATAACAAGGGAGGACAGGCGAACGGACGGGCAAAAAGAAACAATAAGGGTTTCATGTAGATACTACGGAACCCTAAGAATGATACTAGTCACGAACATATTAACTTCTGTGTCCATTTATTCTGTGCTGGGGCCCCCGTGGCCACTCAACGCCATCATATCTTTATGTACTCGCTAACTTTTGATATAAATCTTGTATTTTTTCATCCTTTTCCCCGTTATATTTGGCCAGGCTCAAAGCTAGTGTAATAATTTGTGTTCCAAAGGACACTGCTCTCTATTAAGGAGGTTTTGTCACAGATACGTGGAACCTTTCCACATGCAGCTTTGTCTGCCAACTGTTGGAGTGATCAAATTAAATATCTATTTAACATAATATAAACATTAAACATACATTATGATATATGAAGCTATTATAAATGTGAAAGTTTGTGAGGATAGATGGATGTTTGTTACACCTTCACGCAAAAACGACTGAACGGATTTATATTTATAAATTTTGAAAAAATACAGTATTCACGTGGGATATTTACGCGGGCGGAGCCGCGGGAAAAAGTTAAGTTTAGAAAAAGTTAGATGAAATAATTATTAGCTATTTAACTACGGACGACAATAAAGGGGTCATAGTTAAAGTAATTATTACAGGTAATAGTTGACCCTTACCTAGGTCTTATCGTAAACCACCCCTAATGCTTTCCCTTTGACGGGGTCAGTGGCTGACGAGTCCCTTTATATTAATACTAGCATTTGCTCGCGGCTTCGCCCGGGTGAAATTGGTTTGTAATAAGTTGTCATCCAAAGAATTATGTAATTGTTTATTTCTAACGAACGATATCTTTATAATAATTTAAAAAAAACTTTCCGTATTTTACCCTCTTACGGGCATAATTTCAGATAACGCTTAAATACGTTACTCTTTATTTTTTTCCTACTCAATTCATACAAATATGTCCAAGTCCAAATATCATGCAAATATGTCCAAGGAATAAAAAGTTTCATGAAAACTTTATCTCCTATTTTACCCCCTTTAAGAAAATAGTTATGAAAAATCCTTTCTTAGTGGATGCCTACATTATATGAGAAATACGTGTGCAAGATTTCAAATTTCTAGCCTTAAGCCTGTGCGTTGATAACTTGATACATCAGTCAATCAGCTTTGCCTTTTGTATATTATATATGGCCCACCACATTTACCCACCACTGCAACTCCTGTGTACGCCAGGATCGACAGTGGTAATCAACCACAAAAACCCTTTGATATGATCTCAGGGGTGCCCGGGGGACATGCTAAATCTGTCTTCCTGTCTCTGGCACCCGCAACGAAATTAATCAGAAGATTGTAGGAGGAGTAGGAAGTATTGCAGTTTCCCTCCCCAAGCAAAGCAAACAGCAAAAATTGTGATGACAAAAAAGTCAGAATTAAAGGGGAAGCACCACGGGAATATCATGTTTTTTTTTATGACTACAAGACAGAATGTAATTAAATGTTTTAATTTATAATATGACAATTAATTACAATGCATTTAAAATGACAAAATAGTGTTGCATTGTTTCCAATAGTATTTATGACAAAGTCGCTTGAAAGCCCGGAAGTTCCTCGCGCAGCCCACGAGATCTTCATAGTACCCAACCCTAGAAACACAATGGACGCTGTTCAACATTTCGATTCTTTCGTCATACCAGAGATCACACTCCCAGAGCATGTGATGAGCAGTTTGTTCATAAGGGCTACCTTCGGTCGAACACTCGCATATCGGAGACGAGACTAATGTAAAACCAAAAAGTTTCGCTTTAAAGTTTCCGTGTCCTGTCAAAAATTGTGCGACGTAGTGATCTATTTCTATCCATTGCTTGTAGAGTCGATCGCGTACCGAAGGGAGGAAATTATATAGGTGACGCCCTTTGATAGTGTTGTCCCACCGTTCCTGCCACTCAGAAATTAGGTTCTGTATAGAACTTTGTCAGAAAAAGATTCGATAATCTTGGTCGCGGCATTGTTAATGGTAATATCAGCACAATAAGCTAATAGAAACTCGAAACAAACACATCAACCGGTTAACATCAAAATTTATAATTGTCAAATTTTCAACCGTACTTAACCATACACAACATTACGTTTAGCTGTCAGTTGCGTTTTATTAAGTCACGTTTTATGTCACGTCCCACGGGAATGGGATAAAAAGTATCCTATGTCCGTCTCCTGGTTCTAAGCTACCTCCCCACCATTTTTTTGCCAAATCGGTTCAACCGTTCTTGAGTTATAAATAGTGTAACTAACACGACTTTCTTTTATATATTTACCCCCTTACTAGTAAAAATATTTACACAGTGGATAAGCAATACAATGTTTTGTCCCTGTCTGTCAAACGACTTTTCCCACATATCAGATAAGGACAAAACATTGTATTACTTATCCATGTTGAAATATTTTTATTAGTAAGGTGGATAGAATATAATTATATTAATATAATATTTATTCATATTATCAATATTATATTAATATAATTAAATGATTAATTGATTAATTAACTAGCAGATGTGCGCAACTTCGTTTAACGGAAACGGAACTCTAAAATAATGTAGCCTATGTTACATCTTATAACATATTCAGCTATCTGACAGTGAAACTCCCGTGAAAATCGGTCCAGCCGTTTCAGAGGTCAGCCGGAACAAACAGACATACAGACGTTGTTCTGTCTTAACTACGAACTGGAGTAAATAAACATCTACACCTACAACCTACATCTAAATATCGTTGCTTATCAGTAGATCGTGCAACAGGCCATTGTTGATAAATAAAGGTGCCAAAACAACTTTTCTCTTATTCCGAAGGTAATTGGTTGGGCTGCATCAGCCAATCAGCAATTCGTATGCATGGAGTTCTGCCTCATTTGAAGTTAGAAATGTTTCATTTAATAAGGAAACTGTATGATTTGCGCTGACATACAGTTTCCTTATTAAATATAATTTAATAAGGAATGCAATTACGCGGGATTTACATGGATTGATTGTCACCATGCGACGAGTGGCTTGACGAATCGCCTTGTCATTTATGTTGGCAAAGTTGCCTTGCGACCCAGCCGAATTGCCGTTTACACGGATGATCATGTCATTTGGGATTCCCATGGGTCGATATTCACCGCACCCCCCATTAGTTTCCAAACGTTACCTGCGTCATTTTTTTCATTGTAAGAGCGTTTTCCCATTATCCGATCCGATATACAATATTGGACGGGAAAACGCCCTTATGTTGTCAGCATTAATGCGTTTTCTCATTATCCAATGCGATATCCCAAATCGGGCCGATAATAACGATAAAGACAGGTTTGTGTCATAAATTAATATTTAAACAACATCATTATACCTGTCTTTCTCATACCTTAGTATTTTCAGTCTGATATCGGATATCGGATCGGATAATAGGACAACACAAGTTTCAAGAAATATGGCAGATATTAGATATAAAATAGAACCGTTGTGTTTGAATACAAAATGTTTGGTAGAACATAGTCAATCCGTGAACAGATCCGGGGAGTGAAAACAAATTATTTGAATTCCATCGTATATTGAACCGTTTCTGAGATATTCACCATAGAGTAGATTTTTTCCTTAGGGGCTACTTTTGATTGCGGAAAAATGTGATCTTCCTGCGGGATTTTCTTTTGTGCACACGCAGTCACGGGCAACATCTAGTGACAAACAGCCGCAACTTTTTGTTATAACAGAGGCATTAATTACACACACGGTTGAAATTTCGTTTGACGAACATAATTACAGGAACCTCTCTTCCAACCAGAATACAGATTTTGCCACTCTCTAAGAAACTCCGGACGAATCGAACAGATAAAAAATCGCCCGCTCGCGCGAATCCCGCTATCTGCCGATATCCCGCTAATTTATCCCGCCCACCCCGGGATTCTCGTGAAAAATGAGGTCCGCAGTGAAGGTGGGAAACGCTAATCATTGCATTTCTCAAGCGGGAACGATTCCATTATTTAAATCGACCCTAACGCGATGGTGATACTCGTTTCCTGAGCGCAGAAACGCTCTGCAAAGAATTGCAGAATGTTCTCGATTGTGGAGGTGGTACTCGGGAGGTAATTGGCGTCATCAGCTTCACGTGGGAGTGCCATGCTTCGGCACGAATGTGTATCAATACTTCGTTCAGATCCAATTTAATCCTAACGTACACAAAGAGAATAATAGAACAAATTACGTTACCGTTATAAAAATAATGAAATACAACAAGACATTTATTTGATCCAAATCGGATATTTTGGTTTACGTTAAGATTCAATTGCATTTGAACAGAACCCCAATTCTCGTAATTCACTTACAATTTCGTTTTACTTTTGTTGAATTATAAATGAATCGTCTTGATATCATAAACTGATTTTTGGACTTTGGACCAATCAAAACGGATGACGTTGGTTTGACGTTTATGAGAATACCATTTTGCAGTTTAATCATATCGGGACTGGATCTTAACTGTAGAATCGACCTTCTGAGTAAAGTTTATGTATTTTTCAATTTCAAGTAAAAATATATCACAAATTATGTTTGAGTTAACAATATTAATAAAATATCAACGGAATAAAATAGACCAACAATAAACTGCTTACTTAGTTACTAAGAAACTAAACGACTATTTTTTCAAACAAATTTAATATTTCGACAACGGAATTAGTTTCCAATTTAGTTTCATCTTCGACATCGCAACTCGGGCGTCCCGGCGGGGGTCGTGGCGAGGGGTCCAAGATTCCTGACAATTATTAGGGACATAAGAATAAATTCGCTATAGGTATTACGTTTTCAGAAATTTTCCTCGCTGCGCTTTGACGCTGCGCTAGTATGAATTGATATTGCAACTGCTGGCAGGGAGTTAGGGGGTCTTGAAGTCTAAGACAAGACAGAGAAGGGGCCAATTAATTCACTTTGGCGGGAATTAGCGCGGCTCGCCCACAATAAAGTAAAATGCAAATGGCCGCTGCTCTGCGATCTCTCGCCTCATTTCATTATTAACTCTGCAAGTTTCAACTTTTTGCATAATTATATTGTATAACTATTTCAATAAACTACTGTATAATTAATTAATGAAAATTAACCTCATAGTTAAGTAATCGTGAAAGACTAGATCATTTAACACCTGAAGAGTAAAGTAAGGGCCATACTGACCGTCCAGCCTGCAATCCAGGACGGTAACTAGCGGCTATCATTAGTATCAAACAGCCATTAGTATCGGTGGCGGGTTTGCAGCCTGGACCGTGAGTCTGGCCCATGACAAGAAAATACGTTAACACTTTTAAAACATTGTGAATTCGGTACGCTTACTTTTCTGTGAGACCACGGAATCACTTTGATCCTCCCTGTAGTGTCCATAAGCTTTCGCTGCTCTGACGACTTCTGTGGCTGTGGCTATAGCGTGTCGGCGCGTAATCCGGAGGTCGTGGGTGCAAATTCCGCCGAGGCATCAATAAGTTTTCAATGTTTCTTGAAAATTGATGTGTATTAAATATGCGTAAAATATAATAAATACTTCCCGTTGTCTAGTACCTGTAACACAAGTTCATCTAGCATTATATATATTGAATAAATAAATCATTTATTTGCAAGAATAATGAATTACGAAAGATGGTATCTGTTGCAGATCATTTAAGGGTCAATACATTTAACTAATTAAAGAGTATGCAAAATATAAAATAATTCTTAATGCAAAAAATTTATTACTTATACATAGGCTGCACTAAAAGTATCGGGAATGGAATATTTCCACTGTTCCTGTCATATTAAAATCTTTTTAATTTAAAACTCCTTGGTTTTAAAAATCGAATACCGTTTATTTATTTAAAAAAGATTCTCGGTCTTGTCACAAGGTCTTGTCAAACTTGTTTAGTCGTTGAGAAAATGGAATTGACTCGATAAAATTCTAGAGTGATGATTTATTATGACTTTCGAAGTGGTTTAACACAAAAACAGTGTGTTGACCGGATGATTTCTGCATTTGGTGATGAAGCCCCATCCAAAACCACAATTTATCGCTGGTTTGCTGAATTTCAACGTGGACGTGTCAAGCTCAGTGATGATCCCCGTCAAGGTCGTCCAAAAACTGCAGTCACCCAAGAAAACGTTGATGCTGTGCGTAAGCTGATTGAGGAAGATCGACATGTGACATACCGCGAAATTCAGGCAACTTTAGACATTAGCATGAGTCAAATACAAATAATCTTGCATGAACAATTAGGTGTAAAAAAGTTGTTTTCCCGATGGATACCGCATTTGCTCTGTGAAGAGCAAAAAGCGGCTCGCGTTACTTGGTGCGTCAGAACTCTCGAAAGATTCCACGCAGGATTCTCAAATGCTGTATACAACATCGTATCAGGTGACGAATCCTGGATATACGCGTACGAACCCGAAACAAAAAACCAGTCACGAGTTTGGGTGTTCGAAAATGAGTTAAAGCCAACAAAAATTGTTCGTTCACGGAGTGTTTCAAAAAAAAAGGTTGCCACGTTTGTCTCCAAAACCGGCCATGTTGCGACTATTCCTCTTGAGGGACAAAATAACGGTTAATGCAGAATGGTATGCTAACATTTGTTTGCCACAGGTCGTTTCTGAACTCCGTAAAGAGAACTGCAACCGCCGCATCATCCTCCATCACGACAATGCGAGTTCTCACACCGCGCACAGAACAAAAGAGTTTTTAGAGCAAGAAATCATAGAATTATTAGACCATCCGCCGTACAGCCCCGACATAAGCCCTAATGATTTCTATACTTTCCCTAATATAAAGAATAAATTGCGTGGTTAGAGATTTTCATCACCTGAAGAAGCTGTGGACGCCTACAAAACGGAAATTTTGGAGACCCCAACTTCCGAATGGAATGGTTGCTTCAATGATTGGTTCCATCGTATGGAAAAATGTGTCAAATTTCGCGGAGAATACTTCGAAAAGCAATAAATACATTTTTAAATAGTAATGTTGTGTCACTTCCTTGATTCCCGAAATTTTCAGTGCCGCCCTCGTACATATATACTGACGTTATGTGAAGCGTCCATATATGTAGATAATATTAAATTTTTATAAAGAATTTAGTAATTTTAGTTCGGTGGTGCAAGAAGTGATGATTAGACCCTCGATCCTGTATCTCTGTATCGGATCTTGGGGGTGCAGGTGACACAATGCACTCGTGTGGACCTCCTGCTCCCCCGCATCCCCGCTCTCCCGCTCCCCCTGGACCCCCGGCGACAACTTTAATTAAACCTAACTTCTAAGATGACATTCTGTTTAAGATAATTCTGACCATACACCGCGCAATTTTCAGCTCTGCGTCTATAGGAATAAGGGGTTATTGGGCTTGGTGGTGTGCAAAGCATTAACTGTTGCTTCGAGGAGTAAATCTGAAATGGGTTTCTGAGAAGTTTGAGTGTCTGTGGAGTGTGTAGCGTGGAGTGCGCTCGTGGTCGCCGGCTCGGTGTTACTAACGGTGAAGGATTAAGGATTAAACTGATATAACGTAATGAAGTTTGTGTATGGTATTATGTTAGACTAGCTTTTGTCCCCGGCTCCGCTCGAATACTGTATCCCACGTACATACTGTACTTTTTCAGGACGCCCTGCACACGTAAAGTTCGGATCGCGGTCGGAAGCATCTGTGCGGTTCGGACTGCGGATCGAATTGTCGTGTTAATTACAACTAAAAACTAAAAAGAAGTCTGCCTAATCTTTTTTACATAAGCAGTAAATAATGTGCCCAAATTTTCTGTATGTTCTGTAAGTTTAACAACGCCGTATAGAGCGTACTGTAATTTTATTTTATTTAGTAAATGTTTTCGACATTTTAATTATTTTTCTGCCTAAATGTTTACATACTATTTAATTTTCTCGTACATATTTTAAATTATCTTTTTACTTGTTTAGAATCTCACACAGTGTACTTTTATTGCGTGTAACGTGTAACTGTATTCCTTAATCTGCGCATCCATCGTATCTCAAAGGGCGCGTTAAGTACATCGAGCCTTAACCCTTGTCATTACTTAACAGCCCTGAATGTTTTATTCAATACAAAACAACAATTACACGGGGCGACCCATTAGAGGAGTATTACGTAACGTGGCGAATGGCTATCGGCAACGGAACCCCAAATCTCGTAAAGTACTCCCAATTCTAGCAAAGTATTCCCAATTCTAGTAAAGTTAAAATTAAAGCTTACACTTTAATTTTACTTTCATTGAATTACCAGCCTTTGCTCGCGGCTCCGCCCGCGTAATTACATTGTCCCACAGAAACACTTTTTCGGGATAAAATGTAGCCTATGTTTTAATCCAGAACCTAAGCTGCTGCCATACTAAATTTCATAAAAATCCGTTCAGTAGTTTTTGTGTGAAAGAGTAACAAACATCCATCCATCTATCCATCCATACATCCATCCATCCATCCATCCTCGCAAACTTTCACATTTATAATATTAGTAGGATAGTAGGATAAATGAATCGTCTGGATATCATAAATTGATTTTTGGACCAATAAAAACGGGTTTGACGCTAGTTTGACATTTATGAGAATACCATCTTGCGGTTTTAACATACCAGGACTGGATCGTAACTGCATTATTGCAAAACTTAAGTAGCAGTCAAAGTAAAAAAAAAATATTCGAAATTGGTTAGTCGGTCAGTTTCCGAACGTCGGTCTACATGATGCCTACCACCGGTTCGGGAACTAGCCCGGCGAGAAGAAACTTGCAAGGGGCCATCTTTTGTCAAAAAGATGGAAAATTGTTCTTTTAAAATAAAAAAGGTATATATAACAATGTTATGACTAAAACAACATAACAATATGTAATTTAGAAGTAGGCTTACAGGGGGGCAACCTCATTCCTAAGGTGTGCTATAATTCATAAAATCATTAACTTTATAATAGGCTTTAGTACACAGACGTTATATAACTACTTTTTTTAATTTATTGATTAAAAAATTTTGAACGCTTTATGGGATCCTATTGTATAGGCGTATACATTGGCCTTTAAACGAATTCTTTACTTTACTAAGTCTAGTCACTGGTACATCAAGCTTATCCTTATTTCGGGTATTTCTATTGTGGTTGTCACTTTTTTTTTTGGATACGCTTATTTTTTTTAACATATAATACATTTTCTAGAACATACTGAGAAGCTACAGTTAAGATTCCAGTTTCTTTAAACTTCTCTATTAATGACGTGTTGGGGGCCAGCTTGTAGATTGCCCGAACAGCTCGCTTCTGCAGCACAAATATAGTATTTATATCTGCAGCATTTCCCCACAGTAGAACCCCATAGGTCATTATACTATGAAAGTAACTAAAATATACAAGTCTTGCTGTGTTTTCGTCTGAAAATTGTGTTATCTTACTTACTTCAAATGCTGCTGAACTGAGTATGTCGGCCAACCCAACAATATGAGGGCCCCACTGAAGTTTTGCATGTAATTTTATACCTAAAAAGACAGCTGTATCTACTAGTTCCATATCTTTCCCATTCAATAGTCCATTGGTTTCAGTTTGCCTTACATTCGGCAACGCGAACATTATACTTTTTTTTTTTATATTTAACAAAAGATTATTAATAATTTACTTCATCATAGCCTGAGTTTTGGTGATTAATATTAAAAGAGAGTGACGTGTATCGGCAAATAAGACTATCCCGTTTTTTTCATTAATAAGGTACGATAAACCAGAAAAAAAAGGGTCCTAAAATGGATCCTTGTGGACCCCATCCCAATTTTCGTACCTGTGGCTCTTTTTCCATTTATCTCAACCCTGTGAGTCCTATTTAATAATTTATAAATTATTTTTTTAATAATGTCTTGAGGTCCTATTTCTTTAAATCTAAATTCGATTTCACACTGTTTTACATTATCTTTAAGAAGTAATTCAGCATCAGCAGGAGTGGCATATAAATTTTTGTGGTTGAAACTGGAATGTCAGCAAAGAATTTCAGAAGAAAGGCAGAAGGTCCAGACTCCAGTGTCAGAGCATGCTATCGCTCTCCTGCTCACTCGATGGTCAATGCGTGTGTAAGTGCGACAGCATGTGCTGTGCTGACACTGCATCTATACTGAGTGAGTGAGTTGGGTTTTTATGTTCTGAGTGCGCGTTTTTGTCACCACTTGACAGAATTTGTTACATAATACCTTACATTTTACATTTCTGTACAAGTTATATTGAAATGAAAATATGAAACATTTATTTCCACGTAAAACTAACAGAGTTACTTGTGGAATGTCCAAGAAAAATACCTCCGGATCATGTTACAAACCCTCACCCGATTTTAGTAGGTAAGCCATCGATCTCCATTGGTACGTAAAAAGCGAATGTAATTGTGCACAATTCTTTCGAATTATTTTAATGGAGCGCAAAATTGCTCCCGGGACACCTCTTACATCCAAAACGCTTAATTTTTTTATCTTTTACTTTAGTTTCACATGAAAATATTTTTAGTCGCACTGTCCGTTTAGTCGAGTGTTCTCTACTTATCTACACAAGTACATAAATACGTTACACTTAAAAGTGACTTTACATTTAGGGCCTGTTTCACAATCTACTGATACGACGTATCATAACTCAAATAGCATATTTGCACGTTTTGTCTCTGTCGCTTGTCACAAAATAAGCTGCGACAAAACTTCCGAATAAACTATTCCGCGTTTCTATCGAAGATTGTGAAACAGACAGAAAATTGTTATAAAAAAAACTACGTAAAATATATATCTATCGTTACCCGGGGTTACGAATCTATTGACATCTCATTAATGAAAAATTGGATCAGTAGCTTAGGCGCTACGGTAAAACAACGTTAACGTTAACGTTTCGCCGTAGTCGGGTAAAAAATAATGTAGGTACAATTTTTTTAATATTCCTACGCGTGAGAATTATATATATTATCCTTACTAATATTATAAATGTGAAAGCGTGGATGTTTGTTACGCTTTCACGCGAAAACTACTTAACGGATTTTGGTGAAATTTGGTATGGTTGTAGTTTAGACTCTGGATTAAAACATAGGCTACTTTTTATCCCGAAAAAGTAGTGTTCCCGAGGGATACTATATTGACGCGGGCGGAGCCGCGAGCAACAGCTAGTATTATATATATTAGGGCATTTTACTTATTAAGGGCAGTGTAATAGAATTCCTGGAGTAAGGGCCCCTAATTAGGGCGACTTAGGGCACTTGCGTAGGTAGTATTATATACGGAGCTACTAAATTTTATATGTATTCAAATTCCTCCTCTCCCATTCTTAAATAATTTTTAAAATCCACTGGTTCCAGAGCACTGAGTATCCGCATATTGGAGTACCTACTTTTCTCTTAATTTCAAGTAATGCTTGACCCAGATCCTTCTCCTCATCTTTTTTCTTCTATAATATTCATGGATGCAACCTAAGCCACAACAATCGCTGCTTTTTAATGGTTTAGATAAAACAGGTGCTATGATACGTCTCTATACGCGTTCACATTCAGAATGTACACAGAGAGTGAGGGGGCCGGTTTTCAGTGCAGTGTAATAATCGACGCCCTTGCAAGGGGCCACGCCCTCCCCTACTACTACCGGCTACCGGGCCCTGAATACCGTGTAGTACTACACTACTACTACTACCTAGACTACTGTCGATCGCAACAGCGATATTTCACGGAGTGATTTTTGCGCCGCCGCGATGCGGGCCCGCAGCTTCTGTAGAATGCAAATATATTGATATGTAAAATTATATATATTATATATAATTATATATATGTTGATATGTAAAAATTAAAGCAAAACTCACGACGCGATTTACGCCCGCGGCGTGCGCGATTGGTTGCGGGTGTCGCTGCACCGGCGGGCGACTAGTAGTATCGCGCGGGCCGCGATCACCCGCAGCCTCGGCGATTTGCGCCCGCGCTAAGCGTTCGATTGGCGGGCGATATTCTTATGTTTAGATTAGAGTCTACGTTTGCGGGCGAAAATCGCAACCGCGGCGACTTGTAATCGCGCAAATAGCCGGTCTCGTGAGTTTGGAAATAAAATCGCAGTTTCGCGATCGCGGCGGCGGCGGGCGCGACTGACAATCGCTCCGTGAGTTCTCAGCCTAAGAAGTCACGGGTAACATCTAGTATAATAATAAAATATCAATTCTATTATTATACTACCATTGTATACAGTTCAATCACTAGGCCTTTTACAATGAATGGACATCGTGTTTTTTGGGAATTACAATGGGACCCTATAGCTATAGCTAGACAGGTGGTGAATTTCTGTTGCCGCTATAATTATAACAATAAATACTAAAAACAGAATAAAATAAAATATATTATTTAAGTGGGGCTCTCATTCTTTTATCGTGATATTTTGGCGTTTGTTACGGGACCCTCCGTGCGTGAGTCCGACTCGCACTTGGCTAGATTTTCATATATTGTCTGTAATTTTTATAGTAAAACGATGATTATTTGGTCGTACTGTGCACTAGATATTGTCCATAGACAGATAACATAGTTCTTTCGCGATTTCCGTATCAACAAAGTGCGCTAACCCGCAGTTTAAAAATCGTTGTCTAAACAAAACCAATTGAACGAACTGTAAAAATATATCGCGTGAACCCCTGTTTGTTCGGCCCGGGCCCGGGCAGTGTGAAACCCCCAAGCCATTATAGTGTTTGTTCTGTCCCGTGCAGTGTGAAACACCCCGAGCTCTTCACACTGTTTGTGTACATTCTATGAAAATGTTCACCTTATCTGCTTTTCAATCGTTAGCGTTAGTTCACACCGAGACGCGACGCGATTCGTAATAATGGTCCGGGTAACATGGATAAATAATTTACGTAGTCGGGTTATAGTTTTTAAAAATTGTACTTATATAATATATCCTAGCGATCATGACTGTGTAATGAGCAGACATATCGCCTTATGTTAAGCGTCCCTTACTTCAATATACTAGATGAGTTACAAGTGCGTCCTCGTTCTAAAACCCGCTTTACCTTGTATTTTGGCTAATATGTATGAAGTCGTCATTTTCAAATGCAATTAAATAATATCATTACCCTGTGGCCTGTGCTACATAACATTCACAAGATCGCTGCCGTGGTCCAGTGGCTTAAAGCTTGGCTCTCGACTCCGGAGGTCGTGGGTTCGGTCCCCACGTTGGAACAACAAAAACATATCCCCGAGTCTGGAGGTCGATTCTGCTAATTACGTCCTGCAATGATACAGTTACAATTCAGCCCCAATATGTTAAAACTGCAAAATGGTATTCTCATAAACGTCCAACTGACGTCAAACCCGTTTTGATTGGTGCAAACTCCAAATATCAGTTTATGATATCAAGACGATTAATTTATAATTTAATAAAAGTAAATGAGAGTGTAAGTTAAGTACGAGAGTTGGGGTTATGGTTAGGACAATGCAGGCTGATCACCAGAAGGGTTGAGGAACAAACAGACAGACAAAAAGTTTAAAAATTGACTCTCTGGTGTTGGTACCGTATATTAACCTATCGTTTGCATTTGGTGCAAAGCTCTTTATTTGAAATTACAAACAGACACTTCAATTCTATTTAAATGTATAAGTAGATAGAATAAAAGACAAGGTGACTTTAATAAAATCTTATCGAAAAACTATCGTCCTAGGTCCCACCGAGATTTGAACTCGGATCGCTGGATTCAGAGTCCAGAGTGCTAACCGTTACACCATGGGACCGCTCCTACAGGTTCTGAATTCAGGAACCAGGAATTACTAGAATCTAGTCCTAGAAACATAGTCAGCTCATTGCAAATTATTGTAAGAGACTAGCTGTCCCGACACATGTAATTGTTCTATCTTAACAATAAACTGGAATTAATAAATGACTACATCTACTAAGCTTTGCAAGATTTTACTCTGCAAACGGTTAAAACCAGTAACAGAACTAAAAATTTTATTTCGATTGAAACTCCGAATATGTCAGAAAAATTATTATCTAACGCTTAATAAGACGAATAAAAAGATAGTAGTGAACAGATCACTTTAAGCATTTTATATACATTATAGTTGACCTTTACACCATACTAGTGTACGACCGAATGTTCGGTTTCGGTTTCGGTCGAGTTTCGGCTGACTATCTTGCGTTGGGCTCAATTTGATTAAGAACTACTTCGCTGTACACCTAAATCAGTTATATGCAGGCACAACTCGCACTATGCCTGAAATTTTGTACATTGATTAGAATGATGTAACGTTTGACCACATTTAACTGTCACACCGTACACGACAATGATACTTTTACGATAGTCTATTTAGTTAATAAGGCTAACTCTCGTTACCTACTTCGCCATTTGGTTTAGGCATAACGAAATTTGTCGTTTTGTGAATTAGTTATGCCAGGCTTAAACGATTTAAGATAAATAGTTCTTCTACAATAAACAATAGGCTAGATGACAATTTTTTTTATTTCATAAATAAATAGTACTCTTAAATATGAGTAACTTCTCAGAAGAAACAGTATATCAAAAGTCAATATTTTAAAAGGTACGGCGATTTGTATACAAAATATGTAAGTAAACTAATGATGTAGGTTTTGTTTACTAATTTAAATAAATAAAAAATAATTTGTGAACCTTTAAGATGTATCTAATTTCTAAACTACACATAAAATATTATTTCTTTTACATTTACTCAATATATTGGAGTATATTAATGGAACTAAATAGTTTAGATGTCATCATCCCTATTGTAAATATAGTGTTTATTTCGTAAGGTAAAAGCTTAATAGCCGTATTCGGATGGATCACAATCCACCATACTTACACACTTTTAAATTGATTCACTACACTCCCGCCGGCTTAAAAAATAACATAACCAAGAGCATGTCAACACATGTCTATGGAGGGTTCTGTAACTATCAACGCGCAATAGGTTTTTATTTGAATTACTTCAAAAGTTACTGTCCGATTGCGCTCAAAATAAAAATCTTAAAATTGTTTTAGCATGATCTATCAGCATGGAAACTTACAAGTTTCCATCTCTTATAGTTTAGAAATGCCAGGGGGGAGCCAACTTATAAACCACTTTGGAAGCCGATTACTCGAAAATGCTTGACTTTGTTAAAAAGGTAAGTTATAAAACCTTGCTTTTATTTAAAAAAAATATCTCACGATGGGGTAGAATAAAATAATATTTTTCATCCCCACTTCACATAATATTATAATATATGGAGATTGAATACTATGGAACCCTAGAAAGCCAGGCTGATTATACTAACGTTTTCTTTATTTTTCCCTAAAAACATGATCCTTGTAAGGTTGTTTCGGTTTCGGCAGAAACTGAGACCGTTGCCGAATTTCGTTTTCGGTTGCGGTCGTAAGAACCAGTTTCTGTCGGACACTACACCATACACTTAAAATTAATATCTTAGGAGATATCTTAAAATTGAAAAGTGCACGCGAAAATGTATTCAAGCGGTCTCGCACCAACAGGGCGGACGGGACTATTACTTCAATGCAGTAGGTATATTTGCTTAGTTTTTTTGCCACGAACGTAACAGTTGGAAGAGCCAAGTGGGCGAAGCCGCCGGCAAAATCTAGTAGAGAAATAATTTAAACTTCTATCAACACTTCCATTCTAGAATTTCATTTTAGAAACCTACGCTAAGATATTGAAAAGTGCTTGGCTTGTTTGAAGTAACTAGCTATTTTTCACCAGCGAATATTTTTATAGCGAGGGATCACGGGGAGACCCCCCGTAACCCTCGCTTTACTCTCTCGGGGGTCACAAGACGCTGGCGGGGGGTTTAATTTCCTGTTCGGGTTCCGTAGCATCAGTAACGAGCTCATATTGATAACAAACTGATACTTTTGCATCTGGCTGCGGTTCTCGTGCAACGCGGTGTAAGAGATTAGGGTGCAGTCACACGTGACTAAGATGGATGTATATTACATACGTTTGTTTTTCACTTACTGCTACAATATTCTACATATAACTGCTAGCGGCTTAGGGTCAGCTCTCATCAAAAAGCGACGTGACGCGATGCTGCGAAGATAACGATTCAAAATGTAACTTCATTAAGTACACATTACATTGCAAGAGATTAAATGCAGCACCACGTCTCGTCGCCATTCGGAGTGAACTGGTGCTTAAGTTCCAAGTTTTACATGTCAGTTTTGACTAATGACTTATCATTTAGAAGTTATTACATAATATTAAGTATAATCATATTTTATGTATAACATTCATAAAGTAAATGTAAGTTAGAAATTTAATTTTATAGGTAGTTGGTATATATTATCCTTTATACCAGCTATATATCATTTTATATCTGATTGAGTGTACCGTTGGTTCTTGGTGGAAATTCATGTGTACAATAATATCAAACAACTTCTTTATACACTTTTCTACTTTAATTAGGTTTTTACAATAATTTATGAACACGGCCAGATTAAATTTATATTTTACATATTGTCACATTAATTTATCAATTGCAAGTGGTGTAAATAATATACATTAACAATTATTGATATGGTATAATTTAGTATAAATTTGCCCAAAATATTAAATTCTTCATGAAGCGGGCAACATTAATCTGCACAATGTTTTTGAATTATTTTTTATCTACCTACTTATGTTCAATCTACCCTCAATTTACAACTGATGATAAACTAATCGAAACCGGTAAGCACTACATATGTATATAAATTATTCTAAAAACCTAAGTAGAGTGGAAAAGTGTATAAAAAAGTTGTGTGATATTATTCATATTATTTTTTTATTAATGCAACAAAAATATCATATTATTATACTTTGTGAACGGGCCTTAACTGCAAAATACACTCGATGGCAAAAAAACCGCGGCGATGACAAAAGATATTGCACGAGTATTTCGGCTTCATTCCCGAGTCCGCCACAGGCTCTGTTCAGCTAATAACTCCTTATACAAATCCATTGCAAATATTACATCTATGCTATTTAAAAGTAACCTAACCAAGAGCATGTCAGGACATATTTTCTAAGGAGGGTTCCGTAACTGTTAACTCGTAATAGGTTTATTTTTTTTTCAAATTACTTCAAGAGATACTATCCGATTTCGTTAAAAATAATTTTCATAGGGAGTATTTAGCATGATCTATCAGCATAAAAATTGCCATGTTTCTAATTCTCATAGTTAGATATGCCAAGGGGGCACCAATTTATAAACTTCTACAACTTTGGAGGTCGATTACTCGAAAATGATTGACATTATATAAAAAGTCATATACGAAACCTTGCCGTTATTTAAAAATACCTATTCGATCCCCTTAAGATCGGATGGAATGAAAAAAGAATCATCCCCATTTCACGTCATGTATGCGGAGCTAAAATATAAACCGCTGAAATACAAAATTATTATAATTATTATACGATGCCAAAAATATTTTAGATCCAATCGATAACTAGTAACTATACAAAACTTTGCCTACTTATACTCATAATTACCGAAGTTATCAAGTGAGGACAGACGGACAGAGCAAAACTATAAGTTTTCCATATACGGAACACTAATAATGACGTATTTTCTACGAAACCTAATTTTCTAATCTAATATTAAACTTTACTAGTTACATGGGCAAACATTGCTTTTAAGTTGTGTTGGTTCAATTTTATCATGATTGGTTAACTAAGTACATAATAATATTGACTATTGTATAAGATTATTATCAGTGGCATTGGCTACAGATTGGATGATAGTTTGGGCCATCTTTACGGCCCCCCGCGCCACAATATCATCAGTTCCGATACGGCGGCCGGGGGAAATACATGATTATAATATCGGAGGCCGAAATTAGCGAGGTCCCCTGGTGGTCCCGCGGGGGTCCAGAGCTGACGTCATTTTGTTCGTATGTATGTACGTGAGTGCCCCGCTTTAGTGCCCTCGCCGATATTTCCCAAACACACCGTAACTTTACAACGACCAATTCACGTATATTTTTAAACAGACTTTGCGATATGTACTATTATTTAACGATCGCATTGAGGGCGGTAGAAAAGCTTGTGAGTCAAACTCATTTTTTACTTTAGGAACCAATATAGAAAGTGGTAGGGAAGAAAAAAAATTCTACTCTAGCCATTAAGGCAAACACTTATGCCCGATTTCACCAAATTTCTTTAAACGCGTTTATTGCTAAGCTCGGATTTGATCTCTCTCTCCCTTTCAATGTTACAGTCAGATCTTAAACCGAAGCTCAGCGTTAAACGTCGTTTCAATAAGCACAAGAGAATAACTCTTAGGCAAAGAAGAATGTATCTTGACCAAATGTTTATTTACAAGATCTGTCAAAATCAATTGGACTGCGTTAAGTTGATAAACCAAATATACCGTCGCATACCTAGTCGCTTCCAACGTACCTAACTACATCCTTTTTCGACTGTCGTTCGCATAGTTTAACTTTATTCTGATTAATTTTGTATACCAAATTAAATCAGTGTTAACTCAAGTGTTGAGGGATATTATTTTTCACCATGAATCCTGATTTACCGACCAATGATGACAGCGGTAATACCAATCAGCCATCCTTGAGGCCGTCCAATATTTAGAGAATTGATAGTCAAGCGTCTTTTCCAAAGTATCAAACAAGGACAAAACATAGTATAGCTCATCCATTGTGTGAATATTTTTAATAGTAAGGAGGTAACAGTCCAGAGTAGAATTTTACAATCTCAGGTCACTACATACTACATAGTATAAAACCAAGTCGCTTTTTCTGTCTGTCCCTACTTCCTATGTTTATTTAGATCTTTAAAACTACGCAACAGATTTTGACGTGGATTTTTTTAATGGATAGAGTGATTCAAGAGGAAGGTTTATATGTAGATAACATGCATAATATAGTAGAGAAACACTGATAATTTTAGAGGTTTTTAATGGCGTAAATAAACACATTTTTTCGCTCACATTGCAAACGCAGCACTGGCTGAACCCTACGAGATAGATCAAAATAATGTACTACAATAATGTACTCGTATTATACACCTTAAAAAGGTCTATAGAAAGTCCGCGATGGCTAATGTCTATCTCTTAGATATAACCCACAATCTTTATTTTTTATCCTTTACTTATTACGAGAATTAAGGGCTTATTTACGAAGCAATTTTAAGCAATACAGCATTAAATCCTTTAATCCTTAATTTAATATAGATCAATATGGCCCTGTACAGCATGTAATTTAAATAAATATTAGGTCATTACATATGAAATTAGCGTTTTGTAAAGGAGGAATATAAAGTCGATTTTTTAAAACGTAATATATCTATTTAATCAAAGTATATACCATTGATATCTATGCACTTTTGCAATCTCATAGGTAGTTCATAGATTCCTTTACTAAAAAAAAACATTCGGACAGGAATCAATAAAATCTTTGAAGGCGTTTTGGACTGCCCCATCGGATTTAATTTTTTCCCTTGCAAGAAAATATCCAAATTTCTAAAAAAATGGTAATCTGTTGGAGCAAGGTGCGGGGAGTACGGTGGATATCTTAGACATTCCAATTGAAGCTCCTCTAACTTGGTAGCCGTCTGCTGTCCGTGTGTGGTCTAGCGTTACCTAGAGTGAATGACAACCTCGGTTGTTTAGCAGCTAGCTTTTCCATCATGATTTGCAGTTGCTGGCAGTAGACATCTGCCGTAATCGTCTGGTCAGATTTATGAAAGCTGTAGTGAACGATACCGGCACTAGTCTACCACTTACAAGTAACTTTTTTTGAGCCAAATTTCGCAGGATCTACAATTCATCATCAGGTAATGATTCGATTTAAAATCGATTCATTATTGTGCCGGTTGAGTAATGTTGTAACGTAGTTACATTTCCTCTGTTCTTTCAGAGGCTTTAGCGCCATCTATCGGCGCACGTCCTTACTAAAACGGCGTCAGCCTTGCTTTAATACTTAGTTCGTAGATCGATTTTTCCGTCTTAAATCTTAAAAAAATACTAATTTAATTTTGAATAATAATGAAAATACAGTGGATTTATAATATTATATTACATAATATATTGATTATTGATATAATATCTTCTTATTTTGATTTCTGGATCTTGTATCTTTACGCTTTAGTTTATAGTTGTCAAAATTTTAAAAAAGTGGATGGAAGGGTATATGGCACTTCTTTGAATGACATTTCCTTTTAGAATAAAATTTTCGATAGACTCAAGATGTAGTCGTTATAATATTTATATTTTAACCCCGTGTTCACGGTGAGTAATTTAGTATATCTGTGTTGTGAATATTTGGAAAATGCTTGTATAAAACGCATTATTATTTCATGTAAACTATCATCTTGGTAAAATTAGTTTTCAATTATTTGATTGGCCATACCACGTGCTATCATTTGTAGTTTCATCTTACATTCTTGCATTGTTAAAATATTAGGATATTTGTATCCATGCCTTAATTATTCTGTATGTCATCTAAATTGTAATGGCCACACAGCCCGTGATTTTTGATCGTTTGGGGTTAAAATCACACTGGCTGTGGGACGGGACTCCTACCCACACGTTTTTCGTGAATTTTTCAGAAAGCTTCGTTACGGGCACAAGCACCGCCAACTTCGTTACGGGTTCGAGGCACCGGTTAAAAGGACTTATACCTAGCAGTTTCCCACGTCTGGAGTTCTGAGTGCTGCTAGATATTGGACAGGGACTTGGTTTTGTAATCAGTCTGCACCGCCCTCTTGGACGATCTATCGACGTTGATCGGACGCAGCGGTGACGGAGAAGCAACCAGAAGTTGGAGCCCCATCTCGCTCTCTCGCCACGTGCTAGACTCCTGGACTAAAGACCGGACTCCTCAGCTAAGTTCCCACATATATATATATATATATATATATATATATATATATATATATATATATATTGTCACGGGAAATCTCTTTTATTTTAATTTAACCCGTAACAATGTAACGCAGCAGTCGACGCGTCGTTTGTCGATTTGATACACTCAATTCATGAGGTACCCTTTCAAGCATTTTCACCTTCCCAATTTGCTTCAAGTGGAATAAAACAGTGTTATCACTAACACCGCAGCCTGCAGCTAACTCGGACGTGGTTTGTGATGGATCCGCTTCCACAATAGCTTTCAATACTTCATTATCAACTTTGGTCTCCGGCCGTCCACGGGGCTTGTTCTGCAGGTCGAAAATTCCAGAACCAAAACGTTGGAACAAAACGCACTGTGTTTTCTTTTGCGACATGAGCCGTTTCTGCAGCACTGGTGCCACGGTGGAACTCGTACTCGAAAATAATACGATATTTCAAGTTTTCCATTTTGTAAACAGAGTGACGAAAAGAAAAAACCAAAAGAAAATTACGGCTTTCGAAACATAATTGCATGAGTAAATAGCGGTATAAGTTTGAAATTGGAATTCCTAACCAAATTAGATATATTTGAGATCAAAGTGGCCAGTACGACAAAACGCCAATTTCATATGTAAGGACCTAATACTTTCGAAGATATTACAGATTTAAAATGCAGGGACATAGCGGTTGGACCGGCCGAGGGGTCGGTGGCGTGTGCTGCCCGTGCCTAGTTCATACTTATCATTATGTATGGTATTTTCAGAAGCTATTTAGACGGATTCAGTATGCTCCTTATCAAATTAAATACGTTACTCACTTTAAGCATTTTATACACATTATAGTAGCCCTGTAAACCATACAGTTTAAATTAATAATATCTTATATCTAGAAGATATCGTAAAAATTATATTAAAGTGCGAAAAATATATATCAAGCGCGAGCTTTAAATATGTCACATTAAATATTTTATATAGGGTGCGCCAACAAGAAATATAATAGAAAATAATAGCAACAAGTTTTTAAACATTTATTCTCATAAGAATTTACATAAATTCGCTTACATGAGAAATACATAAAATTAAGGAACAGGATTTAACAAGTTATAGGTACTAAATTCTTATCGAGCGCGCTAAGTACGTTAACACGGACAAGTTCATACTATAGGTACTAAGTTCAAATATTACACAAAGCCAAAAAATATGAATGTACGTGAGGGTAGTTGTCTTACGACACGATCGGACACCAGCGACAGGCTGGGTGAATATAAGTAATGTTCTTTAAAATCAGTCAAGAAATGGTGTTATAGTTAATGCCGCCTATGTCTGCACACCCCACAAAAAACATGACTGATCCTCATTTCACTAACTGCAACGTATTTTTATTTATTTATTTTACTATATTTTCTTTGGGACAGCTAATAATTGCGCAATATGCTTAATTCTAACAATTAAATAAAAGCTTAAAAGTAATTACGCAATCATCACCGTTATCCACTACATAACATGTTTTGTAAAGTTAAACTAAATCTAAGTTACAGAGCAAACTCTAACAAACCGGTGACAACTGACATCTAAATACAATACAGTGAAACTAATTCATGTTGGTATCTTGAGAGGTACAATTACATTAATCTGGCTAACGTACAGTAGTCACAGTATATTTTGTTGTATTATGTACTATATTATGTTAACAAGATTTTATATTTGACGGCGTCAAGGATGGCTGATTGGTATTACCGCTGTCATCATTGGTCGGTAAATCGGGATTCATGGTGAAAAATAATATTCCTCAACACTTGAGTTAACACTGATTTAATTTTGTATACAAAATTAATCAGAATAAAGTTAAACTATGCGAACCGACAGTTTCGGAGTAGAGTAGTGTTCACTTCTCCACGGCCCGAATAATTCTGCCTGAAAAAAAGTAGCAGTTCAACCACTCCCACTCTACTCTGTCCACGTGCCGCCAAAACAAGATGTGACGTCACGGTGCTCGCTTGAGGAAGTAATTTCCGTCCGGTGCTTATTAAAATTAATATTCCTCCCGGTACTTAAATTAAAAAAAAAACTGGTAGTTTTCCAATTGCAGCACGAAAGCGCATTATGCGGCATAATGCTCAACGTTGAATGTTTCAACTACAGCAACGCTTCGCACAATCGACCACTCTCCAAAGTACTGCTTGCGCATGATGCGTGCAATCGATAAAAAAGAAATTAATAATAATTACTCAGTGGCAGAAAATTAGTGTTTTTTCTTTAAGTTGGTATTGTGCGAATTTTTTTTATATATTATCGTTAGTAATATTGTTCATTGTTGAAAAAAAATTAAAGCTTTCGTTTCGTCGTAGTTTTTTTGGAAAGAATAAAAGTTAATTCAGACTGTGTTAGAATGAAAGAATAAAAATATAAGTATGGATGAAGGTACAAGCATTGACTATATTTTTTTATATTCCACCATTGATAACTAATAATACATCTACGTATTCCACATTTTTTTTCAACACTGAACTTAGCGCACTCTGCTGGTGCATGTGAAAACTAATTCACGTTTCAATTAAGCATCAGCACAATTCGGCACTGTGCGCCGCTGACTCGCATTATGCTCTATAATTGGAAAAATCTACGACATATTTTAATAGTAAGTGGGATATAATAGATATATATAGACACAATATAGTTGAAAATCTAACACATGAGTGTCGAGTTGTCAGATTTGACATTGACATTTGACTTGACACTCGTGTGCTTGCGATTTTTAGCTCTATTGTTTAAGCGCAGAGTTCCTTTTTCAGTGCTCTGAATTTTCCCCGGCCTTACGGATCCCGGACAAAATGATAGTCCTGGCTGGCTGGTCAACGGGCTAGCTAGAACACAGCAGTTTTATGCGCGGTGATTTGTCGCGGGCTTCGGTGCGATCGGATATTTGTACTTTATGACGCGACTTACACGGGCCCGTAATACACTAGTCTGTAGGTAGCTGGGTACTGCGTATTGAGCTGTCCATTTTTGCTATTTGGAAAGTGGAAAGTTAAGTAGGTTTGTTATAATATTACCATTTTAACAAACTTCAAAAGTAACGGCTAATTAATACACATACGTCATACTACAAAAAACTCAATATAATTAAGTTAAATAGTTATGAGAGTTTACTAGGGTATTGGTGGTTTTCCGACGCACGACGAAAATCGACCGTGACATGTCAATTCGGCTAGGTCGCTAGACAATTTTTCCAACTAAAATGACATGGCAATTTGTCTTGCGACTTGAATAAATACCTAAATTATTTCGGCGAAAATCTACTCACGTTTTCAATCCCGCGAAATAAAAAAAACTACCGACATCGACAATTTTCTTATTTTATATGGTTATATGTAATTATCTACCGGTCGACTATGTTAGCCTACTGCAGGCTATAGGGCTTATAAATTGAAAAATAATGGGCATTGGTCAGTCCTGAAATTCGCAGCTAGTGTTCATTCATAAGAGTCAAAACATTTACCACACTCACTTGTTTCCTTGCCCCCCTAAAGACAATTAAATTAATAATTTTAAGTGTCCCCCGAAAAGTCAAGCTGTGAGCGAGCTGATGATGATGAATTACAGCTAAGAACACTTTCGATCGTGTCAGTTTTTAAACAACAAAAAACTAAATCAAAATCGGTTCATCTATTTGGGAGCTACGATGCCAGACACCTCTCAGTTTTCGTCGGGGGTTAAAAATCATAATATTAATAAAAACTGATCGTCAACCACATCGAAGTCCAGTCAACTCAACTCGCAAGTCGCAACTTAAATATGAGCAAGCCATTCTCAGATTATTTACTCAAGTGCCTTGTAATTCCTTTGCGTTTTCTTTTCAATCCCCGTACAATGAAACACAAAGAGGAGTTGAGTGACAACTTCTGCACTCTCAGCTGTCACGCGCTAATAGACCCTCCAACGCCGCCCCCCGCGGGATGGTAACTGGTAAGCGATTGCCCTATAATCGCACTGCCCTTGTGCTCTATTACAACGGCATAAGGTTGATAATCGTTGTTTGTTGTGTTTGAAGAGCTACAGGATTAGTCCCCACGCGCTAATAATTTAATATCGTCGTAACTGCGATCATAGCGTGTGTTTATACCAGGATTTTATATTAGTTTCCGATGTTTCCAGAGCTGTCTAAAGGTGTACACTTTTTGCTCCTTCCCTGTTACTGAAAGTCTTGTCATTTGATCGTTCGCTGTACAAAAATAGGTGTTGTTCTAATGATAAATTATAGTGAACGTGCTGCTAAACTTCGACTTTCCTGGCTGTTACTGGCACTTGAGATATAAACAAAAAAATACATAAAAGAATATTAGTTGCAAGAGTTCTATCATAAGCTACGAGTAGAATTACAGAAGAATCTAGTAATATTCAACAACGGCTAAGGGCCTGTTCACACCGCGACGATACTCGGCGCTGCGTAGCTTTTCAAAATTGAACTTTATTCACTACACAAAAAGATACACGGCTTCATATGACATCAGTTATGGGCCCCATATATGGTCCGATTTTCCTTCAGTTCCGCCTGAGCGGATGCAAAATCGTATCGTCTGTGTGCAATTTCGAGAACGCATCAGTCGGCCGGATGGACTAAAGCGATTGATTCCAGTGTTTCCAGCTCTGTTTTTGCGAAACTACTGAACTCGCGTCGATTTGTACTAAAAACTACTAAATGAATACTGATAACTATGACTGGTCAATCAAATCAATCAATCAAGGTCAAACAATCACCGGAAAACATGAACCGGTGGTAAGCATCATGTATACCGACGTTCAGAAAGTGGATAAAAATACCTATTTTGAATAAAAAATTGACTTTTGACTTATTATGTTTACTTATGTTTTGTTGTATACAAATTTTATAATTTATTGAATTATATTATTAATTTTACCGTTAAATCAAAATATACTAGGAAATATTACGTATATTATAGTAATTAAACGGATAGTTTTAGGCAAATTACGTACGAATGCTATTATGTACGAGTATTATTATGATAAGGTGTCAATTTTTTTTTTTGTTTTTTTTTTGTTGTGACTTACCTAGGCCTTTTTCATATGATTGATTACTGTCTGGCTCTTTTCTACTAAAACACTACTAACAACTAATCCCTACTAAGGTACACAAATAATAAATAAAGAATCTTCTGGTATTTTGAACAACTTCAACAAATAGGACAATTGACACCTCAGTCCTCCAGTGACCACGGCTGCTGGAAAGTAGCCAAAACGTCGGCAAAAGAAAAGTGCACCGCGACACAATCCGTAAGTATTTAAAACAATTAACAATATTCTCGTAAACATAAGAAATCAATATCTTACTAAGGAAGGAATAAAATACTTAATTTAGTAGTAAAATTTTGTAAAATAACTAAGTTGGCAACATTAATTCTGAATTGAACGGATGGACTGAACGGACCATGTGTGACAAATCGCTTCAGTTCTCGCCAGAGCCGCGGCCGTGCGGGTGTGTGTCGTATACAAGTGTAGTGAGTTTACAATTAATAAACACGACCTTAGCTCGCGGCAAACCAGAACGGACTGATGCGATTTTTCCGTGTGTGTGCTCGAATCCGTTCAGGCCGAACTGACGTCAATACTAACTGAAACGATCGGCCTCTCGTCTATGGAGGCCTTGAACTCATATTACTGCACATACGCTGTGCAGCGAGCTGCCACTTTACATTCGAACTCTTATAATCAAACGTGTATCTTCCTGTGTAATACTAAAATTATAAATAGCTTTCTAAAAAATGCAGCATCATATCGCGTATCGTTATACTCCATATCGTTTCATTGTTGTTTTTGTCAGGAATATGGAGGTAAATTAAACTAAGTCTAGCGTCAGTATACAGCTATTGAGAAAGTCTCATTGGTACACACCACAAGCCGGCATCGCACCTGCACGATCACGCGTGTACTCATGGAGTATATTCACTAGTGACTAGGTCATGGACGCTCTTATCTCCTAGATTCTAGAAAATAAAATATTCACTTACCTATTATTACCCTTAGGATAGGTTATTTTTCATACACGCAGTACAATACATAAACACTTTTTTGTTTTATATAGTGTGTGTGTGTGTGTGTGTGTGTGTGTGTAATGTTATAAAGTTTAAACATTCATTGGACACACATATAATATTAAAAAAAAATGTTATTTGTCGTCATGACAACCAACAATACATCAAAATTCTCAATCTCACGTGATATAAAAACTCAAAAACGAAATTTGAAGACGTCCCTTCGAGAAGGCACAATCTTGACACTATAGCCGTGTACGCGGTAGGAGAATTGTGCACACGTCGTATGCTTGTAATAGTGAAATCTAATCATCAGTTTTCTATGTACAAGTTTATTTGGCCCTAGCTTTCTTTAATCTGTGGTCAAGGTGACTTCTTTGATGACAATGACGGAGTTCGAAAATCAAATCTGTGAAGCGTTCTAAGCCACGTGGTTACTCCAATACATTTCTTTAAGAACTTAGTTATCGTTCTGCACTTTGTGTAAGGCCCCTGTCATTACAAATTACAATGTCGTCGTCCTGTCTCCAAAGCAATAAGAACGAACCTGTGACATGGACATTGAACCATTGATTACAACCCCAACCCCCCCGCCCCATTCCTACTTCACCCCTCTTCCCTCTCCCAGAGGACTTTCAAACATTAGCAGGGAGATAAGGGCGTGAGTACTTTTAACGTCATTTCAAACAGGAAGTTAGATCGATACGTATTTGCTAATTACTTGATAATGCGTATGACTGGGGGCCTAGCAGGAACATATTGTGACAGCGGCGTAAACGTAACTTTATCAATGAAACTTGTCCGGGCGCCGCTGTCAAATGTTCCTACCCCCTGGTCTTGTAATGTAAAGTATCTGTGTAAACGAGCTTTGCTCGGAGCTCTAGTTATAAAAAAAAACACAAAAATATTTTACCGAGGTTCGAACCGACCAGATATCCGAATTTCCGAACAACGCAAAAAATAACCAAACTGCCAATCGGACTGACATTTTAGAGTCGAAATTATTGATATATTATTGCACAACGAAAGAAAAAACACATATAACTTAAAAATGCGCAGCTTCTCAGCGATAAAACCCAGCTAGAACGATTTTTCTCCCCCAAATCTCCCTGCATACTAAATTTCATGTGAATACTTGCAGCCGTTGCCGAGATTACGATTCTATATACTATACAAGATTGTCTCGTTTAAAGTTTACGATAACAACGACTGCGTCATAATTGCCTTTTCAGTTTTCACCCGACTACGGCGTAGCCAAAATGAAGGGTAATGATTTTGGCAGTTTATGTATGTATTCATTTTAAGTGCCTTGGGGCACTCGAGTTACGACATTTTGTACTATCAGGGAATCTAATTCATGAGCAGATAGAGTGTTCTCATAATTTATTTGTATTTGACGACATGCATTCACAATGCAATTATTATCGAGGACACAAATTGTTTGTTTGATATCATAATTATTAACAAATTATTTGCGAACAAATAATGACAACATTCAACCTGTTTGTGAATTAGATTCCCTGATAGTACAATGTACAGGTTCGTTTAACATGTAAGTATGTAATCGTTAATAACATACCATTTTACACAGATGGCGATACAATTTTTTTGTATGTAGAATTTTTCTGTCAAATGTTCAGTATGGCAGTGAAAGCCGAAAGCACATATCGACTCGAAGACGCATCGGTTTAAAATCTAGTAGTACCTACTGTAGCAGTGGTTATTAGGTACCTACACAACATGCATGTTGCTTATAACAGTTTCATAATTCTACATTACAACTCCATAGCTCTACAGTGGAAATACTCTTTAATCCGTAGACAACTTTTGTAGCAATAACTTTTGTGGCCACAATAAACTTCAGCTCTTCTCGTCGAAACTCACAACTTCAGTTTACTGCAGTCTCTGCAATCGCAGCTGATGGGGTGCCAAGCAAAACCGCCGGCAGTCGGCACATCATAACTTTCTGAAATTGGTACGCGGTCATAAAAGTATTAACTCATTTACGATTTAACAACTTCAATTGGACTTCGAAAGATCTTGATAATAAAAGTAACACAGGAAATTTTGCTTGCAATCCATTATTTTATTTCATCTAAGTAAAATTACTAAAGAGTACTTCATTTTATACACTATGTTCCATATTAACACTCAACCATTAAGACAGTATTATCTACGATTATATTCTATAGTAAGTATGCAACTATTAAAAAAAAAGGGGAAATTAATTTCTATTTATCTAAATTATTTTGAATTACATACGAACACAAAGCGCCATCTAGTTTGCAAATTCTAAACCATAACGAACTGAAAAGGCAAAACTGTGAACTGCCGCGACTTAGTTTAATATTCATTTCACAGATAGCGCTAGTTGTCATTCTTTTTTATTCAGTTTCAAATGGAGCTGCAGTGTCAATCATAGACCGTTATATTAAGGAAGTACAATTACAGGATCCCCTGCTATGTATATATACAATATACATAAAACAGTATGTGTTATAAAAAGTTTATCGACTATACTACTAATAAACTAGATGGCACTTTTAAGCTGCCCTGGATTGCAGTTCTCAGATTTATTTGGTATCTCCGCGCATAGATAAGAGATGGCGCTTATCCCCAGAAATCTTACTGCTAATAAGTTGCAGGCGGCAGCTGTTGCTTAACTTTATGATTTGTTAATTCAATTAAGGCCTGTATGTGGTTCTAGAGGCATTTGTTACCATTTACAGTTTACAACAGACATGTGGGAGAGACGTTAACTCATTAGTTGACGTGAGTTGTGACCACTGAGCAGTACGTCATTAAATTAGTACCTACATAATCGGTTAGCAGTTGGCAAAACCACAAAGACCTAAGGCCAGGCAGACCTAGGTCTGCTAGGAAATGCCAAATAGTTAAATGAAATGCTCTGAAAATCGTCCAAAAATAACGCTTGCTTGTGTTTAACTGAATAAGAGACTAGCTTAAGCCGCCATCAACACTCTCGTATTGAGGACGGCCATGGATGACAGTAATCGCTTACTATCAGGCGACCCGTCTTCTCATTTGCCTATCGGCTATCGCTACCCCACATGACCTCGCTGGATGGAGTGCCGATATTTGTTTACACGTCAGCGCGTGTGGCGCCCGCATGGCGCGGAGGCGTGGTGCTGGGGCCAGCCGCCTGGGGTAAGTGGGCACAGCTGCAAGACCCACGTGGCCACTCGGCCCCGGATTCGGGAATACCCTGCACGCACGCTATGAGCGCTATAAGTGTCACCGAATAATACTCTATGGCCTACACTAGTAATAACTAACAACTCTATGACTCTACTTAAATAATAAAATCACCGATAGCTTGTAATATTGTTGAATAATAACATAGATTATTATATAAGTACGTCTACTATCAATAAGTGTTATAAATTACCTCTAAACGGGACTTGTCCGCTGTATTCCTGGCGGGCGCTATAAGACGGCAGCGCTATCCTGGGAAAACAGAGCAGTGCAGTGGTTACTGTTTATTAGACAGCTGTGGATACAGTATGTTATATGATGCATAGCTATTAGTTACGGCATAATTATATTGTGTCCAGTTGTAAACTATGCCTATATGCCTTTTTTATATTTGTAAAAGAACAATTTTCCATCTTTTTGATAAAAGATGGCCCCGCGCGAGTTTCTTACGCCGGTTCTTCTCACCGGGCTAGTTCCCGAACCGGTGGTAAGCATCATGTAGATAAACGTTCAGAAAGTGTATAAAAATACCTATTTTGAATAAGAAAATTTGACTTTGACTTTGACTTTAAACTTACTGATCTTCTATACAAATAAATAAGTTAGAATTGTCTGTTTGTTATTAAAAAACAGCTTCTCAATGAATGCATAATATTATGAATTATGAAAGTATTTTATTAACCTACCTACTTAAAATAAAAATAAAAAAAAAATTGTCTGCCCGTTTATCTGTCTGTCTGTTTGTTCCGGCTAATCTCTGGAGCGGCTGGACCGATTTTCACGGGACTTTCACTGTCAGATGATGTTATAAGGAGTAACTTTTATCTTATAGCCCAAGAGCTACTAGGAAACTTAAACACCTAGTTTGAGGCAAGCTGAAACCTCGTCCTATACTTCTCCTACTGTACCCTAACACGAGACTGCAAGCTGGTCAGAAGCGGGGCGAAGTCAATATACAAATGAATTTTTTAATCACCAAAAAACATGTTTGAGGCAATTTGAAATTTTGATATAGTGTTTTAATCGGGGCTTTAACCCAGCCAGACCAGTGTAAAAGTAAACTGGAAAAGGTTACGACAAAACAAAAACAAACTTACTACTACAACTTACGAATAGTTCCTATTTCCTATAGTTTAGAAATGCCAGGGTCCCCCAACTTATAAACCACTTTGGAGGCTGATTACTCGGAAAATGGTTGACTTTGTAAAAAAGTCAAGCCTCTATTTTAAAAGACCTATTACTACTCTATTACTAGCCTAACCTATTCAACGCTATCCCACACGATGTAGTAGAATTAAAAATATTTTTCATCCCCACTTCACACGTATGGCGAGCCACACCTAAAATGTAAAATTATTATCATGGAGGAATTATAGTTTTATTGGTCCAAGTTATTATTATACATTGTATGATGCCAAGACTGAGATCTAAACACAGTCTTTAACTGTACCAAATTTATGTCTGTCTGTCTGTAGCTTCTAGCTTCTATAATTATGAATATAAATGGATGATTTTTTAAAATAATTCTTAGAAATAAGTAATAAAATTAATAAAAATAACACACACTTCCTCAGATTATTAACACACACTACCGTGGGATTGATAGATATAATAGATTTTGTTACACGTTGACTTTTGTCAATATGTCAAATATTTTCATTTTTTTTCTATCTAAAAGGCAAACCTTATAAAATTCAAACGTAAAAATTAAGTGTATTAATTATTAAGGGCGAATTTTGACCACAGGGTGACCTTCAGTAATTTTAAATCTACCTGTACGGTACACCTGACGACCATTTTGCTTGAAACCGGTCTTGTTTTACTGAAAACATAATATATCTCCACCAAGAACTATACTGACGATCATCAACATACAACAGTATATGTACTCTGTGCATATTATATAGACGTATTATAAACATGTGAGCGCACGCGGCACGCAGTGAAAAATGAAATTTGAAAATCGAAGTCCTAACAGTGATGTGTGAACTGTGAACAGTCGCCGCGCGCCATTTTACCGAACGAACGTGCAACGCGCGTGTCAAAATCTGCGTCCGCGCAACTTCACGAGTGTTTGTGATTGTTCTAGTGTTTTATTCACTGAATTTTACAGGACTGGTGCAAAATACAATTGAACGTATTATAAGTAAGTAGAGTATACACAATATTGCGATGTACATAATAATAACTTTTTCAGGATCTTTAAAAAGCAACCTGAACTAATATGTTTGAAAATGGCAACAAAATTATAACCTATCTAGAGCTTAAACTCATTTTAATGAAGAATAGAACAATGAAATATTAATATATTGTATGTAGGTATTTAAAAAATAATGAGTTATTAATTAATTTTATTGCTAACCGTCCTTAGTCATTCTGCGCTTGATTTTTTAAGCATTTGACCTTTTTTATTAAGCAAGAAAAAACTATGTACGTACATAATTCATAGCTAATAACCATAACACTGCCTGTTAACATTTATCCAGCCGTTTCATAATTCTTTATTGCACTGCCCATTTAAAATTGGTAGCATTAAGTGTTGTCCTTGGTTTAATTTGAGATTAAATTGAATCTGAACGGAGTAGGTACCTATAGTTGTAACTTGTAGACGAGAGTTAAGTTTTGGTATCAGTGTCTAACTTGAGCCAAAATCTGTACTTATATCTACCAAGATCCAGTTCCAATGGTTTTGTGATGAATGAGCTGTTTACAGAGCGTGACACGTAAATGCGATTCTAGCTGTGATTCTAGTAAACATCTCCGAGTCAAAGCGTTCTATTAAACGATGCTTACAAACAAGCAACAACTCCTATAACACGAAATTCCTTTTAAAATCTTAATTTTTTTTAAAAAAAAGCTGTGTATTTAAACCACCAGTAAAAATTCGCATCTCTCCATACCAGGAGCGTAGCTAAGCAAGTGGGCTCGATGTCACCGTGTTAAGTGTTTACATAACACGAGAAACTAATTAAAGCCCCAAAATACAACGATATATCATAACTGACGTGGCGTTGACCGGCGACTGTTGCTGGTGGTGACACTTGACAGGATCATTACGATCCCCGAACGCAGCGACTATTTATATCCGGATAGAAACGGATTAAGGCGGCTCAAACCGATGTCGAAATCCACGTGTCTCGCAATCGTTTTAAATAAATGAACATTTATTAAATTTCTCGCTGGGTGTAACAAATCTATCAGCGTAGCAAATTTCACCGCGATAGGTGCAACAGAAAATGGTCAAAGAGCGAATACTGTGTCCAATTACTGCTTTGGAGTTGTGTTGTGTGTCCCATAATTTTTTCGCACCTTATCGATAGCAACTAATAGCGGCGAATTGTGCTAAGAATACTGGATATTGTCGTCGATAATGATGAAATAACACAGCGATATCGTATGTCAAGTGCATCAATTGCACATAATATTATTAGAAACTCTTCCAAGTTGTACCACTTGTACCAACACAATGAGTAGAGTTGAGATGTCCGTGATTTGTAGAGTGAGCTAACTTACTTGTTCGCTCTAGTTACTGATCAACAGCAACTGATACAAATGCAACTCTACATAGATAACATGACCTGCTTCATTTAGTTTCCTTATTTGATCTCGAACAGATTTGCAAATATATCTCTACTATTAAATAGTGAATAGTAAATACATACAATATTTTCCTTACAGTTTTTTCGTTTCTAATATCCGAAATGTTTCAAAGCGTGTCGCTTTTTGACACCTTTTCACGATGAATTATCTCGGGCCAAGGCACTTAATTAATCACTCTAAGATTTTAAGTTTTAAGCAAAATAATGTTATACTCTGTGGTAAGTAATGTGAAGTCATCTGGACTTTTAGTTGTTTCGAACTTCTTCGTACTTAAATAAACTGCTACAAACTCTAAGTGTACAGATTGTAATTTGTAAAGTCTACGTACCGAGTCATTGTATGCTATACCAGAACGGTTTACTGCCTACCGAGAACTCGCAGCCACAGCGGAAGTTTCCGCACGCAGCCGAAGACCAACAGTCAACACTAACTCAGAACTGTTATTGCAGGTGAACATTGGTTTCGTGGCAATATTCTCTGAAGTATATTTTGGAATAATGCCGGCATATAAGCAGACCGCTTATGTTAAGCGATTACTGCGCGCTGTGGTCTCTTAAAACACCACCTGCCTTGGAAATTTGTAAAAATCACTCACTCGGTGAACCATACAAGCTTTATCAGACACTGGTTTTCAGTGAGTGCGTGATATATTTGGTCGAGCTGGCCCAATCTAATCAGATTATTAACTGAAATATAAACAGACTAAGAGTGAGCACTCACTTGACACTCAACAATCTTAAAATAGTCAATTGCATTACACAATAATATATGAATATTGAAACACAAAGCACACATGAAACAAAACGTCCCAATTATCATAGACTGCCTAATAACGACTAAAACTTGTACAAAAACACAGTAACAATAAACTGAAATTCTTGCACTTTTTCTACTATAATAGGTATATTAAATTATTTTAATATATTAGGTCATTACATATGAAATTACCGTTTTGTAAAGGAGGAACATAAAGTCGATTTTTTAAACATAATATATTTATTTAATAAAAGTTATACCATCACTATCTATTGCTATCTCGTAGGTAGTTCATTGATTCCTTTACTTAAAAAACCATTCTAACAGGAATCAAAATCTGAAGGCGCTTTGGAATGCCCCATCGGAGTCGAATTTTTTCCCTTGCAAGAAGTTAACCAAATATGTTGGGGCAAGGTCCGTGGAGTACGGTGTATATCTAAAACATTCCAATTGAAGCTCCTCTAACTTGGTAGCCGTCTGCTGTGCAGTGTGTGGTCTAGCGTTGCCTAGAGTAAATGACCAACCTCGGTTATTTAGCAGCTAGCTTTTCCATCATGATTTTCAGATGCTGGCAATAGACGTCTGCTGGAATCGTCTGGCCAGATTTAAGAAAGCTGTAGTGAACGATACCGGCACTAGTCCACCAAACACTCACAAGTAACTTTTTTTAATCAATTTTCGCTTGGGGCAGGCTTCGACTGGTTCGCCAGAGTTCAACCATTGCGATGAGCGTTTCCAATTATCCTACAGGACCCACTTGTAATCACAGGTAATGATTCGATTTAAAATCCCTTCGTTATTGTGCCGGTTGAGTAATGTAACGCAGCAGTCGACGCGCGTTTGTCGGTTTGGTGTACGCAATTCATGAGGTACCTTTAAAGCTTTTTCACCTTCCCAATTTGCTTCAAGTGGTTGACAAAACAGTTTTATCACTAACACCGCAGCCTGCAGCTAACGGACGTGGTTTACAATAGCTTTTTATTCTTCATTATCAACTTTGGTCTCCGGCCGTCCGCAGGGCTTGGTTCTGCAGGTTGAAATTTTCAGAACGAAAACGTTAGAACCAGAAACACAGTGCGTTTTCTTTTGCGACACCGCCGCCATACACATCATTAATCCTTCGAGCCGTTTCTGCAGCACCACGGTGGAACTCGTACGCGAAAATAATACGATATTTCAAGTTTTCCATTTTGTAAATAGAGTGGAGGCAAAGAAATAACCAAAAGAGGAAAAAACAAATGAATTACGGTTTTCGAAACACAAATGCATGAGTAAATAGCGGTATGAATTTGAAATTGGAATTCCTAACCAAAGAAGATATATTTGAGATCAAAGTGGCCAGTACGACAAAACGCCAATTTCATATGTAAGGACCTAATATTACACGACCGGTTTCGACAAAGTCATCAGCAGGTTTTATCTAAACCGGTCATGTAATATAAATTAAAATCCTGTTACTAATATAAGTGTGAAAGTTTGTGAGGTTGGATCGATGGATGGATGTTTGTTATTCTTCTACACAACAACTACTGAACGGATTTTGATGAAATTTCGTATGGTATTAAGTAGTTTAGGCTCTGGATTAACACACATGCTACTTTTTATCACAAAAAAGAATAGCGTTTCCGTTGGTAATGACGCGGGCGGAGCCTCGAGCAAAAGATAGTACTTATAGTTATTACTAGTTAGTGCTTACTAGTAAGTAAGTGGGAAAAATTGCAAGAAGCTCTGTGTATAATTAGTGTAAAACATGAATTTACACCAAGAACCCACAGTACAATCAATAACATAAAACTTCCGCAGTTTTAAGATAGTTGATTATCTTAAAACTATTTTACTAATAAGTATGTGAGACAGAGCTATCTTAGGGAATTAGGACTGACGTGTCCCTAGTGACACGTCAGTCCTAATTCTCTCTCGCTCAAGGCTCGCCCTTGTTAACTACTTTTGGTGAACTAAACCTTTTCCTGTATCTAGCTTTACGAATATAAGTCTCTAATCTATGCCAAAGTTTTTGGTTTTGGAGTAATCCAGGTCTTGTGATTGAAGGCGATGTGAGTGACAGTGTGAGTGGTGCGTAACCTTTGCGCGGTATTCCGAGCACGCTATTTTTGGCCAGCAGGAAATAGCAGCAGAGCTTAGGGCTTCTAGACCTGACCTACCGCGTCACGTAGACAATACACATCCATAGAGCTTGGTGCTAATAGATCTGACTTTGACGTCACGTACATATCCGTCCATTCCTTAAGGAATGGGACTGGTGAACGAGTAACGCAAGCGTTACTTCAGCTAACGGTAGTATCACTTCAGTATTAAACGGAACACTCTTACCGAAGCATGGCTCCCCCACGGTTAAAATCCATGCACTTCGGGTAATTTAATAGCATTTCTCACACCATAAGAGTATCATTATAAAGATATAAAAATATGATGTACTAGTGCAATAGCTTAACAAGTGCATGCTCCTGATTTAAAATTTTACGTTTGTTTTATCTTTATTCCGCCGCATATGCGGGCGATTAAATATACAAAAACATCTGTGAAACTACTGATGTTAATTGTTATAAGATATTATTACGCTTAAAATAGGGCTTAAATTCAGAAGGATAAGACTTGATTAACCATATTTTCTACATTTACAGAAATATTCGATACCGTGAACGGAGATGACCTTCAAATATATTCGGCAGCAAAAGAAAGACACTTTAGTTTTTATAACATTAGTAAGTATCAAATCCTTGCTTAAGTGACTAAATTGGAAACAGCAAATCGCTGCTAAATGCCTGTCGTGCACGCGACGCGGGTCGAACAGATGCGAAGCCCGATCCTGTCGATGGCTGCATAACTGCCAGGAATAGCACCGGCTCCTCCGTCCTTGCAAAATACATAATGCACAGCGAAATAGAGAAGCAAATCTTTTAGTGATTTACTTATGTCATAGTCAACGGCTTAGCAGTTAGTTCTATTGCAAATCTTCCTTAATGTTATTCCCGAGCTAAGATGAAGTTCACCAATAAAAAGGCCAACGTAATATTATTTTTAATCGACTTTACACCATTATGGAGATTATACCATTCGACGCGCGGATTTTTTTTCCTATTTTTTTATCTTCAATCATTACTTCGTCGCCTGTGGACTTCGTCGTTTATAATTAATAAGGGCTTTTGCTCTCTTATAAGTAGTTGTCAAACTCACTTTCATCGGTTTATACTACTGCTGCTCAGTCTACTCGCAGTCTCACGATGGTTGCGTAACCATTAACCGTCACATGCAGCAGGCACGGGCTCATTAAAACTTAATGTGCGTTAATGACGTTAAATATGTCCCATGTGCGCGATAACCCGTGGGAGGGGCTTTTATTGCATCGGCTCTGATAAAGGGAGGACTTTCCTGGAAGATTTTGTTTTTGATGCCGTACAGATCGGGACAAAATTTCTTGTGGTTGGTATTTCTTATTTCTTCTCCGAACTTACAAAAAAAATGGTGTAAAATAACCGTTGTGTTTCTCCTAGTGATGATTCCTAACTACCAACTGGAAGGAGAAAAAACACCTGTAATGCACTTGATATTCTATTCAATATTGCGTAAGTCCATGGGCGATATATCCTTACCATCCGTCTACTCGCTACTCGCTAGCCAATTTTAAATTACGTTATTAAAAAATACGTTATTTTTCTTCATAGTTAGGCGTTTGGCCACGTGGCCCTATTTAACGTTTAGTATTGCCGTTGCGGATTGCCCAGTTATAGTATGGAGAGTTCTTTCTTTTATCACCAGTAGGTACTGCTAATTCACGAGATCAGTTGGCACATAGTACGTATCAGTGACTGACCTCGAAAAGAGAGGTACCAGTGACTATCGCCAATTTTACAAGAATATTTTGCTTGACAGTTGTTTTTATCCAATATACTATATTTATAGAAATTCCTACGTGGAAATAGGCAAGAATATAATTGTATATTACTGTTAAAGCTATATATTTTTTTACAGATATGACGGAAAGGACAGAAGTTTCGACTTGTTTACTGAGTCGAAGTGAATAGTGTGCTGTGCTGTTGTGCTGTACTGTGCTGTGCTGTGAACTTGTAACGATGTCTGTGTGTGCTTTGCTGACGTTTATTGTGCTGCCTGCGCTGGCCGGTAAGTATTACATAACAAAATTATGTTTGTAACAGTCATACTACATACATACATTTTTTTGTATGACAGTAAACATAATATACAAAAAAGAACACAATATATTATAATGCTACTAATTTAAATTTCACTTAATTACCGTGCAATAAAGGAATACATTGACATTTGACACATTGATTTGATCGAATTTAATATTTTTCTTTACAATTAGATTAATTAGTATCTGAACAAAGTATAATTTTAATTTCGACAAATTAAAATAATTTTATCTACTTCCTGTAGATTTTATATCTACAGGAAGTAGATTGTAAAATTTGTACACTATGTATTGTGTTGTTGTATTTATGGTAGTGCTGAGCGTTGCTATATTTAAGTAACCGTAACAGCCGTCCTCCGAGCTGCCATAAAAGCTTTTATTGGAAATACCGCGGGCCGTCAACCGTGTCGACCGGGTGCGTCACCCAACACCAGTCACTAGTTGCCCCTGTCACCGCCTACGTCATCTTAGCTCCGCCCCCGACACACGGTTCTAGGTGACACTTGACAGTAGTGACAATTAGATCCTTAGATATTTTAGTCATATCAGGATATCACGACGAGCGCGAGAACATCTTTGGGCAATAACTGCCAGTCGCTTAAATATTTTCTTGTGGCAAACAGCAAGCTTTATAGATCTTATTTCTTACTTCTTAGTTCGTTCTTAATCTTACACATAGATACCGGACATCGTTGACGGATGGACACACAATATATTTTCAGCATGAGTTTCAGCTCGCTACATTTAACCGACATTCCCCTGACATTCATAACATCTTATAATAGACTACAATACAAGTATGTGCAAGATTGTGATCATCAAAAATACATCTGCATCCAAATTTTTGGCTATAAAAAATAATTTATGTCCCTTAGAAAGAAAATATTAGAAGAAATTCGGTCAAACTTAATAGATAGTAAAAAAACAATTAAAAATCACATTAAAATTTAATATGAACCATAATTTTAGTGTGGACCTAATGTGGACAATAACTCATTCTAATCGGTAATGAGCGTTTGTTTACTCAGGGTCGGCTTGACCACGGGGGTAACGGGGGCACATGGGTTGCCCCCAAACACTTGGCGGAGATTACCCGGTGTATTTACAGGGGCATCTCCCTCGGGACACTTCGTGGGAAACGCCACTTGTTTGCATTTTACATAAATAAATAAAGCACAGTGGAGTTTGGAGATAATAGGGGGAGTAACTTAGCACACAGTATGCGACCGAATAGATTGTGTCATTATAACTTTTTGTGACAGCGAAGTTTAGGGTTAAATTTAATTTCGTATGTGTTCCACCGATATTATAAATGCATATGTTTGGCTGATAGAAAGACATATTCTAGTTTTTATACCGAAAAAATGTAACATCTAATACTTTATTATGCAAACTTTAACCTACTATGAATTTATTTTAATATGCAATGGTTACATTTTGAACAATTAATTGGCGTTAGATCTCGAAAAATTACTGATAACTACTGACTGAACCACAAAACTACTGAGTTTTGGCCAATATTTTAATTACATGTGTTCTTCCACTCACCTCATGGTGTAATAACTAAAACACATGCGCGGCCCAACATTTACCGGTAGCAGATTTATAACCATATTTATGGCCAAAAGCACCTCAATTCTGGCCATAAAACCATTTACTTATTTCATTGCCTACTTATTTTTATGGCAGCGCATCGGATCAATTTTCTTACGCAAAATAAACAAATGCATTAGAAAATAGTTTTCTATTTAGAATCAATTTATTAACATTTAAGCAACATTTTATAGCATCGTTACGTACAGAAATAGTGTAAGATCCTGTAAAAGAAATATATACCCTCATCTGTTATGATGATGGCCGCTAGCGACCGTAGCGGCCATCGGCGGCCGTGACGGGCGGCAGTTGTCTGAAGCGAAACTGTGTTTTATAGTAATGAAGATAAAGTTTAAAATTAAGTATATGACAGTTATGCTGCTTCACGCTCCGCTGCCATTTCGATGTGAATGGGCCCTCAGGGCGCAATTTAAATAGGCAACCTATTTGCAATGAGTCAATGTGAATATTATCTAACATTTACTTCTTATAACTAGTAAATAACAGATGATAGTATATATTTCTTATACCGGATCATAGACCATAAGTTTCTGCTGCATTCCAGCAGATGTCACGTCAAATTAAGACATTCTATTATTAGCCACTGTTCGTATAAAAATACAGTTTTCGAATCTATAAATAGCTATAAATGTAACGAGCTTCGACCTCTTGATTTGTATCTCCTTCTTGCGTTGAGTGGTGGTGATAATAATACAGCATCAATTCTTATACTCTCCTTTATTGGTGCTTACCACAGATACGTATTACAATATGTAATGAGATATGCTTAACACAATATATACGTCTACACTATGTATAGCCTTTTGGTCAACTGAAATAAACTAGCTCGATAGGCTTTACTTCATGACATCTGTCAATGTCAATAATGACATTGACAGTTACATCTTACTGTTGATATATGTAACAATAAATAGCCCTTGTTTTGTATGAATATAAAACTTCTTACTCTTACTGGAAAACTGAGAGAGTAGCCTTTGAGAAGCAGTGGACACTTTGTAGTTGAAAAGAAAATTTCTTAATTCATATAACATCTAATTGATAATATAAAAATAGCCAAGTGCGAGGTGGACTCCGTACAAAACGGCAAAAAAATCATGTTTGTTGTATGAGAGTCCCCCTTAAATATTAATTTTATTCTGTTTTTAGTATTTGTTGATAAAGCGGCAATAGAAATACATAATTTGTGAAATTTTCAACTGTCTAACTATCACGGTTCACCGTTCATGAGATACAGCCTGGTGACAGACGGACGGACAGCGGAGTTTTAGTAATAGGGTCCCGTTTTACCCTTTAGGTATGGAACCCTAATAATGACCTTTAAACCAAATCGCTATGCTATTTTCATACTAACCACAAATACACTTTGTTCAGTCCAATATAATATTAAAATCACTTGATGAAGATACCCTAGATCTTTTAACACTTTTAAAAGATCTAGGGTATCTTTAGGTATCTTAGGGAACTAATTTTGGATCCCGAAGTTCACCAAATATAATTATGGTAATGTATAAATATACTGTATATTCATAATGTAATATATTATTTAGCGGTTTACGTCGCGATATTAATATTGTTACGGCGCTTCTATTTCTAGAGTGTTCTAGAACGTTACGGCCGCGGCGCTCGAATGGGTAGAGTGTTCTAGAAGCTTCTAGTATGGAAAGTACTAGAACGTTCTCGAACGTACACTGTACCATTCTCACCCCGACCCGAAAGTTCTAGATTGTTCTATGTAGAAAGATCTAGAAAGTTCTACACCGCGAACTTTCTAGTAACTGTATAGTTATTATTTCAGTTAACTACCAGTGCTCTTCGAGTTAATTTCGACCGATACCTAAAGTGCATAGTGCGATTACTTTCTGCGACTCCAGCTACGAATTACGAATACGACTGCTTACGATTTGGCCAGTTCGGCGTGTTGGAAGACCAGACCTGTGTTGGTGTGGAAATTCGTAGCGAATAAGCTCCCTCAGAGGAAACTGGCGTTTTACTATGAATATCGGACCATAATCCCGTAACAATATTAAAATTAAATTCGACCAACCTAATGTGTCATTATATTTCTTTAGAAGGTAAATGGTTGGCATTAAAATTGGTATCATTTTAAAGTACTTACTGTGTTTTAGCTTACAAAAATATTAATCTGGATATGAACAGAGAATATTATGATATATAATATGCAGTTTATATATCTTAATATTCACATAGGATTTCTATATTTCTAACCCAGTTACCACTTACTACGTCGGTACCATAATTCGTCACCTACCGCCCGCGCCACCAGACGATATAAATCGTGTCCCTGCGATCCGTCACCGCACATAATTGCTAACATCTTCCAATTAGTTACTTGTCAATGCTTTACGATAATTACAAAATTCTTCTTACCGAGGTAGAACACGTGTTACTTTAAGAATGTCCCGGAAATAACCTAATTGTTCACTATAATTACGTAAAAGAAAATGATTTCAATCAATTACCAACGAAATATGCTACTTGACCCTTTTTTTATTTTTATCCTTAAGAGCCCTATTACAAACTGCACTCTGCGAGATTAGGTATTTGAAGCGTTCCCGACATTTCGCATTTTGTAGTAATTTTGCAGTTGTATAAATTATCGTTTTTATTGAAGTAGGTCATGAAGTAACAATTGTTCTGGTATACATTTTGCTTAGTAATATTATCGTAGATAATAGATATCGTAGAACTTTTGAAGTTTTTTTTGGCTTAGAATAAGATTTTTTTCTACATTAAATCAAATATATTTCATAATTCTAAGGCCGCTACGAACTATACGACTATATATAGAGATAACATTCTCATTTTATTATTTCATTTGCTTAGAACAGTAGTTCCATCCAGAAGCTCAAAAAAGTGCCATCGCGCATTTTATGAGAATCTTTGTCTGCAATTTTGCATTTAATTAAAAAGTTAAGCAAAATTTACAAAAAGCGAGGCTATTTGGCCATTTTACGCAAAAATCACAGTCGAGATGTAATATGCCTTTTAACGATTAATAATTGTTCCGTTACCCCAAAAAAATAATAGAATATTATTTGAAAACCATAAAAACCCACAAAACTTTAATTCAAAAATACGTTTTTTAAAAACAATCGAAAACGCCTCCCACCATTTTTGTCGATAGATAATATATATATATATATATATATATATATATATATATATATATATATATATATATATATATATATATATATATATATATATATATATATAGCCAAGTACTAAAGTAAACGCTCATTGTATGAAAATAAATATGAGTCAAGTAGCCTATTGTCTACGAATTTAAAACTTTGTCGTTCCGCGACGCAACGCGACGTTGCGAAGTGGAGTCGCGCGTTACTGGTCGCCCCTAATGCCTAATTTAGGCGATCATTGCTCCCTTGATCTGGCTATGCCACTGATTTTTAAATTGAATTTTTTAATCATTTAATTTTAGCTTACCTAAACTTAAATTTGTCGTCTACTGAATTTTAGAAGGATGATGTCATGTCACCATAATAATTTTTCAGTAACAGTCATTTCGTACTCCGCCCCTCATAAGTTACAGCTCCAGCGCTCTTTTGAAGATCTCCATCAAGGCTGATGGGCATTTAAAGTGTTTATTTATGGTCAAATGTATCGGTTGATGTCATCATCATAACTGTATTAATCGACTGCAAACATTTAAATGAGAATTGTGCATAATGTGCATCATTTACAAAATCTGAATCTGATGGCGGAAAAAAGATAATTGAACCGAAGTATTATGTTATCGTCAATAGAAAGCTAACATCGCTCTTCATACGTTTCTTTACGCAATAGGTTTACGCAGCGTGCCGCGTTTCACAGAATGGGCTGGCCGCTGGAGTGAGCGACGACGCGCGACACTGTCATTCAGGGATAACAAACTTGTTACGATTGATGGATAGTTTCAACTCTTACATAAATTTAAACTCCTCAAATCGGCTCTAGTTTACATAATCTTTCTTAAATAAAGAATTTATAATATATTTATGGCCACACAATTTCCCTGTTATGTGATCTGGCTGAACTGGGCTGAACCATCTACTCGTGTCTCTAGCCATTAAGTGGTTCGATCGTTTAACGCCGAGTTTCGTGTCTATATCCGTCCTGCCGACTGCCGACTGCCGTGTGTGGCCGTAGGATGAATCACGGTAAAAATGTGTGTACCGAATTAATGAATGTCGGAATTTTAACGGGGGCTTTATTAATTAGATGAGTCGCAACTCACATCGCACGGGACGCGTCACACGCGCTGTGACATGCGCTGAGACAAATCGAAGGCGTCAATCGAATATATACAATCGAAAACGCGTAGTGTTCTTTTATGGAATAAGATCCTACGGCACGCAAGCAGCAACCTAGCAGTCAGCCGTAGGCAAACAAGTGGACCCATCGACTATCGCCTGATCGTAAGACAACCTTAGCCCACAGACGCCCGCAACACAAGTTGCTACTTGCTGGTCTTTGAATAGGACACCAGCTGGGTCTCCGGTGCTCTAGTTCAACATATAATAACATAGTTATATTACGCCGGTTGTCTTTGAGGCTGTGGTATCTCTCCTGCCCAGCCGCGCCATTTGAGCCGTATGATAGGTCTCGTACCATCATAAAATGATATACCTAATGGTAAAAACGACGAATATAATTATGTGATGTTCGTTACAGGGCCAGTCGTTTATTAATAATGTTATTATCTAACATAATATTATAATCTGAAAGAAACCGCTTTAAGGCTGGGGCTATAAGCTCCAGAATCCGGAAGGCCTTAGAAAATTTATTGCACTGAAAATAGAACTCTGCGCTAATACTATAGAGTTGAAAATCGAAGTGTCAAGCGTCGATCTGTCATAATATATGACATTAACATTTAACTACGATTTTCAACTCTATTGTATTAACCCAGAGTTATATTTACAATGCTCTGAATTTTCACAGGCGTTCCGGATTTCGGAGCATATAGTCCCAGCCTAAGACTCGGACAACATCATCCGCAATCTCTCCGGCCGAAAAAAAAACAGCGCTGAAAATCGAACACACGGCAATACACGGCAGCAATTTAAAGACTCGACGCTCGTAAATTCGATTTTCAGTTTTATTGCATTAGCGCAGAATTCTATTTTTCCGGCCGGAGAGATTCCGGATAATGTACTCCAACTTCCGAGCTTAAGTGGTAAGTGCCGCCGTTTTGCACATTTTAACCACATGTACAGAACTGTTTATAATTTTAAATTATGCATATAAAGAGCTTATAAAATTAAATTATAATAATATAATCTGTAGTCGTACATTAAACACGTACAATTAGCGCAAGAAGTCAAGTATAAATCGTAACCTGTACCAATTCCATTCACCTCCACTATTTGGCACGAGCCGCTGTTTTATTTTTAATTTTATTGATCCTTCGATGAAGTAGGTTTTAATCGACAACAGCCAGATGTGACTCCGTATTTGTGGAGAATCGGTGACTTCCTTTGATCATGATAAAGCGAAGTGCGGACAGACAGACACATACAGTACACCATGTTGAGATGCTGAGATGTCTTGTTGCTACATTCGTAGTACTATAAACCAGTCTCGACTAAAGTTAAAAAGGTAACTAACCGAATTCAGCATCGATATTAAATATATAACATTAGGCAGGTCTTGTTTACCACTGATGACATTGTACTTTTTAACCAACTTCCTAAATGGAAGAGTACAACAAACAACATGTTCGGCTGTGGACAAGTTTTGTAGCACGAACTACATATGACACTACATAGTACATATTATTGTGTACATGCATTTGTATAATTTATATAATGGAATAGTGTTCGTTGAAAAAACAGGTGCCCTTTAGGGATAAAAAGTAGCCTACGTGTTAATCCAGAGCCTAAACTACTAGCATACCAAATTTTGCCAAGATCCGTTCAGTAGTTTTTACGTGAAACAGTCACAAACATCCATCCATCATCACCAACTATTACATTTATGATGTTTACATCAAAATAGATATCTGCTATTGGCATGATGCATTAGGATTTAGGAATTATAGGATTAGGATAATATCCATTATCCACCAGAGAAGTTACGAAGTGACTGTTTGCCATTTGGTTAAAATGGCAAACAGTCATTTGAGGACACAACACAAAGGTGACAGAAATTCCCCAACTTGTAGAGGACTACTGTTCAGAGCTGTGGTTGGATGTTACATATTATATAAACTTGTTACAAATTACATTTTATCTTAAAGTAAAAACTTTTAAATATGAAAAGATGACACTTCCAAACGATGAAATATTAAAACTTAAAGATGAAACGTAAAGCTTTTAGTTTTAATTTCACGGAATAGCCAACTCCATTTACTACGGCATCGTCTATAGAGTAGAGATTCGTGACGAAGATCAGTTCAAGCCGATTTATTTTTAAATGATGACAAAACTGATTTTTATAGTCGTAAATTACTTGTGTAACTTTAATGCCATTTTGGCAATTAATGTTAAAGAAATAGGAGAGAAATTTAACGCATTGATGCCATTCTCACACAATCAGCCAAGAAATTATTTATTGGCTACGTTAGAGTGAAAAAGGTATTTTTCATACTAAGGCTACGTTCCTACTAGCGTTTTTAGTGACAGAAAAAACAGCACTGTAAATAGAACTGTGCGCTAATACAATTGTATGTTGTGTAAAATGTGTAGAGTTGTCAAATCTGACATTTGACACTTGGATTTTCATCTTTAATGTATTACTATCGCAGATAATACAGTTTTTTGTCGCGGCCTCAAAAAAACTCTCGTGGGCATGAGGGGTCAATGTATCCCGAAACGAGACAATATATTACTATGCCATGATGCGGCGTTGCATTTGTAAGATAGCTATTAAAAGTTGAACTTTATCCGCTACACTAAACAAAACACGTACTTATTTGTCAATTGACTTTTCCAACGTATCAGACTACAGCAACATTGAATAGCTTATCCGATGTGCAAATATTTTTACTAGTAAGGGGCTTATATATTAAGTGTAACATCTATCCTCTTCCCTTCTGTCATCTGTAGGAGTGATTTTGTAAAATATTATTGTATTTACTGCCCAAACGTTTATGCATGTCTCTGGGCATGGGCAGTGAGTACTGAGCAGTAATTATGTGTTTCTGATAATCTTTTGTTTACGTTTCTGTCGCTTTAAAGCACTTTTCTTTGATGGCGTTTGGGGAGAATATTTGAAATATTTACCTCTACATCAAAGTCACTAATGAGGTGAAGCAGGGTCGCAGCACTAGCGCTCGTGAGCTAGTGAGGGGACGGCAGTAAACATGCATGCCCTTTGATGTGCAGGTTGGGCATTGGGCAACCGCTGGCTAGTGGACATGGGCTATAACGTGACGATAGATTTTCTTAGAGATTGTTCAAGTTTGAAGTCTGAACACTAACACTTCACAGTGGCGTTTTCCTTATAAAATTGACATGGAGTGTAGATGTGTGTAGTGTACACGCACGCTTTCGCTATATTTATTTCGTTAGGAAATGCAATTTTACAGCAATTGATGTATATCGAAGTCTATTGGCTGTTAAACAAGAGTTGGCGCCTACAGCATATATACATGTTACGTTGTGTGCTGTCTATGAATATAAGCAACACGTGACGTGACACTACATGATTATTCATAGACAGCACACAACGTAACATATTATAGTGTACAATATGTAGACGCCAACTCTTATCAAATGGCCTGTACCATTGCAGCATTGGACAAAGAATATACTGGCTGTAATTTTTTATGCCGTTGGGACTGAAACATTGCACGTTTTATATGAAAAACAGCATATAATGTTGTTTCCAAGTTTGGTTAGGACAATGCAGGCTTATCACCTGACAAGAAAGATGATCCATATGTCGGATGGGCATGTAAAAAGTCGGACCTGCGCCTGATCTCTCGCCAGTCGTGTCGGTTATCCGTCCCACTGGGTTATGAGAATAAAGGAAAAGAGAGTGCTCTTGTGTACTGCGCACACACTTGGGCACTATAAAATTACTCCGCCGTAACTGGCCTGGTTTCAATAAAACCGGCCACCGTCACCGAAATCGGTGTGGGGAGTTATATAGAAGCATATAATATACAAAAGCATTTAGTGTCAAATCTCTACTTGAGCTTTGAAAGTTGCAAAATCTTAAAAATATCATGAATTAAGGTCAGGTTCTGATATGCCGTTGTATAATGAATAATAATACTAAAATAAGTAATGATTTTAAAGTGCGATGTTGTAAAACAAATTTTCACCAAGTTAGAAATAAGGGAAAAAGAACTAAGTAAGCCATAGTTCTCTATTTCCTGTTCATGTAATTCCCCGTTTCTCTTGAAACGGAATGAAATATCACCCAGCAATTTCATAAGGTATATTCTTAGGGGCCGTATATACGGTCCGGTTTTCCTTCAGTTCGGCCTGAACGGATGCAAAATCGTATCGTCTGTGTGCAATTTCGAGATCGCATCAGTCGGCCGAATGGACTGGAGCGATTCGTTCCAGAGTTGGCAGCTCTGTTTTTGCGAAACAGTCGCGTCGATTTCTACTTAAATGGACTAAAAAATACTGAAAACTATCAAAAAAGCTACTCAACTTAGGAATCCCTAAAGCCCCCAAAATCCACTGCATTTTAGTTTGTTATGTTAAAATGTTATTATTTATTGAATTATATTATAAAGTTTATCGTTAAATTATTATACTAGTAAATATTACGTAATTAAATGGGTAGTTTTAAGCAAATTACGGACGAATACTACGATGTATTATAAGGTGTCATTTTTTTGTGCCTATACTAGGCCATTTTGCATATGGTTACTGTCTAGCTCTTTCCTACTAAAACACTACAAACAACTAAATTCATAATAAGAAGGGAATAAAAAAACCTAATTTAGTAGTAAAATTTTGTAAAATAAGTATGCTGTCAACGTTAATTCTGGACTGAACGGACCATGTGTGACAAATCGCTTCAGTTCTCGCCAAAGCCGCGGCCGCGCGGGCGTGTATCGTGTACAAGCGTAGTGAGTTCACTACTAATAAACACGACCGTAGCTCGCGGCAAACCAGAACGAACTGATGCGATTTTATCCGTGTATGTGCTCGAATCCGTTCAGGCCGAACTGACGTCACTGTTCTAACTGAAACGATTGGCCTCTCGTCTGTGGGGCCTTTACAGCTAAACCATGGCTATTTCTTGTTGCGGTGTGATGGTGTTTCTCTTTGTTTGTGAGTAGCATCACCTTTAATATTTACCCTTGTTATCTTGCAGTCTGCTCAGAGTTGATAGCGATAGAGAGCGATTGCTAAACACGCAATAATCCGGTACCGGGCGCCAGTTAAAAATAGTGGCGAAGGTAAATATGTCAAGAACTGTGTCAGTCATTATCATCATAACCCGCTGTCCGAAACGTCGCGTTTTTAAACTTTTAGACAGAGCAGCAATCAACAATAATTGACGATCTACGTCAAATCTTGCGCACTTTGCCTCAAATCTTCGTGGTGTGTACCAGGTTAGAAGCACTATTACCAACTCACAAAAATATTTTTCTAAACTTAAATCAAAAACCCCAAAAAGTCCCCCTAGATTTTTAGGGTTCCGTAATAATCAAGGAACCCTTATAGTTTCACTCTGTTCGTCCGTCTGTCTGTCTGTCCGCGCTTCTAGCTTCTGTAATTATGAATATAAATGGATGAAATTTGGTATAGTTAGAGACTGTGTATAGATCTTAGTTTTGGTGTCATAAAATAACAATAATTTTATATTTTAAGTTGGCTCTCCATACCTACATGTGAAGTGGGGATGAAAATATTTTTTTCATTCTATCCCATCGTGTAGGGTATCGTTGACCTCTTTTTTTTTCAAAAACAAGTTTTCATACATGACTTTTTAACAAAGTCTAATTTACGAGAAATCGGCCTTCAAAGTGGTTTATAAGCTGCATTTCCGATTCTCAATTTCCGAACAACACGAAAATCAAGCATGTCATTCTGTCACTCGGCTTGACATTTATGAATTTGAAATTATTGATCTATTGTTGCACGACGAAAGGAAACACACATATAATATAATGACTTTAAAAAAGCGCAGTTTCCTCTGACCTCGATAGATCGATTTTTCTCCTCCAAAACTTCCTACGAACTAAATTTCATGGAGATATTTACAGTCGTTTTCGAGATTCCGATTATACAAGATCGTCTCGTTTAAAGTATAAGATAAATGAAACTGACGTCATGTCATTGACATTTATTGTATTCTCAGTTGTCGTTACATGACGTCATTATAATAATACAAACAAATTATGAGAACACTACCTGCTAATGAATTAGATTCCGTGATAGTATATAATTTAATACATGTCCAGAAGATTATTTTCATCAGTTTCAAATCGCTTGTCGAAATAGCAGTTCAATGGCGAAATTTAATAATTTTAAAAATTTAAAAAACAAATACTTACCTGAATAAAAAAGTCCAAAAAATTATATGACCCCTAAAAAAAACCTCTGTAAAGATTTTATCCCCCAAAATTTGGGGAATACTCCCAAGTTGGCATCACTGGTTAGAAGCTGTCGGGAATCGGGATGATATCATTGTTTATTGATGTACAGTCGTGACGTCGTGGACTGATTGTGACTGTACTGTGCGTGGACTACTCGGGTCTGTGCTGTGAAGTGATCAAAGCGGGACAGCGCGATGAGTGAGCAAACATCAACACCGCGTCAACTGAGTGCAGGGTATTATGGGAAAACATTCGCATGTATTACATAGACTTCAGATCTTCTGTTGGGGTTGCGTCGCCAGGGCGATTAAATGCGTGTAGGGTAATTACAGAAGTGTCAATCTGAGATAAACATTTAATTATCTTGACTGTTTATACAAACTCTCTTTGTGTTGCAAATCGCATATCGTAATTTTTGTTAGGTCCTACATTACACACTTACACAGGTCGACAAAAATCTAAATTCTTTTTTGGTTTCTTTTTGTTATTGTCCTTATTGCCATAGAATTGTGAGAAGATCGAAATGATTTTCCTGGTTTGTCGGCGACTGTACATGGTCTTACCCTATTTGTTTTAAAATATCGTTGTCGTTTTTACTTTGGAAGTCGGTTTAAATTTTTGTTTTAAAATAATTTAATTCTAAAAACCACAACAGTAACAGGTGATATTTTTACCTGACTACGGTGAAGCCAAAACAAAAGAATAGGTCCACAAACGGGAGAGTAATGTTCAAAGATATGCGTGTCGGTGTAAAATACTATGAGAAGTATCTATTATATCATCATAATGTGATGATGGTGGTGATGATTACTGTAATTGACATATTGGCATATGCTTGCAGTTCTTCAAACAACGCCGAAATCCCCATGATGATATTGATAAGTAAAAGTCCTTGATATGATATTGATATTTATTAACAAGAATACTAATTGCTAAAATGATTATGAGTGCGCGGTATGATTGCTTGATGCGGACTGGCCCGACAGCCTGCACCTTACAGCACAATGCAAAGAAATGATGTAGAGTCAGCAATGTACGTGCTAGCTCGTACATGCTCCCGGGCCGCATGATGATGATGATGATACAAGGTGATAGACAATAGGTCCTTAAACTAACTTAATAATAAACACTATTTGTCGGCAATTGTCACAAACGAGTGAAGTATGGGCGAAGTGCCTCGACTCTGCCTGCTAGGGCCACACACTTTGTTGTCACTGAGTGTTTGTACCACTTCCCTAAAACACTGATCACTTTTTGATGACTGAGGCATCACGATATCACCGCGAGAAATCATTTCTATTCCTCCAGCTTCCCTTTCCACCACGGGAGGTGTTGATCTAACAATCTTTGTCCTGCATTTCCATAGTAAATATGATCCGAATATCAGAATTAATGCTGCTATAACATAGATAGCGGTATAATGATGTATGTCATGATACGAAAAGTTATCTAGAGTTGGATCATTTTGCTTTAAGTCGTCAAGTTGTTTCTGTAATACCATTAATTGTTCTTTATGTTCAGCTGACTCATTGAAATTGAGCGCTATAGATGAAGTTTCCGGGAACGACATATTAAAAAGATTATTGATAGGAGCAATATATCCGAGGGAAACCTGATGCTTTACATGTAATATGCTTGTGTCTTCTTTATGCGAGTGGACAGAAAAGTCTTTTGATTTAATTATACATCCTTGATTAACGCTAATCAATCCAGACTGAGACAATTGAATTGCATTTATTTCATCATCGCAAAGTAGTTTCAATGAGCAGTTTTCACAACAAAAATAAAAGTACGTGTTGATTTTATGAGTATCTACCCATATGTTATCACACTGATCGGTGATGAAGTGACAAGTCCCAGTTATTTTATTTCGCTTGCATAGACTTTCATTATCCTTCAGCTGATATTCCGGTTTGCTTAAGCGACACAACAACGATTCGGAATTTTGGTTAAAACATTGAAGCAACTCCGTATCAGTCATGATTATAAATGTGTCTTTCTTTAAATTAATTGCTAAATATTTTCCAATTGGAGTAATGCATTTCATCGCGTTATTTGCTTTTTGGGGGATAGGATAAATTCCATACAACTCGTACGAGTCGCCGGCTATCAATGGAATAGTTATTTCAAATAGTAAATAATTAGTACTAATTCGCATTCTCACTTTTAGCAAATTATATAATTGAGATAAATCGGTATAGAAAGGAATAGTTAAGTCTTTAGACAATAATGATGATATCTTTTGTAATTCTAGCTTAAGCTGCTCAGGCGTTAATACGTGTACATTAAATTTTCCGTCGTACACATTAGTGATAGTATCAAGTAAGTTGTCTTGTATATAATGTAAATAATGTATCAAGTTACTAGCTGTTAAAGATGATAAAATAAAGTCGCTAATATAAGATATATTTTGTATGTTACCTTTTAAAGCGTTAACAGAGTTATCGATGGCGCTTATTTTCTTAAAAATAGACTTGTGTTGTTTTTCCATTACAGACTCACTTTTTTTATATAATTAAATTCTGCCTCTACTAGAGAGGTTTGATTTTTCCATAATAAAGCTAAATGATTTTGATTTTGTCGTATTATGCTTATATCTTGCTCATATTTATCCGCGAAATTTTGATCTAAGACACCAAATAAACTGTTCGCAATGTACCCTACGCCATTTATTAGTCCCCTTCTCTGTCTAGTGCGCGCAGCAAAATGCTGATCTAATAGTAAACTGATATAGTATTGCAACTCATTAAAGGTGTGATTCAATTGTAATAAGACACTGGCGCAATGAGACACTGTGCTTATCTCCGCGCACGCGCTGTCAAGATAAACAATATGTTTTTTGCATGCCGCAACGCCTTCCCAGAACGGCTACATGTCATAATAGACGACAAGGCGCCAATCATCTCTAATTACATGCATGTTATTTATTTTATCAAAGTAAAGTGCTTTATTATTTAATGGAGTATTGTTATAAGATGAGCCATTGGAAGAAGCAATGAGGGTCATAAAAAATAACAAAAAAGCTGATATGATAGTAGGCAAATTATTTCTTTTTCTGGTGCTTCTTTTCACTCTATCACCTATCAATTTCGGAGTTTGTTGCTCTGATTGTGCGGTAGAGTTCAAATGATCATTTTGAGACTCATTAACCGGGAGAACTGATAATTTGATTATAGGACGTTTCCATATCCATTTTTTGTCTTTAGAGTAACGACTCGAACGTACCCGTCACTTCCGGGGTGCAATTGCACTACTCTACCTAATGCCCACTTGCCTGCTGGAAGGTTGTTGTCGTGGATGATAACAATGTCATTAATTTTAATATTCTCTAAAGGCTGTCTCCATTTACTACGTGCTGACAAATTAATTAAATATTCATGTTGCCACCTTTTCCATATGTTATGAAAAATATTTTGTGTTAAATGCCATCTAGTTCTTAAATCATGTTCTGTTTCGTAAATAGTTAAAATCGGTCCGGACGATAGGAAATGAGATGGAGTTAAATAATTTAGATCTTCCGGGTCCTCGGTCATCGGACACAAGGGCCGGGAGTTGAGACACGCCTCCAGCTGGGTACAAAGAGTGTTGTATTCTTCATACGTCAGCTTTTGGTAGCCAATTACTCGTTTTAAGTGATGCTTAAGGCTTTTGACGGCAGCTTCACAGAGACCGCTAGCCTGTGGCCATGACGGGGCATTAAAATGCCAGCTAATACCCATTTCTGCGATTTCACTATAAAGATTACTATCCATAAATACTTTTTGCAATTCGACGTATTCCTGCTGAAGTACCTTACTAGCACCTAAAAAGTTTGTACCGTTATCACTAAAAATTTTACGAGGCGTCCCTCTACGAGCGGACATTCTACGTAAAGCGGCTACAAACGTCGAGGTAGTTAAATCTGAGACCACCTCAAGATGTACAGCCTTAGTAGTCATACATACAAAAACTGCTACGTAACCTTTACGGGTCTTGATGCCACGGCCCTTGTTACTTTTGATCATTATGTGACCGGTGTAGTCTACCCCTACTGATTGAAAAGGCCTAGAAGGGTTGACTCTAGTTGCTGGTAAGTCGCCCATTAACTGTTGATGTTTGCTAGGGTTGTGTCTTCTACACGTGACACATAGTCGAAGGCGTTTTTTGGTAGCCCTGTTACCACCGATCACCCAATACTTTTGACGCATAAACGCGGACGTCAGACGAGGTCCACCGTGAAAGGTGAGCTCGTGGGCCTGGTCTATAATAAGATCTGCTAAACGACTATTATTAGGTATTAAAATAGGATGTTTCATGTCGGGATTTAAATTGACATGTTTTAACCGACCACCCACTCTTAAAATGTCATTTTCATCTAGAAAAGGATTAAGGCTATAAATTATGCTATTAAATGAAATTTTCCTGTTATGTTTTAAATTTTCTATTTCTTTATTAAAACTTAAATACTGTATATTTCTTACGATAATATTTTTTGCTTTGCTTAGTTCTGATAAAGATAAGTGCTTCGCTTTTATATTATATTTTTTGTATGTTGCGAATCTTAATATATATGCTACTGTTCTAACTACTTTATTTAGAGAACTATATTTCATAAGTAATTGTAATATGATACAACTGTCACGGTATTGCTGCGTGACTAAGATAACTAATGCAGGAACTTTAAGTTCTAATTTTGTAAAATATGATTGATAAGTCTGTTGATCACAGAAATTAGAGAGCCAGTTTGGACCCTGCCACCACAAAGAGTGGTCAATTAACTGTGATACAGTCAGTCCACGGCTTGCTGAGTCTGCTGGATTTTCATCTGATTTTACATAGCGCCAGCATTCAATTGGCATAATTGATGATATTTCGCGAACTCGATTAGCCACGAAAACGTTCCATCGCGTGGGGTTTCCATTTAACCAGCCTAAAACTATCATGGAGTCGACCCAACCGTATGTTTTTATATTGTAACTGCTGAGGCAAGTTTTAACTTTATACATTAATTTAGATAGTAATAGTGCCCCACATAACTCTAATCGGGGTAATGATATTGTTTTGCTACTAGGCACGAGCCTCGTTTTACCTACTAATAAAGTGATACGGGACCCTTCAGTTCGTTTTATACGACAATATATTACACAAGCGTATGCCTTTGTTGACGCATCACAAAACCCGTGTAACTCGATGCATTCGTTTTCTTTAGTACCGATCCACCGTGGTAAATTTATTTTATTAATGTTACATAAATCGACCTTGATTTTAACCCATTCCGCGTCGTCTTCGTCGTCCGTCCCATTCAGCTCATCATCCCACTTAAAGCCAGCTAGCCAAGTACTTTGAAAAATTATTTTGAGTTTTGTTGATACGGGTGAGAGCCATCCTAAAGGGTCAAACAGTTTAGATATTTCAGAAAGTAATGTACGTTTTGTTACTTTACTCGAAATATTAGAGTCAATCTTTGATTGAAAAGAAAAATTATCATGACTCGGGTTCCAACTTAAACCTAATATTTTGCTTTGCTCTTGTTTAAAAAAGAAACCAGGGGCGGTTTCAGTGTCGACATTTGCTAACAATTCAGGTGCATTTGATTTCCACTTTCTAAGGTGGAATCCCCCTGACTTCAATAAAATGATAAGGTCATGCTGTAGCTGCCTAGCGACTGATAAATTATGCTGACCATGCACTAAATCGTCCATATAAAAGGATTCCTCAAGGACAGGGATAGCCGCGCTGTTTAAGTAGTTTTCTTTTTCATCCGACGCTAGCCGTTTTAACGTCATCATTGCGAGGAACGGTGCGGCCTTGGTACCGTACGTCACCGTCTTTAACTGATAATCTATGATAGTGTGTTGGTCTATGACCTCTTGATTGTAAGTCCTTCGTGCGCTCGTGTGGTGACGATAATAATACAGCAGCAATTCTTATACTCTCCTTTATTGGTGCTTACAACGAATACGTATTACAATATGTAATGAGATATGCTTAGCACAATATATATACGTCTACACTATGTATAGCCTTTTGGCCAACTAAATAAACTAACTCGATAGGCTTTACTTATGACATCTGTCAATGTCAATAATGACATTGACAGTTACATCTTACTGTTGATATAATATGTAACACCTCCCTTTTCGAGTATAAAAGCAAACTAAAAATATAGGTACATAACTAATAACAAATACATTACTTATCTACTCAAATTTCTCGTGCATGTACAATTTAGGACGCTTTACACTTCTACCAGACCTGGTTACGTAACCGGTATTTTCTAGACTCTCCATAGGAACACAGTTCTCATCGTTAATGCAATTTTGAACGGGACCGTTTCCGCGTTGTGTTAAACTCATGGGATCTATACTCTCCTGCATGAGAGGCATATTGATTGTGCTGCCATCGCCATAAAAAGAAGGTGGAGGATTTATTTCTTTTAAATTCTTTTTTCTAGGTCTAATGTGTCCCCTATTCCTCCTATACACAACACCGTTTGGATCCGCAACATAATATGATCTACCACATCCTAATTTCTCTTTAATTATTCCCGGAGACCAAAAGGATTTAGGATTTTTTTTGAAGTAAATGTCATCTCCCGGCTGAAACTCATGAGATGTATGCTTCGCATTCCTGTCAAAATAAAAAGACATTTTGTCTCTGCTCTGTCTATGACATTTTTCAAATGTCGAAAATTTTACAATTTTAGGTTTTAATTTTTTGTTAAGAATTGGTAAATTTACTCGCAAGTTTCTAGACATTAATAATGCGGCCGGACTGGGAAAATCTCCCTTCGCAGCGTTGCGATAGTGTAATAACGCCAAATGTATATCCGAGCCATCTTCTCTGCATTTTCGTAATATGTTTTTAACAATTTTAACAACGGTTTCAGCTTGGCCGTTAGATCTCGACCAGTACGGACTAGTGGTTATGTGTTCTACATCCCAATCAACAAGAAAAGACTTGAATTTGCAGGAGTTAAATGGTGGACCATTGTCAGACACCAATGCCTTGGGTATACCATGTCGACCGAAAAACGATTTTAGACTTTTAACAACATTATCGACAGTGTAATTCTTATGCAAAGAAGCTAACTCTATGTACTTGGAATAATAATCCATGCAGACAAGGAAATTTTCTCCATCAAAATATAATAAATCTATACCTACCTTCTCCCATGGAAGATAAGATATCTCATGGCATTTCAACGGTTCACGGGGTGGATTTGATCTATATTTAGCACAGACGGAACATTGATCAATTAAGTTCTTAATATCCGCGTTTATATTTGGCCAATAAACTGTTTCTCTAGCGATGTTTAGTGTCTTATTAATACCTAAATGACCACAGTGTATTTTATCTAAAATCTGTCTTTGCAAGGACTTTGGAACAATAAGCCTATTGCCTTTAAATAATAAGTCATTCATTATATGTACTTCATTTTGAATGTTCCAATATGGTTTCACAAGAGAGCTTACTTTATTTTTGCTTCTTGGCCAACCATTCTGAATATAAGACTTGAGCAGATTTAAAGATTCATCATTTTTGCTTTCTAATAATACAAATTTTAAATAAGGCTTACTTACTGAGAGATTAGAGAATACTGAATTAACATGATACTGTAAGTCTTGCTCATACTGAGGTATGTATGTATCACTAAGTGAGGCTCTTGACAAAGTATCTGCTATATACATATATTTACCAGGTACATAAACTACTTCTAGGTCATAACCCTGCAACGATAACATCATTCTTTGTAGCCTAGCAGGTACTTCATGAAGAGGTTTTTTAAAAAGGTAAATTAAAGGTTTGTGATCAGTATGAACAGTTGTTTTACTGCCATAAATATATTGGTGAAATTTATTACATCCAAACTGTATGGCAAACAATTCTTTTTCAATCTGGGCGTAGTTTTGTTGAGAGGGGGTAAGTGTTCTTGAACTATATGCAATGGGTCGTTTGTCTTGCATCAAGACCGCTCCCAGTGCATTCTTTGATGAATCTACCGACAAAATCACAAGTAAGTTGCAATTATAATTAGTTAACACAGGTGCTTTAGATATGACTTCTTTTAATAAATCAAAGCACTTTTGACAATTTTCATCCCACTTCTGACACCATGTGTTGGTCTATGACCTCTTGATTGTAAGTCCTTCGTGCGCTCGTGTGGTGACGATAATAATACAGCAGCAATTCTTATACTCTCCTTTATTGGTGCTTACAACGAATACGTATTACAATATGTAATGAGATATGCTTAGCACAATATATATACGTCTACACTATGTATAGCCTTTTGGCCAACTAAATAAACTAACTCGATAGGCTTGACTTATGACATCTGTCAATGTCAATAATGACATTGACAGTTACATCTTACTGTTGATATAATATGTAACAGATAGGTTCGTTTGGAGCGTTTCTCCACACAATCTTTTGATACTTTTGATCATCATCATGGATCCATATCATCTTGTACATTTTCTCTACGTCAGCAGTAAATCCAAACCTATACTGTCTCCATTTAATGATAAGAGACTGGAGATCCTGCTGTAAGTTGGGCCCGGATGCCATTAAATCATTGATACTTAAACTCGATATAGTTTTACAAGATGCGTTAAAAACTATCCTAAAGCGTGTGCTCGTGGAGTCATCACGCTGAATACCGTGATGAGTATTATAATATGATGATATAAAATTATCTGTCGCGGGTTTCATATGACCTAGCTTACAATACTCTTCCATAAATCGTTTATACTCCTGATGCATGTTAGAATCTTTACAAAACTTTTTCTCTAATGATAAGAATTGAGCAACGGCCTTTGGTTTTGACAACCCTAGCCTAATTTCGAAATCAGGCTCAAAAGGTATCCGAACAACATAACGACCGTCTTCTTGTCGCGTTGTGGTCTCATTATAATAATCTAAACATTTTTGATCGTTAACTGATAATTTAGAATTTTCGGAAATGTCCTCAATTTCCCAAAATTTTTCTATTTGACTTAAATCGTTTAAAACTACATTGCATTGAATAGTTTTAACGTTGCCTGTAAGTATCCATCCTAAGGATGTATTTTGGGCAATGGGTGTAAAATTATCTACTTTAAGCACACCGTCTAATAAAATAAAAGCGTATATGTCGGCTCCCAGCAGCAGGTCCACTGGGCGACTTATGTTAAAGTTCGGATCGGCTAAAGAAATATTTAGTAAAAATGGCCATGAAGGCTTATCAAACGAAAAACTTGATAAATTTTTAACAAGACTCCTCATGATAAGTGCATCAGTTTCAAATTTAAAATCGCCATTTACTGCTGCACAATTAAGAGATATTACACCCTTACAACTGCTTTCCTTGGCACCAACACCAGATATGATACCCTTGCATTTCTTTCGCGGTAAATTTAACAACTGAGCGGCATGCTCAGTAATTAGAGATACTTGGGAACCTTGATCTATTAAAGCACGCACTTGAACGTAAGTCCCATCTAATTTTTGCACGTTGATGATGGCTTTTGCTAAAAGGATTTCTGGAATCCCACGTTGCAGTGAAACGTGAGAACTCATTTGCGTTGGCTCGTGTTTAGAAGCCGCTTGTTGCGCAAACGCTTCGTGCAAAAGAGTGTTATGCTTTTCATTGCATTGTCTGCAACGTTTAATAGAAAAGCAAGCTTTATTGTTATGACAATAAAGACAATTTTGACATATGTCATGCTGTTTAATGATTTTACGCTTTAAGTAAGGCGGCATTTCGTCAAAGCGCGGGCAGCTAAAAAGAGCGTGATCGCTCGTGTTACATACGGGACATTTATGCAATTTGACAGTTGAAGCATTTTTATCATGTGAAAACGATTGCGAAATTTTATTTTGCGTTGGAAAGGATTGTTTTATGTTAAAGTTTTTATGCATGTTATAGCTTTTAGAGTTATTATGTGCCATCGTATTTTTATTACTAGGTGAAATATAGCGATTATATGATTTTGATGCACCATTATCATACTTTCTTCTAGAAGACTCTAAAGTAGTAAATTTACTCTCTAAATATATTAAAAACTCTTCAAGATTTGGCAATTCACGTGGATTTTTTACAGATGCTAAATACTCGCTATGTAATTCTGAATCTAACTTTTGCGACAAAATATAGATTAGTAAAGGATCCCAAGATGAGATATCAATTTCTATATTTTTTATAGCGTTTAGAGTCTCTAAAGCGGTATCATGAACGCGTTTAATATTATTTATTGATAAATGATGAGCAACTGGCATGTTAAGTAAAATATCAACGTGAGAGTTAAAAATTAATCTTTTGTTATTATACCGATGATTCAAAATGTTCCAACAGATAGTGTAATTATCTGAGGAAATATTAAGGTGTTGGATGAGACTTGCTGCCTCCCCCCTAACTTTAGTTTTTAAGAATTGCATTTTTTGCGCACTAGACAATGATGGGTTACTATGAATAGTCTCTGTAAATAAATCCTTAAAAGAAGTCCACTGATTATAAGTGCCATTGAAAACAGGAATTTCTATATGTGGAGTTACTTGTTCCCTATGAGAAGTTGACCATAACTTCCGGTTGATAGCCTTGACTACGTCGTTGTATTCTGTTTCTATTTGGTAAAATGTCTGCTCATACTCCATATTCCTATCCCCTAGCTCAATGTCTAATTCCCAGTGTAGAGAATCTATTGCTGTCCAGCGAGACTGAATATTTCGGAGCAAATGTTCAAATTCCCATTTTTCGTTGATCATATCTAAAGCAATGTTTGCTATTGTATGGCGAAAAGCTTTAAAATTACTATTCTGACGCCTTAATGATTCGTCAGTTCTACTATTTGTGCCAAGAGATTGAGTTCCTGGCAATGGTGAAGGCTGGCGTGACGCTGCTGCGTCAGCCAGAGGTGTCGCAGGCCTAATCAGCGGGGTGGATGGTCCAGCCCTCGCTGGCGCCGGCGGCTGATAGTTGGCTATGGCAGACCGAATCTGATGAAATCTTTCTTTTGCTGTCTCGAATTGATTATTTTTAAAATACGTGAAGGACTGGGCAAACTCGTATGTACATAATTTTTTATGAGTGGTTTCAATTTCAGCCCAATATTGATCTAGGGTGTGTAATTTTGCTTGGATGTAGTCCGGCGTTTTACGGTCCGCGCCGTCCTTTTTAAAGTTCGTGTATGATTGTTCTACTTTGTTTACCAGCTGCTGCTGGTTTGCTAGAAGTTCCTCCACGCTCGACATGATTGAATCGAGAAAACGAGGTGTTGTAAAAATAGAAAGATCTTACTTTGTGTGCTGCTTGCTACGTTTGATTTGACTGTGCTGATGGTTGGTGCTGATTGTTGATGCTGATTGATGATGTTGATGATGATCACTACTGCTGCTTGATGATTTTTATATACTGATAGTCAATAGTCACTAATAAATTGATAGTCACTGATTTCATTGATTAAAAGTCACTCGAAGGACCAAAAAGGATGTAGGAGCTGCTTACTAAACTACACCTTTTGATGAGATTGATAAGTAAAAGTCCTTGATATGATATTGATATTTATTAACAAGAATACTAATTGCTAAAATGATTATGAGTGCGCGGTATGATTGCTTGATGCGGACTGGCCCGACAGCCTGCACCTTACAGCACAATGCAAAGAAATGATGTAGAGTCAGCAATGTACGTGCTAGCTCGTACACCCCAAATATGTATCTTTATGGAGTCAGAAGAACTGTTCAGTACTTTTTTAATTCCGACGTTCAGAAAGTGTAAAAGAATACCAATTTTGAATAAAAAAATTGACTTTGACTTTTGGATCCAGGGTATACCTCGGTGCAAAATCTTACTTTTTGGAAGCATATTTCTGGGTTACTTCAGAAAAAGTCAAAATCACTATAATAATATGACGTGCAGGGGTGGATTTACACTAGGGGCAGTCAGGGCTAGTGCCCAGGGCGGCAAATTTTGTGGGGCGGCAAAATTTGGAAAGTAAAAAAAAATATTTTTAGAATTATTTTTTTACAATTATCGCAATTGCACATTATAATAATTAATTAATTATATTAATTAATCATTTTTTTATTTCTTGTTTGAAACGAGTTAAAAACTACTTATGTTTTACAGTGACTGCAAATAGTCTCAATAGATTGGCTATTCTATGCATAGAATATGTACGTGTACGTCTACTTTAACGTTTAGATTGTGAAGATTTAATCGACCAATTTACAAAGTCAGGTGTGTTTGCCGGACAAACAGATGCAATACAATCATAAGTCATCGTTAGTGCAAAATTCATGATTCTTACTGTGTTGGTCTATGACCTCTTGATTGTAAGTCCTTCGTGCGCTCGTGTGGTGATGATAATAATACAGCAGCAATTCTTATACTCTCCTTTATTGGTGCTTACCACAGATACGTATTACAATATGTAATGAGATATGCTTAACACAATATATACGTCTACACTATGTATAGCCTTTTGGCCAACTACAATAAACTAACTCGATAGGCTTTACTTCATGACATCTGTCAATGTCAATAATGACATTGACAGTTACATCTTACTGTTGATATATGTAACACCTCCCTTTTCGAGTATAAAAGCAAACTAAAAATATAGGTACATAACTAATAACAAATACATTACTTATCTACTCAAATTTCTCATGCATGTACAATTAAGGACGCTTTACACTTCTACCAGACCTGGTTACGTAACCGGTATTTTCTAGACTCTCCACAGGAACACAGTTCTCATCGTTAATGCAATTTTGAACGGGACGTTTCCGCGTTGTGTTAAACTCATGGGATCTATACTCTCCTGCATGGGAGGCATATTGATTGTGCTGCCATCGCCATAAAAAGAAGGTGGAGGATTTATTTCTTTTAAATTCTTTTTTCTAGGTCTAATGTGTCCCCTATTCCTCCTATACACAACACCGTTTGGATCCGCAACATAATACGATCTCCCACATCCTAATTTCTCTTTAATTATTCCCGGAGACCAGAACGATTTAGGATTTTTTTTGAAGTAAATGTCATTCCCCGGCTGAAAATCATAAGGTGTATGCTTCGCATTCCTGTCAAAATAAAAAGACATCTTGTCTCTGCTATATCTATGACATCTTTCAAATGTCGAAAATTTTACAATTTTAGGTTTTAATTTTTTGTTAAGAATTGGTAAATTTACTCGCAAGTTTCTAGACATTAATAATGTGGCCGGACTGGGAAAATCTCCCTTCGCAGCGTTGCGATAGTGTAATAATGCCAAATGTATATCCGAGCCATCTTCTTTGCATTTTCTTAATATGTTTTTGACAATTTTAACTCCGGTTTCAGCTTGGCCATTAGACTAATAGACCTACTATCTATACCTACCTTCTCCCATGGAAGATAAGATATCTCATGGCATTTCAACGGTTCACGGGGTGGATTTGATCTGTATTTACCACAGACGGAACATTGATCAATTAAGTTCTTAATATCCGCGTTTATATTTGGCCAATAAGTTGTTTCTCTAGCGATGTTTAGTGTCTTATTAATACCTAAATGACCACAGTGTATTTTATCTAAAATCTGTCTTTGCAAGGACTTTGGAACAATAAGCCTATTGCCTTTAAATATTAAGTCATTCATTATATGTACTTCATTTTGAATGTTCCAATATGGTCTCACAAGAGAGCTTACTTTATTTTTGCTTCTTGGCCAACCATTATGAATATAAGACTTGAGCAGATTTAAATATTCATCATTTTTGCTTTCTAATAATATAAATTTTAAATAAGGCTTACTTACTGAGAGATTAGAGAATACTGAATTAACATGATACTGTAAGTCTTGCTCATACTGAGGTATGTATGTGTCACTAAGTGAGGCTCTTGACAAAGTATCTGCTATATACATATATTTACCAGGTACATAAACTACTTCTAGGTCATAACCCTGCAACGATAACATCATTCTTTGTAGCCTAGCAGGTACTTCATGAAGAGGTTTTTTAAAAAGGTAAATTAAAGGTTTGTGATCAGTATGAACAGTTGTTTTACTGCCATAAATATATTGGTGAAATTTATTACATCCAAACTGTATGGCAAACAATTCTTTTTCAATCTGGGCGTAGTTTTGTTGAGAGGGGGTAAGTGTTCTTGAACTATATGCAATGGGTCGTTTGTCTTGCATCAAGACCGCTCCCAGTGCATTCTTTGATGAATCTACCGACAAAATCACAGGTAAGTTGCAATTATAATTAGTTAACACAGGTGCTTTAGATATGACTTCTTTTAATAAATCAAAGCACTTTTGACAATTTTCATCCCATAACCATAACATATCTTTTTTTAACAAATTTCTTAGGGTATTAGTTTTTTCTGCTAGATTTTCTATAAACGGTGCTAAAAAATTTATCATGCCTAAAAATCTCTGCAAATCCTTAATATTTTTAGGTATGGGCATGTTTTTTATCGCTTTAAATTTTTCTGGATCAATTATTAATTAATAATTTACACCTTCTTTACTGAAAATATAGCCCAAATATGCTATTTCTTCTAGAAGAAACTTGCACTTGGCTTTATTTAATTTTAAATTAACTTGCCTAGCCCTGTCCAAAAACATTTCTAACCTTTTATTGTGTATTTCAATTGTTTCACTGTATATTAAAATGTCATCACACCAAATTATTATACCTTCTATGTCTCCGAAAAGATCTATCATGGTTTTATAGAAAATTTCTGTAGCCGTGTTTATTCCAAAAGGTAATCTTAAAAATTTGTATCTGCCAAATGGAGTTTGAAATGTACATAGATCACTACTTTCTTTAGTTAATTTTATGTTATAGAACCCAGAAAACGCATCTAAATGTGAAAAATAAGAGGCTTTGGACAATTTAGACCTGACTTCATCTATATTTTTAATTGGATAATGACATCTCAATAAATTTTTATTTACATTTCTAGGATCTAAGCAAATTCTCAATCCACCATTCTTTTTCATGGCTATAACTAAACTACTCACCCAGAGAGTAGGTTTGTTCACCTTCCGTATGACTCCCATGGTCTCCATGAGTTGAAGCTCTTTCCTTAACGGTTCAACCAACGCGAAGGGTACCTTTCTAGGGGGATCAACGCACGGAATAGCATCCTTTTTTAGCACGATGCTGTGTTCGTATGGGAGGCAGCCTAGACCCTGAAACACATCATTATATCTGGTCACAATTTTGTCACAAGTTTTTTGATACATATTATATACATTTTGCTCAACAGTTTTTTCATTTTCCATTGATAGAGAAAAGTTTTTTGTTATTAAATGCAGCTTTATACAAGTGGGTAAACCAATCACAGTTGGACAATTTAATTTTGTTACAACAAAAGTACTAAACAACAAATGTTTAACACTGAAATTATCGGTATTCTGTGCCCACTGTAGGCAAATATATTATATTTTTTACACATTTCTTTACTCTGCTTGTCAAATTTAAGATTCAATTCTTTAAATACTTGATAAGACATCACATTTATGTCTGCACCAGTGTCAATTAGGCAATCTACATTTTTGTTGTTTATATTAAGAGAACAGTACCAGGACTTGTCTGTAGTGCTTATCAAATTTGTACTAGCGTTCTGTGATTTTATGTTTTTAATGTTGAACAATGCCCCTATTGTAAATCTCTCAGCCTCAGCCTCAGCACTTTTGGGGCTTGATTCATCATCGAGATTTATGCTACCTACCCCAGTAACAACAGTCCTGACACTGTTTTTCTTGAAACATAAATGAGTAAAATGTCCATATTTAAAACATGACCTGCATCTGTGTTTCCAAGCTGGACAGTTGCGGCGACCATGCGATGTGTTGCACTTTACACACGACGTTGTTCTTCATCCAGGCGTAGCTGACCTTGGGTGACCTTGGCATGATGGAGATCTTGCGTTTTATCTTTTCTGGTATGAGGGGGAACTGGCCCGACGACTTTTGTTTAGCTTGTATATTGTGGCTTCTCTTCCATCTGCTGCATTGATTGATTCTTCACTTTTCTGCGCCATCGTCAGTGTTCTACAGAGGAGTTTGGCTCTTTCTAGGGATAGGTCCTGTTCTTGTAGTAGCTTTTGACCAAATTGCGAGAAGTTTGTGGCCATATTAGCAATGAGAATGTCCTTTACAAGGGACTCACGTAGCGAACCAAACTCACAGGCATGACTTGCGTTTTCTAATTCCATTAGAAAGTTTTCCAAGGATTCGTTCACACGCTGTTTCAACGTAAAGAATTTGTGTCGTGCCACCGTCAAATTCTTTTTGGGTTCAAAATACTCGACGAATTTTGCCTTGACTTCTTGGAAAGTAGCAGTGCTTAGGTCCAAATTGAAGGAATTGTATATGTTTAAACCCTTTTCTCCCATGGAATGCAGCATGATTGCAATTTTTCTTTTGTCTTCCGTTTTCTCCATGCCCGACGCCAGTAGAAATATCTCGAATTACTGCGTCCATTTCTTGAAATTTTCAGCATTATTGTTGATAATTTCTGTAGAGATCTCAAGCTTCTGTACTCCGTTGCCTGCCATTGTTAAGTTCCCACACTCAGATTGTCTCGAAGCTTCCGGAGTTTTCGACGTACCCTCTTTTTTGTTCATAATTTTCGTTTTCTTTTAAATTTTCACACCTGACACCATGTGTTGGTCTATGACCTCTTGATTGTAAGTCCTTCGTGCGCTCGTGTGGTGATGATAATAATACAGCAGCAATTCTTATACTCTTCTTTATTGGTGCTTACCACAAATACGTATTACAATATGTAATGAGATATGCTTAGCACAATATATACGTCTATACTATGTATAGCCTTTTGGCCAACTACAATAAACTAGCTCGATAGGCTTTACTTATGACATCTGTCAATGTCAATAATGACATTGACAGTTACATCTTACTGTTGATATATGTAACACTTACAAAGATATATGATTGGCTTCGCTGGGCGCTCGATCAATGATTTGTCTATGGATTCTTGGAACAAAAACAAATATTTTTTTATGTTATTGAAGTATATAATATATAATAAAATTTATGCAATGAGCAAGCAATTAGTTATTCTATTAAAAAAAATAAGATATAAAAACTATAATTTAAAAAAAAAAATCTGTGATATGTCGGCATTTTTTTCAGTGTCCAGGGCGGCACTAATTTTAAATCCGGCCCTGATGACGTGTGCATATAAATTTGGAGGTGTTTCCTCAATTTCTCATGGATCCAATCATCAGGTCACTGCGATATCAGAACTATGTAAATTGTACTATACAGTGTGTTTCGTCTTGAGCTTATGGTATATTAACAGCAGATAATAGGTTTAATTTTATCGACAAAACTCAAACAAATCCTTTTGGGGGTCGCAATCCTCACCTCCCAGAGCTACAAGCAATTGAATATTTTATGTTTCGGTAACCTTACGTTGAATAAACCTAAATATTTTTTTTCGTGACCTAGACACATCAAAATGGTATCATTTTATTCCTTTATTTTTTACATTACAGAATAATCTATTTCATTTCTTGCTTAGAAAAACATTTAAAAAATAAATTTTAATCCCAAAAAAAGTTTTTTTTTCTTACATTTTTAACTTATTTTGTAAAAAGTTTTTAATCTAGCCCATTTACTACAAAATTGTAATTATCGTCAGTATTTCTGATGATACTGCCAACAGTCCTACAGTATGACGGAAAACACAACACCAAAAGCTTACCGACAACCGCCTGTTGGATAGAAATCGAGTAAGACGTACAATCTCTCTTCCGAATAATTTCGAATAATAAACGAGTTTATTTTTAGATTAAATAATTTTATTTTCAGATTTTGTTTACATTTTCACTAGTGAAATTTTGTAAGAATAAAGTAAAGTGTTTGAGTGAGTAGATATAGGTATTACGTGTCATACATCTGACATGTTGTAACTATGTATGTGTACTATGTATAGCAGTCGTAGGAGGCGGCCTCGGGCTTCCGCGACCAGCTGAATTATTTAATTTAAAAATATTGTAGTTCGAGAACATGTTGACTACATAAGTCAACATGTTCTCGAAATACAATATTATTAAATTAAATAAAATAATTAGTTCATTCGCACGAAACACACCTCATACATTTATTGTATAAAAAATATTGAGAAAGTATTAGTAGGTATTGTAAATTAAAAATTAGAATATGAACAAAGTGACACTCCTTGTCGTGACATCCTCCTACATTTCTTTAAAATTGGTGTGTTTTCTGTATTAGTCATTACCCTCATTAGGTATCGTAATATGTATGTAGTTATTTGTCGCAATCCCATTCTTTATAATAAACTATTGACTATTCACTTCGTGCTGGCAGTATTGTAAAACTAATTACAATATAAAAAGATTTTCGTTAAAATTCCATTCAAGTAACACGTGTCCGCATTATTATAAACTTATTAACCATACAATATGCACAGGAAGTAACAATTACCGCCCCTATAACCCACCGCGGGTGGCGCCCTCTTTCGGTGGTCCGCAGCTTTGCTAATTGTTCCCCGTTGTACAGAATTTGGTGATGTCACCTCCTGTGTTGCGGTGTTAAGACGACTATTCACTAACCTCTCATGTCGCAACGTCTCACAAAAATTGAACTGTGGTCTGTAGTTTTGTACCAGAACGGAGACTCGAGGTTAGGAACTGGGGCTTAAACTTTAAAAGCTTGTACTCGCCAACCACCAGGCGTAACGTTTTTATCGACCAATGTTATCCTACAAGAGTCAAGACACACTTAGCGATATTTTTAGCTAGATCATTGTATCCAGAATTCTAATAATGATGATGTTCAAGTCTAAAATTTCTGATTTGTTTACCTAACGCGATTTTAGGTAGATCTGTCCAACCGATGGTTATTATGATGATATCAAACCCAATTTTTTTTTGCAGGAGGCCGTGCTAGCATCGACAGCGGCACGGGCGGCGACGGCACGGCGTTCGCACGGCAGTACGGCGCGGTGCTGGCGCAGGTGGGCGACCCCGTCGTGCTCAACTGCAGGATACTGCGGCTGGGCGATAGAGTGGTGAGTGTGTAGTCTCCTTTAAGACCCCGCATAAGCTACTCGCTTGGCAAGCAAGAATTCACGCGGAGGAGGCTCGGGGTTCAAAGAACACGAATTTTATTGCTTGCCAAGCTGCTTGCCTCGCGCGTGTAACAGATCGTAAAGAGCAGTCGCTCATGACTCCGGTGGCATCACAAACGGCTAAATACATGGCCAGTGTCAATTTATTATTATCACCATCAGAGCTACACTATTTTAATATAACTTGAACAAAGGAAATCTAAATATTTTAGTAAAAACATAATTTTTATATTAAATAGCAGTTTTTCTTTTTACCGGCCCAGCACCTTTCGTTCAATTCCGATATCTTGAAAAAAGTAATAAAGATATGTCGCTGATTCACCGGCGAGTGGCGAGTGGCGGGAGGAAGCGATAGTAGCGGACGTCCGCCGCACGTGCACGGCGCGGGGTGCGCGCGCGCCGCAAATAGCGACAGAATACGAACTCGAGTAGGGGTACTAGTGGCACTGCCGACGTGCCACGCATATACCTCAGTCACCCGCAATATAGTCATTGGGACATTTTACTGACTAATAAGTAATAAGGGTATAACTAATGTCACTACCATTGTCACAACCATTGTGTTATAAAATACTAGATGTAGCCCGCTACTTTGTGCGCGCAAAAGTTAATCTTGTGGAAACCGTAAAGTTTTCCGCGATAAAAGTCCTTCCCCGTGGTCTACTCTATATCTCTGCCATATTTCATCAAAATCGGTCCAGTAGTTTCGGAGCCTATACAATGCGAACAAACATACAAACAAACTAACTTTTCCTCTTTATAATATTAGTATAGATAACTTTTGCCCGCGGCTTCGTCCGCGTATATTGGGTTTCTAGAAAACAATAATATGTTTGTTGTTAACAACAAACATATTATTGTTCGTCACCCGCAAGCACAACTACCCAGCTGACAAGCTGTTAAATGTATGAATGCCGCGGCCGTAAGGTGACCATGCCGGGAGTCGGCACCGTGCTGGTTAATGGAATAAGGCTGGTAGTTGGGACTATATTGTCTGGAATCCGTAAGGCCGGGGAAAATTTTGGATACTGAAAATAGAACTCTGCGCTAATACAATAGAGCTGAAAATCGAACACACGAGTGTGAAGTCAAATGTCAATTCAATTCTAGCAACTCGATACTCATATGTTCGATTTTCCACTATATAGTCTAGTTGGTATAAGCAAACTATTTATATATAAATATATATATTTGGTATCAGTCCAGAGAAGAGCTCCGTGGCCCAGTGGGTAGAGCGTTTCATTCGCACTCGAGAGAGTGCAGGTTCGATTCCCAGGTTGTGGCGTGTACCAATGAGACTTTTTCATATCTCAAGTACATTATATGGACGCTCTACGTGGTCAGCCCCAGACGTATTGAACAGTAATTCCTACTACTAGACTAGGCTGACTATGTTGCGAGAATGCCGTATGTGCTTGGGCAACCATACGACATTTAAGCCAACTGTCCCAGGCACTACAGTATTTCAGGAGTGATTAATTCGCTCGGAGAATATGTATAAATCATCCAATGACGGATGAAAGGCCTAAGTTTTTTTTATTATTACAGAGTTCTATTTTTCTCCGGCCTTCCGGATTCCGGACAATATACATAGGTAGTTCCAGCCTAACAGTCTTTTATTGGTGAACACTGCATTATTTTCGGTAGTAGGTAGTAATCTTGAAGGTCAGCATCACATATTAAGATTAATATATTGAACAATTTATGCAGCAGGTACGACATACAGGGGCCAGGGCCAGGGGGTATACCTATACACACATTACATTTCGGTGATGGCGGCTGGTTTCGATGAAACGTAGCCAGCTACGCCGGAGTTATTTTATAGTGCCCAAGTGTGGGCGCAGTACACAAGAGCACTCTCTCTTCCTTTACTCTCGTAGCGCAGTGGGACGGATAACCGACACGACTGGCGAAAGATCAGGCGCAGGACCTACTTTTTACATGCCCATCCGACGCATGGGCCATCTTTCTTGTCAGGTGATCCGCCGGCATTGTCCTATCCTGTCCTGTTTTGTTGTTCCAACGCGGGAATCGAACCCACGACCTCCGAGTCGAGAGGCAAGCTCTAAACCACTGGACCCCGGAGGCTGTCCACCTGTACATATAGGGAGAGGTACCTATAGACTCTGTATAGTGTACACAGCACGGCAACAGCCTGTATACACCGGCCGGGTTGTACTACGGAAATAGTAGAAGCTATTTCTGTGGGGATCTCCTCGTTGGCTCCGCGCTCGCCAAGTGCCAAATTCCACACCGCGTCATATAAACACACAATGCTGATCTCACTTGGTGCGAAAATATTTTGACAATCTCTCAATCTTATGTTTGTGCTGTTGTAGCATAGCTACATTTTAACGCATTAATATAACTTATAACGACGCTCCTAGCGTCATCTATTGGCTGTTATTGCTAACTTTAATAACTAAATTATGTTAGACGACGCCATCTATTGGCAAAGGTTTTGTAACTAGAGCTTCATCTCCAATATTCTTTTTTGTGGCAGTTGGATTATGCATTACTGCTAGTTGTCAGTTTAAAAAAAAATCATTATGTCAGTAGGAGTATATAAGGGCTGTCGTGAGATGACAGGGCCTTTTTTTCCTCCTGCTAGAAGAAGAAGAATTTTTATTGTTGAAGTTTTCCCAGTATCTTATATTTCTTAATCCCGTGTATCACGGTGAGTAATTTAGTATATCTGTGTTGTGATTATTTGGAAAATTACGCTTGTATTAAAATGCATTATTCTTTCATGTAAACTATCATCTTGGTAAATTAGTTGTCAATTATTTGATTGGCCATACCACGTGCTCAATTTGTAGTTTTATCTTTCCAACCTAGCACTATTAAAATGTTACGATGTTTGTATCATATTGGTTGTCCTAAATATCATCTTATCTTTTTTTATTTTGCCTACCTTCTTTGTAATGGTCACACAGCCCGTGATTTTTGATCGTTTGGGGGTTGAAATCGCGCTGGCTGTGGTACCGGACTCCTACCGACACATTACCGTGATTATTGCAGGAACTTGATTTGGGACACGAAACACCGCCAACTACAGCATTCGAGGCACCAATTAAAAGGACTTATATCTAGCTGGAGTTCAGAGTGCTGATAGTCATTGGACGGGGATTTTTTTTTTTGAGACGATCTATCTACGACGAACGGACGCAGCGGTGACGGAGAAGCTTCCAGGAGTTGGAGCCCTATCTCGCATCCGCCACGTGCTAGACACCTGATCCTCAGCTAAGTTCCAACGTGGATTAAAGCCCCATACTACCACCTTGACACCAAGTGGCTAGATCTGACTGTACGGCCTTCTGCCCACGACCCCTATTTTTTCTTTGTTTATATAATATAAATATTGTCACGGGAAATCTTTTATTTTATTTGAGTTGAAAATTTGGGGGGTGAACACGGAATTACACGCCACACTAACATCGATTCGCGAATCTGTTACGTTTGTGTGGCTACAAGTACAACTAAATGATAATTTTGAAATTTATCAATCCTTACTTAATCATATCCTACTACTATTATAAATGTAAAGAATTTGTGAGGATGAATGGATGGATGTTTGTAAAATGTTGCTTGGCGTAAAAAAATCTTGGGAAACCCTGGCCTATACGGCTATAACCTTTTTTTGTATGAAGATCTCTTAATATTATAATAAACAATCTGCGATTTACTTGTCAGTCGTCCAGTCCGCTCCATGCTTATGTTTGCATTCACTAACATTTTGAGTAAAAAAGTCCAAATAGAATAAAAACATATCAAAATAAATGGTATTTATACAGCGTGTGTCGTCTCTAGATTAAGCGCCAATGCACTAAGCACGGAGTCAGAGAGGAAAATTTTAAATAGTTATCGCTAATCCAAACTAAAAATACTTTCTAGTTTCTAATCTCCGTTTTTCGAATTTGCTCACGTTTACGCAAATATTTGATCTAAATAGATATCGCGAATAGTTGGACTTTCATTTTGAGTTTTGACCGATAGATGATCATTGTTTACATAAATTATTACCTTTCGGGTTTCTTACTTTGGGCGAGCACTCACTTAGGAGATGAGATAGTCTTAAGACAGTCGAATAGACACACAATTCGACTTTTTTTTTCGAGTAATTTTGTAATCCAAATTACAATAGTCCGCATACAGTAAGCGCCCATTCTAGACTTCATTATTCATATTTGGTGTCAGTCACTCTATTCAAATGAGTTATCAGTGTTTGATATCTTCGTTCGTTCCAGGTGTCCTGGGTGCGATCCCGTGACCTGCAGATCCTGACCCACGCGGGCGCGGTGTTCACGGCGGACGCGCGCGTCACCGTTACACAAGCACCCTGGCTCCCTGACGAGGGCCTGGACTCGGAGGACCCGGAATGGGGCGGCGTGGTGCATTCCCTGAGGATAGACAAGGTTCGGCTCAGCGACGCGGGCCGCTACGAGTGTCAAGTGAACACGGAGCCCAAACTGAGCGCATTCTTCAATCTTACTGTCATAGGTAAGCAAAATTTACTGCATGAGATAAAGGGCACTCGTCCGTTAGGAGATTTGTTAGACGTGGTAGAGCCAGCCGCCAGGCATCGTCACGAGTAGTCAACGGGAAGATACTATGAGCACACATATGGGTATGTGATAAGGCTTAGACCGGGACTATATTGTTCGGAATCTGATAGGCCGGGGAAAATTCAGAGCATTGAAAATAGAACTTTGCGCTAATACAATAGAGCTGAAAAACTAACAGTCAAGTATCGAGTCTTATGCCAATGTCATATATGACAGCTCGACACTTCGAATTTCAACTCTGTATTAATGGAGAGTTCTATTTTCAGTGCTCTGAATTTTCTCCGCCTTACAACGTGTTTCGCCACCATCGTCGAATGAGAGTTTCAAACTTGCGCAGCATTTGTCGCTCACTATCAGGCGGTACGTCTTATTTTCCAGTATTTTTCCTTCAGAAACCTCTCGCTTATGAAACGACGGTTAAGGCTGGAACCATAAAATATATTTTCCGTAATCTGGAACGCCGGAGGAAATTCAGAGCATGGAAAGAAGAACTCTAGACTAATAAAATAGAATTGAAAAACGAAGTGTCGAGTGTCTAGTTGTCAAATTTGACATTGACATTTGACTCGACACTTGTGTGTTTGATTTTCAGCTCTATTGTATTAGCGTAGAGTTCTATTAAGGCCTTAAGGATTCCAGAGAATATAGTGCCTACTATAATGAAACATTTCAGAGGACGCGCTGCCCACGGTGTCGGTCCGCATGCTGGGAGCGACAGCCACCGCGGTCGAGGGCGGCGCGGTGCGGCTGGCGTGCGAGGCGCGGTACGACGGCGCGGCGGCTGCGGTCGACGCGCTGCCGCCGCTGCGGATCCGCTGGGACCGCGACGGAGAGACGCTAGACCCGCAGGTATAGTGCGGTGTACTCTGTAGTCTTTGACGACCTCTGTGGCTCAGTGGTTAAGCGTGTTAGTGCTCAAGCCGGGGGTAGCGGGTTCGAATCCTGCCGAGGGAACAAAAAAAAATCCATGTTCCTGGGTCATGGATATGTATTAAATATGTTTATAGTATTATATAATAAAAATCTTAAATATATGTAAAGTGTAAAAAGTATTAAATATATTTCCGTTGTCTGGTATCCGTAACAAAAGTTCTTCGAGAACTTACCACGGGACTAGATTGACGTGATATGAAGCGTCTATAGATATTATTATTATTATTGACTGTTCAGATCCAATTTAATCTAAACCTATACAAAAACATGTTTGTCCAAATATAATAATATGTCATTGTAATTCTGTAATGCAGGGTCAATAAGTGACATTTGAATTAGTAGCATTATAGCACGCTACTATTTCTTTGATTACGTTTAAATTTAACTAGCTTTTGCCCGCAGCTCCGCCCGCGTAAATGAGGGAACACTGCACTTTTTCGGGATAAATAGTAAGCCTTTGTGTTAATCCAGAGCTTAAAACTATTGCCATACCAAATTTCATCAAAATTCGTTAGGTAGTTTATGTGTGAGACAGTAACAAACACACATACATCCATCCATCCTCACTAGCTTTCATATTTATAATAGTAGTAGGATAATAGGATTGGATATGAGCGAAGTATAGTCGTCGTCATATTCTGACGACCGCCCGCTCCGCTGGCGCGCTGCGCGCAACTAAACAATAGAGGCGCCCATATTGAGCTCTGTTTACATTTACATTGAGTTGAATCGGAACATAGTAGGTAATTGAGACTTCAGGCTGAAATATGAGCCATATAGGAACTTAATTATTGTTACTATCCGACTACAGCAAAACCAAAAGGAAAGGTAGTGATTTTGGCAGTCTATGTATGTTTGTTCCACCGTAGCGCCTATCGCCTATACTACTGATCCGATTTTAGTGATTGCGGTGTCAATAGATTCGTAATTATGATAGTCGGGTTATAGTTTTTTTTTATAAAAATGTAGTTATTTTAGTGAGTCTAGTATGTTTGTACACAGGGCGCGCGCGGCGGCGTATCGCTCGACACGGAGCGGTGGCCGGGGCGCACGGTGTCGCGACTGACGCTCGCGCGGCTCAGCAGCGGCGACGCCGGCCACTACACCTGCAGCGTCGCCGGTGCCGCCGCCAGCCGCGACGTCGTGGTCGCGCCGCCGCACCCGCCCGAGTATTCCATGATCGGTCAGTATATTCTGATATCATATAATATTAGATAATTATGGAATTAAAATTGGTAGCATTATTATTAGTGCGTTGTGTTTTTGTTGACGTTGTTTTACATTTAGATTACTCTATATGACTAGCTCGTGATAAATGTACCTGTTCCACATATTAATAAATAGTTACTACGTAACAGATACATCACTCCCATACAAGAGCGAAAATACCTACGCTAAAATTACCTATGAAATCTTAATTATATTATTATTAAGATATCGCAGCGGGAAAAAATTTACCATAAATACGCGCCCAAAGAGTCGAGATTGTGTTGCCGGCCGTGCTGCGTGACTGCTCACGAATTCACTAGGGTTGTACCTATGAGAAATATTGTAATAAACCGAAAGTTGTGAAATAATCATTTTTTTCCTTCTTTACTACGAAACACTAAAAAGACAATTGTTGGATACGAATATTTTTGTTATTTGATCCTTAATTAAATTAACATCAAAAACAAAAAGATGTAGGGACGACAACTATTGGTATAAAGAAAATAGAAATTGTATCTTTCGCATTATAATATTAGTAAGTATGTATTTAGTTATATCAATTTGAAATAAACAGGTACACGGAAAAAAACACCTACCTTTGCGTAATAAATAAGTATTAGGTAAGGTAGCTATTATAAAAACAACACTATTTATGAATATTATAAATGTGAAAGTTTGTGAGTATGGATGGATGTTTGTTACTCTTTCACTCAAAAAGTACTGAAAGAATTTTGATTAAATTTGATATAGCAGTAGTTGAGACTTTGGGTTAAAACATAGGCTACTTTTTATCCCGGAAAAGTATAATATTCCTGCGGGATAGCCGATAGTATATTTACGCGGGCGGAGCCGCAGAAAACAGCTTGTAATGAATAATGGATGGATGTTTGTTACTCTTTCAGGCAAAAAGTACTGAACGATGAATTTGATGAAATTTAGTATGCTAGTAGCTTAGGCTCTGGATAGTCTACATTTTATCCCGATAAAGTACAGTGATCCCGAGGTATACTGTATACTTTTACTTTTACTTTTACTTTTGCCCGCGGGCGGGACCGCGGGCAAAAGCTAGTGTGTTATGAGTTCCAACAATAGGATTAAAAATTTTAAGTGAACAATGGGGCTTATAAGGGGTATTGGTACTGGGTATTGTAAGGAGTTCAGTCCTTAATTTACGATTTAAATATTAATTATCTACCTACCCACATAACAGTTTCAACCTACCCACATAAGTTTTAGTATTATTATGTTGAAAGAAATAATGGTGACAATTTGTTAGGATAGATTTAAATCACTCAAAGATTTCAAAACTCAAGATAGGCTATGACGTACATTTGACAGAACGAATCTTCATACAAGAAAAAGTTACGCCATCTTGGTTTTCATCATACTTCAAATGTCAGCCATTTTGTTTTCACCATACTTCAAATGTCAAATGGCCCCAAAAATCTCAAAAGTATGGCCATTTAACTGGATAGACTTTTTGCCTGAACATGCCTCATCTATAATATTAGGTCTTTACCTATGAAATTGCCGTTTTGTATGAAAAAGTTTAATCGATTTTTTTATGTATTTTTTATTTGTATTAATCGAAGTAATCACCCATGCAATCAATGCATCTTTGCCAACGCAGTGGCAGTTTATTGATACCCTTCTTAAAGAAATCAGCTGGACGGGAGGTAACAAATTCTTCAACGGCATTTTGTACTGCCTCTCGGGTATTGAATTTTTTTCCCGCCAAGAACTTATCCAAATTCTGGAAAAAGTAGTAGTCAGTAGGGACAAGGTCTGGTGAGACTGGTGAGCAGGGCGGATGATGGAGAGCTTCCAACCCCAGTTCTTGCAACTTGGAGACCTTCTGCTGTGTAGTATGAGGTCGCGCGTTGTCGTGCAGGAGCAGCGGAGACGAGCGATTGACCAATGCTGGTTGGAGATGTGCCAGCTTCTCCATCATTGTGTTCAGTTCTTCACAGTACACATCTTTAGTAATGCTCACCCCGTTTGGTAAGAAGCTGTGATAAATCACACCGGCGCTAGACCACCAAACAGTGACCATCACTTTTCTAGGGGTAAGTTTTCGTTTAGGGCATTGTTTAGGTGCCGTCCCAGGATCCAACCAACTTGCTGAGCGCTTGCGGTTATCAAACAGAATCCATTTTTCATCGCAGGTAAAAATGCGGTTCAAAATTCCTTCATTTGTGTGTCTGTTGAGCAGTGCAAGGCACGTCTCGACGCGTACTTCGCGCTGGCGATCATTGAGTTCGTCGGGCACCCATTTGTCAAGCTTTTTTACCTTGCCAATTTGACGCAAATGGACCAATATTGTTTTGACGCTAACGTCGAAAGCTGCTGCTAATTCAGCCGTAGATTGTGTATCATCAGCTTCCACAATCGCCTTTAATTCGTCATTGTCGACCAAAGTGTTCGGATGACCGCGAGGTTAATTTTTCAGGTCGAAATTTCCAGAACGGAAGCGAGCAAACCAATAACAGGTGGTGCGTTGGTTTGTAGTGTTAGCTTCGTAAACGTCGTTGATGTTGTGTGCCGCTTGTGCCGCGTCGCTGCCACGACGGTACTCATATTCCATAATTACTCGAATTTTTAACGTATCCACGATGACGAAAAAGATTGAAATGCAATGAAAATGTAACACTAATCAATAAACAAATGACTACTTTTGGAAAAAGAATTCCATGTTTTTAAAATAAAATTAATTCGAAATTAGAATTCTTAGCCAAACAAAAATTATTTTGATTATTTGAAATGGCCAGTACTGCAGAACGGCAATTTCATAGGTAAAGACCTATTATATACGTCTATGAAATTACTACTTACCTTTGTTCGTCTCTCGGCAATGATAAAAAAATCCAATTTTTTATTGGATTTTTTGCTTTGACAGCCATTCACTTCACAATAATTACGTGTCATTTCGACCTGCGTGCGGCGTCCTACGGTCAATTGTATCTAGCGAGATACGCCGAGCGGTAAGCAAATAACGCGTGTCTTTGAGCGAGTGACGAACGCCTGCCTGTACTCTCTCGAGTTCAACTCGAGCGGTCCTCCCAGCAGACCACGAAGTCCCTCATTTCGTATCCTCTTTCCCAATGTTTAAAAAATGTTAATTTCGAAGTATTAGTGTAATAGTAATACTTGCGCCATGCATAACTACTATATGTGCATACCAAACAGCGGAATCCGTTCAGCGGTTCTTGCTGTATTGATAGATCACATATTCTTTTATCGGCTATTGTACATTAATTTTGGCTCGCTATCACAAATCACAATACACATCCTACTAATGGCTGCACCGTTTTGGTGAACTATAAATAACTAGCAGAGAGAAAGCGGAAATGTAAATAGGTCATGATGTTGACACTCCTAGGAAATGGAAGTATTTAGCCGAGCACTTTAGTGATCATAGTTAATTTAAAGGATAAGAGTTTTAGGTATAATACTATTTTCTATTGTTTCGGCTTAAGATTTTGTTAAATTCTCGATGAAATAATATTTAACGTATAGACTGTATACACACATTCAATTACGTACTGGTATTAGATTTGTGATCACAAACTTTGTTTTTTGTTTTCAGACGAGGAATTAGAATCAATGCAGCGTGACCAAGCAGCAGCACGGACCGGCGCAGCAGACCGCAGCACAACTCCTGCAGCGCTGCTGTCCGCAGCACTGTCTGTGCTCGCAGTGCTGCGACTGTTCCTCACGTGACAATCGCCGCTGCCCGCTGCAGATCGCAGCACGACGCTCGCAGCGCTGATTTCTCACGTGACGACCACTGATGAGCGCTGCGTCACTGTAAATACTGTAAATAGTTATTTATATTGTAAATAAACACTGAAATAGCGCTGGGTCGTTTTATTTCTAGGAGTTTCCGCGTGTAGTTAATAGGGATGTCACTTGCCAGCTGTCTGTTGTCACGATTTGGTTTCGTTATACAAATAATTTTCCAGTAAATAAGCACTATTTGTACTCTAGGTTTATAATAAGTAAAACTTATAAGAGAGAAACCTACCCTTTATTTAAAAATACCTATTTGTCGATAGTCTACGGCCTATACATTGGGGTAGAATGAAAAAATATTTTTCCTCTCCACTTCATGCATATATTATATATGGAGAGCCACCCCTAAAATATAAAAATATTATTATTTTATGCCAAATGCCAAAACCGAGATCTAAGCACAATCTTTAACTGTACTAAATTTCATCAATTTATATGCATAATTATAGAAGGGCGGACAGACATACAGACGGACGGAATGACAGACAGAGCAAAACTATAAGGGAGTAGATTAAAACTAAATGTAGTGCTACGGAACCCTAAAAAATATGATATTTTTCATACTGAAAATGAAATTCCTGCTATTTCCGTCATTCTCTAAATCAATTCTATTCATGATATAATTAGACCGTAATGTTGGCAGAATGACCAGCGCTCATTGCGAGTGGGACATGTGCGCGTGGGAGTGGGACATGCGCGCGTGGGCGCTCGCGCTAGTGGCACGCGCCGCGCGCACGACTCCCCGGGTGTAGCACACTAGAGGCAGATACTTCCTAGGTGTAGAATGTTTAGGGGCATATCGAGGCTTAAAATATCCTTACTTTGAGTGCCCTATTGGGGCACTCGAGTTTTACATTAATTGAAAAAGCTATTTTTTTCGATAATTTCGATACGATATTATATATTTATATTGTAAAAGTAGAGTAATTTAAATTATTGTAATTAAATTACGTAAGGTTTTATATAATTACTTCAACATTAAAGACTGTTATCAGTTATTAAAAATAACGGAAGCCATTACAAAGCTTCGTTTGATCGCTTACATCGTAGCCCGACTAATTCTCAACAGATGGCGTCACTAGAAATTTGTAGGCTATAAAAAATAAATTAAAAAAACTATAACCCGACTACATAAAAAAGGGGTCTAAAAAGGACGAAACAAGAAAATAATTCAGATAGATACATAGGCTGCACTAAAAGTATCGGGAATGGAATATTTCCACTGTTCCTGTCATATTAAAATCTTTTTAATTTAAAACTCCTTGGTTTTAAAAATCGAATACCGTTTATTTATTTAAAAAAAGATTCTCGGTCTTGTCACAAGGTCTTGTCAAACTTGTTTAGTCGTTGAGAAAATGGAATTGACTCGAGAAAATTCTAGAGCGATGATTTATTATGACTTTCGAAGTGGTTTAACACAAAAACAGTGTGTTGACCGGATGATTTCTGCATTTTGTAATGAAGCCCCATCCAAAACCACAATTTATCGCTGGTTTGCTGAATTTCAACGTGGACGTGTCAAGCTCAGTGATGATCCCCGTCAAGGTCGTCCAAAAACTGCAGTCACCCAAGAAAACGTTGATGCTGTGCGTAAGCTGATTGAGAAAGATCGACATGTGACATACCGCGAAATTCAGGCAACTTTAGACATTGGCATTAGTCAAATACAAATAATCTTGCATGAACAATTAGGTGTAAATAAGTTGTTTTCCCGATGGATACCGCATTTGCTCTGTGAAGAGCAAAAAGCGGCTGGCGTTACTTGGTGCGTCAGAACTCTCGAAAGATTCCACGCAGGATCCTCAAATGCTGTATACAACATCGTATCAGGTGACGAATCCTGGATATACGCGTACGAACCCGAAACAATAAACCAGTCACGAGCTTGGGTGTTCGAAAATGAGTTAAAGCCAACAAAAATTGTTCGTTCACGGAGTGTTGCAAAAAAAATAGTGGCCACGTTTGTCTCCAAAACCGGCCATGTTGCGACTATTCCTCTTGAGGGACAAAGAACGGTTAATGCAGAATGGTATGCTAACATTTGTTTGCCACAGGTCGTTTCTGAACTCCGTAAAGAGAACTGCAACCGCCGCATCATCCTCCATCACGACAATGCGAGTTCTCACACCGCGCACAGAACAAAAGAGTTTTTAGAGCAAGAAATCATAGAATTATTAGACCATCCGCCGTACAGCCCCGACTAAGCCCTAATGATTTCTATACTTTCCCTAAAATAAAGAATAAATTGCGTGGTCAGAGATTTTCATCACCTGAAGAAGCTGTGGACGCCTACAAAACGGCCATTTTGGAGACCCCAACCTCCGAATGGAATGGTTGCTTCAATGATTGGTTCCATCGTATGGAAAAATGTGTCAAATTTCGCGGAGAATACTTCGAAAAGCAATAAATACATTTTTAAATAGTAATATTGTGTCACTTCCTTGATTCCCGAAATTTTCAGTGCTGCCCTCGTATCCAGAAATGCAAAGGTACAAATGGAGGATGGATGGATGGATGTTTGTTACTCTTTCACGCATAAACTATTGAACTGATTTCGATGAAATTTGGTATGGTAGTAGCTTAGGCTCTGAATTAAAACATAGGCTACGTTTTATCCCGAAAAAGTACAATCTTCCCGTGGGATACTGTATTTACGCGGGCGAAGCCGCGGGCAAAAGCTAGTGTTAACTAAATGTTATATTATGTTCCGATTCAAGAGTTTTCACACATTGTACTAAAATCATCAGCAAATCGGAGCGGGCCGGACATTTTAAAATATTTTACAGTTCTAATTTTAACGTAACGTAACTTGCTAACTCAACAATAAAAACATAATTTATGTAAGCAATGGTGAGCGAGCGAAGCAAGCGAGCCGAATTTTTTAAAAATATTTTGTTTCTGAAATGCTTGAACCTTTGAAATGGCTGGCCACAAAATTAGCAGCGGAGTAAACGTCACTTAATTTTAAATGCTGTCCGTGTCTAAGAGTTTTCACACGTTGAAAATAATTAGCTGATTCTAATCTTTGTATTAAAATTATTAGCTGAGCGCAGCGGGCCAGATAGTTATAAAAATATAATACCGGTTTCTTTTTGTTAAAACATTAATATTATTGAGTAATTTGCAAAACTTAAGTAAAATATACTTACAAGTTACACAGTACTTCACGTAGTCAATAGCGAGCGAGCCGAAATATTTGTGTAATTTTAGGTATGGAAACTTCTAAATTAAAAAAAAATACTAGTCATAAAATTAACAGCGGAGTAACGAGAGTGAGAATTAAAAATAAAAGATAATTGATATAATTTTAAATTTTAAATTCTGTCCATATCTAAAACACTTAGTTGCTGAGAAATCTTTACTTGCACGTTAAAACACTAAGTAGTAATAAATTTACATAGGTGATAGGAGCGGGCTTAATATTTTTTTTACCTTAGACACATAATATTATGATAATACATAAGTTTTCTGCGTATTTCTCAAGTTTCTGTGTTCGTGGGCTCTATAATGATATTACGATTTTTTTATCGGGAAGTTCGGGTTAATAGTGATACTGTGCAATGTGTGGCGTATGTATGTGTATAATGTTTTACTGTTTTTTTCTGACACACGTTCGGGGGCCCCTGTAGCCCGAGGTCCCCATATAATTGATACGGCTGATACAGCGCTAGCTACGCCCCTGCGCTTATACTTGAAAATTTTACGACTGCACTGCAATTACCCGTTTTAACATTTTAACCGTCAGTTCAGAGTACCTTGTGGCTACTACCTGTACCCGATCGTAAACTTGAATTTAAAGAATTTAATGAGTTTGATTGATCGCAGGATTCGCAGGGCGGAAAATCTTACGATCTGTTTAATTTAATAAAATTATGGATTTTTTCGCTTTAACGTCGATTTTTTTACTTTTACTTGGTTCAGCTGGGGCCCTCCTGAGTCCGCGGGGCCCTGGGCTTAAGCCCATTAAGCCATATAGTAGATCCGGCTATGCGTGGTCCTGGTCACGCCCACTAATGGCATCCAAGCGTCAGTTCACACCGAGATGCGTCGCGTTCTAAAAGAACGCAGAAGCTTATAAAACTGCGTATATTCATCATACACATGCAAATCCCAAGATAGATACAGATAGCTACGATTTGACATCGACTGTTCCGAACCTTATAAAGTAGGTGCGACGGCTCTACCTTGACCATTTTTGTACCTATGCATTTCTGGATTTCCATCAGAATTATTTTCTTGTTTCGTCCTTTTTAGACCCCTTTTTTACGTAGTCGGGTTAAAGTTTTTATTTCGTATTTTTCCGTTTCCCAATCGAACATATTTTTGAAATAATATTAATAAGTAATCAAAACAATTGAAATTAAAAATATCTTCTTAACGAGCGCGGAGCGAGCCAATTATTTTTCTAGATTAGATGATAATCGTAAACGCCATTGAGATTGAGATCTTAATGATTTAACGCCAAAATTTTACACAACGATACTTCGATTCTGAAAAATGCAAGACTCGTCTAGTGACATCTATCGAACGAATATGTAATAAAAGTGCTAATATTTTTTTTCATCTGCAATTTCTATTTAATAAACGGATGAACCGGTTAACCGATTTTAATCTAGTTTTTTTGTTTTCTGATTGAGAGTGTACATAACTATAATTCATCATCATCAGCTCGTTCACTGCTGGACAATTCAGGGGTTATTTAAATTTTTTTATTGTTATTTGTTGTTTTTATTTGTTATAAATTATATTTATAAAATAAAATATATTTTATGAAGGTACAATAATATATTATTATATTAATAAATAAATTATATATTTATAGCCTTATATTAAGTAATGTTCGAAAAATGGACTTTGGAATTACGTGACTTTGGCTAATTTAAGGTTGTCGGGAAATATTTCCTGGTCAAGGCACGTATTAATGCAGTTTGAGAGTTCTCCAAGTATCAATAGGGACACACATTTAAGAGATTAGTATTAATGCCATCTACGCCTGTGCTGGTATTACTGTTTAGATTTTGGATTATTTCAGCAATTTCCTGTGGGTTAGTATCTGAAAATTGTGTAAGTGTGTCATTATTGTCATTGAACTTACCTATTCCTGATAATTTGTACTATTGTGGTCTTTTTTTGGAATTTGATTAGCTAAGTTTGAACTAATAATAGAAAAATATTCATTGAAATTATTAGGGATTTCATCGACATTTGTAATGAATCCCTGTGACGTCAATAATTTAGGTGGCCTGGTATTATCCTTAATTTTGTTTTGTGATAGACTGTTTATGAGACTCCACATATTTTTGGGCTTGTTTGTACATTGGCTAAATTCCTTATGATAATATTGTGATTTCTCTTTTTGTATTATACTGGAAATTTCTTCAATAATATTTTTGTTTATCCAGTCTTGGCGAGGTCGATTTTGAATTTTAAATTTAATTTCCTTACTTTTATTGATGCACGATACTAATCTTTGTTCTACTAATTCATAATTACAGTTCCCATGACTGATACCTTCTGTCATTAATTTGCTGAGTTGTTCATAGTTAAAAGATTCGTACTTTATTTTTTTAATTTGCTTACTTTCGTGTTTCTTAATTTCAAAATATATTTGTTTATGGTCGGATAGAGGAGTTTCCATTAGAGCTAAGTGAAAGTTATTGTCTGTAAGACTACAGGTCGATTATTGATTTTGAAGAAAGATTTTCTCGAGTGCAATATTCTCTATCAATTTTGTTCATAATTCTGTAAGTATTTTCATTAAAAATATTTTTGTAGTCTGAAATTGCAGAATCGTCACTCAACAGGTTGAGGTTAAAATCCCTAGTATTACGGTTCTTTGGGACTTCTGCAAAAAGCGACTGTAACAATCTTAGAAATCCTTAATGTTGGTGTGACCTATATGTATACACATAACCTTGTTACCCGCGGCTTCGGCATCGTTACGAGTCTATTGACACCTCATTTATTAAAATCGTATCAGTAGTTTAGACGCTACGATGGAACAAACATACATACATACAATAGACTGCCAAAATCATTTCCCTTCCTTTTGGCTTCGCCGTAGTTGTGTAAAAATATGTTCAGGCTAGAATGTACCTATGCAAATTGCAATGGCCTGTCCTTAATATGTATAAGTCTATGGGTATTAGTGTACGGATGTTAGAGAAGTATATATACTAAAATTTACCAAAAAATATCTTCCTTCTTACTTAACAAATTGTCATTGACTTATTCTGAACGAACAGTCCAGAATCTATCCTGTTGTTTAGATAACTAGGTTCACATTTCGTACACTAGCCACTACTACACTACACTACGAGGAGGAATCCAAGTCCAAACGAATAATTGATGAAGAGGAAATCCTGCTAGCATTGAGTCACACAACTCACGCAGTAGGGTGAATCTAAATCCGTTGTTACACTACGCCTACGCGTTTGGACACATTTTCTCCGATTCCAAAATATACTTTATAATTAGATACAGGAATTCCTCTCGGCTCAATCAACGTCCTAATAATTTAAATTCTACTATTACGTTCCTTTAAAATGATGTTTTACTTCGAGATCTACCCTTGACAGAGTTCCGGTGTGTAAAAATAATATTGGAAAGGAAACGTGCAATGGCTTTCAATTTTGCATTTTATTTAAAGTTTCTTAATAAATAGTTAATAAAACGTTGAATACTCAGTAAAGAAGACATTAAGCCCACATTCTCACAACCGAGGGACTTTATTATGGTCGCGACAGAACAACTGCAATGTAAATTCCGCGATGCTGCGATCGCGGAATTATCGCTCGAATAAAAACCGAGCGGTAAAAAATCGCTGTGCGGACCGGTCCTCACTCCTTACTCCTTACTATTCAGTGTACTGAGTGCGAGTTTTTGTCACTACTCGCCTTGAAGAAGTTAAACTACAATTTGTATGGCATCAAATTATCACATCGCGGCGAGTAGTGACAAAATCTTGCACTCGGCACACAAAAGGTCATTTGTCCAGCTATTTACCAGTGACAGAACTATACCTACTTGCTTCTCTCGCTAGCCCAGCTAGAACGCGGGCGACTAGATACATATAGCTGCCGCGAATAGCCGGCTATTATTATCGCGACTATTATTGCGATTGTTTGTTTGTTGCGTGCTCCCTCCCCCCTGCACTTCATACCTTTCCCCTCTCGCATTTCCCCGCAAGCCCCGCGCGCCTCGAATAGATCACGATAAATACTTCGATCTAATATTAGTAGTAAGGCCTATTAGTAGTCGCGGGTGTAGGCTGCAATACAACTAGGAATCTATCTGAAACATTTATTCCAGGGGCGTAGCTACCGCTGTATCAGCCATATCAATTGTATGTGGCCCCCGGGGGGTCAGCCTACAGGGGTCCCCGAACGTATGTCAGAAATCGTTAAACACTATCTACACAGTCTCACTCTTTGCCCGTACTTCCCGATAAAAAAAATATTTTGTAATATATAAAAAGTAAAGCTAATTGACTGATGTATCAACGCAGGCCAAACCCTTAAGGCTAGAAATTTTAAATTTCTCTATAGGTAAATTATTTCTCCTACGACGTAGGTATCCACTAAGGAAAGATTTTTCAAAATTCATCCCTCAAGGGGGTAAAATGGGTGATTAAAGTTTGAAACTTTTTATTCCTTGGACATATTTGCATAATATTTCGTATGAATTGAGTACGGTAAAATATTTTTTGATAGGATAGGATACCCTTAGGCTCGCTACGCCACTGCATTTAGAGCCATTTTCACCAACCCCTTTAATCGTTGGCTTATAATTATATATTACGTGTATTTAGTGATTTATACGTTTCAAAAAGAAGTACCTGTTTAACCGAGCTTTGCTCGGCGCTCTAGGAAATAAATAAAAAAAGAATCACAAAAATATTTTACCGGGGTTCGAACTCACCGCTATTCCGAATTCCGAATAAAACAAAAATTATAAACACGCATACCAAACTGCCAGTCGGACTGACAATATAGAGTCGAAATTATTGATTTTCAAAAAAATATATTATTGGTATTTAAACTCATAATTAAAATTAATCTTGATATTATAATTAAAGCTAATCTATCTTCTTAATAAATAGTTTGAGCTACTGAACGTAAACCTCCTAATAAGGAATAATTTGAATTAGGAGATCAACCAACAATTAAAAAAACATAAACCCCCAATCTAATCAAACATAAAAAATGGAATCAAACATAAAAAAGGATTGTGTGGTTTTATGAAACCACGGTAAAAGTGAAACTTAATAACAAAATAGCGTGGAGTACTGGCACAAATGAGTACTAGTCTATACACTACACGGTCAGCTGATGCGAACTATAGGTGCCGCCATATTGCTTCGGCTGCTCTGACGAGCGCCTTTCACTTTATCCCTACTCCGCGGCCGACCGTCACGCGACATGCAACACACAGACGAAAAAGTTTGAGACGATGTAATAAAAATGATATAAAATCTTATATCAAATGAAATAAAATAAAGAATTATATTTTTGCACGACAAAAGAAAAAACATATAACTTAAAACTGCGCAGTTACCAGGGATAAGACCTAGCTAAATCGATTTTTCTTCCCCAAAAATACCTGCATACTAAATTTCATGGTAATACTTGCAGCCGTTACCGAGATTACAATTATTATATACAAGATTGTATATCCTTTTGTATACAAGATTATATTTAAAGTTTAAGATTGCAGAAAAATGATAATAATGGTAAAAATGATAATATTGAAATTGCAAATACCTGAATGACCTAAAATTATGTTTTTTTTTTTAGTATTTCGGTTTGCTAACTTTCAAATAATTGACTTTTGACACAAATGGTTTTGCGTAATGCGTAAGTATACGATTCTATTTTTGATACAAAACCCTCAGACAAAACCTGTTTCTCTCGAAGCGGAATAAAAAAATCACCCATTATATGTGGTGTTGGAGTCTCCGCCCCGTCTGCTATCGGATTGAACTGTTTAGAAATCTGTGCTTACACTCTTTTGCCTTTGCTACACTACATCGCGTCGAGCATACTTTTAAACCGACTGCCAAAAACAGGAGGCTGTTATACGTTCGGCTGTACAGCGATAACTCCGCCGTCTCTTGACCGACTTCCAAAAACAGGAGGCTGTTATACGTTCGGCTGTACAGCGATAACTCCGCCGTCTCTTGACCGACTTCCAAAAACAGGAGGCTGTTATACGTTCGGCTGTACAGCGATAACTCCGCCGTCTCTTGACCGACTTCCAAAAACAGGAGGCTGTTATACGTTCGGCTGTACAGCGATAACTCCGCCGTCTCTTGACCGACTTTCAAAAACAGGAGGCTGTTATACGTTCGGCTGTACAGCGATAACTCCGCCGTCTCTTGACCGACTTCCAAAAACAGGAGGCTGTTATACGTTCGGCTGTACAGCGCTAACTCCGCCGTCTCTTGACCGACTTCCAAAAACAGGAGGCTGTTATATGTTCGGCTGTACAGCGATAACTCCGCCGTCTCTTGACCGACTTCCAAAAACAGGAGGCTGTTATACGTTCGGCTGTACAGCGATAACTCCGCCGTCTCTTGACCGACTTCCAAAAACAGGAGGCTGTTATACGTTCGGCTGTACAGCGATAACTCCGCCGTCTCTTGACCGACTTTCAAAAACAGGAGGCTGTTATACGTTCGGCTGTACAGCGATAACTCGCCGTCTCTTGACCGATTTTCAAAATTCTTTCTTTGATGTAAAGAGTATACTCCGAACTTGGTTCCGTTTTGACAAAAGTGGTGACCTAATGATGGGATCTATGAGGAATCGAGGGTACTCCTCAAAATTTATATAGACATATATAGTGATTTTGACTTTTTCTGAAGTTACCCAAGCATATCCTACCAAAAAGTAAGATTTTGCACCAAGATATACCCTGGATCCAAAAATACTGAACAGAACTCCTGACTCCTTATAGATACATGTTTGGGGATTTCCGCGTTGCTTAAAGAACTGCAAGCATAAGCCACTATGTCAATTAAAATAATAATCATCATCACAACCATCATCACATCATAAATCATGACATAATGATGATATAATAGGTACTTGTCATAGTATTTTACACGGACACGGATCTTTGAACATTACTCTGTCGTTTAAGGACCAATTTTCAAAGTTCTTTTTTTGATGTATTGGGTATGTAATTGGTCTCATTGTCACTAAAGCGGCCTGATGATGGCATCCATGAGGAAGGGAGGGAACTCCTCGAAATTTATATGGACACATAGTGATTTTGACTTTTTCAGAAGTAACCCGAGCATATGCTACCAAAAAGTAAGATTCTACACCAAGGTTTACCCTGAATCCAAAAGCACTGAACAGAACACCCCAGTCTTTAAAGAATGGAAATGACACGTTTGGAAATTTCGACTTTGTTTAAAGAACTGCAAGCATATGCAATTATGTAACTGACAGTCATCATCATCATCATCTTGTATACAATACCTAATTGAAGCTTGGCGCGTATTCATTTATACATTCGATTGTTTATTTTAAACGTTCTTAAAATGTATTAAGAATAAATTATTAACAAATATCACTTAAATGGGAAAATTTATTATTATTTTTAAATAAAAAATTAAACCGACTTCCAAAGTAAAAATGCCCAATAAAGTATGAAATAAAAGTTATTTTCTAAATAGGTAATTCCCCTTTTAAATTGGGCTAAAATTTTAACTATTTTAATGACATTGACATTAGTCTCGACACTCATGTGTTCGATTTTCACCTCTATTGTATGAGCGCAGAGTTCTATTTTCAATGCTCAGAATTTTCTTCCGCCTTCCGGATACCGGATCATAAGTCATAATAATATAGTCCCAGCCCATAAACGAAAATTCAGTTTCATTTTACACAATGTAAATTGACACTGGCAATGGTATAATAACTTCCTCATTATTTATGTTTTTTAAATCCGCCAGTAATATTATGCGTTTTTGAAATTCGCGCGTTATGTTTAAAATAGCCACATTTTGATGATTAAATTTCAAATAGCGATAAAGATCACAAATAAAAATATTTTATCCATTTTGGTATCACATGCATATTCCCTATTTAATTGTAAACATTACGACGGCTCGTGTGGCTAATGGGTACAAGTAAATAAGTTAAAGTACCTATGTAAAATGAACATAAAGTAAAAACGGGTACATAGTATCACATACGTCTTAAAGACTATAGAGTATAGATGATCAAACGAACTTCTCAAGTGAAGTTCGTTCGATGTAAAGAAATGGTACAATGAGGTTAGATGGAAAAAAATAAATAATGCATGGCTATTGTTTCGCAAGCAATAGCATGCAACGCAATAATAAATATGCAACGGGCTTATCTTTAATAGATAACTTAATGACAGATAACTGACTAGATATATATTATATAACTATATAGATAACTAAAAATAATGATATAAACTTAATGACGCTCACGTGCCCCATGAGTAGCTTGCAGCTAAACAAGATATAAAAAATTACTCTCAATCAATCCCGATGTTTTATTGGTAATGATTATTAATTAAAGAACACTTTCAAGATATTTGTGAACTAATAAAGATCACAAAATGTAACATACCTTCATTATTTTCGTCATCAGACGAATCCAACGGACGTCGAATTCGACGATGAGTCTGTTCTTTTTGCCCCGCTAGAAAAAGGAAACAGGCTGACAGATTAGGTATAGTGACAGTTAGGTGTAGTTTTAAATTTGATATCGAATCTCTAAAAACGTGCGATGTTGCCTGTATGTTGAAGGGACTACCTTGTAATAACTATATATAATATTATTATACCTTCGAATAAAGCGACGAAATATAATTATTATTATTGGTTGAATGACCGTAGTAGGTCACACTTGAAAATGCAGTACTTACTAAATTTTAATTGTTTTATTTTTATGGCAATTGAAGGTCACTATCGAGATTTCATTACGTGATATCGAATAGTTTGCAACAAAGTAAAAATTATTCGGTGACTATAGTTTTCAATTTACGTTTTCTTACAGTGAAATTACCTATGCGTGATATTTGTTGGGTGTGTCATACATTCACACTGGTGTTTTAAGAAATACCACTGTCGAGTCGATACTGACTTAGCAGACTGCAGTGATTATTAAGTTGGTACCTATACAAACTAGAACCTATTTATTGGACCGTACTATTTTCTTTTTATATTGGGCGGAATCGGCACACTTGATAAATAAGGCTTTTAAAGCTTGATTTTAACGATACGATACGATACGTCATTTTGCGGCTACCTGTTGTTTGTTTGTTTGTTAGGTTCAAGGGCAGTGAGTATTAGCTACATTAATAATTACGCCCGCAAGATACTTTAATCAAGCTCAAACTTGTTGTTAGTTCTGAAGTACATAGTCTTAATTCTTTGTTAATACAATATGTACTAAGGCGGGTCAATAAGTCCGTGACTTTTTGAATTTCTAACCTCCTTACTGAAAAAGCAACACTACTCCTTTCAACAGGCATCTGTCAGTTGACTCCTATCAAAATTTGAACTTGCTGCGTCAGTTAGTTTGTGTTTTACAGCTATCTTTATCAGACTATCCAGTAACTTAAGGAAACAATGGAAAAAAGTGAATTTCGTGTGCTTATTAAGCATTATTTTTTGCGAAAAAAAACCATTACCGAGACCAAGGCTAAGCTTGATAAATACTATGGGGACTCTGCACCATCAATTTCAATGGTAAAAAAGTGGTTACTGAATTTCGTTGTGGCCGTACAAGCACTGAAGATGCCGAACGTCCTGGACGCCCAGTTGAGGTCTCTACACCCGTAACAATCGAAAAAATTCACGATATGGTGTTGGCCCACCGAAGATTGAAAGTGCAAGAGATTGTGGAAGCCATAGGCATCTCGCATGGCTCAGTGGTTTCAATTTTGAATGATCACTTGGACATTAGAAAGCTTTCCGCAAGTCGACCACAAACGCAATCGTGTAACAACTTCACAGGAAGGTTTGGCGTTGTTTAATCACAATATGGAGGAGTTTTTGCGCCGTTTTGTAACCGTGGACGAAACATGGATCCATCACAACACACCAGAGACCAAACAACAGTCAAAACAGTGGGTTTCTAAGGGTGAATCGGCGCCAAAGAAGGCCAAGGTGGGTTTGTCAGCCAATAAAGTTATGGCGACTGTTTTTTGGGATGCACGTGGGATAATCCACATTGACTATCTTCAAAAGGGAAGAACAATTAATGGGGAATATTATGCCAACTTATTGGACCGCTTCAATGAGGATTTGAAAAAAAACCGACCTCATTTGGCCAAGAAAAAAGTTCTTTTTCCCCAAGACAATGCAAGGGTGCACACATGTGCAGTTGCCATGGCAAAAATCCATGAATTGGGCTATGAATTGCTCCCACATCCACCCTATTCTCCAGATTTGGCTCCGAGTGACTACTTCTTGTTCCCAAACCTGAAAAAATGGCTCGGTGGAAAAAGATTTGACTCCAGTGATGAAGTCATCTCGCAAACAAAGGCCTATTTTGAGGACCTCGACAAATCATATTTTTTGGAAGGGATAAAAAAATTGGAGAAGCGTTGGACAAAGTGTATAGAGCTCAAGGGGGACTACGTTGAAAAATAAAATGATTTATTTATCAAAAAATCTGTGTTTTATTCCAAAAGTCACGGACTTATTGACCCGCCCTCGTAGTAAGAGATAAAAACCATTTTCAATTTCAAAAGCAACTTTAAAGAATATCGTGTGTTGGTAGTTATTCCTAAAGCGTTAGAATATGAATATTAAAAATAAGAATCGTTTATTCCAAGAAATTATATGTTAACATGATAAGACTAAGATAACTTTGTCAGTTAATGCTATCGTTTATAATGGCCACTCGGACTACGGTCTACCATAAGACATACTGTTAAAACGGAGTGTGTATGTGTGCGTGAAGTTTGAGAAAAGGGGAATACTTGTTGTAAACTGTAAATTTGGAATCTTAGGTAGATTTTATTTTAGCTGTCTATTACTTGCTTTTAGACTATGCTAATTTCAATGACCGTAATATTACAATGGGTTTGTGTGGTGCGCCCATGAGTAATTATCTACACAATGAGTTACGTTAATTAAGGGAAATCAAAGTGAAATTGACGACAAAAAAGAGGTTTAAAGAAATGTCGTCGTGATTTCAAAATATTAATTGAATTAGCATTTTGATTTTACGGTAGCAGCATAATAGACACAATTATCTTAATTCTCGTGGTGGTTTACTCTTTTGTTCTTTGGCTTTGTAACGACTCTTCTAATTTACTTGACACACATCTGTGTGTTTTTACTTGAATTAGCTAGAAAACTTACAAACTTTATCCTAAATATATAACATTATCATCCTAAATATAATATAATATTGAAAACAAAATGTCATTATTATCTTATCCTTAAAAATCTCAATAACTAATTCCTTAGCCTAATTGTTGGTATAATATTTTGTCAGGCGCTGTATTTTTGTACGGTAATGTAATTATGATGAAGTTAGTTAGCACGGGGCCGACATCTTGTCTCGCGATAACGATCTATTTTTGCACAGCTGATCTATGCCCGGTTTCTTTGATCAACGGATCGTCATGGTATAAAAGTTACTATCCGTTTTTCTACACCCGACTACGAGTCGTAAATACCTACTGTTCCACAATTAACTTTCTATACCTGCCATCGATGAGCGCCCGTCGGTCGTTCAAATACCGAGCCCTCTTCACTCTTCATCATCATCATTAACAGTCATAGGACGTCCACTGCTGGACATAGGCCTCCCCCAAAGATTTCCACAACGAACGGTCCTGGGCCACCCGTAACCAACGGCGGCCCGCGACCTTTATAAGGTCATCGGTCCACCTAGAGGGAGGCCGTCCAACGCTGCGCTTTCCAGTTCGTGGTCTCCACTTTAGAACCTTTACTCCCCAGCGGTTATCAGTTCTACGAGCGATGTGGCCTGCCCATTGCCACTTCAACTTGCTGATTCTGCGAGCTATGTCGGTTACTCCAGTTCGTCTGCGAATCTCTTCGTTGCGGATTCTGTCACACAGAGAAACCCCGAGCATAGGTCTCTCCATCGCTCTTTGAGTGACTTTGAGCTTATTTAAGAGGCCAACAGTGAGGGACCACGTTTCACATCCATAAGACATCACTGGCAACACGCACTGTTCAATGACCTTTGTCTTTAGGCACTGAAGTATTTCGGACTCGAAGACGCTGCGTAGTTTCCCGAACGCTGCCCATCCGAGTTGGATTCGTCGTTGAACCTCACTATCGAAGTTGGACTTTCCTAATCGGACTGTCTGTCCCAGGTAGGCATATTCGTCAACAAGTTCCCAACAGATACTGGAACGGGTACAACATGGGCATTAGACAACATTTTCGTCTTGTCCATGTTCATTTTTAGACCCACTCGTTGGGCAGCTCTATCGAGGTCACCGAGCATGGCGCTAAGGTCTTCCAGCGATTCTGTCATTATGACTTTATCGTCAGCAAACCGAAGGTGAGTGATGTATTCGCCATTTATATTGATGCTGTATCCTTCCCAGTCTAGGAGTTTAAAAACATCTTCCAATGCTGTGGTGAAGAGTTTAGGAGAGATGACATCTCCATGCCTTACACCTCTCTGCAATTGGTTAGGTTTGGTACTCGGACCGACATGGTGGCATTGTTATATAAATACTTCAACACTTCTATATAGCGATAGTCAATGTGGCACCGCTGAATTCGACAGTTTCTTTGCGAACACTTTAGAGCCCTTGTTTCGCTCAATCGTTTCCTCAATACATCTAGAATTGAAGGAGCGTATATCGTGTCACATTGCCTTGGTTATCTGTCTATTAATCCGTCTATATTCCGACATATCAGCTGAAGACTGCAATCTCATTTCTCGCCTTTGCGCCATAAGTTCCAGAGTTCCATCGGAGAGCTTTTGAGTTCTACTTTGGCGTCGGGTCTTATAGAATTTCGACCCAATCGCATGGACAGCTTCCACAAACCTGTTGTTTATATCGTCCACAGATTCACACTCGCCTAGGCATTCGAAGCCATTTTGGAGCTCGAGTTGGAATTTTTCGGGATTTTGGATATTGGCAGCGGTGGGTCTGATCGTGGACTTCATCATACTAGACCTTTCCAGCTTAAAATTTAGATTTAATGTGCCTCTTACCATGCGGTGATCGCTACCAGTCATAACCCTGTTGATCACAGAGACATCATTAAATGTACGCCGCTTGGTCGTCATAATGAAGTCGATCTCATTTTTTGTGGAACCGTCCGGGCTGATCCAGGTCCACTTCCTGGTAGGCTGCTTCTTGAAGAAGGAGTTACATCATGAAGAGTCCCTCCTTCTCCATGAAATCAGCCAGTCGCTGCCCCCTTGGGTTCCGCTGCCCAATTCCATATTGTCCCATTCTCAACTCATCGCTTCGTTTGCCCAGTTTCGCGTTGAAGTCTCCCATCACAACCGTATATTGGGTTGGTGAGGTATATATGGCTTTAGAAATGTCCTCATACATAATCTCAACTTCATCGTCAGGGTGTGTCGAAGTAGGTGCGTATACCTGTATAACCTTGATCGAATACCGACTGGTAATTTTGAGTTCCAGGTATATTACCCTATTCGACTCACTCTCGATCTTCACTATGTTGTTGACAAAAGACTTGTGGACGATAAACCCGACACCACCTTCGGATTTATGTTCTCCTTCCCGGTAGTAGAACAAGTTACCAGATTTGAGAATTATCGTGTCCTCGCCCTGTATTCGGACTTCAGATAACCCTATGATATGCCACCGCAACTTGTCCACTGCTTCTTCCAGCTCAGCAATCTTCGAATCTTCCCTCAAAGTGCGTGCGTTGTACGTTGCCAGGTCGAGTCGTCGGGGGTGGTAGCCGGAATTTCGGAGCCGGAGATCTTCGCACCCCCTGTCCCGCTGTTCCTGTAGCCGCTACCATAGCCCCCTGGCTATGGTAGCGGCTATCCCTATAGCGGGGCTGCCGGTGACTAGGGGCCGTGGCCGTTTTGTGATGTTCATTTTTGGGGGGGGTTTGCCGTAGTCACCCTTTCTACGCTTGGCGGTCGGGTTGGTGACCGAAGTGGTGTACTCGTATACCTACTTACTCAGACGGACGCTAGTGCCCATTCGCCTGAGGTCCGGGTTTGTCGCCTCTTACGACACGCTTTTCCGGACGGCGGTGGGGATTTGTATTCTTTCCCCACACGGATTTTCTTTATTCTTCACTCTTAGTTGTGCGTTTCTTTATACGCAATATTGAAACCGAAAATGGCACAAAATTCAAGACAAAATAAATTAGATTCACATATGATTGATAGTAATTAATTTTTTTATCATAATAATATTATTATTATCGTACAATCGCAGATATCTGCGTGTTATTTCATCTTTTTCTTACCAAATACAATAGAATGCATACACATAATAAGAACAGGAACGGAACGTAAGCGCCCTTTTGTTTAGTATGACATCCATCATCTTTGCAAAAGTACGTATATAATCTCTGTTATTACGACTTTTACAGAAGAAAGTATGATAAAGTTTCTAGTAGTGTTTTACGTACAACTTTTGAAATGGATATTAAGCCGGTGAGTACAGATAACATCTATAATTTGATATTTTTCTAACAAACTGTACCTACATGTTTGCCGCTTAAAATATTTGCAACGTTTTTGAAGGTTTACTTCATTTAGGTATATTTCTGTTACAGAAAACAAAGAAGCCTATGAGCAAGGATGAGATTGCCCTGCTTGTGGATCTCATACAACGCAACCCAATACTTACAACAAAAGAGACCAATGCGGCCACAAACAAACTTAAAGAGGGCTACTTTGACCAACACATTTAATTCAAAATGTGGTCAAATACCACGGCAGCGAATGGGGCAATTTGAAAAAGGCTGCTCGTAAAAGAGCTGCGAATATTAGAGTGAACAATTTGAAACAAATTTTTTATTAAATAAAATAAAATAAATTACCGTTTATTTCAGGCTGCATAGGCCCATATTATACCTTATAGACTAACATAAATAATATATAATAAACTAACACTAACACTAAACACGTATTGTCGTTGACGTGGGGCGCGAAGTGTTCTCCCGAACACTCCTCTAATTGTCCGTCGTCGTCGTCGTCCTCTAATGCCCGGTTCCTATATTTGAAAAACGATCCGTTCTAGTTACGAATGGTGGAATATTATACGAGGCGTAAGCTTAAACCGTTCCTATAAAAAACGTCTCGTTAAGCAACTTACCGTCGGCTTGCTACTAACGGAAGGGAGGGTTACTAGTAACGGACGGTAAGCGTAATGTACGAAGAAGACAGTTTAGGCCGTTCCTATAAATATTTTAAACGTCAGTAGTTTGTCAAGATTACTATTCGTAATACCTTACGGTTACCTGTCAATTTCGGTCGGTTAGTGTCTATTTCACTGTTTTCGCTGGAAGCTGCAAGAAATTTGGAAATGTTGAGTTCAGACAGTGATAGGGAAATGTTCGATATTATCACCACGGACTCCAGTGAGACTGATTCAGAAGAAGATAATAGGCGTGATCGAGTATATAAAGAAAGAGTGAATTATTTAGCGACGCTGGATTCGTACGAATTTCAAAGGAGATTTCGACTTGATAAAGAATCTGTTGAACAGTTACTACTTGAAGTTTATCCACACTTAGAGTAACAGGAGTCAGGTTAGTATGTTGAAGGCATTTATTTGTACACCGTCAAAATATATACTATGAAAACATAACCTCATACCTACCTAAAATAAGAGTAAAAACTCCATTATAGTAAAATAAATTATTGATGTTATTTCAGAAATCATGGGATATCTCCACTAAATCAGGTATTGTTGACATTAAGGTTCTATGCTTTACTAACAATGTTGCTACATCAGGAGAAGAACCAACTTCTTCATCTGCGATGTGTTCCTTTACGCGGGTGTTGATGGATCTTTTAGTTTGCCCTATATAGGAGAGACCGCAGTCACAGTCGAGCTTGTAGACTCCTGCTCCTCAGTCCTCCCGTGACCACGGCTGCTGGAAAGTAGCCGAAACGTCGGGAAAAAGAAAAGTGCACCGCGACACAATCCGTAAGTGTTTAAAACAATGATTATATAAAATTAGGCTATGAATATTTGGTTGCGTGTGAGAGATATTTCTTTCTTATTTAAATTTACTTAGCAATACTATATTAAATGTACCTATTAATTTTATCTTTCACGCTCACTTGTAATGATTGTATTGTTTATTCTTATACATACCTGCTTATTGGGTGTACGTGGGTGGGTACGTGGGTTCTCCGCCACGGTAGAGATACTACTCTGATTTACTGCAACAGGATTGTGAATCACCTGATCTGCCTACTACCTGTCTGACTACCTGGGAAAATAAAGGATCTTTCTACCTACCCGCCTTAATACCAGGGGACATAGGAAACCTGCCGCTGCCTACATCAGTTTGCAGGATAGTAAAGCCGATGTTCACAAGGTACAGCAAGGCAATATTGTGAACTCAACCTTACGACCCTCTTCTTATTGTATATTATACTTATATCTTTGGAAGTCCGTTTTTTTTTTATTCAAAAGCTCTCTATTATAAGTGTTACAGCTCTTGACCATTGCAATGTGGTGCGTACCTACTCCTCCAAGTTTTCTTCTAATTGATTTAGTTGAGGGTCCTAAGATAGCTTTAGCATGCCCCACGGGCACGCCTGAGATCACATCAAAGGGTTTTTTGTGGTGGTTTTAGGTGTTGATCTTGTAGTTACAAACGTTACAACAGTTACATTAATGAGAATATATAACGGGCAACCGTTTAAAAAAACGTTATTTTTTACACTATTCGTTTTCCGAGTACACAGTATTTACGGTATCCCATTTCTGTATAGTAGTGATGTTGTTGTTGATGGTATCCCATTACTATATACATTTTGCGGTGCGTCAAAGAATTGCGTTAACATCCTAAATTCTAATGTGGATGTGTCATAATTTTATGCGGTTTTTTAATGCGGTTGGTCTACGGTATAAAAGATATGCTATGGGTACTATGAACTGGATTAGAAATATTGATCTTAGGTGTTACATATGAAATGGATTTAAGTGGGTTGGAGCAATTGATCTTTCATTCGGTTTCTGTAATGTTGTTTACCTGAGACTAGCCATTATGTGCGCGAGTCCGATAATAGTTTGTCTAAATCAAACAAAGTACAGTCAGCTTTAAGAATTGGGATAGCGTTCAATAACGAAAATACTTTCCTTTTTATTTGGAAGTAAGACGTGTTACCAATTGTGAATTTCCAATTGTAAAAAGTAAGAAGATTTGTATCTTAATTAAACCGGGTATGGAAATTTGAAATGAGGGTTTACAAATGTCATATAACGTATTGTGGTAAAAAATGGTCAGGTTGGCCGAGCTAGGCTAGAGCTAATACCATGTTTTTAAGTTTGGTTACAGGATTACTCACGAGGCCGTGAGTCACGCAGGATGGGTGTGTCGAAGCGGTTAATATTTTGACTGCCGAATTGACTGAAAGTCGGTGAGCCTTCGGTCGGTCGGTAAGTACGGAAGTATAATCGGCTAAATCACTAGCGCCATCTTGATTGGTGTTGGAGTCCAGTCTGACGAGCTTGCGCGTTCGGTTTGGTGGGGGGGTGATCACGTTTTCCCTCTTAGCCAGGAAAACTGATCACGGAGCACAAAACTACCAGCCGTCTTGGCGAGAGGTTCGGCTCGGGAACTATCGGTGTTCTTGTTAAAAAGTGATAGTGAAAATAAGTGCAAAGTAATGTAAGTAGTGTGAAATAAGTGCAGAGTCGTTATTATTTTAATAGACAGTGAAAAGTGATTAAAATAGTGTGAAGTGTTTAGTTTTTTTTAACTATTGAGAATAAAGGTGAAGTAATGCTGTTTCTCGTCTTTTCATTTTAGAAAGCAACACTACCCACGTTATGCCCACATTAAGCCCACATGTAAATTTGAGAGCCAGTACGTCAATATAGTACGATATTTAAGGCACGTTTATTACCCTGTCAAATAAGTTATATTTGTACACCTCACGACTATAATAAAAACAAATACAATCAATCCAATTTTAATAGCAACATTTTTCCACGTTCGGAGAAATTGCACCTTAACTGACAACTTTGACGTTTTGTTTGTGCGTGTCGGCGAACGTAAGTATATATTACTTACGCCTACATCTATATGTTGCTAGCTTCACTTTGTACGATGCGTTTGTATGAAGACTATCGATCTGGGCGTTATACGTGATGTTTTCCCAGTCAGTGTCCAAACTTTCAGGAGTGAATATACTCTTGAATATAAGCAACTTTTACTATGGCATCAACTTAACTACTTGAAACAAAAATCAGCTGTTTCCTATAAAATGCTATCTATGCCGTAGCCCTTTTGTAGGTAACAACAATATTATATCTAAAAAGTACAAAAAAGTATTTTTTTTGCTAAATTATCGGAGGTATTTACATATATGTTCCTGCGGCCGTATACTTCATACACTTTAACGTCGTGACGTCACAGCTAGGTACGACTTTAGTATGGAGCGTTTACACGAGACTTGCGAAATGTTGTATACAAAACGCTGTTCCCTTTGAAAATATTGACTTTCGATATACTGTTCCTTTGAGAAGTTACTCGTATATTTTAAGAGTAGGTATCCCTTTTCATTTATGCAATAAAAAAATTGACATCTAGCTAATAGGCATTAACTTGTCTATAACGTACCTAATACTAGACAATTATAATTTATAGTGTCCTCTTTAGTTTTGCCTACAAATAGGCATAATGCATTTAAATTAATTTTCGAGAATTTTCGCGTTTAATGCGCTTACAGAATAAATAATAACAAAACATTTGGCTTCAATCAGAAAGCAATGAAAAATACATAATATGTATTATAGCTTCGTCAGTTAAGTTTGAAATTTTTATTATAATTACCTAGTGGATAGTGGGTACTGGGTAGTGGGGTCGGGGTAGGGGACTAGGGGTAAACTATCTAAATCCTTGACCTAGACTGATTCGCCATAGTTACAAAATTACTTAATATGGGTATGTAATTAGCTAAGTAGGTAATCTACTGACTAAGTATAATAAATTACCTAAGAATATATTTTTAAAATGTACTTTGAAATCTCAGATAAGCCAGAAAAACTCATAATTGCAAATTCGCAATTATGTGTGGGGGGAGCCTGTTAACGCACAGAATCTGTATGATGCATCTTATTGGTCAAATATCGCGTCATAACGTACGCTGCGTTACGATTGGCCGTCGATGACGTGATATTTCTACTACCAGTGGCAGGGGTTCTCACGAAACGATTAGAACTATATATCGCAACGCCATTTTTTGTTATACGCATTTTTAGTAACAAAAATTAGAAATAATTGTAAAATTAGGTTTAGATTTTGGAACAATATACGTAATATCAGTCAATCTACTGTTTCTCTTCACTCCTCAAATAATAAGCAAGAAACACGCAACCAAACCAGCGCAAACGCATCAAATACATAACATTTGGTCCATCGTTCCTGAATATTGGAGAAGTTTATTCTTTGAGAGACGCTATTTGGTGGAGAAGATATATAACAGTGCATCATCGGTGAGACGTGCCAGCAAAAATTACCTAAATCTTTACCTATTCGCCTAAGTGATACCGTATTGTTATCAATTTCAGTGCTTTCGATTGTACCTGCCTGCTGACTTGCTATCATTCGCAGTAGTAGTACCTGCTTGCAGTTTATCGTTTGTGCTTCATTTCCAAACCGTAAGTACTTACAGCCTTTTACTACAGTACAATGACTAGTTCTGAACAAAAGGTTGAAGATATGTTAAGAGATTTGAGGAAAAAACGAGGTTTGATAAAGTGTAGGTTAACAAACTTTAAAAAATATGTTTCCTCCTTTCAAAACATTGATTTAACTGTTCATCAGCGAGCAGAGTTCAAATTACGTATACCAGGAGCTCAAAATTTAATGAATGATTTCAATCAGGCACAAAGTAAGATTGAAGATCTCGTGCCGGAATCGGAATCCGATAAGTTGATCGAATCACGCGCAGAATTCGAAAAAGAATAATATGTAGTTCTTGCTTTGTTGGACTGCATGGTAAATCCCGACAGTTCAGATGAAAGGTCGGTTAATAAGTCTTTTGAGTGCTCCTTAGTACATGAATGTAATAATCATAGTGGTGAGTCCGTTAAATTACCTACTATATCTATTCCTAGCTTTGAAGGTTCAAACGAACACTGGGTTGAATTTCGTGACACATTCATGTCTCTTATTCATAACTCGAAAACAATACCAGCGATCCAAAAATTTCATTATTTAAAAGCGAGTTGTAAAGGCGACGCTAAGGTGGTTATCGAAAATGTGGAGTTTTCGTCAAGCAATTATCAAGTAGCATGGGAACTTTTGATACACAGATTTAATAATACTAGATTAATTATTCAAAGTCACATTAAAGCTATTTTTTCTATTCAACCTGTAACAAAGGAGTCATCTGTTCTATTAAATAAACTCATCAATACTATCTTAAAAAATATACGATCTCTAAAGATTTTAGGTGAGCCGACTGAGTATTGGGATACACTGATTATTTATATTGTTGTGTCAAAGCTGGACCCCGCGTCAGAACGCGAGTGGGAACAGTATAAAAATACATTTTATAAATTAAACACAGATGCTAAAATACATTTAAGCGACTTATTGGACTTTCTTAAAGAAAAGGCCGACTTATTAACCACACTTACCGTTAGCCACTCGAGTAAAGTTATTCGTAGTAACGTAAATAAAAAATCAATTTTTAATAATAACGCATCTCGAGTTCTTTGCAATTTAATAGCGGAAAATAATAATACAAATAGTAAATCACAGAATAGAAGACTACGTCCGCAGTTTATTGAGCTATGTTTAATGTGTAACAGTCAACATCCGTTATACTCGTGTCAAAAATTTCTCGATTTTAATCCACAAGATAAATTAAATTTTGTGAAAGATAAAAGATTATGTATTAATTGTCTGCGTTCCGGCCATTCTGTGGAGGCTTGTCCTTTCGGTCCATGTAGAAAATGCGATCAAAAACGTAACAGTTTGATTTGTGATGCTATTAAGTTAAAAAATAATACTGTAACTTTAGCTATGTATGGGCACGGTTCAAGTAAATTTCCTCCTCCCGTTTCAGTTAATGATACGAGCGCGCGCAGCTGTTATGAATTGCAGTCACACCATATGCACGCGCTCAGCGATTTACATAACGAAGGAGATAAATTATTTTGTCCAGATCAACTCGTCATGTTATCGACGGCTATTGTCGAAGTATGTGGACAATCGGGTGAGTATTACAGCGCGCGTGCATTTCTTGATAGCGAAAGCGAGCGTTCCTTTATCTCACAATCGTTATGTAATTAATTGAATATACGCATTTTACAGTCACTCAGCATATTCACGGCGTAGGTAATTCTATTACGCTATGTTCGCAATCATGTAACATTGAATTAAAATCGCGAGACGGGAGCTTCAATGCCCGTATTCAATGTTTAGTGTTGCCTCAAATAATCTCTAAGTTGCCTACCACTACGTTAAATTTAAAATATTTTAATGTTCCTCATAACTTATATCTGGCAGACCCCTCTTTCTATGAATCTCAAAATATTGATTTATTGTTAGGTGCGGATTTATTTTGGGATTTATTGATCGATGGAAAAATTCGTCTTAAAAATAGTTCTTTCATTCAAAATACGAAATTAGATTGGATAGTTTCCGGTGTCGTTCAATCTATTCCGTGTAAACAAAGGGTGAAACAAGTTCATTGTAATTTTTTAACACAGTCAACAGATATGGTTTCGCTCGATCAATTAGTTAGGAGTTTCTGGAAGTTGGAGGAATTGCCTGTGACTTCTACTAAAATATATTCAAATGAGGAGTCTGCATGTGAGGAACATTTTTTAAAAACAACAAAAAGGCTTTCGGACGGACGTTATTGTGTCCGTTTGCCATTAAAACAATCTCCTAAAACTTTAGGTGATACACGCGAACAAGCGACTAAACGGTTTTATGCATTAGAAAAACGTCTTGAACATAATTCTAACTATAAAGCCATGTACCGTGATTTTATTCATGAGTATATCAATTTAGGTCATATGAGTCTTGTTAATACTTATAGTGATACGCATTATTTTTTACCGCATCATGGAGTGTTTTGACAACACGCTATAACGACTAAGTTACGAGTAGTGTTTGATGCTAGTATGCCATCTAGCACTGGCGTATTACTAAACGACCTGCAAATGATCGGACCTGCAATACAGGGCGATTTAATTTCAATATTATTACGGTTTCGTGAACAGAGGTATGTCGCTTGTGCTGATATCGAGAAATTCTATCGTCAAGTGCATCTAGCTGAAGAGCTAGATAGAAGAGCGCTTAAATACCGTAACGTACGGAACTGCGGCAGCACCCTATCTTAGTTGTAGGTGTTTAAAAGATTTAGGGCAAAACTGTGGCATTCCGCACATAGCACACACTATAGACAACTGCATTATAACTATTATTATTACCAAGTCATCCACATAGAAATGTGGATGACTTGGTGGTTACTTCTAATAGTATTAATGAATTAGAGAGCATCTGTGAGGGCACTAGTAACATTTTAAGTGCAGCATGTATTAAGCTGCGCAAATGGATATTTAATTATGACCGCTCTAACCTAAACACAACAGCTTGCACTGACAATAATGCACAGCAGTTATCATTGTTCGATAAAATTATACAAAATAAAACTTTAGGCATCGGTTGGAATAGTATAATGGATGAAATTTACTATCTGTCCCAGGTTCAAAACGATAATGCCAATTATACTTTTAATAAAGTAACTAAACGTCTTATATGATCATCCCCGTCTCAGATATATGATCCATTAGGGCTGCTGAGCCCGGTGATAACGGTTGCCAAAACTTCATTACAAAAATATTGGTTGCTAAAACTAGAATGGGACGAACCGGTTCCCGATGATATTTCGCAAATATGGAATAAATTTATCGACGGATTATCTTATTTAAAGTGTTTACGTATTCCGCGTTATGTGATGTGTATTGAACCTATTCGAATCGAGTTACATATTTATACAGACGCGTCGCAAATTGCTTATGGTGCCTGCGCGTTCTTTCGCACTATCAATGCGTCAGCTGATGTTACGGTGCGCTTGCTATGTTCCAAGGGCAAGGTCACGCCTACTAAACCCACGACTATACCACGTTTAGAGTTGTGTGGAGCTTTGTTAAGAGCACGTTTATATCACAAATTAAATGGATCCCTACGTTAAAATTTTGATAAAGTAGTGTTTTGGACGGATTCTACTATCGTTTTGGGTTGGTTAGGTATGCCTATTAATTTGTTAAAACCTTACGTTCAAAACAGGACGACAGAGATCCATGAGTTGACAAAGGAACATTCGTGGCGTCACGTGGCGGGCAGAGATAATCCAGCCGATTTGGTATCGCGAGGCCAAAATTTAAGCGCGCTTATTTTTTCATCTTTATGGTGGAATGGACCAACATTTTTACAAGATATCAAATTTGAAATACCAGATTTAAAGGAGTGTAATTTAAAATTGGAGGATTTACCAGAAACTAAATCATCTAATGTCTGTTGTCATAGCTTAAATCAGTTAAAAGATAACAATTTATTTGACTTTTCTCGGTTTTCGTAGTATATGCTATTGAAAAGAGCCGCTGCTTATGTTTTACGTTTTATCTATAACGCTCGTAATGTAAACAACAAGCGATCTGGTTCACTTTCTGTCGAAGAACTAAAATGTGCGGAGATGACGTTAGCAATCTTTAGTCAGCGGGAATCATTTGTTGATATTTTAGACTCGATTAAAAACAATCAACCTTTAAAGGGTTGTAGTCAACTTTCAAAATTAAATTTATTTATTGATTCGAATAATTTAATTAGAGTAGGTGGACGTATTCAAAACTCGCCTCATTTTGAATTTGATAAAAAATTTCAAAATTGTTGATGATGGGATCCATGAGGAATCGAGGGAACACCTCGAAATTTATATGGACACATATGGTGATTTCGACTTTTTCTGAAGTACTCCAAGCATAAACTACCAAAAAGTAAGATTTTGCACCAAGGTATATACCCTGGATCCAAAAGTACTGAACAGAACTTCTGACTTTTTATAGATTTCAAAATTCTTTTTTGATATAAAGAGTAGTCCCAAATTGGTCCCGTTGTCACCAAAGTGGTGACCTGATGATATAATCCATGAGGAATGAAGGGAAGTCCTCGAAATTTATATGGGCACATATAGGTAGTGATTTTGACTTTTTCTGAAGTAACCCAAGCATATCTAGCATTTTTGATAGCATATCTATCAAAAAGTAAGATTTTACACCAAGGTATACCCTGGATCCAAAAGCACTGAACAGAACTCCTCAGTATTTAAAGATACGCGTTTGGAAATTTCGACATTGTTTAAAGAACTGCAAGCATAATATGCCATTATGTAATTTCCAGTAATCATCATCATCATCTTATATACAATACCTAACGGAAACTTGGCGCGTATTCAATTATACATTCGATAGTTTATTTTAAAAGTTCTTAAAATGTATTAATAATTAAATAACAAATATGACCAAAAAGGGAAAAAATGTTATTTTAAAACAAAAAATAAAACCGACTTCCAAAGTAAAATTACACAAACAAGTATGAAATTAATCTTATTTTCTAAATAATTTACCTTTTAAATTCGGCTAAAATTTTAACTATTTCTGTAAACAATCTTCATATGTTTGTATTTGATACCAGCCAACTTAAACGTGAGCTCTATAAAATAATATTATAACAGGATATTGTTTGGGCTGGTACCGACTTCAAAACAATGAAGATTGTGTAGAGAAATAGTTAAAATCTTAGCTGAATTTAAAAGGGGAATTATTTAGAAAATAAGATTAATTTCATACTTTTTTGTGTGATTTTACTTTGGAAGTCGGTTTAATTTTTGTTAAAAAAATAATAATTGTTTGAAAGCTGACATCATCGAGAGTGTTCCCAGCTACAATTCAACATCGTCGTCTCTCTCACTGCTCGACAATTCGGGGGTTACTTAAATTTTTTAATTTGGTGTTGACACTGATGACTATGAAACTCGCAAATAATGCGGCTTTCTATTGGTAACACAATAATTGTCAAAAACGATTATGTAGGTCTAGAGATTATTGATTACCGACAAGTGCCAACAATATCATAAGCTCGTTAACAATAAATAAGTACTTAATGTCAGTGTAGATTATATTAAAAGTAGATAATATTAAGTTAGAGAAATGTAACAATCTATACAGGCTGCAACACTAAAATGTATGTAAAATGTGTATAAAACACGTAAATATCGTGTACGAAGCGAATCTATAATAAGTAGGCATAAAGTTCAAAACCATAATATTTTTTCTTTTCAGTAATTTACCAAAACCAAATTGACATTTAAAATGATAATAAAAATCACATCGGGTACAAAGTACATCTCATCATATTACATATACATCGCAATAGGTGAAATAAGAAATTACTAATTCAATGTAACAGAGCAATAATTGCTAAATCTGACAACGAGTGGTAGCTTATCTACCTGTTATCTACCTGTTATCTACTAATCGACGTGCTTTAAATTTAATTGGTTCAAATTGGGGAATTCAGTTGACGCGTTAAACCATTTGGAGTCCAGTCCTTGTCGACGTAGAGCATACACCATGTCTTTCCTCGGAAAAACTTACGAGCACCAGAAAGATGAGAACTTCAAGGAGTTTTTGGATGCTATCGGTACGTACAACAAACTAATTTATCACAAGATAACCTTGAACTTTGTAACGCAGTAACCTTGAATCTCAGAAATATTATTATTCTGCTATTAAAAATAACACCTACTTATTGACACCGCTCATAGTCTATGGAGTAGAGTATACTATGGAGTCGAGACAGACTAATTAAATGGTTAATTGTACAAAAACAACTCCCAACATATTATGTAGGACCATAATATTGGTCATACTCGTCAGGTACACTCATTTCTGAGTTTAAAACGAATTAATATTATTATCATTACTCTATCCGTCTTTAACGATGTATTTCATGAAATTACAGGCATCCCTGAGGATTTCAAGCAGAAAATCCTAAGCAACAAGGCTTCACAAAAGTTAGAGAAGAACGGTGAGGACTACACTCTCACCACCAACGACGGTGGAAAGGTCAAGGAGCTCAAATTCAAAAGTGGAGTTGAATTTGATGAAACCGTCTTCGAGAAAGTTCTTGTAAGTTAATTTACATGTAAAAAGATTGAAATTTTTTCTATATATATATATATATATATATATATTTTCTATATATATATATATAATGTTTATCAAATGAAAGTCAACAGAAGATATTATTAAATACATGTCCAGTACTTTGGTACACATGTTATAATTTGACGTTTGCAGACGAATACCACCATCACAGTAGAGGGAGACGTGGTGAAGCAGACGCGCGTGGCGCCGGACGGCCGCTCCATGACCGTCGAGCGCCAGTACTCCGGCCACGAGATGGTTTTGGTAAGTTAGATATAAACAACATGAATGTGCAATTTTAGCTTTTAACAATGTTTCTTCCTTGTTGGTGTATGTATTATATAAATTAAATTAAGTTCTAGAACATATCACTTGGCACTTTATAAGGATTACTGTCCTTGTAAGGATAAACAACCCTAAACCTCCCCTAAACCACGATACACTTAAAATAATAATTGTATTGCCTAAAACTAATCTGCTTACGTAAAGCGTGGTTTGGGGGTTTAAATTAAGTAACAAAACAAAGAAAATGAAAAATATAATTTAAGCAGTAAGAGTCTGGCAAATGAATGTTAAACCTGGGTTATTTGTGAACTTTCAACTTGGCAACACTATACGACCTTTAAAGTTAATTTGACAAACCGACATTTTACAAAAATTCTGTGGTTTTTGCTTGAAAGAGAAATTTATTTTTATTTTACATTTTATTTATCATGTTACGAGTAGTACTAATTAATCAATTATTTTTGAGTAACTCATCAGGTTATTTGATTTTTTTATAGGAACACAGAATACATAATAGTTCAAGATAGGAATGAGAATATTGCCAATCTTAGATTCTTTCAATTTGCCGCCATTGCAGCTTCAACTTTCGTATGCCCGACTGTACTTAAAATGTTAAAATGACACGACTAATAAAATTTACAAACATGAAAAAATTAGTTTATTTTTGAATTTTACAGTATCTAACAATTTTTACTTTAAAAATTAACTCGTAATTAACAGTATCCTTGTACAACCAAAGATCAATCTATATAAATAAAAATGAATAACCGAAATGTTTTTACGCGCATAACTTCCAAACGACTGTACCAAATTGGATAAATATCCTTTTATGTATTCGTTATTGTCAGAAGAAGGTTTGTATGAAAAAAAGTTTTTTTTTACTTTGTAACATTGACATTTTGCAGGTCGTTAAATCAGATAAAGGGGAAGCTCGCCGCTACTACAGGGCAGCTTAGATCATTGAACAATGAGTCTCCACATACTGTTGAAGAATTACAGCAAAAATGACAATAATGTGCAAGCTACGAGTACTTATGAAAATTTTATATCGAAATAAAATAAAAATATTTAAGTACTTGTTTTTGTTATTTCTAGTTTAAGGAGCACAATTTGAATGTTTAGGGAAAAAAAGATACGGCGCGACTAGTTTATTTTAGTTATTATCATAGTAGAATGTCTTACGGCATTCTTTTATGGGGAAATGCCGCCGACATTAATACAATATTTGTGCTGCAGAAGCGAGCAATACGTTCGATTTACAAAATGTCCCGCTTTGAATCTCTGAGAGAAAAGTGTAAAGAAATAGGAATTCTGTTCGTCGCTTCTCAATACATTTTGACAATGTGTTGTTTGTAAGAAATAATCTAAATAATTACAAAAAGAAAAGTGACAATCATTGTAGGAATACTAGAAACAGGAAAAAAATTTGAGAGGTGTCAAGGGACACCCGGATGGAACGAAGTTATAATATATATATATATATATATATATATATATATATATATATATATATATTATAATAAAAATATATAGTTGATAATGAAGAATTGAAGCCTATTTTGGAAGAAATATATGACGGAGTCAAGCCCGAGTGAAACGGAAATAGTTTCACTCGGGCAAGAATTCTAAAGTAAAGGAACTTCTAGAAGCTAATATTATTCGACCTAGTCACTCTCCATTTGCGACCCCATTCTTCTCGTGAAGAAACGAGACGGTACAGATCGTATGATTATAGATTATCGTGAATTAAATTCGAATACAGTGCCTGATAGGTTTCCGATTCCTCTCATAGGTGATCAGATTTCTAGGCTATCGGGATCATCCTACTACACATGCCTTATTGTGCTAGTGGCTTCAACCAAATAAGTATCCGCGAACCTGCTAGCATTGAGCGTACAGCCTTTATAACACCTGTTGGGCAGTTTGAATATCTCGCCATGCCATTTGGACTTCGAAACGCACCTAGCGTCTTTCAAAGAGCTGTTACCAATGCCTTAGGTGAACTGGTTTATTCCTATGTAGCACTTTACATGGATGACATTTTGATACCTTCTGTGTCTGAAGACCAAGGCATTGATAGACTTCGCGAGGTGTTGATAACTCTCACAGAATCTGAGTTCTCACTAAACATTTCTAAATGTTCTTTTATGAAGCGCCGCGTAGATTTTTTAGGCTATGAGATAACGGCTGGCGAACTAAAACCTAACCCTAGAAAAATTGAAGCATTAATTAAGCTTCTTCCTCCTACTAATTTTCACCAACTCAGGCAATTTATAGGACTTGCTTCATATTTCCGTAAAGTAAAAGACTATTCCAAAATTATGACTCCGTTGTTTTTGTTAACATCTAGTAAACGATTTGATTGGAAATCGGAGCACGAAAATATAAGACAGCAAATAATTTCAATTTTAACCACTAAACCTGTGTTGATTATTTTCAATCAAAATCTTCCAATCGAATTGCATACTGATGCAAGTGCAGATGGTTACGGTGCTATCCTTTTCCAAAAAGTCGATGATAAGCTTCATGTTGTAGAATACTTCAGCAAACGTACATCAAAGGCCGAATCTAAATACCACTCTTACTAGTTGGAGACTCTGGCTGTAGTGAACGCCGTAAAGCACTTTCGTCATTATTTGCAAGGTGTTAATTTTATCGTCGTCACTGATTGCAATTCTTCAAAAGCTTCCAAAAACAAAATTGATATAACGCCACGTGTTCACCGATGGTGGGCTTTTCTTCAGGCCTTCGACTTCCAAATTTTATATCGAGAAGGTCGCCGTATGGACCATGTTGATTTTCTTTCTCGAAATTCCGTAGGACAAATATCTCCTTCTAAAAAACTTTTAAAAAGGTGGCACTAAAAAGTGTTGACCTTGCTTCTCTGACTGAAAACTGGCTATTAGCTGAACAGTTAGATGATCAAGAAATTCAGTCAATAGTAACCAACCTCAAAAGCCAAAATATTCCTTTGGACGTTCAAAAACTTACGAGATTCGCTCAGGTATTTTATATCGCAAAATACAAAGAAATAATCGCACACGTTGTCTTCCTATTGTCCCACGCGCATTTCGCTGGTCTGTAATAAATAACGTTCATGAATCTATCATGCACCTTGGTTGGGAAAAGACCTTGGAAAAGGTATATGACCACTATTGATTTGAACATATGGCTAAGTACGTAAGTTTGTTGACAACTGTATAACGTGCAAGATATCAAAATCGCACTCGGGTCGTGTTCAAGCTGAACTCCATCCTATTCCCAAAATAAGTGTACCATGGCACACGATTCATATCGATATTACCGGCAAACTCTGTGGCAAAAATGACTTTAAGGAATATGTCATTGTGTTAATTGATGCATTCACTAAATTTGTTTTACTCTATCACACACTAAGAATTGATACTGCTAGTGTAATTAAGTCTCTTAAATTAGCTCCTACTCGTGTAATTGCAAACCAGGGACGATGTTTCGCTAGTAAAGATTTTAAAGACTTCTGCGAGTCCCTTAAAATATCACTACATTTGATAGCTACTGGCTCATGTCGTGCTAATGGTCAGGTCGAGCGGGTGATGAGTACTCTTAAAAGCTTGTTAAGATGCGTTGAATCATCGAATATATCGTGGCAGGAGGCTTTAGAGGAAGTACAGTTAGCTTTAAATTGTACCACACACCGTGTCGTAAGGGCGAGTGCCCTTGAGCTTTTAATAGGTCGCGTAGCTAGGCCTTTAAATCTTTTAACCTATGACGATACTGAGGCTGAAGTAAACATTGTCGAAGCGAGAGAGCATGCAGTAGCAAACATCACAAAAAGTTCAAGTTACGATAAAGATAGGTTTGACAAAAATAAGGCGACTTTAGTAAAATTTAATGTAGGAGATTTAGTACTACTCCAAAACGAGGAGAGAAATCAGACCAAACTGGATCCAAAGTATAAAGGGCCTTTTAAAGTGGTCGAGTTATTAGATAACGATCGTTATCTCTTAAAATCTTTGACTAGAAATAGAACCTATTAGTACGCCCATGATCGTCTCAGAAAGATGCCTTTAAGTAGTGTTCGTAGTGAGTATGATGTAAGTGATAATGATAACACCGGTGATGTTGAGGAGCATGTATCGTTAGGGACTTAGACACATATCATGGCTACATGGTCTCATACGTGTTCGTCTGTAGTCGTAACTGCGATTCACTTGTGAGTCGTTCGGGGGGCGATGGGCAGCTAACAGTATGGTGCAAGACCCGGGTTTCTATAGAAACTACTGCTGAGTAGTCGTGGACTTTATTTTAGTTATAAGATTGTAGATATTGTCATTTGTTTATAGCAGCCGGGCCTTAATATGTGATCTAATCGATGTTCATTATAAATGGTAATAGAAAAATGATGTAAATTAGTTGTAAAGGCACCTTTGTTAGACTAATTAATGACCTAGTTAAATTTAAATTGTTACACGGTCAGGCTGGCCGAGGTTTCATGTGATATGATGTCGCCAGATAGTGTTTTTTTTTTCTTTTCAGATAATCACGAGGACGTGTGACTCGTCAGGCTGGCCGTGTCGTAGATTATTTTTTTTAAATTAAGTACCGGAAGGAATATTAATTTTACTAAGCACCGGAAGGAAATTAGTTCCTCAAGCGAGCACCGTGACGTCACATCTCGTTTTGGCGGCACGTGGATAGAGTCGGAGTGGGAGTGGTTAAACTGTTTTCTTTTTTTGGCAGAATTATTCGGGCCGTGGTGAAGTGAACACTATTCTACTCCGAAACTGTCGGTTCGCATAATTTAACTTTATTGTAATCATATAATATATATAATCATATATATATATATATATATATATATATAATAATATATATATATATATATATATATATATATATATATATATATATATATATATATATATATATATATATATATATATATATATATATATATATATATATATATATTATAATAAAAATATATAGTTGATAATGAAGAATTGAAGCCTATTTTGGAAGAAATATATGACGGAGTCAAGGATGGCTGATTGGTAATACCGCTATCATCATTGGTGGGTAAATCAGGATTCATGGTGAAAAATAATATTCCTCAACAGTTGATTTAACACTGATTACAATAAAGTTAAATTATGCGAACCGACAGTTTCGGAGTAGAATAGTGTTCACTTCACCACGGCCCGAATAATTCTGCCAAAAAAAGAAAACAGTTTAACCACTCCCACTCCGACTCTATCCACGTGCCGCCAAAACGAGATGTGACGTCACGGTGCTCGCTTGAGGAACTAATTTCCTTCCGGTGCTTAGTAAAATTAATATTCCTTCCGGTACTTAATTTAAAAAAAATAATCTACGACACGGCCAGCCTGACGAGTCACACGTCCTCGTGATTATCTGAAAAGAAAAAAAAAACACTATCTGGCGACATCATATCACATGAAACCTCGGCCAGCCTGACCGTGTAACAATTTAAATTTAACTAGGTCATTAATTAGTCTAACAAAGGTGCCTTTACAACTAATTTACATCATTTTTCTATTACCATTTATAATGAACATCGATTAGATCACATATTAAGGCCCGGCTGCTATAAACAAATGACAATATCTACAATCTTATAACTAAAATAAAGTCCACGACTACTCAGCAGTAGTTTCTATAGAAACCCGGGTCTTGCACCATACTGTTAGCTGCCCATCGCCCCCCGAACGACTCACAAGTGAATCGCAGTTACGACTACAGACGAACACGTATGAGACCATGTAGCCATGATATGTGTCTAAGTCCCTAACGATACATGCTCCTCAACATCACCGGTGTTATCATTATCACTTACATCATACTCACTACGAACACTACTTAAAGGCATCTTTCTGAGACGATCATGGGCGTACTAATAGGTTCTATTTCTAGTCAAAGATTTTAAGAGATAACGATCGTTATCTAATAACTCGACCACTTTAAAAGGCCCTTTATACTTTGGATCCAGTTTGGTCTGATTTCTCTCCTCGTTTTGGAGTAGTACTAAATCTCCTACATTAAATTTTACTAAAGTCGCCTTATTTTTGTCAAACCTATCTTTATCGTAACTTGAACTTTTTGTGATGTTTGCTACTGCATGCTCTCTCGCTTCGACAATATTTACTTCAGCCTCAGTATCGTCATAGGTTAAAAGATTTAAAGGCCTAGCTACGCGACCTATTAAAAGCTCAAGGGCACTCGCCCTTACGACACGGTGTGTGGTACAATTTAAAGCTAACTGTACTTCCTCTAAAGCCTCCTGCCACGATATATTCGATGATTCAACGCATCTTAACAAGCTTTTAAGAGTACTCATCACCCGCTCGACCTGACCATTAGCACGACATGAGCCAGTAGCTATCAAATGTAGTGATATTTTATGGGACTCGCAGAAGTCTTTAAAATCTTTACTAGCGAAACATCGTCCCTGGTTTGCAATTACACGAGTAGGAGCTAATTTAAGAGACTTAATTACACTAGCAGTATCAATTCTTAGTGTGTGATAGAGTAAAACAAATTTAGTGAATGCATCAATTAACACAATGACATATTCCTTAAAGTCATTTTTGCCACAGAGTTTGCCGGTAATATCGATATGAATCGTGTGCCATGGTACACTTATTTTGGGAATAGGATGGAGTTCAGCTTGAACACGACCCGAGTGCGATTTTGATATCTTGCACGTTATACAGTTGTCAACAAACTTACGTACTTAGCCATATGTTCAAATCAATAGTGGTCATATACCTTTTCCAAGGTCTTTTCCCAACCAAGGTGCATGATAGATTCATGAACGTTATTTATTACAGACCAGCGAAATGCGCGTGGGACAATAGGAAGACAACGTGTGCGATTATTTCTTTGTATTTTGCGATATAAAATACCTGAGCGAATCTCGTAAGTTTTTGAACGTCCAAAGGAATATTTTGGCTTTTGAGGTTGGTTACTATTGACTGAATTTCTTGATCATCTAACTGTTCAGCTAATAGCCAGTTTTCAGTCAGAGAAGCAAGGTCAACACTTTTTAGTGCCACCTTTTTAAAAGTTTTTTAGAAGGAGATATTTGTCCTACGGAATTTCGAGAAAGAAAATCAACATGGTCCATACGGCGACCTTCTCGATATAAAATTTGGAAGTCGAAGGCCTGAAGAAAAGCCCACCATCGGTGAACACGTGGCGTTATATCAATTTTGTTTTTGGAAGCTTTTGAAGAATTGCAATCAGTGACGACGATAAAATTAACACCTTGCAAATAATGACGAAAGTGCTTTACGGCGTTCACTACAGCCAGAGTCTCCAACTAGTAAGAGTGGTATTTAGATTCGGCCTTTGATGTACGTTTGCTGAAGTATTCTACAACATGAAGCTTATCATCGACTTTTTGGAAAAGGATAGCACCGTAACCATCTGCACTTGCATCAGTATGCAATTCGATTGGAAGATTTTGATTGAAAATAATCAACACAGGTTTAGTGGTTAAAATTGAAATTATTTGCTGTCTTATATTTTCGTGCTCCGATTTCCAATCAAATCGTTTACTAGATGTTAACAAAAACAACGGAGTCATAATTTTGGAATAGTCTTTTACTTTACGGAAATATGAAGCAAGTCCTATAAATTGCCTGAGTTGGTGAAAATTAGTAGGAGGAAGAAGCTTAATTAATGCTTCAATTTTTCTAGGGTTAGGTTTTAGTTCGCCAGCCGTTATCTCATAGCCTAAAAATTCTACGCGGCGCTTCATAAAAGAACATTTAGAAATGTTTAGTGAGAACTCAGATTCTGTGAGAGTTATCAACACCTCGCGAAGTCTATCAATGCCTTGGTCTTCAGACACAGAAGGTATCAAAATGTCATCCATGTAAAGTGCTACATAGGAATAAACCAGTTCACCTAAGGCATTGGTAACAGCTCTTTGAAAGACGCTAGGTGCGTTTCGAAGTCCAAATGGCATGGCGAGATATTCAAACTGCCCAACAGGTGTTATAAAGGCTGTACGCTCAATGCTAGCAGGTTCGCGGATACTTATTTGGTTGAAGCCACTAGCACAATCAAGGCATGTGTAGTAGGATGATCCCGATAGCCTAGAAATCTGATCACCTATGAGAGGAATCGGAAACCTATCAGGCACTGTATTCGAATTTAATTCACGATAATCTATAACCATACGATCTGTACCGTCTCGTTTCTTCACGAGAAGAATGGGGTCGCAAATGGAGAGTGACTAGGTCGAATAATATTAGCTTCTAGAAGTTCCTTTACTTTAGAATTCTTGCCCGAGTGAAACTATTTCCGTTTCACTCGGGCTAAGTCTATATGGCGGACGATAAACAGTACGATTTGGATCTATAAGTCTGATCTTAAGTTCTCCAGATGTAACTCTAGTTTTAGGCAAACCGTTAATAAAAGCGTGAGAAAATTCTGCCAACAAAGAAATCAACCTACTTTTATTGTCAATATCCGTATCGATCTCGTTATAATTTGCAAAAGTATCGCCTGCTTGCTTACAAAAAGAAACTGAGATAGGCTTTGTAATAGTTAGTGAAGAACTTGTTAAACATAATTGAAAACCCAATTTTAATATTGGACGCGAAACCAATCATAATATCATATTTTAAACAAAGAACTGACGTCTGCGCTGACACACTGGTCCCTAAATGGGATCAGTAAAATAAATGGGACATTAAGAATTTTCGGATCGAAGGTCAATTACGGATCAGGCTGTTTTTTTTTGTAGACAGCTGATGCAATTACAAGTCACTTTTAAAGATATCGTTTTTTTTTCAAATATGCCGTATCTACAGAGATTAAAAATATTTTTTTTTTGTATGGACGAAATCATAATTTTGTCATTTTATTCCAAGATTCAAACGTACTCAACATAAATCCTAGCACAGCTTATAGAGGGACTCTTGTCGTACATTTTTGTCATAGACACTCAACTGCGATTTTTGCGCCTTTTAGAGCTACAGGCACTTTATTTTTTTTGGTCAGCGGATGAGGCTGTTTTTTTTTGTAGCATCTGATGCAATTACAAGTTAACTTTTATAGATGTTGTTTTTTTCAAATATGCCTTATCTAAATTTTTGTCATAGACACTTAACTGCGATTTTTGCGCCTTTAGGAGCTATAGGTACTTTAATTTTTATTGTTTTGTATAATTCATTTTCGAGTATTTCATATGGATTTTAATAAATATTGTGTTGTGTTTGTTTGTTGTTGTTGTGTGTTTATTTGTTTTTGACGTTTTCTTTGTCGATGTTTGATGTTTTCTTTATTGACAGGTAAAGTAACTCTTACTAATGTCTTATTCATAAAAAATCCTATATATTATACTTAAACTAAACAAATTAAAGTAGAAATCTCAAAACATGTACGTACAGGTAAATTATTTTATGACTCATCCAGTTTGCAAACATTGTTTGGTAATGACTCATTGCCTAATTACCTCTATACTTGGAATTTGTGCTCTGTTTTGTTATTCAGCGCTAGCGAACGGTTCGAAAACGCTAAATATTAAATAGGCACATAGATTACAATTCAAATTTTCCCTTCGTACTTTTACGGGCTTAGGACCGGCAACATACAAACTTATATGATTATATAGGTAATGTATTAAGGCGTACTTAAAAAATTTGAATTACCTATAAGGCTTACATACAATTATTATTATTTTTTATTATTTAACATACAGAACATCAATTAATATTAAACACCTTTACACCATTAAACCTATAAAGGTATGTTTCGGTACTAGACATTCCTTTTACAATAAATAACTTTAAAATTAAGAACTTAAATAAACTATGAACTTACAAACTTAAATAAACTAACTAATACTTGATTACAATGTGATTTATTGTAACGGATCTTGTGGGGGGTTATTTTCAATGTCAACGTATACTTTTTCCTCTTCAGTAACTTCTATTCCAAGGTCGTTGGGCGAATCATCCTTGAGAAGATTTTCAGTTTCTTCGAACCTCTGCTGCTTTTGAATTTTGGTGAACTTAGGTCTGATGTTCGTAATGTACGGATCTGAGCTGATTAATAACTGGTGTATAATGTCTTCGTTTGTTTGAATTCTGCCTATCTTTCTCGTATGCTTTTCTCTGACTGAACGAAAGTCTTTATTTCTTGCTTCTGACGCTTCTTCGGACATCATACCAATTGGGATAAAAGAAAAGTGCTGGCAAATGTCTGCACCATGCACTAAAAGTTTATGTACACTTGAAGGCATATAGTACCAAGAGTAATCCCTGACATAAAGTTCCACTGTTTCTCTGCAATAAATTCTAAATCTTTCAATATCAACATTTCTCCCAGAAGATATTGCCTGCAAAATTACTGCAAATCTCTTTATTAAATCACTGTTGACTCCCGTTATCTCTGATGACCTTTCGTAATCTTTAAAAAACCGCCGAGCTGTATTGCCGTCGTTTGTTGTCCCAAAGCCTTGTTTGATGATATCAATCATTAAACCAGTTACAACAAAAAACTCATTCTGCGTCAACTCTTTTCTTGTTTTTCGTAGCAGTTTGTTCTCACCTCCTGGAGCCGCCCATTTTTTTAAATCTAAGTTGTAAGATGTATGCAAAATACATTCCATGCATCGCATCCACATGTGAAGGGAAGATAAACCATATTTGTACATATCATCGTTCACTGGTTTGTTAAAAACGTGGTTCAAGTTGTTCATGTCTTTCGGAGTTGTTAAGCATATGTTACAATTGGCTGCAGAATCTGTCTCAGAAAGTGCTATGCATACTTTGCCATCGATCATCGTCATATGCAACTCATGAAAAACTTCAAATTCGCCATTTAATAGTTTCGTCGGTATAAGGTTCTGAATTTCTTCTTCTATTGTTGCTTCTATTTGCTGAATATATTCTTTTGTTTCTTGTTTGAATTCGAACATGATTGGTCTACAATAGCTTGTTGACGAAGGGCGCGGATTTTCCCATACTATGACATCGTCACTCATAAGGCGAAGTGGTACAAAACTAACCATAAATACAGAAGATTCTGAAAAATATCACCAGTTGGTTTTTGTTTATAACAAAAACTCGTAAAAGTTCATGAAAATGTTGCCAAGTCATACCTGCATGTGAAATTTGTGATAACCATGACGAAGCGGTTCCTTTAAAGGCTTTACTAAGATCTATAACCAAGGGCGAACCTTATGGCGGTTGTTCGCCAAAACAGATTTCAGCCGTATTACACCAAGCTTGTGGGTCCACGTCTGGCTGGTCCGGGTTGATTTCGGGTAAAACAATCACAGGCATCGTCGTCGGCGATTTGATAGTGTTAATGAGCAGCATCATGTTTTTCTGATGCATTTCAAACAGGGCGCGCCATTGGGTATCAGATCCCAATTCTGATGACGGAGTCAAGGATGGCTGATTGGTAATACCGCTGTCATCCATGGTGGGTAAATCAGGATTCATGGTGAAAAATAATATTCCTCAACAGTTGATTTGATACTGATTTAAATTAATTAATTACATATTTTTTATTTATTATTTATTACATACAATTAAATTATGCGAACCGACAGTTTAGTAGAATAGTGTTCACTTCATCACGGCCCGAATAATTCTGCCAAAAAAAGAAACAGTTCAACCACTCCCATTCCGACTCTATATATATATATATATATATAAGGTCGTTTTTTGTATCATTCTTAATAGTCGTTATTACATTGTGATTTCGAGTGGCAAAAAGTGTCGTGCTTATAATCCGTCCAGCCTCAATACAATTCGCTACGCACCATAAGGAACTTCGTTCCAACAAGTTAGAAATACCGGTGATCACACTTATCAAAGTAAGTAAATCTTTTAAAGGCCAATGTTGCAAAATCTTACCATTAAAAATTTAAAAAGTTGTGAAAGAACGTTTGTATGCTAAAAGCTTATTATAAAGTCAATGATCTCATTTACGATTGTATACCTTGAGAATAATATGGCCACCTACATGGCTTCTTCTATGTACCTACTTAAGTATCTTTGTTATATAGATTAAGTTACTACATATTATCATTTTTTTTTGAAAAGAACAATTGTCCCATCTTGTTGCTAAAAGGTGGCCCCGTGCGAGTTTCTTACGCCGGTTCTTCTCGCCGGGCTAGTTCCCGAACCGGTGGTAGGCATCATGTAAAACAATTCTATAAGAGTTACATGGTACCTACATGGAAATAAAAAAAAATGAGTTTGAGTATGCACGGAGTTTCGGTGGAGAAAACTCGATCTAGCTGGGTCTTATCCCTTAGAAACTGCCCATTTTTAAACAATATGTCTTTTGTTCGTTCGTTCTGCAACAATATATCAATAATTTCAACTCTCATATGCCTGTCTGATTGGCAGCACCTATGTGTAATTTTTGCTTTGTTTGGAAATTTGGAATGTGGTGGGTTTGAATCCCGGTCAGATAAATATTTTTGTGATTCTTATTATTTATTTTTCAATATTAATTGTATGTTTGTGGTCAGGTTTGTTTGAAATTTCGTGATATAGTTCTTTGACATGATCTACTTAAACTCTTAATTCAATATGTTCTAAAATTCGAACTATCAATTGGTAAAAAGGGGTATAAACTTTGTATGGGGAACAATATTTAATTTTCATTTCTGCTTGGAACTTTGTGAATGTAGTCGTAAAATAAAATAAGTAAACACGTATATCACGATTTTTCGATATTCAACCCCTAAAGGGGTGAACAGGGGACAGTATAAATGTATTTTTTCAGAGTCAGACTCATGTTTGACCATTTTACTATATTTGTTGTATATTTATGGAATATTCTCTTCAAGCTAAAGAGCTTATCTTAGCTTAAAATAAAGATTTTGATACCAGTTGCAGTAGTACCAGGGGCACACGAGCAGATGAGGTAAAGTCGTGTAAGTCACCATACATGTGGGTGGAGTCACATATACAAAAGCTCGCTATAAAAAACATAAGAGTCTATTTGAGAGGTGAACAGTCTGCTGAACAGTTTTATGAATTGTTGCTTAATATAGGAAACGGCGATTACCCTACAATATATGGTAAATTCACTAGTCCGCAAAGTTTGGTAACAGTGGTGAGACATCACTTACATATCTCACTAACGCAGTATACCTTGATGTCACCAATCTAATGACAAAGCCCATAAAAAGTTTATATTGTGAGCATGCCATTTTGACTCCCAAACTGAAAAAGCACCCACAATAAATGAACTTTTACTCAAGCCATTTGAAGCAGATGAAGTACAATATAAGTCAGTGGACTCATATGTACAAACTGATGATGCAGTAAAATATTCTGTGGAGTTAATATACTCTTAACCCAACATGTCTTCCACCACATAATCTCCGTTTGAATATTGGAGCTCCAGTTATGTTATCAAAAAATAATAACCCTCCAAAATTGTGCAATGGCACCAGATCCCAGATATAAGTTCCCCATCACAACATTGTCGACTACTGTAATCACTAGATGTGCTCAAGGGGAAACTGTTCATACCTAAAATACTATTGATCCCATCAATTATCCATTTGTATTTAAAAGACTAAAGTTTTCCCTAAAAGTCTGCTTCACCATGATCATCAATAAAGCTCTGAGGCAGCCATTGAAAGTGGCTGAGATAGACCGAAGGGAGAACTGTTTCTCACACGGACAGTTCTATGTTGCTTGTTCCAGAGTAAGTTCGGCTAGCAGTCTAGTGGTCCTTGCTCCGCATGGCATTACAGTTAATGTTGTATTTAATGAGGTCCTTCAATAGCATAATACACTCTATAAATAAAATAATCATAAGCCATTTACCATTTAATTTATTTTTATCATAATTAAAGTCTCTTTGAAAAAATAATAGGAATCATCTCAATATCTACACGTACGCATAGACTAAACATGGTCTCGCTGGGCGAGCGAGCGAGACCAATAAAATATTTTTGCACGTACGAAGTTGCGGGCAAAGGCTAGTCTAAGAATAAAATAATTATTATTCAACGTTGTAGTTTATTTTTTTAACCTTTTCCTGATCCCGACTTTCTCGTCGCTCAGCGATAATTTTTTTTAGAATTTCGTATATTTATTTCCAATGTGCTCGATAGCCGTGTGAGGCTTCAAATAGCTGGAGTCGAAATCTCTGAAATTTTTCTACTCTTATGTAGCTTAATATTTTGTTTATTTAAAAATACCCAAAGATAGCGGATATAATCACCTTAAATTGCTTTTTCCAAAAAAAGCATAAAATCTCCTCAAAATTTTTACATGATTTGCATGAATCTTACTGCGTGCCAATAAGGCTTATTTTATTTAGTCACTGTCGGGATATATTGCAAAAACATTTCTTAAGATACCTATTTCACTTGCCTTAAGACACCATACTCGGGAACCTGTTAAACAACTTTTAAAGAGGGCAAAGGTGTGTTATAAATTCTACCAAGATTCAAGCGTTGAATTTAGCAAGTCATACTTACTCGCTGATTACGGTACTTGTTAGTTATTAGCCATGGATCATGAGATTCGACAATGATAACACAAAATGTGTGCTACGGACTACCGCGTACAGGTTACGACAGTCGCAGTAATACTTAGAAATACCGGATGATGCAGGTGACACGTAATAAAACTCACCACAAGGTGAATTAAACACAGCTCAAAGTGCCTCGCGAAAATAAATATGATATATTAAAAATAATAATGTAATTGGAACAGAAATTCCAGACATTGTGACTTTCGACGTTATTCTTGTAAGTTTGCAAGTACAAGGCATTTTATTTGTATTCTATATTTTATCTAATATGAAGCCATCAAAAATAACAAAAGGCGATTTGTCGAAAGTAAGGTGTGTTATTATTCGACAAACATAGTTTTTTATTATTCGAATACTTACGTACTTATATAATATTATATATACGAATATGTCATGTGGGGTAATTAATCCAAGGTTATTAGGGCATTTATGGTACAAAAAAAGTGTATATAAGATCGGTATATGGTGCAGGGAATGTGGACAGTTGTTAGCCGCTATTTAAAAATTTAAATGTTTACCTTGCTTATATATTTTCGAAACGGCAATTTTTAACAGACTTCCAAAAAAGAGACGGTTATGCATTCGGCTGTATAGATATTTTTTTTTGTATGTTTAACGATAATTCCGCCGTCTGTGGACCGTTTGAATTATTTTTTGACGTAAAGAGTAAATTCCCTAGTTGGTCCCGTTTTCACCAAAGTGGAGACCTGATAATGGGATCCATGAGGATCGAGGGAACTCCTGGTGTAACTCCTGGGAAACATATGGTGATTTTGACTTTTTCTAAAGTAACCCAGGCATATTATGCTACCAAAAAGTAACATGGTTTGTCTCAGTTCGATACTCACATCTTCCAGCGACAATGGAAGTTCATGTTCCAAAAACACCAATGTTCCAAAAACATACAGTGATTCGGATACCCCACGATACGAGGAACCAAATTTTTATTTGACGTCAATCTCCTGGCCACCTGTATAATTAAACCGATTTTATTTCATACTTTTTTGTGTACTTTTACTTTGAAAGTTCGTTTAATTTTTTGTTTCAAAATAATTACCAGGAAATAACTACCTAATACTTTTTATAAGTTATGTTATTGATTGGACTGTAAGTTCTTGGTGGAAATTCATATTTCACAGTAATAACATACAGGACTTCTTGCACTATTTCCACTTAATAAGTATTTTACATTAATTTTAATATATTACACGACCGGTTTCAACACCTGCTGATGACTTTGTCGAAACCGGTCGTGTAATATATTAAAATAATATATTAAATAATTATAATATATATAAATAATATATTAAAAGTCCTGTGTGTTATTACTGTAATACTTAAGTGTTTAAACTTTTAGCATTATCTGTTTTATTGTTCTTTATCAATCAATTACAGGAAAGGGCACATGATTTACTGCTTATGTATAAAGAGTAAAGACATTTAGGCAGACTAATCAATTTGAAATTAGAAAAAAAACAGTAATGAAACGAATCTTAAATTAAATCAACTTGGTTTAATGCACTAAGAATAAAGTCGGTCAAATATTGACCAAGGTACGACCTGGGGCTGATAATAATTTTAGCTTGACTTAAAAACTGCAAAAAGGAACAACTACAGTTATTTAAAGAGCCATGGCCACATACTGTGTGCGGCTTCCTGAAGGTATGCCAGCCCATTTTACATGTACACTGTCCCAACATACTGACCATTTCTGAAAAGTAGGCTTGAAGATATCGCCTACCAGGTCATCTGTACTTAGCCTCCTTTCAGAAGTTCACTTTAACTTCTGAAGTTAAAGTGAGTAAATCGACTCATCTGGGTACAAAATTCTTGACCATTCTCGTTTATCCCATTGTATGTGTTCACGGGCGTATCATAGTGTTGCTACTCGATACTAGGGCTCTCGAGTTTGAAAGTTGAGACCACTCGCTGGTCTTTGGGGTTTCAGATTTGCTTAAGCAAGTCTTCTTCTCACTCTCCTATTAGTAATGTAGTCCCTTCGGGTTTAAAGAAGCAGTTGCTGAGCTTAACTTCGTTTATGTGTCGATTTTCAACAAGTGCAAACAATTTATTGGTTTTCTCGGGTGCTATTACACCTGGGTCTGCCATTTCAAGGTCTTGTCAGATGTTTTTCTTTCCTTCGTGCCTTCGCGTTATCTTCTGAACGGTTCGTAAAATCGTAAAATCACACACTCCATTCTTGCAGTACGTTGCATACTGATGCCTAGTTACAGAAAAATCATCAGGTCATTTTTCAGGTGAAAGAGCTAAGATATTTTTTTAAAATTTGCTGTTGTCCAACTTCACTTTTGTAACGAGACTCATCGAACAAGAAAAAAAATGAAAACATAAAGAGATACAAAAAATATGGTTAAGTTGAAATTCGAAAACGATTATTTTTGTTTTTAAAGATTTTCCACCCATTATTTAAAGAATGTTACCAACTATGAAGTTTTTGACATGTTTGACATGTGACAAGACACATTTTTGACATGGAAATGTCTTTTCGTTCGCTCCAGTATAGGGTCCGATTTCACGAAAAAGTGCGATACCTTTATATCTCGGAGAGTTGTGAGGATATGATATTAAAAAAGACTCAAAAGACGCGTATTCATGAGACCTGTAAGGTCAAAAAGAATTATTCAACAAAGTAAAAACGAAAAAAGTTATGACCAAAATGGTGAAAAAAAAATTATTAGCGAATTTTTGATTTTGGCGCTCAATATTTTGGAAACGAAGAATGATATCAAAATTTTGAGGAAAATCTCCTTTGGACAATTATTTAGTCAGCTACAATTTATACTTTTAAACGAGACAATATTTTTATATTAATCAATTTTCATCAAACAAAATAAAATATAAAACAAAATACAAATATTATTTCCAACATCTAAAAATATTTTTTAATAATTTTGTACTGACATATACCTCTCTTATACTTATCTTATTTTCCTTCTTTACTTCTTTATTGCCATTTATTAGAAAATAGTAGTATGTGTTAGAAAATAGTATCATACTAGTATTTTCCAATAAATAACTTTTAAATTTTAAAGTGCACATTCTTCAACAATGTTCTTGTAAAAGTGATTCTCACAAAGAGAAAAATATTACGACGTCGCTATAGGCAGTGCTGGGTTTCAAAAAATCAAAAAATGTCAGAAAATATACTCCATATTTTTGTCGCGATTGTCCTGAACAATATGGGTTTTGTATGACCGATTGTTTTAAAGAGTATCACAACTACTCATTGTTTTTATTAATAATAAATATATTTTCATTTATATTAATTTCGTATAGTCATAATAACAACCTAATTATCCACAAAAATATTGTTTACTTACCATAGCCGGGCACTGTTAATCAAATAGTTAACTTCGTTAATCGTTAATCCGCTACAACAAAAGTTAGCTTCGTTAAACGTTAAAGCGTTACATTTCGGAAGAATTAACGCGGAACCCTAAGGTTCCGCGATACCCCTGTAGGGGTTCCGCAATAATTTAGAAAAAAAAATCAAAACACCTCTCTCTGGTCGAACGTTTTGACTCCGCCCGCCGCGCCGCATCCGCGCCGCCGCCACGCGTATACTTGTGAGCGCGCAGTCCCTTTGATAAAAGCCGCCTCTGAATTAGACACTATAGTTGTGAACAAGCGACTTTCGGCTCTAACTACAAAACATAAAGTCGAGATTGTTTACAACGCATTTTTTGTATTTCTATTTTTATTTCCGCTTTTTGTTTATCAAAGGCGCCGACTCGAGTATTTTTGAGAATGTTCGAGATCGAGTCTAGGACTAAGTATAAAAGCGGCGAACACGCGTCGCGCCTCGTCAGTCAGTGACGATTAGCGTTCGGAGCGATAAGTTCCTACCTACCTACTTACAAGCTGGCTAGCGAATTGCGGAGTTTAAACGCGCTGTAGTATGTAACTAGTGTTTATTGTGCTACTGCCTGCTGTATTCTGATTGTATCAGATTTGTACATTCCTTCTTTGGACTAAACTTAGTCTCTTATAAGCAGTAACGATTGTGCATTATTTTGACCCCACCATCCTGACGTGTAACATTATTATTAAAGAAGAATGGAACGTTGGCTTAAAGGCGTTAAACGTATTGCAACAACATCTTCTAATGACGCTGAATGTTCAAAAGCAGTACGCGTGGAGAATGCAGCAATTACCGACCCAGACGATGATGCCACGACGTCAAGCTCCACGGTTTCAAAGACGAAAAAAAGGAACTATGATGAATCATATATGAGTTTCGGATTTGTTGATTCCAAAGGCTCACCTCTCTGCATGCTATGTAGTAAACTGATTCCTAATAGTTCCATGGCACCTGCCAAATTGCGCCGACATTTAGAAACTGTACACCCCGAGTCTAAAGATAAGAATAAAGAATTTTTTGTTCGCAAAAAAAAAAAGTTATTGGAAAGTCAAAAAAATATGATGCATGTAACACAAACTATCAATGAAAAGGCCACGGAGGCGTCATATTTAGTTAGCTATCGCATTGCACAAGCAGGTGAAGCGCACACTATTGCAGAAAATTTAATAAAGCCATGTGTGTTAGACATAACAAAATGTATGCTGGACGAAAAATCTGCAAAGCATCTTTCTACTATGCCGCTATCAAACGATACTGTTTCACGGCAAATCCATGATCTGGCAAGCTACGATCAAACAAGAACTAGTTACACGTCTACAAAAAACACGATTCGCCTTGCAAATGGATGAGTCAACTGATGTCGCTGGTCTGGCTATCTTGCTGGTTATCGTGAGATATCTATATGAAAGTTCTTTTGAAGAAGACATGCTTATGTGTTCACCGCTGCCCACAAACACTACCGGGGAAGAAATTTTTAATAAAATAAACATATTTTTTGAAGAAAATAATCTCAGTTGGAACGATTGCATTGACATTTGTACAGATGGGGCCAAGGCGATGACAAGTAAAACAGCAGGAGCAGTGTCATGCATAAAAAATAAAGCGCCTAATTGTAGTTCCAGCCATTGTATTCTGCATAGATAAGCACTTGCGATGAAGCAAATGCCGTCAAATCTAAAATTAGTTATGGATGAAGCGGTAAAAATAATTAATTTTATCAAATCACGACCACTACAATCCCGATTGTTCTCATTATTGTGTGAAGATTATGGCAGCAAACATAAAACACTGCTGCTCCATACAGAAGTGCGATGGCTGTCTCGGGGTTAAACTTTAACAAGGCTATTTGAACTTAGAGCAGAGTTACAAGTGTTTCTTTCAGCTGATACTTCTTTTAATGTGAAAGACCATTTGTATGATAAAACTTGGTTGTTCCGATTGTCTTTTATGACGGATATCTTTCAAAAACGAATTGAATTTACCATTGCAAGGTAAACAGACAACAGTGTTCCAGGCCTATAACAAAATAACTGCCTTCAAAAGAAAATTTGATTTTTGGATTGTTTGCGTAGATAAGAGAGAAATAGAAAGCTTTATGTCACTCAGTGAGTTTGTTAGCGACAACGACTCAGAAATGTTTCAAGATGATATGTTTGAAGAATTGGTCCAATATCTCACTTCGATGCGCGCATCTTTTGAAAAGTATTTTCCCGAAGAACAGAATACAAAAATAAAACTGAATTCAGGGTTTCATAATCCTTTTTTACCCAACTTGCAAAAGCCCGAAAGTATGTCAAACGAGATTTTATATGAATCTCTTTTGGAAATGTCATCAGACACAAGTATGGAGTCACTGTTCAAAACGTTGCCTCTCAACGATTTTTGGTGCAAAATTCGTAATGAATATCCAATGCTTGGCAAAATGGCTCTAAGTATTCTTCTCCCGTTCCCAACAATATATTTGTGCGAAATAGGATTCCCAACGTATGCAGCCACGAAAACAAAATATCGCAATAGACTGGACGCCGAACCTGATATGAGACTGCAACTGTTTTCTATCAAACCTGACATCAACCAAATAATGAAAAATAAAAAACAGTTTCATACCTCCCATTAGTTAGATTTTTTCCTTTTTAATATCTTGTAATAATGTACTTGCCATGTGGCATGTTAAAGTAAGTAATAATCAGTAACTGTTAAATTGTACTTTTATTATGTTTATTAATAAAGAATACACTTTTAAAAACTATTGTTTTATTGTAGGGTTCCGTCAAGTATTTTGCTTTCCAAAAGGGTTCCATCACCAAAAAAGTTTGAGAACCGCTGGTTTAGGTTCTAATTCATTCATCAATTATCAACACGCAAATGATCACTGACAGTAATTTATAATAACAACAAACAAACAAACAAAACACTCGTCACTCGTAAGCACCGGCGCTAAATAATGAAATCATCAAACGAAACAAATCTCTTCGCAGTTTTCTTTCTCACTCGATCTCGCCGGCAAAATATATCTAGTTTTGTTTTTGTTTCACTCGCTGCCACGCGCCGCCCGGCACTTGTCGGTGCCGTGCGGTAATTATTAGGCATTGGATTAACGATTAACGGACTTCTGCATATTAACGGAAGTTAACGTGTCCGTTAACATTTTTAAAAGTCAACTTAAAAGTTAATCCATTAATCAAAATGTTAACTTCGTTAATTAACGATTAACGGATTAACGAGTTAATGCCCAGCTATGTTACTTACCTACAATCCATAAAAATTGTCGATTTTGCATGATCTTTGGGTAAGGTGAGTTGGGTTATAATAATATCACTCCGTTGCCACGTGAAAGAAGGACAAATAAACAAACAAACACACAAACATACTTATGCATTTATAATATTATATTAGTAAGGATTATAAAAACAAACATGGATTATATAAATAGAGAATACGACGGCAAGTAGGTACCTATATTGACATATCGGGTATCAGCAGTCTCCTAGAACATGTTACATAATAATATCCAAACGTCAACGCAAACGGTAAGTTGAATGGCACTTACGATTCAAATTCTATTACCAGTGCCACCAACGCATTTGTTGCGTTTACCGTTTTTAGATGGTTTTTTTTATTTTTTGTTATTCAGGGGTTATTTGAGTTAAAAAACACTTTATTATATTTCGCGACTTCATTCTTAGCGATTTATGCTTACTTATTGTATAGTGGCGCCCCCAGGCGTCACCCTTGCACGTATTTTAGAGATGTTAAAAAAAAAGTACATGTCATCTTCTCTCGTATTAATAAACCGTTCTCAAACTCGTTCTCAAGACCTTTCTTGGCTGAGACAGTCTCAAGTAACGATTAGCTTCTCAAGACGGTCTTTAATTCATAGTATGATCTCAAGACCGTCTCAGTTGATAACATTATTGAGATCACTTTGTCAACTTTTAAGTGTCAGCTACACGACAAAGAACGAATAAAATAACGTTTCGTTTACACTTCTACAAAGAACGGATTTATTGATTATACACTCCTTCAATAATTGTTTTTAAAAATGTAATATTTAATAATATAAATACCGAACAAGTTTAGTCTGTATTTGTTATATTGAAAAAAAATTGATTTTCATTAATGTTTGTGTCTGTGTTGACAAAAACTCTGCCTTATGAGGAGGTCTTATGAATAAACAAGGGCACGGTGTACAGGAGGAAGTCCGTTGAATAATCTAAAACTTAGAACAGACACAAACATTTAGGGCCAGTACCACAGTATGTACATAAAGTTTCAGTAAAAGGAGTATTTACAAAACACAGAACAGATTTAAGGTTGATAGGGCGAGGAATTGTAGGAGGGAGGGATCATATAATGAGATTTGTTTGTTTGGGCAGCGAAAAAAAGGTTTGCTGTCAAGTGTCAAATCAAGTCAATTACCAAAATCAAATAGGTAATTCGTTTAATATAAATATATAAATAAAATCGAAAATATTTCTACAAATACTCGACACTGTCAGAATGGTGCAAAACCTTTGCAACTGCGATTACCAAAAAAAAGAAGAATAAGTATCAATAAGCGTCTTTTTTTATAACTTTATTTTGTGTTGAGTATGTAGTGTAAATTCTGAGTTTGTTTAATCATAAGTATTTAGATTTTAATTTACATAATTTTAACACACCCAAAAACACCACAAATAATAATGTACTATATACCAATTTCCAAGCAAGCCGTTCTCAAGTCAAGGTTTGACTGTACCCACGAAACCGCGTCTCAAGTAACAGTTTGACAGCAATGACAGCGTACTTGAGTAACGAGTCTCGTTTATTAATACGTTCGCACTCACTTGATACGCCGTACCTACATCTGTGCGTTTTAAGTACGGTGTTAAGTAAGGTCTATTAATTAAAACAACATCTTAAGTACTTTCTTGAGAATTGTCTTAGAGATAAGAACGCTTTAAGGCCCGTATTAAGGGCCTAAGTTGCCTGTCACGACTTGTTAGGTGCTTAGACGCGGGCTTTTCATTACGTGTTTCCGTGCCGAACCTTTCGCACGTTCGTAACTTATCTACGGTGTGTGCTCTCAACATGGAGAAGAAACACAGAAGTCCGGATAAGGAAGAAAATATTCGAAGGAAGACAAGATTGGAAAGAAAATTGAAGAAACGAAACAGAAGGATTTCATCTTTGTCGTTCAGAAAGTAAGTTTAAATTCGATGCGAATAGCTAACATTATAATTACTAATTAATATTATAATTATAATAACCAGGGCTATATCCATCGATATACATCACTGATTTGTAAAAAGTCATAATGTAATGGAAAACATTGCACAATGGCGACGTACCGCTATGATTTTTTTTTCATCTACCTACATTTAATGTAAATTACGAATGCGTAACTGCCAAAAAGTTTAAAGAAGGACACGAAAGAAAAACTATTTAACCAGTATCCTGTGCCTCAGAATTGTAATTTATTAGTACCGCCACTGCTTAACCCAGAAGTAAAAGCTGCATTATCGGATAGTCTCATTAAACGTGATGCCGCAATGGCTGGGCGACAAAAACATATAAGCGTAAGAGTAGCTGCACTTACTGCAGTTATAGATAAGATAATTACAAAGGATTTTAATGAATTTAAGGAATTTGTAAAGACAACGAATGATTTATGTCGCATTTTGTGTCATATGTATCGATATGAGACTTTCTTCTATTAATACTGAACTTAAGGAGGCATTCAATGATTCTAAAACAGATGCCCCGCATTAATGGAGGCCGGGTGCGGGGCCAACACATCAGGGCCAGCGACAGACAATGGCGCGCGCCGCCACGAGCGACCATCGCGGAAGCCCGCAGGCCCGCGCCCCCGTCTCTGCCCGGCCCGAGCGCAGACGCGCAGGCAGGCCCGTCCTTAAATGAGGTGCCGTACATATGCAGGCCGATTACTTAATTTTATCACGAGTGGAAGGGTATTACTTATGATAAAATTATATTAGTTTACATAAGCGGTTATAAAATACCATTTAAATCAAAACCATTAAAATAAAATAAAATAAAAATATCTTTATTAAACACATAAGGGACATGACACAGCCAAATTTTAACAAAAAACAAGTAAATTATACACTAACGCACTATATCATTCAAAGAATACGAAAAGAGACAGTTTTAAAAACACAGCTGATTAAGGCTGTGCAATGCCCACACCATGTGTTTAAAGGGATGCCACTCATGGCTTCGACCGCGGCAAGCCGTGGCGCCTGATCTTCCGTGACCCCCTTGTAAGTTCGCGATCTCACGACGGCACACAATCATAATTATTGAGTTACAAAAATAAAAAAGGTACAAAAAAATAAATAAAAATAAAACACAACGCATATATACATATAATAGTATAGATACGATACTAATTCCATTGTTATTATCGCTTCAAGCTGTTTATTTCACGGCGCACATAGTCACCGCACACAATCAGTCAGTCGGCGCAGAGACGCGTTCAGCGCTCCTGCCTCGACACGGGCGGCACGACAACGACGCTCGATATAATATAATATTATATAATTGAAAATATCATGATTGCGAGTAATAATAAGATGAAATAATATTTTTAGTAAATATAAACACAATCATATAATATGTAATTCATAAATATACGGGAAGAATAATAAATAAAGAATCCTCTGTTATTTACTACATTTATGCAGTGAGCAGACATTGACGTTGGTGATAAGAATTTACACCGCCATAACTACAGCTTACAACACTTCGGTAAGTATAATGAAAATTATATCACACTTAATGTAATATACGTATATAAGATTGTAGTTATTGTAGTTATAGGGAGAGTATAATATATAGATAGGGTTTGCATTCTGCGATTCGAAATTAAATAATATATTACGGATAATATAATTGATATACGAGTAAGTAATAACGACACAGTTATATATAAATTAAATACTAATTGGTATATTACAATTCAGTTGTCATTAGTTTTGAAGAGACTGGTAAGAAGAAAGTTGTTGCTGCATTATAAAGGCTTTGTATTTTAACTTGAACCCCTGTATTGTTTGCAGAGCTCGGATTGGTGGCGGCAGATTGTTCCAGACCTTACTCGACAAATACCGGAAACTACCTCTGAATGCGGAGGTGTGATGCAGAAGATTAATAAGAAGATAGGATGATCCCCTAGTTGTGATAGTCAGCTGTTTATCTCCTGCCCACTGTAGTTTATTATAGAGATCGGTTGGTCATTTAAATTTTACTATCCCAAACAGTAGCGTGGCAAATTGCAGTTGCCTTCTATTATCCATTCTAAGCCAACGCGTTTCGTTAATGTAAGGGGATACATGAGCACGAGGAGGGACGTTATGACAAAATCTGGCACAAGAGTTCTGAACCTTTTGTATTAGTTTTTTTGACTTACATGACAAACAGGGGCCGACTACCACATCAGCGTAATTTAGTTTAGATAAGATTAGGGACTCACACAGTATAACACGTATGTTGACGGGCAGAACATTTCTAATTTTATACAGTACCTTTAGCCGGTAGAAACAATTGCTGACGGTTTTTATAACATGCTTCTCGAACTTCAATTTTTCGTCCATTAATACACCTAGATTACGAGCCTCGTCCACTCTTTCGATTAATTCTCCATCTACATATACTTTTGGTTGCGATGCTTTTATTTTTTGAATTTGTAGCCTTGTTCCCAATGTCATGTACTTAATTTTCGCCGGGTTGAGAACAAGTGCATTGGCCTTAGCCCAATCTGAAATACCAGCCAGATCACTATTCAGCTTACTAACAGCCTCAATTATTTTATTTGGCCTGAAAGATATGTATAATTGTATGTCGTCCGCGTAGATATGGAATTTGCAGTATTTTATGATTCGTACAATATCAGCACAGTATAACGCGAAGGCCTCTGGTCCAATAACCGACCCCTGAGGTACTCCCCTACTTACATCACATGTGTCTGAACGTGACGATATTCCACTACAATCATCAATTATCTCCACAAGTTGGGTACGATTGTTTAAATAGCTTGAGAACCAATCGAAAGAATTTTGATCGAAACCATAATATTTCATTTTAGCTAGTAGTAAAGAGATGTTAATAGTATCAAACGCACGTGAAAAATCAAGTAGTACAAGTATAGTACCCTCGCCTGCATCTTGCGCAGCAAGAATATTATCTACTACGTCCATGAGCGCCGTGGTAGTGCTGTGACTTCTCCGAAATCCCGACTGAACCTCAGGCAAAATACGGTTTGTGTCTAGGTACTGAGTCATTTGGTTACAAACAACCTTCTCGAGAACCTTTGACGCACAAGCAAGAATGCTTATAGGTCTCAACTCCTTTAGTTCGCTAACATTTTCCTTTTTAGGAACGGGTTTAACCAAGGCTAGGCGCCAGGCATCAGGGAAAACACCAGAGCTCATTGATTTATTGATTACTTGAGTTAAACTATTAAGACAAGCAGGATAACGACAGACTGTCTGTATCATATCAAGCGTAATGCAATCAGCACCCATAGCGTTTGACTTAAACGAGTTTAGAATCTTTTGAACGTCATTACTACATACAGAGGTGAACGAGAAGGTAGAAGAGTTAAATCTATTCGATGTAAAGAAACTTAGGGAAGAAGGTGTAGAATTATTGCCTGGGATATCTAGAAGGTGTAAATTTATTAAAGTAGGATTTTTGAGATGTAACGGAAGAGAAAGGATTGTTTTACTGTTGTTAATAGTTACATTCTCTTTAAGGCGGTTCCACATAAGTCGCGGCTGTTTGATATTGCAGTTTATGCACGATTGGAAATAAGCTGTTTTTTCTCTAGCCAGTGCCAGAGCCACTTCTCGCTTGAGGTTTTTATAAAACTCAATATGCGTTACATTTTTACTTTTGCGTGCTCGCCGATGAGCCTCATCTCTTCGCCGGATCATTAATTTAATGTTGTAAGTGATCCATGGGTGTTGTTTTTGTTTTATGTAAAAAGTTCTAACAGGTGCAAGCAAATCAAATACCCATAAAACACTACTATTAAATTCACGCACCATATCATTAATAATCTGCCTGCTGTTGTATTGTAGACCAGTCTATAGTACCAACGGCTAATTCCAAATCATCTGCTTCGATATTTTTTATAGCTCTGTAGTGCATTATTTTTGGGGTAAACTTTTCTTTGCGTATGTTACTAGTGAAAGATAGAAATGCATGACTACTGAGATCCGGAATATAATCAACACAAACTTGAAATTGGTCTGCATTCGAACAGACCAAGTCAAGTAAGGTTTCCGTATCAGACGTAAAATGTGTAGGCTGATTTGTATACTGTCGCAATTGATGCAAAGTTAAGAAATCCTCTAACAAAAGAAAAGAATTATTATTTACATGTAAATAGTTAATATTAAAATCTCCCATTAAATATATGTAGTCGTAAAAAGACAAGGTACTGATAGTGTCTGATAGGGCGTCAAGGAACACGTTGATTGACAGCCATGGAGGTCTATATGCCGTACCCACACAGATAATCCTTCCGTTAGCCTGAAAAGACAGCCACATCTGTTCTACGTTATTTGTCACTGGGTGCGTTAGGACACGTACCTTTAAAGTGTTTTTACCTTTAAAGTTTAAAAATAGAAACCGACGCCGCCCCCGCGAGCTCGCACACTCATGGGTCTAGGTACGTGGACTAAGCGATAACCAGGGACCCGAGGCGCGCGGCCCTCCTCGCCAGAACGTAGCCAAGTTTCATTTATAGCTACGAGATCACAGTCATGAACATTCATAGCCACCAAGAAGTCATCATGTCTAGAACCAAGAGATCCAGGATTTAAGAATTTATGTAACATATCAAAGAATTACTTAATAATAAAGTAAGACTATGTGCCGTGTGACAGTAACATAATTTTAGTTCAGTTGTTGGTTTAGAAGGGTAAGGCATTGCATATTCGCAATAGTACCACAATGCTTTTTTAATTATAGTCATTAGGCGTAATTTAGTGATGCGTTGCAAAATATACAAAATATTAAAATTTAAATGTGGTAGCCGAAACAAAAAGGTATATATGTATGAGACTAGTGTATGACAATATAATAATAAGTCTAAGGACTTTGACCAACAGAGGATAGTCCAAAAACCCGTTTCAAGTCGCTCTCAGCTCGTATGCGGTGCACTACAGAACCTGGATCCCGCCTGGCAAAGATGGCCCCACCACGCGTCCAGATATATCGCCAGTTGTTACGTCGTCCCTCCTCCCGGGCTAGGTGGAATATAGTACGGTTCAATTTTGTTAGGCGCTCGTTTATATATATACGATGTGTCGACGCCACGACAAACCCGCGCTGCCTTCAGGATATTGTCACATAATAATTTTCGTGAAAATCTGACGACAATGGGCCTGGAGTTCGGGCGGTCACTATCCTCAGCGCTGACTGCTACTTTTTTCCCGCCTTTCCGAATAGCACTCACAATATCATATTCGCCAATATCAACGCCTATCTTTTTGGCTACCAATCCAACCAGATGGACAACATTTTCCCCATTTTTTTCAGGCAGGCCCGATAATTGTACGTCGTATTGTAAACTCTGCTGATCTCGATCATTCACATCGAGCTTTAATCGCTCGATCACTTCAGTAACGTCCGGGCCCGCCTCACAAGTGCATGTGTGCGCTTCGATCCTTTGCTCCACTGCAGCTAGGCGCGATTCAACTATGCCCACGCGATTATGAGTCTCCACGATAGTTGCGCTAAGTTTTGTGATTTCCTGCCTAACTGACACCATCTCTGACCGGAAATCACATATAACCTCCCTCAATAGTTTAATCTCCTCTGCTAGGGAGTTTGGAGAGTGAGATCCCATGGTGTTAAGTGGTGCGTCGACATATATATCCTGGGGGGAGTTTTGGCTTTCCAGTGAGGGAGACTCGGTGCCAACGTTGCAGGTACGACAAAGCCACTTAGCTATGCTTTTGGAGTCAGATACTTTGGCACAGTATCGATGGTATTTACCACTACATTTAATGCATTTAATGCTGTCATTAATTCTCAGAAATTTTGCACATTGGATGCACTTGAAATTAGGCATATTTATCAAGTTTGCAAATGTGATTTGTAAAAAAAATAAAATAAAAAATACACTGTGGGTAGGTATACACTGAACAGCTGACTCTCACTATAAACCGATACTAATTTTCAATGTTTTATAGTTATTTTTCACTTTTTATGCAATGTACAAAATGTTACTAGGATAATTGTTCTACACCGATCAATAATATATATTTGTAGAACTTATAAAGCAAATCTTTTTATTTTTAAAATAAGATTATCACAGTGCCGTGTGAGATCGGCCAAAACTTCAATATGATCTTAAAATCATTACAAGATGCGCCTCTATCGTATAGTATTTCAAAAGATGAAAAACTGAATTTGATAATTGTATTAATATATTATTTACGATTAAAGCAATTGAAAAATGTACTCCCTGGCAGATCCATTTTTGTCTTCTATATTTTTGATACCGAAACCAAATGGCGACAAAAGGTTAATTTTCAATTTAACCATTGAATAAGTTCCTTGCTACCAGACATTTTAAAATTGAGGATTATCGCACTGTCTCTAAATTATTAACACAAGACAGTGCAACGTTGGATTTAAAGGATGCATATTTCTTAATACCAATTAATGAATCCTGTAGAAAATATCTTCGTTTTCAATACGAAGACGTTTTGTTTGAATTTACATGTTTACCTTTCGGGCTATGTACAGCTCCGTATATTTTTACAAAGATTTTAAAACCAATTATGGAATACTTTAGAAAAAATGAAATTAGTTGTGCTATATATTTAGATGATTATATATGTCTAGGTGAAACGTTAAACGAATGCCAAGAATATATAAACTTTTTCTCGGAAATTATTTAGAAAATTAGGGTTTCTTATTAACGAACGCAAGAGCAGGTTAGTTCCCGATCTTAAATATAGATATTTAGTTTGTTTTCAACTCTATTTCTATGACTTTGGAACTGCCGTCAGAAAAAAAAGAGAAAATTAAAGAATATATAAAATCATTTATAAATAAGAAGAAATGTAACTTAAAGAATTTTGCACAATTGAATGGGTTGTTAGTATCGGCATGTCCAGCGTTAGAGTATTCCGGGTTATACACTAAAAGTTTAGAAACGATCAAATTTTTATACGTTTCTAAGAATCCTAGTTATAATCAAACGCTTGTTTTGTCAAAAGACGTTAAATACGACCTATGTTGGTTAAAGACAGTAGACACAGGTTTTAGTAGAATTAAATCACTAAGATTTTTATTAGAAATTTTTTTGGACGCTTCGCAAACTGGCTGGGGAGCTTATTGTAATGGACAAAAATCTCATGGACGTTGGACTGGTGACGAGATGGACTTACATATTAACGAATTAGAGTTAAAAGCAGCCCTTTTTGGTTACAAGATTTTTACCAAGAATCTTCGCAGCTGTGAGATTTTGTTAAGAATTGATTACACGACCACTATCTCGTGTATAAACCGAATGGGTAGTGTTCAATATAGACATTTAAATTCAGTCGCTAGAGAGATATGGCAATGGTGTAAAGACAAAGAATAATAGAACCTATTTATATTATTGCATCATATATTAACACTAAGGACAATGTACAAGCAGATAGCTTACCGCGGCAAAAAATTTCTGACACCGAGTGGGAACTAGCAGATTCTGCGTTTGCAAAAGTAAGAAAGGACTTTGGCGAATTTGATGTAGATTTATTTGCTAGCCGCGCCAACGCTAAATGCCACACGTATGTTACGTGGCACAGAGATCCCAGTGCTTGGGCAGTAGATGCATTTACCATCAACTGGAATAATATATATTTTTATGCCTTCCCACCATTTTCCTTAATATTAAAAACACTAAAAAAGATTTCAACGGATGAGGCAGAAGGTGTTATTGTTATTGTACCTTCCTGGCCAACACAGCCGTGATTCCCTTTATTTAAAAGATTAACAAAAAAAAACTTTATTGTTTTTGAATTACTAATTATAAATAATAATATTTGCAAAAATCTTCTTTCAGAGTTCCGCACCATCTCCATCTCACGTTACGCCTAATTGCCGCGAGGTTATCTGGGAGAAGTATTTAAAGACGTCGCTGTCGGAGGAATGTGTGGAAATTATATTAAATTCGTTATCTGATAACACATATAAACAGCATAATAGTGGTATGAGACAATGGATAATGTATTTTTTCGTCATCGCTAAGAATGAAGTCGCTCATATAATTGTGATCGAACTTCACTTAAGTGGCAATAAATGGGTTTTTCCTTGTAAATGTTTCTGAGAATTTTACATATATTATTCATTGTATTAGTCTGCCATAAATATTTAATAATAATATCATCCCAGCTCTTTTTATAATTGCCTATCCATTTATTTATGTTACACCAAATTTTTATAAAATCTTTATTACACTTCATCATACACTACATCTTTATTACATCATATATATATATATATATATATATATATATATATATATATATATATATATATATATATATATATATATAAACTTTATTTTTGGTGCAGCTATGTTTGTGTTTGTGGTTGATACGGTAGGTAATGTACAATTTAACGTTGTATGTCTTTTCTTCCTATCAGCTCTGCTTAATTCACTACCCTCATTTTGACTTTTTGGTCGGTTTTATGTGTAAACAGTCATTTTTCAATAACTACGATAGGACTTATGTTATTGTTTTATTATGCCTTGCATGTCCAGACATTGTGTTAACTACCCCGGTATGTTTTGCAATGTTTGTGGTGTAAAGAAATTGATAAATCAGCGAAAAACCATTGCAGACGCGCTAATTATTAAAAATACAAACGTATTTTGCTGAATTTGGCGTTGATATTCTGAGTCAGGGTGAAGTATATGTGCCCAATGGTATTTGTAAAAGATGAAATGAACATTTGCGGCAATGCTGGAAATAGGGCACGAAAGTATATTTTGTGGTTCCAGCCTATGATTTGGTAAGAACGAGTAAAATATGACGACGATTTTTAAGTTTGTATGACCAACGTGGCAGGAAAAGGTACTTTAAACTAAAAAAAATATCATAAATGGAAACACCCAGTGTTCCTTGAGCCCGAAGACCTCTTTCTCATTGAGAAAATGTCCTAACAGCAGTTTTTCAGTAGGCACTAGGCAGTGTAGAACAATATTTCGCGGATGTTACATGGCTAATGATAACCTAGAGTTACTATTATATAATATAGCTTTAAAAATGATGGCTTATTTTATTGCTGGGGTATACGTAATGCAAGTCGACAGTTTCGTCCAAAAAAAGGCGAATTTTCGTGAAAAAGCCATTTCATTATATCTCCGTAACTAGAGCTGATAGAAGAAAACTAAAAGCATTTTGATATCACCGTGGAGGAAATACTTATAATCAGGTCTGATATCCTAGGCACCAGAATGAGTGACGGCCAGTGTAATATATTGATTATTATTATAATATCTTTTTTATTTTTAATTCTGGATTTTTTTTTCTTTACGCTTTATTTTTTTTTTTTTTGGGATTTTATGACCCGGTGTTTACAACCTTTAGGTCAACTCTTATTATTCATAGACTTATATTACGTATAAGATCACATTCCATTAAATTGTTTTAATTGTATTCTTTATGAAATTCTAGATGTGCTTGTAAGTAAGTTCGTCTTGTAACAATTGTTTTAATGACGGCGGGCGGGTCAATAAATCACACTTATTTTCAACATCACTAAGTTCATTGGTCAACACTAGTCTGTCGATCAAAAATTTTTGAGAATCGAAGATAATGTGCTCCACAGTTCCATCACTTGAATTGCAATGTGAACAGGTTTTATTCGCAATAATGTCGAGCAAGGTGTGACGGTGCAGTATTATGACCAAAACGCGGTCTATCTATGATAGTAATAAAGTGTCGAATAGCATCTTGCATACGATGATACCAAGGTCTTGCAGGTAAGCTTTCTTGTATGCTTCCATACCATTTTCCTTTCGTATCTTAATCTTTCTTCCACATTTCTAACCACAACTTTTGAGTATTCTGGTCAATACATTGCAAGTAATCGGACATAGGAACACTCATTGTATTTCTAACGTCAACAGCATTAACTCCTTCATATGCAGTTTTATCAGCCATTTCATTGCCAGAGATACCTTTGTGGGAAGGCACCCATAAAAAGAAAATTTGGATATTTTTGTTGTGGTATTGGTGAATTATTTGTTTAATGAAGTAAAGGATATAATTAGACTTGAATTTAACTGTGAGGGTAGTTAAAGATGTGATCAAACTCAAGGAATCAGAAATTATTAAAAAATAATTAATGTTATTGATTTCGCGAATACGCATTAATGCCTGATACACTGCATATGCCTCTGCCGTAAATATAGAGCAGGGTTCATGCACAATAAAACTTGAAGAGAATTTTGCTTGTGGATCATATAGAGCAGCATGTACATAATCACTTGCTTTGCTCCCATCAGTGTAGATAACATATTACATTGTATTTTCCTCCAAAAATTGAAGCATTTCCGAATTATTGTTTATTGTCTATTGAACTACATTAATTGGATGTGAAATACACTGATAAGAGAAAGAGTAACATGGCCATGGAAACTGTTTTCTAATTTTTGAAAAAATATTGTCTATTTCCAGAAATATATCGGACAGTGTTGGAGAATTACCACATAGTAGATCTAATGCTGTTGTTAATGATCTTATTGGGGATCTATCTATATAAGGTACGATTTTGTTTATTACTTGAGTGTTGTTTGATGCTAATAGTTTGAGACAGTATCTTTTAGCAAGTAAGATTCAAAATCAAAGGCAAGATTCAAAATCAAAATCAAAGGCATCACTTTTGTCTCAACTTCCATGGCCCTTATGGGAGTTGAGCACATAGCACCAGATATTATTCTTAAAGCCTTATTCTGCAATATATCTAATTTATTTACATGAGAACTATTCATATAAACGAGTGAGCTATAGTCTAAGTGACTTCTAACAATACTTTTATACAATATTGACAATATTTTAGGGTCTGCACCCCATGCTACGCCACAAAGTGATCTGATAACATTTAGTCCTGTGTGAGCATTTTTGGATATAATATTTAATATGTTCTTCAAAAGTTAGCTTTGGGTCCAGTATTATAATTTCTTTGAAGTGACTCTATTTATAATTTCATTATTGTAAACAATATTTGAATTTGGGGCTTCTTTGCCCAAAAACATAACACTACTTTTAGAGGGGTTAATTTTTAAATGTAAACGATCATTATAATATTGTAATAGTTGAAATAAGGATTTGTTCATATTATCTATTACAATATCTAAGTTGTAATTACTGATGTATAATACAATGTCATCAGCAAATTGTAAAATATTTACATTCCTATTATTTACATATTTACAAATTTCACTTGTGTATATATTGTACAGTAGTGGAGATATCCTGCATTGTGCCTCTTGAGGCACATTTCGGTCCATGTAAAATATTGTTATGCCTAGCATAGATTGTTCTGTTGTTCAAAAAATTAAAAATCCACTTACATAAGTGCCCGGGCACACCCAACCTAGACATGATTTGAACTAGTATACCAGGATCAACACTGTCAAAAGCACATTGAACGTCTAGGAATACGCAAACAGTGTTTAATTTTCTGTTTTGCATTTTTCAGGTCAGAGATTAAAGAGGTGAAACTGTCTGCACTACTACGCCCTCTACGGAAGCCATATTGAATATATGGAATGAAACACTTGGATTCAACATACCAATCAAGACGGACTTTCACCATATTTTCGAATATTTTACCAAGACAGGATGACAAGGAAATTGGTCTATAAGAACTAGCAAAGTCAGGAGATTTGTCGGGCTTAAGTATTGGGACTACACACTGTGTTTTCCATGACTGTGGAAAAGATTTATTATGCCAAAGCAAATTGAGGATGTTAAGAAACAACTTTTGGGCAGATACATCTAAGTTTTTAATTACCATGTAAGGATAATCATCTAAGCCAGGAGTTGTATTTCGTCTAGAGTGCAAGCTTGCTAAAAATTCAGACCATGAAAATGGATCCAGTAAAAATTTAGAATTTGGGTTATCATTGTTGATTTCAAAAAGAATGTTCAGTTGATCTACTTCAATTAAGTTGTTATTATCTGATAATTTATCCAAGAGTGGAGATATAAACTCATTTGTATATGATTTATTCTTAGGTCTTATGCCTTTGAACATTTTCAATAAATTCCAAATTTTACTTATGTGAGTATTTCTATTAAAATTGTTACATAAGTTATTCCATCCAATTTTTTTCTGTTCTGAAATTGTTCTCTTTTTCTGGGCATCTTTTCTTTTATAATAAATATAATTTTCAATAGTAGGCTCTTTTCTATATAGTTTTAGTGCATTATATGAAGCAATAACACTTTGTTCACATATACTATTCCACCAGGGAGATGGTGGTCTGCTTATGAAAGTGTTCGTTTTAGTGAGCTTTGGGATTGACATTTCTTTAAGAGTATCTAAATGAAAACAGAAAATATTATAAGTTGAAATAGGATCATGTGATCGAAGTGTCAAATCATTAAATATTGTTTTTGATAGAACTGTGTATGTTGCCCAGTCAGGTTTTTTATATATGAACCTATCTATAGGGGAATTGAGATGATATTTATCTATATGTAATGAAATCTCTGTTATTGTTGGATAATGGTAACTTCCCATTGCATCATCATGTACAGACCATTCACATAGTGGTGCGAGGCTGCCACTGATGAAGCTTACATCAATGGCAGAAGCAGTTTGTCCAGAGCGATTTATAGTTGTAGGTCTACCATCATTTAAAATACACAAATCTAAGTCATCAATTAAATTAAATAACTCCTGACCTCTACCTTTCGTTGACTGACAACCAAATGCAATATGATGAGCATTAAAATCACTACTCATAAATATGGGCTTTGGTAGATCATTAATAATGTAACGGAGTCTATTAATACGTATATTCCCACTTGAAGGTGGACAGTATATACAGAGAATTGTTAAACTACTATGTCCTGTTGATACAGATACAGCAACTGTTTGAATGTCTTCATAAAATCTGGTATTTAATATTTTATATTTAAGGTATGGATTTATCAGTATTGCAACTCCATTATGTGCATTGTTTGAATTTTTGTTGTAAATATTATATCCTGGTATTTTAAAATTATTATCTTTGAACCATGTCTCATTAAGAAGGCAAATATCAATATTTTGTTGTTTTAAAAATTGGATTAATAAAGGTTTTTTACTATTTGCACTTTGAATGTTAAACTGCGCAATACATAGCTTGGATTGTGTAGAACTAGGCCCTACACAATCCATTATGTTAAGTTTTTTAATAATGCATCTTTAATAGTTTTAATATTAGTGGGTGTACTGTCATCTGGCTAATTTCACCAACGTCTGCACTAGGGCCATAAGTACTAAGGCGGGTCAATAAGTCCGTGACTTTTTGAATTTCTAACCTCCTTACTGAAAAAGCAACACTACTCCTGTCAACAGGCATCTGTCAGTTGACTCCTATCAAAATTTGAACTTGCTGCGTCAGTTAGTTTGTGTTTTACAGCTATCTTTATCAGACTATCCAGTAACTTAAGGAAACAATGGAAAAAAGTGAATTTCGTGTGCTTATTAAGCATTATTTTTTGCGAAAAAAAACCATTACCGAGACCAAAGCTAAGCTTGATAAATACTATGGGGACTCTGCACCATCGATTTCAATGGTAAAAAAGTGGTTTACTGAATTTCGTTGTGGCCGTACAAGCACTGAAGATGCCGAACGTCCTGGACGCCCAGTTGAGGTCTCTACACCCGAAACAATCGAAAAAATTCATGATATGGTGTTGGCCGACCGAAGATTGAAAGTGCAAGAGATTGTGGAAGCCATAGGCATCTCGCATGGCTCAGTGGTTTCAATTTTGAATGATCACTTGGGCATGAGAAAGCTTTCCGCAAGATGGGTGCCGCGTTTGCTCACAGTCGACCACAAACGCAATCGTGTAACAACTTCACAGGAAGGTTTGGCATTGTTTAATCACAATATGGAGGAGTTTTTGCGCCGTTTTGTAACCGTGGACGAAACATGGATCCATCACAACACACCAGAGACCAAACAACAGTCAAAACAGTGGGTTTCTAAGGGTGAATCGGCGCCAAAGAAGGCCAAGGTGGGTTTGTCAGCCAATAAAGTTATGGCGACTGTTTTTTGGGATGCACGTGGGATAATCCACATTGACTATCTTCAAAAGGGAAGAACAATTAATGAGGAATATTATGCCAACTTATTGGACCGCTTCAATGAGGATTTGAAAAAAAACCGACCTCATTTGGCCAAGAAAAAAGTTCTTTTTCACCAAGACAATGCAAGGGTGCACACATGTGCAGTTGCCATGGCAAAAATCCATGAATTGGGCTATGAATTGCTCCCACATCCACCCTATTCTCTAGATTTGGCTCCGAGTGACTACTTCTTGTTCCCAAACCTGAAAAAATGGCTCGGTGGAAAAAGATTTGACTCCAATGATGAAGTCATCTCGCAAACAAAGGCCTATTTTGAGGACCTCGACAAATCTTATTTTTTGGAAGGGATAAAAAAATTGGAGAAGCGTTGGACAAAGTGTATAGAGCTCAAGGGGGACTACGTTGAAAAATAAAATGATTTATTTATCAAAAAATCTGTGTTTTATTCCAAAAGTCACGGACTTATTGACCCGCCCTCGTACATCGTTGTTGGAAATTATTTGAGTTTTAAGATCTTTAGAATGGACTATTTTATTTTTATTTAGATCTTGTACACACTTATTTGCAGAGATATTTACAGACTTATTTACAATAACATTACTATTTACAGGTTGTGGTTTTGGTGGTGGGAGTGAAGGGAAATCTGTTTCATTGGTGGTGACTTGTTTTGTTAAGGCGACACTTGCATAAGATATGTTGTTTTTCTTTTCAATGATCTTCTTTGTTTTAATAGGACATAATCTAGATATCGCAAGATGAGGCCCACTGCAATTTATGCAGCTGATTTCTGTTGGCTTATCACATTCCTTATACAAGTGCTCACCTCCGCAAATACTACATCTTTGTTTACCATTACAGATCTTTGCTGAATGATTAAATTTAAAACACCCATAGCACTGTAGTAATGGTGGAATGTATTCAAAAACTCTGTACGAGAATAAATCATATTGTACATTATTAGGCAGTACATTAGATAAAAAAGTGATTCTTACAGTCTGCAATTGCGCTCTTGTCCCACTTTCTTTGAAAACCTTCTTATTGCCACTATTTCATAAATTGAAGAAAGTCTTGTGTAAAGTTCTTTGTTAGATATATTCGCTGGAACAAATGTAATGATGCCGATTTTTTCAATTTGCGCTGCCGGTATGAACGCCTTCATTTTATATTTAGTGAGGAAAGTGGTGTTATTAATAAAGTTATTGGCCGTATTATATTGCTTGAAAATAACTGCTATTTTATTGGCATTCACCCTCTGAATACCCGTCACACCTTTTATGTCCATTGCGAAAATATGGTTTATGTATATAGGGCTCTTGTTGCCCAATCTATCGTCGTTTGTGGATTCCACATACACTATAAAGTTTGTGTTGGTTGAGTTTTCCGGATAAAGTCTAAAATTATTCTATAAGTCTAAAAATTAGAATAAAATTTTCTATAGACTCAAGATGTAGTCGTTATATATCTTGATCCCGTTTTCACGGTAAGTTTATTTTATGTCTGTGTTGTGAATATTTGGTAAATCACGCTTGTATTAAATAAAACTCATTATTCTTTCATGTAAAATTATCACATTGTAAAATTGGTTGTCAACAATTTGATTGGCAACGTAGGTACTCATTTATAGTTTCATTTTTCCGATCTTGCATTGTTAGAATATTAGGATGTTTGTATCCATGCTTTAATTACTCTTGTATATCATTTTTTTATTTTGCCTACCCTTACAGCGGGAAACTACCCGAAGTTGAAGCCCCAGTTCTCTCTCGCCACGTGCCACACTCCTGGACCCAGCTAAGTTCCTACGTGGTGCCCTCCGATCCCCACAGACACCACCAAGAGGCTAAACCAGATCCATCGGCCTTCTGCCCACGACCCATGTTTTAAATAAATTTGTCACGGTTAATACCTCTTTTATTTACAATTACCCGTAACAATTGGCGCCCATAAACGTGGTTTCATCTGGTTTGGCATCTGGTGTCTCTTCCTGGGTCTGTGTGTCCAGTATTTGGTGTTTGTCTTGTGCCGTCTTTAATATCCAACTCTCCCAGTACTCATACCCGTCTGGGCCCAGGGTAGAATTGGTTCAGGTTATGTAACGGACACGTGTAAGAGGCAGGTAACGTTACAAGCACACACCCACTGTTTTTTGTAGGGTTCCGTGATACATAAGGAACCCTGTGTTTTTTTCTCAGTGGACATAATATTAAATTTTTAAAAACTATTAAATATATTCTTTATTATTAAATATATTTATTATTATACTTTTTTGTCCTGTCATTCTTCTTTGGCAGGATATTAGTAATTATTTTTATATTGTATATTATTTATTTTATCATACATATTTATTTTACACATACCCACACACTATACATGCACACACATCAACAGCATCTTCAATGATGTTTGGCCTTAACTTTGTGATTTTTGGCCTTAACTTTGTTTAACTTCAATTTTAATTTAACTTCAACATAGATATTTACTTATAACTTTAAATTCTTATTCAAAATTATTTAGCTACTGACTTATTACTTTAAACTTCAACTTAACTTTTTTTAATCTTAACTTACTATGAGCATTGGATATACTTAGTGTAATAACTAGTAACCTTATTTTTGTAGTGTAAAGTTTAAAATTGATAATATACTTTATACTGTTTTTTTTTTCATCTTACTGTATATGGTCTATACTGTAGTATGTAGAACTTGTTGTTTTGTAGTTAGTTATCTTATATTGTACTGATTACAAATTATTATTTTTTTGTGTATTTTTTAGAGAATACTTCTATTTTTGTATTTTCTCAACACAGATATATTCACCGTTAGGGTTGTAAATTTTTTTTTCTTGAATTTACTTATTAATTTAACTTTTAAAATTGAATTCAACTTCTGATAAATTCATTGATTTATTTTGGTAAACTTAATTTCTTTTTAAACTTTTGAATTTACTTAGTTATTTGACTTCTTAATAAATTTTACTTTTGACAACTTACTTAACTTTGGAAAAATCTTTATTTTATTTTAAAAACTTTATTTTTCAATGTCTGGAAAAATAAAATTTGTTTAGCTTAAAATGACTGAATTGGAGTATGGAGTTTTAATTAGGAATATTATACCAGCTCCCACTGTTGAGGAGTTGTGTAGGTGTATACTTTAGTTGGGCAGCACTTTATCCATCTCGGGATATTTATTTGGATTCTTTCTATTATAAAGGGTCTTTCTTTTGCTGCCAATACTATTATGCTACTTTAGATTGGCTGCGCTCAATCCACCTAGGATATTTTTTCGGATTCTTTTCTTTAATAAGGGTAATTTCTTTCTTATTCAGTCAATACTATTAGAGTAGTATGTTACTTTGTTGGTAGTTTCCTGTTTTTTTGCTGTTCGTTATCTTTAATAACGTTTTAGCTTCGACTAGTGTTGTTCTACCTCTGTTACGGAGAACAATACTCGTGTGTTAGGGCGTCTCGAGTCATATTGTTTATGACCAGATGCAATATAAAAGTTGAAATATGTATGTGATGTGCGATTTGTATGTATGATGACGTATGAATATAGGTGAAAGTGGTATGGTGTGAAAAGGTTGTCGGTGTTATGCGTGTAAGCACTAGACTAGCACTATCTTCCAGTTCTAAATTTTTATTTTCCTATTTCTTCATTTTGATAATTTGGTGAATTTTATTTTTCCAAAGGCCTAAACTTTTTATATATAGCTTAATAGTTATTTCAGGATTTTTCCTTAGAGCACTCAAAATTCTTCGGTAACAGGGGGGATATGTAACGTAGTTACATTTCCTCTGTACATTCAGAGGCTTTAGCGCCATCTATCGGCGCACGTCCTTACTAAAACGGCGTTAGCCTTGCTTTAATATTTGATTCATAGATCGATTTTACTTCCGTCAGATTTAAATCTTAAAAAAATAATAATTTAGTTTTTAATAATGAAAATACAGTAGATTGTATTATTATATTATATAATATATTGATTATTATTATAATATCTTTTTATTTTGATTTCTGGATTTTTTCTCTTTACGCTTAAGTTTCTTAGTTGTCAAAAGTTTAAAAAAAGACGACGTAGAAGGGTATATAAATGGCACTTCTTCGAATGGCATTTCCTTTTAGAATAAAATTTTCTATAGACTCAAGATGTAGTCGTTATATATCTTAATCCCGTTTTCACGGTAAGTTTATTTTATGTCTGTGTTGTGAATATTTGGTAAATCACGCTTGTATTAAAACTCATTATTCTTTCATGCAAAATTATCACATTGTAAAATTGGTTGTCAACAATTTGATTGGCAACGTACTCATTTAAAGTTTCATTTTTCCGATCTTGCATTGTTAGAATATTAGGATATATTTTGTATCTATGCTTTAATTATTCTTTTATATCATTTTTTTTATTTTGCCCACCCTTACTGCGGGAAACTACCCGAAGTTGGAGCCCCTGTTCGCTCTCGCCACGTGCCACACTCCTGGACCCAGGTAAGTTTTTACGTGGTTAAAGCCGATCCCCACAGACACCAAGAGGCTAAACCAGATCCTTCGGGCTTCTGCCCACGACCCACCCATAATACCTCTTTTATTTACAATTACCCGTAACAATATATATATATATATATATATATATATATATATATATATATATATATATATATATATATATATATATATATATATATATATATATATATATATATGTATTGATTGTGTTAAAATCACCGTTATTTGTCATCCGTCTCAATTCTAATAAATCCCAGGCATATGTTCAATATAAAATACAGATAGCGTTCAGAACGTGTATAAATCGGGGTCGATATCGGGACCATAAAAATTTGCATCGGCATCGATTTTATGCGATATATGTATATATATATAACTAATAGTTGCAACTAAGACAAAGTTTTATAATATTTTCTGATTTTTTTAACTATCAATTTAAATTATTTCCAGTATTAAAATAATCCTTAATATATTCTCCTTAATACCAGTTTAATATAAATAATGTTCACAAATTGTGTTTAGATGGTTTAAAATGAAATATAAGTTATATTTTTACATCTCAAGATATTAAGAAAAACGAGTACAATAATTCCAATTTTAAGAGTACACACTCCAGAACTTTAAAGTTTTGTTTGTGTGCGTGTCGGTGTGTAATGCTAACGCCTACGTCTATCTGTTGCTTGCTTCACTTTGTACGATGCGTTTGTTTGAAGACTATCTATGCTTTCTTAGGTTTACGCGAATATTGTTCATTGTTTTAAACACTTACGGATTGTGTCGCGGTGCACTTTTCTTTTTCCCGACGTATTGGCTACTTTCCAGCAGCCGTGGTCACGGTTGCTAGAAAGTGCACCGCGACACAATCCGTAAGTGTTTAAAACAATGACTATCTAGGCGTTATTAATCTAAGGGCCGAACTGACGTCAGTTCGGTCGGATGCGATTTTCTCCGTGTATGTGCTCGAATCTGTTCAGGCCGAACTGACGTCAGTTCTAACTGAAATGATCGGCCTCTCGTCTGTGGAGGCCTTTATGTTTTTTAAGCGAGCTTTTGTATGTGACGTATGATGACTTTAAACACGTATGATGACTTTAAACACGACTTTACCTCATCCGCTCGTGTGCCCCTGGGTACTAACATTCAAAAATATACAACAAGTATAATAAAATGGTGAAGCATGAGTCTGACTCTGAAAAAAATACATTTATACCCCTTTAGGTTGAATATCGATAAATATGTTTGGTTATATATATGTATATATATGTATTGATTGTGTTAAAATCACCGTTATTTGTCATCCGTCTCAATTCTAATAAATCCCAGGCATATGTTCAATATAAAATACAGATAGCGTTCAGAACGTGTATAAATCGGGGTCGATATCGGGACCATAAAAATTGGCATCGGCATCGATTTTATGCGATATATGTATATATATATATATATATATATATATATATATATATATATATATATATATATATATATATATATATATATATATATATATATCTTAAGTTTTAAAATCTTTGGCTACAAGTATGTACTATTTGAAAGTCTAATCGATTTGAGTGAGAGTGGTGAGGCACTTGTTACCCTTGTTTTCAATTTCAGATCGAATCGATCGATCGAATTGGCTTGAAGGGGAAGAAATGCATCGTCAGCATAACCTACCAGAGAGCACAGAGGAGGCAAAGGAATACATTTTATACATATATACATTACATACATACATATATACATTTTATACATATACAATTTATACATATATACATCCGATAGATTTACTGTTTTCCTATACTTACGGTAGAATTTCGGATCGTCAGGTGGTTTATAAACGTCTTTGGATACTAGTTTTATTGTGCCTGTAGTGTATTGACATTTATAAAATGTCAATACACTACAGGCACAGGGTAAACACAGTTCTGTGCTTGGTGGGAGCGGAAGCTCACACTGCCATTCGAACACCGACCACCGACCGAGTGGGTCTGTTATACAACAGTCTAGAAGTGTTTTTGTTACCCATCCCAATCTTACAGTGCCGATTCGCCAAATTTTTGGTAAACTGCCTTTTGCAATACATTTATTAAAAACATGTAAAATCGATGAGCCTACCGCTTCACACGCCTGCTTAATCATAAAATTAGATATTTAATTTTTTTTAATTTTTCGACTTTCTTACGACAGTCTGATTGGCAGCTTGGTATGCGTACCTATGTTTAATTGTTGCGTTGTTTGGAAATTTCCAATTTAATCTAGCTAGGTCTTAGTAACTGCGCATTTTTAAGCTATATGTGTTTTGTTCTTTCTTCGTGCAACAATATATCAATAATTTTGACTCTATTATGTCAGTCTGATTGGCAGCTTGGTATGCGTTCTATGTTTAATTTTTACTTTGTTCGAAAATTCGGAATGTCAAGGGTTCTAACCTGGGTATATTTTTGTGATTCTTATTTTTTTAAATCTACTAGAGTTCCGCGCAAAGCTCGGCTACCCAGGTACTCTTCTATTAAATAAAATAACATGTCCTGACTGACTAATTCCTCACGCTGAGGCAGAACTACTGAAGCTAGAAACGTAATATTTGTACCGTGACTTCCTTTTATGACGTGTAGGTCCATTTAGAAGGCTTATTCGAAATTAATAAAAATTAAATAAAAAATTTAAAATTCGATCTACTAATTGGTAAAAAGTGGTATTAATCTTTGTATGGGGAAAGTATTAAATGAGCATTTCTGCTTGGAACTTTGTAAATGTAGTCCTAAAAGTAAATAACCAAACATATTTATCGATATTCAACCTAAAGGGGTATAAATGTATTTTTTTCAGAGTCAGACTCATGCTTCACCATTTTATTATACTTGTTGTATATTTTTGAATGTTAGTACCCAGGGGCACACGAGCGGATGAGGTAAAGTCGTGTTTAAAGTCATCATACGTGTTTAAAGTCATCATACGTCACATACAAAAGCTCGCTTAAAAAACATAAAGGCCTCCACAGACGAGAGGCCGATCATTTCAGTTAGAACTGACGTCAGTTCGGCCTGAACAGATTCGAGCACATACACGGAGAAAATCGCATCCGACCGAACTGACGTCAGTTCGGCCCTTAGATTAATAACGCCTAGATAGTCATTGTTTTAAACACTTACGGATTGTGTCGCGGTGCACTTTCTAGCAACCGTGACCACGGCTGCTGGAAAGTAGCCAATACGTCGGGAAAAAGAAAAGTGCACCGCGACACAATCCGTAAGTGTTTAAAACAATGAACAATATTCGCGTAAACCTAAGAAAGCATAGATAGTCTTCAAACAAACGCATCGTACAAAGTGAAGCAAGCAACAGATAGACGTAGGCGTTAGCATTACACACCGACACGCACACAAACAAAACTTTAAAGTTCTGGAGTGTGTACTCTTAAAATTGGAATTATTGTACTCGTTTTTCTTAATATCTTGAGATGTAAAAATATAACTTATATTTCATTTTAAACCATCTAAACACAATTTGTGAACATTATTTATATTAAACTGGTATTAAGGAGAATATATTAAGGATTATTTTAATACTGGAAATAATTTAAATTGATAGTTAAAAAAATCAGAAAATATTATAAAACTTTGTCTTAGTTGCAACTATTAGTTAGCCATAAAAATTTTGAAATAAATATATTTTTACTCGTAACACTTTCACAACAACTTTCAACAAACAACACAACAACAACACTTTTCAACAAATACGTAAAACAAAATAAAATAAAAATTTGAGGCTCACATACAACAAACGTGATTTTTCCATTTTGTACGGAACTCATCTTGCCGACTCGCACTTGACCGGTTTTATTTTACACTCGAATTTTATTACCGTTCAGTCCAATTTTATTGCCATTCAGTCCATCCGTCCAGAGTAGATTTGATGTTGCCAACTTAGTTGTTTACAAAGTTTTACTACTAAATTATGTATTTTATTCCCTCCTTAGTAGGAATTTAATTGTTAGTAGTGGCTTTGTAGAAAATAGCTAGACAGTAATCATAATATGCAAAGTGGCCTGCGTCTATGTGCTATTATGACACCTTATCATAGTAGCACATAGTAGCACGCGTCCGTAAGTCGCTTAAAACTACCGATTTAATTTCTATTTACATAATATTTCCTACTATATGTTTTTAATTTAACGGTTAAATATTAAAACTGTAAATGTATGTATGTTTGAAAACACAAAATCCCTAAAAAATCTTTTAGGGATTCCTAAGTTTAGTACCTTTTTTATAGTTATCGGTACTCTTTTAGTAGTTTTTAGTAGAAAACGCCGCGAGTTTAGTAGTTTCGCAAAAACAGAGTTGGCAACACTGGAACGAATCGCTTCAGTCCATACGGCCGACTGATGCGATCTCGAAATTGTACACAGACGATACGATTTTGCATCCGTTCAGGCCGAACTGAAGGAAAACCGGACCGTGTATGGGGCCACTTAGAGTCCATTTGAGAGGTGAACAGTCTGCTGAACAGTTTTATGAATTGTTGCTTAAAATATGAAACGACGATTACCCTACAATTGATGCTAAAATTACTATTCTGCAAAGTTTGACAACAGTTGTGACGTCACTTACAGAACTCACTAACGACAAAGCCCATAGAAAGGTTATATTGTTATATTGTGAGCGTGCCATTTTGACCCCCAAAAAATGAAAACGCAACCACAATAAATGAACTTTTACTCAAGCCATTTGAAGCAGATGAAGTACAATATAAGTCTGTGGATGCAGTGGTACAATCTGATGATGCAGTAAGCCATCCCGTGGAGTTCCTTAATACTTTAAACCCAAAATGTCTTCCACCACATCCACACCAAAGTTATGTTATTAAGAAATATTAAGAGCCCTATTACAAATCTGCACTCTAGCGAGATTAGGTATTTGAATCGTTCCCGACATTTCGCATATTTTTGTAGTAATTTTACAGTTGTATAAATTATGGTTTTTATTGAAATAGGTTAATAAATTCATGCTTTAAAATTATAAAATCTATATTCCTCATGAAGTAACAATTGTTCTGGTATAAATTTTGCTTATTAATATTATCGTAGGTAGGAGTCATTCACGGTTAACTTAAAGCGATTTTCGAAGTTTTTTTTGGCTTAGAATAAGATTTTTTTAATAAAAAATTTAGTTAAAAATGTATGTAAATGTATGTAAATTATTTATAAATATAGATTTTTTTCTATATTAAATCAAAGATACGTCAAAATTCTAAGGCCGCTACGAACTATACGAGTATATAGGAGAAAACATTATCATTTTATTATTTCATTTGCTTAGAACAGTAGTTCAATCTCAAAAAGTGCCATCGCGCATTTTATGAAAATCTTTCTTTGCAATTTTGGGCTTATTTAAAAAGTTAAGCAAAATTTACAAAAAGTGAGGCCGCTACGAACTAGGCCAATAACTATCCTGCACTATTCAATATGTCAAAATTGTTAATGTATCTTTGTTTCTGAGATCAAGAACGCCATAATTGTCCATTTTACGCAAAAATCACAGTCGAGATGTTATACGCCTCTTAAGCCTCCAAAATTGTGCAATGGCATCAGACTCCAGATAAAAGTTCTCCATCGCAACATTATCGAAGCTACTGTACTCACTAGATGTGCTCAAACTATTCATACCTAAAATACCATTGATCCTATCAGAGTATCCATTTGTATTTACAAGACTAGAGTTTCCCCTAAAAGTATGCTTCGCCATGAATAAAGCTCTGGGACAGCCATTGAAAGTGGCTGGAATAGACCTAAGGGAGAACTGTTTCTCACACGGACAGTTCTATGTTGCTTGTTCCAGAGTAAGTTCGGCTAGCAGTCTGGTGGTCCTTGCTCCATTCGGCAATACAGTTAATGTTATATATAATGAGGTCCTTCAATAGCATAATACACTAAAAGTATATTATTCTTATACCATTTAATTTATTTTTAGCATAATTAAAGTATCTTTCTAAAAATAATAGGAATTTGTCACCTCAACTTCTACGCGTACGAAGTCGCAGGCAAAAGCTAGTCTAAGAATAAAATAATTATCATTCAACGTCGTAGTTTAATTTTGTAACCATTTCTTTATCCCGACTTTCTCGACGCGACAATATTTTTTCGAATCCCGTCGATTCATATCCAATGTGCTCGATAATCGTGTGAGGCACGAAATCTGTGATTTTTTGACACAACATTAAACTCTTTTTCAAGTGCTTTTAATTTTGACAGTTTAACTTGTTTATTTATGTTGCTTAAGCACGTACCGATTTAGTCTGGAGCGAACCATTATGACAGCAAGAATACTGTTAAAAGAAGATTTTTGTTTAAAATATGTTTATTTTTTTCGAGTTAATTTTGAAATACTTCACATTTTAATGATAATAAATATGCAGGTCATATTAATGCACTATATTACTTTTACTTATAGTTTATGACCAATATTCGTATTATTCGAATATTCGAATATTTTAGCCACTATTTGAATTATTCGGATACTAAAATTTGTCGAATAATAACATACCCTATTGCTGGCACACCTAGGTATGTCCAGCGCCGGTCTTCCGCTTGTCCCATTCCGTGACCGCACAGCCATCCAAACACTTACACACTACCTACTTTAAACAAGTATTTAAAAAAAAAGTGATAACCGTGACTACTAGTATAAATCTGTATAATCTATGACCACGACCTCCTAGAGACCTCCAACTAGACAGTAGAATCATACCTGCCTACGCGCGCCGCCGCTGCCGAGTAAACAGTTTACTGAGAGCATACGTGATAAGTATACTGAGAACCGACAGTCAGCCGCGAGCCGCGCTCGGCACGATACACCTAACGCCACTACGCGCACGCGATACTGGTTATGTGTTATGTTCATAATATTGTGATTACTTTGACATCAATAACGTGTTTCTAATAAATTAACTTAAAATACAAAATGATAGTGTTAATACTCGTTGCGATGTTGATTGTAGCCATCTACTTCTACAGCACGAAATCTCATGACTATTGGAAAAAGAGAGGCGTCAAACATGACAAGCCGCTGCCGCTCGTGGGCAATAATGCGCTAAACTTTTTTATGAAAAAGAGCATCACTCAAGTAGTCGAGGAGATGTACTGGAAGTATCCCAATGAAAATATCGTGGGATTCTTTCGGGGTCCGTATCCTGAGCTGATAATCCGAGACCCCGGTATTGCAAAACAGATTCTGACCACTGATTTTTCCTATTTTTATCCGCGGGGTCTGACTTCTCGTCAACCAATTATAGAACCGATGCTGCGAAACTTGTTCTTCGCGGACGGGGACCTCTGGAAGCTGCTCCGGCAGCGAATGACTCCGGCCTTCACAAGTGGCAAGCTCAAGGCGATGTTCCCTCTGATCATAGAGCGAGCGGAGCGCCTGCAGACCAGGGTGCTCCAGCTGATCGCCGCCAATAAGGTTCTGGACTCGAGGGAACTCATGGCCCGGTACACGACGGACTTCATAGGAGCCTGTGGGTTCGGACTCGACGCAGACTCGTTGCAGGACGAAAATTCTGTTTTTAGAAAGATCGGCGCCAAAATTTTTAAAATCAGACCCAAGGATTTTATAGTTAATGTCTTAAAGGTACTATTCCCTTGGACTTTTAGACACTTTAAAGGCCTAGGGAGAGTCGAGGGAGACATTATGCAAATCGTAGCCGAGGTACAAAGACAGAGGAATTACAAACCCTCGGACCGGAACGACTTTATAGATCTTCTGCTGGAATGTAAAGAGAAAGGAAAGATAGTCGGCGAGTCGATAGAGCGCGTAACTCTCGAGGGCAAGCCGGAGGTGGCGACGCTGGAGATGGACGACGAGCTAATAGCGGCGCAGGTGTTCGTGTTCTTCGCGGCCGGCTTCGAGACGTCGTCGTCGGCGACCAGCACCACGCTCAACGAGCTGGCGCATAACCCCGTCGTACAGGCCAAGGTGCAGGAGGAGATAGACCGCGTGCTCGCTAAACACGGCGGAAAACTCAGCTACGACGCTGTCAAAGAGATGACCTACCTGGAGTGGACGTTCAAAGAGGGAATGCGGGTGTTCCCGTCACTCGGGTTTCTGGTGCGCGAGAGCGCGCGGCCGTATACGATCGACGGGGTGGCGATCGAGAAGGGAGTAAAAGTGTTCGTCCCGCTGCAGGCCATGCACAACGATCCGCGGTACTTCGACGAGCCGGAGCAGTTCCGGCCGGAGCGCCACGACCCGCGGCAGTTCGACCCCGCCAACAAGTACGTCTACATGCCCTTCGGCGTGGGCCCCCGAGCTTGCATCGGTGAGTATCATCATCATCAGATCATGTATTTGTAAACAAAATCATTAAAAAACATTATCATAAATATAAAAGTGCAGTCGCGGAGTGCCCTCCTAAGTCCTATTGCGTATCGACCTGTGTAAACGCGATAACAATATTATGTATACCAGAGATCGCCCTGTGGTCGAAATTCGACCGATCGATTCGATCGATTTTTTAGTTTCAATTTTTAGGGTTCTTTTGCCTCTTAGATACGCAATAAAAATGTGTTAATTTTGTCTATGATATTTACAGTACGGGATTTACACATTTGCCACCATTCAGTTTTTGCCCAAAACTTCCTTCTCAAAGCTACTCATATACTAATCAAAAGTACAATTGTCGTTTTTTACAATTGTCCTGTTTGAAATTTTTACCAAATAGAAACTGCGCAAAATATTATTATATAATGATAATAATATTATATCTCTGAGTACGCGAGAAAAAATTTCTCTAATTTCGCAGGATAAAATTGGATAAATGTCTCAAATTTTGCAGATTTCTATTTGATAAATCCCTATGAACCAAAACAAATGACACACAGTACTGATATAATGTCAAAATCTGCAGAGCCGCTCTTATCTAAAAAATATTGTATTTAAATTGTATTTTATAATATTGAAACGCTTTTAGAATATTTTGCATCGTATATTAGTTACTGCAAAAGTATAGTATATAGAGCGTTTAGTAATTTTATGTATTCAGACGAGTGTTAGACGGGTGTAGACGGGTGTAGAGTATAACATATACTGTACAGTGTACGGTACTAAAATATTAATCTATTTGTTAAATTTTCGATACTAATTTTTGTATGCAAATAATTATGTTTTTTATATTTCTGTAAGAGAAAAAAATGTTTAGGCCACATTTGCCGCCCCCTAAAATTTGCCGTCACACCTTCTGGTAAATCCGCCTGGATATTTACTACCATTTACCTACAGTTATCAGATGAAAAGATCTAAACAAATTATTGACAGGCTGCTGGACTGGCAGACTGGACCGTGAGGAATGAGGATGGCCCTTAGAAAAGGTCCAAAAACGTGAAAACGTGATTTTTGATTTCCGTATTAGTAATTAGAATGTTTCCCCGAATTATGCGATACGATGTCGCTTATCGTATATTATTCTTCGTTTTGAAACATATACCTTCTTATTTATTCTATGTTTGCCTCTCAGATAGGAAAAAGTAAAAACTAAAATGTTGAGACAGATTGACAAACGTCAACGTATAATAAAATAATTATATCAACCGGTGGGTAGTGCTAGCTACCTGAGGTAGCGATAATAATTATTATAAACTATAATTAGTGTAATAATTAAAATAATATCAGTCCAGTTTTAACAATTCAAATACTCGTTTTTGTTTGACGGCGATTCGAAAATCGATTTGGTTTCAACTAATAACTTTCTCTATGGGACATCAGTATCGATTAAAGCTCTTATGGGTACAACACTACAAATTTCAAACACAATGTGTCCAAACAGGTTATATAATAATACACTATGTGTATCACGTGTATCTGTGAACCAACTCCATGGTAGTGTAAATAAATAAATAAAGCTTTATTGAAGAAGGGTAGTGTGTGTTGCTGATATTTTGATTAATTTCACGTATTTCTAAGCATTATTTTAAGAAAATTAACCTTTTCGCACGCCTTCCTCGGCATAAACTTCAATTGTGCCAAATTTCACTCTCGTACGTACGCACAATTCTCGTAAAACTGTAATTGAAATTTTTGCTTCACGTATTAATACATAGGATTCGTGCGCGAGTGAAAGAGACAAGTAGCAATTGTACGAAATTTTACGTGCTCAGTGACCGCACTTTAGTCAGGTCCTTAAACTTTTTCCTACAATATAATATGAATTTCATAAATAAATAATATATACTTAATAATCTACTAAGCCCTTTTGATATTCTAGTTCTAAATAACCTTTTGTTAAGGAGAAGATAATAATGTCTGTTGTGCCTATCTTGCTAATATATCAAAGATAAATAATTCACTGATAGACAAAAATGATCTTAATGAAACTTAAATTAATTTAAATCGGTTATTTTGTATCTACAACTAGCCTGTTAATAATCTGCATTTTCAAAAAGTTTCAATCACCCTTAGTTTTTTGCAACTACAAATAAACTTTGTTATAAGTAAATACGGTTAAAAATTGAACAGCTTAATATTATGTTTTATCACTTTTACTTTTATTCAGGATTTCGGGAATATTTAGCGTCAGGTGCTCTTTTGAGTAACTGACTTACCGGACTCCGCTTGCCTTGGTACTTACCGTTTTTAGAGTTCCGTAATACACAAGGAACCATTATAGTTTCGGGCTGTCGTCCGTCTGTCTGTCTGTCCGCGCTTCTAGCTTCTGTAATTATAAATATAAATGAATGAAATTTGGTATAGTTATAGAATGTGAATAGAAAATAATAATAATTTTATATTTTAGGGGTGGTGAAGTTAATATACATGTGAAGTGGGGATGAAAAATATGTTTTCATTCTACCCCATCGTGTGGGGTATCGTGAATATGAACAGGTCTTTCAAAATAAAGGCAAGGTTTCATACACATTGAGTTATAATGTACTACGTACTAGAGAAGCTATCTCAAACAAAAGATAGGGCGCGCACTTGATGACGGCGGGGTATGCGCGGGACAAGCGGGGGGTGTTACACGTACATGTAAACATGGCCGCCGCCGCGGTGAAGTGGCATATAAGTTGGTCCAACCCCCCCTTAGCATTTCAAATCTACTCGAGATGGAAACTTGTAAGTTTCCATGCTGATACATCATGCTAAACACTCTTTGGAAAAAATATTTGGACGAAATCGGACAGTAACTTTTGAAGTAATTTGAAAAAACCTATTACGCGTTGATAGTTACGGAACCCTCCTTAGACATGTCCTGACATGCTCTTGGTTAGGTAATTCCATGTTGGATATATCCTGATGGAATTGCTCGCCGTGTTCATGGCTAACGGCTCCCAAATTTTGAGGAAATAAATCCAAATGAGAGTGTAAAAAGTGTATCTTGAGCGTTATATCATCATCTCATATTCTTGGCAGAAATAACAATCTAATACATGTTCTTTCTGTTCAGACCATATCATTGGAACTGCAAACGCCATATAACGAAATCTTTTAGCCCATGATGTTAATAAAGTAACACACTATGCACAACAAACATTAGGGGTCCAGGTTTTGTCTAAATTTCGCACCGGAAAGCGGAAATAATTAAAATAACAGTTTTTAAGTAATGGTTTCAAACTACGGCGTTGACTTTTAAACTATTACACATTATAGTTTAGTAGTAGTTACATTTGCGATGTTATAGGAAAGTTATCAGGATGGTTTACACACCCTCTAGGCATCTTAATACGATGTTTCTACACATCGTAATAAGACAATCACAAAGAAAACCGCTTTAATTTAAATAATTGAACAATAATTTATCAGAAACACGTCGGTAAGCTAAATTCGCGTGATCAATTTCGTTTATTTTTAACGAAAACTGAGGGCGATTGAATACACTATAACTTATTATGAAGTTTATATGCGGGTAGGTATTAGTGTTTAAAAAACGACTCGATTTTGTGTAACAATTATTTTTTAATCAAAAAATAAAACCAACTTCCAAAGTAAAAATGCACAAAAAAGTATGAAATAAAACTTATTTCCTAAATAATTTCACCTTTTAAATTCGGCTAAAATTTTAACCATTTCTCTACCGGTCGTTACCAGCCCGAACAACATCCTGACAAGACAATATTTTATAGAACTCACGTTCTAGTTGGCTGATACCTACTTCAAAATTATGAAGATCGAGTAGAGAAATAGTTAAAATTTTAGCCGAATTTAAAAGGAAGGAAGCCTTATTTAGGAAATAAGTTTTATTTCATACTTTTTTGTGCATTTTTATTTTGGAAGTCGGTATTAATTTTTAGATTCAAAATAATTATTTTTCTAATTTTAGTTATATTTATTAAATTATTATTATTGACACATTTTAAGAAAATTATAAATAGAGAAGGAAAAAATGGTTTAAAAATGTTATACGTTTAAACGTTTCACGTTTTTAATAAGAATGCTTAAAATGCGCTTTTTACTTAAAAGCTTTTTTTCACTTTCAACGAAAAAAAAAAGTGAAGATTAGATCTATATATCTATGGAAACTTGCGTTGTGGCTGAGTTTCAACGACGAATTAACAGTTTTCGAAAAAAAAGGTTAGAAATAATTTCTTGGTAGGGTTAATTATTGGATAATAAAGTAGGTAGACTAAACAAATTTAAAATTAAAATTTAATTCATTGTGTTGTGAGTGGATGTCAAAAAAGCAAAGTTGGCTAATCGTATAAGCATGTCTGGTCAGTTTCATACATTGGAAAATGAAGTACATGCTCAATACGTAAAGATGTCGCTACGAGTAAGCATTGTGTACCATGGAAAAGTAAATCATATTAAAAGCACAATTAAACCGCCATGTAACTCGTTTTGTTTTACGTCAGTGATTTATTTAGTTTTATTCTTAAAAATGTTCAATGATTACTGAATAAAATATGAATTTATAACAATATTTTATTCATACAACGCCCTCTTTTTTAAAAATTGAATTGATAAAGTACATCGGCACTACGGGACTCTTCAAATTAAATGTCGTCAATTCACGATAGATGGCCTAGTTAAAACGACGATGCAACGCGCAGGCGGCGCTATGGGCGCTAATTTATCAATTTAACTTTATAGCACAGAGACAATAATATACTACGTTAGTATGTAGATAATAATATACTTAGTTATGTTCGTTCTCTGAAGATAGTGTCATTTATAATTTCCACGTAAAGTGCCATCTAGTAAGTTTTCTTAGTAAATAACATTGTACTGACAATCATAGAACTCGTTGTAGTGCCAAGCTCGCGCCACGGCCGCCCGCGCCGCGCGACTTAGTGTGGGGTCAAATCGACCAATGGGATTGTCCCTCTGTTGTACGTAGTATATTATTATCTCTATGGTATAAGTGACTTCATCCAACTTTACTTTTTTGAAATCTACCGTAGTAACTCAGCACAAGGACTAATCAATTCTCACAAATTTTATTTAGAAAGCGTCCCATTCGGAGTGGTAAAAAGAAATATAGTATATTTCCTTATGTTGTAGGTATATATATTATATATTCAAATATATCAATTATTACACTAATAATTATTATTGTTTTAACAGTCGTAATATAATCAAAATTAAACACTTATTTATAACAAAATGTAACTTCTACAATGGTAATTACAAAAAAAATAATAATGAGATGGATGTAAGTACTTGATGGATTGACAGCATATTATCAATATATGGCTTGAGTTTTGTAAGGAATAACCGCAAATCGTTCTGTGATATTCAATCAGTTCCTTTTTTTTTGTTAATAAGTTTGTAACAGCACTAAAACTTTTATCGACGAGATATGACGAGGGGAACGCTGTCAGAAGCTTTTGCGCAATTGCCCACAGTCCAGGATATTTTTCCGGTATAGAAGCCTGCAGCCAAAATTTTTGATACTCTCTTTTAAATGTCACTTTCAGCTCCTCATTAGTGCTAAGCTCGAGTAGCTCTTGTAATATTACATTCTCAACTTCCGTTTCATTAAATGGATTTATGATCCATGGTTGTATTTCCATCGACAGAATGTCTTCAAACCTGATTTTAAAATCATCATGCAGGGCAATTAAATGTTGAACGTATGTCTGAATATCTTCATCAAGGCATTCACCTGCGATAAGTTTGAAAACTGTGAAAATTCGCGCCAACCAATATTTTCCTTCATAAATTTCAATTTACCAATAAAAGCTGAAATTATACTCTTTGTTTTTATTAAATTAAGGCTGTCCCCTTGTAATTGTAAGTTTAGGTCATTAAATTTTTTGAACAAATCTGTCAAATACGCGATGTCTGCTTTAAAATTGATTAGGTTTTTTTATCAGGATCTTTACTTTCCAGAAATTCTAAAACTCAGTCAAAAAGTGAATAAAATCTTGATAAACATGCACCTTTCGACAACCAGCGTACTTCGGTATGTAACAGCAATTGTTGGAAGTTTTCATCATTTTCATCACACAATTGTTCAAACAAGCGCGTATTCAATGCACTGCTTCTAATTTTGTTAACTGCATTAATCACAAATTGAAGCGATTGGTGTAATCCGTCACTCAAATTTTTCGCTACTAGATGTTGTTGGTGGATAACACAGTGAATTGCAGTTACCTCTGGTATAATTCTTTTAAGATATAAAAATAAGCTAGTAAGCTAGTAGCTAAATAGATAAAAGGCATGTGGGCAATCGTTTATCTGCCTGTGATGGAAGAAAACCAAATTTTAAATAAATAAATAAATTAGAAGAAAATGGTATACGAGGCCCATTACTAAAGTGGTGTAAAAATTATTTAACTAATAGGACATATGTAGTAAAGATTGGCGACGAGCTAAGCATGGAAGTTGATGTGACAGAAGGAACAGCGCAGGGTTCGGTGCTAGGACCATGCCACTTTATTACCTACGTAAACGATGTCGCTTATTTAATTAAAAACTGTAAAATTTTTCAATTCGCCGACGACACATGTCTCGTCTCAGCCCACGATGATATACACATAGCCCTTTCACGTTTACAAGAAGACTTTACCTTATTAGCTAAATGGTCTCACGACGCTCGACTTGTGGTCAATAACAGCAAGACTAAGTGTATGTGAGCTCGAGCCAAAACAGGAGTGGTATAATACCGAAACTAGTTGCTCACGAACATTAATGCCTACATTTGAACTCGCGGTCATGTACTAACTGTAGCGTTGTAGTTGTAGCGTAACTGTAGCGTTGTCGAAGTAGTCAGTACATATAAATACCTAGGGCTTTTGATAGATGACCGTTTCAAGTGGACCGAGCATATAAACTACGTGTGCGATAAAATGCGTGCGTTGCTAGTTAAATTTACTATAGTCAAGAATAATATTCCCTTTGCCACACGTCTCTTACTTTATGCAACTCTAGTAGTATCTACTATATCATACGGCCTGATCAGCTACGGCAGGACCTGCAGAACGCATCTAAATTCCATATACCAGCTTCAATTAAGAATACTTAAAACTATAATACCCTATAAGATAAAAAATGATCTTAAAAATAAGAATAATTATCATGAAGTTTTCTCGTTCTGTAAGATCATGCCCATACAAGATATGATTAAATATACCATCCTAAAAGAAAACTTTTTTTAACTTGGATGTTCAAATACCGACAAAACACCATATCACAACGCGTAGCGTGAGTAATTTAAAATTCACTGTCACTCACTTCAACAATCTGACGGATATCGGACGGACGGATACGGAATCAGTACGGAAAACAATCTCTTGAATATTTGGTACCTACACTATTAAATACATTACCTTTGGAGCTAAAACAAAACATCAATGATAAAAATATAAAAAGTAAACTAACAACATACTTTTACAATTCATTAAATAAATAGATACTAAATTAATGAAGAAAAAGGATCAAACAAATAAAAATATCAAAATAAAAATTATAAAACCTCCTATTTTCCCCTGTGCCTGTACTCGCGCGATACCTTCGAACAAGTTGTTTGTTACCTAATGTTCGAGCGGCGCGGCGCGGGCGCACTCACCGGGCCGTGCGCCCGCGCAGCTCGCGCACTAGACGCCTCATGCCTACCATGAGTGCGACTGACACTGTGAACGGCATTTGTTGTATATGTATATTTACATTTTACTTTGCTATTAAACTAACATTTTGTTCATAGTTAATAAGTAAAGTAATAATATCTAAATTGAGCATTTGATGATAGATGCACCGGTGTACGGACAAACCTTCTAGGTTTTTGTGACACCGAGTTTGTATTGTACCTTGCTTTTAAAATTTGTTAAAAAAGATATAAAAAATAAATAAATAAAAAATATATTCAACACTGTATGTACTGACGACACTTCTTAGATTCGGTCATGTTTCGTATCAATATACCTAGTTACCTGTAAATAATAAATAAAAAAATTCAAGTTCTAATACAAAATGTTGAAAAATGCGCCCTTTTAGCATTAGGCACGCGAAATTATATTATATAGGCAGGTAGGTAGGTATACAAATATAGGTAGGTAGATACTTACTTTTCGACATTGGTAATCACTAATATCGATTCACTTTTCTTTATGAAATTTCGGAAACAAATGAGTAACGCTTATCCTTGACATTCGTATTTATATTGGTGAAGATTTAACACGTTCATACAAGATTACAAGTATTGCGGACGGGACGGCGGCGGCCGGCGCGGCAACAAGTCTCGACGCGTTGTACTGAATATGGAATACTTTGGGAATTACTGGTGTAAATAAACAACAATCGAATTAATCGGCAATACAAATAAGGTATAATTTCGGATGAATGTAACGCAAAAGCAACTGTTACCGCGTTTGTTGCCGCGAAAATTAATCAAGCATGCTTATCACTTTAAGCTGGAAATGTGTAAAACGCAATAAGCGTGCTTTATTGCTTATGTCTAATAAGCAGATTTTTTTAAGAGCTTTTCGTTTAATTGTCCACCTCTAGTAATAATCATCATCAGTTGTAATATTGGTTAGATAAAATATTATTAAATTATTATTATTATCTATTATAATAGTCGACGGAAAAAATGTAGTAGTAAGCATTAAATAAATATATTATACTGATGATGATGATCACGAATATAATTTGAGCAATAGCAAAATTTCAAAAACATTGATATCGGCGCACAAAACTCTGATGAGTAGTGAGTATCTGTCATAAAAATATAATATGTTGGTGTTTCTTGTGAAGACGGTGGTGATGATGATTACTGTAAGTGGTATAATGGCATATGCTTCCGCTCCATTCCTCGTTGTCGCATTATAATTTTATTTTTTAATTATATTTTTTTTAAATTGATTTAATGATTTAATTAATTTAAAGTGAAACTTAAACTTTAACTACTTTAAAAACTTATTTAAAAACTTTACATCGTCTCAAACTTTTTCGTCTGTGTGTTGCATGTCGCGTGACGGTCGGCCGCGGAGTAGGGATAAAGTGAAAGGCGCTCGTCAGAGCAGCCGAGGCCAATATGGCGGCGCCTATAGTTCGCATCAGCTGACCGTTTAGTGTATAGACTAGTACTCATTTGTGCCAGTGCTCCACGCTATTTTGTTATTAAGTTTCACTTTTACCGTAGTTTCATAAAACCATACAATCCTTTTATTATTTTTGTTGAACTTCCATATCCGACAAGCATAGGTCAGGCATGGTATAAGGCAAGAATTCATAACCTTTGTTTTCAATTTGACTGGTATGTTGCTCTTAAATATTTCTTTAAGGCTCCTTGTTCCATGATAACTGGGCTCTATGCTCAATCTCTTGGCAGTTGTTTAGTCTGTCGAAGCTTTTTTGTTTGCCTAGGTAAATGTATTTATCAGTATATTGGAGAGGCTCGTTCTCGACTTATATTTGTACCTTGGTGTTGTTGGTCACTACCATAGTTTTTGAGAGGTTCATCTCTAGCCGGGTGAGCTTGCTGGCTTTGTTTACTGACTCTACCATGTACTTTACTTACCTAGGTAAATGTATTTATGAGTGTATCGGAGAGGCTCAATGTCTACGTATATTTGTACCTTGGTGTTGTTGGTCATTACCATAGTTTTTGAGAGGTTAATCTCTAGCCCGGCGAGATTGCTGGCTTTGTTTAGTGACTCTACCATGTACTGTAGTACTTTTCTTTTCTCTGATATTAGCACCAAGTCTTCGGCAACACCACCTACGGTTTAAATACTTATTTTTTACTTTTATTCCGCATTCATTCCAGTCAAGCTTGCTTATTATCGACTCTTATATCTAAATAGTATAGGTGAAAGCGGGTCCCCCTGTCTTACGCCTCTCTTTAAAGAGAAACACTTTGCTTTGCTCTTCCTTTATATGCTTTTGATTACTCTTAAATATTAATTTTCCACATTCTGTGCTGTTAGAGTTTCCTAGATATAGTTGTGTGAAACCGAATCGAATGCTTTTTTTTGTAGTCGATATGAGTATGCCAAGTACAGTGGTCTATAATTGTTTCAGCTAATCCTAAAATATCATATTTAATTTCTTTGAGCGCTTCCTTTAGCTCTAACAGACGCTCATATGATGAAAGTGTTTTAACATTATATGTCAGAATCTATAGCGTTTTTTGTGAGGTTTTTTCAGGAGGGTTGTTTGGAGGGTTTTGGTCATGATCTTTCTCAGTAACCAGCCGGCTTGGAAGATGAGTTTGGTGTTCTGATAGTGGTTGTTGTATGTTTACCTTGCGAGAGGGGTGGGCGTAGGTGACAAGCTTGTCATAATTTTTTTTTACCAGGTTTCCCTTTTGTCTTTCGATTTTTGCTTGTTCTTGAAGCTTTTTCCTCTTCTCTAGGATATTTTGTGGACAATCTTCCGTTAAATTACTACATATTTACCGGTATTTTTAGTGCACTTCTATTTTTAAACAAATTATTTTTTGTGCTGAGTGTACAACAAGTGACAATTATTGGTCGAGGTCTTTCCCCTTTCTTGCCTATTCTCCTAACTACTTAAATATCCATGCGGTCTAGTTCTTGAGAGAACTATTCTTTAATAAAGTTCACTATGAGGCTTTCTAGGTTAGAATATGATGTTTCTGTTTCTTTTATTCCGAAAAAGACGATGTTGTTTTTTCTTGCCTGTTTTTCTATAAAATATATAGTTTTCTTGGTTTTTACATTTTTCCTTTAGATGCTTGTATTTTTCATTGAATAGTTTAAACTTGTGTTCCAATATGCAGTTTATATTTTGCGTAACTTTTTCTGTCACTTTCTCTCCACTTGTTTTTATTGCGGTTTTCTGTTCATCTAAATCTCTTTAAATTTTCGAAGTTCTTACATAATTTCCTTCATTTCATATACTTTCCAGATTATTTTATAAATAGTATAGCAATATTGAAGTGATTGTTATGTTACTATTGGCGCCCTCTTGTGTTCCTGTTCCGACTTGCTAAGATAGCTAGCTCCTGACGAATCGATCGAACGAAGATGGTTCGGACTTGTGTTATTAATACGGGTAACTTTCCACAGATTTCGCCAGTGTCTTTGTGTAGTTCACATTCAAATTTCACATTCACACAATTTTAAGTCATTTTTGATATTGAAAAATTAGGGTTATTTATATCACTTTATTTTTAAAACAACGATTGCCGGAATTATGAAAGCACAATTTACTTCAGTTTTAGTTAGTCTTTCACTTCAGATGCATAAAATGTGGAGGTATGTCTGTATAAACACGTAATAAGACTTATTCGCAGTCAAGACGTTTTCACATTACATAGTATTCACTCAATATTAGATTTTATGAATATTAAATATATGGCGTAGATCACTTGTTTATTTCTTCACTTTTGCCTTTTCGACTAAGTAAATGCACTTATTTTTATTTTGAGATCACTATTAGTACGGAGCCGAAGTAACCATTGGCACTGTAGCGCCCTCTCCGTATAAAATAAGTCTTAATAATAATATAAAAGGCCTACTTACACATATCTGGATTAAAGTTAACCCTGGGTTAAATATCATGTTGTCTCTCTCGTTCTTCGTATATTTGAAAGATAAGGCATGATATTTTAACCATTTTTATTTTAACACAACCTTTAACCCAGATCTGCGCAAGTGTGCCTTAATATAACTAAAAAGGTATTTTTCTAAACAAAAAATTAAAACCGACTTCCAAAGTAAAAATGCACAAAAAAGTATAAATAATTCTTGTTTTCTAGACAATTCCCCTTATAATTTGGTAATTTTTTTTACTTTTTCTATATTCAATCTATTTTGAAGTCGGTACGGTAGTACATAAAGCTACAGAGAAATTTTCAGAGCAGTCTGTCCTCTTCCTGAATTTATTGTAAGATATTTTTGGACTAGGGCCTTAGAAGTTATATTATATTGACTACTAGCTGTTTCCCGCGGCTCCGCCCGCCTAAATATACTATCGAGTATCCCGCGGGAATACTGCACTTTTCCGGGATAAAAAGTAGCCAGTAGTAGTAGTATGTTTTAATCCAGAGTCTAAACTACTATCATACCAAATTTCATCAAAATCCGTTAAGTAGTTTTCACGTGAAAGCGTAACAAACATACTTACATTCAGATTTATAATATTAGTAGGGATTATACGGGTTTCGGACAATGCTGCTTGGACTTTGGATTTATGTTTGTGGGGTGTTGCAGGCGAGCGGCTGGGAATGATGCAGTCATTGGCGGGGCTGGCGGCGGTGCTGACGCGGTTCTCGGTGCGGCCCGCGCCTGGTGCCCCCCGCCGCCCCGCCGTGGACCCGAGGTATGGCATCGTGCAGAGCGTCCGCGGCGGAGTCCCGCTGCTCTTCATCGAGCGTTCCCCCGCGCCGGCCTAGAGATTGAGGCCAAAAAACACAGATGACGCCAATCGACATATTTTTGAACTAATAGTATTATTATACGAAATGTTCTAGCTTGGACTTTTTAAATTTACGACTAGGGTCTAGCGTACCACGCTTCGAATTATTATAAGTAATAAATAAATTATTATAATTATGTGGCGTTTTGTTTCACAAGCCTGGATGCGATCGAAAAAATATAAATCACGGGGTTATGTGGAACTCCTCAGTGCCTATGCTGGCACCGAGTTTACCTACTAAAACCTGGTGATGCCCTCCTTCTGCGCCAATGCGCAAATTATTCAAAATTAAATTATTATTTTTTTACGATTTAAGACGGAAGTAAAATCGATCTATGAACCAAATATTAAAGCAAGGCTTACGCCGTTTTAGTAAGGACGTGTGCCAATAGGTGGTGCTAAAGCCTCTGAATGACTAAAATAATTAAGTATACAAATCATAGATGACGCAAGTAACGCCGAAATAATTGATTTTACGGAGAGGAAATGTAACTACGTTACAAAGTTTCGAGCCTCATCCACTCGTTCAATAGGCTGTCCAAGAACCATAATACCGAGCGAAGCTGGCAAATTTTTGAACTGATGGTAGCCACCTAATGCTAAGTGTTTTGTCTTGGACTGGTTCAGTATTAAATTGTTATTTTCTGACCATAGAGCTATTCAATTCAGGTCCTCGTTTAGGCCACGCACCGCTCTTTCATAGTCTCTAGCATGAAAGGAGATATATAGCTGAATATCATCCGCATAAATGTGATGGTTACAGTTTTTAGTGCATTGTACTATATCAGCACAGTAGAGGCTAAAAAGGTTCGGACCCAGGAGTGAGTTCTGCGGTACACCTGCCTCCACTTGTGCTAATAAGGAAGTGCCAAGTTTACCGCTGTCGAGCTGGATTTGAACACATTGCCTTCTATTATGAAGGTAACTGTCAAACCAGCGTCGAGATGAGATGTCAAAACCGTAATAGCTTAGTTTGGATGAAAACAAATTGATATTAATGGAGTCAAAGCTCGTGAAAAATCCAATAAGACAAGCAAAGTGTACATCCCACTACCTGGGCAGCCAAGATATTACCGGTAACAACCAGTAGAGCGGTGGCTATACTTCTCCGCTTGCTAAAGCCAGACTGTAGAGGTGGTAATACGTCATTTGTTTCCAAATAATGTGTTAACTGTAGGCACACCACTTTTTCCAGAACCTTAGAAATACACGGTAAAATGCTTATCGGCCTAAGATCGCTTAAGTCCAAGGGATCCATTTTTGGCAAAGTTTTGAAAGAAAATTGTAATTTTTCTCTGTCTGGAAAGAACCATTGTAATTTTCCATAGATCAGGAAAGCAAAGCAAAGTTGAGATGTAGTAGTTAATAATAGCGGTAATAGCGTCTAAAGAGTTGTGTAGGGGACTGTATTATTCCACAGGGATTCAACAGCCGGCTCAGATTAGACTCGAAGATAGCAAGGTTACACCGATTTGGGCAGAGCCGGGGCGATAGTAAAACACTGTCTTGAAGAGAACATTTTTTTAATTCTTCGATTTGCTTACCTGGTTCATGGCAATGCCGTATAGAGAGCCCCGCCCATACGCCTCTTTTGGGCCAATCTTCCATTTTATTTTTACCTCTCTATACGGCTATTTTCCATAATTTTCCCGATTTTTCATGAGCCAGGTGAAGCAAAACGCGTTGTGTGAAAATCTTTATTACCATGACCATATACATAAATCCTTATATACTAGAAATCTTGATCTCTAGAAATCTAAGTTATATACATCTTAAGTTCAACTTATATGAAATGTTGCACATTTTTTACCACTATTTTCGTAATAATTTATTTACCCTTTATTATATAAACTTAAGCTTTACACTACACTTTATGTACTATGTTTATCTATGTAAATAAAAAGAAGCTACGTTAAAATTAGCTTTCGTTAAAAATATATGAGCAAAATAACCCGCACTCGATAAAACACCATTTTTACACGATTTTAAACACTGATGCCATATAAATATATACATATCTGAGGAGGCTGCGTAGATCCTGTCTACTGCGCCGGGGGGAGAATGTTAAGGATAGCGGCCTCGTAATGTAAAACTTGAGTGAATTTAAATCTGAACAATAAACGAGTGGTTTAAAACAGTACATAAAACTATAACAGTGAATATTCACTGTTATAGTGAATATTCACTGTTATAGTTTTATGTACTGTTTTAAACCACTCGACGTATCAGGTGTCGTACGTCGAGGTGGGTCCGACGATCTCGGCACTTCTCGACGAACAGCAAGACCATCGCCGTACATCTTATGAGGCGCTCGTAGTTCGAGAAGCGCGTCACATCTTGTAGACAGCTCAGCTCGCTCGCCTCCGTGGAGTGGTAGGCGACGTATTCTTCTTGATTTTCAATTGTAGCGGGACTCTCCTCGGGCCACTCGATCACAGGCCTGCGCAGGAAGTCCGGCCCCTGGAACCAAGGGTCCTCGTCGCCCTTCGGAACATAGCCCGTTCTGGTGGCTAAGTCAGCGACGTTGCTCTTCGTGCTCACCCATCTCCACTGGTGAACAGACGTCAGCTCGGCGATCTCCTCTAGCTGATGTGCGACGTACGGTGAGTATTTGCGGCTGCCGTTCTGTATCCAATACAGAACTACTTGTGCGTCGATCCAGTAGAAAACCGTGTCCGTTTTCCACCTGTGTTCTGCGGCGACGGCGTTTCCCAGCCTCGCCCCGATCAGAGCAGCCTGTAGCTCCATCCTTGGTATTGTTTGTGCCTTCAGCGGCGCCACTTTAGCCTTGGCGGCGGCCAACACGACTCGTACTTCCCCATTTTCTTGTTACAACCTCCAATAGACGGCTGCGGCGTATGCGTCCTTACTCGCGTCGCAGAATACGTGCTGTAGTAGCTGCCGGCTTCTCGTCGGGCTCCCCCCGTTGTAACTCCGGGGTAGCTCGAGCTGACTGATGTACTCCATGTCGGTCAGCCAACGGGCGAAGTCTTGGACTGACTCAGCGGGCAGCGACTCGTCCCAGTTCAGCTTCAGACGCCACAAGCCTTGTAGGATGACTTTGGCGGTGATCGTGTAGCAGCTCAGCAGCCCCAGCGGATTGTAGATGCTCATCACTGTGCTAAGGGCCTTTCTCTTCGTCGGTGCACGTTGTAGCTCGCGAACCTCCTTGTGGACTCTGGATAGCGACGTGTTGAATTTTAGTTTGTCGCCTCGGGAGTCCCACAGCATGCCCAGGGTCTTCTGCTCGTCTTTGGTGACACGCTGCGTAGTGTTCTCGGCCATGCGGTCTTCAGGCAGGTCCTCTAGCACCCTCCGGTCGTTGCTCGTCCAGCCTCTTAAGTGGAAGCCACCTTTCCTATGTGTTTGGTCCACTTGTTCCACGATCTGCATGGCCTTCTGGTGGTCTGGATAGCTGTCTACGTAGTCATCCATGTAATGGGCTTCGGTGATAGCGCGATAGGCTTCGGGATGCGACTCGGCGAATCCTTCTGCGTTCCGATTCCGGGCTGAATGTGCCAGGAACGATGAACACGATGCTCCGAAGATCATTACTGCCATCTTGTATGCGGACGGCGGCTCGCCCTCGTCTTTTCTCCACAGGAACAGCTGGGCCGGTTGGTCTTCTTGTCTGACCTTGACGCGAAGAAATATCTCCTCTATATCGGCCTTCACAGCGACGGATTCCTCTCTGAACCGGAACAGTATCTTCGGCAGTGAGGTCAGAAGGTCAGACCCTTCTAACAAGTGATCGTTGAGGCTCACGCCGTTTGTCCTCGCCGCTGCGTCGAAAACCAGTCGCAACTTGCCCGGCTTATTTGGGTTTTTAACCGGGAAGTGCGGCAGGTACCATGTGATGTCACTTCCGGCCTCTGTTCCGTCGCATTTTTCCGCATATCCCTTGCTTATGAGGTTTTTCATCTGCCCATGATACTGCGCCTCGTCCAGGGGGTTCTTCTTGAGCTTGTGTTCTAAGTTCTTGAGCCTCTTTAGCGCATTGTTGTAGCTAAGAGGTAGCTTGACGCCGTTCGTGCGCCACAGAAGTCCCACTTCGAATCGACCGTCTTCCGTTCGTTTGGCCGTTCTGCCAAAGAGGTCGATGGCTCGCTGCTCCTCTTTGCTCAGCTTAGCCTCGGACGCTATTCCCAGTGCGTCTATTTCGAAGTGTTTCTTCACCATTTCCTCCAGTCGTTCGCCTCGGTCTCGATCGTAAACACGTGCAGGATGTTCTCGTGTTCTTCCTGCTTTATGAGGCGTCTGGGGATGCTTCCATGGATTACCCAGCCGAGCTTCGTCTTCGAGGCTGCAGGCTGGTTTCTCTTGCCGATCCTCAGCTCCCTGGATACTATGAGCTGCCAGTTGTCCGTGCCGATGAGAAGTTGGGGTTTCTTGTCTTCATAGCATATCTCTTCGTTCTTGAGATCACACAGGTGAGCAAGTCGGAACAGTGATTCCGGGACGGACTGAGTGAGTAGGTTCAATCCGTCCACGGTTCTCGCAGTGACGACATATCTGGTACCGTTGTGACCCCGTACGCCAAGTTGTACGAGTCGGCTTTTTTCTTTCCTTCTCTCGGCATTGATCCCATGCATCCTCAGCACCTTCGGTGGGCCGTCTGCGCCGATAGCCTTCGCGACGTCTTCGTCCAGTAGTGTCACTGTCGAGCCCTCGTCGAACAGCGCGAAGATATCCGCTTCGCCCCGTGGACCGACAACTTGAATTCTTCTCATCTTAAGTTTCACCGCGCGGTCGGAGGTGACCGAAGCGGTAATCACGGTGTCCTCTGCCTGTGGGGCGCCGCCGGACCTGTCTTCGTGCAGCAGCGCGTGATGAGGCAAGTTGCAGCCCTTCACGCCGCACGGCCTCGCTCTGCAGTTGTATCTTCTGTGCCTGCTTCGTATGCACCGGAAACACAGCCCTTCCTTTTTGACTGTGTCCTATCTCTTTTGCATGCTCAGTTTCTTGAAAGCAGCGCAGCGAAACAGAGCGTGATCTTCGGCACATAACGGGCACTTCGTTGACTCTTTACGTGTTCTGTTTGGCTGGCTGCAACTCGGCGAATCCCTGCCCTCGTCTGCTATAGCGAAGACTGGCCTTCTCGTTCGGGCTTCGTTCTTGTTAGGAGGTGGACGCGGTGTTTCCTTCTTCGGTGCCGTGCTGAACCCGTAGCGCAGCGCCCTGTCCGCTTCTCTCAATAAGAATTCAGAGAGAAGGACGACATCGGGCTCGTTCCTGAAGCGCGACGTCTCTTCTGCGTAGTCGTACCACTTGCTCTTCTCGTATGGGCTGAGCTTCTCCAGGATGTCTCTCGTGAGCAACGGGTTAAAGAGGTACCCGTGCCTCAGCTTCCTCAGGATGGCTACCATGTTCTGAATCCTCACTGCAAATTGGTTGAGTTCTGCCGCCGAACCTCCGAGCCTCGCTATCTTCTTCAGGTCTTCCATCATGCGCAGCTTCTCAGACGAGCTAAGTTCTCGGTCGGCTTGAGCTTGTAGAACATAGTGGTGTCTTCCATGGCTGCTTTAAACGGCAATCATTCGGTGGGAGCGCCCGAGAATATGGGCAACTCCGTAGTGTGGCGCGACTGGCGTTGGTTCAGCAGTTTGTCCAATGTTTCGGCAAGATGTTCCACCCCATTAGCCCTAGACGTGGGCGGTGTGGGTGAGCGTGGGCGGCGTTGCTGCGGCCACTCGAACCTCGTCTTCTGGGCTCCTTTCGGTGGCATGTCTTCTGGCTTCGGCGTCTCTCTTTCTTCCATAGATGTCGGCTCTTGTCTAGCCTCCTCGGGTTCGCACCCTGTTCGCTTAGCCAGGCTCGGACACGTTGCTCCACCTGTTCTGATGGCTCGTCGTCGTCGGGGCTGCTACCATCTTCTGCAGCGGCGACGTCAGCGGCGAGCTTCTTCTTTATAAGTTCTGCTTCGATCTGCAGTTCCTTCTTACGAAGAGCGGCGAGTTTCTCCTCCGCCTCGTAATGCATACGCGCGACGACACGTGCTGTCGATCGACGCGATCTAATTGAAATAGCCTTCTTTCTGGCTAGAGTTTGTACTTCCGCGGGTGCAGGCGCCTTGCTGGTACCTGGTCTCGGTTTCAAAATAGTTTGAAGCAGATCCGCTCTTCCCTCGGTCGGCGGCGGCTGGCTCGTAGCGGCAGCGGACGGCGATCGTGGCGGATTCGGAAATCTACGTGGTTACTGGTTCTCCTCGGCCCCACTCTGACTTCTGGTCATAACCATCTTCCAATATTAAGTTAATCTTCAAATGTTAATCTTCAAATGTTAATCTTCAATGTTAATCTTCAATGTTAATCTTCAATGTTAATCTTCAAATGTTAATCTTCAATGTTAATTTTTCAACTTCAAGAATCTTCGGGAGGTTTTTCAGTAAAAAATCTGCGAATCCTTGCTTCCGTTCGCAGCGGTGTATCCTTGTATCCCCGAGTCCGATCTTCTGAGTCCAATCTAATCCCTGGCGTTGATTCCCGTTGATAAATCTTGATAAAATTTCCAATGTTCTAGCTTGATAAATTCTTCTATGTCCTATGTTCAGTAAAAATTTCTGTCTTGAATCTTCAGAAATTTTTCTATGTTCAGAACAGCTGACGAAAATTTTCTGAGTCCAGTCTTCAGTAAAAATTTCTATCTTGAGTCTTCGGAATTTTTTCTATGTTCAGAACAGCTGACGAAAATTTTCTAAGTCCGGTCTTCAGTAAAAATTTCTATCTTGAGTTCACTTTTTCGACTTGCTTACCTGGCTCATGGCAATGCCGTATAGAGAGCGCCGCCCGTACGCCTCTTTCGGGCCGATCTTCCATTTCATTTTTACCTCTCTATACGGCTATTTTCCATAATTTTCCCCATTTTTCATGAGCCAGGTGAAGCAAAACGCTTTGTGTGATAATCTTTATTACCATGACCATATACATAAATCCTTATATACTAGAAATCTTGATCTCTAGAAATCTAAGTTATATACATCTTAAGTTCAACTTATATGAAATGTTGCACATTTTTTACCACTATTTTCGTATTAATTTATTTTCCCTTTATTATATAAACTTAAGCTTTACACTACACGTTATGTACTATATTTATTTATATAAATGAAAAGAAGCTACGTTAAAATTAGCTTTCGTTAAAAATATATGAGCAAAATAACCCGCACTCGATAAAACACCACGATTTTACACACTGATGCCATATAAATCTATACATATAGTCACTGAATATTCACTGTTATAGTTTTATGTACTGTTTTAAACCACTCGTTTATTGTTCAGATTTAAATTCACTCAAGTTTTACATTCTCTACAAACTCTAAACATTAGCATGTTTAAATTAATCCCGTCAAACCCTTCAGCGTTCGATTTTACAGTTTCGAGTTTAAAAGTAGCAGAGCTAAAGTTATGGAATTCAAAAAATGTTAAAAGTGAGAAAAATGTTAAAGAGTTTTTTATTACGGAGGCTTTGTTCTACAAGTGCTTTTAATTGTTTATAATAGTCTTTTTTTATTCAGTTTTGCATTTACGATATTCTGTCAATTATTTTTATTGTTTGCTAGGCTTGAAATATGATATATAGTGATATGAAATACTATATATATATATATATATATATATATATATATATATATATATATATATATATATATATATATATATATATATATATATATATATATATATATATATATATATATATATATATATATATATATATATATATATATATTATAGGTACTGCAAATATACAATGAAAATGTAAAAAACTTAATATGAAATACCTGTGATGTATGCACCTTAGGCGGAAGGTAGCATGATTCTCGCCAAAACCTTTTATTTTATAATCAGAAAAATAGCTCGTCGAATAAAAGATGTGACACTAATAGATTTCTCAATTGCTTATAATTTATATTTAGTTCCACCAGGGTTAAAATGTTCCGCCATGGAGCTGGATGCCTAGACCCGTGAGCAGTGATCGGGGGATCACCGCTCACACGATGGGTCCCGAGGAGATAAGCTCCCCTATGCCCGGGGAGCTCTCGGTGAGGCAGGCGGCGGCATACGAAGTAGCCGCCGCGAAGAAGAGGGCCGGACGTGGCAAGCGCTGCGGGGTCGTGGTAGTAGTATCACGCAGTTCCCATGACCCCGCATAGGCGCAGAAGGAGTCATGGAGGGGTTTTAGTCGGTAAACCTCGGCGCTCTTCATCACCATTGCGCCGGGGGAGTCCGACATACCTCTGCCGCCTTCCCCCGGAGGTGGTGGGGGATACGTAACGTATTTCCCCTCCTTAAAAAAAAAAAAAAGAAGTGTTAAAATGTTAAAATATTGTGCCCATGCCACGTTTAAGCCATGATGCTATAACCTCTTCTAGTTTTTATTTTTTATTTTGACACTGACAGCAGCTACACACTATGAATCTTTTTTTTAAATATTTTTTTTAATGAGAAAGACATAATAGTATAAGTAGTAAGTAGTAAGTATAAGTAGTTTACAAGGTGACTTTGTATGTGTGTATAATCTTATATTTCATGACTGTTCGCAAAATATTTTTAAATTTTTAAATTTTTGCATACATTATTATTACTAATTGATGGTTATGGTACTGGGATTTTGATCACAATTGTTGGTTCTATTACACATATTCTACACAATTGGTTCTATTTATTTTTTTATAAAACTATGTACTAATATTATTCCATGCCCATAAGGGCCGAAACTGTGATCAATTATAAAAATGTACATGTACATGTAACATCTATGTCACCAATTTCTTGGAATAAACGATTCTGATTCTGAAAAAATGCTTTATCACGTAACCTTATCATAAATTTTAACGTAGGCGTTATCCATTGGTACGAGGGCTCCCTTACTGTACATGTTTTAACTGGAGCATGGAAGTCCAATATACCTAAAACGAGAGTGTTAAACTCTCTTTAAAAAGTTTAAAGCCTGAACCATCTCGTCTACGTTACAAAGATTTACGACTTCATTCCATGGTACGCGGTTTAAGTCGCTCGAGAATCTGTCCAGACATATATTATCATTGTCATTTAATGGGCCTGAAAGTTAATGTAAGAGGTACACCTATCACGTACAATCGGAACTCCGTTATAATAATGCTATGACTATGTAGAGCTCTGTAAGCTGCGACCTTTGTGTACTATTGTGTAGTGGAGACGTCTCATTCAAGATCATATTGAACTCGTTTTTCGTCACACCTGTCCAAATATGCAATACATTATCATATAATATCTTATTAATGTTTTGGAAGTCCCATTGTTTTTTGTTTTCGTAGGCCCATTTATAAATGTTTATTAAATCGAGTAGATGGTCGGCGTTGAAGTTTTCATGGGTTTTTTCATCATGTAGTAAGTCTTCCCATTCATTACTTGTGAAATGAGTATTGCATACCCGGGCTAGCTGAGGTAGGTAAAAATTATGATCGTGCAGCATATAGAACCTGACATATAACGGGACATTATGTGCCACCCTCATTGTGCAGTTTTTAAATATAAAACGCCTTGCGGTATTAGATGCACGCTTATATCCATTAAGCGCAAAAAAAGCTTATATCCATTGGAGGTTCTACAACACCGATTTTGTGATCAGGTTCTGCTTCAACTTGTTGAGGTGGATGATCCGGTACAGGCTGATTTGGCGTATGTTGACTTCTCACATGACGACTTAACCTCAACCAACATGGTTTACATACGGATCTCGTGCCATTAAATGGTATCTAAAACAAAAAAAAAACTTTATTCATTATTCCTCTGTATTACTTAATGTTTTACAGACGCTATGAGATACCGTTATGTACACTCGACAGCACATCAAGTTAAACAGTTGAACTGCGATAACAGCTTTTATTGCGTACGGCTTAAAGGCGGTCTCAAGGTTAACATGGTATAGTCTGATATGCCGCCGTGTGTACCTAGCTAACTCACAATTATATGATAACTACACACTGAATAATGGAACTTTCCAGAAAGGATTTTTAAACAAAAGAGCATTCCAAGTAGACAGAATAAGCAGAGCTTTCATTGTGTGACTGATTATTTCAGGGCAGCGGAAAGGTACTATTTTGAAATATCTGTCAGTTTTTCAACCTACTAGATGACAAGTTTTTTTTATTATATACATCCATCCGTAAGTTGAAACATTGACCTGAAATACCTACTACATACGGTGAAATAATTTTTCATTTCTATTTGAAGCAAACGTTAAATGTCACTTGTACTTACCTCACGTGGTATGATTTCTTGTAACTGTTACATATATCAACAGTAAGATGTAACTGTCAATGTCATTATTGACATTGACAGATGTCATAAGTAAAGCCTATCGAGTTAGTTTATTCAGTTGGCCAAAAGGCTATACATAGTGTAGACGTATATATTGTGCTAAGCATATCTCATTACATATTGTAATACGTATTCGTTGTAAGCACCAATAAAGGAGAGTATAAGAATTGCTGCTGTATTATTATCGTCACCACACGAGCGCACGAAGGACTTACAATCAAGAGGTCATAGACCAACACAGTAACATTACAACATGATCTCTATAACGTTCGAGTAGGAGTTGTGTAAGTATATGTTTTCGGCGACGTAGCACAGATAGGCCACATAACACACAACTATTTTCGTTTTCCATTGTAACACCAATCGTTAGGCAAAATCCAAGTCCATAAAACGCGCATAAAATGTCAATAAAAATACACATACACAGAGAGAGAGAGAGCCACAGTACAGATCGAAACAACGAATGACGAACGACTGCGCGGGCGCGGGCAAGCGTTACCGAATAGTCGACCGTGGCGAGCCAGCGCATACTGAAACCAGTTTTAAGCTTATTGTGTGAAAAAGAAGGCCTCTAAACTCTGTATTGTAATGTGGATTGTGCCTTACGAGCGCCAGAGAACGTATTACAAACACATTAAGCAATAATGATTGAAAATCTAAATAGAGAAAATATACATTTTGCGTTTAAGCACATAACTTTTTTCCTCCATTCATTTGGATCAAAATAATAACATTCCGTGAAATGTTAATCCTAAACCTTCAAAAAAACCCCATTTCAATAATGGTCGCGAACTTCGAGGTTGCCGGGTCAAAAATGCCCTGATGCTTTTGGTTTCGGAAATACATTTTGTTGAGATGCCAAGGTTGGTAATGTAATAAAATAATTATTAAATATTTCTGCTATTTCAGAAGGATCAGAGTATAATTTTCCATCTAAATTTATGCTTTTTATATCTTGCCGTTTATTATATTTTGGGTTTTTAATTATTTCCCAGGCTGCTTTGCATTTATTTTTTGACCTGTTTAAAAATTTCATATTTTTTAAAATTCTTTTGGTTTTGTAGCTGTTGTATCTGAATTTCCTTTTTTGTCTGCACGATGTTCGTATTCTGCCTTTTGTATTCCATGCTGGCGAACGATTGTTGTTAGATAGTTTAATTTTTACTGTAGGGATTATCTATAAGAGGATAAACGGGCAGGCTGAGGTCGGCGGTGGTGGCACCGCGCCGGGTTCTCGCGCAGGCCAGCATCTGGTCCTGCAAGTCGCGCCGGCCCAGCCGCATGGTGAAGCGGCGCGCGCAGGCGGGTGGCCGACTGGGCGCGGACATCGGCTCGGTGGCGGTGGTGCGGGACCGACGCCCTCCGCGCTTATAATGTCACGCTCGTCCAGCTTTAGACCCATCTTCGTAGTCACCAACAGTACCGAGTGGATATCGGGGTGGTGAAATTTTTAAGTAACCTGGGCATTTCCATTTAGCGGGAACTTTTTTAGCAGAAAGTCCCACGCATGATTTATAGTACTTTTGTGAGAAAATCTCACAACTAGCGCCATCTGGTTGAGAAAAAAATTTCCACACTGCTTACACTTGTTCATATCGAGCTGTCGAAAAATTTCAATTATTTGAAAATAGACGGTGCTAGTGCTGCTCTAAATTATTTTATGGGAAACTTTTATTCACATACACCATAAGTGAGTCACAAAACGAAACAGATGAAGCGCCTTAAGTACACTCCAGCACTATAGAGTTCTTACTGAACACAAAATCACGATTTTGCCACTTTTGAGTTTTTATTGCTATTTCAGGGTATATTATCTTTGAGATAAAAATCGTTTAATCGTTCACTTTCAATGGGTTTATTGTTAATTACACTTTACACTAACGCCGAATAACAATGTATACTGTTCCTGGTACTGTTAACTACACTGGCGTAAATTCAACTTGTATCGATATTAATGTTATAAATTTTAAATAAAGATATAATACGGAGCCACTAACGAAGGCAATGACATCCGCACGTCACCCTCTCAATTCATGAAAGCTTAATAGAAAACCGAGAGAGATTCGCCAAAACTCTTGCATCATGATATAGTAATTGGGGCAGTATTGTACATGTTTAATCGTTGATAATGGCAATAAATCGCGCGACGCGCGCCACCCGGACGGTGAAGAAAGACAGCGGCTTCGGGCGCCATCGGCCTCCGTCGGGGATGGTCGGGATGCGGCGCTCGCGCCGTGATAAGACACTTTTATACCAACTTACGACAAGTCGATATAATAAGTTTTCTAGGCCCGACAATGTAGCGTACATTGTCGGGCCTAGAAAACTTATTATAATTACAAATTTAGATCTTTAATTAATGATTAAACGAACTTATCTGAAGTGAAGTTCTATCATAATTATATGTTCGTCCGTTTTTGTCCGAAGAGATTAGCATTAGGTTTACATGTAGTGAACACACGGTGTCGCCATTCTGCACTGTATTTGAGAAGAAAACTTTAGTCGGGCAAGGGTACCACGGTTGCGTGGGCCAAAGTAGTACAACCACTGTACCCCCAGCTCCATCGTCAATAATTTTTCTCAGCATTTTCAAAATTATAGCAAAAGGGGGGAAGCTATAAAATAAAATTTTGACCGTGATAACGTAAATGCATCAATTGCCACGGCATCAGGATCTCTGTGCCATGATACATATTTTTTGATTTTTTATTTATCCTACTGGCAAATAAGTCAATTTCGGGAATACCAAAATGATTTATAATTTTTTGGAAGGCATAATTGGCTAATTCCTACTAATGTCGGGGTGAACACGCCGTGATTCTCTGTCTGCAACGAAATTATCAGTTGAGCTGATATATGACGCAAAAACGATTAAATTAGATACGTTCTTCACACCATTGCCACAATTGTCGAGTGATGTTTGTCAAGTGGAGAAACTGTACACCGCCCATTCGGTTGTGGCGCAATGGGCTGCCCCTCGATAACATTTGGCAAAAACCTTTAGACCGAAAAAGGCAGCTAAAATTTCAAGGTAATTAATATGCAGTGTTCACATACCACTAGCGTGTTCACCACCACAGGCGGCCCCCCATCCCGTTGTTGAGTCATCGCTGTAAACTAAGCAAAAATTATTTTGCTTGATTTCATTAGTGGGGCTATTAATTGCATTAACCCACCACTGAAGGTCTGGTAATAATGATAATGGTAAGTTCATGCGGTTATCTTAGTTATCATCATTTTTTAAATTTAAATATTTACACCGTTCTAATTCCTTCGTATATAACCAGCCGTACTTAACGGCGGGACAAGCAGAGGTGAGTAGCCCTACTAGACGTGCAAATTCCCGGTCTTTACAATGTTTTATTGTAAAAAATTTACTAATTTCAGTTTTAATTTTTAAAATCTTTTCTTGAGGTAAAGTAACTTGTAATTTATGAGAATCTATGACATATCCCAGGAATTAGCATCTAGAAGGTGTTAAGTTACTTTTTTCAGTATTTATAATGAACCCAAGGGCTTCTAATAATCTAGTAGTGTCTGCGATGTTTTCTAGACACGATTTTAAGGTATTCTCGATCAAAAAAGTGTCATCCAAATAAACTGTGGATAAATGTCCACGTGATCGCAGTAGACTAAACACGGGTTTCATTACTTTTGTGAATACGAATGGTGCAGTATTAAGGCCAAATGGCATGACATTAAATTCATAAAGTTTTGAGTTATAATGGAACCGGAGATATTTTTTAAAATCATTGCGTCATCAACATCAGCGTATTAAAAAATATGCGTCTTTTTTAATCGTTTAAGAGCGGTTCTCAAATCTTCAAGTTTGAAGTGGCTAGTGTCAATAAATGTATTAATGGCCTTTAGATTTAAAATAAATCTTGATTTTCCGTTAGGTTTAAGAAGGTAGGAGATATGAATTGACCGTGACATGGTTTACATTCCACAATATCCCCTATAGTTAATAGCTCATTAATTGACAGTTCATATTGGGTTCTTTCAGACACAGAATAATGTTTTTCTATGGGAATGTAAGATTGAATTACTTGGCGGGAGAATAGTATTTGATAACCTTCAATCCATGACAAACTAGTAGTATCATAAGTTATAAGTGACCACTGGTCAATAAAGTTTGACAGCCTACCAGCATATCTTACTTGGTTTAACGGCGATTGCGGCTGTGACTCTGTGCTGGACGCGATGACCTCTTTTGAGGACAGCGTCTGTTATCGCATATACTGCTTCCGGATTCAAGGCGGGTGCGTCTATCGATACACAATTGGCCGGTGGTAAGTATTTATGAAGAAGCTCCTTGCGAGCTTCCTTAGTCAATCCAGATGTGGCTATGTGTTGTAACCTGATCGCGAGGTCGTTTGAATATATAGGTTTTTATCTGTGATGGATCTTCTCCCAATATTTGTAAGATCTCGTTATTGAGTTCTGGAGATTGTTCGAAAGCAGCTGGCAAGGCCGAGTACTCACTCGGCCTTGCCAGCGGACACTGGTCCGTAGTTGGCAATATGGTTATATTGAGTATGTGGTCAACTTGCCTAGCAGTACCACTGATTGAAAATAGAGGTTCGGCGGCTGCTGCGCTAGTCGAAGGTATTGGATCATACGCCGCAGCGCTTGTGGACGGCCTTGTTAATTTTATTAGTTAAGTGACAGCCCCAGAGGTAGGCCGCAATACCAATTTTATAAGCGAATATTAATAAAGTGACAACCTGAGATGGCTGACCGCATTAGTAATTTATTGCTTTTATCTTTAAACGACAAGGTAACATTCCCAAAGAGTGCCCGCACTGTCGCTAATTGTAAAGTGTTAGCCCCAGAGACTAACCGCTTTACATATTTTATAAGTTAAAATTTTATATTATTATAATTTTATAAGGTAAAATTTACCTAGTATAACACCTTAGTTTATTATTCAGTGTGACGTCAAGGTCACCTTGGTTTAACTATATTTGTAGGTAGTGAACTAACTAAGCGGGTTCGCTAATTACAAGTAACACAACTGTTACTAACCTTCAATATTTGGCGGCTCGGGTAACGACGGAATCGCGTCGGATGTCCGCGACCGCGACCTTGAACGCGATGAAACCGATGAAGGTGTCTCCGACGAGGACGATGAAGACGAGGATGGACTCCGTTGTCGTCTATCACGATCTCTGCGTCTTGCACGCGTGTATTTTTCTTTTAATTTTTTTAATTTTTTGAGCAATAAACTCAAAATCCTCGTAACTATCACGTGTACGTTTGCCCATATTTGATAGAAAAAACAATAAGCGCGATCACGGAACGTGCAGTCTGGCGAAGCACTGAATGAGTAATGAGTCCTACCCCCAATAAAAAAATAAAAAAAAGAGAGAGAAATATCTCAAATACAGTGCAGAATGGCGACACCGTGTATTTACTACGTGTAAACCTAATGCTAATCTCGAGGACAAAGCATGAGTATAATATACAGTCCATCTACAAATAACGTTTTTTAATCTTCACGCTATCGAAGAGAACGGGAAAACCCGTACCGATGGTCCTTATCTCGCCATCAAATAACCAACTCGTCATGAGAAAAATCGTATTTAACGAGGAACTGGATTTAGGAAGAACGAAGGAACCTGCATAAAAATCCACGACACGAAAGCAGGAACAAGCAACAATCACAAGGATTGCAATTGGAGGAATCAGGAAGTGCATAACACCGTAAGATCGTTCCGTTTTCCTTTTCTTCCGTTCATTCTCATTCATATCCATTTTTACCCTTAAAATTTGTTTGTTACAATAGTAAATTCATTTCATAGTCATAACTTCTTCGTAAAATTTGAATAGTAAAATTTCGTAAAATCATCAAATCATTTTTTGCAAGTCATTCTTCATCATACGACAAAATCACGACGCGATTACATTTCGTTCGTTCGTTATTAATTTATTTTATTAAAATCATTTTATTTAAATCACTTCATAAAATCGATAAACCATAAAACGTAAATTAGACGGTGTCTGATTTCTGAATCATTTTATCATAATTCCATCACCGCTTATCATTAAATTAATACAATCAAACGACATTAAATATAGCTTGAACAAATAATATTCATTACAGTTTCATAGAAAATTACATAGTCAATAGTCATATCAGCTGTTTACTCGTTACTTACCTATCTCTTTGTTCTAGGCTCGGAACGGTCGACTCGTCCCGTACCTACAGCGTTACAGCTGATGCAATCTATGCAACATACCTAGTTATCGGCGCGCTGTAGTAAGGGCTTTTTATCTATTATTGCCTGAGTTCATAACCTTTTTAGCAAATTTCATTCATTATTTTCCCAATTTTTTGTATTTTAATAAGTACTCGCTGTGTAATATCATTAGCAGTCCGCCAGCTGTCTATAGCTGAACATAGGCTGTCTTCTATTGGCTTCATTTTGCATAGCTTTATTAAAATATAAATCTACGCTATTTCATCAAAATAATTAGCTTTGTATCATCATCATCAGCTTGCAGCTGTCTATAAAGTGCTTAGCTAATTTATTTCGGCTTTTCCTCTATGCACAACATTAGATACATTATTGTGTTACATTTTAATCATCATCAGCACGCTTGTACGCACTACACAACGGCTATCTTTCCTATACATATAATCTAAATTCTAAAGTAAATAAAACAAAATGGCTGATAAACAAATAAAACAATTTAATAAAAAAAAATCAACGCTTAAAGCTAAACTTACATTTTTTTCGAGTTTTCTATCTTTACTTAAAACTAGTGAACCATTTAGTGAACCCCAAATCCAATTCGAAATGTTTCAGAGCGAATTCGAGGATGAAGCCGACATCCCTGAGGAGCTGCGTCAGGATCTGGAGTCTATGGAGGCCCAGTATTATTCGCTGATGTCTGCTGGAAAAGCTTTTTGGTTGACAACTAGGGGTGAGCTTCCTTCGGCTAGCTCGGCAACGGGAACATGCTCAGATGCATCTTTGCACAAACACAAACGTAAGGTCGTTGAATTACCTAAAATAGATCTACCAAATTTTATCGGCGACTATCAACACTGGCTCGGTTATAAGGACACTTTTAATTCTTTAATTAATAACGATAATAGTATTGTTCCAATAAGTAAGTTTCACTATTTACGTGCGTCATTAAAGGGTAGTGCGGCTCAGACTATAGATGGTCTTGACTTTTGCGCCAATAATTATGACGCTGCATGGCAAACTCTGTGTGAGTGTTACGACAATAAGCATCTGCTGGAAAACCACCATTTAAATTCTCTCTTTACATTACCTACTATACAAAAGGAGTCTAGTGGACCTTTGAGTAATTAAGTGGATAGTTCCAACAAAAATCTTAGGACATTAGCCAGCTTAGGTCAACCCGTACAATACTGGGACACTATTTTTATATTTTTGCTTTCATCCAAGTTGGACTCAACTACTCTAAGGGAATGGGAGTCTCAACGCAATATTGCCCCGTAAGTCCCCAACATTGAATAGTTTTATTAACTTCATATCCAATAAAGAAGACTTATTCGAAACATTAGACTCACCTAAACCTGATAGTTTAAATAAAATGTATATTAATTCTAATCCTAATACTAATTCTTACTTAAAGATAAACAAAAACAAAACTTGAGAGGTGTCAAGGGACACTCGGATGATATAGATATAGTTTTTGTTATTTTCATTTATCTTACATCTTATTTTATTTACAATAGTTTGGTTTAATCTCTCATTTAAACCATTTGAAAACGGCGCATTCACGGCAGTAAAAACTATAGTTATATTTTCTGTATCTAAAAATGATTTAAATTCTTTTGAATTAATACCTGGATATTGATCAGATAAAATAATGCCATCTCTTGTTCATCTTATGTTCCTGTGTCACTTTCTGCAATAAATTTATAAAATCATTTGACTTCTGTGTTTTCGAGGTCAAAATGTAAGCATATCTTGTAAAGTGATCCACTAAAATGTGTAAATATTTTTTTGTAGGTCGAGATCCACCAAATCCTCCAATAGTGTAATGACATTATTTCATAAGGACATGAAGCTGGTCCCGACTGAGACAATAACCCATAATTATATTTACCTCTGGACTTATTTCTTATGCGCACTTCACATGTGTCACACATATTCTTTATATTTCTCATCAAGTTATTTGCAGTATAAAAAGAGCTTATTTTATTCCTTATCTGTTCTGCTCCTATGTGACAGTAGAGGTAATGAATATCTTTTATTAGCTTTTTACTAAATTCTTCCGTTAGTATGATTTTTTCTTTTTTCTTTGACTTTTAATAGTATATTAAATTTTCAAATTTTAATTTATTTTTATTTTGTCTTATGTATTCATTTCTTTGCTGATCACATTGAATATCTTCTATCGTAACAAAATTTACAATTTTTAAATTATCATCATGATTACAATCTGGTTCTAATACTGGATTTCTACTAACACTATCAGCTTCCAAGTTATATTTACCCGGCGAATAAATAACTTCAAAATTGTATTGAGATAAATAATATGTAAGATCTCCTAGTTCTTCATCTGGTCGAGATTTAATATTCATTTTTTCTAAAGGCTTATGATCTGTAAAAACTATAAACTTTTTCCCTAATAACCAATGTTGTCAATACTTAACAGCCTCCTTTATAGCTAAACATTCTAAGTAAATAGCTTTTTTCTTTTTCTGAGTATCATTCAGTTTTCTTGAAAAATATACACACGGCTTTTCCTCTCCATTAAGCTGTGGCTGTTTCATGACAGCGCCAATACCCAGTATGCTGGCGTCAGTATAAATATGTATTGGTAAATCAGGATCAAAAATAGTTAATATAGGCTTCTGGCACATTAAGTTTCTAATCAACTGAAAAGATTCTTCACACGTTTTTGACCAAACAAATTGTTGCCCTTTTCTCAATAAATTATGTAAAGGGTCTAAAATAATTGATATATTTGGTATGTATTTACCATAAAAATTGATTTTTCCTAAAAATTGACGTACGTTCATTTGCGTCTTTGGTACAGGAAAATCTTTTATTGCAATTAAATTGCCTTTAAAGGAGCAATCGTATTGTTCTTAATTATATGATCAAGGTACTTTACTAAATGATGACTACTGACTACTTTACAGGATGTGATGAGATTAGTCGTCAAATGATCACTGCCATCAAAGATAAAATTTTGCCCGTTATAACCCATATTATAAATTTTTCCCTTAAAACGTCCGAATTTCCTAATCAATGGCGTAAAGCTTACGTTCGTCCCCTACCAAAAATTACCAATCCCTCTAACGCTTCACATTTTCGTCCCATTTCTATCCTTCCCTACCTATCTAAGATGCTCGAGGCCTGTGTATTTAAGCAACTGTCCAGGTTTGTTCACCTAAACGATATTTTGTCTCCACTACAATCGGGTTTCAGACCTGGACATAGCACCACCTCTGCATTATTAAAGGTTCTTAATGATGCCTACTGCATTGAGAACTCTAAAATAACAGTCCTTGTTTTGATAGATTTCTCGAATGCTTTCAATAATGTCAATCATGACATTTTGTTAACAATACTTTCTAGACTTTCTTCTAGGCGTTCCCTTTAGACATAAAAACTTTTTACCGACACATATCAAAACCTTGTTGGTACAGTCTCTCATATTCCCTATCATTGATTATGGTGATATGTGCTATTTTGACCTCAATGCAGACAAGCTCGACAAATATGACCGACTACTTAACAACTGTATTAGATTTATTTACAATCTCCGTAAATACGACCACGTATCCTCCTTTCGCTCCAAGCTGCACTGGTTGCCTGTGCGCCAACATCGCACAGTGCGAGCCCTGTGTATGCTCTACTCTTTCCTTAACTCAACCAATTTTCCTGCTTACTTAAAGTCCCACTTCCAATATCTTTCTAGTAGTCATGATAAATCCCTCCGCTCCTCAAATAATGCACTTCTCCTTTGTCCCCAACATAGTTCTAGTTTAGTCCATTCCTCCTTCCACATCAAGTCTATTCTACTCTGGAACGCTCTTACTACGGAAATCAGAATGTCCACAACCAGAGATACGTTTAAGCGCAGAGTCCGACAGTTGTATTTGAAGTATTTGGCAGAATCATGAACTTTTTATTATAATTTTTGGTTGGTCAGTATCGTGTAATTATGCAGTATGGTATATGTATAATGTATATTATGTTTAATAAATCATTTATGTACTTGTATATTATAGTAAAGTATGTAGGTATAATTAGTTTGATATGTATTATGTTTATTTTAGTAAAATTTATATAGTTTGCTACGAATATTATTGTATCTATTTTTATCATTAGTTTAACAAGACCTTTTGTATAGTTAAATTTTTGAATTTTTCTAGATGGAAAGCACCTTGGTATTTTGACTCTGTCACCACCCTATGGTTGACTGGTAGAAAATGCCCTATGGCATTAAGTCCGCCATTGTACATTGTGCAGAAAGTGTATAAATAAATAAATAAATAAATCTTGTGCAAAGTTACATTTTTAAAATTTTAATCTGAATCCTTCTTTTGATATTGCTTCCAGTAGTAATGATAAATGTGTAATATGTTCGTGAAACGTCTTAGAAAAAATCAAAATTTCATCAATATAATTAACAGCAAAGTTCGATAGTTTGTGCTTCCTTGTTATATTGCTTAATACTCTTTGAAAAATTGCTGGTGAAGTTTTTAATCCAAAGGGTAGGCAGGTCCATTGAAAATGTCCATCTTGAGTTACAAAGGCTGTTTTATGTCTGTCTTCAATTTTGAGGGATTTGCGGGATTGACCAAAATGCCTAATTAACATCAAGTGTTGTAAAGTATTTACAATTTCGAGTTTTCACCACTAAGTCTTCTATTAAGGGAAACGGTTGTGACTGTGGTATTACAATTTTATTTAAATCTTGGAAATCAATACATAATCAATCAAGCTTTCTGGTGCTTCTTTTAACTTATCACCTATCAATTTCGAAGTTTGTTGCTCTGATTGTGCGGTAAAGTTCAAATAATCATTTTGAGACTCATTAACCGGGAGAACTGATTATTTGACTATAGGACGTTTCATATATCCATTTTTTGTCTTTAGAGTAACGACTCGAACGTACCCGTCACTTCCGGGGTGCCATTGCACTACTCTACCTAATGTCCACTTGCCTGAAGGTTGCCGGAAGGTTGTTGTCGTGGATGATAACAATGTCATTAATTTTAATATTCTCTAAAGGCTGTCTCCATTTACTACGTGCTGATAAATTAATTAAATATTAATGTTGCCACCTTTTCCATATGTTATGAAAAATATTTTGTGTTAAATGCCATCTAGTTCTTAAATCATATTCTGTTTCGTAAATAGTTAAAATCGGTCCGGACGATAGGAAATGAGATGGAGTTAAATAATTTAGATCTTCCGGGTCCTCGGTCATCGGACACAAGGGCCGGGAGTTGAGACACGCGTGCGTCCAGCTGGGTACAAAGAGTGTTGTATTCTTCATACGTCAGCTTTTGGTAGCCAATTAATTTTAAGTGGTGCTTAAGGCTTTTGACGGCAGCTTCACAGAAACCGCTAGCCTGTGGCTATGACGGGGCATTAAAATGCCAGCTAATACCCATTTCTGCTATTTCACTATAAAATTACTATCCATAAATACTTTTTGCAATTCGACGTATTCCTGCTGAAGTACCTTACTGGCACCTAAGAAGTTTTTACCGTTATCACTGAAAATTTTACGAGGCGTCCCTCTACGAGGAGCGGACATTCTACGTAAAGCGGCTAAAAACGTCGAGGTAGTTAAATCTGAGACTGCCTCAAGATGTACAGCCATAGTAGCCATACATACAAAAACTGCTACGTAACCTTTACTGGTTTTGATGCCACGGCCCTTGTTACTTTTTATTATTATGTGACCGATGTAGTCTACCCCTACTGATTGAAAAGGCCTAGAAGGGTTGACTCTAGCTGCTGGTAAGTCGCCCATTAACTGTTGATGTTTGCTACGGTTGTGTCTTCTACACGTGACACATAGTCGAAGGCGTTTTTTGGTAGCCCTGTTACCACCGATCACCCAATACTTTTGACGCATAAACGCGGACGTAAGACGAGGTCCACCATGAAAGGTGAGCTCGTGGGCCTGGTCTATGATAAGTTCTGCTAAACGACTATTATTAGGTATTAAAATAGGATGTTTCATGTCGGGATCTAAATTGGTATGTTTTAACCGACCACCCACTCACAATGTCATTTTCATCTAAAAAAGGATTAAGGCTATAAATTATGTTATTAGATGAAATTTTCTTTTTATGTTTTAAATATTTCTATTCTTTATTAAAACTTAAATACTGTATATTTCTTACGATAATATTTTTTGCTTTGCTTAGTTCTGATAATGATAAGTGCTTTGCTTTTATATTATATTTTTTGTATGTTGTGAATCTTAATATATATGCTACTGTTCTAACTACTTTATTTAGAGACCTATATTTCATAAGTAATTGTAATATGATACAACTGCCACGGTATTGCTGCGTGACTAAGTTAACTAATGCAGGAACTTTAAGTTCTAATTTTGTAAAATATGATTGATAAGTCTGTTGATCACAGAAATTAGAGAGCCAGTTTGGACCCTGCCACAACAAAGAGTGGTCAATTAACTGTGATACAGTCAGTCCACGGCTTGCTGAGTCTGCTGGATTTTCATCTGATTTTACATAGCGCCAGCATTCAATTGGCATAATTGATGATATTTCGCGAACTCGATTAGCCACGAAAACGTTCCATCGCGTGGGGTTTCCATTTAACATGCCTAAAACTATCATGGAGTCGACCCAACCGTATGTTTTTATATTGTAACTGCTGAGGCAAGTTTTAACTTTATAATTAATTTGGATAGTAAAAGTGCCCCACATAACTCTAATCGGGGTAATATTGATTGATATTGTTTTGCTACTAGGCACAAGCCTCGTTTTACCCACTAATAATGCTATACGGGATAACCCTTCAGTTCGTTTTATACGACAATATATTACACAAGCGTACGCCTTTGTTGACGCATCACAAAACCCGTGTAACTCGATGCATTCGTTTTCTTTAGTACCGATCCACCGTGGTAAATTTATTTTAATCATGTTACATAAATCGACCTTGATTTTAACCCATTCCGCGTAAATATCGGCCGGTAGCTCATCATCCCACTTAATACCAACTTATACTCCTTATGCATGTTAGAATCTTTACAAAACTTTTTCTCTAATGATAAGAATTGAGCAACGGCCTTTGGTTTTAACAACCCTAGACTATTTTCGAAATCAGGCTTAAAAGGTATCCGAACAACATAACGACCTTCTTGTCGCGTTGTGGTCTCATTATAATAATTTAAACATTTTTGATCGTTAACTGATAATTTAGAATTTTCGGAAATGTCCTCAATTTCTCAAAATTTTTCTATTTGACTTAAATCATTTAAAACTACATTGCATTGAATAGTTTTAACGTTGCCTGTAAGTATCCATCCTAAGGATGTATTTTGGGTAATAGGTGTAAAATTATCTACTTTAAGCACACCGTCTAGTAAAATAAAAGAGTATAATATGTCGGCTCCACTGGGCGACTTATGTTAAAGTTCGGATCGGCTAAAGAAATATTTTGTAAAAATGTCCATGAAGGCTTAACAAACGAAAAACTTGGTAAATTTTTAACAAGACTCCTCATGATAAGTGCATCCGTTTCAAATTTGAAATCGCCATTTACTGCTGCACAATTAAGAGATATTACACCCTTACAACTGCTTTCCTTGGCACCGACACCAGATATGACACCCTTGCATTTCTTTCGAGGTAAATCCCATCTAATTTTTGCACGTTGATGATGGCTGTTGCCAAAAGGATTTCTCGAATCCCACGTGGTAGTGAAACGTGAGAGCTCATTTGCGTTGGCTCGTGTTTAGAAACCGCTTGTTGCGCAAACGCTTCGTGCAAAAGAGTGTTATGCTTTTCATTGCATTTTCTGCAACGTTTAATAGAAAAGCAAGCTTTATAGTTATGACAATAATGGCAATTTTGACATATGTCATTTTGTTTAATGATTTTACGCTTTAAGTAAGGCGAAGCGCGGGCAGCTAAAAAGAGCGTGATTGCTCGTATTACATGCGGGACATTTATGCAATTTGACAGTTGAAGTATTTTTATCATGCGAAAACGACTGCGAAATTTTATTTTGCGTTTGAAAATGATTGTTTTATGTTAAAGTTTTTATACATGTTATAGCTTTTAGAATTATTATATTTATTTTTTTAATTTTTAGAATTATTAGATTATATGATTTTGATGCACCATTATCATACTTTCTTCTAGAACTCTAAAGTAGTAAATTTATTGAATGAACTATTAAATGAATTATTAAATGAACGTGTTTAATATTATTTATTGATAAATGATGACCAACTGGCATGTTAAGTAAAATATCAACATGAGAGTTAAAAATTAATCTTTTGTTATTACACCGATGATTCAAAATGTTCCAACAGATAGTGTAATTGTCTGAGGAAATATTAAGGTGTTGGATGAGACTTGCTCCCTCCCCCCTAACTTTAGTTTTTAAGAATTGCATTTTTTGCGCACTAGACAATGATGGGTTAATATTAATAGTTTCTGTAAATAAATCCTTAAAAGAAGTCCACTGATTATAAGTACCATTGAAAACAGGAATTTTTATATGTGGAGTTACTTGTTTCCTATGAGAAGTTGACCATAACTTTCGGTTGATAGCCTTGACTACGTCGTTGTATTCTGTTTCTATTTGGTAAAATGTCTGCTTATACTCCATATTCCTATCCCCTAGCTCATTGTCTAACTCCCAATGTAGAGAATCTATTGCTGTCCAGCGAGACTGAATATTTCGGAGCAAATGTTCAAATTCCCATTTTTCGTTGATCATTTGTGCCATGAGATTGAGTTTCTGGCAATGGTGAAGGCTGGCGTGACGCTGCTGCGTCAGCCAGAGGTGTCGCAGGTCTAATTAGCGGGGTGGATGGTCCAGCCCCCGCTGGCGCCGGCGGCTGATAGATAGTAGATAGATAGTAGTTCACGCTCGACATGATTGAATCGAGAAAACGAGGTGTTGTAAAATTAGAAAGATCCTTCTTTGTGTGCTGCTACGTTTGATTTGACTGTGCTGATTGTTGATTCTGATTGATGATGTTGATGATGATCACTACTGCTGCTTGATGATTGTTATACACTGATAGTCAATAGTCACTAATGATAATTATAATAGTCACTGATAAATTGATAGTCACTGATTTCACTGATTAAAAGTCACTCGAAGGACCAAAAAGGATGTAGGAGCTGCTTACTCAACTACAACTTTTGATGATATTGATAAGTAAAAGTCCTTGATATGATATTGATATTTATTAACACGAAAACTAATTGCTAAAATGATTATGAGTGCGTGGTAAGATTGCTTGATGCGGACTGGGCCCGACAGCGTGTACTTTGCCGCACAATGCAAAGAAATGATGTAGAGTCAACAATGTACGTGCTAGTTCGCACAATAACGCTAAATCCTCTTTCATAGCGATTCGACCAGAAATATATTTTTTTAAAGATTCAGAATTATAGATTTCGGACTGTAAATCAGTAAGACAGCTTTCAACACGAGGCGCAAATTGTGAAACAGATTCATTTAGTTGTTGCTTACACGACTGTAGATCTATCAATAAGTGATTGTAATGCTTTCTTTCACCAAAATTTTGCTTAAGAAAACATTTTAAATGGTTGAAATCTTCGAAAATTTTATTGGAACAAGCAATTTGAGCTTTACCCTCTAGACGCGATAAAATATATTTATTCAACAATGATTTTTGAGATTGTAATGCTAGATCTAAGGCGTTTTGGCAATTAGTAAGAAAAGCGGTTATAGTTTCAGGATCTCCTTTATAGGGACTAATAAAATTACATAATACATTAATGGGAAATTGTTCGCTAAGTAAAAATTCTGTCTTCTCATAGCTTTTCTTACTTTCGGACGACATTTTAAAAGAAATTTAAAGAATACCTAGATAAGGACGGTATGTATGTATATAATTTATTCGATATTTGTGGATAATTACTTATATACATGAGGGACTAGAGATTGGTGAGGAAATTGGTAAGTTACATAGTGGCATATGCAGTTGCAGTAGTGCAGTTCTTTAAACTATTGTAGTGGTATAGTATCTATGTTATATTGTACTCGTATTATACTTGTAACTTAGTTGGTCAGAATAAATCATAAGTTCAACCAAGACGGTCGTGTTACTTATTTGCACCAGCTCCCCACACCTTATGGCGACCCTGCCAGGATGTGGCGTGGGCGAGTGTCGGGTGACCGGCGACCCGGCGAAATTCGCAGACGCGGCGGATTCCTGTGTGCCTCGGTGCTCATAGTTAGTCGAGTTTAAAAGTTGGTGTTATAAAAACTTTTAGTGCGTTACAAAAAACTCGTGTGTGTAAAAAGACTGTAAAAGCGCTTGAACAATTAATAATGGGAAAATCCTACTCCAAAACTGAAGATAAGGAAATTCAGATCAACCAAAATGCGGCAGGCTCCAACAGAGCACAAATTTTTGAAGAAAATGATGTCCAGCACCAGGTCTTAACAAATAATATCCTATTGGCTGTGATTTTATTCATGGTTATTGCTGCCGTGATCTACTTTTTGCTAACCAAGTGGAGGCGAAGTGAAAGAAAGTGGATGCAGAGGAAAATGCAGTAGCAGTTTTTCTCACGGATGCGGCAACGGCTGTCTGGAAGATTTGGCGGAGCAGACGAGGGAGCTGTCCCAGCCTGATTATAGAAGCTAAAATAAAAGTAACAAAAGTGCGCGGCCCCTTCCCCAAATTATTTTAATTAATTTTTCTTTCGTCCAAATTATTTTAACGTAATTTTGCCCTCTTGCCCCTGTGAAAACCCTCCTCTTTCTCTCTTTTCGCATATTACGTACAATCTTGGAGCGTCGCTCTTCAGTTTCAAGTTTAGTTTCAAGAAAAGAAAATGAACAATATTATTTAAGTGACTTTAAGTGACATAGTTTATGGAACATAATTTGGAATTAATTCTGAGTAAGTTGAATGACATTCGTAATAATTTAAGAAAGTTAGGTCCTACTAGAAGGGAAAAATATGCATGTAATGTTAAGAAAAAAATTTTAGAAGCTAATGAATTAATATTTAATTTTATAAAATTAAATAATATTTAGCGTATAAAAATATAATTAATATTTTTAAAAGTAAGGAAAGTAGTTTAGATCTTTCAGAATATGTCTTTTAAATATTAATAGACCGTATAGAACTAGCATATAAGCAAATTTTAACATATAAAATTAGTAGTGGTGAAAGTACAATTGCAAAAATGGAGAAATTTGATATAAAACCGCTACTTCTTTAATTCCAGTAATGGATAATTCAGAACAAACTATTGATAAAATTATAGATGGTATTGAAATGTATAATGAATATCTTGTAGATTATAATCAGAAAAAAATGTTAATTTCATTTGTGTTAAAAACAAGGTTGTCAAAATCTGCTAAGTTAAAGTTAAAAAGTGAGTATAGTGATGTAACGAGTCTTATTCAAGATATTAAGAATTATTTACTAAGAAATCGGCTAACGCTATACTTAGCCAATTAAATAATTTGTCACAAAATAATATGTCAATCAATGAGTTTGGTGATAAATTGTCAGATTTATTCGTAGGCCTCACTATCGCTCAAAGTGACGGAAACCCGAAAGCTTGTGAGATACTGAGACCTATAAATGAAAAACTTGCAATTAAAAGGTTTGCAGATGGTTTGCGTAAAAGGCGGCTGAGTACCATCATATCAGCCAGGGACTATTCGCAGCTGAAGGACGCGGTGCGTGCGGCCGAGGATGAGGAGCTCGGACAACCTTCGTCATCCAATAACGTTTTTAACGTACAAAAAAGAGGTAACCATTTTAATAATTACTCTAGGTTCCTGCGCAAAAGCCGACCACCATCAGGTCAAATGACTAGAGGTAATTTTTATTCGAATCGAGGACGGAAGTTTTGCAGATATAACTAATTGTTTAAATAAATTATGTAGAAAAAATACTAAATTTGATTGGACAGAACAGTGCGAAAATTCATTTAAAATATTGAAAAATGCTCTTATTTCACCACCCATTCTACAATATCCAGATTTTTCTAACGAATTCGTATTACAAACAGATGCTTCTGGAACAGCGATAGGTTCAGTACTTTGTAACATTAATATGAAACCAGTAGCTTATGCTAGTAGACCTTTGAATAAGGCAGAGTTAAATTACCCTACTATTCAGAAAGAACTGCTTGCTATTGTCTGGAATGTTAAATATTTTCGACCATATCTATACGGACGTAGTTTTACCATAGTAACTGACCATAAGCCACTTATTTATCTATTTGGAATGAAGGATCCATCAAGTAGACTTTTGAAATTTCGGTTAGCATTAGAAGAGTATAATTTTAAAATATCTTATGTTAAAGGCAAAGAAAATGTACTAGCAGATGCTTTGTCACGAATAGTTATAACGTCACAAGATTTAAAGGACATGAATGATAAAATAGTAGCAGTAACAACAAGAGCTCAAGCTAGAAAAATGAAAGAGATGAATGAAAATAAGAATGAAAGTGGTAATGATAGTGAAAAATGCGGTATACCAAGTATCAACCCTAACGATTGGCCTGATCAACCAAAAGTTGTGGAGATACTTAGAATACCGAACGGATCAGTTGAGTTATGTTTGATTGAGGGAGAATTATTAAAGAAAATGAGAAAGAATAAAAGCATAGATGTAGAATCTGAATGCTTCGCATTTATTGCTAATAAAAATGTATTATATGTAAATCTCGATTTTAAAGCACAATACACGCGAGACGTTTTTGTGGAAAAATTGAGAAAATTATGTGAAAAGTTAGAAATAAAAGAGATTTGTATAATAAAAAGTGAAGATAACGCGTTATTCATTAAAAATATGATAGAAGAAATAAAGAGTATTGAAAAGTGGTCCGGACCACGCATTTGTATTTTAAGAGGAATAAAAGGAATAGATAATGACGAAGAAAAACAATTTATTTTAAATGACTTTCATCTGCTGCCAACAAGCGGACATGCTGGGGTACGCAGAATGATTAATAATATAAAACGTAAATTTTACTGGCCAGGAATTGAAAATGACGTCAAGAATTTTGTTCATAAATGTGAAAAGTGTCAAAAATTGAAACACTCTAGGTATATAAGAGAACCTATGGTTATAACAACCACGGCAAGTTTTGCTTTTGAAAAAGTATTTTTAGATATAGTGGGCTCCTTAGATTTAGATTTAGAACATAATAAGTATATCTTAACAATTCAGTGCGAGTTAAGGAAATTTGTCGAGGCTTATCCTCTTAGAAATAAAGATACGGTAAGTGTAGCTAGGAGTTTTGTGAACAATTTCATTTTAAGGTTTGGCATTCCCAAAGTCATCACTACAGATCGTGGAACAGAGTTCATTTCGGAGACGATGGAAGAGGTATGTAAATTACTTAACATAGAAAAACTAAGCTCTACAGCATACCATCACCAAACTATTGGTTCACATGAAAATACGCATAAACATCTAGGTTCATTTTTACGTATACAATGCGATAGTCATCCTGAAACATGGAGCCACTGGCTACCATTTTGGTGTTTCTCGTACAATAATACTGTTCATTCAAGTACAAAATATGCCCCATATGAATTAGTTTTTGGCAAACCATGCGAAATTCCGAGTAGAATTTCTTCTCATATAGAACCATTGTATAATCCAGATAACTATAGTTTAGAGTTAAAATACAGGTTGCAAGTAGCTAATAGAGATGCACGAGAAAATTTGTTAAAGTGTAAAGAAAAACGAAAACTAAAGTATGATAAGAATGTTAATAAAGTAAAATACAATCCAAACGATTTATTATTAGTGAAAAATGAGACAGGAAATAAATTAGAAATTTTGTTATATATGGACCATATATTGTAATAGAAGAACAGGAACCAAATGTAAAAATTATGAAAAATGGAAAAATTGATGTTGTTCACAAGGATAGAACGAAACCTTTTGTTAAGGATAATTAATGTTTACTTTAAGAAAATTTCAGTTACTTATTGATAATTAATATTATAATTAGAAAAAAAAATAATAGTTTGTAATTATATTTTTTTTTTCTTTATTTTGTAGTGGAGGAGGTGTAGTGGTATAGTATCTATGTTATATTATACTTGTAACTTAGTTGGTCAGAATAAATCATAAGTTCAACCAAGACGGTCGTGTTACTTATTTGCACCAGTTCCCCACACCTCATTATGCCGAAATTTCCAAACGCGTATCTTTAAAGACTGAGAAGATCTGTTCAGTGCTTTTGGATCCAGGGTATACCTTGGTGCAAAATTATTTTTTGGCAGTATATGCTTGTGTTACTTCAGAATAAGGCAAAATCACTGTATTATGTGTCCATATAAATTTCGAGGAGTTCCCTCGAATCCTCATGGATCCCCTCATCAGGTCACCACTTTGATGTCAAAAAGACCAATTTGGGATTATACCCTATACATCAAAAAATAATTTTGAAAATCAGTCAACAGACGGCAGAGTAATCGTTGAACATACAAAAAATATGTATATACATATACAGCCAAACGTATAACCGCCTACTTTTTTTGGAAGTCTGTTAAAAAACGCTAGAAATATATTGTATATTGAAAGTATATTAGTTATCATTGTAGTATATTGAAAGACAATCAAATAAAAATTGCTGAAATGAAGCAATAACAAATAATAATATGTCTTACTCACAGGGTTGACAGGATCACCAGGAACTTGAGCGGCATTACAGCAACGACGAGTTAGCAGCAGCTGGCGGCGCGGCGGTGCGTTTCCAGTAACGCAACTAATGTCAGGAACAACAGGAACAGCAGCAGAACGGCGGCAGGAACGGCGGCAGGAACGGCGGCAGGAACGGCGGCAGGAACGGCGGCAGGAACGGCGGCAGGAACGGCGGCAGCATAGGTAGCGGCTGTGCGTATAATTGGGCATTTTTAAAATCTTTTGACCACGGCGAAAACAAGATGTCCCCTGACTTTGTGCTATTATATTATTTAATGAGAACTAGTAAAAATGTCGCGGTAAATGGCAATCGGTAGCAAATTTCATTAAAAATATATATTATTATAAATAGAGAAATGATTGAAAATTAAATCATAATTTACATTAAATAACAAAATGTTACAACAGGTGTGCCAATTTCACCATGTCCTCTGTATACCTTCCTAACTTTGGAATGTCATATCTTGAAATATTCTTATAAACTTATATTAAAATCTTTTATTTTTTAGTTACACAATATATAATTTTGTTAATAATATCTTTTGTTTATTTGTTGTTATATAAAAATATGAAAATAAATCAAATTTTGTTTTGTCCCGGATTTCGAGAAAACCGGAATTTCCGGTAGATAACGTCGTTTTTTATCGACTTCCAAAAAGAAATCATAGCAATTTTGGTACTTTTTGTGATGTGGCAACTATTTTTTGACAGTTAACGTCATTACTGTTTCTGTTTTGGGCCTCTGTCATTAGAAAAATTCGTTACTTCAGTCATCGAGCAACGTGTCCACGAAAACGTCTTCCAGTAAGTAGAGTGTTATTTAATAGGTTAATATAATTGTTTTAAAACGAAAATTATACGAAGTTGCGTATAAAGTATCCAAGAATAAGAAAAGTTTATTTGAATTGCATATTTTAGTAAGTTAAATACAAAATTTTGTAATCTAAGCTCATGATATGTACTTTAGTAACGTCATGTAAATAACGTTACATATAACCGGAATGGATTTTGTAAATAGGGACAAACTAAGCGAGAATTTTTCATTATGAGACATGAAACAGAATTTTCTTTTAAGAAAAATGCACATTTTTCTTAAAAACAGGTGATTGTCTTAAAAAAATGTATGATACAATGCGTACAAATATTCTAAATAACTTCCTTATCTCATTAGCTTTCCAAAAAGGTGCAAATGTCTACATAAAAATATGACGTTGTAGTAAACATATTAGAAGTAAAATGAAATAATGTCTAAATCGATTTATTTGCGATAAGGTTAAAATCAAAGGAAAAACTTGAAATTACGTTTATTGTGTTTAAAAAACATCAATGTTTAATTAAATTTAATAATAAATATTCTACTTTAGGTCTTGTTCAAAATGTGAACCTCTGTTTCTGATACAGGCCCGTAGTCTTCTCCGTACCTCTGTTTTGATTATTCTGGTAGTAAGACTAGCTTTGATTTCTTCTGCTGCATTTCTTATGCGGCTTCTGAGCTCCTCTACAGTAGTTATGGGTGTAGTATACACCAAAGCCTTCATATGACCCCAAAGATAAAAATCACACGGGGTCAAATCGGGACACCGTGCTGGCCAAGGAATTGGCCCGCCTCGACCTATCCAGCGATGTGGGTAAGTTTGGTCTAGCCACTGGCGTACGCCGAGGCGGAAGTGGGCCGAGAAACCATCATGCTGGAAAATCATATTACGACGAGTTGCTATTGGCACATCTTCCATTAAACCAGTAATCTCCTCTCTTAGGAAATGTTCGTACATTTCACCATTTAAATGAGGCAAAAAAATGAATGAGGGTATAATTAATAATGATTCAACTAAATTATTATTAATTATACCCATCCAGACATTTAGACTGAATCTGGTTTGATGGGCCCTTCCTTTTTTCATCCTGGGGTTTTCTCCTTTTGGTGCCCAGTAATGTGTGTTGTGGAAATTGTTTATCCCGTCACGGTCAAATTTCGATTTATCCGTCCACAATATTCTCATGTTTATTACATGTTCATATTTTTATGTACATATTTGTACCTTTTTTGGAAGCTTATGAGGTAAGAAAGTTATTTAAGGTATTTGTACGCATTGTATCATACAACTTTTTAAAGAAAATCACCTGTTTCAAAAGAAAATTCTGTTTCATGTCTCATAATGAAAAATTCTCGCTTAGTTTGTCCGTATTTATTCTTTAAAAATATTATTTGACTCATTGTCGGTTAAAATACATAAAAAAAATCACTAAAAAGACAATTATTTTTAAAAATACGTCATGTCAAAGTCAAAAAGTCAAAAATAAGGAAAAATTTTTTGAAATTTCAATAACTTTGTAAATATCAACTTTCGGATAGGGGATGCCATGAAAAATATTACTGTAAATGAGGTCTACTTTCTGTCTTTCAAAGGAAAGTAATTTCAGGTCACCCTGTATACTTATATATTTATGTTAGGGTCAAATTGTGAATTTTATTTGACACTATCATGAATTACCTAACATTTGGAATAGATTTTATAATAGATTTAATTTCGTAAATTTTCACATTATGTAAAGTTCACATAATTTTTACTTGTCCGCACTTCATTTCATACTGATTTGTATATAATATGTAATCAGCAATACCTTTTCACATTGCACATCTCATAACGCAGATAATTTAAATAGCAAACCTATAGTAATTAGAAATACTATGGTAGTGATTTTAGACATTGACAAAATTTTGACTCGCAACGATTTAAAGCTATTGAAAAGAGCTAAGTGGCCTTGGAGAACAACACACTTTATACGAGCAAAAAAATATCATTACTGCAACACTAAAACAAATGTCGGATTACCTACTCATTTTGTGTTTTTTAGTGACAATCAAATATACTATCTTTTATATCTTTCATTTTTCTGGTGCCAAACTTGTTCATTATTTATTATTTATGACCACTATCCGGAGGACTAATGTGAATATTGCAACAAGTAATACAACTGGGCACTAACTTATATAACTTAGCTTATTTAAAAATGAAGCCAAAGACCGGTGCTGAACGAGCTAGAAAATTTAGAGAGAAGTTGAAGAGGATCTCGAAAAATATAAAAATTATAAAAAAAAACAAAGAGAATTAGTTGCTAAGTCACGGAAAAAATTAATGATTTAGATGATAATGAGAAAGAAAAGCAAAGGGAACAGTGGAGGAAACAGAAAAGAAATCAGAAAGAAAGAGAAAAAGCATCAATTGATAAAGAAAACGCACCAATATAAAAATTAACAAGTAAAGTAAAAAACAGAGAATATGAATAAAAGGTTGAAAAGGAGTTATTAAAACTATCACAGAGTCCAAAAAAATCAGCTAAAGTTAAATACCGTCATCAATCGCCTAAAAAAGCAGTTAACACGCACTAAGCAAAAAGTAAAAGGTTTGGAAATATCTAAAATTATAACAGAAAAAGAATTAAAGAACCTGAAAGATTCGGTATAGGAGACTTACGCAGATTGCAAGACACTTGTAGAGAAAAGGATAATAAAAAAAAGCAATGAAATATAAAAGAAAATCTGGATTGTATATGCCGAATATGTTCGGTCTACAATCTAAAATAAGATTTTTTAACCGTAACATCAATTACAATAATAGGACGTTACAGTTATTTTACTCTTCATTGCTTTTATGCAATTAGCATTTGAGTTTCAGTAGTGAAAAATTTATAGTATTTTAATCGTTTTTTATTTTTTAGTTCGAGAAAATATAGCAGCATTCTATCTTCGAGATGACGTATCTAGATGTGCAGCTGGTAAGGTAAAAGAAAAATAAACAAAAAATGCAAATAAGGTATTTACTCGACACCATTCCCAACATATATCGTATGTATGTACTCGTAGAAGTAGGCGGAAAAAGAGTTTTATTACATTTTATCGTTGTAAGCCTTTTTATGTTATATCGCCCACTCTTACTGCTAGGGATCGAAAGTTCCGATCAATTATTTCTTACAAAAATATTGACGAAGTGGTAAAATCTTTTTCATGCTATGAAACATCATTTAACTGTATGCATGGTTTTTGTGAGATTTGCAAGAATCCGCGCTTTACGTTTAATGATGATAAATCCAATGATAGTATTAAGTGGTAAAAATGGGTAAGAACAGACCACAAATACAAAAAATCTGGTAAGGAATATGTAACCAAAAAAACAATCAAGCAAGAACAAGTGGGTACTGTCACTGAATTAATATCCCTATTTTTAGAAAAAATACCAAACTTTAAAATACACTTTTATAACTGGAAAGAGCAGCAAAAACAGTACCGAAAATGTGTTCAGAATCTAAAGAAGGGTGAGATTGCAATATTGTGTGACTTCTCGGAAAACTACGAATGCAAATATGCACATGAGGTTCAATCGATTCATTTTGGCGTATCCAAAAATTCAATTACGCTTCATACCGGTGCAATATTTTTTAATGATAAATGTCAAACATTTGCAACAATTTCTGATAACAATTGCCATGAACCTGAAGCTATCTGGGCACATTTATTGCCAGTAATTAAATTTGCAAAAGATCGTTACCCTGATATTTCTATTATACATTTTTTTCGGATGGCCCCACGAGCCAATATCGGCAAAAGAAAAATTTTTACCTTCTTAATTTACATGTAAATTAAATCTTAACTATTCAACATGGTCGTTCTCCGAAAGCGGACACGGTAAAAGCGTGGCAGAAGGTGTCGGAGGTAGCGTAAAACGCCAATTAGATAGGAGAGTCTCCTACGGTTGCGATATCACTAATGCAACCGAAGCTTACAACTTATCAACAAAAATGAAATCAGTAAAATGTTTTTTATACGGACGGAATATATATTATTTATATCATACGGACTCAGACTACATTGCAAAACTTATTCCTTCCAATATAATCACTGTTCCTGGTACGATGAAATTGCATCAAATAATTTCCACATTCAAAAATACCATCAAATATCGCTTGATTAGTTGTTTTTGTGGTGACACGCCTTGTCACCACAAAATGGTTTATGTAACAGTTATAGTCCTAAGTTACATAATCTTGTTCCTAAAGAATCAATTTCTAAATCAGAATCAAAAAGACAAAAAGTTAATTTAAGTAATGAAAGAGGTAACAGGACGACAGTTGAAGAATCCCGCCCTAATGAATGTAACATAAGTAGTCTAGCTGATCTTGAGGACCAACCCATTCTTATAACTGTGCCTTCAGTGTTAGAATTCGATCTACCTTCTCCATCTCCGTCAATTGATAACCACTCAAATTGATGTGTCGAATATTAGTTATGATGGTGATACCAATTTTGATTTTGAGAGCAATAGAACTTATGATCTTCCAAAAGTATCTATTCCAAGTCCTAAAGGTATCAAAAAACGCGTCCGCGTTTTGTATCCTGGTGACCCCCCACCACCAGCTAAAAAAGTAATTGCAAGCTCTCTTTTGTGCAATGTTTTGTTTGTGCAAAAAATATTGGCTTAACCTGTAAGTTATGTCAAAAAGAACCAAAGAGTAAAATAAAGTGGATGGTTTGTAAATACTAATATATATGTCTGAAATGCAGTGGGACAGTTATTTTTGATTACATATGTCCTCCTTGTCTTTGTGAATCAGATGAGAATTAAAGTGTATTTTTAATTAAGTGCATATTATATAAATTATTTTGTAATATTTTAAAAATTAATACATGCTAGACTCGCAGGATGACACTGTTAGAAGTTTTATTCCTATGTTAGTGAAAGTGATCAGCTTTAAAATATTACTAAAATATACCTATTTGATACTATAATATGATACCTTTGTTTAAATAATTGATACTTAAATAATAATTAAGTCAACTAGTTAAAAAATAGGCAGTCACGATTAGGCAGTCACGGCAGGCAGGTACTGCCACATTTGGAATCTCGACTTACCTTGAAATTTCAATTAGCCATCAGAAAAAAAAATATTACTTGACATATTAAATAGGTTCTAAAGGTTTTTTAATGGCTGATTGAAATTTCGAACCCCTTACGTGAGAATCTAAATGTGGTCAGTAATTCCGACATCAGAACGACTGCCAATTTAGGAAATTTATCGTTTTATTTATTATGTGTTACACATGTGATACATAGGTATCAAAAAGTTTTAAAATGTATTATCACATTTTACAGCTGAGCTGTTATTTTGACCGGTCATTCTGATACGTACATATACGTGATAGTATCATACTTTTATGTATAATTTTGTAATGTATATTACAAATTTATATGGCGTCATTTTGCCAACACTGTGTTATTAATTTAACATAAAATTTGTGATTGATATTTTGTGATTCTAATTAAGACTGATTAAATTGTAATAAGTAGACAAGTTTATAAAAAAAGTTGTATTTGTGAACTCAACTTTATGTTCCTATTAGTAACTAAGAATTCCAATTAGTAAGCAGTATGTTTTTTTCCAGAAAATGTTATTTTTCTTTGTTAATAAGAAGATGATTAAAGTAATAAATAAATATTGTTTATTTGGATTTATTTCATCTAAATCACCAAGAGACTGTCGTATATACCTTGTTATTTTTTAATAACAGAGTATAATTCGGGTACAAAATGAAACAAATGTTACTAATCGGAGGTAATTTAATCATTATTTTATAGAAAAACGATAAATATTGTTTTTGTTTCCTCTTATTGTCAATGTAACTAATAAGATTGATACGAGAATTACAAAAAAATATAATATAATTGTTTCTTTTATTCAAAAACACATTTTAAAAGAGTTGCTAATTGGAACGACTTTTGTCCTAAGGGGTCTAGAAAAATTCATTTTTCCACATAATTGCTAGTTCAAATATAGCATATGTGGCATGCCACATGCCATTGGAAAAAAATGCCATAATTAACACAAAAAAATAACATTCCGGTTAGGTTCAAAAGAGTTCAACGGGTGAAAAGATTTGAAAAATGCCCATTTTGCACCAGCAAGATGTCGGGATGCAGGACACAGGACTGGTCTGCAGGGTTATGAAGTAAGGCTGACTGTCGAGACTCAGTATGCACAAGAGTTTGACGAAGTGGACACAGAAATAATTTGGACACTGTTCAATATATCACTCACTGTAATCGTCGGTCCTTACGTCCCAATGTGGTTTTCAACTCCTGTTCATGAATTGTTGGTTTATTTCACTTATAAGATGTAGCACTAAGTAGAGGTGTTACTATTTAATCGGAATTCACTGTATAGATTTTTGAGATAACAATATTACTGACGTATTCCTAATACGTTTCCTTTAAGTTTTTTAACCTTTTGTTATAAAATTCAAGGATTATCTAATTAATTTGATTTTTTTGTAAGAGCTCGACTTTTCTGTGTGCTATCAGGCAGGCGCCATCTTTCGCCATCATTTGTGCATGCATACATCGTAGCATTCGTCCGTAATTTGCTTAAAACTACCCGTTTAATAACGTAATATTTCCTGGTATATTTTAATTTAACGGTAATATTTATAATATAATTCAATTAATATTAAAAAATGAATGTAATAGAACAAAATACCTAAAATGCAGTGATTTTTTTTTGGGGGCTTTTGGGGACTTCTAAGTTGACTAGCTTTTTTGATAGTTTTCAGTAAGTAGTTTTTAGTAGAAATCGACGCGAGTTTAGTAGTTTTGCAAAAACAGAGCTGGCAGCACTGGAACCAATCGCTTCATCGTCATCGTCCATCCGGCCGACTATCGGATACGATCTCGAAATTGCACACAGACGATACGATTTTGCATCCGTTCAGGCCGAACTGAAAGAAAACCGGACCGTATATGGGACCACTTATACTATGTAGTGATCATAATTTGTTTGAATTTCAAGTGCATTGAGCGATGCAGGATGCTTTTGGTTTATAAATAAACAGCCTTTACTTACTTTTACTTTTTTTTACTAACTTTACTAGCCTTTAAAAACTTAAATTTTGTGCCGTGCAACTCCGTGAACGCGGAAAACTCATTATTGTAGTGTGGATTTATTATATCATTGTGTGTAAGACAATTTCTGGTGTGTGTAAATTCGGTACGTACGTGTACATCTGACACGAAGATTTCAATGTAACGGACTCGGGCACACGGTGTGGTGTGCGGCACACCGATTTCGGCGTACTATTCGTTGCCGCATTTTTCAAGCACGTCAACCAGTATCTTGTCAAGCTCCGCAACCAATCATATAACTATGGGAACAGCAAGCATATGCCATTATGAAACTTACAGTAATCATTATCATCATCTGGTGTTGGTGTATCGTATGAAGATACATCAACTTATATACAATATGACAATGCCTAATGGAAGTTTGGCGTGTATACAATAGGCTACTTGACCTTGTTTTATTTATGTCCTTAACGCTTCATAATTGTTTCATTGCTCAAAAAAAAATTCAGTACATTATTTTAAAACCTAAAAACTTGCAAAAAATATTTTAAAAATATACTTTTAAAAACCGCCGAAAACACCATTCGCCATGTTGGTTGATAGATTATGTGTGCTGTATAAATTAAGTAAATGTAAAGTTATGAATTTTAGAACAAACATGAAAAAGAATACAGGAAAACCATTTTGAGCTAATTCAATATAGCATGGAATTAGAGGAAACAAAATACATAAATAACGACTTTATATGATGTCATGAACTATTCATTTAAAGAAGCACGTTCCGTTTCACTACTATATGTGTGTTTGTGTTACGGGTAAGAGTAAATTAAACGAGGAATTACCAACGTGACAAATTATATTTAAAAAAAGGGGACGTGGGCAGAAGGCAAAAAAAAACCTGGTTTAGCCTCTTGGTGTCTGTAGGAATCGGAGGGGCTTTAACCACACGGGCAACTTAGCTGGATCCGGGAATGTAGGCAGCACGTGGCGCGAGGAGCCTAACTCCTGTAGCTTCTCTGTCTCTCTGACGTTCAGGCCGGTATGTTCGCCGCGACGTAGTTCGTCCAAGGGGCGGTGCAGACTGGGTCCGAAGCCAGTTAGATCACTTATCCAGTTAGTAACTAGCCATAAGTCCATGTAAAACGGTGCCTTGAACTCGGAGTATAGGTCCCTGGAAAAATCCATACAAAAATGTGGAGTAGGAGTCCCAAAGCCGCCATGATCATAACCCCAAACGATCAATCACAAAATAAAGGGTAAGCAAAATAAAAGATGATATAAAGAACAATTAAAGTATGGATACAAATATCCTAATATTATAACAATGCAAAAACGGAAAGATGAAACTACAAATGAGCACATGATTTGGCCAATCAAATTTTAACAACTAAACAATGTTATAATTTACATGAAAAAATCATGTTTTTTATTACAAGCGTGATTTACCAAATAAAACTTCACAACACAAATACAAAAAAAATCACCGTAAAAACGGGATTAAGAAATATAACGACTACAGTGAGTGAAGTGAAGAAGTGCCTAAAATATCCATCTTCGCCTTTTTTTTCTTAACATTTGACAACTAAAAAACTATAGCGTAAAGAGAAAAAATCCAAAAATTAAAATAAAAAGATATTATAATAATAATTAATATATTATGATAATAATACAAACTTACTGTATTTTAATTATTATTCAAAATTAAATAATTATTTTTTAAGACTTTAAGACGGAAGTAAAATCGATCTATGAACCAAATAATAGAGGCTTACGCCGTTTTAGTAAGGACGTGCGCCGATAGATGGCGCTAAAGCATCTGAATGACTAAAATAATAATTAAGCATACAAAACATAGATGACGCGAGTAACGCCGAAATAATTGATTTTACGGGGAGGAAGTGTAACTATGTTACAACTTACAACATCCTCTCCGGAAGTTACATCGAGATGTTTTCATCAGTAAAAATTAAAAAACGAAAACACATATTATTATTTTTAAATCAACTTTATTTATCAATCTTAAGTTTTTAATTTATGATATCGCTAGAATACGTTTACCTAAGCCAAGTACAAAATTTTGTATTTTGAAATTTTTTTCGAACGAATTTTTTTCATGTATTTTTTATTTGTATCAATCGAAGTAATTACCCATGCAATCAATGCATCTTTGCCAACGCAGTGGTAGTTTATTGATGCCCTTCTTAAAGAAATCAGCTGGACGGGAGGCAACAAATTCTTCAAAAGCATTTTGTACTGCCTCTCGTATTGATTTTTTTTCCCGCCAAGAAGTTATCCAAATTCTGGAAAAAGTAGTAGTCTGTAGGCGCAAGGTCTGGCGAGTAGGGCGGCTGACGGAGAGCTTCCAACCCCAGTTCTTGCAACTTGGAAACCGTCTGCTGTGCAGTATGAGGTCGCGCGTTGTCGTGCAGGAGCAGCGGAGACGAGCGATTGACCAATGCTGGTTGGATATGTGCCAGCTTCTCCATCATTGTGTTCAGTTCTTCACAGTACAAACTGCAGTAATGCTCACCCCGTTTGGTAAGAAGCTGTGATGAATCACACCGGCGCTAGACCACCAAACAATGACCATCACTTTTCTAGGGGTAAGTTTTCGTTTAGGGCATTGTTTAGGTGCTGAACCAGGATCCTACCAACTTGCTGAGCGCTTGCGGTTATCAAACAGAATCCATTTTTCATCGCAGATAACAATGCGGTTCAAAATTTCTTCATTTGTGTGTCTGTTGAGCAGTGCAAGGCACGTCTTGACGCATACTTCGCGCTGGCGATCATTGCGTTCGTGGGGCACCCATTTTTCGAGCTTTTTTACATTGCCAATTTGACGCAAATTGACCAATATTGTTTTGACGCTAACGTCGAAAGCTGCTGCTAATTCAGCCGTAGATTGTGTATCATCAGCTTTCACAATCGCCTTTAATTCGTCATTGTCGACCAAAGTCTTCGGACGACCGCGAGGTTCATTTTTCAGGTCGAAATTTTTAGAACGGAAGCGAGCAAAGCAATAACAGGTGGTGCGTTGGTTTGTAGTGTTAGCTCCGTAAACGTCGTTGATGTTGCGTGCCGCTTGTGCCGCGTTGCTGCCACGACGGTACTCATATTCCATAATTACTCGAATTTTTAACGTGTCTATGATGACGAAAAAGATTGAAATACGATGAAAATGTAACACTAATCAATAAACAAATGACTACTTTTGGAAAAATAATTGTTGTGTTTGTTGTTGTGTTGTTAAAATAAAATGCCATGTTTTAAAATAAAATTGATTTGAAAATAGAATTCCTTAGCCAAACAAAAATTATTTTGATTTGAAATGGCCAGTACTGCAGAACGGCAATTTCATAGGTACGAGTAAATACCTATTATGGGTCAAGTAGCCTATTATAAATTCCAACGCTTATTAATCGTAAACAAGGTGTTTAAAAGGTCGAATCAAGAATATAATAGAAATCCAGAAATGCATGGATACAAAAATGGTCAAGCTAAAGTCGTGGTCGCACACATAGATCTGATAGATGATAAGTATTACTACTGAGTCACACCTACTAATGTCATCTAAGCGTTAGTTCAGACCGAGATGCGTCGCGTCGTGTCGAGTGAGCTGACCTAAGGGTCAGCTTAGGCCTAGTAAAGTTTCTAGAAAATGCGTATATTCGTCATACACATGCATACCCCAAGATAGATACAGACGGCTAGGATTTGACATCGACTGTTCTGAATCTTATAGGTAAAGTAGGTAGTAATCATTGTTTAATATTATGTAGTCAAATATTATTTCCTCACACTAAACACAACGAATGTGACTATCGAACGTAGTAATAAAAGTGCTAATAATTTATTTAATCTGCATGTTTTAATTAAAAACTATACGGGATTATTTATTATGGAACACTAAAAAACGGATGAACCGATTAACCGATTTTAATATAGTTTTTTTGTTTGAAAGCTGACATGATTGATGTTGGATTTGCAGGCTGGATTGTGAGTAAGGTGTTTTTAAATGCTTACAGCATTAATTAATCCAACGTTTCGTTGGATGCTTTAAGTTTAAATATGACCGGCGCAGCGTTAGATTCAACGCCACGGGAAAACGCTGCTCGAGGGAACGTAGTGTGAAAATAAATTAAAAGAAGAATTAAGCTTACTATTCTAAAAAAACAAAGTGGGGAGTTTTACCGGGGAATTCAATGGGTGACGTTGTGGATTTTGTATATATTTCATATTTTTTTGTTATTTCGGTTCTTATTGTGTAATATTGGTAGAATATTAATCATTAAATATTCGATAACGTGCACAAGTGTGGGCAAGTGGTACAACTTCAAAAAACGTGCTATTTTGTGTTCCTCGAGAACTGCCCAGAAACTTTCAGTAAAGCTTCTACCACTTTACTGAATCGACTGGCTTGACTCATTAACTGCACTGACTAACTATTTGTACTTTGACTAGACTTTAGACTTAACGATTTAGGACTACGGCTTTGAAAATTGAAACGAAAATTCTATCCCCACCTTTTTAACTTGACACTGGCAAATGATTTTAGGCCGACGCCATATTATATTTAAATAAATAAAAAAAACAAAGTGTCAGTTGTCAGATGCACTTTTCTAGCACTTGCGAGTTGCGAAAACGTTTTGTTTTGGTTTTAAAGTTAAATTTGATGAGGAAGTACTAAGTTATATCTCTTAAACAGCTATATTTTGATAGCGAAATCTTGGATCCTTAATTCAAGTGCAGCAATACAAAAATATGGAATTGGTGAGTTGTAAAAAATGGTAGCATCATTTTTGGATTGTAGATCAACGACCCAAGCCACGATGTTCTCAATATTGCAATGCGACTCAAGTCTAAAATGTAATGTTTACTTTAGATTTTTGAGTCTTAAAATCACTAAAACCTAACTACTAAAATAATTTATTTTAAAATAGCCTAACCTACAAAAATACCACAAACTGGAAGTACACACACACAATACACAATGGAAGTTACAATAATTTATAATTAAATTATATTAATGTATATTTTACATATTTATTAGAACTAAATCAAGCACAATATATTTTAATAATGAGCCAAATGAAATCGGCAGTTTGGTGAGCAATTATAAGTGTGGTCAATAATGTCCATCGGATGTGATCCGCTTGTATAGCTGGTAACACATTGTATAATAATTGTAATCAGTAAAATAGTACAGGTGGTGTTCGCAGGCATTTCTAAAACTAACACAATATATTATGACAGTTGAGACAGTTGTTTGCCCCCAACATTCATAGCCTCGAGATATTTTTAAAATAAAGATATAGATGTATAAAAAGCAAATAATATTAAAAGTTTGATCGTGATGGTCAAACTGATGGCTTCAAAGTGCTTTCATCAATATAAAGGCAACTCATGTGAGTTTAAAAGTATAATAAATTTCTTGTGTTGGCTGAGACCAGGAATATGTCAACAAACTCAAACTTTTCATTTATAAAGGTTTATTTTAAAATATTTTTAAAAGGCCTTTTTACCCAAAGAATGGAGGGTTGTTCTTTGAATGTATGTATTGATTAGGAATGTTATGAATATGAATGTTGGGATCTGAGTGCATGTTTCTGTCTCTACTCACCGTGGAGATGTTAACTACAACTTCCCTAAACTTCTACCATTATTTCAAAAGCAAAATTAGCCATATCGGTTTAGCCCTATTCGAGTTTTAGCGAGACATTGGAATTGCCATCTACTGTCTGATGTTATATTGGAGTTGGTTATGGTTACAGATATGTTTTTATTTTGGATAAGATGTTTCTTTTATCATTACTGAGCTCCATTACATTTCGTCCTAGTATGGATGTATGTGGGTATGTTTCTTTGGTATGCCTTACAGCCTAAATGACTTGATGGATTTCAGCTTGAAAGGTGTCATTAGATTGTATGTATAAAGGAAATATGACAACCTCTGTGGCTCTGGTTCAGCGCGTTGGTGCTCAAGCCGGGTGTCTCAGGTTCGAATCCTGCCAAAGGAACAAAAAGTTTTTCTGTGTTCTTGGGTCATGTATATTAAATATGTGTATAATATAATAAAAATCTTAAATATATGTATATACTATAAAAGTATTATATATACTACCCGTTTTCTGGTACCTGTAACATGTTCTTCGGATACTTAGCATGGGGCCAGTTTGACGTGGTATGAAACATCCAATAGATATTATATTATTATTATTTTATTCATTCTGTTTTTAACCCCCGAAAAAAACAGAGGAGTGTCTGTATGTGGCATTGTAGCTTCCAAACGGATGAACCAATTTTAATCTAGTTTTTTTTGCATAAAAGATGATGTGATTGATAGCATTCTTAGTTAAATTCATCATCATCAACTCCCTTACTTCTTTTCAATGATGGGGGCTCCTCAATTGTTCATTCAATGCAGCACATGTAGTTAGTATATTTGGTGACAGTTGCAGGGTGCGGGTGTGATGAGTGCTGTGGTTGAGCCGGCGACGGGCGTGGACTACGCGGCTCTGGCGGCGGCGGGAGTGGGCGCGGGGGTGCAGGCGGCGGCGGGCCCGGGGGTGCAAGCGGGCGCGGGCGGTGAGTGTGCAGCGGGAGCGGGCGGCGACACTGTCCCAGCACGTCTAACGCTCCGGCGTGTGCTCGCTGTTGCAGGCGCGGAGCGGCGCGGCGGCGGCCGGGTGACGTCACCGAACCACGCGACTTACACCCACTCAGTGACCACCGTTCTGCTTTCTGTTTCAGGCTAGATATAAGTTAGGTTTTGCGAGGCTGCGCCCGCGCCGCCCGGAGCGCCGTCGCACTCGCCGGCCACACAATGTACCTACTTTGTTATTTCATTATTATGTTGTCTGTGTGAACGATGTATGTGTGCTCTGAGGCCTGACAGAATATTGACAATGTACATACAAATTTATAATATGTATTCTTTGTACAAAACAAAGAACAAGTCATATGTCTACTAAATTTTAATGTTTAATGATGAATATAGGTAACTATATAATTAGCTATTGCATCTTGACAGTGTGGATGTGTGCACAATGCACATAGTGAAAGAGCGTTTGTGTGTGTGTGCATGTGGAGAGTTCTTTGATCTGCTTGCCTGCTGTGCTCGGTACTGCCTTGTAAACACATAATGACATTCAATATACTCAAAATACCTAATACTTGCTGTGTAGTAATAATCTGATAATGAGTTTTTCAAAAGGGAAAGCAATATGTGGCTACGTTATGGACATAACATTACAGTCAATAGTCAAATATATTAGCAACTTAGGGCCCTCGGGGATGGCAATAGTGGTTCCAGTATGCATACTTTGGGTGCTGACCTATACAGACTCTGATGGCATCACCATCCTAGTTAAGGCCCTATCTATATACAGGCCGGTTACAGGTTAAGTCAATGTAAGTCCTTTAATGCAAGGTTTTCCAACCTTTTTTTCACGGTACCCCCCACCTTCGGAATTATAAATAATGCTTTACCCTGTGACATTTTATTGCAAAATGGCATTTTTATCCATAATTATTAATTTATTTCCATACAAATCTTTTTGTATGGAAATAAATATCATGACGTGCCGAAAATAGCGACTGACGAAGCGATATAACAGTCTTAAAGAATCTATGTCGAGTTGACCTGTAACCCTGTGACTATCAGGCAGATGTCCTACTTACTGAGGGCCCTATAATTGAGTGCGGTACCGAGCGCGGTGGGCGGCGGCGGGTCACGGCCGAGTCTCACAGGTCTCGTGTTGCAGGTTTCCTCGACGTGCCCGTCTACGACCTGCGCCAGCTGGGCGATGTCTTCACAGGTAAATCATAGTAAAAATGCACTCCTCCCCTTCACCGCAACATTACAACATTATACTGTGCTCATAATTAGAATGTGTTTATTTGCACAAGAATGCTCAATATTTTCTTCTAAGATGTCGAGCCCGACAGGGTAAATATTAATTATGTAACTACTTACCATGTGGATTGCAATTAATTTATTTGATTTATTGATATTAATAATATGCTCACGGCGGTCTCCATAAGGATAGGCACTATGCACAGGCCCAGGACCTTTTATTTACCTTGTCATTTTTATTTTTTACTATGAGGTCTGAGGATAGGTTAAAGTTTAAACTATTTTTCATACTAACGAATAAAAATTTAGATGGCAGAATAATGTTTGCTGGGTCAGCTAATATACTATATTATTCATAATGTTAATATTTAAAATCAGGTCCGGGCGCGAAGTGCTCGGCGCTGCCGGCGATCCTGGGTGGATCGCTGCCGCGGCTGAGCTCGGAGCAGGCGGATGCAGTCGCGCGCGCCAAAAAGTTCGCCATGGAGCAGAGCATCAAGATGGTGCTCATGAAACAGACGCTCGCGCACCAGCAGCAGCAGATGGCCTCGCAGCGCACGCAGGTGCAGCGCCAGCAGGCGCTCGCGCTCATGTGCAGGTCATAAAATATTTTTTGTCGTAAATTAGTCCTCATAAATGATTCGCTGTCGTTGTTTTTTACTCTATGATGATAAGCGATACGTGAGACTCCCGCTTCGGCTGGTCGAGTTCGTGATTCACAGCTGAAAAGACCTGACTGCATCTAACCTACACTATCACGTTATATGCTATGCTGCTAGAGGATATTACATAAATATATAGCACTATGACGTCGTATTCCAGGGTGTACGTGGGGTCGATATCGTTCGAGCTGAAGGAGGACACCATCCGCCAAGCGTTCCTGCCGTTCGGGCCCATCAAGTCGATCAACATGTCGTGGGACCCCGTTACGCAGAAGCACAAGGGCTTCGCGTTCGTTGAGTACGAGATACCCGAGGCCGCGCAGCTCAGTCTCGAGCAGGTAACGACAGGGACTGGGACAAGTCTACATAAGATATTATGTAGACTTGCTTTTCACAGTCCCTAATGTATTTAAACGAATAATATTCATGTGTGGGGTTTAAAGCTCAATAAATACTTAATACGCGCACATTAAGTGTCATGTGTGCATGCTTTGTAGAATAATGAAGTATATCCATTATTCATTGTGTTACTATGGTATTTGCGCCACAAAATTGTGAATAGCCAAGTAGCAATCGCTTATTACGACGTATTATAGCAATAGCAACCAAAGAACCTCAACTATAAATTACCTACCCCAACCCGGCTGGTCCCCATGGGGCAGTATGACCACTACCCTTATTTATTTAAACATGCCAGGTCAAAATCACCATGGTCAATAATACATATCTATGCACCCACAGCGACACACACAACAAGCGAGACAGAAAAGGAAGATTTTTATATGACCTTAAATGACACTTTGATAGACGCAGAGGCAAAATAAATTCTAATGGACATATATTAATAGAACTGGCTCATGAAAATAACCTGAAAATCATGAACGGATATTACAAAAGGACTTAGATTTCTCCTGATGGTAAATACACTAATGAGATAGATTACATACTCACCAATATTCCAGTATACTTCAATAACGTAGAAGTAATTAACAAACTAAACTTTAGTACAAACCACAGAATGGTGAGAGCAACTCTAAACATAAGTCATAAATAAAAATTAACAACGCCTAACATACTGGATCCTCTCCCGGAAGAAATAATGTCAGAATTCAAAACAATGATCAAATACCAAACCACTACAGCAAACAACAATAATGTACAAGACTTGAATATTAGAAAACTATTAGAAACTTTCTAACATTATTTTTTTTCTAACATACTAGAAAAGGCACTCATATCCTTAGGAGACATAATGCGAATACAGTACAAAGGTAGGGATATGGTAGGGCAAGAAAGCAAGAAAAGTAATAAAAAAAACGAAAAACAACCTGAAAGAAATAGAAGACATCAGCAAAAAAAAATATAAACATAAGAAAACACAAGAAAGTTCTCAGACTGAGACGAATAAGACAAGAAAAAGAAAAGACAGGCGGTATAAAGAAAGCGCCTATCATTAAAAGAATAAATCATTATAATACATGGATTCCTGAAATCAAAACAGTAAAGGTGTTGAATACACAACTAAGCAAAGGAAAACAATAAGTAAAACAGCGACAGATTTCTACTGAACCTTATATAGCTTAGTGGACACAAAACCAAATGAAGTGTCTACACTACAGACGAAAAAGAAGAAATCCCTGACATGCTACAGGCAGAAACCAGGAAAGCTATCATGTCGCAAAAAAAGTAAAGCATCCGGAAAAGACAAGATAACAAATGAACTCCTAAAGGGACCGCTAGGAGTAATACTTCAGCCATTAACAGAGCTTTTCAACATGATAATGAAAACTGAATCAATACCTCAGCAATGGACAAAATCAATTATAATACTCCTACACAAAAAGGGGGACAAAAACAAAATTGATAACTACAGGCCCATTAGTCTAATGGCAAACACTTACAAAATCTTCAACTAAAATAATCCTAGACCGTCTAACAGAGAACCTAGATGAACCTAAAGAACAGCCAGGCTTTCGTAGCGACTTCTGTACGGTAGACCATATTCATTCTCTAAAACAACTAATAGAGAAACAAAATGAATATGGGAAGCCATACTATATCGGATTCGTTGACTAAAACAAATCATTCGACTCTTTAATCCACACTTCTATTTATAAAGCCCTAAAAAGGCAAGGAATACAACAAAAATATATAAACATAATGAAAAATATATACAGCAACAGTGTAGCGAAAATACAACTGGAAGGCATAAGTGAGGAGTTCAAAATTTAGAATGGAGTAGGACAATGTGACCCTCTCTCCACAAAATTATTCACGGCTGTTCACTCGAAGATATATAAGAAATTTAGGTAAATGGGCAAAATACGTCACACCTTATATTGGCTGATGATTTAGTGATATTCGCAAATACATCATCAGAAGTACAAAAAATCCTCACCGAACTAAACACTGAAAGTTTAAAAGCTGGGTTGTCAATGAATACTATTACAACCAAAGCAATGACTAACAGAAACAAAGAGGTTATAGCGATAGGAAACGAAATAATTAAGTATATTGAACAATATGTATATCTTGGCCACATTATTTCACCAAATTCGCTCTAAAGGAAGTCATAAACAAAAATGAAACAATACCAATATCTGAAAAGGCAAAAGTATTCAATACATGTATCCTCCCAGTGCTAACATACGGATGCCAAACTTGGGGTCTGACAGAAAGTAACGACCAAAAACTAAAAGTATGTCAAAATGGTATGGAAAGAAGTATGTTAGGCGTAAAGTTAAAGGATAAGATGGAAACTCAAAGACATAAGAAATATAATGAGTCACAGGTGGAACTAAAAAAGCGAGAACATTTAAATGGCGCTGGACAGGCCACATGATGAAAAGGCACATCTAACAAAAGTACAAAGGAAAACGGACCAAGGATTTGACTGAATGGTATCCGAGTCACGGAGAGGAAAAGAGGAAGGCAACACAAACAGTGGGAAGATGACCTACCAAAGAACTGGAGAAGAGAAAGATTGCAGAGACTTATGACAACCTACCAAACAAAAAGAAAAATAAGAATGAAAAATCAAAATTAATAAAAAAACCAAAATGAAATATGTCAATAATATTTAATGTTTTATGAAATGTACATACTATTGTTAGGAATAAAGGATTGTCTTATCTTATCTAATATTATATTTATGCGAAAGTTTGTGAGTATGTTTTTTATATTTTCAATCTGTAACGGCAGGACGGATATAAATAAAACTTGGCACATAGATAGTCTGCGGTCTGGATTAACACATATGCTACTTTCTGTCCGTGTCCCGGTGTAATGAAGGGTTTCCTCGTGATTTCCCTTTGTGCGAAATAAGTCGCAGGCAACTGCTAGTCATTAAATAAATTATTAACGATTTCTTCTTTAGATGAACGGCGTGATGCTGGGCGGGCGGAACATCAAGGTGGTTGGGCGGCCGTCCAACATGCCGCAAGCGCAGGCCGTCATCGACGAGATACAGGAGGAGGCCAAGGTCTTTACAATTACTACTTTCTTTGGTTAATAATATATATATATAAGGAATCGTGTTAAATTGGAATTTGAAATTGAGATTTGGCTGAAAATTGGTGGGCAGGTAGCTTAGAACCAGGAGACAGACATAGGATACTTCAGTGCCCCGCCGAATCTGTCTGTATGTTCGCGATAATCTGAACAAGTACTGAAAATATTTTCATGTCGTTTACATTTACCGACAGACTGGTTCTTTAGGAAGGTTTAGGTCGATAATAGCGATAATTTTTGAAGGTGTCGGAAAAAATCAAACCGTCTGGGAACTTTCATCGCAAACGCTGCCTAACCTAACCTGGAGATAAATAACAAAACAATGTTATGGTGAAATTGTGTCTCTTGTATAGTCTACAAATCTTTTAAGGATAGGTTACTATTCTAAGTTTTAAAAAAATATCACAAATAATGTGGTATTTTTAGAAGCTATTTAGACGGATACAATTTAATTAACCTTATCTAGGAGAGTATATCTAGGAGATATCTTAAAATTAAAAAGTACGTGTGAAAATTTATTATAAAGTAAGTATATATTTTTACTCTGTACTATTACTAAACACACCGGCATATTTAGCGGAACACAAAAAAAAGGTCCATAATTTAAAAAATTATGGTTTTATTTTAAAATCTACTTACTACACTTCTTTTGTTATTTAAAGTTTCATTTGTTTTACTTAAAATGAGATCACATTAAGAACAGATGTTGCGAGTAAAGGCTATTTGTGAAAAATGGTACATTTTTGAACTTTTCATGTAACCGGGAAAAGTGAAAATTAATATTAAAATAACAATTAATTAAATTAGAAAAATGGTGATTCATATCGCGTATTTCCTCCACGTGCTCTTATTAAAGTTACTACCCGTCTAGGCATACTGAGAATGATGTTATCGATGGTCTCCTGGGATAGTCTCCGCCATTCCTCAACTACGGCGATTCGCAGTTCACCCACGTTGGCAGGAGCTGGAATTCTGGACTTAACTTTTCTTTTCAGCAAGTCCCAAACGTGCTCTATTGGGTTCATATCCGGTGATCTCGCCGGCCACTCCATAACAGTGATATTCATATCATTAAGATAAGCTTGAGTTACCCGAGCGGTATGCGGCCGAGCATTATCCTGCATAAAAACAAAATCGTCACCGATATATGGGGCAAACGGTACGACATTTTCTTCTAAAACTTCTCTGATATAGCGCGGTCTGCAGTCGGACTCCCTCTGTCAATCACTACCAAGTCTGTGCGAGCTCCCAACAAATGCCCGGCCAAACCATTATTGATCAACCACCGTATGCAACTGTAGTTTCTCCATTGGTCCGCGTTCCAAAGTCGATGTACCTGAGCAAAAGTTAGCCTGTTTCTACGATGATTTACCTCGAGCCTTGGAGCCTTGGCGGGCACAAATGAACCCAAACCAGCTTCTTCGAACCTTCTTCGTACCGTACGCTCACTTACGGTTACACCCCGCACTGCTTCTAACTCATGTCGGACTCCAGGCCGTGAAACGGGGGTTCCTACGTACACTTAAGCCGATCATCCCTACTCGAAGTGCGTCTTTTTCTGCCTTGTCCAACTCTTCTCACATAAGTACCGGTCTCCCTGAACCGTTGGATACTGCGATGGATCGTTGAAACTGGACGACGAAGATCTCTGGATATCACTCTTGTAGGTTTGACCATTTCTTCGCATTTCGAGTGCCCTGGCAATCTCCGTTGGGGCTAAGTCAGGCATAATTCAGTCCTAAACTCCAAAAAGATACGCGATTTAAAAAAAACTAACAAAAAACAGTATTTCAATGAAATTTTAAATCAAACTCAGAAGGAAGAAATACTCGAAGTTCGCTCCAGATAAGATGTATTTGAATAAAATTAAAACAATTGCATAAAATGTGATGTTCAGTTGTTTTCTTAATTTGAAAATATTTCTTTTTAAATTAAATGACGTATAAACCAGCCAGCAACCTTATATGATACTGATATCAAACCTTTATTTTATGTTCCGCTAAATATGCCGGTGTGTGTATATTGCAAGTATGTTTGCTAAAGAAGTTTTTTGCCACGAACACTCTCCCACGCGTGCGAAACTGCGGGCAAAAGCTAGTTAATGTTATATGATATATCTACGTATGTGTACAGTGCGCGAGAAGGGTGCTTTACGCATGCTTATGCATGCATTCACGCATTCGGTTGCAGGTTGTGGGTATCTTTTCGCTATATATTGCTAGATATAATATTAATTAAATTCTATACTTTTTTAAGGGGCCAATTCACACCGAAACCGACACCGGCAGCGGAGTGGCCAGCAGGATAATAATTGTTGAACATTCTCCTGTAGCAGTGTTTAAGTGTCTAAGTGTCTAAATAACAAAACTCCTCCGAAACGGTTTACTCATACGGAGCGATAATAGCGCCCTCTATACGTAAAAGTTATACCGCGGGAAATAGCACGCGCCGTTCCAAACCCCGCTTCGAAAGGAACATTTAGACGCGCGTTGTTAAGAGTCCGATCTGTCTGTCTGTCAGTGTTAGCGCATTTTTCTCAGCTTTATCCGCGCACACGTCTAAATAAATATGTATGACAGTCCAAACCGTTAGTACATTTTTAGTCGTAATAGGCACGACAGATCCATCCGCGGTTTGGAACGCGCTATTGTGTATGGTAGTAACGAATGAGAGCGTGTGTCGCTCATACGGCGATACACAATGTAAGCGTTATTTGACGCAGGTTTTAATGAGGCCTCGTTATAGCTATCTAACATGTGTGATGTTGCAGCGCTACAACCGCATCTACGTGGCGTCGGTACACCCCGAGCTGTCGGAGGACGACATCAAGAACGTGTTCGAGGCCTTCGGCCCCATCACCTACTGCAAGCTCGCGCACGGCTCCGCGCACCGGCACAAGGTCCATGACTACATCACGTTACACGTTATATTATAACCCGGCCCCCTTACTAACAAAAATATTTACACAATGGATAAGCTATAAAATGTTTTGTGTCTGTCAAGCGACTTTTCCAACGCATCAGACAAGGACTAAATATTGTATAGCTTATCCATTGTGTAAATATTTTTATTAGTAACGGGGCCTGGTTATAATATAACGCTTAGCAATATCTATTACAGAAGCTTGGGCCACATAATTTAGCAAGGTGCTTATGTAAAGACGTTTAGGCTGGGACTATATTATGATCCGGAATCCGTCGGGCCCGGGAAAATTCTGATCACTGAAAATAGAACTTTGCGCTTATACAATTGAGCTGAAAATGGAACACACAGGTGTCGAGTCAAATGTCAATGTCATATATCTGAATATGAAAATTCAAATGTCGAGCGTCAGCTCGACACTCGACACATGGATTTAATTTTTTATTTAATTTTATACGAAGGAAAACTTACAGTTCGAACAAACAGAGAAAAACAATTACCTAAGTAAAGTAACAAATTAGAGCCAATTTCGAGTCTTCGCAAATATGGTAGTTACATAATATAGGGAAAAAACAAGCTCACTTATCATTACATAGTATAAAACAAAGTTGCTTTATCTGTCTGTTCCTTATGCTTAGATCTTTAAAACTACTCAACGGATTTTGTTGCGGGTTTTTTAATAGATAGAGTGATTCAAGGCTTATATGTATATAACATGCATAATATAGTAGAGAAACACTGATAATTTTAGAGGTTTCTAATGTCGTGAATAAACACATTTTTTGCGCTTACATTGCAAACGCTGGCTGAACCCTACAAGATAGATCAAAATAATTTACTACAGTATTGTACACCTTAAAAAGGTCTACAAAAAAGATCTCGATGGTATATGTTTATCTCTTTGGGATAACTCACAATAACCATTTTTTATCCTTTATTTTTTTCGAGAAGTTATGGCTTATTTACGTCGCGATTTTAACCAATACAGCATTAATCCTTATCCAATTTAGTACCTTACGTACATTGTGCATTTAATATAGAATAATATGGCCTTTTACAGCATGTAATTTAAATGAATATTTTCGAAGATATTACAGATTTAAAATGCAGGGACATAGCGGTTTACTTAATAAAACTAGCTTCCCGTGCCCAGTTCACACTTATTATTATGTATGGTATTTTCAGAAGCTATTTAGACGGATACAGTATGATCCTTATCAAATTGAATACGTTACTTACTATAAGCGTTTTATACACATTATAGTAGCGCTCTAAACCATACAGTTTAACTTAATAATTAGTGTATATGTAGAAGATATCGTAAAATTTATATTCAAGCGCGAAAAATATATATCAAGCGGTCTCGCATATCACGTCAAGGTGACAGGGTCCCGTTTTAACCTATTGGGTACGAAACCCTAAAAAAATTCAATATTGTTTGCAGAAGTATGCAGTGATTAAAGGTTTTTTGCTGAAGAAGTTTTTTCTCCACGAACACTATTCCACGCGGGCGAAGTCGCGGGCAAAAGCTAGTAATTAAATAAAATAAAACTTCTGCCAACAGTAAACGGCTAGTACTATCAGTAGTATCATGAAATTAATTAAAAAAGTCATCAGCTAGACGCTGACGAATATTTTAGTGGATGGTGCAAAAAATTAATAAATAAATATCAATATCAACATTACTTTTTGTAAGTTTATTGAAGGACGCACACGACCTAGGTAAAAAGGAGTTAGCTCGAAATCTGGTGTGTGAAAGCGAGACGTGAAGGGTGTTGGAGTGTCGAGGATTTGTGTTACTCGGAACTTTAAGGTTTAATTTTACAAGGAGTGTGGGACAGTCAATTAAACCATTGGCGATATTAGTAAGTAATGTCGCCGATGTTTCTTCTGATTGCGAGTGGGAGTAAGTGGAAATGACTGCATGAGCTTGAATATTGGTAATGTTTAATATATATTTTAAAAATATATCTAATTTTCTTTGAACTTTTTCAATTTGACTTGCGTAGAATTCATACTGCGGGTTCCATATTGGAGATGCATCAAATGCTTTGCACCTTTCTTGTGGATTGGTGATATAAAGGCCGATTTCCAAATTTTGGGTAAAGTCCCTATTTTTAAGGATTTGCAAAACAATAAAAATATAGGGCAAGATATCCATCAGCCTCAGCGCAACGAATGAAAAAAGTTGGTGGCAGTTGATCAGGCCCTGCAAATTTATTATTATCTAATGATTTAAGTAGTTCAAACGTTTGTTTTTTATTAAATACAATGTTGTCAATGCCGGTTGTAGTCGTAGTCGTGCGGTGGGAAGAGAATCAAACTCACTTGAGTTAATTCGCGTGCTCATAAAGTTAGAAGACAAATAGCTGGCATAAGTCATCGAAGCTGGTATACTGCTACTTTTAAATTCGTTTTTAATGTAATGCCAAAAGGCCTTAGTATTAGGATTTATTAATTTTATTAATTAATCGGACGACCGAGTTGCATAGAGCCCTCGTTTTCTCGTAAATTATCAAATCTTAATTTATCGGAAAGGTTACCGTACGTAGCGTAATTCCTATGATATTTATATTTTTGTTTGAGTAGTTTAATGAGTTCTTTGGAGTACCAGGTAGGGATCATTACTAGACTTAACTGATATATAAAAAAATATTTGTCATACTCAAAGTAAAAAATCATCTCATTTATGCCTGACTCTCCGCTAAACACAAACCATATAAAGAAGGGCATGTATTTAAACTTGCGACAAAAGAATCAAATTTTGGATGTGAAAAAACCGAATATGGAATACTAAATTACGAAGTTGGCGAAAGAATATAAGGAACAAAAAATTCTAAATCTGATTGATACCAGTTTTGTTTACTGAATATTCCAAACTGGCAGACATATATTATCATGGCGAACAAATAACCATCTTAGCAACAATTTGAGAGTACACATTTAATTCAAGAATAGGAACATATATATTCCCTGATGTAGGTAGTTAAAAAAACATAATAAGCAGCAAAGCGAGCGCACATAAAAAACGTAAAGGAGCGTACAAAATTCCCACTTTTAATTTTTCTCAATTTTGGGGGGTGTTGATTATAAAAAATCATTCATTAGGGACCGATCCCTCGAAACCAAATCGCTTTTATGGTCGAATGCGTAGAATACCTTAAACAAAAATAAAGAACTAATTACTAATTCATTACCATCCGACTATATTACAAAAATGTCATAGAAAACTGCGATGGTTTTATTATTAGAAATAATCGTAATAAGTAGATACATATCTTAAGATAGTTTACTCATTTATTAAACATTTACTTACTTTGGATGCAATACTTTCCAGGTTCCAACTCTTGTATGAGCGACACAAGCCTTTATTGTGGCGAAATAGTCCTACAAATTCAGACTTCTGAATTTCGGAATAAATGTCCATTATCTATTTTGTGAAAATGGTAACTTGTTCAATGCACTAACACGCCTCACACTAACACTGAAATGCTCTCAAAAACATTACAACAGATATCTATGTCTGTGACAGCCAAACAAGATAGGAAAGTTATTTTAAAAAACTATACACAACACTGTTATAACACACTTGTACATACATAGTACATACATAGTACATACATAGTACATACATAGTACATTCATAATACGCTCCCGCGAGTTTTCCATAGGGCAGGCGGTAGGCCTAACTTAACATGAGTTTCGAATCAAAGTAATTTGACTCCAGGGCTACGGGTTCATCGAGTACGCGGGTCTGCCGGCGGCGCTGGAGGCGATCGCCAGCATGAACCTGTTCGACCTGGGCGGGCAGTATCTGCGCGTGGGTCGCGCCATCACCCCGCCCGACGCGCTGCTCGGCCCGCCCGCCGCCGGCGCCATGCCCACCGCCGCCGCCGTCGCCGCCGCCGCCGCCACCGCCAAGATACAGGTACGACCATCTACCATGTCACATTATAATGTCTAATATAACATACGATAGTTTGGACACTTCGAGAAAAAAACTTAATTACAAAAAAATATGAATTATTATTGCAGTTTAATAGGGCTACTCCGATCTGTTATCCGAAATGATCCACCCTGAGAAATGCCATGTCCGAGGATTTTAACATTTTTCCACCGAGCATAAGGAGAATGTTTAATAGATTTCCCTGAATTCACCTTAGGATGGAATGTGTTTAACCGTTTCATCGTGAAATATAGTTAAACATACACACATGCACACAATGTAAGACTCGCATTTACTATGTTAGTGTGACGTATATTCTAGGCGATGGACGCCGTCGCCTCCAACGCGGTGGCGCTGGGGCTTACCAAGCTGTCGGCGCTGGGCGTACCTCCGGCGGCGGCGCTGCCCACGCTGGCGGCCGCGCTGCCGCTGTCCGCCCTGCCCCTGGCGCCGGCCGCCCTGCCCTTGACGCCCGCCGCTCTTCCCCTGGCGCCTGCCGCGCTGCCTCTCGCACCGGCTGCCCTGCCCATGGCACCCGCCCCCGTGATCCCGCCGCCCGGCGTCGTCATCCCGCCTGCGCCCCGACACCCGCCCGCCGCTAAGCCGGTGAGTACTCCATCGACACAATCCTTCAAGATGTTTAGGGTCAATTCGTCCTAACGCAGTCGAAGTGAATTCCTGAAAACGTAATATAGTAAAATATTCACTCTGTCCACAACGTTAACGCACATAAAAAGACGCACGAGTGAGTGTTTTCAATTCTGTGCTATTTGTAGGCTGTCTGGACCGGACGGACAAAACGCCGCCTGGTGGCAGAAAAAGTATCGACAACCCTCATAGAAGGTTTTTGCTACCCCTGCCACCACCAGGAGGCGCTTCTCACGGGTCAGGTCCAAACAGATGTAAGATAGCATAGGCCCGAAAACCTTCATTCGTGAGTTTTTATTTTTTCTTAGTAGAAATATGAATATTACGTTGTTGATTTAAGGTTGAATTTTCTGTATCAAATTTCAAGATTTCGCAGCCGCGTCGCAAGCCCGTTTACACGGGTGACTAAAATAGCATGCGGCTTTAGGGTCAACTCACACTGGCGCATGATTTTCTGATAGAGAATATTATAACGAATGATTATAAAACTCAGATGGGCTATGACATACATTTGACAGAAGAAACTTCATACAAGAAAAACTTATGTATAAAATCATGATTTCAGAAGATTTTGTTAATTACAATAAGCGGACTGAATATACTGCGGAAAGCAAACGTTAAAATGTCTAACCTCGACTGCCCCATATAACCCCAAAAATAGGCCAGTTTAAGTGTGAACACTTTTTCTTTCGACATGCCTAAAGAATTAAGAGAAAAGATTTGTTAGTTTGTATTGAAGAAGTTTCGAAACTAGTGGATTGATTTTGATGAAATGATTTGCGCAGCTATGGAATAGAACACGGGGCTACTCTTTATCGCAGTGAAATGTATCCCGTGGCGTTACATTTTGCGCGCACGATCGGCAACATCTAGTCTTTAGTATAAAAGCACAGGTACAGGTCTATAGCATATTCATTTCTATTTTTTCATTATTTAGGTACGAATTTGTATTATAAATAATAAATAAAAGTAGAATAAAATGTATTTATTGCAGGTATCATAGACCCATAAAATTTGACTTGCATTTTTTGTTATTCCAACGTGGGAATCGAACCCATAACCTCCCGACTCGAGAGCCAAGATCTAAACCACTTGACCACGGAGGCTGTTAAATGATAGTATAATGATGAATGTTAGATGAAGATATTATCATAATTGTCATTTTCATGTTTCGCCTGTTTCTGAGCGTTTGACCAGTGTGACCAGAAAAAATTAAATCGACCATTCTGTAATAGAGGTGTAAAAGTAACGAAAAACGCATACCGGTATGTATTCGTTACTATAACAATTAGTACTCGTTAGGTACTATAGTATCGTTACGTTACTCGTTACTTCTGATACCTCATAACATGCTATTTTATAATAGAGCAACGAATCAAGTCTAGTAAAAAAGGTACATAAGTCGTAAGTAAAAAACTTGGACGACGAATTCACAAATTATACTTCACTTAATATTGTTTATTAAGTGAAGTATAATAAAATATCGCTCTTTGTAACGTACGGTTTTAAATTCACCGAATAAGCTCGCGCATGCGTAAAACATACAATCAGCAAATGTTGCAATACACGCATCAACGCTACTTGTGTGAACTGAAACAGCGCTGGTACCCATGCTACGAAAAATGCGAGTAACAAAATGTATTCGTGTGTAACGTTTCGTTACTCGGTAGCGAATACATCCGTTTGCTACAGCTCTATTCTGCTATTCACATGTCCGAGTTCTGCTAAAATCTACCAAAAACTTTTAAATAGCGTTTTCGAGATTAAAACATACCCCAGGACAGAGCATGCCGAATGTACATGAGGTTTGTTTTAAAAACATTTATTTTTTAATTTTTATCTAAATCTGGAGTTTATAAGATTCTCCTAAATACTGCTAATTTTTCAGATCTGCTATACAATTTACAAAACTCTAAAATTGTATTCTGATTCTGCTAAAATCGTAGGATTCTGCTAAACCTGGCCACACTGTCGGGTGCCGTGTGGTGAAAGTCATGAAAAAGAATGATACCCAACCTTCAACTGGAACTCTCAGCCTACTCGAATTAGACAATGTAAAACATTAAATACTTTTAAATCTGCCCTTAAACCTTAGTATGTGTCGAAAGTAGTTACGTGTGTTACCTTTTTATCCATGATATTATGTAGTTATTGTTTAACATTGTATATATAATATTTTAAATATTAATTAGTTCTTATAATATTATGTATGTATGTATAATTATTTTATTTTTATTTACGTATTTTATTTTAATGTATACTCTATATTTATGTTTCAGATATTATACTTTAAGTACAGTACCCTTCTCCAGCAATTCAATCCTTTCTTACAAAGGTTGTCTGGAAGAAATTGCTGTTTAGTAATAAGGCCGCCTTTGTGTACTTTCGGCTTGTTCTGTGTATAGTTTATATTGTATATGTGTGTGTGTGTAACAATTGATTGTGCTCAATAAAGTGTATTTTAATTTTTTTTTTCAATTTTGAGACTTGCGGCTTTTAGTTACTTGCGGCCGCAATGCCATTTACACGGTCAATTTTCGCAGGGTGACTGAAATTGTGCGGCTTTGGGCACCCGTGTAAATCCCCCATTGCCGATTGTTGACAATTGATGTGTCAGACGTTAGACGATAATCCGACCAAGAGAAATTGCACAATACTTTCGAATGACACGTCGCTCGAAACGTTATGTTACTTCGGCACTTGAGTTGATTGAATTTAGAATTATACTAACGATCATTGTTTACATAGATTATCCTCTCTCCTGGTTTTTAGTATGTACGCTGATGTTAGATAATATCTTGCACAATAAAATAAAAAACTTAAGTAGTGTTTCTGACACGTTTAAGCGCCGACTGTTGTCGCGAACGAAAAACCACAATTGTCTAGCCATTTTAAATTAAATAATTTTAAAAAGCTAATTCTTTAATTAATGTGCTCTGCATTAACGTTACAGGCGGCTGAAGCTGCTGCTGCGGCGGCTGCGGTGGCTGCTGCTGCGGCGGCGGCGGCGGGCGCGGCGCAGACGCAGCAGGCTGCGCTTCAGCGCAAACTGCTGGACAGCTCGCCGGACACGCTGCAGCAGCAGGAGTCGCTGTCCATCTCCGGCCAGTCCGCGCGGCACCTCGTCATGCAGCGCCTCATGCGCCGGCGCGCCTCGCGCACGGTACTGACGCCCCTTTCCCCATATATTATACTCCGGTCAGGTGTAATTGAATATAAACGTAAACCTTGTGCAGGTGCTGCTCCGCGACATGGTGGCGGCGTGCGACGTGGACGACGCTCTGCACCACGAGATCCAGGAGGAGTGCAGCAAGTGGGGCCGCGTCGAACGCCTCGTCATATACAACGAGCGCCAGAGCGAGGACGACGACCCCGCGCACGCGCAGGTCAAGATCTTCGTGCAGTTCGCCGAGTCCGAAGGTAACATACTTGTAACCTTCTAGAGCCTGCCTGTAGCGGCGTGTGTAAAGATACATTTGTTGCTGAGCAGAAAGGACTATTAACGGGCGGTGGCTAAGTTAGCAGACCAATCAAATATATATAACGCAAAAAAATTGCTTATGTAAACACTATTAGGCATAAAAATAATAATTGGCATGCTAAAAAAATGGATCTCGTGCATCATAGAATCGCCCGCATAATATTATGCACACGAGAGTAATATTCTTGTAATCAGTTGTTAACTACCCCGGTGGTGATGTTGTGATATTGGGCATAGTTATTAATAAGCGCACTAAGGTAATTTCCTTTAATGTAACAGTTTTAAACTACCCCAGTGGTGATGTTGTGATATACAATAAATTTATAACTGTTTGAGAAAGTTTATAAACACACCGGCATATTTAGCGGAACACAAAAATAGGTCCATAATTAAAAAAATATGGTTTTATTTTAAAATCTACTTACTACACTTTTTTTGTTATTTAAAGTTTCATTTGTTTTACTTAAAATGAGATCACATTAAGAACAGATTTTGTGAGTAAAGGCTATTTGTGAAAAATGGTACATTTTTGAACTTTTCATGTAACCGGGAAAAGTAAAAATTAAAATTAAAATAACAATTAATTAAAATGGTGATTAATATCGCGTATTTCCTCCACGTGCTCTTATTAAAGTTTCTACCCGTCTAGGCATACTGAGAATGATGTTATCGATGGTCTCCTGGGATAGTCTCCGCCATTCCTCAACTACGGCGATTCGCAGTTCACCCACGTTGGCAGGAGCTGGAATTCTGGACTTAACTTTTCTTTTCAGCAAGTCCCAAACGTGCTCTATTGGGTTCATATCCGGTGATCTCGCCGGCCACTCCATAACAGTGGTATTCATATCATTAAGATAAGCTTGAGTTACCCGAGCGGTATGCGGCCGAGCATTATCCTGCATAAAAACAAAATCGTCACCGATATATGGGGCAAACGGTACGACATTTTCTTCTAAAACTTCTCTGATATAGCGCGATCTGCAGTCGGACTCCCTCTGTCAATCACTACCAAGTCTGTGCGAGCTCCCAAACAAATGCCCGCCCAAACCATTATTGATCCACCACCGTATGCAACTGTAGTTTCAAAATTTGTCTGAATGTATCGTTCTCCTTTGCGTCTGTATATTCTTTGCCCGCCGTCAATTTGATTTAAGAGAATTCTGCACTCGTCACTAAACAATACCTTACTCCATTGGTCCGCGTTCCAAAGTCGATGTTCCTGAGCAAAAGTTAACTTGTTTCTACGATGATTTACCTCGAGCCTTGGAGCCTTGGCGGGCACAAATGAACCCAAACCAGCTTCTTCGAACCTTCTTCGTACCGTACGCTCACTTACGGTTACACCCCGCACTGCTTCTAACTCGTGTCGGGCTTGGACGGCCGTCACACGGGGGTTCCTACGTACACGAAGCCGAATGAAACGATCATCCAAACTCGAAGTGCGTCTTTTTCTGCCTTGTCCTGCTCTTCTCACATAAGTACCGGTCTCCCTGAACCGTAGGATACTGCGATGGATCGTTGAAACTGGTCGACGAATATCTCTGGATATCACTCTTGTAGGTTTGACCATTTCTTCGCATTTCGAGTGCCCTGGCAATCTCCGTTGGGACTAAGTCAAGGGCGATTAAAAAAAACTAACAAAAAACAGTATTTCAATGAAATTTTAAATCAAACTCAGAAGGAAGAAATACTTGAAGTTCGCTCCAGATAAGGTGTATTTGAATAAAATTAAAACAATTGCTTTAAATTAAAAAAAAAAAAATTTAAAATAAATGACGTATAAACCAGCCAGCAACGTTATATGATACTGATATCAAACCTTTATTATATGTTCCGCTAAATATGCCGGTGTGTGTGTAGTTATAATAAATGCATAAAAATAAGTAAGCTAACCAAGAGCATGTCAGGACAGGTCTAAGAACTTTCAACGCGTAATAGGTTGAAAAAATTCAAATGACTTCAAGTTACTGTCCGATCTCGTTCAAAATAGTTTTCCTAGAGAGCATTTAGCATGACCTACCAGCATGGTAAATTTAAAGTATCTAAGTCTCTTGTCTACCACTTTGGAGGTCGATTACTCAAAAATGGTTTACATTATAAAAAAGTAATCTATGAAATCTTGCCATTATCGAAAACTACCTATTCGACGATACCCCACACGATGGGGGAGAATGAAAATATATTTTTCACTCGCAATTCACATGTCTGGAGGGCCACCTCTGAAATGTAAAATTATTATTATTTTGTGATGCCAAAACCGATCTCTCTCTATACAGTCTTTAACTGTCCCAAGTTTCATACATTTATATCCGTAATTACAGGCACTAGACAGACGGACGGGCAGAGCGAAACTATAAGGGTTCCTTGAGTATTATGGAACCCTAAATTTTTTTTTTCGTGTACGACTTTTTTTTACCTAAATTTCTTTACCTGAACAGTAAATCATGTGTCCAAAATTTCTGTAATTGATTTTGCAATACTTTTCGTCTTTCAGAGGCGAGCGCGGCGGCGTCGGCGCTGGACGGGCGATACTTCGGCGGGCGGACGGTGCGCGCCGCGCTCTACGACCAGGACCTGTTCGACCACGGCGACCTGTCCGGCTAGCCGCGGGGGGCAGGGGGGCGCAAGGGGGGGACCTCGCAGACAAGAACTCATTATATAAAAAACGTATAATTCGCCTTACGAAAAACAAAGCATTGGTACACCCAGCGCTAGCGATTATGCGGCATTTTGGGGGGAAGTTAATTTGGCACAAACGAATTCTATAACTCAGCCGATCGCAATACGTAGAGTTCATTTTTAAGTCTTTTTCCTTATTGAAATATTATAACAAGCATGATTATTTATAGAACTCACCCTTACGAACATAGATGTATGTGAAATTGAACGAAATACATTTTGTAAACAAACAACTTCTGTCAAAATACATAGCGCAAAAACGGTCATAAATTTAATCAATTCAAAGGAACAATATTACGTGTCATTCTAACCTAATAAGCAATATCTCTTGGTCGGATTATAATGTGGTGTAATACTCGTGGAATATTTAGTAGTATACTTCAAATAAATTCAAATTGGATTTCCTTTGAAGTAAAGTTTTGTGGTAGATATTTTGTTTTAAATAATTCCATGGCCCTTATCATTTATTTTGATGATAATTCATGTTTCTTCGTTAAGTAAATTGTAATATTTTTGTACCACCAGTAGAGTAGGTTTATACTTGTGCAGGAAGCGATTGCGTGATTAGGAGTAATATAATATTTCATTTCTTTATCACTACATCTAACGTAACTCAAAATAGCGGTCTGTTTTCATTCCTTATCTCGTGGATATGGCTATTTTAAATTTAATTTGCGTGAAGCGTGGCTCTCCCACAAGCTTAACGCGAATGAACATACAATAGTCACTGTCGGTATAATACAATTCGACCGAGTGAAATGACTTATTAGTTTGTTACGCGTATGTTACTTTCGAGTTGAGTTAGGTTGATTTTTTGCGCTACGCATTCTGACAAAAGTTCCATTGTTAATCATTTTTTACCGTTTCGTGGTTTCAAGTACCTATAGTTTAATGGCGAGTATTGACAAGCTCCGCGTCACCGAAGTGACCGACTGCGAGTGCTGAGTAAAGCCACAGAATGAGTAATGTACTACTCAGATCGAAACTAACTAACAAAAGTTGGTTGAGAAAAAATATACCTACACTTGCCGGAGCAACCTGCCCGCCATCCGGTGTATGTTGTATACGCGAGCGTGACGGAAGGCGACTGACTATCTCGAGAGGCGCGCGACAACCCATTATATAGAAACTCCCGCCCGGCCCTAATATCAATAACTGTAAATAGCATAAATACCCCGCTATTAGCAGGAGAAGATGAGATCATATATCGTTCCTTTTTCTCCTTACGATACATGCCCGGGGAAGTACGAAATGTCACGCATCCCATTTTAATAACAACCAAAGCACAATAGTAGATTGTTAGTCTAGGGTTGAAAAGAATCAATTCCCGAGGTAGTTAGACGCCCGAACGCAGCGAGGGCGGCTATAGTCCGAGTAGGAATTTAATTTTTTACCCGTGGCAAACACATAATATGAGGAAAATAAAACTAGTTGTTTATCTAAACTATTTATTGATCGTAATATATTAGTAGTGCATATTTAAAATTAATAGTCAAATTTAGAGTCAAAGTTACATTTTTGTTACATAGAATATTTATAGTTTCAATATTTCGCTTGAACGCATTTTTAATATTCAATTCAAATCTTAGCACAAAAGTCCGTCACAGATACATACATAACAGATTTTAGTATCCCGCCAATTTGTGTTGACTTTTTAAATTTTAAATATGGAACTTGCCGCTCGCCGCGTAATTGTCGCTGCACTCGCGGCTTATTCCGCTCAAAGAAGTTTGCGCTAAATTCACACTGGCTGTTTAGAAAGTCATGTCATTTTTTAATAGTTTTTTTTTTTACGTGAAACTCTTCACAGCTAACAGCAGTTCTATTTTTGAAGGTTTTCCGGCCCTCGGGCCGGAATGAATTTGTAGGAGTTTTTCCCTCCCTATGAAAGGAAAGCAGCATCTTCCACCCAATAATCAGATCAAAACAACACTACTTTCCGAGTATGAGTAATGAAAAATACCTATTGTTCTTTAGTGTTCCTTCCACGTATATTCTTCCAAGGTCCGGCCGGTCGCCCGCCAAATATACCTACACTTCCGTGTGGAACTCCCTGGGGGTTTGTTGACTCCGAGGTCCGCCGCCGCGGCGCTACACGATAATGTAAGATAATTATAATGTTATGCCAATAAAATATTTGTTACACTACGTTCGTTTCTTTTTTGTACGTTTTCCATCATGATTTTAAATTAGTTATTGTATTCATATATTATTTTGGTTGACGTTACCATAGCTGCAGCATATACTTGAATACAGGCTACATCTTTACAGAGTAACTACTCAACGGATTTTAATGCAGTTTTCAGCAATAGATGGAATGATTCAAGAGAAAGTTTTATAATAATGTTTAGTACAGTGAGCCGGTTCAGGTCGCTAGTTTAAAATTAACTATATCACTGTAAAACAGTGAAATTTATTTCTGTGTTCTCCATTTAAGTAATTATATGTAATGAAATTGAAATTCTACGACTGGATTTATTTTATTTATTAAAGTAACAAACAGCCATTACACAGAATATATTTAGATGGAAAGCTAACAAGCAAGCCTAAAGTATCATTACTAAATACAAAGCAAATTAAATTAATATGAATAATTCGTAGCGTTAAATCAATATAGATTAGCGTTACATAGGTCACACTAGGATACAAAGAGAATGAAGAAATAAAAATACCAGTTACATAATATTATTTCAACATTTATAAAGTAAATCGCGCACTTTAGATTTACCTATATGAGAGTAGGTTATTACAAAACATGTTGAGTGTGTTAATAGTTAATTCGTGGGAGAGGGGTGTGGAATGTATGTTTTGATCTTGATAAAAAATTCCGTTGCCATTTTTTATGATTTCTTTTCACACGTCAAAATAATCTTCATCGACCGGTCTGTTCCGACCAGCCCTCGGCGAGCAGGTATGCAAAATTAAAGCCCTCCGTTCATCGGCGGACGGCCTTCCTCAGCTTGTCCCAGACCTTGGGGTCGCTGGCGTACACAACGGCGCACAGGCCGCAGCGCCGCCGCCAGCTCCCGCCGCCGCCAGCCGCAGCGCGCCGCCGCCGGCGACAGCACCGCCACCGTGCGTCGCACACCGACCACGCGCCCTGCTCCGCGGTGAGCGCGCCTGGCCGCCGGTCCCGCGACGGCACGCACACGCGCTTCCCGCCGTGCTCATACGCCGGCACCGCCGCCGCCCATACCCAGCCCGCGTCCTCCTCCGCGAGCGACAGGAACACGTCGTAGCGCAGGTCCTCGCGCCGCCGCCTGGTCACCGCCTCCTTCACACAAGCGCGGGCGCTCCTCTTTCACGACAAAAACGCGCCCACGCCCAGGACGAGCGCACACGCTGTCAGCGACGCCGCAAGGACGAGCGAGTCCCTCGCGCCGCAGCGCCCGCTGTCGTCGGCCGCGCACGTCACTCGCCACCGCCACCCAGGCGCACCACCAGGCGCCACGCATTCGCCCCTCGTGTCCGCGCAGCCCCTCGGGAACTGTCCCGCCGCACGCGCAGCGTAGCGGATTGCCGGCGAGCCGGAGAGCGCGGCCGGCCCCAGCAGCTCCTGCGGTACACTTGTCAGCTGGTTGTCCCGGAGGTCTACCTCCACGCGAGGCGTATTGATCCGAGGCGCCCGCGTCAAGTTCAGATTTCGGAGGTCCAAGTATTTCACGTTCGGCGGTAGATTTGAAACGAAGCTCGTTGCGTTCACGAGGGTGAGTCGGATCGGCAGGACTGTGTGCGGGTAGTCACGGCGGGCGAGCGGCGCCGGGCAGCTCATCTCGTAGACGCCGGCGTCCGCGTCCATGCTGCAGGCGCAGCGCGCGGCGCAAGCGGCGCAGGGCAGGCGGCGAGCGCGGTGTCGGACAGCGCGGGGGGGAGGCGCACGTCAGCGCGTCTTAGTCTTAGGTTGTGCGCGGGCGGCCGCACGTTGGTGATGCCGTTGTACGTCAAGTCGACGGTCGCCGGAATCATTCACACCAGGTCGCCGGGCTGAAACACAGCGCCTGGTCACTTGCGGCTCCTATATTGGTACGTAGTAAAGGAGGCTGGCAAGTCGCCATACATTGCCCCCTCTGTGCTCTCTGATAGGTTATGCTGACGATGGTTTTCTTATTATTCAAGCCAATTCGCGATCTGAAATTGAAAACAAGGCCAACAAGTGCCTCAACGTAATATCGAGTTGGGGACACAGAAATCGATTAGAATTTGCAGCACATAAAACCTTTCAAGTACTTTTAAAAGGTTCATTAATATCAACTCCTTGCATTAAACTGAACAACATCAATGTGAAACGTAAACAGTCACTTTGTTACCTAGGACTTATTTTAGAAAATAAATTTACATTCCTCGAACATATAATACAGACCGGTGAGAAAGCTAAAAGGAATTTCTATTGTTTCACAAAAATATCAACGTCGATATGGGGCCTTTCATTTAAAACATTAAAAATAATTTATAATGCGACGTACCTCGGCAGCATCTGCTTTGGCGCACCGGCTTGGGCAGATAGGGCTACAATAGGAGCGGCCCGTCGTAAACTTTTGCAAAGCCAACGTCTTGCCTTAATATTTTTATGTAAGGCATACCGTACCGTAAGTACTGAAGCACTCCCAGTCTTAGCCGGAGTCCTACCAGTAGATTTAGAGATACAGCGTCGTGCAGCGCTATATTATAAAAATAAAAAAATGACTAACCCTGAGTTTTTAAGCGCGAAAGAGAGTAATAAGATAACTAGATTATTCGAGCCATTAGATATTTCTATACAGAACCTAATTTCTGAGTGGCAGGAACGGTGGGACAACACTATCAAAGGGCGTCACCTATATAATTTCTTCCCTTCGGTACGCGATCGACTCTCGAAGCAATGGATAGAAATAGACCACTACGTCGCACAATTTTTGACAGGACACGGAAACTTTAAAGCGAAACTGTTTGGATTTACATTAGTCTCGTCTCCGCTATGCGAGTGTTCGACCGAAGGTAGCCCTTATGAACAAACTGCTCATCACATACTCTGGGAGTGTGATCTCTGGTATGACGAAAGAATCGAAATGTTGAACAGCGTCCATTGTGTTTCTAGGGTTGTATACTATGAAGATCTCGTGGACTGCGCGAAAAACTTCCGAGCTTTCAAACGTTTTTGTCATAAGTACTATTGGAAACAATGCAACACTTTTTTGTCATTATAAATGCATTGTAATCAATTGTCATATTATAAATTAAAACATTTAATTACATTCTGTCTTGTAGCCATAAAAAAAAAAAACATGTTATTCCCGTGGTGCTTCCCTTTAATTCTGACTTTTTGTCATCACAATTTTTGCTGTCTCCCGCTTTGCTTGGGGAGGGAAACTGGAATACTTCCTACTCCTCCTACAATCTTCTGATTAATTTCGTTGCGGGTTCCAAGACAGATTTAGCATGTCCCCCGGGCACCCCTGAGATCATATCAAAGGGTTTTTGCGGTTGGTTACCACTGTCGATCCTGGCTACACAGGAGTTGCAGTGGTGGGTAAGTGTGGTGGGCCAATTGCCCGTTTAAAAAAAGTCGCCATACATTTACTGCTTCGGTTTTAAACCCAAGCTTAAAAAACTGTTATTGTTAGTTATACAATATGTAAATGAAGCTCTTTAAACCCTCACTTAATTTAAATTTCCTGCGCATTAATTTTGACGTTTACGTATCGGCATTCCGTTCTATGTAGGTACCTTCTCAATACACAGAAAGCTACAATATGCCATTATAAAACAAAGATCTATTTTTGCGCTTAATTTCTTTGTATGACCATAAAAAGTAGAACGTGGGGATTTTTATGCAGACGCCAAAATCCAACAAATAAACCAGTTAAGTATTTCCTTTCGTTTGAGCATATTCATAGCACTAAATATTATGTCGACGACACGACGACTTTACACAAAACTACAAAAGACGGCTGGCGTTGTCTTTAAATTTGAACCAATGTGGGTAATTTTCAATGACTTACGGTCAGACGAACGATGTTGTTGTGTGAGAGGCCGTCGGCCGTCACCCGCTCGGCTGGAAATCGACTCACTTTTCATGAAGACATCGTGGAGTGAACAATGTACATCATTCCATATTTAAAACCCTGGCCAGGAGAATCAGGACAATAGACTAGATCGTGAGTACAATACAAATTTACAGTCCAATCGACTTAACGTAACTAAAACAGCCTCAACAGTATAACAGATCCCGTGAAAAAAGGTTGGGACACCCTGCTGTAGGGCAAACCAAATAAAATATTAATATTATATAATATTCATATTTTATATAGGTATATCTATAATATTATATAGGTACAGCAAGACCCGCCCTTACGTGAGTAACATTTGTGAAGTGAGTCAATGGGCATCAATGGATGTTCGGGGTTGGGGTTGGAGTATTAAAATAAACAAAGATTAAGATAAGATTCACTGTATTGAGTCAGCACAGCTTAGGATTGTTACGACTAAATTATGAGGTGAGATAGGATGTGAGCCACACGCTCGGTAGGATGTCCAGTGGCGTAGCTAGGTGGGCAAGGGCCCCGGTGCATAGAGAATCATCAACGGGCCCTCACCCCCTCTTTCCCCGTAGCTTTAACTTATATTGGCTTCAAAATTATAGATAGGAATAAGAATAGGATACAGGATACAGTGAGTTGAACTTATCAAGGCTTAATCCATACGTCATCTCTATGAGGGTAGAATCTCTGTGTGTAACAAAAGAAAATGGGTATAAATAAGCAACGACGCACATGGCATTAGAAAATATTTATTATACAGATGAGATCAATAAATGAAAAAGACTAACGATTTTTAACAGACTTCCCCGTCCAATTCACAACCTCTTGCGCGCTTTAATTTTTGCGAATTTGTCTATAACTTCACTCAAATCCAAGTTTGATGTCGCCTTATTTTCTATTGCAATTAACGATAAATGTCGGAGGCGATCTTGTCCAATGTTGTTTCTTAAATATTTTTTTTTATAATCTTCAGTTTACTGAAAGATCTTTCTGCTGCCGCGGAAGTAACAGGAATTGTATGAAACAGTAGCATTACTGTATACACTTCCGTAAGGTCACATTCGAGTACGCCAAATTTCGTTATAATTTCTTTGCAAAATTGGCGAATGGACTACGTCTCCGTCAATTGAGGAAGGACCAGATGGTATACATTAAGAAATTGGAGCGAAAAATTGGGTCCAATTATATCGGAATATTTCATCTGAAACTGATTACATTTCGTGAGTAAAATCGTTTCATTCATGCTAAGCAATTTTTTTGGAATCAAAATGTCGAACGTTTTACAAACTGCACTCATACCAGAAAAACGCGCATCTAACTGATTGATTATTATGTCGAGTACATTGTGAAAATAGTTACTCTGAAGACTTCTTCCTGGTTTTGGAATCGGTGATCTGAAGCCAATTCATCGAAATGCTTTTTAGTTTTTCTTCGTCGCTTTTTTGGAAAGGTAAGATCGATATCGTATTTTTTCGCGGTTCCGGTAGCCTTGGATTTGAAGGACTTGAAGTCATTTCTGTACTCTTTTAATTTATCCGTTGTTTCGTCCAAAGTCTTACTCGCCTCGTCCAAAACGATATCACGTTTCTGCAAATATTTGGAAACATAATTGATCCTGTTTAATACGCTGTGCATGAATTCGCAAAGGAATATAAACTCAAAATTCAGCATTTTTGATTTTATAACCTCTGTTTCACTACGTTCGTCTTTACTTGAACTCTTCAGCGTTATTTCGGACAATGTTTTAATGATATCGAAAAAACAAAGTTTGACTGCAGTTATTAAGTTAACCCTGCTCGACCATCTTGTCGGATTCAATTTTTTATCAAAGTAATTTCTGATTCGCCGGTGAATTTTGATAAGAGGTCCCAGCGCTTAGTGCTGTTTCCAAATATATCAAACATGTCTTGTATTATTGCAAAGAACTTCTGAATTTCGATAGAACCTCGAACGGCATCGTTTACTACCAAATTTAAATTATGACTGGCGCAATGTACGTACTCTGCGTTTGGCTGAATATCTTTAACTTGTTTTTTGTACGCCATTATAAGCGCCACTCATTACACTGGCCCCATCATAACCTTGCCGGACACACTTTTTAAAATCAAGACTCTTTTCGCAGAACAACGTGGTTACTTGAGTTTCCAAATCCGCAGCGTTGTGTTTAGTGACTGCGTGGAAACCGAAAAACACCTCTCTTACCTCAATATCGATTGGTTGTCCATTTTCCCATCTCGCTATAACTGCATATCTTATGACACTGCTTAGCTGATCCACTTTCGATATGTCCTGAGTGGTATCCATGATGATGGTGAAAAATGGTGACACCCTAATCTGATCCAATAGATGATTTTCAAGTTTGGTGCCCAAACACTCTGTACGATGCAAATCGTACATCAAGCATTTTTAAGTTTAAGCCGTCAGCGGTTTGTAACACGCGCATAATTAACGAATTATGAAATATAATTCAGTACGTTCAGATCTATCAAGGCGGTCGCGCGTGCTCGCACACCGGGTCATTTAATCATATCAAGGATTAATAAATAAGTTTATTTTTATTATTCGTAACTCTAGTTTCATTTCATCTCCATCAAGTAAAAGTGTGTAGAGTCAATCAAGGACGCTACATACTTTATAGTCCTTCGATAAATAATAAGGGCTTCGCGAGTGAATAACGCAATAGTGTGACATTTCGTGAAGAAATCAGTGGACATTGGATTGCAGTGCATTTTTTATCAAATAATTCATACAAGCAGTTGTTAAAGATGAAAGATCTTCTATCAATTCAGCAGCAATTAATTGGAGCTATTGAGCAGCTCTACTCCAATTTCAAGAAAGATTTCAGGAAACACTATTATTATAATATTCTAGTCACCAATGGTCGTATATCCTCGTTTCGAGGGCACATCTTTAACCATCTCCCCTAGCATTGAGATACTTGGCGTCAACATATCGAGCGAAGTCCAGTTCCGATAACATCTAGAGGGTAAGGCCAAGTTAGCCTCGAAGAAGCTTGGTGTTCTTAACAGAGCGAGACAGTACTTCAGTCCGGACCAACGCCTACAACTCTACAAGGCGCAGGTTCGGCCTCATATGGAATATTGTTCTCATCTCTGGGCAGGGGCGCCAAAATACCAACTGCTCCCTCTGGATCGTATCCAACGAAGGGCCGCTCGAGTTGTTGACTGCCATAGTGTTTCAAACAGCTTGGACCCCTTGGAATTACGCCGAGATGTAGCTTCACTCTGCATCCTCTATCGGTTGTATCACGGGGAGTACTCTGAGGAATTGTTCGGAATCATACCACCTGCAACTTTTCGCCATCGTCCCACGCGAAAAACATACCATCCTCATCACCTTGATGAGTGGCAGTCTTCCACCGTGCGCTTTTCGCGTAACTTTCTGCCGCGCACTGTAAAACTCTGGAACGAACTGTCACCAGCAGTATTTCCGGACCTATACGACCTGCAAACCTTCAAGGAGAGAGCGTATTCCCTCTTAAAAGGCCGGCAACGCACCTGCAGCTCTTCTGATGTTGCGAGTGTCCATTGGCGACGGTAGTTGCTTACCGTAGGTAGGTGATCCGTTTGCTCGTTTGCCCCCTTATTTAATAAAAAAAAAAACACTGGACCAATATTGGCAGGAGTTTCAAAACAACCACTTCAAGCTATGTGGTTATAGTGACAGGTCGCATGATTATTGTGACCGACCAGCTCGAGATAACCAAGGAGCGCTATGGGCACGTCAGGTCGGTCATCGTGAACTATCAAGCACGGGACGCCAAGCCGAGTACGTCGCTGCTGCGGCCGGCGACTCCGCTCGGTGGTGCAGCGACCCCGCAGCCTCCCGCACGCACTTCATCTCCGGCAGCAAGGGCAGACGGCGCGCACGAGGGAGAAACAAATCAGGTGACTTTCAAGGCTCAGGGCGTCAACAGCAGGACAGACGAGTTGCTTAAAAAGCAAGCGAGCAACTTCAGGGCTCTTCACAGAAAGGCTTAGATACGGAGTTAGAAAAATGGGAGTTTGACGATCTACTAAAAATGTTACAATCTCGTTGGTCGGTGATTGATGCTTTACATCTTGAAATAGATAGTGAACTAGAGGGTAAAAATTAAGAATATGACGCGGCTTTTTATCATTATGAGCAATTGTATGAGGATATAAAAAGGGCTATTAACAAAAAAATGAGGTCTAATTGCCATAGGGAGAAGTCAACGCCGCAGATGGAGTTGCCTACTTTTAGCGGAAGTTTCCAGCAGTGGACGTCATTCAAGGACTTATTCACTGAAACTATCCACACCAACGAATCTCTATCAGGCGCACAGAAGATGCAGTTTTTAAAGGGTAAGCTCCGACGTGAAGCTGAGCGTTTAGTTCAACACCTACAAATTAGCTCAGACAATTACATCACCTGCTGGGAGATACTCAATAATAGATACAACAATATAAAACTTATTTTTACGACGCACATCAATACTTTGATGAATATTCCAGTGTCGCAGCAAGCATCGTTCGGACACATCAAGAGAATCCACGATACGTCATTGGAATCATTAAATGCTATGAAAAACCTAGGTGTAGACATAAGTTCATGGGATCCTTTACTCGTTCATATTCTAAGCCAAAAACTAGACACCGACACATACAACGAGTACGTATCATCATTAAGACAACCGAGGGAATTACCGACTTTAAGAGATTTCTTAAATTTCCTTGAAACACAATTTACAGCTCTTGAGACTTCACGGAAAAAGCAAGAAAATCCGATTGCAAAGTCAAGTTTTAAAAATACATATAATTTTAGTAATAATTCAACTGCAGAAAATCGATTCAATTACAAGAAACCAACATATTTTTCGCAATCAAAGATGTCAAGTAATCGAGTCAATAAACCTGCATATCCGATAAAAACGTATTATCATTGTTCAAACCGCGGGCACGGCTTATATTATTGCGCAAAATTTCTAGAACTACCTAATCATTTGAAGCGAAAATTAATAATAGACAAAAAATTATGTAAAAATTGTATTTATGATCATGAAGGTAAAGGTTGTTATTCTGAATTACGTTGTAGAGAATGCAACTGCAACCATAATTCAATATTGCACGATGCATTTTGTAATAATTCATTTACGTCAAAAAATGCAGAGTTGAAGATTTCGAAACCGGAGGTTGGAAATACACATCTTTCCGTAGAGAGCAAGGACCCCGAAACCCTGTTGGCAACAGCCATGGTGCAGGTACAGGCTCGGGACGGCACTTACCATAACATTAGGGCATTATTAGATCAGGGGTCCGAAACTACACTCATATCAGAGAGAGTAGCTCACATTTTAGGCTTACCGCGCAGACATTGCAAGGGGACTATAACTGGAATTGGTGAAAAGGAGAGTAATTGTAAGGAAATCATTAAAATCAAGTGTTAGTCGAATCAAGAAGACTTCTTCTTCGACACAGATGCTTATATCATGCAAACTTTAATCAAGAATCTATATCTAATTTCAAGTGCTGTTCAGCTTCATGTTAGAGAAAAAAGGTTTGCAGCAACAGTAGTAGGGATGCTGCCTATTTTTTAACGGACTTAAAAAAGGAGATTTAACATTTATAATTTGATTTTTAGTGTTCCGTAGCTAACGTGTCGAAACCCTTATGGTTTCGTCATGTCCGTCCGTCTTCAGCCTACCATCCAAACAGTTAGTGCTATAAAGATGGAACTTTGCATAGATATGTGTATTTACCACGTCGACAAAATGATAAAATAAAATTATGAAAAAAATATTTTTTGGGTACCTGCCCTACACGTAATGTGGGGATTTTTTTTTTCTGGCATCTACTCCATAGTGTGGGATATCATTAGATATAGGTCTTTTAAAGACATTGAGAGGTTGTTAAGACGATTTTTTGATTTAGGCATCCGTTTACAAGATGTTCAAAGGTATTAAATACCTTTAAATGCATAGTAATATTATAATATTAAGTACTACTAATACTCACCGCATCGCTGATGGCGGCGTCGCGTCGCCGAGCGTGCGCAGGTGGGGGGGTGTTGCCGCTGAGGTGCAGCTCGGTGAGCGCCTCACAGTGCTCGGACAGCCGCGCCGGCAGCGACGACAGCGCGTTGTTATTGAGGTTCAAAACCTTTAGCTTACTCGCACCTGCAACACCGTCGGAAGTGTGACCTTAGGCCCACACAAAACTTGGCAATTATGACTTGTAAAAAATATTTTAAAAACACACCTCATAGTGCATCCTCGTGAATGTTTTGTACGCAGTTAAACCACGGCGACAGCATGGTAACGCCGGGTACGCGGCGCAGCGCCGCCGCCGAGCCGGCAGCGCGCTTAGGTTGCAGCCGGACACCTCCAGCTCGCGTAGCTGCAGCAGCTTCCCCGCACCCGCGTCCCCGCACCCGGCGCTAGCGACTTCATCACTCCGTTCCGCATCGTGAATCTGATCAGATTGGGCACCTGTGACAGAGCTGCGTACGGCATCGACGAAATTTTTATCTGAAATTACAAACTCTCGAATGAATTACACTCTGAACTTTGTGATCCAAGGTAAAATCATAGGTTAATAAATATATTATATTGTAGATCCGCCAATGTTAACTAGAACTAAGTCTTTATTTATTATTAACTATTTAGTTTCTTAGAGTCTAGAACCTAGATGGTGGTGTATTATTATAGTTACCTACTATAAAATCTGCCACGGGAACACTATACTTTTTCGGGATATAAAGTACCCTATGTGTTAATCCAGAGCTCCAACTACTACCAACAAAAATTTATCAAAATTTGTTCAGTAGTTTTTGCGTGAAAGAGTAATAAACATCCATCCATCCTCACAAACTTCCTTACTTATAATATTAGTAGAGTATAAAATTATCGTAATCCTGTTATACAGCGTTGCGGTTTCGATAGAGCGATGTAGAGGTAATCCTAACGTCATTTGTTGTAAGTTGTGACAATCACAACATTTTTATATGTATATTCTCTGATAGATGACGCGGTTCCTTTTAAAGTTGTACCTACATTTATGGGAGTTTCACCAACCTGGGTTAAATCATAATATTTATTTTGACTTTAATCGACGCGGAACCTGCCTGCTTTTATCTCTATGGTCCTAACGGCCGTCAGCTTGCGCAGGCAGTCAGTTGCCAGGCCCCGTGTGTCATCGAGCACCAGGTCGGCGACGGTGTGGGCGCCGGGCACGCAGGTGAGCGGCTCCTGAAGCGCGCAGCCCCGCACACTCAGCCGCGCGCCCGCCACCGCCCGCTTCGCCGCCCCGCTGAGCTGCGCGCGCGCGCTCGGCGCACTAGTAACCCGCACCATTCTGCAAAACCACACGCGTGCTGTATGCTGCCTTGCTTGAAAGAGTTTATACACAAAAACGTGGTGCGGCCTCGCATCGCCGATATGACGTCACACAGCCAATAGCCATACAATCCCATAAATCCCAATCCCAAAAAAAACATATCCCATGGGTGACGTGGCTGTGGGACGCCAATGGTTTCGTGTACAAGCCCGGTAGCTGCTAAGAGTGCAAAGTTTCTTGAGTTACTCCGAGCGTACCTCGCGCTCGCAAAGTAGTGTCAAGTGGTTGTTTAACCTGTCCAACGTGAGGTGCGTGCTGCCGCTGTCGGACCGCCAGCTCGCCACCTCCACTGACCTGGGGGAAGTTTACCACAGCTACAATTTTAAAAGGTCCCTTGCGAGATAATGTAATCAGTTCCTCATGTCCATCAATGTAAACTTTCCATCTTGAGAGTAATATATTACCTAAAATTATACAAGTTTAACAATTGCAGGCTGAAGCCTGAAGCTGTTCGAATAAAAACCATTTCGTTGAATAAAACCGAAATCTGTCCTGAGTCCTCACCTGGCGCTCTGCAGCTGCACGGCCACGACCAGCAAACCAACCCAAGCCGCGGGGTCTCGTGTGCGCATTCCGGTCACTATGCCCGCGCCGCTGGAAACAGTGAATTGTAGGTAAGCACATTATTTTTATATTTTTATAAAGGCAATGTATTTACTTCTAGGACTATGGAAAATTCCTTTTAATCGTTACAAGGAGTTTTGCCGGGGAATTCAATGGGTGACGTTGTGGATTTTGCATTTACTTCATAAATTTGTGTTATTTCGGTTCATGTGTAATATTGGTAGAATATTAACCATTAAATATTCGTTAACGTGCACAAGTGTGGGCAAGTAGTACAGCTTCTAAAAACGTGCTATTTTGAGTTTCCCTCCAAAACTCCCTAGGAACTTTCAGTAAAGCTTCTACCACTTTACTGAATTGACTGACATGACTCATGGACTGCACTGACTATTTTTTTTTCGGACTTTGACTAGCTTTAGACATGACGATTTAGGAATACGGTGTTGAAAATTGAAACGAAAGTTATATTTCCCGCCTTTTTAACTTGACACTGGCAAATGGTTACAAGCCGATGCCATATAGAAATTAAAAAAATAAAAAAATCGTTTAAAGTTGAAATTAGAAAAAGTTATATAGAGAATAAAATTTAAGTGAACGGTTTAATACCGAGGAATACGAGGAATTGGACGGTTGACGTTTGACGGAATACACACAGCTCTAGTAAAACTATATTTAAAAATAGTATAACCACAAAATAAGTGCATAATTACATATATTATTGATCTAGAAGTTATAGTGAACATTTATATAATAAAGTTTAATGTCTAAAGTGCGCCATAATTGCATAAAACAGTGATATACTCCGATAGTGACAGTCAGCTGTTTTAACGTATACCCACTGTGATATAAACTACCAAAAGAACGTTGACTATTCTAGTCTATTTTTATATATTTTTGGGATATCCTTATTGTACGGTGTCATAAATCACACCGCAGCATTTTTCACTTCACAATGCATTTTACCGTCAGTACGCGTTCATAATTAGCAAGCACCGCGCGTGCTCCCCTAGCACCTTTATAGCATATATCAATCTTATGTGGGACAATTAATAAAATCTTTATGTTCGGGAACACATTTGGTTTTATTAGCCAAACCCCCACATAATATGGTCCTTCGAGCTTTGTGACCTTCCGCGATTTGGCCAAAGCAGGATCATTCGCGAGTGAGGACTATCAGTGACTATCAGAAAATCAGTTCGGTAAAATCAGAAGATAGTACAGCAGTGGTAAAGTGAAATAGCACAACAGCGTAACAGAACAGCAGTACTGTGGAGTAGCATAACAGTGTAGCAGATCGGTGGTGTAGTTATATAGTAAAACAGTTTCTGGCGAATCAGTGTTGTGGTAGAGGAAGACGAGCATCAGCAGCAGCAGTATTCAGCATAGCAGTGTGGTTCCTGTCTGCAAGCAGCAGACAGCAGCATCAGCATTAGCATCGCTTCAACATCTCATCAGCAGACCATCACGCTCTTCAGGGCGTGGGCAGCAGCAGCAGAAAGGTTCCCGAGCAATCAAGTAAGATCTTTCCATTTTTTCACTTTGAACAATAAGTTACCATAATGGAGGATATTTACGAAAATCAAGAGCAGTTAGTAGGTGCGATAGAGCAGTTGCTTGCGTCTTTCAAGAAAACGGGGCGAGATCGTAGGACAGTAGATTACGTTAAGCGGAAGTTACAAACCCTTGACGAATATTGGGAAGAATTTAAGCAGAATCGACAGCAATTAGCAGGATACGTAGATCAAAATTCTGAGCCTATGAAAGGTCTCAATGAACGGGCCACCAGAAACTACGAGATCACAAAGTCAACTTTGCAGCAGTTTCTCTCGCAGGTGACTTCACCAGCAGTAGCACACTCAGAGGGTAAGGTACTTGAGGTCCCAAGTCGTGGAGCAAGCCCGTTACCTATCCCTGGTCCGTCAACAGCAGCATCAGCAGAACGGGTGTCGAGGACAATCTCCCAAGGAGTCGACAGCAAAACAGCAGAAATGTTACGTAAGCAGATGACGAACTTCAAAGCATTTTCACGAACGGTAAGCAACATTGACCTGGAAGCATTAACAGAAAGGTGGCAGTTTGAAGACACGTTGCAGCAGTTACAGATGAGATGGACAGCAATCGACGCTCAGCATTGGGAGCTCGATAATGAATTAAACGGGTCTAACCTAGAGTACGAAAATCAATTTACAGCACATGAGAAGAAATTTAATTTCATCAAGGAGAGCTTTAACAAAAAAATGTGCTCAACGTCTCATAGGGAAAAATCAACCCCTAAATTAGAAATCCCTACATTTAGCGGTAATTATCATCAATGGATGTCATTCCAAGATTTATTCAGTGAGGCCATTCATAACAATCCCTTACTGTCTCAGGCCCAAAAAATGCAGTTTTTAAGGAGTAAATTAACAGGCGAATCTGAAAGACTCATACAACATTTACAAATTACATCGGCTAATTATAATATATCTTGGGAAATTCTTAACCACAGGTACAACAATAAAAGGCTCATATTCACTTCGCACGTCAACATATTGCTAGGGCTGCCAACCATTCAATATCAATCAGCAGCGCAACTTAAAAAATTACATGACACAACTAAAGAATGTTTGAATGCATTAAAGAACCTGGGAGTCAATATCAGCTCATGGGACCCCTTATTGGTCCACCTGTTAGGGCAAAAATTGGACAGTGAGTCGTATACAGAGTATTTGGAATCAGTCAAGAATCCTCGAGAATTGCCAATTCTAGAGGACTTCGTGAATTTTTTGGAAACGAAATTCACTGTACTCGAATCATCGCGCAGAAAACAAGAGCAGGGCGTATTTAAGCAACCAGCATCATCGAATCAGCAGCAGAATTTTTCGCATCAACGAAGACTTCCTCCGAGCAACTTTAAATCTAGCAACAATAATTTTTATTTTAATCATAAGTCAAAATTTAAGGCTTTGCATGCAACCAAGGTAATTTGCGGACTTTGCAAAGGCGAACATGGTTTATTCAATTGTTCAAGGTTTCAAGAAATGCCATGCGATCAGAAATTGAAAACCGTAAGCCGGTTGCGTTATTGTGTGAATTGTTTATACGAACACGATACTAAAGAATGTTTTTCCAGTAAAAGGTGTCGCTTATGCGCAGGATTTCACAATAGTTTATTGCACGATGCATGCACAAAACTCAAACCCAGCACTTCTTCGAACCATGTGGCGAAGGCTCGCCACGTGTCTCAACCCAACACGTGTGAGGTCTTACTAGCAACGGCAATGGTTGGTGTGAAAACAGCAAATGGAGATCAGCATCATCTTAGAGCCCTCATAGATTCGGGTTCTCAAATTTCAGTTATTACAGAGAGAGCAGCGCAGATTTTAGGATTAAAACGACGTAGGTGCAAGGGCACTATTTTCGGCGTCGGCGAGCATGAAAGCAGCAGCAAAGGAATGCTTACTATACAATGCAAATCATTGCATAATAATTTCACATTTAGCATAGACGTCATCATCATGAGCAATCTTATCAAAAGTCTTCCAAATGTAAATTTACCTAAGCCTTCGTGGTCATACATCAAAAACATTAATTTAGCAGAACCAAAATATTATGTAAAACGTCCGGTAGACTTACTTTTAGGAGCAGATGTCTACTCAAAAATTTTATTGGATGGTATTTTGAGAGGTTCGACTAGCGAGGAACCCATAGCACAGCAGACTTATCTTGGCTGGATCCTCTGCGGCTCCGTCAAATCATATCAGTGCAACGTCATGTTACATAACAATTATGACGACTTGCAAAGATTCTGGGAATGCGAAGACATTTCCCAAGAAAAGGAGATGACGTCAGAAGATGAATTTTGTCTTCAATATTTTTCTAAAATGACTAGAAGGTTGGAGGATGGAAGATTTGAGGTGCGTTTACCTAGCATAGAAGAATTGAAACATAAATTAGGGTCATCAAAAACTACAGCATTAGCACAGTATCAGAGTTTAGAAAGAAGATTGCATCGAAATACAGCATTAGCAAATGACTATAAAAAGTTCATGCAGGAGTACATGGACTTAGGTCATATGGAACGATCAGCATCTGAAAGAAAAATGGAGTTCTACTTACCTCATCATGGAGTCATCCGAGACAGCTCCACTACAACGAAGCTACGCGTAGTATTCAACGCATCAGCAAAGTCTTCGAGTGGATATAGCTTAAATGATATAATGTATAAGGGGCCCAATCTTCAGCAGGATCTACAGCAGATAATTTTGAAATGGTGTCAGTTTAAATTTGCTTATACAGCAGACATCGAAAAGATGTACAGGCAAATTTGGGTTTTTCCCGAAGATCAAGCATATCAGAAGGTATTTTGGCGGGAGTCTAAAGACCAACCCGTGCAAGCGTATCAATTAAAAACAGTAACTTACGGAGAAAAGGCAGCAAGTTTCTTAGCAATAAATTGTTTAAAGCAGTTAGCAGCAGAAGAGAAGAAGAAGTATCCAGAGGCAGCGAAAGAAGTAGAAGAAAGCTTCTTCGTAGACGACTTTTGTGGTGTTCATCATACTTTACAGCAGAGCAAGCAATTACAAGCAGATTTAATTGAGCTTCTAAAATTAGGAGGTTTTAATTTACGAAAATAGAAGTCAAATGACCAGCAACTTCTAGCAGATTTAGATACAGAGCAGTGTGACAAGCAGACGTACGAATTTAAGCATATAGAGTCGACGAAAACCTTAGGTCTAAGCTGGGATCCCCAAGGTGACGTGTTTACATTTCAATGCAAAATAGAATATTCTGAAGCAGCACCAACTAAGAGGTCTTTAGTGTCCGAAATATCAAGGTTATACGACCCCTTAGCCATTGAGCATGACACTGAAATTATTATTTCAAAATGTGTGATTATCGAAAATAGAATGGGATGATAATCTCCCGCAGAATATTAAAACAAAATGGTTAGATTTACGCCAAGAGTTGCAAAATATAGACACATTTAAAATACAACGGTGGATCGGGACTTCTGAAAACGACAAGATCGAGTTTCATGGATTTTCCGACGCCTCTAGCAAAGCATTTTCGGCAGTAATTTACTGTAAGGTCATAAAAAATGGCAAATCATCAGTATCATTATTAGCAGCCAAAGCAAGACTCGCACCATCAAGCAAAGTTCAGACCATCCCTAGGTTGGAATTAATGGGAGCTGAACTATTATCAAAATTGATGACCAAGGTTCAAAAATGTTTACATCAATACAAAGCAGAAGTGTATGGTTGGACAGATTCTACAGCAGTTTTAGGATGGATACAGGGAGACCCATCACGATGGAAAACATTTATATCCAATCGAGTCAGAGCAATAACGCAAGTAATGCCAAAATCATGTTGGCACTACGTTAAAACTGACGAAAACCCGTCTGATTCAGCTAGTCGCGGCTTAAACGTGACTCAGCTTAAAAAAGATAAGCTATGGTGGAACGGCCCATCATGGTTGCCGTCATTAACAGTTAAAGAGCCAACATTATACGAGACTACATTAGAGCTAAAACATCAATACAAACAATCTAATACTATAATTCATACGGATCCTCAAGCATTAAACATCATCGAACAATTATTAAATAAGCATAGCAACATAACTCGAGTTATCCGCATACTTGCATGGATATTACGAATAACAAAGCGCAAACAACGCCGCGAAGGATATCTCACATTACGAGAATTACAACACGCAAAAATGCTTATTGTAAGGAATGTACAGCTGGAGCACTTTAATGAAGAAATTAAACTATTATCAAATAAAACACCGTTACAATCAAAAAGCAAAATTTTAAATTTAAATCCGATTTTAAACGACGACAAAATTTTACGAGTTGTTGCCGTCTCAAGAACGCGAGTGTAAGTACCGAAATAAAAAATCCCATCATCATACCTTACGAAAGTCGACTTACAATTTTACTGATACAGCAAGCACATGAACTAACATTCCATGGCGGTCCACGAATTACATTGGCCAATCTTAGACAAAAATATTGGATCATTGGTGGTATAAGAGCAACCAAAAAGCATATCAGAAAGTGCGTGACCTGTAGGAAAAACACACCTATTTTAGGTCAGCAGCTCATGGGCGATCTTCCAACAGCACGTGTTAACCCGAGGCCAGCATTTTATAACACCGGTGTAGATTTTACAGGATACATCGATGTAAAAGCAAATAAAGGACGAGGTATCAAAACCATGAAAGGATACATAGCATTATTCATTTGCATGGTCACGAAAGCAGTACATATAGAAATGGTATCAGACCTCAAGAGTTCAGAATTTTTGGCGGCTCTCAGTAGAATGGCAGCTCGTCGCGGCACGCCTCGTCACATCTTCAGTGACAATGGCACTAATTTTGTAGGAGCAAACAGATTGATGCAGGAGCAATTTCAGAACATTTTCGATGACAACACTTTAGGAGAGATAGCAAGCATGAATATCACTTGGCATTTCAATGTAGCGAAATGGTGCCAAGCATCAGGTTTATGGGAAAGAAATATAAGGAGCTTAAAGCATCATTTAAAAAGGGTTGTGGGTGAGCAAAAACTTACATTTGAGGAATACGCCACCCTATTAGCAAAGATAGAAGCAATCTTAAACTCTAGGCCCCTCTGCGCGCTCACAGAGGACCCAGAGGACTTAGACTATTTGACACCAGCACACTTTCTAGTCGGCAGAGCAGAGTTAACTATCATAGAAACGGAGCAGGATGCTAGGTCAAGATGGTATTTAATATCAAAAATATATTTCGATTTGTGGAAGAGATGGAGGATCGAATATATGACTCAGCTCTCAGTAAGATCGAAATGGTTAAGAGCACGAAATAATCTTCAAGTTGGCGATTTAGTCACTATTCAGGACGAGAATATGCCCCCCGGCAAATGGCTCATGGGGAGGGTATTGGAGCAGCATCCCGGAGAGGACGGATTGGTTCGTGCCGTCACTCTGAAAACAAAAAACGGAATTATCAAAAGGCCAGTAGTTAAATTATCATTGTTGCCTATCTCTAACGCAGCAAGCAGCGACCGTGAAGAAGAATCTGAGGCACAAAAAGAAGAGAAAAATCAAAGAAAACCTATCAAGCAGAATAGTTTCACGTCCATGGCGATAGCATTTATATTATTTATGTCGATTGTGACGACTTCTTATACAGCTGAAAGGTTACCAAGCAACATGTCTCTATATTTCGATTATACCGGAAGTGCAAAGATCATTCGGGATAAGTGGACTCTCATAGCATACTACAATATGTCTCCGTACTGGGAAGGATTCACCGCAGCAAAAAAGTTCATTAATTATACAAATATAATATGTAGTTATATACCCGACTATGACTATTGTTCAACAATCACGCTACAATTACAGCACGAGTTCGAGGAACTGGATCACTACAATCGTTTGTTATTAAATCAGCGTTTTAAGGCGCGTGCGAGGAAGCGCCGGGCGCTTATCAATGGTGTCGGTTACGCCGCCAACTATCTGTTCGGAGTATTAGACGAGAGATTCGCGGAACAATATAGGAACGACATCGAGCTTATCAGACAGAATGAGCATCACCTTATTGTTAAGGTGATACAGAAACTTGATACAGAATCAAACATCAGTCGTCGAGGCACAATACAATTTACTGAAACGCACAGAACAATCGATTCAACTTCAACATAAATTAATGAATAACCATCTTGAAGATTTGTATAATTTTACTAATTCTCTCAAGTCGGAACATATTCAGATTTCGGACGTTAAACATTTTTTATTGTCGTCATTCACGGCGATTAACTTATTTCAAAACCTGAAAAGAATTCAGGACACGATTTTAGATACCATCACAGATATTTCACATGGCAAGTTTAATATGCATTTATTAACTCCGGAACAAATTAAAAGCGAATTACAATTCTGTAAACCGTAATGCAAGTGTAGTGTTTAGTGCGCGAAAGCAGAGTACGGCTGACCGTCAGCCGAGTGAAGTGTGTAGTGTAAATATCACGAGGGACATAGCAACCTCCCCTATATCTGCCAGATGTAATTTTCCCCCAAAATCAACCTAATTTTTTGTATCTTTTCGGCTCGGGAGTATGTACGGTGTCATAAATCACACCGCAGCATTTTTCACTTCACAATGCATTTTACCGTCAGTACGCGTTCATAATTAGCAAGCACCGCGCGTGCTCCCCTAGCACCTTTATAGCATATATCAATCTTATGTGGGACAATTAATAAAATCTTTATGTTCGGGAACACATTTGGTTTTATTAGCCAAACCCCCACACTTATCTTTTTGAGCACTCTTAGCAATGCCTAATTTTAAGTGTACCTCGTGTGCCAAGTTCCTCAGCCTCGCGGAAAGCGCCAAGTGCTTCAAATGCACAGGGATGTTTCATCGCGGCTGTGCTAAAGGTTTCGACCCCAAAAGCACAAACCCACCCAACCCACTAAACATAACGCATCCAACACCACTAGTAGTGAAAGTACACCAAACGTCTCTTTTCTCGATGCGAACCTGGGTACATCGTCACCGAATCAGCTGGCGGAAGAAATGAGACTGCTCCGGGAGGCTATCACCACTGTATGCACTGAGATGAAGTCTCTGAGGGATGAAGTCATTAAGTTGAATACGGTCATCAACGATGTCAACAAACGCGTGGATACCGTCGAGCAACGTGTGGCCGCGGTGGAGGAGAAGCTCAACGCGCACGCGACTGACCGCGCGCAAGACCCGGCGGTTACTGAACTCACCGATATAATCGATCGGCTGAAAGCCGAGCTGAACGATCGCGAGCAGGAAAGCCTGCTCAACGACATCCAGATTGCCGGCCTGTCTGAGACTCCAGGAGAGAACGTCTCACACTTGGTGGGCTTAATTACAAAAAAAATAGGCATCGACATCAAAGAGCACGATATTGTTAGCGTTGTGCGCAAGGGAGTCAAAAGAGCAGCCACCGTGGGTGGAGACCACCAGAAACCCAGGACGATCGTAGTCCGGTTAGCGAGGAGAGCGGTGCGCGACAGTATCTTGAGGGCAGCTCGTGTGCGGCGTGAGTTGGATACCGCAGGTATCCTAGAAGGCCAGCCGCAGCGTATATACCTAAACGAGCACCTAACGAGATGCAACCGCGCTCTGTTCTATAGGGCCCGCAAGGAGGGTCGCCGACACAGCTGGCGGTATGTCTGGACCCGCGGAGGCTTAGGCGACCGGGTGAGGGAGGCCGCGCGCCCGCCGCGGGTCCCGGGCTACCGCCTCGTGCATATACCTAGGCCCGCGAGCGTGCGCTCCCGCGGTGGCGGCGTAGGTTTCTACATTAGGAAAGGTCTGAACGCACAGACAGTTAAACAGAATACAGTAACACCGAACGTTGAACAAATGTGGATTTCAATAAAAACAAACGGCAAGCTTATCTTTGTAGGTACGGCGTACCGACCGCCCTGGCTGTCTGTTAACCTTTTTACAGACACACTAACAGATACAATTAGTAGTCTAACAGGGTACGACTTTTTGTATCTCGTAGGCGACTTTAACATTAATTATTTCAACACCAACACAGTGCATTACAGAATATTATGCGATTTTTTGACAACACACAGATTGCGTCAGTGTACAACCGAGGCTACACATTTCACTGCGGACACGGAAACCCTGCTCGACCTAGTCTGCACAAACGCAGACCTGGATCGAGTCGTGGTTAACTACATACCCGACCTCAGTGGCCACGCGTTTATTACATTTAGAACCAAAATGCAAAAAACAAAGACCTATGCTAAAAAAATTACCTATAGAGGTTTAAAAGATATTGCGAGTAATAATTTCGAATATCTCATGAACACTATAGATTGGCACTACTTTGAACAATTAACTAGTGTTAACGACACGGTAAATATTTTTAATAATAGTATCAAGTGGGCATTTGATTTATTGGCTCCCGTCAAAACTATTTATGTTAAGGATAGGCAGCACCCGTGGGGTCACATACAACATCAAACAAATGATGAAGTGTCGAGACAAGGCGCATAAACGTGCACGTACTACTAAAAACGAGTCGCATATTCGCTTTTATAAGGATCTTAAGCGCGAAGTGTCCTGCGCGCTTACTAGAGAAAAGTCAGCATATTTTAATACGTACATTAACGCTAATATTAAGTCACCACAACTAATGTGGAAGCACATCAAGGAAAATATTAATGCACATGAACCTAAATCTGAGTTAATTTTACCTAATCACCTATTCGACCCCGACCTTATTAATACCTTTTTTTGGACGTTCCAGGCACTAGCTCAGTGCCCCAGTCAACGATTGCCTACTTTAATAACAACTTATTTGGCTCGTCAAAATTTAATTTATCTACAGTTAGCAACAGTGACGTGCAAAAAATTATAAATACTTTAAAATCCAACGCGGTGGGTGCTGATGGCATAAACTTAGACATGCTGTCCATGGCCTGTCATTTCCCAGCTTGTCTAAGTGTTATAACTAAAATAATTAATACATCTCTTCAAACTGGCACTTTTCCTGAGTCGTGGCACTTGGCGATCGTTAAACCATTGCCAAAAAAGTAAACGTATCTGAACTAAGGGACCTTAGACCAATAAGCATATTGTCATGTATGTCTAAAATATTAGAAAAGGTAATTCATGGCCAAATGAGTAGGTTTTTAGAAGAAAATCAAATACTACCTACAGTGCAGTCTGGTTTCCGCAGCCAACATAGCACGACAACCGCGTTGATGGATATTGTGGATAATATCATCTCATCACAAGACACGGGCGAGGTCACTATTTTGGTGCTGCTGGATTTTTCGCGCGCTTTTGACACAGTTAATATACCATTACTACTGGCAAAATTAAAATTTTACGGTGTCGAAGCAGGTGCTATCGCCTGGTTCTCGGACTACTTAAATAACCGGTCTCAAATAGTCGAGTTAAAAAAGTATAACGGGACGCTAATACGTTCCAACCCATGTAGGGTAAATAGAGGGGTTCCCCAAGGATCCGTGATTGGCCCCCGCCTCTTTGCACTGTACTGTGCCGATATCACCAGGTATATCCTGCATTGTAAATACCACATATACGCCGATGATATCCAGCTGTACATAAACTTTAAGCTGTGTAATATTAGAGAGGCTGTAGGCAAGCTGAACGATGACCTGGCGCGTATTTGTGAGTGGTCTAATACAAACTCCCTTGTGCTCAACCCTAACAAATCAAAATATATGATATTGGGTACAAAATACCAGATCCAAAAAGTAGCTATCACCCAGCCACTTATACGTATTAGGAACGATATAATTGAAAGAATAACAGAAGCACGCAACTTAGGGGTGCTGATGGACGAAAGACTCAGATTTGAAAAGCATGTCATTACAGCTGTCAGTCGGTGCTTCTACAGAGTAAAGCTACTGTATAAGATAAGAAATTTTATAAAACAAACGTTACGACGAACTCTCTGTGAATCTCTGGTGCTCTCAAACTTAAACTACGCAGACGCGGTGATAGGTCCCTGTTTTATTTTATTTTATTTGGGACAACAAACAATTGCGTACATGCTTAATACTAACACATAAGTAAACAATGAAATTAAGGTAATTACGCAACCAACACCATTATCCACAATATAACTTATTTTATGAACAATATAACAATAACTATTACAAGCAAATTGGCACACCGGTAACGTCTACATCATACGTCGACAGTTTGATTAAATAATGAAATATAACATGAATTTTGTGGTATCAACAATCTTTGATTAAATTCAATGAATGTTTTTTAACAGCTGTTCTTTGAACTGAAACAAAGATAATACAAATATATCGATGTTCGTGAAATTATCGTTGTAGCTTTTCATAATTCGCTTTAATGGTGCCCTATCACCAGCATTCGTCCTGCTCGGTGTAGGAGCAAACAGCTTATGAGTGTAGTTGTCACGGATTCGTTGTGAGCGACTAGGTATGCGAAGGTAAATTTTGTTTATCAAATCATTACAGTCAATTAGATTGTGACAAATCTTATAGAGAAACATTTGATCAAAGTATATTCGTCTTTGTGTAAGAGTTTGAAGAGAAAATTTTTCCAGAAGTGTGTTGTATGGTAATCGTTTTCGTTCGACTTTATGAATTAAATATTTTAGATATTTACGTTGCACTGATTCGATTTGATCATTATATTTATCATATAAAGGACTCCAAATGCTTGTGGCGTACTCCAGTTGCGATCGGATGAGCGTCTTGTATAACGTTAACATAGTTGCAGGTTTTTTGAACAAAGTACATGTACGTCTCACGAAACCAGAGAGTTTGAAGGCCTTGGCAGTGATATGGGCTACATGAGCATCAAAGTGTAGTTTAGAGTCAAGATGAATACCAAGATCTCTAATCAACGAGACTTTTTCTAATGCAGTACCACAAAGAGAGTATGAAAAATTTATGACATTGTTTTTTTTTGTAAATGTGATTGATTTACACTTAGTCAGACTTAAATATAGCTTATGAGCAGCACAATATTCGGATAGTCTATCCAGATCCTCTTGCAATTTTACACTATCTTCAAGCGATCTTATTATTCTAAATATTTTTAAGTCGTCAGCATACAGGAGGAAATAACTGTTTAGAAAACATTTGCTAATGTCGTTAATGAAGAGAACGAAAAGCAGAGGCCCCAAAATAGAGCCCTGAGGCACGCCGGATGTGACGGTGATCGCATCAGAAGAAAACCCCTGAATCACTACTTTTTGGGTCCTGTTTGTAACATAGGATGCAAACCAGCGAAGTAAATTACCACGTATACCGTTATATTCTATCTTTTTCAAAAGCATCTTATGGTCAACCTTGTCAAAGGCCTTGCAAAAGTCGGTATAGATTGAGTCAACCTGTATTTTATTGTCCATACATTCAAACAAAAAAATTGAGTACAAGACTAGATTACTTACTGTTGACCGATTTCGAACAAAACCGTGTTGCTCAGGAATCAGGATACTATGTAATGAAGGATAAATCGCATCATGTACCAACCTCTCCAAGACCTTAGACAAGGCTGACAGTAATGAAATTGGCCGATAATTACTAATTTGATTTTTATTGCCAGCTTTAAATACAGGAGTGACATTAGCAGTCTTCCATACCCGAGGCACAATACCTTCTTTGAGGCTGCGGTTAAATAGCACTGATAATGGAATACTCAATGAATCGGCGGTATGTTTAAGAAAAAGAGGAGAAATCCCGTCCAGACCACATCCCTTAGTTATATCCAGGCTTTTCAGCGTTGAAGCCACTTTATCGCCAGAGAATGTTATATCATTCAATAATAAGTGACTATTAATTATTGGTGAATCGATGTGTACGTCGGTATTATTGTCATTTGGTTCATAAACTGAGCTGAAAAATTTGGAGAACAGCCTACATATGTCTGCTGGGCCACTACACTCCTCTTCATTGTAATGCATAGTATTAGGTATACCGGGAGTAGCAGAACGGCTTTTTATGAATGACCAGAAATATTTAACATCCTTTTTTAGACTGTTTTCGATTGATTGTATATATTTGTTGAAACATTCTGCAGACATTGACTTAAGAACAATTTTTATATTTTTTCCACTTAACCCATGCCTTTTCTTTATTTTTAAAGATGTGTATCAGTGGGTGAGAAAACCAGATAGGATATTCGTTACACTTAACAGGTCTAATTGGAACATGAGTTTTAATTATATTATAGAGAGTTTCATAGAAATAATCCACTGCAGAATCGAGTGAGCTAAAACTCTGAAGCACAGACCAATCAATCTTACCAATGTCTCTATTGACAGCAGAATAGTCAGCTTCTATAAAACGATATTTTGGTACCGGCAACGTAGCCATGGGCAGATAAGATAATTCGAAGGAGTTAATAATTACAAAAGGAGGATGTAATATGTCAATCGATATTAAAGGTAGTGGCGCAGGCAGACATTCACATAATTTATTTGAAAACAATAAGTCTAAAGTACGGTTTAGGTTATTTTTAATATTATTATACTGTTTACAGTTAATTGTTGATAAAAAATTTGTTAAAATCATGTTCAGTGAGCTGGTATTATTATATAAATTGGGCATAAGTGCAGGCATATTGTGTCCTACCCAATCAACATGTGGTAGATTAAAATCTCCAAATATATATATGTCAGCTACAGTAGAACAACAGAATTCCTGCTCAAGCGCATCAAATAAAGCTTGATAAGTGATAAGGGATTGATTGGGGGGCACGTAAAAACCGCATAATATGTGATATCTATTAAATGATTTAGAGTAAAACTTTAAAATGACATAATCAATGTTGGTTGGCATGCAGCAACCATTAGGAAATAGTGTACTGTTTATGAGTACTCGCGACGCCTGTAAACCGCGGCGCACCGCTATTAACACGCCACCACCGTCAGATTTGCCACTGAGAACACGATTCCTATCACAACGATACACTGTGTACCTCGTGTCAATAAACTCGCGATCTTCGACTTCTGGTACCAACCATGTCTCCGATAGAATAATAATATCGTGAGAATCTGCCATTATGTTGCTGTACAAAGTATTTAACTTTGTTCGTAGCCCGTGACAATTTTGGTAGTAGAAGGATAGATTATTATTACTCATTTTTCAAAACGAAATCTAAATATTTACCTACCACTACATTATCATGAGAGAAACTCGCCTTTAATCGCGACACGCAAAAAATCGAAAAAAAAATTGACTGGATACAGTATTTAATTATTATAATTAACGGTGCATTAGGAGTAGTTACTGTGTAATGTTTGCTATTATAATATAATTTATAAACTGTTATGTTTGAACACAGTCGAAAAGCTAGCAGGTATTCCAAAGAATAGGTCACAAAAGAACAAACAAATAACATCGTTTGATTGAAGGTAGAAACAAATATAGTCGCATACCTTGTCGCTGCACAGAGTAGCTTACTAATATTATGATTCAGAGAACACACACTAAATATTATGAAATAAACTATAGTATACACAAAACAACGACACTCATCAGACTCAAAAATATCTTTGTTATAATAGTACAAAATATGAGAACACACACTAAGAACAGCTATAGCATAATATTTAATTATATATTTAATTTTTGTGCGCCGTAAGTTTGGACAAGTCTTTTTCTCCACGAATCGCGATAACAGGAGAGGAGACACCAGCCCTGGTGAGAATAACGCCATGCCTGATCCATACAAATTCGATGCCATTGTCCCTGGCAATATCCCGGGCTCGGCGAAACAACATCTTGTTTTGCAGAGTTAAATGCTCATTGAGATAAATCTTCTGCGGTGATCCTTGTACTATGTTGATTCGATCAGAGGTAATGCCTTTATTTAGTCGAACAGCTGAGATGAAATTATCTCTGAGTATTTGAGAAGAGAATTTTACGATGACGTTCCTTGGCCGAGAGTTAGTGGGATTAGAATGAGGCACCCTATGGATTGCAGAGACGTTGCCAGCAGATAGTGGCTGTTTTATGACTTTTGCTATACACTCTAATATAGTTATTAAATTCTCCCCCTTTTTTTCAGGTAGATTACTTATTTCGAGATTACAGTTAAGCGCCCTTTGTTCCATGGCATCAATTTTAGCTTGTAAGGCGTTAAGCTGGGGTTCGAATTTTAAGGAGTTTTGCTCCACTACATGGACACGGCTACTGAGTTTTTGCGTATCTTTCTCAAGGACATCGTATTTATCGCTAAGAAAGTTGATAGTCTTTTTCATGTCTGTAAATTCATCGAGCATCTTAGCAAAATTTGCATCTTGTTTTGTGAACCATGTTTCCATCATGGATAACATATTATCTTGAAATAACTTGAGTTCACGCCGGAATTCTGAGGCCGGATCTTTCCGAATTGTGACATAGTGAGGAGGAGACTCCTTATCAATGAGTGATCCATCTACACTCATATTTCTCTGCTCAGATCCGTCTTCATAATTAAAAGTACTATTAGAAGAAGCCATCCTTGTGTTGCCTCTGATGCGTAACTACTCTGTACACGGCGCAGCGGGAGAGCTCGTACCGAGCGATAACACTAACGTGCACGCACACTACGATCGTATACACCTTTAAGTATTGAAACGGCGCGCGCGACAATGCAAAGCGACCGGCCTGCGCAAGCTTGCACGGTCTAAAAGCCTCATTCAAAAGGTACAGAATGCGTGCAGTAGGTATTGCTGCGACATCCCTCCGCGTGCTCACGTGACGCCTTATATAAACAATCTACGGTGGCTCAAAATGGATGGTCTAAGACAATTACACTTTGCTACTCTTTTATTTGGAGTCATTAAATTTAAAACACCGGCCTACCTTTATGACAAATTACAGTGGGCATGCGACAAAAACCTGACAATGACTACTAGAGGATCGGCTTATTTACTAATTACTCCACTCCATCACACTTCCATGTTCAGAGGTAGCTTTAGATACCTGGCCAGTAAAATCTGGAACAACCTTCTACCGCCGGAGTTGCGTGCTCTGAAAACACTAAATTACTTTAAATTAAAATTTAAATCTCTTTTGCTACGAGAACAACTTTCCCTTATATAAATTTTTATTTTTTATTTTTATTTAATATTATTATTATTAGTATTATTCCATTATTTTTTTATCCTTTAATTAATTAAATTCCTAATATTATTATAATATAACCTAATTTTAATATACATTATAATTATTTAATGATGTACTTAATTTACTATACTACTTAACTATGACGTTACTTACCGTTCGGGTACGAGCCGACGCATGGCGGTTTGCAGGGGCCAGGGAGCCTGTAGTCTTAAAGGTCAGGTACCTACTTCTCAATTGTCATTAACGTACGACAGCGAACGAATAATGATATAATGTACCTATGTAGAACACACCTAAAATATAAATATATGCTATTATTTTATGTAGTCTAATTATGCACATTATTGATAAAGATCACAACTAAATGTATAAAAATACTTACTATTTAATCCTTTTACAGCGCTAGTATAATATATTATGTATTATGTATTGTACATTTTATGTTCGTATTTTTCATCTCGTGATAGTTGCTATGAACAAGTATGGCGTCTAGCCACGCGGGGTCTGCCCCTTGCAACTTAACTATAGTTTATGGGACTAGGGAGGTGTGTGACGGGAGTGCGAAGGGCGCGGGTGGCGTGATCGCTGCATTGTCCATAGCAATGACTCGCACTGTTATCTATTGTATTTTGTGACCCATAATATATATTACTATTATCATTATCTCGTTAATCGTTTATGTATATATGGAACTGTTTATGTGCTGTTGCTGAGTGTATTAAATCTGTCCATCAAACGACAACAATATGGAACCGCATAATACCAGGCACTGTGGTGTTATGCCGCAGTGATACGCCTGAGCGGTCTCCTTTTTGACGGTTAGGCATTACACTACCTACCTTCCTATCCATAATAGTATCTCTTGCGTACCTACTCCTACTCATGATATGTAATTTTTATGTTTTTGTTTTAAGTTGTTTTTCTGTCCTGTTCTTATGACTTGTTGTATGTATGTCTTTGTTTTATTTGTAGTGTAATGTCTCATTGTGTCAAATAAATGTTTATTATTATTATTATTATTATTATTATTATTATTATGAATAAACATTAATTATCGTTTCTCTAAGTTCAGGTATAGTTTTTCTAAAGTTAGTAATGTTTTATTGTATTGTTAATTGTAATTCAAAGGTGTAATAATAAAGCTCTAATTTCAGAGCAAAGTTTATTCTTGCCTAAACCAATATACAAACGTACTATAAAACGACAATTAATGTTTATTCCTCACTATTTTTACCAAAATATGTTATGTAAGTGGATTAATTAGGTTTTTTGGTATTTTATCGATCAAGTGAGATTTCCTTCCTCTTATAGTATTACGACACAGTGGATCTAAAAATACTTAAAATATCATACCAGAAAAAACAAGAGCTCATAGCTACACTGTTATTAAGTTAATCCGGAATGCGTATTTACATATTTTTATCCTGCATTTCGGCATATTAAGTTATGATTATTATTTGCGCAAAATATTCTGTTAAGTACTTCATTTAAATGCAGGTCATTTATGTTCGGCGCTGAACGATAGTTGTCATTTTGAGATGACCCTGAATCCTGACGTTACCTGATTCCCTGAGACCATAATTGTCAGGTATACTGTAATACGTAGGTACTAACCAGACACTTACGTGCTGATGATTACGTGCATCTATGAGATGTAATGCAACAAGATAACAATATGAAGAACATGGTACAATTAGGCATCTTGCCGTCAAGTTTTATAGGTCCACATGTACGAACGGACGTAAGATGCTTTCAATTATGTTAATAAGTTTGGCGGCCCTGATCTTTTTATTCTTTTATAACTAACACAAAGCAGATTGAAATTTCACAATTCCTCTTTCCTGGTCTGTTCAGACATCTCATGATAGACATGACATAATAGCGGGTTTTTTCAGCTAAAGCTGATGATGACCCTAATCGATAAAGAAAAGATTTTCGGATCATCTTTTTGACGTGATAACATCTTATAAATCGATGGAGCCGGCTGCACGCACGAAAAAACATGATCGTTTCCAAGTACCATTACCAAGTACCGTTACAAAGTACCAGCGTTAGCTCGCATTGCCTTTACCTCATTATTATTATTATTATTATTATTATCATTATCATTATCATTATCATTATTATCATCATCATCATCATCATCATCATCATCATCATCAGCTTCATCATCATCATCATCATCATCATCATCATCATCATCATCATCATCATCATCATCATCATCATCATCATCATCATCATTATTATTATTATTATTATTGTTGTCGTTGTTGTTGTCGTTGTTGTTGTTGTTGTTGTTTTTGTTGTCGTCGTCGTTGTTGTCGTTGTTGTTGTTGTTGTTTGTGTTTTTGTGAGGCTGCTTGTACCAAAGAGGATATCTGCCAGACGATACAGCTGTTTTCATTGTTACATAGGTACCAACGAAAAAAACTGTATCGTCTTTATGCTATATGTAAACCGTTGAATGACAAAAATGAGGCTTGCCAGATGCCCATGATATGGCTCGGTGTCCAAGGACTCCGCCCGCCGGCGCGTCCGCCGGTGTTCCTCGCTTTCACCACTTTCCTGGTCCTCGGGGTAAAAGGTCTCCGCCAGCCATTCCGCGGAGCTTCGGGCGTCGAGGGTCTCACCGTCCCTCGTAAGGGGCAGATCCTCCTCCCTCCCTCTGACTCTGTTCAACACCCTGTAGATGCCTTCCCAGACCCCCTCCCTATCCTGTTTCCGGCAAAACTCCTTCCAGCTCTCAATCTGTGCATCTTTCACTGCCTTTTCGTACTTCTCTTTCGCTTCCAGGTACAATCCAACCACGCGGTCTCTGCGATCAGGTGCAGCGTTACGTATCCTGCGTTTCCTCGTGGCGACCTCCTTCTTCAGCTGCACGAGCTCATCATTCCACCACGACAAGGTGAATCTCTGTGTGTGTTTTTTAGTCGGCATTGTGTCTCTGCATGTCTGTGTTATGGCTTCCGTGTATCTGTCTATTGCTTCTTCTATTTGTTGTGTGCTGTGTATTGTGTCCATGTCCTGTGCAGTCAATTGTCTGTCTGACATCAGCTGGGTCAGTTTCTCACGAAACTGAGTCCAGTTTGCCTTCTGTGTGTTAAATATGCGTGTGGTACGTATTATGTTCGTGCCTGTGGATTTCTGTTGTCTGATGCCAAATGATATGCCGTTGTGGTCCGAGCTCGTCAGACCCTCATCAACTCTCCAGTCGCCCACTCGGTCCAGCAGGTCGTCGGAGCACGCTGTCACATCCACGCAGCTGGAGTACCTTTTACCCCCTCTGACGGTGTCGAAAGTTGGGATGTCTCCAGTGTTGAGTATGTGCAAACCCATTGCTTCCAGTACAGCAGACACATCCCTTCCTCGCGGGTCTTCCGCGTCGCCACCCCACCACGGGCTTTTAGCGTTCGCGTCACCTCCCAGGACCATCTTATGAGATCCCAGCTCTCTCCCTATCTGCATAAGATGGTCCAGGTAGGGCCCTACAGGCTTATCGGGCTCGAAGTAGAAGGACACTACAACCGTCTCCCAGGCTTTGGTTCGGAGGGTGGTTACAACTATGTTGTTGTTGCTGAGGCGTGTGTGTAGCTCGACGTCCAAATTGTCGTCGAATACCACAACACACGCCTTGACAACACCACCCCCTTCCCCATCGCTCTGGTAGACCCTCATCCCGTTGTATGTCCTCATACTCCGCGCCCCACCTATGTATGGCTCCTGCAGCAACGCTACGCCAGCCTTACGCTTGGTGGCCTCGAGTAATAACTCCCTTGTGGCGATTTGGCTCCGCTGAAGGTTGGCCTGCAATATTTGGTACTGGAAGTACTCACCGGAGACAACCTCAGCAATACGACACCGCCGATCTAGCCAAAGCGTCCCACCTCTTTCTCTCAGCACATTCTCTATCTAGGGCGCTGTGCTCCACGCTACCTCTCTTGGCCTTTATGCAGTTAACGCATTGAGGCACTTCCCTCTGCAGCCACTTCTCGCAAGCAGTCCTCATATGAGGACCTGCGCAGTGACTGCATCTGTCCACTTCCTCCCTGCACACCCTCTTCGTGTGTCCAAACCCGAGGCAGCGGAAGCACTGCACCAGCGGACTATGGTCCTCCACTTTCACTCTGCCCATACCTATATGGGCGTATCCAACATTCACAAATTTCTTCCACACCTGTGGGCTAACTCTGGCTATGACGTGATTTTGTAGGGGGTTCCTTGCTTTCATCACGTACACTACCTCTACCTTTCTCGCCTCCCCCTTCAGGCCCCCAAGGATGTTTGCGTTCTGGTTAGAGAACGCGGTGATGAAGTCGGCGGTGTCGTACTTCATCACACCCCTGAAGGCCAGAAGGGGGTTTTTGTTTTTCATCTCTTCCACCACCAGTCCCTCATTCTTACTCAATCTCTCTTTTACCTTATTTCTTTCGTCCTCATTCGCACAGCCGACGACTACCCTTCTATTTTTTACCTTTCTCACTCTTTCCACTCTGACCCATCCATCCTTCGCATCTACCGTATCCCTTACTTTTTTCATTAATTCCTCTCCCGAATCCTGCGTGTCCTTGGAGGACACCATAACCGAATGCAGCGCCCTTGTCTCGGGGACTCGCTCAGCGACTCCTCCCGAGACAATGCTCGCATAACTCGCCGGTTTGGCGACGGTTGTGCTGTCCTCCAGGAGCAAGCTCAACTTTTCCATCCTCTTTCTACCCTCTTCCATGCATCCCTTCATCTCATCCATCTTCTTCATCAACTCTCTCATACCATCGTTCATGCTTTCATCTATTAACCTATTTTTCTTTTCTAGGTCTACCGGTACGTCTACTACTACTGTCGTCGTGGTCGCTGGTGGCTGGGAGGGATGTAAAGGGTCCCTTCCCAGCCCTCCGCCGGATCCTGCCTTCACACTGGTGAGCTCATTTTCTAGTTCCTTAACTATTTGGTAGAGCCTCTCTATAGTGGCGAAGGCTTGCTCCTTATACTCCGTTTTAAAATTTTTGGAGCTGTTTATACTGGCCTTCGCTCGCTCTAGACAGGCTCTACCTTCTTTTGTTTTGGGTCTATTTGGTATTAGGGGGCTTTCAGGCTTTTGTATAGTAGCTACTTTTTTAATTTTTGGTCTTGGTGCAGGTGGGTCACTCTGCTTAATTTGTTTGGGGGGGGTAACTTGTAGGCTAAGGGTTTCGAATTTTTCGATACTCTTCCTCATTTTGGAAGATCTCAGGGGTTGCGAGAGCGCTTTGCCCTCACTCGTCTTGTTTCTCTTCGGTGGAGAAACAGTGAACGTGTCACTCTTACGGGGGGTGCGTATCATGTTGCCGGTATAGGGGGATTCGTCGGATAAAGAAAATTTAATAATTGCGATAAAATATGATTTGTAAAATTAAATTAAATGACTCAATAGAGAAATAAATTAGTAATTAAAATAATTGTCAATAATAAATGTCAATAAAACCTAAAATAACAGTTACCCCAATAGGGGGTTAACTGGCCTACCCTAATTGCCTAGAATCCAATAGTAAATGTCAATTAAAATTCCTACACTAACAGTTTCCCCCAATAGGGGGGGTAACTGACCTATTCTAGCTAAATGAAATAATGTGTAGTGTGAGGGGTTCCCTAGGCGCACAATACGGTCAAAATTCTTAGCCTAACAACTACACCAAAAATGGTGTAGTTGGTCCTTATTAACTAGTCTTATATCTAATCAGTAGCTCCAATAGGGGCTACTGGTCACTAATCTAATAACAGTGTAAATACCTTAATCTAATTTCTTTTTTCCCCAGGTCTCGCAGCGGTTCAGGTCAGCACAGCAGCTTCCAGCAGGTAAGTCGCGTTATTTTTCTTTTCTTTTTCTCCTCCAGGTGCTGCAGGTGTTCCAGGTGCTGTGGGCTTTCAGGTGTAGCGTCGTCACCCTCGCCCGGTGCCAGCACCCGAAAACTGCAGCCTTCTGCGACGTCCAGAAGCCTCCCGGTGAATATTTCTCTTTCCAGGTCTTCGCGTCTCTTCCAGGTCTTCAACGTTGACCTCCCTGCGTAGAGCTTCCGCCGCCGATGACTCTGGAGAAAACCCCAACTCTCTGCGAGCAGTGGGAGCGGAGTTATTGGCCTTCGAACTTTTCCAACATGGCTGCCAATATGGCTGCCAGTTTTTTCCCTATTTTCTAGCTCCGGAACGGTTGGTCGCAGAGGGTTGGTGTTTGGGCTTGTTCTTTAAGGCTTTTGGAGCCCTTTCTGGTTTTCCGGGTCTCCCCCCCGGATTCCCACTTCAAGGGTTGATGACTCCGATTTGTCCCAAATTCGGTGGGTGTGTAGCCGAGGTGACGCCCAGTACCCCAAAGAAAGTCCCGTGCTTGTATCTCTGCTGGGTGCCGAGATATCCGGGTTTTTGTCGGCCCTCTGACAGTTCGAGAACTGTCAAAGTCGAACTTTAAGGGCCGATATCTCCGGAACGGTGCGTCGCAGGTGGGTCGTCCTTGGGTTTTTTCGGCTTGGCTCCTTCTCCTCTATAAGGTTCTGGTCCGTTTCGGTACCAAAATTTTTCGCAAAATTTTTTAATATTTTTGGGTCCCGACCTAGCGGGTGGGGTAGCCCTTCTTCCCTACTGCCGGAGTCCGCAATCCGCTTTCCGCTGCGGCTTTTCCTCGCCGAGATATGGCCGTTTGAAAAATTCCAATATGGCCGACAAACGTCAAAGTCGAGTTTAACTTGATGATAACTCCCTTAGCCTTTGAGGTAGCGGACCGGGGTTTCCTTGCTCCTAGGGTTTCCGTACCTTGGGCTTATTATGATGGGGGAGTTTGGGGGGGTTCTATTCCCCTTTTTTCCCGGCTGGTTTCGACGCTTGTCGGCTTCCTCTCGTCGCGCCTTTTACGACGAGCCGTCGCACGTTGCCGTATGTCTTACGGTTCGGGAGCTATTGGAGGTTGAATGTTTGCCAAAATGGCGGACAAAATGGCCGCCAAAAGTTTTTTGCCAATAACTCCCGTTCTGGTTCACCTATTTACCTGTGCGAGGTGTCCAGAGATTCGTCTCGCTGCCGGCTATACGGTCGTGCTGCTGCTATCCCGGTAGTCCCTATTATTCCAGGGTTATCCCGGTTTTTCACCTTTTTACCCCTAACTCTGTTCCTGTTTATCCCAGAGCTTCGGGGTTTGTGCCGTCTTGTGGGGGGCGGTGTTCTCTACTGGTCTGCACCCTCCTCCTGTTCCGACAGCTCCTGGTTTCAGTGCGCCAGCTAGTTTTTCATAAAAGGGGTTTTTTCCCTCTCCTGAAAAATTTTTGGGGGGGGGCACTTACCCTTTTTGTTGGGGTGTTTAGGCGCTGGGGAGCAGCTAATTTAGCGCTAGTCAAAACCCACGCGTCTCTACTCTTCTGGCTGTGGCGAACTGTTAAAGTTTTCTTTTTTATAATTACACCACTCACCCCCTGTGTGTCCTAAAATTTTTCTTTTTGCGGTTTTTGCCGGCTCTCCTGTACCGCTTTCTGGTGCACTGTATTCCGAGTAGCACAGGTCACTAATTCACCTACCTCGTGGGGACGCTAAAAACTAAAACTAAAGGTCATTGGCCCTTACACTTATTTTACAACCACAATTTTTTACACACACTTAAGGGTCACTGTCCCACACAATGTCCACTAATCTAATTTAAAATCCGTTTATTATCACTTACACTATGTCACTTTAAAGTTTTTTATTTTTATCTCTTTTAGTTTTTCACTGTTTTTTCCACTTTTTTCACTTGTTTAAGGTGCGCCGTAATCGCCCGCGTGTAGAGGGCGACGAGACGATTCCAGCGACACCTTTTTTATGAAAATCGGACTACTTTAAACCACTTTTCCAGATTTTTAAGTGCGGAGCGTCGCAAAAAAGCTGCTGCTCGGACCGCGGATGGGCTCAGACTGGTTAGGTTAGGTTAGGTTAGGTTAGGTTAGGTTAGGTTTTTTTTTTTTTTTTTTTTTTTTTTTTTTAAATCCTCCCCCTAACATTATCAGGGCTTTTTATTAATCTTTTTTGTTCTATTTCTTTTACAATTCTTTTCCATTTTATAATACTTATTTCTAGTTTTACAATTGTCTTCTTATTATTAACTTATATTTACAATGATGGTCGTTTATTATAATAGTAATACCGTCATAATACAATGTCCTTGTCAAGTTATTTATATTTCTGAGGTCTGATTGATATAAGAGAACAATTTTTTAAAGCCAATAATTATAATAACATACCTACAGTAAATAAATCCAAAATAAAACAATAAAATACAACTAAAATTTTCACTTTCAATTTAAAATGTCAATAAATAGATCAATTAATAAAATAGTAAAGTAATAAAAAATACAACACAACGTTCAACTGACCTAGTATCACAGTTTTAAAGACCTACCGCTAAAAGAACCTAACACTAGTTTTTATCACAGTTTAAAATATTGCAGTGTTTCTTATTCACTACACCCACGATTTTCTTGCAAAAAGAGAGGAAAATGTCCCTCTTCTTTCCCCCCAGGATGGCAGACAGATTCTCACCCGTCATCGATATGCCCAATTTTTGCTCAGTGTCATATCTACTGCTAGCAAAAATCGGGCACTCGAGTAACAGGTGAGGAACCGTCTCCTCAACTCCTGGCTGACATGAACACGACGGGTCCTCCTTCAACTTGAATCTGTTCAAGTAGAAGGCGAACCCACCGTGTCCAGTCAGAATCTGTGTGGTGTGATGTGTGATGTCTATCTTGTTTACTATGTTGTATGCAGCAGCAGCGCTTGGGAAAAAGAGCTTAGTGACTCCGGCCGTCCCTCCCACTTCGTATCTCCTGTCCCATTCCTCAACCGTATCCTCTCTTAAGATACGCTTGACGAATGAAACAGGACACAGATCATAGTCAGGCTTCCTTTTCGATCCCAGCGCGGCCTCCTTGGCTAATTCGTCGACCCTCTCATTCCCTCTCAACCCTGCGTGCGCCTTAATCCAAAACAGGGAGACCTCCCGCCTTCTCGATGCAGTTTTTCGGAGGGCCGCCCTTGTTTGCACTGCCAGGGGATGAGGGGAACTAAGGGTGACAGCCTGGAGGGCCGATCTGGAATCGCTAAGGATACCGACCTTCGCCATTCCACTCTTGCAGGCTATGTCTACTGCTCTCTGGAGCGCTAGAAGCTCGGCCTGGTAGACGGTGCAATACGACGGCAACGCAAGCTTGACGGCCTTCGTCTCGGCCTCACCCTCCCATACGGAGAGTGCGGCTCCGACTCGACCCTCAATCTTGCTGCCGTCCGTATAGATCCTATGGACGTGGCTATGAACCACGTCCGCATAAGAGTCCTCGTCTACCAACCCAAACCTCAGCTCTTCCTGCTCTGCCGGATGTGGGTCCTCGATCGCTGGAGCATTTCGCTCCACCTCCCTGTCCCTCAACACCGGGTGAGGCACCCCCTTCTTGATCTCATAGAGCCTCGATGCTTCGAGTATCCTGAGATCAAGAGGGAGTATCCCAGCCAACAGCATTGCAGAGTTCAGGGAGACGGTCCGATCTTCTGGGCAAAACCCCGTTGGACGGAGTTGAGCCTTTTCTGGACCCCCATCTTTTCCACGGTGGGTGCCCACGCTGCCGATGCATACAAAACAGTCGGTTCCACTACCGCGGTATATATAGTTTTGACTATCTGGGGGTTAAGCCCCCAGCCTACCCTGGCTGCTCTAGCTAACTGCTTGTAGCGAGCTATTGCTTTCTTACATGCTTCTCCTACATGGTCGTTGAACGTGAGTCCTGCGTCTATGGTTAGGCCTAGTATTTTGACCGAATTTACATATTTAACTTCCACACCCCCCATCGTAAGTCGAGGCACGTCATATTTCAGTTTCTTAGTAGTTAGTAAAGCATTTGTCTTATGGGGAGCGAATCTTAGTTTGTTCGTTTTTCCCCATTCATTTATCCGGTCCAGTGCTCTATTTGCCTTTCCCTCTATCTCCAAGGCTGTATCGCCTTCCACCACAATCACTACGTCGTCGGCGAAAGCCTGGCTATACACATTCATCTCATCTAACATCCATAGCAGGGGGTCCAACAAGAGGTCCCACAGGATCGGTCCACCTATGGACCCCTGTACGCACCCCTTGTTGGTCTCCCTGCTCACTTCCATACCCGCATACCTTACGCTCACTCTTCTTTCACTCAGGTAGCTGCTGACCACCCGCCTCAGGTTCCCCGGACACCCAACCTCAGCTAACCTAACCTTTATGGCCGGCCACCAAGCACTATCGAAGGCCCCCTCTATGTCCAGCGAGACCACAACAGAAAGTTTCTTCTCCTCCCTCTGCTTTCTGATGTGGTTCACCAACCTATAGAGGGCGTCTTCGGTGCTCCTTTGGGGCATGAAGCCATACTGGTTAGGGCTGATCTTGGGCAGCAGGTAGAACCTAAGTCGGGCGACCAGCATCTTCTCGAAGATTTTGCCGAGAACAGGCAGGAGGCCGATCGGTCTATAGGCTTTTGGTACCCGGTACGATTCCTTGCCCGGCTTCCTTAGCACCACCACGGTCGCCCGCTTCCACTGTTTGGGGAAGCAGGCGACGGTGAGGCACCTATTCAGTAGAGCAAGGAACCATTCCGGGTCACATTCCACAGCGTGCTGGCAGATGTCCGACGTGAGTCCATCCGCCCCGGGGGCCTTTTTGGGGTTGAAGGACCTTACGGCTCTCTTCAACTCCTCCATGATGAAAGGAGGGTCGTCCGGACCCGCCGGTGGCTCGGTGTCCAAGGACTCCGCCCGCCGGCGCGTCCGCCGGTGTTCCTCGCTTTCACCACTTTCCTGGTCCTCGGGGTAGAAGGTCTCCGCCAGCCATTCCGCGGAGCTTCGGGCGTCGAGGGTTTCACCGTCCCTCGTAAGGGGCAGATCCTCCTCCCTCCCTCTGACTCTGTTCAACACCCTGTAGATGCCTTCCCAGACCCCCTCCCTATCCTGTTTCCGGCAAAACTCCTTCCAACTTTCAGTCTGTGCCTCTTTTACTGTCTTTTCATACCTCTCTTTCGCTTCCAGGTACAGTCCAACTACGCGGTCTCTGCGATCAGGCGCAGCGTTACGGATCCTGCGTTTCCTCGTGGCGACCTCCTTCTTCAGCTGCACGAGCTCATCATTCCACCACGACAAGGTGAATCTCTGTGTGTGTTTTTTAGTCGGCATTGTGTCTCTGCATGTCTGTGTTATGGCTTCCGTGTATCTGTCTATTACCTCTTCTATTTGTTGTGTGCTGTGTATTGTGTCCATGTCCTGTGCAGTCAATTGTCTGTCCGACATCAGCTGGGTCAGTTTCTCACGAAACTGAGTCCAGTTTGCCTTCTGCGTGTTAAACATGCGTGTGGTACGTATTATGTTCGTGCCTGTGGATTTCTGTTGTCTGATGCCAAATGATATGCCGTTGTGGTCCGAGCTCGTCAGACCCTCGTCAACTCTCCAGTCGCCCACTCGGTCCAGCAGGTCGTCGGAGCACGCTGTCACATCCACGTAGCTAGAATACCTTTTACCCCCTCTGACGGTGTCGAAAGTTGGGATGTCTCCAGTGTTGAGTATGTGTAAACCCATTGCTTCCAGTACAGCAGACACATCCCTTCCTCGCGGGTCTTCCGCGTCGCCACCCCACCACGGGCTTTTTGCGTTCGCGTCACCTCCCAGGACCATCTTATGAGATCCCAGCTCTCTCCCTATCTGCATAAGATGGTCCAGGTAGGGCCCTACAGGCTTATCGGGCTCGCAGTAGAAGGACACTACAACCATCTCCCAGGCTTTGGTTCGGAGGGTGGTTACAACTATGTTGTTGTTGCTGAGGCGTGTGTGTAGCTCGACGTCCAGACTGTCATCGAATACCACAACACACGCCTTTACAACACCACCCCCTTCCCCATCGCTCTGGTAGACCCTCATCCCGTTGTATGTCCTCATACTCCGGGCCCCACCTATGTAGGGCTCCTGCAGCAGCGCTACGCTAGCCTTACGCTTGGTGGCTTCGAGTAATAACTCCCTTGTGGCGATTTGGCTCCGCTGGAGGTTGGCCTGCAATATTCGGTACTGGAAGTACTCACCGGGGACAACCTTAGCAATACGACACCGCCGATCTAGCCAGAGCGTCCCACCTCTTTCTCTCAGCACACTCTCTGTCAAGGGCACTGTGCTCCACGCTACCTCTCTTGGCCTTAGTGCAATTTATGCACTGAGGCGCTTCTCTCTGCAGCCACTTTTCGCAAGCAGTCCTCATGTGAGGACCTGCGCAGTGGCTGCATCGATCCGTCTGCTCCCCACACATCCTCTTCGTGTGCCCGTACCCGAGGCAGCGGAAGCACTGCACCAGCGGACTATGGTCCTCTACTCTCACTCTGCCCATACCTATATGGGCGTATCCCGCATTCCCAAACCTCTTCCATACCTGTGGGCTAACTCTAGCTATGACGTGGTTCTGTAGGGGGTTCCTCGCTCTCATCACGTATACTACTTCTGCCTTTCTCTCCTCCCCCCTCAGGCCCCCAAGGATGTTCGCGTTCTGATTGGAGAACGCGGTGATGAAGTCGGCGGTGTCGTACTTCATCACACCCCTGAAGGCCAGAAGGGGGTTTTTGTTTTTCACCTCTTCCACTACTAATCCCTCATTCTTACTCAATCTTTCCTTCACCTTATTTCTTTCTTCCTCACTCACACAGCCGACGACTACCCTCCTGTTTTTAACTTTCCTAGTCCTTTCAACTCTGACCCATCCATCCTTCGCATCTACCGTATCCCTTATCTTTTTCATTAATTCCTCTCCCGAATCCTGTGTGTCCTTGGAGGACACCACAACCGAGTGCAGTGCCCTTGTCTCGGGGGTTCGCTCAGCGACCCCCTTTGAGACAACACTAGCATAACTCGCCGGTTTGGCTGCGGCTGTGGTGCTCTCCAAGAGCGCGTTCAATTTATCCATTTTCACTCTACTCTCTTCCATGCATCCCTTCATCTCATCCATCTTCTTCATCATCTCTTTCATTCCCTCATTCATACCATTTTCTAATAAATTATTTTTCTCTTTCAGGTCCCGTTTTTGCGCATCATCTACTGCGTTCGTCGTGTTTGTGGGTGGCTGGGGGGGATGTAAAGGGTCCTGCCCCAGCCCTCCGCCGGTTCCTGCCTTCACAATGGTGAGTTCATTCTCCAATTCCTTAACTATTTGGTAGAGCCTTTCTATAGCGGCGAAGGCTTGCTCCTTGTATTCTGTTTTGAAGTTTTTAGAGCTGTTTATGCTGGCCTTCGCTCGCTCTAGACAGGCTCTACCTTCTTTTGTTTTGGGTCTATTTGGTATTAAGGGGCTTTCAGGCTTTTGTATAGTAGCTACTTTTTTAATTTTAGGTCTTGGTGCAGGTGGGTCACTTTGCTTAGTTTGTTTGGGGGGGTAGCTTGTAGGCTGAGGGTTTCGAATATCTCTATGCTCTTCCTCATTTCGGAGGATTTCAGGGGTTGCGAGAGCGCTTTGCCTTCTGTCTTGTTTCTCTTTGGTGGAGAAACGGTGAACGTGTCGCTCTTTCGGGGGGTGCGTATCATATTTCTTATTTAGGGGAATTCGTCGATCAAAAAAAGAAGTCAAAGTAAAAATAAATATAAAATACAATAAAATACAATTTGTAAAATTCCAATAAGATGATTCAATAGAAAATAAGATAATAATTAAAATTAGATGTCAAATGATAAAATGTCAGTAAAATCCTACACTAACAGTTACCCCAATATGGGGTTAAACTGACCTAGTCTAGCTACTATAGATATATTGTGGTGTGTCGAAGCCCTACGCACACAATAAAATGCAACTTGTCCTATAACTTAAGCGGCCCTAGGCACACAAGACAAAAACTATCCTAACAACTACGCTAAAAATAGTGTAGTTGGTCCTTATTATCTAATCTTATTTCTAGTCAGTAGCTCCAATAGGGGCTACTGGTCACTAATCTAACAACGGTGTAAATAAAATACCTTAGTCTAAGTTATTTTCAGGTCTCGCGGTGACTCCACCCAGTGCAGCGGCTTCCGGCAGGTAAGTAATCTTCTTATTTCCTTTTTCAGGTGCTGCAGATGGCCCAGGCGCTGCGGACTTCCAGGTATGGCGTCGTCACTCTCCCCCAGTGCCAGCACCCGAAAACCGCAGCCCCCTGCGACGTCCAGCAGCTTCCAGGTGAGTTTTCCGGTTTCCAGGTGTTCCAGGTCTTCCAAAATAGCTTGCCTGGGTAGCTTTCCCGCTGCCAATACTTGTGGTGGAAACCGCGACTTCCTACGATCAATAGGAGCGGAGTTATTGGGCTTTTAATATTTTCAAAATGGCGGCCTAGTTTCAGTCTTAAAACTTTGATGTCCAGCTGCTCTTTTGTTTTTTCAGGTACTTTGGCCGAGTTTGGGCTCTTTTTCCAGGGTTTTTTGAGCTCTTTCCTATTTTCCAGGTCTCCCCCCCAGATCTGGCCTTCAAGACCCGATGACCCCGATTTGTCCCAAATTCAGTGGGTGTGTAGTCGAAATGACGCCCAGTACCCCAAAGAAAGTCCCGTGCTTGTAACTCTTCTGGGAGCCGAGATATCCGGGTTTTTGTCGGCCCTCTGACAGTTCGAGAACTGTCAATGTCGGACTTTGAGGGCCTATATCTCGGGAACGGTGCGTCGCAGGTGGGTCTTCCTTGGGGTTATTCGGCTCGGCTCCTTCTCCTCTATCTGATTTTGGTCAAGTTTGACCCCAAAATTTTTTGTCAAAATTTTTGGTAATTTTTGACCCCGACCCTGCGGGATGGGTAGCTCTTTGTCCGGGCTGCCGAGATCCGCAATCCGTTTTTCTCCACGATGTTTCCTTCTGGAGATATGGCCGTTTTAAATTTTCCAAAATGGCCGACAAACGTCAAAGTCGATGTTAATTTCCTAATAACTCCCTTGGCCTAGGAGGTAACGGATCGGGGTTTCCTTGTACCTAGGGTTACCTTACCTTGGCCTTCTTCTGGTGGGGGAGTTTGGGGGGGTTCTATTCCCCCTTTTTCCCGGCTGGTTTCGACGTTTGTCAGCTTCCTCTCGTCGCGCCTTTTACGACGAGCCGTCGCACGTTGCCGTATGTCTTACGGTTCGGGAGCTATTGGGGGTTGAATGTTTGCCAAAATGGCGGACAAAATGGCCGCCAAAAGTTTTTTGCCAATAACTCCCGTTCTGGTTCACCTATTTACCTGTGCGAGGTGTCCAGAGATTCGTCTCGCTGCCGGCTATACGGTCGTGCTGCTGCTATCCCGGTAGTCCCTATTATTCCAGGGTTATCCCGGTTTTTCACCTTTTTACCCCTAACTCTGTTCGTGTTTGTCCCAGAGCTTCGGGGATTGTGCCGTCTTGTGGGGGGCGGTGTTCTCTACTGGTCTGCTCCCTCCGCCTGTTCAGACAGCTCCTGGTTTCAGTGCGCCAGCTAGTTTTTCATAAAAGGGGTTTTTTCCCTCTCCTGAAAATTTTTTGGGGGGGGGCACTTACCCTTTTTGTTGGGGTGTTTAGGCGCTGGGGAGCAGCTAATTTAGCGCTAGTCAGAACCCACGCGTCTCTACTCTTCTGGCTGTGGCGGGCTGTTAAAGTTCACTTTTTTATAATTGTGCAACTCACCCCCTGTATGTCCAAAAATTTTTCTTTTCGCGGTTTTTGCGGGGTCTCCTATACCGCTTTCTGGTGCACTTCAATCCGTAAAGCACAGATCACTGATTCACCGACCTCGTGGGGACGCTAAAAACTAAAACTGAAGGTCATTGACCCTTACACTCATTTTATAACTACGATTTTTCACACACACTTAAGGGTCACTGTCCCACACAAAGTCCACTAATTTTAACGAAAATCCGTTTATAGGAAACAAAGTTATACTAGTTTAAAATTTTTAATTTATAACACTTCTTGTTTTTGGTCACTTTTTCCACTTTTTTCGCGTTTTTAAGGTGCGCCGTAATCGTCCGCGTGTAGAGGGCGCTGAGACGAATCCAGCGACACCTTTTTTATGAAAATCGGTTCACTTTTTACCACTTTTTCCGATTTTTAACTGCGGAGCGTCGCGAAAAAGCTGTTGTTCGGACCGCAGATGGGCTCAGACTGGTTAGGTTAGGTTAGGTTAGGTTAGGTTAGGTTAGGTTAGGTTAGGTTAGGTTAGGTTCTCAGCCCCCCGACGGTTGCCCGCCTTGTCGTGGCGGTGGGGCTCAGTAACCGTGGTTGAGGACCCACGGTGAAGCAAAGAGGCAACCAGGGCCGGCTTGGCAGGAGGCCGGGCCGGCCCAAGGAGGGGCGCTCCCGGCGGACTGGAGGAGCCAGTCCGCTGCGGACGCGCCTAGAGGTGGGACCGCAGAAGAAGAGGAGTGCCGGTATTACGGTGCGCCGTACTCCCTATCTTCTGCGGCCGTGGAGGATCGCAGGGGGAGAGGGTGGTGGTGTTGTGCCGCTATCCCTACCCCTCTGCGAGCTGGCGGGGCCGTTCCGCAGGGAAACGGCATCGGTGGGGCCGCAGGGGAAGAGGCAAGTTTGGTATTACGGTGCGCCGCTTGCCCTATCCTCTGCGGCCGAGGTGTAGTTGGCCTCCACCAGTACTGTGGCAGACTCGGGGGGAGTCTGCTACAGTACTGGTGGAGGCGGGGGAGGAAGGCGCACTTACCATCAGGTGCGCCTGCCGCCGGCGGGGTCGCGGATGTGTGTATCGTTCCCGTGGCCCCGTCGCAAGGCGGCGTGGAGGAAGGTGGGGGGGGGGGTTTATTAGCCTATACGGGAGTCCCACATCACCACTCGGGTGCCCCCTGCACCCGGGTGGTATGCGTAATGCATTTCCCCCTCCGGAAACAAAAAAAAAAAAAAAAAAAAAGGTTAGGTTAGGTTAGGTTAGGTTTTTTTTTTTTTTTTTTTTTTTGTAGCTGTCGGTATTTATTTTCCGACAACCTTATTTCTTTTCATTGTACCAGGTAAAAATAATTAAACTCATTTTTTTTTTTTTTTTTTTTTTTTTTTTTTTTTCTCCCCTCAGTTTCGCGCCTTCTGCTTAACGTGATCTTCTTTAGTTCTTATTATGTTTGTTGACTAGTTGAGTTATCCTTCTTGCCATTTCGATAAATATTTCTCTGTCCTTGTTGTTCCTCATTATTTCTTCTATTTTGTCCCTGTTTATGTCTCTGTTAATCCTGTGCTCCGTTTCCATCCTGAGTTTTTGATATTTTATACAGTCGCATATGCAGTGGATTGCTGTTTGGTCTGTTACTCCGTCGCAGTCGCAGGTTTTACAGTTCCTTTTGATTTTGAATCGTTCCAGGTATTCGCCGAACCCTCCATGCCCTGTAATGAACTGTGCCAGTATGTTGTCCTTTTTTAGAGTCTTTATGACCTTGTGAGCATTTCGTACGTCGCTAAAGTAGTATGCTATTGTTTTGTTTTCTTCTTTTTGTGTCTTTTGAAATGCTTCTTGGTAATTCTGGATTGTGCTCTTTCTTATTTGGTACCTTGCTGCGCTTAGAGGTACTGCGTTATAGGCCGGGGCTGTCTTTGCCTTGGTGGCTTCTTTTGCCAGCATGTCCGCTCGTTCGTTGCCTTCCAGTCCTACGTGGGCTTTGATCCAGTACCAGTTGATCTTGACTTTTTCTTCTACTATATTGTTTTTTATATCTATGACCACGGGGTTTAGGTTTTCTGGGTCGGCGATTGCCTGGAGGGCTGATCTGGAGTCGGACATTATGCTTGCTCGTTTGTCTGCTGTTTTTGCGATCATTTGTATCGCTCGCCATATCGCAACCAGCTCCGCCTGATACACGGAGCAGTATCCTGCCAGTTTAATCTTACTCGTTCTTGTTTCTCTTTCCTCATCCCACCAGCTTACCGCGGCCCCTACGCTTCCCTCCAGTTTACTGCCATCAGTGTACACCTTTGGGGCGTCTGTTGGTATCTTTTCTTCCTCTGCTTCTTCCGTTATTAATTGGAACTGAATGGAGCTTCTCTTTGCTGGGTGGGGTAAGTCAAAAGGGTGTGCTCGTCTCTCTATTTGTCTGTCAGGATATACCTCCATTGGTTCTCCTCGTTTAATTCTGTACAGCGCGGCGTTTTCTCTTATGCGCAGGTGGAGCGGTAGAGTGCCACTGAGGAGAGTGCTGGCTGTGAGGGACGTTGTTTTATGTGCCTTGCTTATTTTGATTGTAAACAACCTGTTTATTCTGTCTATTTTCTTGCGGATGTATTTTCTCTCCAGTGCCGGCTCCCACACACTAGCTAGCGTCTTCATTGTGCATCTTTCCCTGGTGAGTATCATCTTTATTTTTTAGTAGGATTTCTTTTATTTGTGCCAGTTCCTCCATGATTTTATGGGTTTCTAGGTTGTTCAGCTGTTCGTGTCGTTCTTCTCTTTCTTCTTCATTATTTTTCAGTGACTCCGTAGACTCCTTCCCTAGATGTAGCAGGGGTAGATTATCGTATTTATTACTTATGTCTGTTAGGTGTCGGCGCAGGGAGTCTAATTGGTTCGAGATGGCGTTAGTGTTAGTATTTAATTTTTTTATTTCTGTTTGGAGAGTATCCCATCGTCCTTTTTCATTCGTGTCTGGTTCTTTAGTTTCTTTTAGTTCTATTTCTATTCTTTTTAGGATTTCTCCTGCCTCTTCCACCTCTCTGAACGGACGTTGTGTCTCAAAGTGGAGCCATTTCCTGATGTTCTCTATTTCCTTTGATGTTTCTTGTACTTCCGTTCTTGTTTTGTTTATTTCTTCTGTGAGAGTTACTTTTAAGGTCTTCATTTCCTGTGTGTGTGCTCTTTCTACTCTTACCAGTTCGATGGCGTTACGGCTTCTCTCTTTCTCGAGATTAAATTTATGTCTGGATCGTGAGTCCGAGAGGGCCAGTACTGTTTCATACAGAGTCTGGATACATTCGAGAGTAGTGGCCTTGCATTCTCTCTTCATATTGCCGGCCTCCTCCAATGCAGATTTCGCCTTTTGGAGCATGTCGTTCGCCAATTTCGTAGCCTCGTCCATAGCTACTCCTACGCCACGCTTGCTGCGTGCTGGGAGGATGCTCAGTCTGCTATTATTGGTTATGTTGGAGGCCGCTGAGGATCCCTCGTCGGAGTCGGCTATGCTCCTTGGTAGTTCATTTTCCGTCATTAGGGGGTCTAGGTCCATTAGGTTGGTTGTTGGGCTCAGGAATTCCTCTGAGGTCTCGGACTCGCAGATGGATGCTTGGCGAATCTGTCCCTCCAGTAGTCTATCCCTGAGACTCCTTTTTGTTTTTGTCGAACCGGTAGGGCTCCTTTGTTTTTTGTAAAGTTTCGACATCTTTGTTGTTAGGGTGTTCTAAAGTTTAGGTTTTGTTCTTTTTCTTTCAGGTTGTCTTCGGTCCTTGGTTACCTGTGCGGTGATGTTTATTGGGCTTTTGTATTTTTTCCTTTCAGGTGGTGGTGGAGCGTCTGTCTGTCTGTCCTTGGTCTGTTGTTTCAGGTTCCTGTTGTTGCGGATTTAGAAAGGTAAGTAATTATTATTTTTATTATATATATATATATATATATATATATATATATATATATATATATATATATATATATATATATATATATATATATATATATAATATATATATATATTTTTTTTTTTTTTTTCAGGTTCCTGTGGGATGGTTCTTTCTTCTATTTATAGCCCTCGTGTCTCTCTTTCAGATGCCGTTTGTTTTGTCTCTTTACGATGTCTGGTTGCCGAGATATTTGTGTTTTTGTGAAAACAAGATGGATGCCAATATGGCGGCGCTGTTCGAGTTTGTCTTTAGTCTGGGTACTGTGGTCCTTGAAGCGCTCTCTTCAACAGTGAAAACCGCGTGTCTCTACGACTTATGGGAGCCGAGATATCACCTGTTGAATTTTTCCAAGATGGCTTCCAATATGGCCGCCAGAAATTTCTTTTATTTATTGCTCCCAAACCCCTTCAGGTATTTGGGTGGTGTTTGGGCTCGTTTTTCTTGATTTTTAATTCTCTATTTAATGCTCTCGGTGATTTTTAATTTTGAGCTGTCAAACTTCTTGTGTCTCCGATCTCTTCCAAATTTGGGGGGGGGGGTAGATATTTTGATGTTCTGCACCTAGAAAGAAACCGCGGTCTTCTACGCCACCGGGGAGCCGAGTTATTGGTGTTTTTGTCGGACTTTTGACAGTTCGACAGCTGTCAGTGTCAAACTTTGGCGTCCTATATCTCGGCAACGGCTAATCGCAGGTATGCGGTTCTTGGGTTCCTTCGTTTTGGTTTTATCCCCTCTGTCTGTTTCTGGTCTTTGTTGCACTTGAAAATTTTGAAAAAATTTTTTTGTCTGTTTTGAAGATATTCTATAATTTGCCAGTCGGGCCTTGTGGCGGGGTGTCTCAGCTGGTGTTTGCCGAAAACCGCGCCTTTCTACGACTTACGGTTTCCGAGCTATCCGCGTTCCAATTTTTACAAAATGGCGGCCGAAACGTCAAGTTGATTTTATTTCGCCTGTAACTCCGTCAATTATGGTTGCCGCGGATCGCGGTTTCCTTTGGTCCTGGAAAGTGTTACCTTGCGCACTTTTAGGAGGGGGAGTTTGGGGGGGTTACAGTTCCCCTTTTTTTCCCGCGGATTTCGCGGCAGTCGGCTGCTCCTTCACCGTACCTTTCAAACGAGGTGTCGCTCGTTATTGGGCACCTTCTAGTTCCGGAGCTATGAGTGAATGAAAATTTGCCAAAATGGCCGACAAAATGGCCGCCAGGAGATTTTCTTCGATATCTCGTGATCCCCTGCTCCTATTAAGTCGTGCGAGGTGTCGTTTTTTTTGTACTGGCGCTGGCTATCCTGTCGTGGGGTTACTTTCCTGGGTTATCCCGGCGTTCCCGTTTTATCCCAGTTTTTGACTATTTATGGTGTAACTCTGGTTCTAAAAGTCGCAGCGTCCTGATCTAGGTGTCGTTTTGTGGGTCTTGCTGTCTGCTTTGCGTCTGTATTGGCTGTAGGGGGTTTCGGTGTTGCCAGGCCTCTCTACGTAGGATTTAGTGAAAAATTGGTTTTTCCTCTCTGGTGAAAAATTTTTCTTAGGGGCGACTTACTTGTTTTGTTGGGGCTCTTAGACACCGCCGAGGAGCTAATTTACAGATCTTCAAATCCCACGCGTCTCGAAGGGTCTTCGTGTGGCAGCTAGTTGAAGATGTAAATTTTATATAGTAATAACTCACCCCCCTTGTGACGAAAAATTTTTCTTTTTCTTGATTTGAGGTGTACTAGTAATTGGCCTTCCGTAACACTGCAATCCAATTGTCACAGGGCACTATTTCACTGACCTCGTGGTGACGCTTAAAATTAAAATCAAAGGTCATTGACACTTGCACTTGGTCTATAATTGTAATTTTTTGCACACACTTTAAGGTCACTTTCCTTCACAATGTCCACAAATTTTTTCGAAAATCCGTTAAAAGGGAGTAGAGTTATAGTCTTTTTAAGTTTTTTTTTTTTTTTTTTTTTTTTTTTTTTTTTAAATTTTTTTCACTTTCAGTTTTTGTTCACTTTTTCCACTTTTTTTTGATGTTTTAAGGCTGGAAAATATCACTACCGGATGGGCGGCGCCGAGACGCGTCTATCGGTACCTCACTTGTCGAAATCGGACTTGTTTTTCCCATTTTTTTTTTTTTTTTTTTTTTTTTTTTTTTTTTTTTTTTTTTTAAAGGAGGAGCGACGCGGAAAAGATGTTGCTCGGTCGGCAATCGGCGCGAAACTGGGTTAGGTTAGGTTAGGTTAGGTTAGGTTAGGTTAGGTTAGGTTAGGTTAGGTTAGGTTAGGTTTCCCCCCGATGGTTGCCCGCCTTGTCGTGGCGGAGGGGCTCAGTAACCGTGGATGGGGACCACGGTGAAGCGAAGAGGCAACCAGGGCCGGCTTGGCAGGAGGCCGGGCCGGCCCGAGGTGGGGCGCTCCCGGCGGACTGGAGGAGCCAGTCCGCTGCGGACGCGCCTGGAGGTGGGACCGCAGAAGAAGAGGAGTGCCGGTATTACGGTGCGCCGTACTCCCTATCTTCTGCGGCCGTGGAGGATCGCAGGGGGAGAGGGTGGTGGTGTTTTGCCGCTATCCCTACCCCCCTGCGAGCTGGCGGGGCCGTTCCGCGCGGTAACGGCATCGGTGGGGCCGCAGGGGAAGAGGCAAGTTTGGTATTACGGTGCGCCGCTTGCCCTATCCTCTGCGGCCGAGGTGTAGTTGGCCTCCACCAGTACTGCAGCAGACTCGGGGGGAGTCTGCTGCAGTACTGGTGGAGGCGGAGGAGGGAGGCGCACCTTACCATCTGGTGCGCCTGCCGCCGGCGGGGTCGCGGATGTGTGTATCGTTCCCGTGGCCCCGTCGCAAGGCGGCGTGGAGGAAGGTGGGGGGGGGTTTTAGTGGGTAAACCGTGGGTCTCATTAGCCTATACGGGAGTCCCACATCACCACTCGGGTGCCCCCTGCGCCCGGGTGGTATGCGTAATGCATTTCCCCCTCCGGAAACAAAAAAAAAAAAAAAAAAAAAAAAAAAAAGGTTAGGTTAGGTTAGGTTAGGTCGGGGGTCTGCCAGTGCGTCCACGTTCGTGCCCCTGGGCAACGCTTGGGTGCGCCACCCCGTCTTTTGCGGGGTGAGGTACTCACGCGGCTGAAGGCTGGCTCTATCTTTCTTTCTTCTTCTATCTTTCACCACCTTTTTAGCTTAACTTTCTTGTTTTTTGCATTAGTTTCATTTGTTTGTTTTTTCTATCTTCTCACCATCTTTCTTTCTTCTCTTACTATCTTTCATTTTTATTTAACTCTTGTGATAGGTGACCTCACACCTGAAAAAAGGCCGCGACCCGGGGTGTCGGTGTTTCCATGATGGCAGATCGTAATTTGACAAGTATTCCCCGGGTGGGTCCTCCTTCCAGGAGGGAATCCCACACTCCCGCTTCGGCGGGGGGTCGGCCCTCGTATACGGGGGGGCCACAAATTACGAGAGAGGCAGGCGAGGTCGTTGCGACGACGAGAAAGGAGAGAGGCGCGAAGACGCGCGCAGATTCGAACCCGGCGCCCCTAACCGCGCCGGCGGCGAATCTGCTTACAGACGAGGAGACGGATTTCTCCAAGCCGCAGCCGGACGCGAAGCGCAGGCTGCTGGCATTGATCGACAAGAAGATCGCTCGGGGTGACAAGATCGGCATAAAACGAACTCATTACGAGTTCGTTTTTGGATATGTCCCCCGCGACACAGAGACAGAGAGCGAGGACTGCTCCGCGGACTTCAGCAGCGCATCCAACATGTCGCTGGACTCCGTGGGGTTGCCCGCATCACCGGACAAGACTGCGCGAAAACGGCGCAACACCGATGAAGACGTGGCGCCTTCCACCATTAAGGAGGTGGCGCCCAAACCAAAGAGGGGGCGAGGCCGGCCGCCTACGACCGGCCAGTATGTCGGCTGGGCCAAGGCCAAGGCCGACCTCAATAAAGAGAAGGCGGAAGCTCTTCGGCTCCAAGCCGAGGAGGAGGTCGCCAGGGTTGCGCGAGAGGCGAGGGTGGCGAGAGCGGCTTTATGCTCCAGCCCCTCCCCCACTCGACTCCCCCCCACTTCTCCCGCTGGAGAAGGAGTGTCGGAGCGAGCAGGTGTCGACCTGAGTAGGACAGTGGAGACCTCGCTGGAGACCATTGCCATGGTCGCCGCGAAGTCCTCCAACTTGAAAGGTACCTACCAAAGGTACCTCAAGGAAGCGGCTGCGGCGATCAGGTTGGCCTTCACCGAGGTCAGGGGTCGTTCGGCATCGGACGAGGTTCAGAGGCTGGAGGCCCAAAATGCGCGGCTCGAAGGGCAAGTGGCAACTTTACGCCAGGAGCTCGACGAGCTGCGCAAGCGGGTTTCCGAACCAAAGGAGAAGGACGTGCGTGAGCTGTTGGCGGAGGTCTCTAGAGCAAACATAGAGACCTTCGGCAACATGCTCAACGCGAGGCTGGCCGGCCTAGAGGAGCGTCTTCCGCCGGAGCCTCGAAGAAGGCCTCCGCTCGCAGCGGACAGGGACCGGGAGTTCTTGGCCCCGGCACCTGCGCCGAGCGTCGAGGCGCCGGAGAGGCCAAAGCCGAAGAAGGCAACGGCCAAGGAGAGGAAAGGGGCGGCGGAGAACACGGTGGCGCCTACACAGGCGCCCACTGCACCTGCACCGCCCAAGAAAGGAAAGAAGGGGAAGAGAAAGACTTTGGCCGCACAGGAGGCTGAAGCGGCGAGGGGGTCTACGACCGCCCCACCTACGACAGACGCCCCGCGGACCACAGACGGGTCGCGCGGGCGCGGTAAAAAGAAGGCGAGAAGGGGTGCCGCCAAGAAGCCTGCCCCAAAGAAAAAGAAGGCGAAATTGAAGCCCCCCAAAACCGCAGCGATCACCCTCACCCTCAAGGAGGGGGTGCTCGAGGAGGGGAGGGCGACATACGCCTCCATACTCATGGAGGCGAAGAGAAAAATCTGTCTGGCGGAACTCGGCATCTACAAGGTCGACTTCCGCCTCGCAGAAACGGGCGCCCGCGTTCTCGAGTTATCGGGAGAGGGGGCCCAGGAAAAGGCGGACGCCCTTGCCGCGAAGATGAGGGCGGTTCTGGACGGGGGACTGGTGAAGATCGGTCGCCCGGTGAAGCGAGCGGAAATGCTGCTCACCGGGCTCGACGACACGACGACGGCCGCCGACATCATAGAGGCGGTCGCCAAAGAGGGAGGCTGCTCGGCCGGCGAAATCCGGTCGGGCAAGGTCGTAGTGGGCCGAAGGGGCGAGAGGTGTCTCTGGCTGTGCGCACCGGTAGCGGCAGCCAAGAGACTGACGAGTGCAGGGCGGCTACAGGTCGGCTGGGTCTCGGCAAGGGTGGTACTGCTGGCCGCGAGGCCAAAGCGGTGCTACCGTTGTCTTGACACCGGCCACTTAGCCGTTAAGTGCCCGTCCCCGGTGGACCTCAGTGGTCGATGTTTCCACTGTGGAGCACTGGGGCACAGGGCACCCGAATGTACGGCCCCCCCGAAGTGTCTCTTGTGCGAGACGATGGGGAAGCCAGAGAAAGAGCATGTGCTGGGGAGTAGTGGCTGCGTACTGGCCAAACCACCCCCCGGCACCAAGAAGGGAAAAGCTCCCCCAAAGGCTCGGCCACGAAGGCCTACAGCCGAAGGCGCAAGGGCGGGTCCGACCGCCCCCGCCATGGACGTGGAAGCCTAGGCCCGTGGGCGGTGATCGGGGGATCGCCGCCCACATTGTGGGCCCCGAGATGGACAGCTCCGCAATGCCTGGGGAGCTCTCGGTGAGGCAGGCGGCGGCACTACATCCGGCCGCCGCGATAGGAGAGGGCCGGGCGCGGCACGCGCTGCGGGGTCGTGGTAGTAGTATCACGCAGTTCCCATGACCCCGCATTGGCGCAGAAGGAGGCATGGAGGGGTTTTAGTCGGTAAACCTCGGCGCTTTTCATCACCATTGCGCCGGGGGAGTCCGACATACCCCTGCCGCCTTCCCCCGGAGACGGTGGGGGATACGTAAAGTATTTCCCCTCCTTAAAAAAAAAAAAAAAAAAAAAAAAAAAAAAAAAAGGTTAGGTTAGGTTCCCCCCGACGGTTGCCCGCCTTGTCGTGGCGGTGGGGCTCAGTAACCGTGGTTGAGGACCCACGGTGAAGCGAAGAGGCAACCAGGGCCGGCTAGGCAGGAGGCCAGGCCGGCCCGAGGAGCGGCGCTCCCGGCGGACTGGAGGAGCCAGTCCGCTGCGGACGCGCCTGGAGGTGGGACCGCAGAAGAAGAGGAGTGCCGGTATTACGGTGCGCCGTACTCCCTATCTTCTGCGGCCGCGGAGGATCGCAGGGGGAGAGGGTGGTGGTGTTGTGCCGCTATCCCTACCTCCCTGCGAGCTGGCGGGGCCGTTCCGCTAGGAAACGGCATCGGTGGGGCCGCAGGGGAAGAGGCAAGTTTGGTATTACGGTGCGCCGCTTGCCCTATCCTCTGCGGCCGAGGTGTGGTTGGCCTCCACCAGTACTGTAGCAGACTCGGGGGGAGTCTGCTACAGTACTGGTGGAGGCGGGGGAGGAAGGCGCACTTACCATCAGGTGCGCCTGCCGCCGGCGGGGTTGCGGATGTGTGTATCGTTCCCGTGGCCCCGTCACAAGGCGGCGTGGAGGAAGGTGGGGGGGGGTTTTAGTGGGTATACCGTGGGTCTCATTAGCCTATACGGGAGTCCCACATCACCACTCGGGTGCCCCCTGCGCCCGGGTGGTATGCGTAATGCATTTTTCCCCTCCGGAAACAAAAAAAAAAAAAAAAAAAAAAAAAGGTTAGGTTAGGTTAGGTTAGGTTAGGTTAGGTTAGGTTAGGTTTGGGGTCCTCCCCCTCCTCGACGGGCGGTGTACTGGTGGTCAGCCGAGCTGGCCGACCTTCGTGTCGCCTGCGATGCAGCGCGCCGCGCCTATGTTCGCAGCAGGCGGCGCCGTCCCCAGGACGAGGAGCGTGATGGCCGGCTGTTCAGGGTCTACCGTGCCAAAAGGGAGATCCTGCAACTGGCCATCAGTCGGGCCAAGGAGCGAGCGTGGCTGGAGCTGGTGGAGGGTCTGGATAATGACCCGTGGGGTCGACCGTATAAGAGGGCGCGAGACAAACTTCGCGCCCAGTCGGCCCCACTGACGGAAACGCTCCAGCCGGAACTGCTGGGGAACATTGTCCGGGAGTTGTTCCCGGGCCCCCCGGCAGGCTTCGCTCCACCGCAAATGGCCCGACGGACGCCGGGCTCGATGGAGGAGGGTGTTCCGCCACCCGTCACCGACGCGGAAATGGAGGCGGTTCTGTCCCGCCTCCGTAGTAAGAAGAGGGCGCCAGGTCCGGACGGGGTGCACGGGAGGGTTCTATCTATAGCTCTCGTGCACCTCGAAGACAGCCTTCGGGAACTGTTCAACCGCTGTCTACAGAGCGGTCAGTTCCCGAAGGCGTGGAAGGAGGGTCGGCTCGTCCTGCTACCTAAGGGCGGGCTACTACCGGACTGTGCGTCGGCGGTGCGGCCGATCGTGTTGCTGAACGAGGTGGGCAAGGCGTTTGAACGCGTAATAGCCTCCCGCCTCGTTCAGCACTTGGAGGAGGGTCCGGGGCCCGGACTGTCAGACTCGCAGTTTGGGTTCCGGGCCGGTCGGTCGACCATCGACGCAGTGAGGCGCCTGAAGTCGGTGACGGATGAAGCGGAACGCGGGAGGGAGGTGGTGGTGGCGGTGTCCTTGGACATCGCCAACGCCTTCAACAGCCTTCCCCACAGCGTAATACGCGAGGCACTGAACTACTTCGAAGTGCCTCCGTATCTCGGGAGGCTGTTGGACGCGTATCTCTCCGATAGGGAGGTCGTGTTCGAGGATCGGTCGGGGTCCTTAGAGAGGCGGCAGGTCGCGTGCGGCGTCCCCCAGGGTTCGGTTCTGGGACCGAACCTCTGGGACGTCGGCTACGACTGGGTCCTGCGGAGCGGCATCCTTCCCGGAGCAGACGTCATCTGCTATGCAGATGACACTTACGTCACGTTCCGGGGAAGGACATATCAGGAGGCCGCGCGGCTGGCTGAGGAGGGGGCAGCCCTCGTTGTCAGCCGCATAGAGCGATTGGGGCTTCGGGTACGTCTAGACAAGACCGAAGCCCTGCTCTTCCGCGGACCTGGGAGGAAAGGACCCCCACCGGGTGCACGACTCCTTATCGGAGAGACGGAGGTCAGGGTGAGTCCAACCCTTAAGTGTCTCGGACTCACCCTGGACGGGAGGTGGACCTTCGGCCCCCATTTCCAACAGCTGGGGCCGAAGGTCGTGAGGGTGGCATCAGCGCTGGGCCGGCTCCTACCAAATGTGGGGGGGCCCAGCCAAGCCTGCAGGCGGCTGTACTCCGGAGTCTGTCGGAGTATGGCCCTGTACGGAGCCCCAATTTGGGCGGATGCCCTCACCGTGCGTAATGTGGCCCAGCTGCACAAAATGCAGCGGGTCATAGCGGTGAGGGTCATCAGGGGCTACCGTACAGTCTCCTGGGCGGCAGCTACTGCCCTGGCGGGGGAACCGCCGTGGGAGCTCGTGGCGAGCGTCCTCGCCGAGATAAACCTCCTCGTTGCAGAGAGGAGGTCACGTGGCGAGGTCCCTTCGTGGGAGGAGCTAAGGCGATTCCGAAGGCTGGGAGAGCAGTGGCTGCTGAGGAGGTGGGGAGAGGTCCTGGCGCAGTCGCCGTACGGCCAACATACGGCCGCGGCACTGCGACCAGTACTTGCGGCGTGGATGCGCCGCAAGAGGAAACCCCTCACCTTCCGCCTTGCACAGGTGCTCACCGGGCATGGATGCTTCGGTGCGTACCTGTGAAAGGTCGCCAGGAGAGAGCCTACGCCAGCCTGCCACGAATGTGGCGCTGCGGAGGACACGGCCCAGCACACCCTAGAGGTGTGCGACCGATGGGCCGTGCAGCGCCACGATCTCGTGGCAGTGATTGGGCGGGACCTCTCGCTCTCGAGTGTGGTTCGCTGCATGCTCGAGAGCGATGAGGCCTGGCAGGCGGCGGTCTCTTTCTGCGAATCCGTAATTTCGCAGAAAGAGACCGCGGAGCGGAACAGAGAGATCGATCCATCCTCTGTTCCGCTCCGCCGGCGTAGGACGGGAGTGCGGAGGCGTCGCTATGCGAACCTCCAAACTTCCGTCTAACGGGGCTCCGGGAGAGGATGGGAACCTCCCCGGCTTAGCTAGTCCCGGCGCCGAGGGGGACGCTTCAGGTTGTCGGAGCGGCCCCTAATAGTGGTGGAAGTCCGGTCCCTATAGAGGTAGACCGGCCGGTCGCGGGGGGTGTCCTGTGCTAGACAGATCCGGGACACTCCCCTTATAGCGGCTGATGGCAATCCGCAGGTTAGTTTTAGTGGGTAAACCGGCGAGTCGCGCCGGGAGTCCCACATACCCCCGGGTCCCCCAACCCGGGAAGGGCGTAATGACCTTTCCCCTGCGAGATCAAAAAAAAAAAAAAAAAAAAAAAAAAAAGGTTAGGTTAGGTTGAGATACTATTTCCATAGGTGGAGGGTATATTTACCTACGGATCTAGATGTTCAAGGAGTCAAGAGTTGCGCATTGTTGCAAAGAATTTTTTGGTGGTTTCTGTTTTTTGATATCTTGTTTGGTTATTTTAATATTGAATTTTTTGTGTTTGTTTGTTTTTCTGAGAAAATCGTCCACGTAAAATTTTTCCGGTCGACGACTTTGTCCCGGAATTATTTTGCGTGGGTGGTTCTCAGAGGGGGGAGATTTCTTTCTAAAATTTCTTTAGGTTAGGTATTTAGGTTAGGTGTTTTTAATTTTTTAATTCTGGTGTTGGTTTATAAGTTGTTCATAGTTTTATTTAGGTTTAAGGTTGACGACAGGCCGACGATACATTTGTTCGTCGCTTGCCACGACCAAACTAGTAGGTGACCGACCTTTGTGTCGGCACCATGATAAGGGAAGCTGAGAGAGTTGAAAGGGGGAGTGGTGAGACCTGGGGGGGGGGGAAATAAAACTTCTAGGGGGGGTTTAAAATTGGACTTTGGAAAAGTCAGGAGTATGAGGGAGGACCTTGTAGGGGTGGACGAGGAAATGGGGGGGGAGGGGGAAGAAATGGGGGGGAGAGTGAAATGAGTAATTTGGAGGTCAGGGAAGGGGAAAGACCTACCGGCTCATTTTTGAAGCCGAGGGGCTACACCCGGGCGGGGGTAACCCTCGAGGAGTTGCTGGGGACGGAGCCAAGGCACTCAGAGTCGAATTCGGAGATGGTCGCCAATAAGCGACTTTTCTCGGAGATCTCCGGATCCGAATCGGATGATGTGGGCATCCACCCGAAGGCCCAGACGGCCAAGAGGGGAAAGGCACGAGGCCGGGCGAGCGGAGGGGTTGCAGCTCGTAAGGGGATCCTAGAGCACACGGAAGGGACTGGGGAGGCAGATTTTCTGACCTCCCTTGAAAAATACAGGAAGGTGGCCACGGTCGAGACGGCTGCACCACCCGGACCTCTCGACATAAACGTAGAGGTCATGGGTCCGGAGGACCTGATGAGCGCTGCCGAGAGTAATTTGGAGGAGATTCTAGGCATCGCGAGCAGGTCCTCCAACCTCAAAGGGGGGTACGCTAGCAAGATCCGGCGTGCCACCTCCACCGTCAAGATGGTGCTAGACGCTCTTGCAGCGCGAACCATCGCAGAGGAGACTCGTCGCCTAAGAGCGGACAACACCCGGCTGTCAAGAGAGTTGACGAATCTCCGCGACGAGGTTCGCGCATACAAGCGTGAGTATGAGGAAGGCAAGACGGCGGCGGCGGCGAAGGGAAAGAGCTCTCCGATGTCCAACGAGCAGTTGGGCATTCTGGAGAGCAGTGTGGCTCGCCTCGTGGGCAATATGCTGGACGGTCGTCTGGCGGCCCTCGAGGAGCGATTGCTGCCGCCCGTCGTGGTGCGCCCGCCATTGGCGGCGGACAGGAGGAGGCCTGCCGCAGAGGAACAGAGGGCAGCCCGGGAGGCGGCAAGGGAGGAAACACCGGTGTCGGTGCCCTCTCAGATACGCCGACAAATCAGGGAGGAGTTCCCGCCATTGCCGGTACGCGCCGAGGTTAGACCGGCTCCAAGCTCCAAAAAGGGGGGGAAAGTAGCGGAGTGGTCTAGCTTCGGCCCGTCTGCCCCAGTGGCAAAGAAGGCGCCTACAAAAGCGCCCCAAAAAGGGCGCCCAGAAGCGCGCCCGGTAGCCCCGGAGCTGTCTGCGGCTTCGAAGATGACAGAAGCGTGGTCCACGGTCGCCAGGCGAAGGGCACCAAGGAAGGCCAACGCCGGGAAAGTGCCGCCGCCGACAGCCTCCGGCCCGGCGAAGAGGAAGGGACCCAAAGTGGTGCTCCCTAGTTCCTCCGCCGTTATACTAAAGATTCGGCCGGAGGCAATACAGCAGGGGGAAACTTACTCCTCCCTGCTGACTAGGGCCCAGAAGTCCATAAAGGTGGACGAAATGGGCATTGGGCCCTTAAGGGTGAGAACGGCGGCCACGGGGGCGCGCCTCATAGAAGTGCCGGGGCGTGCCAGCGCCGAGCAGGCAGACGCCCTGGCGGAGAAGATGGGGGAGTTGCTGGTGGGAGTGGCGGATGTGGTCAGACCCGTCAAGACCACAGATTTTAGGCTGACGGGTCTAGACGAGACCGCTACGCGAGAGGGGGTCATAGCGGCAGTGGCTGCGGAGGGGGGCTGCACAATGGGACAAGTGTGGGTCGGGGAGATTCACCTCGGCCCGCGGGGGGTCGGCTCAGTCCGTATGTCGTGCCCGCTGGGGGCAGCGAAAAAGTTGCTCCAGCTGGGCGCGATACGCATAGGCTGGAGCAAGGTGCAGCTCCAGCATGAAGGTGCCCGTCCCAGGCACTGTTATAGATGCCTGGGCAGAGGGCACTCGGCGGGGTCGTGTCCCCCCTCCGAAAAAGACCGCAGCGACCTGTGTTATCGCTGCGGTCAACCGGGCCACAAGGCGGCCGGTTGTGAGGCCGAGCAAAAGTGCGCGGTCTGCCTGGCCGCGGGCAAAAAGGCGGACCATGTGATGGGGGGTAGAGCGTGTAACCCCCCATCAGTTCGTGGAACATTTTTCTCCTCCCCAAAACCAACGGGGAGGGGACTGGCGGCGCCTGAGGCCGAGATGTCCGAGTAATGCCAGGACATCTCGGCTTCCTCCAGGGAAACGTCAACCACTCCGCCGCGGCTCAGGATGTCTTCCTGCAGTCGATGGCGGAGTGGTCGATAGACGTGGCGGTCGTGGCGGAGCCCTACTACGTCCCCCCCCTGTCACATTGGGCTGGGGACGACGTCGGCTCCGTCGCGATAGTGGCAAGGCCAGGTAATGGCCCCCCCCTCATACTCAGAATGAGGGGGTCGGGGTACGTGGTTGCTGTTCGGGGAGACATCGTAGTAGTAGGAGTCTATTTCTCCCCGAACCGCAACCTAGCCGCCCTAGAGCAATTTCTCGATGCTCTGGGGCCGCTGATCAGGAGGCTGGCTCCCCTCCCCGTCGTCGTGATGGGGGACTTCAACGCCAAGTCCTCGGCGTGGGGTTCCCTCATCACTGACCCAAAGGGAAGGGAAGTAGAGGAGTGGGCGCTAGCCTCGGGACTGTCCCTCCTGAATACAGGGACAGTCCTCACCTGCGTGCGACGGACGGGCGGTTCAGTGGTGGACCTGTCGTTCGCCACTCCCGACGTCGCGCGCAGGGTGGAAGGGTGGAGGGTGGAAACGGAGGTGGAGACACTCTCGGACCATCGCTATATACGGTTCGAGGTGTCTCCGACCTCCGCATCGAGTCCGGCGTCTGTGTCCGGGGGACATAGCTGGTTCCCGCGTTGGGCACTTACCAAGCTCAACCGGGAACTAGCAGAGGAGGCGGCCATTGTTGGCTGCTGGAGCCTCCCGTCGGCAGAGGGGCTGGGGGTGGATGAAATGGCTGGCTGTCTCGGCGACGTACTTACCAACGTCTGCCGGGCAGCCATGCCAAGAGTGTGGGGTCCTCCCCCCCCTAGACGGGCGGTTTACTGGTGGTCGGCCGAGCTGGCCGACCTTCGCGTCGCCTGCAACGCGGCGCGTCGCGCCTACGTTCGCAGCAGGCGGCGCCGTCCCCAGGACGAGGAGCGTGATGGCCGGCTGCACAGGGTCTACGGGGCGAAACGGGAGATCCTGCGGCTGGCCATCAGTCGGGCCAAGGAGCGAGCGTGGCTGGAGCTGGTCGAGGGTCTGGAGAAGGACCCGTGGGGCAGACCGTACAAAAGGGCGCGAGACAAACTTCGCGCCCAGTCGGCCCCACTGACGGAAACGCTCCAGCCGGAACTGCTGGGGAAAATCGTCCGGGAGTTGTTCCCGGACCCCCCGGCAGGCTTCGCTCCGCCGCGAATGGCCCGACGGACGCCGGGCTCGATGGAGGAGGGTGTTCCGCCACCCGTCACCGACTTGGAGATGGAGGCGGTTCTGTCCCGCCTCCGTAGTAAGAGAAGGGCGCCTGGTCCGGATGGGGTGCACGGGAGAGTTCTGGCTATAGCTCTCGTGCACCTCGAAGACAGCCTTCGGGAGCTGTTAAACCGCTGCATACAGGGCGGACAGTTCCCGAAGGCGTGGAAGGAGGGTCGGCTCGTCCTATTACCAAAGGGCGGGCGACCACCGGACTGCGCGTCGGCGGTGCGACCGATTGTGTTGCTGAACGAGGTGGGGAAGGCGTTTGAAAGGGTGATAGCCTCCCGCCTCGTTCAACACTTGGAGAAAGGCCCGGGGCCCGGACTGTCCGATTCGCAGTTCGGGTTCCGGCCCGGTCGGTCAACGATCGACGCGGTGAGGCGCCTAAAGTCGGTGACGGGTGAAGCGGAACGCGGGAAGGAGGTGGTGGTGGCGGTGTCGTTGGACATCGCCAACGCCTTCAACAGCCTCCCCCACAGCGTAATACGCGAGGCACTGAAGTCGTTCGGAGTGCCTCCGTATCTCAGGGGGCTGTTGGATGCGTATCTCTCCGATAGGGAGGTCGTGTTCGAGAATCGGTCGGGGTCCTTAGAGAGGCGGCAGGTCGTGTGCGGCGTCCCTCAGGGTTCGGTTCTGGGTCCGAACCTCTGGGACGTCGGCTACGACTGGGTCCTGCGGAAGGAGTGCCTCCTCCCCGGAATGGATGTCGTCTGCTATGCGGACGACACATACGTCACATTCCGGGGACGGACGTACAAGGAGGCCGCGCGGCTGGCAGAGGAGGGGACAGCCCTCATTGTCAGCCGCATCGAGCGATTGGGGCTTCGGGTCTGCCTGGAGAAGACCGAAGCCATGCTCTTCCGCGGACCTGGGAGGAAAGGACCCCCACCGGGTGCACGACTCCTTATCGGAGAGACGGAGGTCAGGGTGAGCCCAACCCTTAAGTGTCTGGGACTCACCCTGGACGGGAGGTGGACCTTCGGCCCACATTTCCAACAGTTGGGACCGAAGGTCGTGAGGGTGGCATCAGCGCTGGGCCGACTCCTACCAAATATAGGGGGGCCCAGCCAAGCCTGCAGGCGGCTATACTCCGGGGTGTGTCGGAGTATGGCCCTGTACGGAGCCCCAATATGGGCGGATGCCCTCACCGTGCAAAATGTGGCCCAGCTGCACAAAATGCAGCGGGTCATAGCGGTGAGGGTCATCAGGGGCTACCGTACAGTCTCCTGGGCGGCAGCTACTGCACTGGCGGGGGAACCGCCATGGGAGCTCGCGGCGAGGGTCCTTGCCGAGTTAAGCCTCCTCGTTGCTGAGAGGAGGTCACGTGGCGAGGTCCCCTCGGGGGAGGAACTCAGGCGGTTCCAAAGGCTGGGAGAGCAGTGGCTGCTGAGGAGGTGGGGAGAGGTTTTGGCACAGTCGCCGTACGGTCAGCGCACGGCCGAGGCACTGTGTCCAATACTTGCGGCGTGGATGCGCCGCAAGCGCAAACCCCTCACCTTCCGCCTTGCGCAGGTGCTCACCGGACATGGGTGCTTCGGTGCGTACCTGTGCAAGGTTGCCAGGAGGGAGCCAACGCCAGCCTGCCATGAGTGCGGCGCTGCGGAGGACACGGCCCAGCACACCCTAGAGGTGTGTGACCGATGGGCCGTGCAGCGCCATGACCTCATGGCAGTGCTTGGGCGGGACCTCTCGCTCTCGAGTGTGGTTCGCTGCATGCTCGAGAGCGATGAGGCCTGGCAGGCGGCGGTCTCTTTCTGCGAAGATGTAATTTCGCGGAAAGAGAACGCGGAGCGGGACAGAGAGATGGAGATATCCTCTGCTCCGCTCCGCCGGCGTAGGACGGGAGTGCGGAGGCGTCGCTTTGTGAACCTCCAAACTTCCGTCTAACGGGGCTCCGGGAGAGGATGGGAACCTCCCCGGCTTAGCTAGTCCCGGCGCCGAGGGGGACGCTTCAGGTTGTCGGAGCGGCCCCTTATTGTGGTGGAAGTCCGGTCCCTATAGAGGTAGACCGGCCGGTCGCGGGGGGTGTCCTGTGCTAGACAGATCCGGGACACTCCCCATTTAGCGGCTGATGGCAATCCGCAGGTTAGTTTTAGTGGATAAACCGGCGAGTCGCGTCGGGAGTCCCACATACCCCCGGGTCCCCCAACCCGGGAAGGGCGTAATGACCTTTCCCCTGCGATAACAAAAAAAAAAAAAAAAAAAAAAAAAAAAAAAAAAAAAAAAATGTTAGGTTAGGTTAGGTTGGGGGCGATACCGGTTCCTCCACGTTGGTGTCCCTGGGCAACGCCTGGGTGCGCCACCCCGCTTTTTACACGGGGTGAGGTACTCAGGCGGCTGAACGCCGGTCTATCTCTATCTTTTCACCATCTTTATTATAGTTTACTCTTCTTTTTGCATTGTTTTATTTATTTCTTCTATTTTTCAACACCTTTTCTTCTCTATCTTTTCTCTTTTATTTATTCTTCTGTGCGTGTGTGGTAGGTTTTGCGTGATAGGTTTTTGTGTGAATGGTGATGAATGGGCTTATACGGCCCCTAATCCTTGGATTGTGGTGCCCGGCCTTGGGATGCGTGGCGAACGGGCGGTTTCGTCGTGAGGGCACTGGGGCAGAATCCCCCCTATTGGATCGGGTCAGACTCAGCCCATACTTGATCAAATATGGAATGCAACTAGGAAATTATTCCCCGGGTGGGTCCTCTTACGAGGGAATCCCACACTCCCGCTTCGGCGGGGGGTCGCCCCACGTATACGGGGGGGGCACCTGTTGCTGTAGAGGAGGAGGCCGTGGCGACGGCGAGTAAAGGGAGTGGCGCGATGGCGCATGCGAGTCCGAAGCCGGTGCCCCTAACCGCACCAGCGGCGGACTTGCTAACAGACGAGGATGTGGATTTTTCACAGCCTGTGGAGAATGGTAGGGAGCGGCTCCTGAGGCTTCTTCATCGTAAGAAGTTGCGAGGAGACACAGAGGGACTCGCACGCGTTCAACGCGAGCGTGATCTGATTCTCCCTCCCTCCATAAGGACAGAGACAATGGCGGCGGGAAATACGAGTGGAGCTGCACCGCGCGTACCACTCGTGATGCTCACGCGCGCGCTTTTTCCCGCACGCTCAAATACCGGACTTGACAGCGACGACTACCTCTCGGACTCCAGTGGTGTGTCTGGCATATCGCTGGACTCCGAGGGGCTGCCCGTCGTACCACCGGAACGGACAGGCCTTAAACGGCGCAACTCGGAAGATGACATGGCGCCACCCACTAGTAAGGGAGTGGTGCCCAAGCCGAAGAGGGGACGTGGTCGGCCACCATCAACCGGCCAATACGTCGGCCTGGCTCGAGCTCAAGCCGAGCTAAACAAAGAGAAAGCGGAAAGCCTACGGCTTCAGGCCGAGGCCGAGATAGCTGAAACGGCGCGGGAGGCGAGGCAAGCGAGAGCGACCATCTGCTCGAGCCCCAACGTCCCCGTAGGAGAGAGAGTGTCGGAGCAGACCAGTGCAGCTCTGACTAAGAGCGTCGAGGCTTCGCTGGAGACTATCCAAATGGTCGCCACGAAGTCCTCAAACCTCAAAGGGACGTTCCAGAGGTATCTGAAGGAGGCGGTAGTGGCCATAAGAACGGCGGTGGCCGAAATGAGAGGCCGCTCAACTACCGATGAGATGGCACAACTCGAGGCCCAAAATAATCGGCTCGAGAAGCAGGTGGCCGAGATGCGCCGGGAGCTCGACGAGCTGCGCCGGCGAACGGCACAACCTGCAGAAGACGACATGCGCCGGCTGTTGTCGGAGGTCTCTCGATCCAACATTGAGACCTTCGGCAACATGCTGAACGCCAGACTGGCCGGGCTGGAGGATCGCCTTCTGCCGGCCCCGAGAATGAGACCACCGCTGGCGGCGGACAGTGCCACTGTAGGCACCACGCCAGCTGCATTAAAGACGAAGGCGCCGAAGCCCCAAAAGGTGAAGGCGCCCACGTATGCGGAAGTGGCGGCACCGAGTACGGCGGCCCCAAAACAGGCACCTTCAATACCGGCCCCGCCGAAGGCTCAAAAGCCTAAGAAGAAAAAGAAGCGGCCATCAATGGCCGCTCAGGAGGCGGCGCAAGGGGTGGGTAACACCGACCCCTCCCTCGCCGAGGCCCCGTGGACCACAGTTGGTCCCAGCAAGGCCAAAAAGAAGAAGGGAGCGGCCACACCATCCAAGGCCGCTCCCAAGAAAAAGAAGAAAGTGAGACTACGCACCCCTGCCACTGCGGCCGTTACCCTCACCCTAGAGGAGAAGGCTGCGGAGACAGGGGTAACGTACGCCAAGCTACTGAGTGAAGCCAAAGCGAAGATCGACCTCGGGGAATTCAAAATCCCCAGGCTCGGTTTTCGCCTGGCAGAGACAGGTGCGCGCGTGCTCACCATAGCTGGTGAGGGGGCGCATGAGAAGGCGGACGCCTTCGCCGAGAGGTTAAGGATCGTCCTAAGCCCGGATATGGTGAGAGTCGGCCGCCCGGTAAGATGTGCAGAGTTGCGCGTCTCCGGGTTGGACGACTCAGTGACGGCGGCCCAGGTCATCCAGGCCGTCGCGCAAGAAGGAGGATGCCCGACCAATACTATCAGGTCGGGCAAAATAGTGGTGGGACCAAGGGGGGACGCGTCACTCTGGATGCGCGCTCCAGTCGCGGCCGCCAAGAAGCTTCTGAGCTCTGGGAGGCTGCGCATAGGATGGGTGTCGGCAAAGGTTGCACTGCTGGCCGCTAGGCCCAAGCGGTGCTACCGATGCATGGACATCGGCCATGTGGCGTCCAAGTGTCAGTGCACGGTGGACCGCAGCCGGAGCTGTTTCCGCTGCGGAAAGCCGGGGCACAAGGCGGTCGAGTGCGAGGCAGAACCAAACTGCTTCTTGTGCAAGACCGTCGGCAAGGACAAGAGTGACCATGTGCTGGGGAGCAGCGGCTGTATTTCAGCAAAGCCGCCCCCCGGTAAAGACCGGAAGAGGAAGGCTCCCTCAAGGGCCCGGCATAAAAAGCCGCAAGCACAGGGCGCAAGGGCGGCTCAACCCGCCCCCGCCATGGAGGTCGAAGCCTAGGCCCGTGGGCGGTGATCGGGGGATCGCCGCCCACACTGTGGGCCCCGAGATGAAAAGCTCCCCAATGCCCGGGGAGCTCTCGGAGAGGCAAGCGGCGGCATAACAACAGGCCGCCGCATTAGAAGAGAGCCGGATGCGGCACGCGCTGCGGGGTCGTGGAAGAATGCAACGCGATTCCCACGGCCCCGTTAAAGGCGCTGAAGATGGGCATCGGGGGGTTTTAGACGGTAAACCCCGGCGCACTCCATCTCGCGCCGGGGGAGTCCGTCATACCCCTGCCGCTCTCCCCCGGGGGCGGCGGGGGATACGTAACGTATTTCCCATCAAAAAAAAAAAAAAAATAAAAGGTTAGGTTAGGTTAGGTTAGGTTAGGTTAGGTTAGGTTAGGTTAGGTTCCCCCCGACCCCCCGACGGTTGCCCGCCTTGTCGTGGCGGTGGGGCTCAGTAACCGTGGTTGAGGACCCACGGTGAAGCGAAGAGGCAACCAGGGCCGGCTAGGCAGGAGGCCAGGCCGGCCCGAGGAGGGGCGCTCCCGGCGGACTGGAGGAGCCAGTCCGCTGCGGACGCGCCTGGAGGTGGGACCGCAGAAGAAGAGGAGTGCCGGTATTACGGTGCGCCGTACTCCCTATCTTCTGCGGCCGCGGAGGATCGCAGGGGGAGAGGGTGGTGGTGTTGTGCCGCTATCCCTACCTCCCTGCGAGCTGGCGGGGCCGTTCCGCTAGGAAACGGCATCGGTGGGGCCGCAGGAGAAGAGGCAAGTTTGGTATTACGGTGCGCCGCTTGTCCTATCCTCTGCGGCCGAGGTGTGGTTGGCCTCCACCAGTACTGTAGCAGACTCGGGGGGAGTCTGCTACAGTACTGGTGGAGGCGGGGGAGGAAGGCGCACTTACCATCAGGTGCGCCTGCCGCCGGCGGGGTCGCGGATGTGTGTATCGTTCCCGTGGCCCCGTCACAAGGCGGCGTGGAGGAAGGTGGGGGGGGGTTTTAGTGGGTATACCGTGGGTCTCATTAGCCTATACGGGAGTCCCACATCACCACTCGGGTGCCCCCTGCGCCCGGGTGGTATGCGTAATGCATTTCCCCCTCCGGAAACAAAAAAAAAAAAAAAAAAAAAAAAAAAAAAAAAAAAAAAAAAAGGTTCCCCCCGACGGTTGCCCGCCTTGTCGTGGCGGTGGGGCTCAGTAACCGTGGTTGAGGACCCACGGTGAAGCATAGAGGCAACCAGGGCCGGCTTGGCAGGAGGCCGGGCCGGCCCAAGGAGGGGCGCTCCTGGCGGACTGGAGGAGCCAGTCCGCTGCGGACGCGCCTAGAGGTGGGACCGCAGAAGAAGAGGAGTGCCGGTATTACGGTGCGCCGTACTCCCTATCTTCTGCGGCCGTGGAGGATCGCAGGGGGAGAGGGTGGTGGTGTTGTGCCGCTATCCCTACCCCTCTGCGAGCTGGCGGGGCCGTTCCGCAGGGAAACGGCATCGGTGGGGCCGCAGGGGAAGAGGCAAGTTTGGTATTACGGTGCGCCGCTTGTCCTATCCTCTGCGGCCGAGGTGTAGTTGGCCTCCACCAGTACTGTGGCAGACTCGGGGGGAGTCTGCTACAGTACTGGTGGAGGCGGGGGAGGAAGGCGCACTTACCATCAGGTGCGCCTGCCGCCGGCGGGGTCGCGGATGTGTGTATCGTTCCCGTGGCCCCGTCACAAGGCGGCGTGGAGGAAGGTGGGGGGGGGTTTTAGTGGGTATACCGTGGGTCTCATTAGCCTATACGGGAGTCCCACATCACCACTCGGGTGCCCCCTGCGCCCGGGTGGTATGCGTAATGCATTTCCCCCTCCGGAAAAAAAAAAAAAAAAAAAAAAAAAAAAAAAAAAAAAAAAGGTTAGGTTAGGTTAGGTTCCCCCCGATGGTTGCCCGCCTTGTCGTGGCGGAGGGGCTCAGTAACCGTGGATGGGGACCACGGTGAAGCGAAGAGGCAACCAGGGCCGGCTTGGCAGGAGGCCGGGCCGGCCCGAGGTGGGGCGCTCCCGGCGGACTGGAGGAGCCAGTCCGCTGCGGACGCGCCTGGAGGTGGGACCGCAGAAGAAGAGGAGTGCCGGTATTACGGTGCGCCGTACTCCCTATCTTCTGCGGCCGTGGAGGATCGCAGGGGGAGAGGGTGGTGGTGTTTTGCCGCTATCCCTACCCCCCTGCGAGCTGGCGGGGCCGTTCCGCGCGGTAACGGCATCGGTGGGGCCGCAGGGGAAGAGGCAAGTTTGGTATTACGGTGCGCCGCTTGCCCTATCCTCTGCGGCCGAGGTGTAGTTGGCCTCCACCAGTACTGCAGCAGACTCGGGGGGAGTCTGCTGCAGTACTGGTGGAGGCGGAGGAGGGAGGCGCACCTTACCATCTGGTGCGCCTGCCGCCGGCGGGGTCGCGGATGTGTGTATCGTTCCCGTGGCCCCGTCGCAAGGCGGCGTGGAGGAAGGTGGGGGGGGGTTTTAGTGGGTAAACCGTGGGTCTCATTAGCCTATACGGGAGTCCCACATCACCACTCGGGTGCCCCCTGCGCCCGGGTGGTATGCGTAATGCATTTCCCCCTCCGGAAACAAAAAAAAAAAAAAAAAAAGGTTAGGTTAGGTTAGGTTAGGTTCCCCCTGGGGGCGATACCGGTTCCTCCACGTTGGTGTCCCTGGGCAACGCCTGGGTGCGCCACTCCGCTCTCTACACGGGGTGAGGTACTCAGGCGGCTGAACACCGGTCTATCTCTATCTTTTCACCATCTTTTTATAGTTTACTCTTCTTTTTTTTGCATTGTTTTATTTATTTCATCTATCTTTCAACACCTTTTCTTTCTATCTTTTCTCTTTTATTTATTCTTCTGTGCGTGTGTGTTAGGTTTTGCGTGTTAGGTTTTTGTTTGAATGATGATGGATGGGCTTTTACGGCCCCTAATCCTTGGATTGTGGTGCCCGGCCTTGGGATGCGTGGCGAACGGGCGGTTTCGTCGTAAGGGCACTGGGGCAGAATCCCCCCTAATGGATCGGGTCAGTATCAGCCCACAACTGACAAGCATGGAGGTACAGCAAACGAAAAATTCTCCCCGGGTGGGTCCCAGTAATGGGGAATCCCACACTCCTGCTTCGGCGGGGGGTCGGCCCGAGTATACGGGGGGGCCTAAATTTGCTTTGGAGGTAGAGAGGAAGGAGGCCGTCGCGACAGCGAGTGGTGGCGCAACAACGCGCGTTAGTCCGGGGCCGGTGCCCATAACCACACCGGAATCGGACCCGATGGAGATTTCCGGGGACCTTACAGCCCCCAAAACCAACGACGCTAGGCATGTCCAACGGATTCCGATTGTGATAATGGAGAGGATGTCGGATTCGGATTGTTCGCTTAACACAATGCGAACAGCGGTGAGCTCTCGCGCATCCTCGCACGATAGAGCAGGAAGTAGTTTGACTGGCAAGCGGAGACTCTCAAACTCCCGGTCAGGCTCAGACGATGGCGGCTCGGAGCGATCTATCCGCTCAGAGTCACGTCGCAAGAAATCCGTCCCTGCCAAAAGGGGGAGAGGACGTCCCCCCACAACTGGGGAATACGTAGGGATGGCTGATGCCAAAAGGAAGTACCTGGATCTGGAGCACGAAGAACTGAGGCTCCAGGCCGAGAAGGAGGTCGCTGCGGCTCTACAAAAAGCGCAGCGACAGGCGGAAAGACAGGCGGAGATCGCAAATACTGGACACGCGGAACGTGCGGCGCTTGATGCTCTCCCGGCCGCCACCAAACTTAAAACGGTTGGTGAGCAAGGCCTGGAACTTATAAGAATGGTCCGCACGAAAAGTGGTAATTTAAAGGGCACTTTTACCAAGGCCCTCAAAGAAGGAGAAGCCAAGGTCGAGGAATCTTTCCGAGGTCTCGTCTCCCTCAAGGAGGACACCCTCAAATTAGAGGCCGAAAATCTGCGCCTCAGGGAAGAGATAGCGCAGTTGCAGGAAAAGGCAAGTCGGGCACAGGAGGTGTCGTCACGACAGCCGCCCCCAGCAAGTGTGGCAGAAAATGTAAAAGGACTGACTGTTGCGGGGCTGCGGGCCATGTTTGAGGAGTTTTCTCGCTCCATCATGGAGAGAACCTCAAATATGGTCAACGCCCGTATTGAAGCCATGGAGGATCGTCTGCTCCCAGCCAAGCGGCTTCGACCGCCACTGGCAGCAGACAAAAACAAGGACGTAAATATTGAAACTCACCGTTCTGAAGATTGGCCCGCCCTCCCACGAGCTGGACCATCTAGAGGAACGCCAACTCCAGTTCCAGCGGCGACAGTAAGAGCAGCAGCTGCTCCAACTCTAGCGGCTTCTGCACCTGAAAAAGAGAAGTCAGTTAGTAACACAAAAAAGAAGGGAAGGAAACAAGGAAAGCCATCGGCAGAACAACAGCCAGCTCCATCAGTAGCTGTTACCCCCGGCCCCTCACCACCTCAAGGAGAGGGCTGGAGTACAGTAGTTAGGAAAAAGGGGAAGAGTAAGGCAAAACCGGATGCGACAAACTCGGACATGACACACCCGGATACAGCTAAGGCGCGGCCGAAGGGGGCACCGAAAGCCTCCCAAAAGTCGCAGCCCAAGAAAAAGACAAGAAGAAGGAGGAACGCAGCTCCCGCTACCTCTGCAGTGGTGATCACGCTGCAGCACGATGCGGTAGAGCGCGGAACAACATATAAGGACGTCCTCAATAAGGCCCGACAAGGGATTAACTTGGCGGAACTAGGTTTGGTGGAAGGCGTCCGAATCAGGCAGGCGGCAACGGGGGCTCGAATCATGGAGCTCCCGACTAGCGCGACTAGCGAAATGGCGGACCGGTTCGCCGAAAAGTTGCGGGGCGTCCTTGCTGGAGATGCCAGAGTCGCCAGGCCGGTGAAGTGCTCAGACGTTCGCGTCACTGGCTTGGACGACACCGTCACGAAGGAGGCCGTTCTGGCTGCGGTCGTAGCAAAGACGAGCTGCCCCCCGGAACATATCAAGGGGGGCGATATTCGCGAGGGCCCTGGGGGAACCGGAACCATGTGGGTTCAGTGTCCCGTGGCTGCCGCCAACACCTTGGTAGCTGCGGGTCGCTTGCTCGTTGGCTGGAGTTCGGCGCGTGTCCAGCCCTTAGAACCGAGGGTGATGAAATGTTACCGCTGCCTCGAAGTCGGTCATACGGCGCGGCGGTGCGACTCAGAAGTGGACAGAGGCCAACTGTGCTTCCGGTGCGGTCAAGCCGGGCACAAGTCTTCCTTCTGCACGGCAAAGCCTCACTGCGTGGTTTGCTCGGCGGCGGGAAGAAATCCCAACCACTCGATCGGCGGAAAGGGTTGCGCTCCTCCGAAGAAGGGGCGCAACAGAAGAGCCAAAACTCAAGCGACGGGTCGGCCTCAGGCACGACAGGAGGAACTAATGGACATCAACAATGGATAGACAACCATTGCAGTTCCTTCAGACGAACCTGAACCACTGTGCCGGCGCCCAAGACATGCTTTTCCAGGCTCTGGTGCAGTGGCAGGTAGACATCGCGATAGTGGCCGAGCCCTACTACGTCCCAGCTCGTACCAACTGGGTAGGGGACCTGCTGGGCTCCGTCGCTATCTGCGCTTCCGATGCTGGCCCGCCGCTCCTATTGCGGGACAAAGGCCAAGGGTTCGTGTCGGCGGATTGGGGGAAGTACACAATCTTCGGTGTATACTTCTCCCCCAACAAAACCCTCGCCGAATTTGAGGACTTCCTGGGCGAGTTGCAGGCGGCAGTCTTAAGAGCGGCCCCAAGGCCCGTTCTTGTCGCCGGCGACTTTAACGCCAAGCACTCAGCCTGGGGCTCTCCCGTGACCGACGCTCGTGGTGACGCAGTGCTAGAGTGGACTGTCATGACCGGTCTCTCGCTATTAAACCGCGGGGACGCGCCTACATGCGTTCGGCATCAGGGGAGTTCGATCGTCGACCTCTCCTTTGCCAGCTCTGCGGTTGGAAGACTGGTCCACGACTGGAGGGTGGTGGAGGACTTGGAGACACTGTCGGATCACTTATACATCCGGTTCAGTGTTTCCTCCTCGAGAGTTGACCAGACGGTCCCGACTACATCGACGCGTGCACCGGAATTCCCGCGCTGGGCACTTACGAAGATGGATAAGGAGGCGCTCGATGAGGCAGCGCAGGTGGAGGCCTGGACACCGAGGCCTACGGCTCCCATCGCCGTCAACGAGGAGGCGCTCTGGTTTCGCGAAGCCCTCACCAGGATTTGCGATGCCGCCATGCCCCGAGTGAAGCACCGCCCTCCGAAGAGGCAGGTGTATTGGTGGTCGGATGTGATCGCGGAACTCCGGCATCGATGCATCAGAGCGCGTCGGCCATACCAACGGCAGCGAAGCAGAAGAGTGCGGAACGAATCGTTGGAGAGGCGGCTTGGGGCGGAGTATAGCGCAGCCAAAAGTGCTCTACGCCTGGCCATTATATTGGCTAAGGACACTGCCCGGGAGGAGATGCTGGCGGAGTTAAATCGGGACCCGTGGGGTCGCCCGTATCGCGTGGTGCGGAACAAGATCGGCCGCGGTCCGCCAGTCATGGAGACGTTGCCTCCGGAGCAGTTGCCCGTCATTGTGTCGGCACTGTTTCCGACCGTCGCGGGCTCGGTGCCGCCAAACGACGTCGGGCCGGCACCGGACGAGGAAGTGCCACCTGTATCGGAGGGAGAATTAGACGCAGCCATTTTCAGGCTTAGCGAGCGCAAGACTGCCCCGGGCCCGGACGGAATCCCCGGCCGGATCTGGGTAAAGTCCATGGGGCCACTCAAGGACAGGATGCGGGACCTGTTCACAGTGTGTCTCGCGCAGGCGGAGTTTCCCGAGTGCTGGAAGGAGGGTAGGCTTGTTCTGCTGAGGAAGGACGGCCGCCCTGCTGACTCGCCTTCGGCCTACAGGCCTATCGTCTTGCTAGACGAGGCCGGGAAGTTATTGGAGAGAGTGATTGCATCTAGGGTCACCAAACACCTTGAGCGGGAAGGGCCTAACCTCTCCGAGGCACAATATGGCTTCCGAACGCAGCGCTCGACCATAGATGCAATCCTCAAAGTCAAGGAGTTCTCAGAGGAGCACACGACAAACGGCGGAGTGGTGCTGGCGGTGTCATTTGACATCGCCAACGCATTTAACACCTTGCCCTTCGATGCCATCGAGGAGGGCCTCCGCTATCACGAGGTGCCTTGGTATCTCCGCAAAATCATCGGAGGATACCTTAGGAGACGGACTATCATCTGTACTGGACGTAATGGTGTTGCCGTCCGGATTGTGACTTGGTGCGGTGTTCCACAGGGGTCTGTTCTTGGCCCTCTCCTGTGGAACATCGGATTCGATCGCGTCCTGCGTGCCGCACTTCTCCGTGGGCTTCGTGTCATTTGTTATGCCGATGACACCCTGCTCTTAGCCCGCGGAGAAACATTTGAGGAGGCAATTCGCCTAGCGAGAGTCGGCGCATCACAGGTGGTGGCGCGTATTGAGAGACAGGGGGTGCGCGTCGCGCTGCAGAAAACGGAGGCCATATTCTTTCATGGACCCCGGAAACGCCCCCCAGCGGAACTGTCCCTCCGAATCGGAGACGTGAGTGTGCCGATCGGCACGGAGATGAAATACTTGGGTCTCGTCTTGGACTCGAGGTGGTCCTTCGCCGCGCATTTCCGCCGGTTGGCACCAAAATTGAAGAAGACGACTGTGGCTCTTGGACGCCTCCTGCCCAACATCGGAGGTCCAGGGTCCACTTGCAGGCGGCTCTATACGGGGGTCCTTCAGTCCATGGCCCTCTATGGAGCCCCCGTCTGGGCGGATAATCTGAGTGCCCAAAATAAGGCGCTCTTGCGGAGTCCTCAGCGGATGATGGCGTTGCGAATGGTTCGCGGGTACCGTACCGTGTCCTGCGACGCAGCGCTCGCTCTCGCCAGAACCCCTCCATGGGACCTTGAAGCCCGCGTTCTGAGCGAGATATACTACCGCACGGTTGAAGTAAAGAGCAGAGGAGAAAGAGTGTCCCCGGAGTTGACTGCTCGATGGCGCCGCCAAGCGCGCATCATAATAATGCGCTCTTGGGAGGACCGATTGGCGTCCCCAACAGCCGGACACAGGGTGGTGGCGGCAATTCGGCCGCACCTTCAGGAGTGGGTGACGCACTGCAAGGGCACCCTCACCTACCGGATGGTGCAGATGTTGACCGGGCATGGTTGCTTCGGCCATTACCTGCACCACATGGCTGCACCAACGCCCCAGTGCCACCATTGTAATCACGGAGACGACACTGCGCAGCACACGCTCGAGGCCTGCCCTGCCTGGGTAGAGCAACGGGCGGTGCTTTGCGCCTCTATCGGATTTGACTTAACGCTCCCGGCTATAATAACAGCTATAGTCCGGTCGAGCGAATCATGGACAGTGATGGCCACCTTCTGCGAGGACGTAATATCACAGAAGGAGGCCGCAGAACGGGAGAGGGAGGCGGACGAAGCCGCAAACCCCGTTCGCAGGAGGCGAGGAGGGCGCAGGCGCGCTAATTACGAGCGCCAGCTCCCGCCCTAACACGGACTCGGGCGACGGATAGGGGAATCCGCCGCCCATTGCACGAGTCCCATCCGGTCGCAGAGCGCCCGGTGCCTCGGGCTGCTTTCCCGGAGTGGATGGCAACTAGCCTAAAAACTAGTCTGCCGCGCGGAGGGTTTGCTGCAGAAGCAAATGCCGCTAACTGGGCCGCTGCTGTTATCGCCTCAGGCGGGTCCGGCGGCCCAGCAGCATAGCGGAGGAGGAGGCACCGATGGGTTTTAGTGGGTAACCCCGGGTGCGCTCCTCACCCCGCACCTGGGCGAGTCCCACATACCCCGGCGGTCCCCCCCAGTCCGCTGGGGATTCATAAAGAATTTCCCATCGTAAAAAAAAAAAAAAAAAAAAAAAAAAAAAAAAAAAAAAAAAAAAAAAAAAAAGGTTAGGTTCCCCCTGGGGGGGGACGATACCGGTTCCTCCACGTTGGTGTCCCTGGGCAACGCCTGGGTGCGCCACTCCGCTCTCTACACGGGGTGAGGTACTCAGGCGGCTGAACACCGGTCTATCTCTATCTTTTCACCATTTTTTTATAGTTTACTCTTCTTTTTTGCATTGTTTTATTTATTTCATCTATCTTTCAACACCTTTTCTTTCTATCTTTTCTCTTTTATTTATTCTTCTGTGCGTGTGTGTTAGGTTTTGCGTGATAGGGTTTTGTTTTGAATGGTGATGAATGGGCTTTTACGGCCCCTAATCCAAGGTTTGTGATGCCCGGCCATGGGATGCATGGCGAGCAGGCGGTCTCGTCCCGAGGGCACTGGGGCAGAATCACCCCTTCTTGATCGGGCCAGAATCAGTCCAGAGATGACAAACATGGAGAGTCAGCATGCGGAAAATTCTCCCAGGGTGGGTCCCGGCGATGCCGGGGAATCCCACACTCCCGTTTCGGCGGGAGATAGGGCCATGTATACTGGGGGCCCCAAACATGCTCAGGCGGAAGGAATGGTGGCCGTTGAGACGGCGAGGGTAGAGAAGGGCGCGATGGCGCAAAACAGGCCGAGCCCGGCGCACCTAACCGCGTCGAGAACGGACCTTCTGACGGATGAGGAGGTGGATTTCTCGCAGCCGCAGCCTAATGGGGTTAAGCGGCTGTTGAGACTCCTCCAGCGGAAAAAAGAAAGGGGGGACACTGAGGGACTCGCGCGTGTCCAGCTAGAGCGCGAGCTCAGGATCCCGTCCTCCGATGATGACGGAACAGACATGGCGCGTGTGCCTCGCGTATTGCTGCGCGACGTAATGGCCACGTTGCCCAAACCTGGACATGGACTTATGAGGGATAGCGACGACTATCTCTCCGACTCCTCGGTCCACAGCGCTATGTCGCTGGAGTCCGGGGAGTCCACCACCGGACTTGACAAACCTCTTAAGAGGAAAAACACGGACGAAGACACCGTGCCGTCTCTTAGTAAAGAGGCGGTGCCTAAACCTAAGAAGGGACGCGGCCGGCCGCCTACGACCGGCCAGTATGTTGGTCTGGCTAAAGCTCAAGCCGAGCTGAACAGAGCCAAGGAGGAGGCGCTTCGACTTCAGGCCGAGGTCGAAGTAGCTGAGATGACGAGAGCGGCAAGGGAGACGCGAACATCACCCCGCGCAACCCCTGTCACAACCAGAGATGTCGAGTCGGAGCAGTCGAGCGCTGCCCTGGCCAAAACAGTGGAGACTTCACTGGAGGCCATCACAATGGTCGCCGTGAGGTCCTCTAACCTTAAAGGCACATTTCAAAAGTGCCTCAAGGAATCGGTGGCGGCCATCAAATCTGCTGTTGCCGAGATGAGAAGCCGCTCCACTACAGAAGATCTGGCGAGGTTGGAGGCCCAGAACTCACGCCTCCAAGAACAAGTGACGAGAATGGGCCGCGAACTCGAAGAGTTGCGCAGACGGGATAATAACACCCGCCCCGTACGAGAAGAAATGCGTGAGCTGTTGGCGGAGGTCTCCCGATCCAACATAGAGACCTTCGGCAACATGCTCAACGCCAGGCTGGCCGGTCTTGAGGATAGACTCTTGCCGGAGCCGCGGAGGAGACCACCGCTGGCGGCAGACGCTGTGAACACCTGTGTCAGCGCCCCGCCGGCGGCCACCGGAAGTAAAAAGGCGCCGCAGCCCAAAAAGGTGACGGCGCCTACATACGCGGAGATGGCTGGAACAAGTGCAGCGCCCCCCCAAGCGGCGCCGACTGCACCGGTCCAGCCAAAGGCTAAAAAGCCAAAAAAGAAGAAGCGGCCATCAATGGCCGCTCAGGAGGCGGCGCAAGGGGGGGTGAACACCAGCCCCTCCCTCGCCGAGGCCCCGTGGACCACAAAAGGCCCGCGCAAGGCTAAGAAGAAAGGGTCGGCTAAACCAGCCACAGCCGCCCCTAAAAAGAAGAAGACAAGGCTTCGCCCCCCCAAAACGGCAGCAGTAACCCTCACTTTAGAAGCGGGGGCTGCAGAAAGGGGGGTGACCTACGCGAAGGTGC